>CM061029.1:50628912-52008912 GCA_030763125.1 Hippophae gyantsensis
GTGGAATGACGGTGGTGAAAAATGCAAACAATGAGCTTATTCCTACAAGAACAGTCACGGGTTGGCGTGTATATATAGATTATTGCAAGTTAAACAAAGGAACAAGGAAGGATCATTTTCACTTCCATTCATTGATCAAATGTTAAATCGATTAGCCAAATATCTATATTATTGCTTCTTAGATGGTTATTTGGGGTATAACCAGATTACCATAGCCCCCGAAGATAAAGAGAAAACTACATTCACATGATCCTATGGAACATTTTCTTTTAGAAGAATGCCATTTGGATTGTGCAATGCCCCAACAATATTTCAACGTTGCATTATGGCTATCTTTTCTGATATGGTGAAAGATATAATGAAAATTTTCATGGATGACTTTTCGGTTGGAAAAGCATGTCATCTCCCTGTTGAGCTAGAGCATAAATATTATTGAGTTGTAAAGAAATTCAATTTTGATTTAAAGACAGCAAGGGAAAAATGACTTCTTCAATTGAATGAGATGGATGAGTTCTGAAATGATGCTTATGGTAATGCAAAGATCTACAAAGAATGAACAAAGAAGTGACATGACAAACAGATTCTTTGGTCCTTATACGATTGACAAGTTTCTTTTTAATTCACTACTAAAACTCTTCATGGGCAAGTTAAGATCAATATGGATAGGTCCTTATACGATTGACAAGTTTCTACTTTTGGAGCAATAGACTTGAAGGACAAGGTAGAGAATATATTCAGAGTTAACGGCCAGAGATTGAAGCACTATTATGGAGAATAAGTGTAGAGGAATTGTGCATTTATTCATCTTCAAAATCCTAATTGATAAAGATTAAAAAGTCTAGCTATAAACTATAAAACAAGCGCTTATAGGAGGCAGCCCATAAAACTTTATTTTATTTTTTATTTCTATTCGAATAATTTGGATTTTGATGCTGGTTTATTAAGCATGAATAAAAAGCTAAAAATTACAAACTAATGTAGATCCACCATAAAACCAAGAAAGTTCCTTTAATTTCTTTAATCTGTCTCACTTTTAAATTACAATAAGGACATTATTTAGTTTAAGTTTAGGGGTGTTAACTCCTATAGTCTTTAGTTGTTGAATTCTCTTATCAAACATGTATTTGAGTATAATTGAATTCGTTATAACTCTGAAATTTGTGATTGAGAATGGTTTTGAGAATATATTTTTTCAAAATCTACTATTATGTTAGTTAGAGTTTTTTGGGTACTTTGATTTAAATCTTTGTCCTTGAAAATAATTGAGCATATAGTAAATTTCTTCTCTACTCCATTTTACCTATGAAAAGGAGTATAATTAACTCGGTATGAAAAGTTTAATCTTGCTTTGCTCTAGAATTCATTGATGGATCCTTGAGGTGAAATCCTAGTTGATACCAAGTATTAGAGAAATAATCTAGACAATTTTTTCACAACCAAAAAGCTTTCCCAACCATCCTAATTATCAAGCCATCATTGCATGGTTTATTCCCATAGTCATCCCTCTTGAGCCTTATTTGTTCTTTTAACTACATAAACCATTCTTATTCTCAGCCTAAAAAATCATGAATTTACCTTAAATTTTGAGAAAATACTTTGGTGAAAATTTAAATTTTTAAAAAAAGTTAGATCAAATTAAATAATCCATATTATGTTTGCTCTATTTGATCAAAGTGTGAAAAAAAGTGAAAGGTAGGAATCGAAAAAGGGTTAAAGTGGTTGAAATTAGTAAAGACTATAAGTATAGAGGCAACCACATCTTAAAAGAAAAGAAAAAAAACACTCCACTTAATTAGTATGACAATAATATTGTCATCAATATGAGCATATTGTAAAAAAAAACTATGGTGTTAATCTTGTGGATATTTGATAAGAGTCAAATTGTTGCATTTTTGTTATGATTTAAATGTTGATATTTGTGTGAAAATTGCGTTTATTTGATTATTTAATCCACAAATGTCATTTCACGGGTATTTCGTGTTTAAAGTGCAATTTCAGGTAAAATCATAATTTTGGAGAAGTTTGGGACAAATTTCAATGAACGGGATTGAGTGCGAGAATATTCTCGCCGCCGGCGAAAACCTTACGGAGAATACGTTGAGCAAAGCAATCTCGCCGCCGGCCAAAGAAATCTCGCCGCCGGCCAATGTAATCTCGCCGCCGGCCAATGCATTCTCGCCGCCGGCCAATGCATTCTCGCCGCCGGCGAAAATCCTATAGAAAGCACGGCAAAAATCTTCCCGAGAGCACAAAATTTGGCAAATTTATCTCACCGCCGGCCAAAATTGAAAACCCAAAACAAAATTATTTTCCAGAAATCTCGCCGCGGCGAGAATAATGTCGCCGCCGGCGAGTTTCGTCCGAAAATAGATTTTTTGGTTGTTTTGTTCCAAAATTGCCCCCCCAAACCCTAGATCTATATATATAATATGATGGAAAAAGAGGGGGACGACAGAGAGAACATATCTGAATCATTTTTGGAGGAGAAAAGCCAAATTTTGGAGAGAAGTTTGGAGAAGCTTGAAGGATCATCACCATTATTGCTACCAAGTCTTCATCTTCAAGAGTTTTTCATCTCTTCTCCTTAGCCTTCATATTCTGCATTTTATTCAGATTTGTTATTCATGAATTCAATTGAAATAATGGTTGTTCTTATTTCCGTTATGAACTAATTCGTTTTTGCTAAGGCTATGATGTAGTTAAATCAAGGAAATCTGATTTCTTTTGTTATGGTTATATGAATTCATTATTTTCAAGTCGAGTATTTATTTCCATGCTTAATGCTTTTAAATTTCTGATCAAGATTTAGATGATTTGTTGCATTATATTGAGACCGAGAAGAGATGTGTAATGAATGCTTCTTGTGATAAATACCGTATGTTGAATGCGAGTTTGACACCTAATGCATGATGTATGTGGTTATTCCAGAAATTCCATAAATCGTAATGTGCTTATTTGTGATTAAATCTTCATAGAAATATAGTTGGTTTTCATAGATAAGTAATTCTAATATAACTTGAGAAAGAGTATTAGATAAGTTTGGGTTTTTCAACCATCACTTTTAGCTTTGATTTTCATATAACATGACTTGAAATCGGATTGAATTGATTTAGCGAAATCAAATGTCTTAGCGTTTTTAATCATTTGTGAACAACATTAAATTTTGTTATTTACGTTTAGTTTTATGTTAATTTGCTTTTAAAACAATTTCAACAATTTAGTTTTCAAATAAAATTAGGGTTAGTCAATTTCGGTACTTAGTAACGCCATTCCTTGTGGGTTCGATATCCGTACTTTTGTACACTTTATTACTTGAAGGATTCGTACACTTGCGAAAATAAACATCAAGTTTTTGGCGCCGTTGCCGGGGAATGGTTTGATTTTATTAATATCGATACTACCTAATCTTAGTTTTAATTTGAAGTTAATTTGCTTTATCTTTCTTTCATTTTTAATTTTGTTTATTTTGCTGTTTTATTTTATTTATAAAAAAAAAAGTAAGTAACTTTGCGTTGTTTTGTGTTAGTTGATTTTCTGGTTGTAGGATTTTTGTATGAGACGTACAAGAAGCCTTAACCTTCTTCCATTTGATCCGGAGATTGATAGAACATATAGGCGTCTAAACCGAGAGAAAACGTTCAACTTCAGCTCCTAATAGACAAATAGCCATGGATCTACCATTTGTTGAGGGAGGTGGAAATCGTAGAGCTTTAAGGGATTATGCTGCGCCTAATGTTGCTGGAACTATTTCGGGTATAAGGAGGCCAACTATTCAAGCCAATAACTTTGAGATAAAACCATCCTTTATCCAAATGGCTCAATCAAATCAGTTTGGGGGAATGTCAAAGGATGATCCAAATGCACATATTGCTTACTTTCTGGAGGTGTGTGATCTTTACAAGATAAATGGTGTGTCCGAAGATGCTGTAAGATTGAGGGTTTTTCCTTTTTCACTTCGGGATAAAGCCAAGGAGTGGCTAAACTCATTACCACAGGGATCAATTACGACATGGAATGAATTGGTTCAGAAATTCTTGTCCAAGTTCTTTCCTCCTACTAAGACGGCAAAATTGAGGAATGAAATCACATCTTTTACACAATATGACCAAGAATCATTGTATGAAGCTTGGGAAAGATTCAAAGAAATGTTGAGGAAATGCCCACATCATGGTATACCAATTTGGCTACAAGTCTCTACATTTTATAATGGGTTGGTTTCAAACTATCGTGCAATGATTGATGCTGCAGCTGGAGGATCTTTAATAGGAAAAGCACCGGAGGATGCTCATGAGTTGTTAGAGGTTATGGCAGAAAACAATAATCAATGGCATTCAAAGCGGGTAATTGCAAAAAGACCAGCAGTAGTGCATGAAATTGATTCAGTGAATGCTTTGTCGGCTCAAGTTGTTGTTCTTTCAAGAAAGATGGATTCTTTATCATCCAAATTCGAATCCAAACCAACTGCATAATGTGATTTATGTGGTGGAAATCATGCTAGCATCGAGTGCCAAGTTGGAAATCCATTTGCTTCACCAAATGTTGAGCAAGCAAATTAGGTTTCAAATTTCCAAAAACCTCAACATAACCCATACTCGAACACCTACAATCCAGGTTGGAGAAATCATCCAAATTTGTCATGGGGAAATAACCAAGGGGGATTCAAACCGTCATCATCTTCCTACCAACCCCAAGAGAAAAAACAAACAAATTTGGAAGAAATTTTGGGAAAGTTCATTGAGGAGTCAAGAACAAATTTCAGAAATCAAGAGGTAATTAACAAGGATATCCAAAACCAACTAGGGCAACTTTCAAAGCAGATTGCAGAAAGGTCTCAAGGATCGTTGCCTAGTGACACAATAAATCCCAAAGAGCATGCAAAGGCTATCACATTAAGAAGCGGTAGAGAACTTGAGAATCAGAGGAAATCGGAGAAAAAGATGGAAGAATCTAAAGAAAATCCATCAACATCCCAAGATGTTCAACCTTCCCCAACAAATGCGAAATATGAGCCTCATATCCCATATCCTCAAAGATTGAATAAGAAAAAGCTTGATAATCAATTTGATAAATTTCTGGAAATTTTTAAGAAATTGCATATTAATATTCCTTTTGCAGAGATGTTGGAACAAATGCCCAAGTATGCAAAATTCATGAAGGAAATTCTATCAAAGAAGAGGAAGCTGGGAGATTATGAAACTGTCATGCTAAATGAGGAGTGCAGTGCAGTTCTTCAAAGAAAACTACCACAGAAATTGAAAGACCCAGGGAGTTTTACTATACCTTGCACTATAGGAAGTTGCAATTTTGATAAAGTCCTATGTGATTTAGGAGCAAGCATTAATTTGATGCCACTTTCTGTTTTTAGGAAACTAGGCTTGGGAGAAGTGAAGCCCACTTCAATCTCTCTACAATTAGCGGATCGATCGGTGAAATATCCTCGAGGGGTAATTGAGGATGTTTTAATTAAAGTTGACAAATTTATTTTCCCTGTAGATTTCGTGGTGCTTGACATGGAGGAAGATAGAGAGATACCGTTGATATTGGGGAGACCGTTCCTTGCAACTGGAAGAACATTGATTGATGTTCAGCAAGGAAAGCTCATTCTACGGGTGCAAGATGAACAAGTAACTTTTGATGTTTTTGAAGAAATAAAATTTCCAAGTGATGTACATTCTTGTTTTCAAATTAACACTCTTGACGGGTTAATCTCGGAAACTTTTGAGGAGAGAACTCCATTGTTACCACTAGAAGCTTGCCTTGTGAAATCTACAACAATTGAGGAGGAAGATAAGGGGATGAGACAATGTTCCGAATTACTGGCAGCACCTAATGAATATTTGTGCAGTGATGAAAAATTTAAGGAGTTGGGAACAAATGAAACTCCAACCTTAGTGGTAAAGAATGGAGCCAACAAGATTGAGCTAAAGCCAATGCAATCCCATCTAAAAAAAATCTTACGTTCACTACGAAGTAGGCAGTTTCACCGCCGACGGAAAGGAGATCTCTCTTTCCTTTCTTACATTGAGGACAATGTAAGGTTTTGGTTGGGGGTGCGGTAAACGGTAAATCTTTTCTCCCCTTCATTTTTAGTAGTTTTATTTGTGTGTTTAGTTGTGTTTTAATTTTGATTTTCCATTTATTTTTCTGCATTTTGATTTAATTTTTTTTATTTCTTTATTGTCTTATTTTGATTTTGATTTTTTATTTTAATTTGCACGTTGATGATAATAATGTGATTGTGATAACAAGTAGCTGTTAGAAGACATTAAATTTTGCTTCGGTTTAAAGAGAATTTCAAATGTTGATTTTACCTAGTTGGCGACTCTTTTGGTATATGGTGTGATTTGGTTGATTAGTCTAAATTCTTAGAGAAGTCTTATGTGCGAATTTTTCATGGACATTTTTGTGATCTCAACAAACTCTAGAACTCATTTGAAAACCTCTTGAGGCGAAATAATTTGGAATTGCACTATTTAGGATATGATGTAGGCCATTTTTGGATCGATTGTGCCATTTTAAGCCTACCTTGTTATCCTTATATCACTAGTAACCTCTTTGAGCCTATTTAAATATATTGTTAGCCTTACTTTTCTTTCTTTTTTCCTTATATAACCTACCTTCTATTGAGCCAAATATATATATATATATATAATTCCTACCTTATTTGTTAAGAGCACTTAATTTTGAACACAAACTTTTCAAGAGGAATTGGAGAAATCTTCCACATATATTGGAAGAAATTGGTTGGGGGTTATGTCTTTTCAAGAGCAATTGGAGTAAGGATGCAAAAAAAAAAAAGAAAAAAAAAATAAATCCACATATATTGGAAGAAAGTGGTTGGCTTTTCAAGAGCAATTGAGAAAAAAAAAGAAAAAAAGAAATCCATATATTGGAAGAAAGTGGTTGGCTTTTCAAGAGCAATTGAGTAAAAAAAAAAGAAGAAGAAGAAGAAAGCCTTCACATTTTAATAAATAAAAGAGTGTTAGTGATGGATGTACTAAGGAGAAAGATTGAGGAAGAATTTTGTTTATCTTTGGAAAAATAGGTTATGATCGGAAGAAACAATTTGGTTTAATGGTGTTACTCTTTTACTTAATTGGTTGTGTTTAATCTAATAAGTGCCCTTATTTGTATTTTGACACTTCCCGTTCTTTCTTAACCAAATACCTAAGCCTAACATTACAAGCCTCGTAAAGTCCTATTGATCCAAAGTGGTGTATTTTTCTTCATTAGTGGAGAGAGGTTTGAAAAGTGAGCCTATGGAATTTGAGATTTCACCTTTTTGTTTGTGGATGTTGTGCATAATATTATCTGGGCATTATGGCTAATGGTTTGTGGTTTGATGGATGTTTAAGAGTTAATAACAAAAGTGAAATTGGCATTTGAGATTTCTTAAAGCTTAGGTGACATTTAATTATTCTATATGTTGGGTGTTATTTACAATTTTTGAGACATTTGTGCAAGTTATTTGTTATGTGATTTTATTGTTTTAAGTTAGGATAGTTATAGGTAAGATGTTTGTGGGTATCATCACTGGAAGCCCTCACAAGACTACAACTCGTCCTACTAGGGCCACCTAGGGGTTTAAAGGCTTATTGCATACGCTTAATGTAATGTTGTAAATAGAATAAATTTCCTTTGAATTTTTCTTTTAATGCCTCCTTTGAAATTATTCATAGATCGCTTTTCTTGCTAGAGACTAGCAAGAAGCTAGTTGGGGGTTGTTGATAAGAGTCAAATTATTGCATTTTTGTTATGATTTAAATGTTAATATTTGTGTGAAAATTGCGTTTATTTGATTATTTAATCCACAAATGTCATTTCATGGGTATTTCGTGTTTAAAGTGCAATTTCAGGTAAAATCATAATTTTGGAGAAATTTGGGACAAATTTCAATGAACGGGATTGAGTGCAAATAAAAAGAAAACAAAATTTCAAAATTTGGAATTTCGTCGCCGACGAGAATATTCTCGCCGCCGACGAAAACCTTACGGAGAATACGTTGAGCAAAACAATCTCGCCGCCGGCCAAAGAAATCTCACCGCCGGCCAATGTAATCTCGCCGCCGGCCAATGCATTCTCGCTGCCGGCGAAAATCCTACAGAAAGCACGGCGAAAATCTTCCCGAGAGCACAAAATTTGGCAAATTCATCTCGCCGCCGGCCAAAATCGAAAACCCAAAAAAAATTTATTTTCCAGAAATCTCGCCGCGGCGTGAATAATGTCGCCGCCGGCGAGTTTCGTCCGAAAACAGATTTTTTGGTTGTTTTGTTCCAAAATTGCCCCCCCAAACCCTAGATCTATATATATAATATGATGGAAAAAGAGGGGGACGGTAGAGAGAACAGATCTGAATCATTATTGGAGGAGAAAAGCCAAATTTTGGAGAGAAAAGTTTGGAGAAGCTTGAAGGATCATCACCATTGTTGCTACCAAGTCTTCATCTTCAAGAGTTTTTCATCTCTTCTCCTTAGCCTTCATATTCTGCATTTTATTCAGATTTGTTATTCATGAATTCAATTGAAATAATGGTTGTTATTATTTCCGTTATGAACTAATTCGTTTTTGCTAAGGCTATGATGTAGTTAAATCAAGGAAATCTGATTTCTTTTGTTATGGTTATATGAATTCATTGTTTTCAAGTCGAGTATTTATTTCCATGCTTAATGCTTTTAAATTTCTGATCAAGATTTAGATGATTTGTTGCATTATATTGAGACCGAGAGGAGATGTGTAATGAATGCTTCTTGTGATAAATACCGTATGTTGAATGCGAGTTTGACACCTAATGCATGATGTATGTGGTTATTCCAGAAATTCCATAAATCGTAATGTGCTTATTTGTGATTAAATCTTCATAGAAATATAGTTGGTTTTCATAGATAAGTAATTCTAATATAACTTGAGAAAGAGTATTAGATAAGTTTGGGTTTTTCAACCATCACTTTTAGCTTTGATTTTCATATAACATGACTTGAAATCGGATTGAATTGATTTAGCGAAATCAAATGTCTTAGCGTTTTTAATCATTTGTGAACAACATTAAATTTTGTTATTTACGTTTAGTTTTATGTTAATTTGCTTTTAAAACAATTTTAACAATTCAGTTTTCAAATAAAATTAGGGTTAGTCAATTTTGGTACTTAGTAACGCCATTCCTTGTGGGTTCGATATCCGTACTTTTATACACTTTATTACTTGAACGATTCATACACTTGCGAAAATAAGCATCAATATTCTTTTTATTTTTTCTTTCTATCAAGTATTTTCTCAGTTTGCTTTGATTTTCCATATCCATTTCTTTCTTAGCCCTCACCATGTGGCATGTCATTACAACCTTGATTAAAGACCTTTTGATCTCTGATTTTGGTATTTGATTACATTAATGGAGAGGATTTTTAAAAATGTGACTTATGGAGTTAAGTTTTGAGAGAATTCTTCTGATTTCAATTATTCTACTTTTATCTGAATTTCCTTATGGTTTGGAGTTAAATTGACTAATTCACACACACACTCAAAGACCTATCTTTAGATTGAAGTAAATGTTTAACTCTTATTTAACAAATTGTTAAATTTTTGATTGATTTTCTTATTATCTTTGATGTAAAAAGAGTATGTTATTAGTAATAAAATCTAAATTCAGATAATGACTTGGTGAGTGATAGTAGTTCCACATTAGGTCTAGTTGATATTGTCTATAGTTGTTTTTTATATTATTTTATTTTTGTGTGAAGACAAATAAAGTTTTACGTTTGGGGATGTTTGATGACTTACATAATTTGACATAATTTATCACTTCTCAACTTTAACTTTAGTCTAATTTTATTTAATTTTTATTAATTTTAGACCTCATTATTATTATTTAAATTTTATTACAGATTTGAAAAAATGAAAATCTAAAATTGTATAAATATATTATCTAAAAACTCTTATAATTTTAATAAATATTTTTTAAATCAAATTAAAATTAAAATTTATATATATATATATATATATGGAAGATATATAAAGGAAATCACATAAAAGTGTAGGAAAAGAGTGAAAAAAAAAACAAACGCAGAGAGGAAGAAATAACGAAATATAGAGATCAGGGCTGGCGGCTGCAAGAGGAAAAAGCAAAAAAAAAAAAAAACACTGAGAAAGATGCAGGAAAGACAAATTAACGCAAAAGCATATTTTTTTTAAGAGTTATTTGTTTTTTCAATTCTTCTCAAAAAAATTATATTGTAATTGTTTATGTTTAATTTAATTTTTAGTATTAAATAATTTATGTTTATTATAAAAAAAGATGTAATTTAATTCTAAATTATGTTTGATTTTTTATGTTAATTTAAATAATTTTTCTTTATGTTTATCTGATTTATCTTGAGTTTATTGCTTCTAATTAATTGGTCATTAATTAGATGATTTAATTTTATGATTTGCTATCAAAAGAGAGAATTATAAGATAGATCTAGAATATTTTAACATAAATAAATATAAAAATCGAAAGATTTATATGAACTTGTGTAGTATTAAAATTATTGATCTTAATGCTTTCTTGTTTTATTAAATTTCATATTCTTATATAAATTAATAAAAAATAATATTTTTAATTGACTATCGAAAGAGATTTTTGGATGTGTTTTTTGGAGATTATTAACAAATAGAGATAATTAAACTCAATTAATTAGATGAGTAAAACATAGTGAGAGATTAAGTAAAATCGATTTCCTAAAAATTTTCTTTCCATTAATTTGATTTTTGAACAACATCTTTATTTTATTTTTTTTGCATATTTTCTTTAAATTGATTTTATTTTAAATTCTAATTACAAACCTTAGTGACTTCTCTAGATAAAATCGAAATTAATATAATTTTGATATTTGTCAAAAATAAATTACCAATCCTTGATGACGATATTTTTTTATTATTTTATTATAAAATTATGATACTGTATACTTATAGTTTTACACCAATCATAAATTTATCAAAAATAAAATATTTATTTTTCTCCAAAAATCTCATCTTTCTTTTTATTAATAACAATGTTATCTCTCATGGTGTCATATGATTGTTGTATGTCTAAGCTATATCGAGATTTAAATAATAAGCCTAAAATAAATTTGTATATAATTTAAAAATTAACAAAGGATTTACACCACATTATAAAAAATTAATGACTAACATGCAATTTTTTAAAAAGACAATTAGACACCATGAGCTATTTTCTCAAGATTACACTATCTCCTTTAACTATCATAAACTACTAATAGTTTTCGATCTAAGCCAGTCATCAAATCGAGAAAGAGAAAAATATATTACCAACTAATTCTTCTATAAATTATATGGTATTAACAAGGGGCTGACAATTTTCTTATAGAGTATATTTTGATTTTTTTTTGTTTAACGTATATTTTAGATTTTAACAAAATAAATTATCTCAGCTTCGTTACATTCTCATTCTAAAATAAATTAAATTTTTATTGATTACGTGGGTTTCATCTAATTTAAAAAAAGAACTTATTTATAACAACTAACAAAAAATAGCTACATTAATGATGATACAACCCCATTGATATATATATATTCAAGCTTCAAATGTGTGTCATCATAATCAACATATCACTCTCTTTTATGCTCCAACAAAGAGTTCATCCATGAGTTTTTTTTAACTAAACGAAAGACTAAATTACAAGGTAAAAATTGACATATCATTGATGATAAACGCCTTTCAATATTAATATTCTGCTTGTTTAATGGGTCCATGGTGATTTCATGTAGTTATCATATCAACCAATCATATCATAATTCTCTTTTAATATTGTTGACATATCACATGTGATCTTTAACAGCTTTGCCCTGAGCTTCTAATCATTTCAATTACATTTTCAAGCAATAATAATAGGCAATGGCTAATATCTAGTTAAAAATTTAGGTTCTCATTATCTCATCTTGGGTTGGTTCAGTTATGGTCTATAATTTATAGATACATTTTAGTTGAAGTTTTTTCAAAATAATGAATAACTAGTGATCAAATTGTTATGATTGGTAGCATTTCTCAATTAGACAACTCATATTTTGAAGCATAATCAAGTAGGTGCCTTAGGAAGTTAATATTGGTTGGAACTTCCTAACAAACAAAACCTTTGATGATTTAGAGTGATGGAGAATAGAGGATTTCATCATGGGTCATGGTTTTGACCCAAACATGTAACTTTCAATTTATTGTTAAAATAAAATTGTATTGTAAATGTATTTATTTCTTTTTGTTGTGAGTTACACTTAAATATAACAATTTTAATTTAATGATATATAGCCCACTTAAATATATAAAAAAAAATATAATTTAAATCCCAATCAAAACACTTCTCACAAACATTAATGGGCTAGAGTTGTATTTTTTAAGATCCATTGTTATTTTTGATATATTCGACTTTTTCAAAAAACAAATAAATATCTTGTACTATAATAATACTAAGGCAATTCCAATATTGCATTAAATTAAATTATTAGAAGACTTTTGATTCCTAACGCCTATATAAAAATGTGTTTTATGTATTTTAAAAATATAATACTTTTTTTATTATATAAATTTCTTTAGATGAGATTAAAACTGAAACTATTTCAATAATTAGATTATAAAAAATTAAAAAAAAAATTTGCTTCGATTTTTATAGGACACAGCTATTCATATTTTCATTTTTAACCATTTTTTAAAAAATATGTATAAATTTTTAAATATGCCAAAATATATATATATTTACATTGTAATAAAATAGAGATATTTTCAAGAAATCCTAAAATTTACTCTCAAACATCCCACTAATTTAAAATACTTAAAAATATAATGAAATGATAGCTAACTATGCAATATATCCCATCAAATAAAATAAATAAGACATTCCATTCTTGTTTTATTTACTTAAAAAATCTCTTTTAAAAAACCCAATACATCTCATTCCTACTCCCTCATCTCAACCTATACATATCTCTCTACCTCTACTTCCACCACCAATCACACACAAATCATAATATTTTGATGCTAAAAATATTAAAAATAATATATATATATATCAAAGATATGGAAAAAGAAGAAAAACTCAAAAAAATTAGAACAAAAAATAAATTAGAATAGGTATCTCGAATAATTTTTTACAAATCATGTAAAGTTTCGGTAAGTGTGTATCAAATATTTAAGAAAACTTCGATAGAATCTACTTAACCTATTATAAATAATTGATAAACTATACTAATAATCCTAATATATAAGTAGCAACAATTTAATATGATAACATAATTCTTATTCAAATATAATTAACAATTAATATAGATATTTTAATTATACTTAGATCCTTTATCTAAATTTTCTTTACTACGTGAGTTTCGAAAGTCTTTACCATAAATAAATTCAATGAAACAACAAAAAACTTAGGATGAATCTTCTGTCCTTGCATCTATAACACTATCAAGTCATATATGTTCTTCGCAACGTCTAACTTTTTCTTCATGTTTTATCTCTCTATGAATATTACAATGTGTACTTATCATTTATACATAAGACTAACTTTGTTCTTTATAAAAAGACATTAGTGTCATATCCATAGAAATATTTGAAAATTTTCCTTTGTCTTTTTTTTTCCTCCTATCAATAAGTCCTTAATTATATATATTTCTTTTTCTACAAGAAACAATTTGCCATTGTTTATTTATAGCTAAAATAAGAATAGATAAGAATAATTCAATTAAATAAATATTTTAAATAGTAGAAATAAACTCACATTTAACAAATTTATTCGTAAAAAAAGTAGGTTCGATAACCTCAATCGAACTTAACGAGAAGGTTTGGTATCTCTTAATCGAACCTAATAGATAGATTCAATAGTATTCACTAAACCTTAAAATTAGGTTTGAATATCCTATCCAAACTACTTGCTATTATTTTCTTATTTTTTTGCGATTTTATAAAGTAAACACCAAAAATCCATTTTTTATGCTAACCATAATTCATTTTAATTATATGTATCTTTCAAACAATCAAAATTTAAATTTAAAAAATCAATATACTTAAATTTTAAACAAGAAAATGTTGAAGTGGTGGTTGGTTGAATTGCTCGATAGCTCCAACTCTATCGTCTGTATGTTGCGAACTGGTTAAATGGTGGTTGGTTGTTGTCCGCGCAGTGACTGGTTGGTAGGATGTCTCTCGGGCTATCGTATGGGGAGGAAGGAGTTCACGCAGAAGGGTTGTACATTGGGAAATTTGCATGGATAAGATGAGGGATGGGTGGAGGTAGTTTTATAATTTCAAGTGTTTTTAATATATATAAATTTTAATATACTTAACAGAATATGTAGCAGTAAAATTCGAGGTCTTTCCGTAATTTCTCTAAAATATATGTGGTAAAAATTTGTAAAGAAGGATTATGCTTTCGATTAAATTTGTTTATCAGTTGCCGGCAAACCACTTCTTTTTCCGATGGATGCATCCAATTTCAAGTTCTTCAAGTCCTTATAATTCCTAAGTTAGAAGAAGACCTTCGATTCTCTCGCTAACAATGGCTAATGTATCGGTTGCCGCCGAGTGGCAGCTCCTCTACAATCGTTTCTATCGCAAACCTGAAATCTACCGAATGAGCTGGAAGATCATGGACCTCAGTCGAAACAAGGTCGCTTGTGCACCTTTTGGTGGACCAATCGCTGTGATTCGCGACGATTCTAAGATCGTCCAGCTCCACTCCGAATCTGCCCTCCGCAAACTTCGGATCTTCAATTGTGCCGGGGTTCAACTATCTGATACCGTCTGGAGACAACCCGGCGGTAGATTAATCGGCATGTCATGGACCGAAGACCAAATTCTAGCATGTATTGTCCAAGACGGCACCGTTTACCGCTACAACATTCACGCCGAACTTATCGAGCCCAATATCTCGATGGGAAAAGAGTGCTTCGAGCAAAACGTGGTGGACTGTGTTTTCTGGGGAAATGGCCTTGTTTGTATCACTGAGTCAAATCAGCTCTTTTGCATTCCTGATTTCAAGAACCCTACCCCGATCAAGCTTGCCGACCCCGAAATCGATGAACTGCCGCATTGTATGGCGGTGATTGAGCCGCAGTATACGATGTCTGGGAATGTGGAGGTGTTGCTTGGGATTGGGGTTGGTGAAGAAGCTTGTGTTTTGGCTGTGGAAGAGGATGGAGTTCAGCGTTTGGGCCTTGAGGTACTTCATGGGCCGCTTCAGAAGATGGCGGTGTCTAGGGATGGCCAGTGGCTTGCCTCGTTTACTCACGATGGAAGACTTTTGGTCTTGACTTCTGATTTGAGTAATGTCATTCTCGAGCAAGAATGCGAGGTATCTTTCCTTTAAGCTTATTGTATTGCATGCAGAATTTACCCTTGATCTGATTGAGGCACAGTGCAAATTTATTTCTTGGTAACATGATTTTCAGAACCTATTAAGAGAACTTAGACATGAAGCAATGCGATTAGTTGGGATTACTTAACTTTAAATAACGAGGAACGGATGCAAAGTCTTTGTCTTTCACCCCTTTAAATTATATGGGGTGTTTTTGCTGCTAGATGTTGAATGAATGCTGGACAGAATAACTTTACTAGTTATGTAATCGTTAAAAAACAGCATGTGCTTACACCAAAAGGCAGTGTGCAACACATAAATCTATCCCTTCAGTGTTCATGATCCCCCACCTACTGATCTGCTTATCTTTTGGTTACTGAGTTGTTGCTGAGTTCATACTATGATTTTCTTGCTACTCTTTATGGAATGTAGTAATGAATGTGAGTTAATTATTGGGTTGTATGAAACACCGTACACTTGCATTAGATATGCCATTTGTAAGATCAATTTGTCAACCCTATCTCCATGGCATATTCATGATGCCTATAATTTTTACGTTCTATGTGACTGGGACCTTTCTTGCTTTTAAATTTGGGTCACAAACACATAAATTCTGATAATTAAAGTCTTTAAGTTTCTTAGCTTGCCTCCAATCTAAATCAAGAACTTGGAGAAAGAGTACATTTACAGCTAGAGCGTTCCTTTGTTTCATATTAGATTTTTGGCTTTAGAGTGGCATATATTCCTGTCTTATATTAATTTCGTATATGCAGTCAGCACTTCCTCCAGATCAGATAGCATGGTGTGGGATGGATACTGTGTTGCTTTATTGGGATGATATGCTTTTGATGATGGGCCCTAGAGGAGATCCAGTCCGCTACCTTTATGATGAACCAATTATTCTTGTACCTGAGTATGATGGGGTGAGGATATTGTCTAACTCAAGTATGGAATTTCTGCAACGGGTTCCAGATTCAACCGAATCCATCTTTAAGATTGGAAGCACATCGCCTGCTGCTTTATTATACGATGCCTTGGATCATTTTGATAGACGAAGTGCAAAGGTAGTTTTCAGCTCCTCTTTCTATAAATAAAAAAGAAGGAAAAAAAAACATAAATAGTTAATATTCCTCTTTCATGCTTCTGATGAGTGAAAGTAAACTAATGAATTTAATTCATTCTTCTTAAGAGCTTATCATGGACCCATTTTGGAAAATAGAAAAATACCATGGGAGTCCTATAGCTATTGCAGAAATTTCACTTAAGTTTTGTACTTATTTTTGGTAACACTTTAGTCTTATTGTTTTGAAAAAGTGACTATAGAAGAACAAAATCATATTTATGAACCATCTAAAGTCACATACCATGCACAGAACTATTTTTAACGGGTATATGATGTCATTTTACTTACCCCTTTCATTGGAAGAAAATAGAGAATTATTTCTGCCATTCTTAGCTAATAAAAGCTTCAGTCACAAGTTTTTATTCATTTTTTTTCTGTATGTAATATATTTTTCTTCTAATTTTTTTATTTTGTTCTTATGTTGAAGATATTTAGTTTGGTTATATTTTTATGTTACGAGAACAATTATAAAAACTGAAGAACGGCATAAGAAAAATAGAATAAATACAAAATAATGAATAAAAATTGATTGGATTGAAGCTTTTAACATCTGAAAATGATAGGAATAATTCACTCTCTTCTTTTCAAGGGAAGAAGTAGGTAAAATGACAATATGCCCCTTAAAGATGGTCATGTGTATGTCATGTGATCTTAAATGTTTCATAAATATGGTTTTATCCTTGTATGGTCACTTTTCAAAACCATAAGACTAAAGTGTTACTAAAAATAAGTATAGGACCTAAGTTCTATTTTTTGAATAAGTATAGGACTAGTATGGTTGTCATCCCTTTGGAATTTCTATTGTCCGAGGTGGGGTTTGATTAAATTGCTATTGTCTTGCCTTTCTATGTTCGTGAATTTCTAACATTTTACCTTACATCACTATTTTTCTTAATTATTTTTCTGAGTCAATTCCTCATTTAATAGGCTGATGACAATTTGAGATTGATACGGTCATCCTTACCTGAGGCTGTTGAAGCATGTATTGATGCTGCTGGCCATGAATTTGATGTTTCACGACAACGTACACTGCTAAGAGCTGCAAGCTATGGCCAAGCTTTTTGCAGGTTAATGTTGTTTATAGTAACCCTTTTTTTCCCGTCAAAGGTTTATCATTGCAATGAATGAGCAATTTCACTAGAGTATGTTAGCATTTTGACATTGTGGATTTTTTTTTAATTCCAATATTTCTGATGAAATATCTTAGAACTAATTGTCGTGGAAGCCCTGCACTTCTTGATTAGATCTTTTAACATGTTTAATTTTCAAACAGCATTCTTGTGTTTTTCTGATTTATGCTCTCAATATTGATAGCCAGTTGGCTTTGGCAGCAATTTTCAGCGTGATCGAATTCAAGAGATGTGTAAAAATTTGCGGGTTTTGAATGCTGTACGCAGTCATGAAATTGGCATACCTCTTAGTATACAACAATATAAGGTTCTGGGAGCTTACTACTTTTAGTTATTAGCTTCAATTGCTAAATCTGTTTTCCTACCTGCATACTGAATAACCTCTTGTCTTCAGTTGCTTACCCCATCTGTTCTAGTTGGTCGCTTGATTAATGCACATCAACACCTTCTTGCATTAAGGATATCTGAGTACCTTGGGATGAATCAGGTAACTCCCTTTTCTTTATTGTTTCATCTACAATGCACAATGTTTTTTTCCCTGAACTAGTCGTTTGTCAATAAATATTCTGCATACTAATCCTGATTAAATCTACTTGAGGAGATGTCTTTCATGCAAGGGATGTGAATTCATAAATTGTTGAACAAAATTATAAGATACTTGCGAGAAATAATGAAGATAAAGGAAAATTAATACTCATAGGCTTTTGTTTTGCTATCAAGTTGGTGAAGAAAACCCTTAAGAGTGAAAAATAGATGAACTTGATGTGAGGTAGAAAATTCTAGCTATCCATGTGAGAGTAACTATTGTGTCTAGGAGGATGAGAGTAAAATATTGAATGATTGAAAATGTTTTTGAGTATAATTGGGGACATTGACGATGCCATGTCTGATTTTCTTATCATACATTGCAGTGCATGTGAACAGTAAAACTCTATTTTTCTATTGTTCTAAAAAAATCTTCTGCTTAAGAATCCATTTGAAATTGTAGGTGTTATTTTGAGTGCTTTTAAACAATTTTGAATTGTAGGTATTGTTTTGAGTGCTTTGGTACAGTACAGGTAGCAAAGCATAGTAAATTTGCTAAAAGATTTTTTTATGGAAAATAGCCTCTTACTTTTATTGTTATGCGAATCCTTATTTTAATACTAGTTCATTAATGAAAGTTATGGTTTCCATCTTTTTGTGAAATTTAGCAGCACTAATACATTTGTACTTCCATTATATAGGAGGTTGTGATAATGCACTGGGCGTGTTCGAAGATAACAGCTTCATTAGCGATTCCTGATGCCACTCTCCTTGAAATCCTACTTGATAAGGTTGTTTGTCTATTCTTGCTGAAGTTATGCATTTGCAGCTCGTTTGATTTCATGAAAGTAGCATCTCAAGTTATGTTTTATTGATTTTCAGTTGAAGCTATGCAAAGGTTTATCATATGCAGCAGTGGCTGCCCATGCAGATAAAAATGGCCGCCGGAAACTAGCTGCAATGCTTGTTGAACATGAATCACGTTCATCTAAACAGGTTATCTTTTGTTTGTGTCTCCATGTGTTTCTTTCATTTTTCCTGAAGAACGACACTTTGGGGAATGCATTCTTATCTCTTGCTTTCTGTATAAACGTAATAGTGAAAATTTCCAATAAAAAATAAAAAAGGCACAAATATGAAATCTACATTGGAAAATTCTGCCCCAAGGATTTCATGGAGAATTGTTTTGATATTGAATAAACTTGGGAGAGAGAAGGCTACATATGCATTGTGTGTTTTCTTAATTCCTTATTCTAGTAAGAGATATCAACCGTATATTTGGAGACACAAGACTCATATATGTATTAAGACTAGTAGTCTTAATAACAAGCGTTAAATACATTTTATGTATTTTATGTCCAAAACATATGAGATAATTTTCAAAAATATCCAAAACATTTGAATCGTTGCAATTATGTCAAAAACGTGTGATGTACAAAAAAAATACCCAAAAGTTAATTGGTATTAATTTCTCTAATAGAAGGGAGACATGTGCGTTCCACATGTTTTTTTTAGAATAAAATGATAATTTCAAGTCTAGACTATAAAAAAAAAGAATATAGTATTGTTCATCTTCTCCATCCCCTTCCTTCCTTCTCTCCCTAACTACATTTTCTTCCATTTTCTCAACATCCAAACACAATTGTAAAACCAAACATAGAAAAAGAAAAGGGTGGGTTAAGTACCTATGCAATTCTATGTATCGAGTGAAACAGTGTCTAGATTGTTTTGTTGTTGGGAATCGGAAATCTACATGTGTTGTTTTTAGCTCAATCTGGAAGCAGCTGTGGAAAATTGCAATAAGTTCCATCAATTGATTATCCAAGTTGGAAAATTATCATTTTATTAATAGTGTGAACATTAAAATGATAGTTATAATTTTCCATGGGGTATGATGTTCTTGCCATCAATGTCAGGTCCTACCCTTTCTCTCAGATAGGTAAACTATGGCGAAGAAGGAAGGAGATGGTTAAGGCTTCTTTATATAATCGAGACTTGAAATTATTATTCCGTCCTCAAGAAAATGCATGTGCAACTCACATGCCTCACTTCTGTTAGATAAATTAATGCTAGTTAACTTTTAGGCATTTCTTCATACCTCATGTTTTGAGTATAATTGCAACAATTTAAATATTTTGAACATTTTTGAAAATTATCCTATATTTTTTTGGACATAAAACATATTTAACCTTAATGACAATAATGGAGCTTTTATAAGCAAACTTCACCAAAAGTAATCAGTTTGTTTCTTAATAGTAATCTCTATTTGATACTATGTTTTTTTCCCCTCAGGTTCCTCTTTTGTTAAGTATTGGAGAAGAAGATATGGCTTTGATAAAGGCCACTGAAAGTGGTGATATGGATCTTGTTTATCTTGTTCTGTTTCATATCTGGCAAAAGGCAAGTCTTCCTATAAGACTCACAAATTTTTGGTCAGATATATATTTCAGTGAACAGAAAAAGTGGGACAATAAATATATGTATAAACAAGTCATATTTAATATAATTTGTTGATACAGAGACAACCATTGGAGTTCTTTGGAACGATACAAGCTCGACCACTGGCGCGTGACCTTTTTATATCTTATGCACGGTATACACAATTATTTGGTTTTATTTCACCTTCTAAGTCCCTATATATATAATTTTTTCTTAGGTACTAGTATGTGTTGGTCACAGTCTTTGGAGAATTAAGGCACATTTGGACCTATAACAATAGGATTTACCTCCATTGTGTGGCCTAGTGTTAAAAAAAATTGACTTATTGGAGGGAATCAACGGGTTTGAGATGTTGCATTTGAAAGCATGATAAAGCTCACACATTTAAAGCCTAAATTCCTTAGTTTCTTACTACCAGTCTTTAGTGGCCGGGACCAGTCTTTGATGGATCTCTTTAAAGGTGTTGGAAAAATTTGTCATTTTTTGCCTTGTAAATATTTATTTTTTGGGTGTGTGGGAGATAGGAGAGGCTAAGTGCACCTGCCACATGCACGAGATTGAGGTGGGTTGCTCATCTTACTTGAGAAATTAGTTGCATGCATAGTGTAACGATATGCTTAGTTACACTCGAATAATTCGAAACTTGTTAAACTTGCAAAGAATTAAGTCAGTCTGGTTAGCAATTGTAACCTTGGTTGTTGCACATTGTGAACACAAAGTAAGCAAGAGGTAATCACAAGTCAATCATTATGCCGTCACACGACAACACAACAAGCGCACAATGAAAGCATACAAACACGACAAGCAACAATTGAGATAACGAAAAACATCGAGGCAATCAAGAAAGAATAAAGCAAGCACAAATCAAAGATCATGGTACAAAAATTGTATATAAAATTCATCTACTTCTCATTGATGTGGACGAGGAGTACACCGCTATGCCCAATAACTCAGATGGTACAACACTTTGATAGGTCACCTTACCATCTCCTTCTTATGACCATTTTCCTAGTTTCCAAAGAAACATCACTTTGCTTTAGGAGACATAAGGGTTGGAATATTACAAAATTACCTCTATTACATTTAGTTAATACCCCCTAAACTAAGTTGCACACAAGCATGCAGCCATAGGCTTTACTAATGACCTTGGATAAGCACACATGTGACATTTACATGAAAACCCTAACATTCTCTTACTTGAGCTATCGGCGTTCTCATAGACTTGGTTGGCTTTGAAGTCTTTACTCATCTTCTAGAACTGCTCCAAGTGCTCTATTTGCTCTTAGTTGGTTTCTTTGATTCTCAAGTTCTTTGACTCCCAAGTTCTTCCACTTCACTAAGTACTCTTGCCGTTGTTGACCTCCCATCTTCACGACTTGTTATGCTAAAATCTCCTCTAGCTCTTAGGTTATTTGTAGCTTGGTGTTGACTCTGACTCTGGTTGGTTGGTTGCATTCTTCATCTTTGACGTCTAGATGGTAAGACTTCGGGTTATTGATATGAAACACAGGATGCACCTTCATCGAACTAGGAGTTACGACCTTGTAAGAAGCTCTTTTGATCTTGGCAATAATAAGAATTGGACCTTTATATCTTTTGATAATTCTTCTATCCCTTGTGTGTAGAGACCGAATTTGTTCTGGTAACAACTTTACTATTACAAGATCTTCCACTTAAAACTCAAGCAATCTGCGGTGAGTGTCAACCCATTTCTTCATCCTCTTAGAAGCTTTCTCCAAGTAGTCACGAGCAATCTTAGCATTGCTCTTCCACTCTTTTGTGAAATTGAAAGCTTTGAGATTCTTTCCAGTATAAGGCCCATCCATTGTGTAGGGTAATAGTGGTTGCTGTCCATTGACAATCTCAAAAGTGCTCTTGTTGATGGAAAAACTCTTCTAAAAAATGTGCTAGGTCAAGCAACTACAACCAATTCTTCTAGTTTATTGTCATAAAGGGTCACAGATACTCCAATAATCGGTTGAGTCTTTTCGTCTGTCCATCCAATTATAGGTGGTAGTTCGAAGAGGTGTTAAGTTGTGAGCAAAGAAGTCTAAAAAGTCCTAACCAGAAGGTCCTTGTAAATCTGGTGCCTCGATCACTCACAATTTTATGGGGAACACTTAAGTATTTGACAATGAACTTGAAAAAACAAGCGAGCAGTCTCTTCTGTTGAGCAGTACTTCTCACCTGAATGAATGTTGTGTACTTTGAAAACCTTTCAATTACAACTAAAACTCCTGTTAGATTTCCTACCTTAGAATAGTCCTTTGAGACACTTTCCCAATTGGCAAGGGTTCCAACAACCTTGCTATCTTCTGCTTTTGAACTTTAACTTGTTGACAGATGAGTAGGTATATGCATCACATCCTCACACATATGAGGCTAAGAGTACCCTTGCTTCACCAAGGTGTACATTCTTTGTTAACTTGGATGACCTGCCCACAAGTTGTCGTGACATTCCCTCATAAGTGTCTTTCTCAAGTCTCCTACTCTCAAAATGAATTATTTGCTCCTCTTGTGCATGAGTAACCCATCCTCTTATCATAATTGGTGGGTCTTCCTTTCACGTACCAACTTGAGGATTGTTTTTGTGACTTGGTCCTTATCCAAATTCTTCTTGAAGTGCTCCCTTACGGGTGTAGCTACAGAGCTCGTTGACATAGTTGCGAGCATCCTTAGGCCGTAAGCCTTGCCTTACGACTCAAAGCATCCACTGCTTGGTTGGTGTGACTAACCTTGTGTTCAAAGTGGAAATCGACTGTTGAGTTATTTGTCTTAACACAAACTTCAACCCCATTATATAGTGCCTCCATGTCTACAAGCATTGGATGACTATTAATAGCTCCTTCTCTTGAGCCGTATATCTTTTTCTTTCTGCATTTGATAACTTACGACTCTCATAGGCTATTGGATGTCCTTAAAGTAAGACCCCTCAAGCAAAGCTAGAGGCATCTGTTTACACCTCAAACGACTTGTTCATGTTCGGTAGGGAAAGAACTGGATCATCCATCATCGCCTCCTTTATATCTTTGAAGGATTTCTAATGCTGGTCATTCTATGTTCAAGTGACACCCTTCTTCAACAGCTATGTCAAGAGTGTAGTTCTCTTGGAGTAACCCTCCACAAATCTTCTATAATAATTGGCCAACCCAAGAAATGGTCTTCACATTGGTGGGCACCTTCCACTCTTTAATGGACCTCACCTTCTGCGCACATGACCACGTTCAATGATGTGTCTAAGGCATTAGATTCTCTTCTGAGTGAAGGAGCATTTCTTCTTTTTCACTTACAACTGATGATTCCTCAACTTTTGAAAAATAGTCGTAAATGCTCTGCATCTTCTTCAAGATTGGAGCTATACATCACAATGTCATCAAGATAGATCATCACAAATTTGTCAAGATACTCACGAAAGACTTGGTTCATTAGTGTGCAAAATGTGGCTGAAGCATTAGTCAACCCAAAAGACATCACCAAGAACTCAAACGCTCCTTATCTAGTAACACACGTTGTCTTTGGCTCATTCCCCTCTACTATTCTGACCTGGTAATACCCCAACCTTAGATCCAACTTGGTGAAATACATCACTCCACTAAACTAATCAAACCAAATCAGCTAACAAAGGAATGGGATAAGTGTTTCGCACTGTCACCTTGTTGAGAGCCTAATAATTAATATATAATCAGACTCCCATCTTGCTTACTTTGAAATAACACTGGCACACTGTAAGGGGCTTTTGACGGCCTAATGAAATTTTCCTTCAGTAACTCATTCAATTGTTTTTGAAGCTTTGCAAGCTCCGATGGTGACATTCTGTAGGGTGCCTTTGTAGGTGGCTTGGGTCTAGGTAGAAGCTTAATTTTGTGATCTATTATCTCTCATTGGTGAGAGTCTTCGAAAGCTGATCAGGCATGATATCTTCATTGGACTTAAGTAATTACACAATCTGAAAAGAAACTCTCTTTGTCACTCTATTTTTCCTCCTATGGCATAGGGATTGCCACGAATGAGAAATCACCTTTTTTCAAACCTTTCTTGAATTGTAAAGCAGATAAAAGCTTTGGTTCCCCGATTGTCGCATCTTTCCCTAAATAAAATTTGGGTTGTCCTCGATAATCAAGAGACTTTTGGCAGTTGGTACAAGAGTGACTTTTTGTCCCATCAAGAATTCCATCCCCAAAGATAACATTAAAGTCAGCCATGGAGACAACTATTAAGTCAGCACCTCCCTCCCATTTTCCAAGTTTAACGTTTACTTGTTTGATCAACCTTGTAGTGGCCTTCACTTAGGGTTGATAGCCTTCATTTTGCCTACGTTTTTCTCCAACTTCAACCCAAGTCTATTGACTTCAAGTTTCATAATGAAGTTATGGGTGGCTCTTAATTCTACCATTACGGTCTTTACAACCTTACCATTTAAAGTACCATCCAGAAACAAAAGTCTTTTATCAATGACCTTTTTTGGATTCTCCATTTTATTTTTCAAGCCTCCTAGAAAATGTAACACACCCATGCACCCAATCCCTTCCTCATCTTTTGTCTCTTCTTCATCTTCTTGTTCTCTTATACTCAAGGCAGCTTGTAATGCAGACAATTGGTTGCAATTTGGGAAATTAGTTACATAATGAGGTCCATTGCACGACAATTAGTTACATAATGAGGCCCATTGCACAGAAAGCAATCAGACGAAGGTTTTGGCTTCCAACCTTAATTGTTGGAGTTCTGTGATGAGGATTGTCCCTTCCCATTCTAAGGCTTTTTGAACAATACTATCCCACTTTTGTCATTGTTTGGTTTTGAGAACTTGTTTCCTCTGAAAGTTGGTGCAACTTTCTTGTTCTGACTAGGCTCAATAGGATAATCTGTCAAGCACTTTACAACAACTTGTGCTTGTGCAAGGTCCTGAACCTGTCTCTGCAAGTCCATCCCTGCCTATGGCTTCAACTTTTTTAGAAAGAAAAAAATCTTATCCTTCTCTAACATGTCCTGAATGTCTAACATCAACGTCGAGAACTGCTTCATATAATCTCTCACTTTCTTAACTTGTTTAAGGTTGAATAATTTCTTTTGAGCCATAAATTCCACATTTTAGAAAATAATTAAATTCTCAGCTCTCTTTTCAAATCTTCTGAAGAGTTAATATGGCATCGTCTCTTCTAAATCTCATCATACTTTGTCCTCTTCCACAACTTGGCATTGCAAATCAAATACATGGTGACAGTGCTGACCTTTGCATCCTCTGAGTTTACTCCATGTCAAAGATGAAATTCTCATGCTCTTTGGCACCTTTTACTCCTCCGTAAGCTCGGGCTTCTAGTATCTTGATTGTTCCATACTTCGCACCATCATGATTATTTGGTTGGTTGACAACAGTTCGACAAGTGACATTGAGTTTGGTGTTCATTTCTCCTAACTCCATCTTGATTGCATCAATAGTCACGTGCACATAATCTCTGAGTTCCCTTACTAAGCCTTGTGTTGCATTCAACACACCCTTTGCACACTTATCAGTTGATGACCCACTAGATCTAGAGTTCAATGGAGATTCTCTTCCCCTATTTCTCTTAGGCAAGGATTTTAGCTTTGAAACTTTCAATAGTATCCACAAGACCCCAAAGGTTGATTCCTTCAATTGCACTCACTCTAGCACTTACTTCATGTAAGCTAGCTAACTTACCCAGTTGTTGATCATATGAATCAAAATGTTTGTTCGTCATTGTGTCTTTTTCTCTCATAACCTTTGAGCGTTGATACCAACTGTAACGATCCACTTAGTTACACTTGAATGGTTTGGCACTTGTTAAACTTGTAAGAAAGCAAATCAGTTTGATTAACATATGTGACCTTGATTGCTACACCTTGTGCAAACACAAAGTAAGCAAGGGGTAATCAGTCAATCATTAAGGCATCACACAATAACACAACAAACGCACATTGAAAGCATATAAACACGACAAGCAATAATTGAGGCAATGAAGAACACCGAGACAACAAAGAAAAATAAAATAAGCACAAATCAAAGGTTATGGCACAAGAATTGTATATGAAATTCATCTACTTGTTCTCATTGATGTGAATGAAGGAGTATACGTTTATGCCCAATACCTCTAATGGCACGGACCCTTCATGGGTCACCTTATTGTCTCCCTTTATTGAGCCCTTATGACCATTTCCTTAGTTTCCCAAGGAAACATTACTTTGTTTGAGGAGACATAAGGGTTAAAAAATTACAAAAATATACCCACTAAACTTAGTTAATACCTCCTACACTAAGTTGCACATAAGCATGGGGCTATAGGCTTTACTAATGACCTTGGATAAACACACATCTGGCATTTACATACAAACCCTAACACATAGCATTGTCATTCAAAGGCAGGAGCTTAGCTTGTTTCTTAATGTTCTTTTGCTTCTAATTATGCTTTTTGTTGTGTTTGCATGTCCTTGTCCGCTTACCTTTGTGTGTGTTTTTAATGCATGAGTTATTATTATGTTTCTCTTTTCAGGTGCCATAAGCATGAATTCTTGAAGGACTTTTTCCTATCTACCGGGCAGCTACAGGTATGTTTTAAGTCGTAATTTGGTTTAAATGCATGCAACAATTTAAGCAGATTTCAGTGTCTCATGGAGAAGAGAGATCCAAAAGTTGATCATCATGTCTTGAAAATTTAGCATAAAAAATGGTTTATACATTAGATTTTTTTTTTATAATGTTTATATGTTAGGTTTGTCCCATTTATCGACTATGTGAAAATTCCAGCATATAGGCCAAGTGAAATCTCATTCTGTAATTGTAGCGTGATATTTTTCTTAAAGTGAACAGCTCATTTATTTTATTCATATTAGCGTTCTTAGTTCTTTTTCCTACTTCACGGGAGCTAACTTGGCTTTGCAATTTTGTCAGAGTCAAATTACCTGCTACCCTATATAAAGTTGAAGTGTTCCTTTATTTTGTGAAATGTTAACTATCCTGTTAATGCTCTATGGACGATTCATAAATTCATTTGGTTTTCTAGGAGGTGGCTTTACTTCTGTGGAAAGAATCATGGGAACTTGAAAAAAATCCAATGGCAAGTAAAGGATTTCCACTTCATGGTCCGCGTATAAAAATGATTGGGAAGGCACAAAATCTATTTTCAGAAACTAAGGAGCATACTTTCGAGTCAAAGGCTGCTGAAGAGCATGCAAAATTGTTGAGGTCAGATGTTAATAGAAATAATCACCTTTCCATAGTTAAAATGAACTTATGGTGCTAGCTTCTCTGCTACTCTCTTTTTAGGCTTTGAGAAAGAACAATGTTGTAGTGGAACTTACTTGATTATCTCAAGGTTTTAAATGGCAGAAGCTAGCCTTGAAGCGTTTTGCTTTCACCTAGTGAAGTGGAAGCCTTGAGACGGTCTGAGGATTAATTTTCAACACAAAATTTTCAAAAACATATAAAACTGAAATAAATAGTAGCAAGATCACAAAATAATATCTAGTAACTCAACAGGGACTTAAAAATAAGCAACTAAATGTATAAACAATCAACAAGCAAGTAATGAACAAAAGATCTACAAAATTAAGTAGTTCACTATTTGGAATGACATGAACTACAAAAATGAGAAAAAAAGGGCTTAAGTAAGCTTTCAATCTTAATAAGAGAGAAGAAAGTGCAAAACAAATCAGAGAAGAAAACCAAAAAAATGAAAGACTTAAAAAGAACAAGCAAAAAAAAAGTAATAATATATATATATATATATATATATAAGAAGGGTTATTGGACTAAAATTTAAAAACCAGAGTTAAGAGATGAAGTAGTGCAAGGACAATTCAAAAGGGTCGAAAATGGTAGAACATGGTTCTTGGTTGCAGCTAGAAGTTGAAGGAAGAAAAGTTGTAATAGATTTGAAAATCTTAAACCAGTTGTTGTTTCTAATTAAAACATAAATTGGACCCAATTTTGTGTTATAATCCTATTAATTTAACTCAATTTCAATAAAGTTTATAATAAGCCTTTATATGTCTTGAAACTTAAGCCTTGATGCAGGAGCAAGGTGAGGCATAAGCCTTTAAAAACACTGAAAATAATAGCCTTGATGCTATATTTACGGAAAAGCCTTGTGGCAAGCCTTAGATGGTTTTTTAAAACCATGATTAACTTATGATACATGGCTCCATGTAATCATAGTCTTTTGAAATCATTTAGTGATTTTTCTAAACCCTAAACCCTCAACAGGATACAACATGAGTTAGAAGTGACTATGAAGCGAGCAATTTTTGTTGATTCAAGTGTGAGTGATACAATACGCACTTGTATTGTGTATGGAAATCATCGAGCTGCAATGAAAGTAAAAACAGAATTCAAGGTCTGTAACTCTGTTGGTATACTGTCATTTTGTGTGACAGTTGTCACCTGTCATTATTGTGCATGGGCTTCCTATTTTCCTGATCACTTTAGATTGTTGTAGGTTCCTGATAAGAGGTGGTATTGGCTTAAAGTTTTTGCATTGGCTACAAACAGAGACTGGGATGCCTTGGAGAAGTTTTCAAAAGAGAAAAGACCCCCAATTGGTAAAGGCTTTTTTTTTTCTTCAGAAAGAAAGATATCGTTCATTATGTCTAGTTGCCCCTTCCCCAAGAGCAACAAAAAAGAATGTGGTTCATTTTTAGCAAACAAGGATTTAATAAAAGAGACTGATTCTGAATTTTTTTTGTCTTCTAGAAAGGTAATATAAAGCCTACGTTGTTGGAGTCTCTGACATTGTTAATGTACTTGTTTGCTCTTGATTACCAGTAGCTTTACATTGAGTGCTGTGAAAGCCTTTTATGCCATGTGCTTGTGAACATTTTAGGAAACAAAATACTTTTATGTTTCAAGTTCATGGGCCACCTTTGAAGTGGGTGGAAATGCAATGTCAACACAAATATTACTTGTTGAAAACTATAGAACTAAATTTAATTATGTTGTTTGAAAAGGTCCCACTTTCCATTAAAAAAAGAAAGTCATAATCTACTTAATATGGAATCTGATTTGGTCTTTGAATGCTGCTTCTTTTTCTTCTTTTTTCTCTGTTAAATAGGTTATAAGCCATTTGTTGAAGCATGCATAGAAGCAGATGAAAAGGGGGAAGCTTTAAAATATATCCCAAAACTCTCTGATCCAAGAGAGAAAGCAGAGGTACGCTTGATGCTTTTGATACTGTTATATATCATATATATTAGTACTTCTAATGTATGCTCCGTGAATAATTTGAGTTGTTTCCTTGGATACTTAATGCCTCATGTGGATCCAGTGTTCTGTGGCATATTTCAGAGTTGTACACTTTTTTTTTTTTAAAAGGGAAGCACTAAAGTCCCCTTTTTTTTATTAAATAAAAGAAATCATAATATCTGAATTATAAACTAATCTCAAAACTAAATAATATTATACTTAGATTTAGCCACTAATCCATATACCACATACTCAGTTGTACACTTATTCATGACAGTAGTTGTATTTAGGGATCCATTCTTTTTCCTTTTTTCTTCTGCGTGCAATATATCATTGTAACAAACAAATGTGATCATCTTTATCTGTCTCTTTATTGGGAGGTAGAGTATGCAGGGCAAGGGTCTCTTTTTTCAGTTTTCCCACTATTTTAATGTAGTTCCAAAGGAAAGTAAGCTTATAAGCTCAAACCTAGTACAGAGAATTGCTTTTCCAACATCCAAATGGGTTAATGGGAATCATTAGTGGTGAAGCTCCTTCATTAATGACTTGTTATCATCCCAAGGAGCTCCCATGGACTCGTATCCACCTCTCTTTCAAGTCTTCAACCAACACTTTATTTTGTTATCCATTATTTTTTTTTTTGCTTAGACGTTCTTCTATCTCATTGTGTTTAATCTATTTCAGGCTTATGCTCGGATTGGCATGACCAAGGAGGCTGCTGATGCTGCCTCTCAGGCTAACGATGGTGAGTTGTTGGGTCGACTAAGATTATCCTTTTCACAAAATGGTGCAGCTTCATCAATCTTCGATACACTTCGATCTTCATTTCAAGGAGTTTCCTAGTTTATTTATATCTTTTTGTTGAGATGGCGTGCATATTTTTCTTCTTACACTACACTGAATGAAATGTAAGGCACATGTTTTTAGAAAAGATGTGTGCAGAAATCAAACTCTAGTGTTAAGTTTTTTGCATCTGCAGTGTTGATGCTGGTTCATTCTAGTTCATTCTGATCAGTCCGGTACTTTCAATTTTGTGTTTCGTTGATCGTTTTGTCAAAATGACAATTGGCAAATACAGTTTTCTACTGTGGAAATCATTACGTAATGATACGTTGACGAGGTATTCAAACCAAACCCTACGTCAGTAGAGAGAGAGAGAGAGAGAGAGAGAGAGAGAGGTCAAACCAAATTGTATCAGCTGATGGTTCTGTTACTTTCTAAATCCGGTTTGAAAATAACATAACGATTTAAATAAACATTAGCTGCACGATTCGTCCATTATACCTTTTGTTCATAAAAAAATAAAAAATGAAATCTACTGCACTTTTTCTCTAGTGAGTTATTTTGTTGGTCTGAATTATCGTTGCACCGGCTGTATAGTTAGGAACTTGTCCTCTCAAATCATCATTTTTTTTTAATTTTTTTGAACTCTTTATTCCCCTACTATTTACTCATTCCCACTTAGTCTTCTGACTTTTATACAAGCTGCGAAAAAAAGAAAGTACATCAATATACGCTTAAAAGTCCTCAAAAATATTGCACTCAAGTGTCCCATTCACTGAAAGCTAGTGGATTTTAACATTTAAGGGCACCTTCTTTTAAAGTTAAAGAGAGACAGTATACTAAAAAAATAAAAAAATAAATATAGATACTAATCTGTCATTTTATAAACGAGATAGGGACTAGTTTTCCGTTACCCTATTTATTATAAATTCAATATAGGAAGAAAAATAAAATCTCTTGCTCAGGATAGGGTGTAGTGCTATGATTGCCTTTGTTGGCCTTAACAAGGTTGGTTTGAGATGGTTTTAATGGTGTCTTTTACTTAGCAATGACAATTTCTCATTTTTGTACCCAAAAAAAGTTGCATACACTGAATTCTCAAATTTAACATTTCCACCTGTAAAATTTGGTTCAAAGGAAAAATAAAAAAAATAATTCCTTCGTAAGGCTAGTTTCTTTTCAATTAAAATGTCAAAATAAATATAGAAAACATAATTATATATTGTTAGAATTGAACAAACAATAGATAATATAACCAAGTTACCTGCATTCTTCCTTTTCTGGAATCTGGAGTTCCAAATCCTCTTTGAACGGCTCGAATACGAGATCTATTCTTTTACTTACTCAATAATTTTTGGGTCCCACTGTAAGAATGACATTTATTGACATGGAGAGTCAAGAACTAAAAGAAGGGTCACAGATGATTGATAAGACAAAGTGATATCCTACAAAGTGATAGCCTGAGTTACTTTGATGAATTCATGTTTCTTAAAGGAGAAGTAGAAGGAAATTCTTAAAGAGAGGGGTAAAATCTTTGTTGCCTTATCTAGCTACGAACAATAAATAATTGATAACTGAAAACAAAACATTCTTAAGAATCAAAATACCACATTTGGGCAAATATGATCGCCGCAGCTAATGGGTCAGATTTTCTTTTAATAAATTCAATTTTAGAGGCACCAACTTTCCCCCATCCACCAGTTTTCACCTAAACTAATCTCATCGGTAACAAGTTACGTGCTCATAAAATATAGGATAAATTAACAAATATATCATCAAATTATCGTAAAATTTATAAATATATTATTTAATTTTATCGAATAATAAAAATAATACTCATGTATTATTAGTAATACAAATTTATAATTATTGTGACAAATCTATCACCTAACTTCTTATTAATAGTATAAATCTACCATCAAACTTCTTGTCGATGGTAAAAAATTACCATTAATTTTTTTTTAATTGTACAATTTATCTTCGAAAATATAACTTAATCACATAAAAAATAACGTATTAATACATTTATACCACTAATTATAATTGAGTATTATTTTTGTTACTCGATATAATTAAACGATATATTTGTAACTTTCGCTATAGTTCACTTTTACGGTACAATATATATACAAATAAAGAGAGAACAAAGAATAACTTAGTAGCAATATCCTTGTCCAATGTGAGAGCTCTGATACCCTTCTCATCAGAGCAAACGAAGACTTTATTTCAGAGGCTATGCTACAAAACGTACATTGCTTTCCAAACACTAAATAAAATGATGCCACAAGTCCTTGTTATTACAAATGAGAGATTGCATTTACCTCATAAACATCGTTCGATATTGTTGTTCGCAATATGTTCATTGTCAGTCTAAATTCTTTCTTCAGACATTCAGGTAATGAATGCTTCCTGCCTTCTCGAATCTAAAGGAATTATAGCTCCATCAGACACAAGCTCTAAATCTAGTTTGCATTCATTAAACCCCTTTAAAACCGATTTAAAAGTTATTTTCAATCCTGTGGGGGGGTGATCTTTTCAACCCCTTTAAAACAGCTCCTATCCATCCATTTCCTTCTTTGCTTGCCTCAACATCCTGAAAAGTGAAAAACAAGAGCATGTAATTGTTAATAGTTTTGCAGTGCCCATATATGAAGAACTTTCGTCAAGGGCTCAACTTACAAATGACTTTATAATCTTGGCGACTGTATCCTTATACAAACATGCATCAATTGTTGACTGCCTGAAAAGTTAGTGAAGGTTAATAGCAATTATACCATGGACCCTCAACCTCAATTATCAAGAAAAATGGCTATTCTTTTTGAGACTTATTTCTTGTTTAAGATACTGTCTTCGTCTTGTTGAACTTCCACATAGAATTCTTCAATCACAAATTTGACTGCAAACTCATTGCAAGAATTTAAGCTTCACAGCCGCTTTTCTAGTTCAGGCAATCTCTGATACACACCAGCAGTGTAGAGAAATAATGTATTATTAGAAGTCATGATTTTTTGTATGGATTAGCATAGAACCAAAAACATCTTTCAGCCATTGAGATCATATTAATTGTCTTTTTTTTTTTTTTTTTCCCTAACTTCAATCTTTTAATTTTTGATTTCAGACGCACAAACACAATAAATACTTTTGTAACTACATCATTTATATAGTTCTATATTGTAAAATTATTTTAAAAAATAAATCACTTAAATTTTTTTAAAATAATTATGCTATGTGTCAAGATATAAGTAATATGAGTACGTAAATATATATGAAAATTTATATATTTTTAAATGTAATTATTTTATTAAATGATAATATCTAACTTTCATTTAACATATATGTCATAAATATGTGCAAAAAAAAATTTAACTTATGTATATTCTTTTATAAAATAATGGAACTAATTAATTTGTACTTATATTTTTAATAAAAAGTTGGCATAGACATCACCCACCCGCACCCAAAAAGAGTAGATGTGGAATATAACAAAAGAACAAAAAGTTGAAACAGAAGATAAGTTATGCATATAGAAATCAAGAGAGTACTTACAGTTTTTCTGTAGCATTAGAGAACTTGATTGGGACCATTAACAGTGCCCCACTGCGCATGGACATTCCATGGGTAAGAGCAACATCGAAATTCACTTACATATAACTAACTAACTTCACCAGCACACTACATATGTATTGGCAACATTTGTCGGCCTAAACTACAAGCATTTACCATGGATTGAAACTTTACATTACCAGGGTTTTCTTGTGGGCGTGAATGTGGTAGCAGAGCCAATACATTCTGTGGCAATTTCAAGGCAAGAATCCTCTGTCGTTCAAAAATTCACAAGGAACTTTACCCAATACATGAAACAAACATACAAAGTCATTTGTTTTTCTTAAAAAAAAATTGAAATCATCTATCGATTACATGTAAGAAATTGGAAATTGTAAGAGAGTGAATTATCTTTTTTGTTATGTGTTCTGTTTTTCGTTTTCTATATTCGAACTCTCAGATTTTGTTATGTGTTGTTTGAATAACTTCCAAGTGTTTCATCGTAAATTATAATGAATCATTAATCAAACCAAAATTAGAATATTGGCTGGAATTTATGGACAAAATAATTGACCTTGATTACAATAAGTACTGCTTGTTCATCTTTTTCCTACTTTTCCAAATATCCTGCTACAAGTGATACCTATTTATGGTGCAACAAATTCAGAGAGGGATAACCCAAGAACATAGAAAAATTTCAACAAAATTGTGTCAAAATAAAATTTGTTTAGCATACCTCTTTTGATGAAATGGCATCCAATCGACGGGGCCGGTTCAATGTGATGAACCATACATTGTCTTTTTCTTCTCCAAGGACAACCTTACAATCGGCTACAAGAATACATACGTGTGATTAAGAGAAATGTGCTATGCTTAGCATTTGTCTCCTAATTAAAAAGTGAAAAGCGTCAAGTCCCTTTGTTTAGTCTTCGATCTTAAAAAAATTGTTTTTAAGTTTATTTATTTGTTAAAAAAGTATAAGATAAAATTAATATTTTATCAAATTTTTGGTTAAATATAACTGAATAACAGATGGATCATATACTGTTTATATTTTTCGATAGATATAAACATAAAAATTATTTTTTAAATATAAGAAATTAATTTTTCGATATATTTTTTGATACAAATATTGTTTATATTTTTTTGGATATATATAAACGTATATGATTTGTGAATCGAACATTTTCGTTTTCTCCTTCTCACACAACCTTAAAATTCTAATCAATGTAGCATGTTGTAAACTACCTATTGTAATCTTGGTTAAGGAAATGAATAATTATTTGTTTTTTTAAGAGAAAATGAGGTAAAAATAATAACTTGATTATTTTTTCATTTTATGTCTTCCTCTTCTTATATAGTTATGATTTCTCTACTAACATGTAGCTTACGTTTCAAAGTGATAGTGATTATAAATTTGACATTTAAGAAAACCTAATTGTTGATGAGTTTGAAACAATAGTTATAAAACTTGTAAAACTTAGTACATGAATAATTATGAAAATAAGAATAAAAATGTACGAAGAAATTAGAAGGAAAATAGTAGTAATTGTTCATAATTAACTATTGGTCTTTATGGATTTTAGTTGGACACATATCCAACTCCCAACTCTCTAATGTCTAGTTTGACATATGTCTAATTTTATGTTCATTTTAATTGATCATGTGTTGCAAAGATAATGCCTAAAAAGTGTATAAAGAAATTGAAATGAAAGTAATAGTAATTATTCATAATTAATTACTAGTCTTTCTGGTTTTTAGTTAGACATATGTTCAAATCTCTAATATCTGGTTGGATATATGTTCATTTTAGTTTAGACAATGTAGAAGTAGTAAATGTTCTTATTTTATTATAGTAATAAAGTATGAAACTCGTTATTTTGATATTTATGAAATTATTTATTTAATTCAATACTTTTTAAATTGGTTGCTCTATTGATATATAATGTTTACTCTTTTTTCTTCATTTGTGGTTGTAAAAAGAGTTAGAAAGTCAAAACAAGTAGTAGCGATTCTTGTTGAGGAATCATCAAATAGTAATTTTGATTATGTTTGAGTTTATCTACGTTTTATGCATATAAAATTTGGTTTTCGTATTATTATTAATTATGTTTTTATCTAATTATTTTAAGAGGTCAAAGAGTTTAAATTTAAAATAAATTTTAAAGATGAATTTTGTTTTTAAATCTCTTTTTCAAGCAATTAATATAAGACAATGAAAATTATTAAGAAATCATTGACAATAACCCAATTAAATGTATTTAAGAGTGGTTGTTTTGGTATGTTCGTTGATGTTAAACTGCTTCAATTTTTTGCTTAGCTTGTGCATCATCTTTTGATTAGATAATGTGAGTTTAAAAGAGATGGTGAAATATGGTTTAAGGTGAATGATAAAGAAAATTTACATTCATTATTGGCTTGAAGTTTGGAGGAAGGGAAGAAATGAAGGTAATGATAACATGTTTCGTAAGAGATACTTTCAAGATAGTACACAAAGTACTTTACCTATTTTGTGGAAAAAGTTAGAAGAGATTAAGAAGAAAGAAGTAGTTGGTGCTTCTAGTAATTGATCAAGAAGAATGAATGATAACGAAATTATTGAGAATAAAGAGATTAATTTAGATGATGATGTGCTTAGATTATCGTTGCTTTATTTTCACTATATTAGATTGTATGGATTATCTTCTTCTAATTATATCAATAATAACCTTTTTTATCTTGTACGTCATTTGGATGAATTTTATCAAACATCTTGTAGGTGATAAGGTGTTTGATATGACAATCAAAGGTTTATACTTTGATTTGGTTGAGAAGTTGAAAAGGTATTAAGAACTAGTTAGTTAATGTGCTAAAAATACTCAACCAAATATTCATTTAATTGGATATATTCATGCATTTCGAACGTGGATTTATGAAGCAATTTCTAGAACAAAAAGTTGGACAAATGTAAAACATTTTAGTTGGACAAATGAATACAACATAGTTGAACATATGGACATATATCTAATTAAAAACCAAAGAGCATAATTTGAGGACAAAGTGTCCAATTTTACACAATAGGGTTACAATATTGTTCAACCAAATACATGATATTTAAACAAAAGTCATATAATGCTAAAAAATTAATTTGCTAATTGATAAATGTTTATATCTTCACAACAACAATGACTTTGAGCTTATCATCAAAATATTTTCTTTATTTCTTAAATTTTTGATCAATAACCTTATCAAATAGCAAATTTTGCATCAATTCATTGGTTTTTCTCTTGAAACATCTTATGAATCTCATCTAACAACCTATTAAACGACACATCCTCTTCTTCACGAACATGATCTTTCTCTTTATCAACACCACTTTCTTTTGTAGTATCATTGGAAACATCTACGTCATGACATCTAACTGTATTACTTGACAAACTAATGTTGCCCCTACTAGAAACATGAATTTGGCTTTTATCATGAATACTACCAACCTTGAAAACCAATGCATCCTGATAAGTCATACAACTTTTTTCACTTAATAATGATTGAGAAATCTAACGTGTTGATGCAAAAAAATTTGTCATTCAAACAAAATCCTCATCTCTCTCATGTTCATGGGATAATAATAAAGAATGCAACTAAAGCCATCAAAAAGAAGAAAAAATCAAGTAAATCAAAAACTATCAAAAGCTAATATATCCATATAAAAAATTCGATTAACTTACATTAGTATGATCAAATATAAATCTTTGAATCTCTTCTGCTCTAGGAACTATAAACTTTTTCAGTTCCTAAATCTTGGGATAACATGACGATATTGATTTGCATAGAAAGTTTTCATTCTAGGAATTACTTCATAAATCCACATTTGAAACACATGAATAAATCCAACTAAATAAATATTTGGTGGAGTATTTTTAGCATCTTAACTAATGAGGTCTTGATACTTTTTTAATTTCTTAACCAAATCAACGTACAAACCCTCAATTGTCCTATCAAACATCTTATTATCTCAAGATATTTGATAAAACTCATCCAAATGCTATACAACATAAAAAAGGTTATTATTGATATAATTAGAAGAAAATAATATGTACAATCTAACATAATAAAAAATAAAACAATGCTAATCTAAGCGCATCCTCATCCAAATTAATCTCCTTATTCTCAATAGTTTTATTACCCTTAATTCTTCTTGACCAGTCACTAGAAGTACCTATTGCTTCCTTCTTATTAATCTCTTATAACTTTTCCCACAAAATAGGTAAGGTAACTTATGTGCTATCTTGAAAATATTTCTTACAAAACGTGTTATCATTACTTTCATCTCTTTCCTTTCCTTCAAACTTTAATCTGGTAATAAGTGTAAACTCTTTTTTTTGAAAATCGTAGTACCTTATCATTCACCTTAAACCATATTTCACTATTTCTTTTAAACTCATATTATCTAATCAAAATATGATGCACAAGTTGAAAAAAAACATTAAAGCGGTTCAACGTCAACGAACTTAAACATATTTAATTGAGTTATTGTCAGTCATTAATTAATAATATTTATTGCCTGAAAAAGAGATTTGAGAGCGAAATTGATCTGTAGGGTCTATTTTAAATTTAAACTCTATAACCTCCTAAAATAGTTAAATAAAAACATAATTAGTACATAAGAAGAAAATAAAATTTTAAATGCATAAAACATAAGTAAACTCAAACCTTTCACTATTGCTTGTTTTGACTTCCTAACTATTTCTATAATCACAAACGTGAAAAAATAAAATAAAATAAACATTGTATATCAATAGAGGAATCGATTTAAAAAATAATAAACTAAATAAAGAAAATTTCATAAAGATCATAATAACAAACTTCATGTTTTATTACTAGAATACAATAAGAACATTGACAACATCTACATTATGTAAACTAAAATGATAATAAATTTGGACATATGTCCAATTGGATATAAGAAATGTCTAACTAAAAAACCAAAAATACCAATAATTAATTATGAACAACTATTACTTCCCTTATAATTTGTTCATACACTTATGTTTTAATTTTTATAACTATTAGCACATTGAGTTTTACAACTATTGCTTTAAGCCCATCAATAATTTAAATGGAGGTCTTCTCAAATGCCTAACTTATTATCACTACCAATCGTAAACTACATGCTAGTTGAGAAACCATAAATCTATAAAAAGAGGTAGAGATAAAATATCAAAACAATCAAGTCATTGTCTTTATCTTATTTCTTCTTATAAAACAAACATTTATTTCTTACCTAATCAATATTACAACAAGATACATTGATTAGGATTTCAAGGTTATGTGAGAAGGAAAGAACGAGGATTTATTGCCCATAAGTGTGGTTGAGACCGATTCATCATTGATGTAGGTCATGGGCCTATCTGTCGTCAATGAAGAAAGCTAGGGCTTGTCTAAGCAAGAAAAAAATCAAAGAAATCAACACGAGAATCGTAAGTGTATGCATAGAAAAAATGAAGTGTGAGGAGGGTTGGCTGTCATACATGTAAGAGGTAATGTTTGACGGCATCCGAGAAAGGAAAAGCCAAAGAAATTGCTAGTAAGAGTAGGTAGAGAAGCAAGCATAGTGAGAAAGTGAAAAGCATAATGAGGTAATGATGAGTAAACATAAGAGTAGGAAAATAGTATTAAAGTTGTAAGTTAGGGATCAAATGTAAAATAAAAATAATGATAGGGAGTTATATGGGCTTAGTTTCTTTATTTTTATCCTTCTTTTTAATATTGACTTTTAAAAGTCATTTATATTAGTCCTCGACTCACTTCAAACACATAACTGGTTAACATTTCTTGTTTCTCAATTAAAGAGAAGAGGATGTGAACTTTGATTTTTCCCAAACCCATCAATCGTTCAGTTAAGGAGATGAGGATGTCTATTGAAGAAATGGTTATGAGGGACAAAATAGGAATGATGGCCTGGGCATATGAATGTTTAAAGGTCTATTACTCTATTACATCCAGGACCTACCACATGCATTAACCAATGAAAAATTGACAAATTTATGAAATTACGTAGATCAAACAACTTTGTTTAGTAAGGTATATCAACTATCAATGTCACACAAACTTTAACTTACGTCAGTCACATCAAACTCAAAATTATTTTAATTTTAAAAAAGTAAATAATTTTTTTAGAATCTAGTAATCCGAACACATAGTAACATAAAATATATAATTCCAAATTTTTGTATTATTACGTATTAATTAATGGGTCAATACAAATTGTAATGTAAATCATACCTTTTTTCTATTAACAAGCAATAATTCACTTCAGAATGGTGTTAGAGTTAATGAAACAGAAACAACGTACAAAATTAAAGAATTAAAGACTAGTTATAAAAGCATTGGTCTAGAAGCAATTCATGTATATCCCAGAAGATCTCAAACAGATAGTTAAATATAGTTGATTTCATTTATAGTTGGCTTGTTGAGTTCATTATCAAAAAAATTTCAAATCATTTAATTCATTAATTGAGTAATTTATTTAATATAAATATAATAAATTAATAAATAAGAGATAAAGTAAAAAAAATTATCAAAATATAATTATTAATTATTATTATAAAATTAATTAAAATATTAATATTAGTCAAATTAATAAATAAAAGAATTACAACTGATTTTTTGAAAATAAAATAAAAGACAAAATTAAATTTATATTATAATATTTCAATGAATATAAAATTCAAGACAAATAATAACTTAAAAATATATACAATATAATTGAGGTTAAACAGAGAAACATTAACTAAGTTATAAAATTTAAATTGTATTAATTTATAATTAAATACATATATTATTAGAAATATCAAATAACTTATTTTATAAAAAATATTACATTTTAGATTTTTTAATTTTTTAGACAAATTATGCTTATTTTATTGGATATTATTCAAATTCTATTAAAAAAATTTAAAATATAAGTTGTATAAATTTATAAAATATTATGATTCATTTTATATATCATTATAAATGACTAGAAGCTTGGTTTATAAAAAAATTATTGTTTGTGATTTCAAATTTTTTGTAAAAAATTATACACATTTTACTAATGATTCTTCAAATTCGGAAAAATATTTTGTAATCATTTTTAAAATATAAAATGTATTAATTCACAAAATTTTGTAAATTATTTAATGTATTATTAAAATGATTTAGAATTTTAATTTCTAGTAAATTATAACGCTTATAATTTTGAATTTTATATAAAAAATTATGCACATTTTAATAATTAATGTTCACCTTTAGAATATTTTTTATTCATCTTTAAAATATAATTATTTCATATATTATTAAAAAATTATAAAAGTTAAGTTTTTAAAAAAATTTAGGTTTGTGATTTTTGAATTTTTTTTATAAAAGAATTATATTCATTTTACTAATAATTTTTCAGATTTAAAATGATATTTTTTACTTATTTTTAAAATATAAATTATATCTAACAAAATGTTATGAATTATATTATATACCACTAAAAAATTCTAAGTTTAATTTATAAAAAAAATTAAATTTGTGATTCTAAATTTTTAATAAAAAAATATTCTTTTTACACAAAAAAAAATAACAAAATTCTAGTACTTATTTTTTAAAATATAATTAATACTAACTTCATATACCATTAGAAAACTTTATACGTCGAAATTCAAAAGAATTTTATTATGTTCATTTTATTTGATATTATCTACACTTTATTGTAATATAAGATTTAAATGAATTACATTGAACTCACTTAAAAAATTAAAAATTAAAACTTATCACACAAAAATATCAAATTCTTTAATTTTTATTTTTCAAAATTAAAATTAAAAAAATAATTTTATTTTAACTTTTACTTTTTTCAAAATATTAAAAATAAAAATGATAAAAATATTAAATAAATTACCTAATTTAACTCATATAAATAAAATGAACTCCCTCAAAAATTAAAAATTAAAATGATACCTAAATACTAAAAATAATTTAAATAAATTCAATAAAAAAATTATATAAATTACCTAACTTAATTTACGTATAAATAAAATAAACTTAATTTATTTAAAAACTAAAACAAACTACAACTCACCCGAGTTAAACTAAAAAAGTCAACCAACTTTTTTGACAACACTACATATCACATAAGAATAGCGAACAGACATCATGAGACACAACTTGGAAAACCTAATCTCATACATTGATCCCAAATAAAACCCGAATATCTAAGGGCAAAACTGAAAACAAAATTTACAAGACCAAAGATGTTCCAACTGCCGAATAAAATTATAAGATAAATAGTTTTACATGGTCCAAGAAATTGATTCAAAGAGCTTGAGAACGACAACGAAAAAAAAATCAAGTAAACAAGTTGGGCCTTGATGCTTTGTATGTGGTCTTCAGCCTTCTGCTTGGAGGCCTGACCTTCTTAAACACCAAGGGGAATTTTATCTTGGAGTTATGGAACTGTTTGGTGCTTTCCCTCTTGCAAAGTTTAGCCGGGATTGTAGCAGTCTTGATGATTTGAATGCAAGGAAACCTCACCCTGTGACGAGAAGCCATCTCAGTGTACATTTGTTCTACCGCACCATTGAGGGTCGTGTCACGGTACTCCTTGTACATGTTATGGTAACCAGTACGGCTTTGATATCGCAGCCAAATTCCATAGTTCTTGATTGTGGTTGGATTTTTCTCAAAAATCTGTAGTACAAAAATATAAATAAGATCGATGGAAAAAAGAAAGCCACCCTAGAATCCTAAAAGAGAGCAAGACACAGCATAATGCAACTTTGAGGGGTTCATTCTACAAAATCTTACACATCTGCTAATAAAGCATATTGATGACAACAATACAAACTTCCAGTACCTAATAAAAGGGTTTACCGAGCTGAACTTCTGTACGTTTTCTATCATTTCATAAACAGACTTATTTTTCTAAAACAAATTAACAGGTAGCAATTTAAAAAAAAAAAAGAGAAATCATTATGGTGTGGTCTATACAATAATATGACACACTTCCTTTTCATAATGACAAGCAAATCTTGTAATAAAATAACACAATTTAGGAATCCACACAATATGATGATTATTAAATAAATACTCGCACTACATACTAGATGAGTAGACCACCATAGCAAATAATCAAATGTATCACAAATTAAGGAGGTCTACTCTCGAAAAGAACAAATGCCAGAGAGCACCTTAACAACGGTTTAGCATTAAGGTGATGTTGACGATCAATACAATTTGCAAAGTCAAGGTTTAGAGTTTAGGGTTTAAGGCAATACAAAATGATGTCGAGGAAAACAAGGCAAATACCTCATTGATGGCCAACACTTGCCCATTGCTTTTCTTGACTTTCTTCAATTTCCTCAAAAAGTACCTAAAATTAAAACAATAAATAGAATAAAAATTGGGCTCGTTGCTTTATTGTAATAAGTCTAATAATAAGTTTTTTCTACTTAGATTCACAATGTTACGGAACGTGATCATCAAAATGCAAGACCAAAGATTCAGATATTATAACACTTGTTTGTTTATCACAAGTTATAACAAAAAAACTAAGAAATAAGTTTAGAAAGCAGAGCTTACCAGAACTTGGACTTGGCACGGACCTCATTGGTAGCCCAGAGCTTCATGCGGTAGATCTTAGGGTGCTCATCCGCTTCAGTTGGGAGAGCTCTTCCAACCACTTGGTACTGATGAAACTGTTACCATAAAATAAAACGAATTCATCAAAATCGCTTTTTTAATAAACAAAACTCATAAAATTAAAAGATAGATGCTTTGTTACTATGATGAATAACTTTACTATGATATTAATGCAAATGAAGATAGAAGGTATACCCTGAAAATACCCATTTGGAACGGCCACTGATCTCTATGCGAGTATGCGTTCTTACACCTGAGAATTGGAGATTGAAATAAAGATGATATTCATATTAGGGTTATAACTACGGGCCCTTACTGTAATATGGGCTAAGTCAGCGCAGCCCACTAATTGGATCATCAATATGTGTTGTATTTCATAGCAAGGCTGTCTAAAAACCGGGATGAAGTGAATTAAATCAAAAAATTGGATTAGATTCGATCGGATCAAATATTTTTATAAATTAAATGGTCCAGTTTGATTTATATTAATTAAAATTATTTTTCAAACAGTTTGATCCGGTTATATTAATTTTTAAATCGATCGAACTGAACCGATTTAATAATATATTAAATTTTTCATATTATTTCTCACTAGAGTGTCCAAAAACTAGATAGAATGGTTTTATAAATCAAATATTCTGGTTCAATTTGTACTAATTAAAAACATTTTCAAACAGTTTAATCTGATCCGGTTAAATTTGTTTTTCCCAAAATCGGACCTGATTGGACCGTGGACACCCTTAATTCATAGTAACATTGTGAGTCATCTACGATCAAACTCTAGTCCTCCATGGCCAATCATCATCACCTATATCGGCCTTACTGTATATCTATTCTACTACGACGTGCGAACTCCACTGTATTCCTTATCATTCCTAAAACATCTTGAGCTTACCCTTCATTTTCCTTCCCACCTTCTACTCTTACTCCTTGCTATTTTATCTTTAATGTTTGAGGGGTAAATTAATAAATATACGTTATATTCTACCACAAACGTAACATTAAATTATGAAAAACAGATAAAAGAGAAAGTTTGCTCTTTAATCAAAACTTTTTTTTTCAAAAGAGATAAAAGAGCAACGTATAATATATATTTATATATATTTGGTTATTAGTTGTGAAATAAATTCAAAATTAATTTTGCATAGTTTTGATCCCAAAATGATATAAAGAAAAATAGCAAGTTTGCTCTTTAATCAATGTCAAACTTGAATCGAAACAATTATGAATTTATTTCACAACTCCTATATTGATAGCTTAGTACCAACTCATTCTCGAATTTATACCCATTAATTATTGTTTTGGTTTAAGGTATAATATATAGTTTCGATTCTGATTAATACAGCTTGATCTGTTTTATTCAATTAACATTCCTATTTTTCCACAAAACAATAATCAAATAACATGTTTTTGACCAAAATAGCAATAAGAAAAATGGTAGCTACTAATTCCTACAAGAATCCTTTTAAATAGAGTTAATGACATAATATGGGAAGATATATAGATTTAGAGATATCTTGATAATTGTTGTGCACGGAATCAATAAATAGCGATATATGAATATATCAAATCGGTAAAAGGAAACATTCAAAATTTACGTGGTTCGGTAACTTGCTTAAGTCCACGGGAGATAACAGATATTATTAAAATGAGTAGGAAATATACAAAATACATATACAAATTTGCTCACTAATAATATTTTTCAGGTGTTTCCTCAAACTCATAAAAAACTCTCACACTCATTGATTATTTTCTCTCTTTGATTTTTCTGATTTTTGTCTTATGTTCTTCAATGCAAAAACTTCTCCATATTTATAGATGAAGCAAGGCTCTCTCTCCTTAAATTATGCCATAATTTAAGCCATAAATAAGGCCACTAATTTTCCTAAATTAGGCAACTAATTTAGGAAAATTAAGAGCCTAATATAGAGTCTAATTTAGGAAAATTTAGAGCTAATATTCAACAATCTCCACCTTGGTAAAAACGTTCATAGCATTGTCTCTAAATGCACCCTAAGCACTCTAAGCTCGAGAGATGTTGATCAAGTTCAAACATTGTTGAAACTTTATCTTTGTAACCACCTTTGTAACCATATCTATAGAGTTATCTACAGTCCCAACTTTCTAGAGTGTAACATTCCTTTTCATCGATGATTTTCCAAACAAAATAAAATCCAACATCAATGTGCTTGGTGCGACCATGATGAACTTGGTTCTTTGCCATACAAATGGCACTCTGGCTATCATAGAAAACCTCCACATTCTTCTAAACAATACCCAAATTCTTGGTCAAAATAAGAAGCCATATAGCTTCTTTGAATGCTTCTATTACAGCTATATACTCTTCCTTTATAGTAGCAAATGCTACAGTTGATTACAATGTTGATATCCAACAAACTGGTCCTCTTACCATTGTGAACACATAACCACTTGTAGATCGACGTTTATCTAGATCTCCTACATAGTCAGAATCCACATATCCTACAAAGTGTTTGCCTTCAGTCTTGTCTCTCTCAAACTTCAAACCAATATCTATACCATAGATGTACCATAAAATCCACTTCACTACTTGCTAGTGTCCTTTACCAGGATTGTGCATGTAGTGACTCACCATACTAACAACATGTGAAATATCAAGTCTGGTGCATACCATTGCATACATCAAGGTACCAAAGGCTTTTCATATAAAACATGCTCTATTTACTTATTCTCATCAGCGGTGCTAGGTGACATCAATGCACTCATCAATGTCAAACCTTTGAAGTACTTTCTTCAGATACTGAATTTATGTTAGACAAATTGTGCTTACAACTTTATCTCTTGTGATTTCCATCCTAGGAATTTTCTTAGCTTCTCCAAAATATTTCATTTCAAATTATGAACTCAATAGAGCCTTTAGTCCATCGTTCTCCACCTTGCTTTTAGATGCAATCAATATATCATCAACATATTAGAGCAAATAGATGAAGATACCATCTTAGAGTTTTTGAAAGTATACCCAGTGATCGATTTGGTTACGTGTGTACTTCTACTCTCTGATGAAGCTATCAAAGCACTTGTACCACTGTCGTAGTGATTGCTTCAAACCATAAAGTGACTTGCTCAGCTTGCAAGCCCAATTCTCATGTCTTGGAACTTTGAAGCCATCCAGTTGAGACATGTAGATCTCTTCGTTCAAAGTACCATGGATAAAAACTATTTTGACATCGAGTTGAGCTAACTCGAGATGACATTGTGCTACCAAAGCCAATAGTATCTGAATAGATGAATGCTTAAAAAAATGAGAATACCTCATTGTAGTCTATTCCTTCTTTCTGAGCATAGCATTTTGTTACCAGTCTGGCTTGTATTTGATGTTGTCTTTACTAGAAACACCTTTCTTCTTAGCATAGACCCATTTGCAGCCAATAGTTTTCTTTCCTTTGGGAATTTGAACCAACTCCCAAGTTTGATTCTAGTGTAGAGACTTCATCTCTTCATCCATTTCCATATTCCACTTCATAATATCAACTTTTTGCACAACTTCTTTGTAAGTGCATGGGACATCATCATCAATTACTGGAAGTGTGAATGTTACCATGTTTGTGTATCTGGTAGGCTTCGTAATCTCCCTTCTCAGTTGAGTAGTGGCAATAGATTTTAGTTGTTGATTGATTGTGGTGATGGTGAGAGAACCTTCACCTCAACTGAGATATCTTAATCATCAATTTCATCCTCACCACGATTGGCAGTCGATGCAATCTTATCTAAATCTTTTGGAGTCTCAAGTACCACCTTAGAAAGAGTATTTGGACTTTCATTCTCTTTCTCTGAATTTTTCTATCTCAACATAATAGACTCATCGAATGTGACATCTCAGCTTAAGAAAATCTATTTCGATTCACCACACTAAAGTCAAAATCCTTTCACTCCTTCATTAAAGCCAAGAAAACAACTTTCTTTGCTCTTGGATCCAGTTTGGATTCACTAATATGAAAATATGTAGGAAATCCAAATATTTGCAATGAAACATAATCAGAACAAGATTGTCCAGATCATACCTCTTTAGGAGTTTTCCCATCTAATGCAATCATAGGAAGTCTATTGACTATATGAGTTGCATATGATAAAGCCTCAGCCCAAAATTCCTTGCTCAATTTGGATTGAGATAGCATACATAGAATATTTTCAACCAAAGCATGATTCATTCGTTTTGTAACTCCATTGTGCTGTGGTGTACGAGAAATTGAAAAATGTTTGATTATCCCTTCATCCTGACAAACTTCAAAGAAGGGATCTGATTTTTACTCGCTACCATTATCATATTTGAGCCTCTAAATTGTTTTGTTTGTTTGAGTTTCGATCATTTTCTTCCATTTAAGAAAGATATCCAGAACTTCATCTTTGTGACTCATGGTGTATATCCAAACATATCTAGAGAAATCATCAATAAAAGTCACAAACTAACATTTACCTCCAAGTGAAGCATTCTTGAAAGATTCCCAGACATCTGTATGAATATAATCTAGAGTTCCCTTAGTACGATGAATGGTAGTGTCAAACTTGACTCTTGTTTGTTTTTCCATTACATAATGCTCGCAAAAACTTTAAAAACAAGTGGGAGACTGAAGGATGTGTGTTTTAAAAGTTATTCTTTTTTATAAAGATTTATGTATTGTTTATGATTTTGAATATTATGTATTCTTGTTCCTTGAGATTAACATGTTATATTTTAGAAGTGTTCAATAAGATGCATTTAGTCTTGAACCATAGAACGCTTAAAATGATAAACATGTAATCCTAAATATGTTCACAATTGTGGTAATTAAGGAGGAACATTAATTATCGTAAAAGATTGTCATGTCGATTAAAAGTACATTGTAGTTCTATAAATGTTGATAAGAGATTATCATTTAATGACATGAGTGTATAAAATGTGTATTTTATATATTGAACATAACCTAATTAGATGGAACATTATATGGATTGTGTTTTGTGTCATTAATGTTTCCATTGTGTCTTTAGAATCTTAGATATATGATATGAAGATTTTTCACATGAGAAGTATATAATGTGATTGTTATTTAAATACTATCTTATGATAGGAATGAAATAGTAGTTCATTGTGTACAACATGTGCGGAAGAAATCTATATGATATTACTGGGCCCCTTGGTAAAGTGAAATTATATCGCATGCAATATAACTGATATAGTTATAATTATAATTCACTTGAGAGACCAAGAAAAAGAATATAATGCAAAAGTGACACGATCTTATTTTGTATATTATTCATAATATCATGTGACAAAGATAGACGCAAAATTAGTGAATCGGGTAAATAATTACTATGTCATTTGAAAAACTATAATGTAATGATAGAACCTTTTATAGTCAATCATATAAATTTTTATATTATTGCCAAGATGATATACATCCTCTATACGGTCACACCAACTGAAGAGAAACAACGCGTATTTTACATTTTATAATGATGTATAAGATAAAATACATGAGATGAAATGTTAAAATAAAATGTCATCATATGACATGTTTAGACCATAAATAAATTTGTGAAGTTATGCAAATATCATTTGGTATAATGTTTGAATGCATTATAAGAATAATAGAGACATTGTATAAAATAATAATATGAATAATATTATTTATTCATAAATTAATTTATTAAACCAATCACAAGTTGAGATTAAAGAGAGCATGAGATGGCTAAACAAAGCTAGTGTCATTTGTGTAATTGATTCAAACCTTACACAAAGAGTTGCCCTAACCCTAGCCTATTTAAGGATGCATAATTGAGGAAAATGTGATCCAAATGTGCTACCTCTAACCCTAGCTGAAATCCTCCTTTTTCAGCAGCCACATTTTTCCTTCTCCTAGGCCAAAACTTGGAAAGGCTTACTTAAGGCCAAAACCTAGGTGGTTCAACCCTAGGTTGAAAGTCTCTTCTCTCATCTATTCTTGCTAGGTGATTGGATCTAAGCCTTGAACTCTACATTCATCTATCAAAGAGGTATGGTAGTTTGTTGTTTAGGTTTAAGGTGAACCAAGAGGTGCTCCCGAAAGAAAAAAAGTGGTTTCCAAGAAATCTAAAAGGGAAATCAACTTCCCTCTACTCAAGAGATTTGACAATCTCTTTAGGTAAAGGTAATCTTCTTCATCTCTAGTAATAAGGTAGATGAGATTTGTTTATTTTATTTAGTGCACATTAAGTGTTTGTTGAAATGCTTAAGAGAAAATCTTGCTTGTAATTGTCATACAAATGAGGTCCTTTATGTATTGAGCCAAGTAGTGATAGGAAAATTTTAAATTCTCACCATATAGTCATACACATGAAATCCCAACACTTTCTAGTGATAATACGCACACTCGTCCTTCGTAGGATGTCTTCTAGATGTATCTCCTCTAGATTTTGATTTGGATTGCCCCTATTATTTGATCCACCTATTTGTTTGTTGTTCGTCCTACCTCTGGCTACAATTAATGCTTCTGATGTTGAGTCTCTGTGATCATGTTAATCCTTCTTCCAATACTCATTATTTACCAAACCATTTGAAACATCTATGAATTTAACCTCATCTTTTCTATATAACAGAGTTGTGGTTAAATGCTTATAGTTATCTGGTAATGAATTTAGCAACAACAAGGCTTTATCTTCATCAATAATTTCAACATCTAAATTTTGTAAATTGACCAAAATTTTGTTGAAATTATCTAAGTGCTCAATCATAGGGGTAACTTTCTTATACTAGAAATGAAAAGTTTCTTCTTTAGGTAGAGTTGATTCTCTATACTTTTTGTTGTGTACTTGTCCTCTAGCTTCTTCCAGAGAATTGCAGCTACATTCTCTTTCATGACAAAGTACTTTTGATCTTTTCTCAAGCATAGTCGAATTATGCTACAAGCTTGTCAGTTGACATAATTCTAATCTTTATTAGAATAATCTTCTAGCCTGGTCTCTAAGGAAATATTAGATCCATCTCGGAACAATAAATCTAATACTACACATTGCCACATGCCAAAGTTATTGGTGTTATTGAATTTTTCCACCTCAAACTTTGCATTGGATAACATGGTTCTTCAAGTAGAACAACTTGGTTTGGCAAAACTTCTAAGGTCAACTTGTATACCTTCCTCGATCTCTCTTGTATTAGCCATAAGTAAAAACGAATAACAAAAATTTTACACTTATAACTTAAAATAGTATTTTTCCAAATTTTATACCTTATTTGAAAAAACGGAATCCAAAACAGTCCAATTAGCTAGGAATAGGTCCGACTAAGTTGAAAATGGATGAAAAACGAATTAAATCGATCCAAAATTCACTAATGAATGAGTTGACTCACTAGTCAATAGTTAATAAAAAGTAAACGAATCGATCAAACTGGCTCAGCGACTTAGTCAACGGCTTTGTTAAAGTGGTTAAGCAACTCGAGTTGATGGCTTGTTCAACGGCTCAGTGGCTCAGTCAAAAGGCTTAGATGGCTCACCTCGGTGAGTTGACTCGATCCAACTCAGCGAGCTGACTCAGTTGGTTCCAGTAGCACTCTGACTGCTCCTGGTGGTGTGTCTGAACTTCGATTTGAGCAATTCTTACGTCGTTATGTTCGTCTCATCGAGAGCTTTGATTTGGTATATAATATCGCTATATTTGGCTCGATACCATTTTTTTGTGCACGGAAACAATAAATAACGATATATGAACATATCAAATCGGTAAAAGAAAACACACATAATTTATGTGGTTTGACAATTTGCCCAAGTCCACGAGAGGTAACAGATATTATTGAACTGAATAAGAAATATATACATAATATATATACATATTTCTTCACTAATAATATCTCTCAGGTGTTTCCTCAAACTCACAAAAAACTCTCACATTCAATGAACATTTTTTCTTTTTGAATTTGCTTATATTCTCTCTGATTTTTCTAATTTTTCTGATTTTTGTCTTATATTCTTCGAGCATAAGCTTCTCTATATTTATACATAAATAAGACTCCTTCTATCTAAATTATGTCATTATTTAAGTTATAAATTAGATCATTAATTTTAAAAAATTAAATATATAGTATAATTTAATTTAGAACCAATATTCATAATTAGATAAGAAACTCACAATCGACTATCTTATTATTAGTCTTGGCTAAATTAGACTAACTTATGATAATTGAAGAATATGGAGATGTCACATGCAAATAATTTCTTTGGTACGTTAATGTCCCATTATAAACTTTTCGTGTATATAATATCCAAACTGATTCTTTTTATTTAGTTTGAATTTTGACTTTATTCACTGTTTCCATTGCTCGTTTGCTAGACGTACTTGAAGAAACTGAAGAGGACGTGAACAATGGAAACATAAATGCAGTAGACCATGCTTTTAAATTGCTATTTTATTTTGAGACTCGTCTTGATAAACCTAATTTATCTAGCTTAACCTCAAATAGTTTAGTTTAGGCTTATGCTTTTTCTGGTTGAAATTTACGCAATTAAATAGTATCCTAAATCTATCCATCATCTACTTGTATTATATTCTTTAGTGTTTTTAAGTTTAAATGGTTATATTTTATTCATATTTAATATTGTAGACATTTTAATGTTAAATTAAGATTAAATTATTATAATTTTATTATTTTATGAATGTTATACACTTATACTATATTATTAATTTTTTGTTATTCATTCTCAGTAAAAATTAAATTAGGCTTAGAACATGCATTTGAAAAAAATTGTCTTAATATTGTTTAAAATGAGACTTATGTCTCATATCCTCTTGAGTTTTACGGCTCTCATCATGCGACAAATACGCCTCAAGGCATAAAACCTCATTTTACATTTTAACTATGCACACAACACAGATTATCAACTGATGTAGTTATTTAATGTTTTTCTACAAATAAACCTCTTTGAATTATAAATAGAGAAATATCTATTTATCTTGAAAATAACCCGATTGTGGTCCATTAATTAAAGCATGCTTAGCAAGTAAATAAATCAGCATCAAATTAAAATTGCAACTGATCCAAAGAGCAAGCTAAAAGATTTTTTTTTTTAAATTATAACCAATTTATGAGGGTCAAGAAATCAACCTTCAAACCATCCTATAAGTTTGGTTTAAGGGAGATTGGTTTGACGATTTTGAATCTATAATCATAATAGTTAGAAACTCAGATTTAACTCAACATAATAAGATCTTATTAAGTTAAGGGTTGTCTAGACTTATAAGCAGTTTTGTTGCCTTATTCTTGAACAATGTGGGACTGAAGAAAACTTAGTAGCCCCTCTATACGGAGAGAGGTGATCTCACAAAACCATAGTGAGATTGTTAAGGACAAAGCCTAAGTCACCGATCAAGTTAGGCCCAACTCTGATACCACGTTAAAAACTCAGGCCTAACTCAATCCAATAAGATTTCATTGAGTTTAAGGGTTGTCCAAACTTATAACTAGTTTTGTTGACTTTTTCCTGACCGATGTGGAACTGAAGAAAACTTAACAATAATATAATATAAAAAACTTATCTAATTATATATATATATATCATAAAATTTAATTTAAAAGTTAATACCATCACATATTTTAGTTAATTAATCTCTTATCATTAAAAATAATAATATTGTTCTAGTATGTATTATGTAAATATAGAATTGTAGTTGTTTTTAAAATTATTTATTAAAAACTTATGCATAACAGCTTACAAAACATCAGATAGAGTTGTAGATCCAAGTGAAATCTCATATTACCAATCAGGAACATATAATCTATATAATAATCCAAGAAAAAATTATTAATTTAAAGATTTTAAACAAAATTTGATACATAAATATAATGATGAACATCCAAAAGATAAAAAGAATAAGTTCTGTTCAATCTACTATAATGATTTCAATAAGTCTTTTGGCATAAAAGTGGTGTTTAGAAATTTATAATAAGCTTAGAAACATTCATTCTTTATCACTTTTAGTTTTTTAAGAAATTATAAACATAAAAATTGGTTTATAGATATAAACAAAACATATATAAAATGGTTATTATTTTTCACAATTGATCATGTTTAAAAGTAAATATTTGAGTGTTTGAGAGTGTTTACTAATTATAGATTTTATAATTTTAAATAAACTTATATTTATAATTATAATACATATTATATAATATATAAAGTAATAATTAAAAATATATTTAAAAAATCAATATATATTAAAATTGTAAGTTTAGTTTAATTCATTCGGTTTTTATATTCTAGATCTCCAATTGAACCGACAAGATTGATTTTGATATTTTTGAACTAAACTACCTCCAAATATATATATATATATATTCAGTTTGATTTTGGATTTAATTAGTTGGTTATTTTTTGAAAGAAAAAAAAAACACATTCTTACCTCTATTTTTTTTTTTTTTGCAACAACCAATTTTTCCTCGACCCTAGTTTTTCTTTGAAAAATAATTTGTCTTTAGATTGTTCAACATTACAGTAAAACATGGAAGACAAACATATACAACATAAAATAAAAAAATGAAATATTACAAAATTATTGTAAGTAATAATAAAAATATAATTTAAAATGATAACATGAAATGAAACATTAAGTAGAAAAACAAATACCAAATCCCGTTTTTGTTCCGGTGTCCTTGTGACAAATTCATTGTCTTATTATCAATATTTGATAATCATTAGCGTTGATCTCCCACTATATAACGTTATATTAGCACCAAATACACACGAATACAACCATTTCAATGAATTAAAATTGTATATGAACTCTATTACACAAAAAGTAAAACCTAACTCTAGAATTTAGGACAAATAGATTAAGAAAGTTTTCCATTAATAATATTTTTACTAGAATAATTGATTAAAAAACATTTAATAATACAATTTTTTTTTCGTAACATTAATAACTAAATGAATATTTGAAGATGGATGGGTTTAGTGGCATCCAGAACTTGCTTGTTTATAGTTTAACAAACACGGACATGGTGGAATTCTTCTTCTTCATGTCTCAAATCTCGACATAAACTGACAAGGCTTCTACTAAAGCACAGTTGTCACATGTATTGCATGATACAGGAATCAAGGATTTGACTTTGTAGGTTGAATGTTCTAGATGATTTTTTCCGAATAATATTATGGATTTTATTTTACCCTATGGTATAGATATAAATTTCCAATTACCGTATCTGGTATTCTACGTACGTCTCTTATTAAAGTTGTAACTTTTAGCCTTAGTGTAGTAGTAATAATAATCTCCCGACAAAATTGTAGAATTAAGATTCATGCTTTGCTAGAAAAGCACTTGTTAAGGGCAGCTCATGCAACACATAAAAATCGCACGTAACATGCATCATATGCCACAACATTAGAACAAAACTCCAAATCTGTTGAGTTATTAGATTTTGAATAAATCCTAATTATTAGGAAAGTAGTTAAAAGTTTGATTATTTCCTGTTTGTTACATCTTTGATTATTTCTTCCTCAATATTCGAGGAAATCGTTTTCCAATTCTCTAAATGTAAGGCTATAAAAGCCAATTCAAAACAAGGAATAAATAAGAGTTAATTTGCGCAGAGAATCATCTGCTAAGTTTTTTTTTCATTCAACAAATTCTGGTATCAGAGCCATAAGGAACTGTAGTTTCCTTAGTAAGATTGAGATAAAAGAAGAGTTAAATAGAGTGAGATTGAGATACAATGACAACAGAGGGAAGCTTCATTCAACCTGCCATACCTTGGTTTCATGGTTTTTATAACCATTGGTCCATGTTGATGGAAAAATTTCTGAGATCGAAAGAATATTGGAGCCTGATTGAAACTGGTATTCCCACCAGCTCAGATGTTGTTCACTCCATAGCAGCCGATCGAAAAGCCATCGAAGAGGCAAAACTCAAGGATTTAAAGGTGAAAAATTTCTTGTTTCAAGCTATTGATAGAAACATTATCGAAACCATCCTCAACAACGAAACATCTAAGAGCATTTGGGAATCAATGAAGCAGAAATATCAAGGATCTATCAAGGTGAAACGAGCTCACCTGCAAGCCCTGCGTAGAGAGTTTGAGATACTGCAAATGAAGGGAGGGGAAACTGTCGATCAATACTTTTCTCGGACATTGAAAATTGCCAATAAAATGAAAGCTCAAGGTGAAATCATGGAACCCACTGTCATTATCGAAAAGATTTTGCGATCAATGACTTCAAAATTTAACTATGTAGTCTACTCCATTGAAGAATCACACAATCTTGCAACCATGAGCATTGATGAGCTTTAGAGCAGTTTACTTGTTCATGAGCAAAGAATGCAATCTCCTCTGGCAGAAGAGCAGGTTTTTAAGGTGACACATGAACACAGAAGTGGAGAAAGGGGTAGAGGAAGAGGAGTTTTCGAGGTCGAGGAAGAGGTAGACAACCATTCAACAAGGCTTTGGTGGAATGCTACAACTGTCACAAATTAGGACATTTTCAATATGAATGCCCTGAATGTGATTGAAGTGTTAATTATGCAGAATTGGTTGACAGCGAAGAAATGCTTTTGATGGCACATGTTGATTTCAATGGTGAAAAGAAACAGAAAGCCTGGTTTCTCGATTCAGGTTGTAGTAATCATATGACTGGAAACAAAGAATGGTTCACTGATATTGATAATCAATTTTGTCATTCGGTGAAACTTGGAAATGACACAAAAATGGTTGTCATTGGGAGGGGGAGTGTAAAATTTCATGTCAATGGAATCACACAAATCATCACAGATGTATATTATGTGCCAGAGTTAAAAAACAATCTCCTAAGCATTGGACAATCGCAAGAAAAAGGAGCTGTTGTTTTAATCAAAGATGGAGTGTGTGGAATTTATCATCCAAAAAGAGGGCTGATCATGCAAACTATTATGTCCACCAATAGAATGTTTGTCATTTTAGTGAGCAAGATGCCTACAATTTCCACTTGCTTTCAAACTAGTTATGAAGATAACACATATTTGTGGCATTGTCGCTGTGGGCATCTTAGCTTCAAAGGATTGAAGACCCTGCAACAAAAGGAAATGGTGAAGGGATTACCTTCAATTACTTTGCCAAAAATTCTATGCACCAATTGCATGACTGGTAAGCAACACAGGAAACCAATATCAAAGAAGAGCTTGTGGCGAGCAACACATAAGCTCCAATTGGTACATTTAGACCTATGCGGACCTATCACACCAGGTTCAAGTAGTGGGAAGAAATATATAATCACCTTCATTGATGACTACAGTCAAAAAATATGGGTTTCCTTTCTATCTGAGAAGTCACAAGCACTTGAAGCTTTCAAAATCTTCAAGAACTTAGTTGAAAAGGAAACAAGCTGTTCCATTCAAAGTCTTCGAACAGATAGAGGGGGAGAGTTTACTTCTCATGAGTTTAATGACTTTTGTAGTAAACATGACATAAAAAGACAATTAACAGCAGCCTATACTCCCCAACGAAACGGAGTGGCTGAAAGGAAGAATCAAACCATTATGAATATGGTTTGAAGCATTTTGTTTGAGAGGAATGTTCCAAAATGTTTTTGGCCTGAAGCAGTTAATTGGACAATTCATGTTCTTAATCGAAGTCCTACACTAGTAGTTAAAAATAAGACACCTGAGGAAGCCTGGAGTAACCACAAACCAACAGTTCACTACTTCAAAGTCTTTGGTTGTATTGCTCATGTCCATGCACCTGACGCAAAGAGGAAGAAACTTGATGATAAAAGCATCAAGTGTGTCATGCTGGGAATGAGTGTACAATCCAAAGCTTATCGTCTCTATGATCCTTCAACAAATCGAGTTATAATAAGCAGGGATGTTGAATTTGAAGAAGACAAATGCTGGAATTGGGAAAGAAGTGCTGAAGCAGAAAGACTAGATGTGTTAGATTAGGGAGAAAGTGAAGAAGAAAGTAATGATTATGATGCCTCCCAAAGTGACACAGAAGAAAATGTTGAAACCGCAGGAAATGATGACAAAGGAGATGCCTCCCAAAGTGATAAAGACGAAAATGTTGAAACAATAGAAAGTGATGACAGAGGAGCTATTATTGCCTCAATAAATTCAGCAGCTTCAAGTCATTCTTTGGGCGATGTTAACCAAGCAGGGAGGATAAGGAGCCAACCTGTTTGGATGGAAGACTTTATAAGTGGAGAAGGTTTATCCAAAGAAGAAGAACTAACTAATTTTGTGCTATTTATTGATGAAGCTGATCCAACCACTTTTAAAGAAGCAAACTGAAGTGCTCATTGGAGAAAATAAATGGATCAAGAGATGGCAGCAATCGACAAAATAATACTTGGGAATTGACCACATTACCTGTTGGAGCAAAAACTATCGGAGTAAAATGGATTTTCAAGACAAAGCTAAATGAAAATGGAGCTGTAGAGAACTACAAAGCAAAACTTATGGCTAAAGGCTATGCTCAATGATATGGAATTGATCACAAGGAAGTGTTTGCTCCAGTGGCTCGTTGGGATACCATTTGAATGGTTATTGCGTTTGCTGCACAAAAAGGCTGGAATGTGTATCAATTGGATGTAAAGAGTGCATTCCTACACGAGGAACTTACTGAGGCAATTTATGTTGATCAACCACAAAGGTATGTGAAGAAAGGAGATGATTTGAAGGTTTGTAAATTGAAGAAAGCCTTGTACGGGCTCAAACAGTCTCCCCGAGCATGATATGGTCGAATTGAAACTTCTTCAATCAAGGTTTTGAAAGATGTCCACATGAACATACTTTGTTTGTAAAACGAAATGAATGAGGTAATATTCTCATAATTAGTTTATATATCGATGATCTCATATTTATTGGTAACAATGGGAAGATGTTTGAAGAATTTAAAACATCTATGAAAAAGGAGTTTGACATGTCCGATTTAGGAAAGATGCATTACTTTCTTGGAGTTGAAGTAATTCAAAATGAAAGTGGCATTTATCTTAGTCAGAAAAAATATACAAAAGAAATATTGGACAAATTTGGAATGAGAGAGAGTAATCCTTCCGAAAATCCCATTGTTCCTAGGTGCAAATTAACTAAAGATGAGAATGGAGATAAAGTTAATGAAACTGAGTATAAACAGTTAGTTGGCTGCTTGATGTATTTGGCAACCACACGACCTGATCTTATGTATACTATAAGCTTGTTAAGTCGCTACATGGGGTGTCCCACAAAGTTACATATGCAAGAAATTAAAAAGGTACTCAGATATCTCAAGAGAACAGTTAACTTAGGGTTACTATATAAAAGGAATGGAATAGAAAAGTTGGAAGCATTCACTAATAGTGATTATGCAGGAGACATAGATGATCGAAGGAGTACATCTGGGTATGTTTTTATGCTCAGCTCTTGTGCAATTTCATGGTCCTCTAAGAAGCAACCAGTAGTCACATTGTCTACAACTGAAACAGAATTTATAACTGTTGCTTCTTGTGCTTGTCAAGGAGTTTGGATGCGAAGAATTCTTGAACAACTTGGCCATGCTCATTATCTATTGTGATAATAGTTCCACCATTAAGTTATCCAAAAATCCAATACTTCATGGCCGAAGCAAGCATATAGATATTCATTTTCATTTTCTTCATGATCTCACCAAAAATGGAACAGTGGAGCTTGTCTACTGCAGCACTCACAATCAAATAGTATACGTCATAACAAAACCATTAAAGTTTGAAGTTTTTGAAACACTACGAGAAAGACTTGGGATGTGCAGAGTACCAGAATAAACTGATTGCAACCATCTGTGAAATCAATTTAAGGGAGGATACGTTGAGTTATTAGATTTTGAATAAATCTTAATTATTAAGAAAGTAGTTAAAAGTTTGATTATTTTTTGTTTATTACATCTTTAATTATTTCTTCTTCAATATCCGAGGAAATCGTTTTCCAATTTTCTAAATGTAAAGCTATAAAAACCAACTCAAAGAAAAGAATAAATAAGAGTTAATTTACGTAGAGAATCATAGGTTAAGTTTCTTTTCATTCAACAAATTTAACCAATCTCATACATGCATTGTACCAAATAAAACAAGACAATAGAAAGAAAAACTCAAAACACCGGTTACTGAGATTAAAGATGATCAAGTGCAAAACAAAAATGTAAGACTAACTGATCCATATTTAGCTTTATAATGTCTAAGGAATTAATTTAAAATGATTCCAAAATGACAAAGGGAAACAAAATTAAGTGAATAGGTTTGGCCTTGACGCTTTGTATGTCGTCTTCAGCTTCCTGGACGGGGCCTAACCTTCTTGAACACCAATGGGAATTTGATTTTGGAATTAAAATGTCAGATTTAAAATGTCAGATTTAAAATGACATTTTTAACTTATTTTTAAAATATAAATTATATTTATGAATTATGTTATATACCACTAAAAAATTCTAAGTTTAATTTATAAAAAATTTACAATTTGTGATTTTAAATTTTTAATAAAAAATTACTCTTTTTACAAAAAATTATTAAAATTCTATTACTTATTTTTTAAAATATAATTAATACTATCTTCATATACCATTATTATGTTAATTTTATTTGATATTATCTATATTTTATTGTAACGTAAGATTTATCCTAACTCACCTTAAAAAATTAAAAATTAAAAATTATCAAACAAAAATATCAAATTCTTTAATTTTTATTTTTTAAAATTAAAATTAAAAATTAATTTTAAATTTAACTTTTTATTTTTTTCAAAATATTTAAAAAGTTAAAATTTAATTCTAAAATGAAAAAATTAAAAATTAAAAATTAAAATGATACCTAAATACTAAAAATAATTTAAATAAATTCAATAAAAAAATTACATAAATTACCTAACTTAACTTACATATAAATAAAATAAACTCCCTCAAAAATTAAAAATTAAAATGATACCTAAATGCTAAAAATAATTTAAATAAATTCAATAAAAAAATTATATAAATTACCTAACTTAATTTACATATAAATAAAATAAAATTAATTTATTTAAAAACTAAAATAAACTACAACTCACCCGAGTTAAACTAAAAAAGTCAACCAACTTTTTTGACAACACTACATATCACATAAGAATAGCGAACAGACATCATGAGACACAACTTGGAAAACCTAATCTCATACATTGATCCCAAATAAAACCCGAATATCTAAGGGCAAAACTGAAAACAAAATTTACAAGACCAAAGATGTTCCAACTGCCGAATAAAATTATAAGATAAATAGTTTTACATGGTCCAAGAAATTGATTCAAAGAGCTTGAGAACGACAACGAAAAAAAATCAAGTAAACAAGTTGGGCCTTGATGCTTTGTATGTGGTCTTCAGCCTTCTGCTTGGAGGCCTGACCTTCTTAAACACCAAGGGGAATTTTATCTTGGAGTTATGGAACTGTTTGGTGCTTTCCCTCTTGCAAAGTTTAGCCGGGATTGTAGCAGTCTTGATGATTTGAATGCAAGGAAACCTCACCCTGTGACGAGAAGCCATCTCAGTGTACATTTGTTCTACCGCACCATTGAGGGTCGTGTCACGGTACTCCTTGTACATGTTATGGTAACCAGTACGGCTTTGATATCGCAGCCAAATTCCATAGTTCTTGATTGTGGTTGGATTTTTCTCAAAAATCTGTAGTACAAAAATATAAATAAGATCGATGGAAAAAAGAAAGCCACCCTAGAATCCTAAAAGAGAGCAAGACACAGCATAATGCAACTTTGAGGGGTTCATTCTACAAAATCTTACACATCTGCTAATAAAGCATATTGATGACAACAATACAAACTTCCAGTACCTAATAAAAGGGTTTACCGAGCTGAACTTCTGTACATTTTCTATCATTTCATAAACAGACTTAATTTTCCAAAACAAATAAACAGGTAGCAATTTAAAAAAAAAAATAGAGAAATCATTATGGCGTGGTCTGTTCAATAATATGACACACTTCCTTTTCATAATGACAAGCAACTCTTGTAAAAAAAAACCTAAGAAAACATTTCAAGGTAAAATGACTCCTATTCCAACATCATCAAAAATACAAACCCTTCAGCGGAAATCCCATAGCTTCATATACCATGTAATAAAATAACACAATTTAGGAATCCACACAATATGATGATTCTTAAATAAATACTCGCACTACATACTAGATGAGTAGACCAACATAGCAAATAATCAAATGTATCACAAATTAAAGAGGTCTACTCTCGAAAAGAACAAATGCCAGAGAGCACCTTAACAACGGTTTAGCATTAAGGTGATGTTGACGATCAATACAATTTGCAAAGTCAAGGTTTAGGATTTAGGGTTTAAGGCAATACAAAATGATGTCGAGGAAATCAAGGCAAATACCTCATTGATGGCCAACACTTGCCCATTGCTTTTTTTGACTTTCTTCAATTTCCTCAAAAAGTACCTAGAATTAAAACAATAAATGTAATAAGTCTAATAATAAGTTTTTTCTACTTAGATTCACAATGTTACGGAACGTGATCATCAAAATGCAAGACCCAAGATTCAGATATTATAACACTTGTTTGTTTATCACAAGTTATAACAAAAAAACTAAGAAATAAGTTTAGAAAGCAGAGCTTACCAGAACTTGGACTTGGCACGGACCTCATTGGTAGCCCAGAGCTTCATGCGGTAGATCTTAGGGTGCTCATCCGCTTCAGTTGGGAGAGCTCTTCCAACCACTTGGTACTGATGAAACTGTTACCATAAAACAAAAACGAACTCATCAAAATCGTTTTTTTGATAAGCAAAACTCATAAAACTAAACGATAGATGCTTTGTTACTATGATGAATAACTTTACTATGATAATGAATGCAAATGAAGATAGAAGGTATACCCTGAAAATACCCATTTGGAACGGCCGCTGCTCTCTCTGCGAGTATGCGTTCTTCCTACTACCTGAGAATTGGAGATTGGAAATAAAGATGATATTCATATTAGGGTTATAACTATGGCCCTTACTTCAATATGGGCTAAGTCAGCCCAGCCCACTTATTAGATCATCAATATGTGTTATATTTCATAATTGAGTTGTTCAAAAATTAAATTGAATTAAATTAAATCAAAAAATTAGATTAGATTGTATCAGAATAGATGGTTTTATAAATCAAATGGTTCGGTTTAATTTGCATTAATTAAAACTATTTTTCAAAAAATTTGATCTGATTATATTAATTTTTAAACCAATACAACTGAACTCATTTAATAATATATTAAATTTCTCATATTATTTCTCACTAGAGTGTCCAAAAATCCGATCGAATGGTTTTATAAATCAAACAATCAAGTCTGATTTGTATTAATTAAAATCATTTTCAAACGGTTCATTCTTATCCGATCAATTTTCTTTCTTCCCAAATGCCACAACATTATAACAAAACTTCAAATCAACAAATCTCATAAATCCATTGTAACAAATAAAACAAGACAATTGAAAGAAAAACTCAAAACACTAGTTACTATGATTAAATATGATCAATTGCAAAACAAAAATGTAACATTAAGTCCATATTTAACTTTATAATTATAATGTGTAAGGAATTAATTTAAAATGATTCCAAAATGACAAAGGGAAACAAAATTAAGTGAATAGTTTTGGCCTTGAGGCTTTATATGTCGTCTTCAGCTTCCTGGACGGGGGCCTAACCTTCTTGAACACCAATGGGAATTTGATTTTGGAGTTAAGAACCATGATATTAACTCAGTAGTGTAAATATTATCATTTGTTATTATGCTACATAATTTAAATAATAGAATTAAAAACTTATTTAAATAAGCAATATTAAAAAATATGTATTGTTGTGATTGATTAAAAATAATATTATATTTGTTAGTCAAAATAGGAGGTGACTAATTTAAAAAAAAATTCATGGAAGGTGGCTTACCATATTGTCAAAGATGGAGGTGCCTAACCTTGTTTGAATAAAGAAAAGGAAAATTAGATAGCCTAATTTTGTTGAGTGAAGAAATGTTTGGCATATGAAATGAGAACTTGAAGGCTATAAATATGGCTTCATTTCTTCATTGTTAATCATCCCAAAAATAGAGAAAAGCTTGTATGAGAAGTTCTTGAGTGAGAGAATTTTGTGGGAAAATTCTCTTGGGCTTGTAATTGCTCTTGTCTTTTGGGTGTGAGAAAATTACTGAGAGTGTGGTTGTAACAATTTTCCACATAGTGAATTTTTTCTCTAGTTGTGTTTTGACAACGAAAGTGATTTTTCTCTAATTTGGAGTTTCCACTATAATTCTTGTGTTGTGTATTATCTATTTTTCTGTTATTTGATATTCTGCTAAGGAGGATATTGGGAGGGAGAATTTGTGACTATACCATTTGATCCAAATTTCCTAACAACTGGTATTAGAGCCAATTTCAAAGAAAGAAGGAAAAATGTCAGGAGTCAAGATTGACATTGAGAAATTTGATGGGAGAATCAATTTTGGCTTGTGGGAAGTACAAGTCAAAGATTTGTTGGTCCAATACGGGTTACACAAGGCATTAAAGGGGAAATTAGCCCCTGTTATTGGTATTTGTGGAGATGCTTCGACAAGAAGCTCAAATACCGATGGTGACGCTAACAGTATGTATGTTTTCGAAGAATATGGTGATGCTCTTTGAAAAGAGCGTGTACATCCTCATGGCATGCCGCTAGTCTCTAAATATTTCCATGAAAGAGGATGTGTTACTGGTAACGGGTCCACAAGTTTGCACACGGGCATTGGCTTGGTATAAATGCAAGGTGTATGGTGGAAAGGATGTCGATGGCTGATGAACTCTCGGGAAAACCAAGTGTGAGAGTTGCACAATAAATTTCAGCAAGTTTTTTTTTCGACATGAACCGATGTGAAATTCTTAGAATTGGTGATTAATTCTAAGTGGGTGTACTCTTTATGGTGGAGTATGATAATTCTCGGTGTAGAGAATTATGACTGTTGGAATAGACAGTGTTATAGTGGTAACTATGTTTATTTTTAATCAAGGTGGAGATTGTTGTAATTGATTAAAAATAATATTAGGTTTGTTAGTCAAAATAGGAGGTGCCTAATTTAGAAGAAAATTCATGGAAGGTGGCTTACCATATTGTCAAAGATGGAGGTGCCTAACCTTGTTTGAATAAAGAATAGGAAAATTAGGTAGCCTAATTTTGTTGAATGAAGAAATGTTTGGCATATGAAATGAGAACTTGAAGGCTATAAATATGGCTTCATTTCTTCATTGTTAATCATACCAAAAATAGAGAAAAGCTTGTATGAGAAGTTCTTGAGTGAGAGAATTTTGTGGAAAAATTCTCTTGGGCTTGTAATTGCTCTTGTCTTTTGGGTGTGAGAAAATTACTAAGAGTGTGGTTGTAATAATTTTTCACATAGTGAATTTTTTCTCTGGTTTTCTTTTGACAACGAAAGTGGTTTTTCTCTAATTTGGAGTTTCTACTATAATTCTTGTGTTATGTATTATCTATTTCTCTTTGATATTCTACTAAGGATGATCTTGGGAGGGAGAATTTGTGACTATACCATTTGATCTAAATTTCCTAACATGTATGTATCTTGATTCTCACATAAGTTAATATGTTATAAAAAAAATAAAAGATATTCATGACCAAGTTTGAAATATCAATATTGGTGAAGATATCGATATATAATTTTTATGAAAATATTGAATATATTGTTGTTGTCGAAAAAATTATGAAAATTCTGTATGAAAAAAATTATAAAACATCAAAACAATTAATTAATTATATTTTAAACTATTTTTTTATTTAATAAGTATATTTTTAAATACATAAAATATTTATATTAATCAATAAGTTGATTAATTAATTAAAATATTGTATAATAAAATATATATATATATTTTTAAAATATTGTAAAATAAGTAATTAAAATGTATAAATATTTAAGCAATATTTTAATGAAAATAATATTTTATTGATATTTTAACGGTTATCAATAATTTGGCTAAAATGTATAGAAATCACGATTCGATATTATAATGTAAAAAAAAGTAATATTGTCACGATAATATCGTCGATAGCGTTAACATTTTCATCCTTGGCCATGACTTATGCGAAATCAAATTTAACTTTTTAAAAGTACTTTTATTTTTATTTTCAATCATCATTTGATTTAAAACTAAAAAAATAAAAAATTATATTACATTTACATGAAATAAGACTTGCTTTGTAAGATTAATATGTCTGATTATTGTAATTATAAGAGAAACTTATTTAAGTATTCAATAAATAAATAAAAGTTATTTAAGTATATTTTGATTCACAAAGTGACATAGTTATATTTTTATAGTTAAAGTAGAAAGTGTTGAGTATCACATATATAAAATGTGTAAATTCAAATAATTTATATATGTAGTTAATAAATAAAAAGTGGTAACAATATTTTCACACTCCAAATGTTATTGACACAACTATCTTTCATTAATTATAACTTTATCAATAAAAGTGATACTAATGTGTAAATAATTATAAGGGTAAAATAGAGATTTTATAAAATTTTAATGGACTTGAATACATAGAAACATTTACACAAGGGTCAATTATTCTTCTGACTCAAATAGATAACTAGGACCTAAATGAGAGGTGAAGACACCAATCCATGGAGTCTTTTTGTGAACTCTATATCAATTCGTCCAAGCAAACCTCACAATGTTAATTGAGCAATTAACATTGTAGAAGTACAAAACATTGTGCTCAGTTTAACATAAAACAAAAACCGTATGTACTAAGAAATAACAAATTACAATAAACACACTAGTAACGGTGTGTCTTATAGGCTCCTATCCAAGCTAACAACATGCATAAACATAGCAAATATCATACAACATGCAATCATACATTACATACCAAAGCATAATAAAAAGTCTAACACTTAGTACGCTTCTAGGATAAGGAGATACAAACTTATTAGAAACTCAGGCAAAACTCGCATGTAAATAAAAAGACATATTATACTAACACATAATCTGATCAAGCATAACTATAAAGAATGAGTCTAAGACTTGATACATAATCAGGTTAATAAGGTATTGATTCCTTAAAGAATTAACCCAAACATGCAAACAATAGAAAGATACACTCCTACTAAATAATCACATATAGATCGTATAAAATAGAAGAAATAATCAAAAATTAGAAAGTTGAAAATTAATAATAAAAGCTTTTCAATTAGAGTTTAAAACTTTTGTATGTCGAAACATACACCATTTAAACTTTGATTGTACTAGCCACACATTTAGAGCATGCACAATACTAGATATAACGAGGTAAACCCACATAGAAACCCCATCTATGGGTAAAATCTTCGGGTTGTTTATGGAAATCACTTAATACCAAACAATCCACTAATCAATATAACAGTTATAACTCTAAAAGAAATAAAATCAATATTACCTATATCAATTGAGACTTCCATCCCAATTGCCTATTGTTGCTCTCGCTTGCTACCTTATTAATGACTTAGCTCGAGACACGAACCTGACTTACCTCCAAAGCAAACACCACCCAATGTGGTGTGATAAGAAACTAGTGACTAGTAATGTGTAATATGGATTGTCAACATAATCCCTATTGAACATATATACTCAATAATCATCTCTTATTACACATAGCTAAGAGATATGAGAACTTATACAACTTAGCTCAACCCACTCCCACGGAGTTGTTCTCATATAAGAAACAGTTACATGAATGAAACTGTCAGCCAACACTTAACTCACACACAAACACCATCTTGAGCACTCACCATTCAAAAGCATGATTTTACTCATACAGTTATGAATCACTAATACCGATCAACACTCGAGGTATTAATGATCCGAAAATAGAAAAATGAGATGTCAATTCGATAGAGCTCTATTATAATTTTTGGATATCAAATAAGAAGAAATATAGGGTATATGTAGAACTCAGATTTTCCGCCTCGCCAACTACGTCGCCAAGGATGGTGGTGAAGGTGGTGGCGAGCTTGGTGTCAAGATGCTAAAGAAAACATTTTTTTGTTTTAAAAAATGCTAAGTAAATTCCTCAAATACCTACACCCAAAACAAAACAAAAAAATAAGTAAAAGCATCGACGAGCAAGTGTGTGCTAGTATACATACTATGAAAACCAACCCTATGGTGTGTGTACACATACTCATATATAAAGTGTTCTAAACTATGTATGTGTGCATTATTCATGCGTAGTAACCAGTCAGAGGATGATAGAACACTGAGTAAAATACAACAGATACCGTGTTTTACACACTGAAAGCCAACACATAGATAAAAATACAACAAGACTTATAATCTCCCCCTTTCACTTTCCTGTCAAAACACTACACAACTACATCATACAAATGCATATCAATCATGAGATGATCATGAAGATGACCTAAGATATTTGTTCCTATGAACAAAATATCGACGCACATCCAAAATGGAAAAGCACACATAAACCAAATGCATCCATCTTGTGTGATCTAACCAATCTTCATATATCAACTTATCCAACCTCTATTGCTTCTAAAACACAAGGATCTCAACACCACCATACACAACACACCTAAAACAATCTATACCTATAACCTACATTCACAAGACAAACATATACATCAAGACCATATCATGCAAAAATAACATGTAGTTTATCCAAATACTATCGCTTTACCCTTACTACACGATAGGCTAAGCAAAGTTAACATGTAGCACAAACAAACACAATCTATATGAAGCTATCCTTGAAAATATGCAACATTCTCCCTAATTGTATGCATATTAGATAAACATAATGTAGTGCAGAGTATACTCACCATCCCATGCAACAAATAACATGTTAACACAATGCACAAACAAACATAAGTTTTGCACACTTCTGATGGGAAAAATCGGTATGGTGTTAGCAACACTGATCTTATAGATACTTTGGTTTTATATTTGTAAAACTCTCACAAGTGCACGAATCATTTTATAAAAAATAACGAGTATACTCCCAAAGTCGATCTAAGGAAGGAATATATGTATTTTTTAATTTATTATTCAGACTTTTAAAAATGAAATAAAATCCTAAATATCCTGTCACGATATTTTGGGTTTTGTGTTTCCTAATCTAATAACATAAAAAATAAACATAGATACGTATTCAATAAATAATTATACAAATTTTTATCATTCATAACAGTGAAGCATTTATGGATATAATAATTAAGTTAATTATGCTTGTTTATATTATTTAAGTTATTAAATATATAGATTGATATTTATTGATTCTCTTTTTTTATATAAATACCACATTTGATGGGGTTATATATTATTTGTTAATTAAATAAATTAATTAACAATTATGAGTGAGGTTGATAATTAATTTGATTAATTAAATTAATTCATTTTTTAAGACATTAAAAATAAACCATTTAAATGCCAATTTTGGTGGGATTAGATATTTTAAATTTTATTCAAGACGTCCAAATTAAACCTAAGAATTTAATTATTAGATTACTAACTTTTAAGTTTTAAAACCATTACTAAAAATATGTTGTCTATACATTTTCAAATAATAATTCTTATAAAAAACTTTTGAAATAAAACTTTACTTTGACTGCCGAGAGACTGTACCAACAAATAAAAGAGTATCATTCTAAATTAGATTGAATAATTAAGCCTTAAAATCTAATTTTTAGATTTAAGTTTGTAATAAAAAATAATATATTTATCGCTAACATTCTTAATATAAAATCTTAAATAAAAATAAAATCAATTTATTTTATAGAAATGTTTTACCTATTTAATTTTCGCAAGTATAACAGTTTTATTATTATATCATATTTACAAACAACCAATCATGTTAAATTTAATCATAGACAAATTAAATATAACATATAAAAATAAAACATAAAAATAACTATAAAGAATTCATTTTAAAATTATATCTCAAAAAAATCTTTATAGAACCTTGATGCTAATTTTATTTCTAGAAAACCTCTACGGATTTGCATTTTCATTTATTGAATCAAAAACTATAAATCTATAAAAGTATAGCTAGTTCTTCTTAAAAAGAGAAGAACGTTAAAACTAACAAAACTAAAAAAAACTAAGAAAGCTTTCTAGAGAGAGAAAAATTGAGATTTTTAGGTGTGGTTTTTACAATGGAGGAGAAGGTCCTTTTATAGGTGAATAAAAGGCTAAAACAAGTCTAAAAAATATCTTAAAATGGGTGTTGGAAGCATTTTGGACAGGCTGGCACGCGTGTGGGTAGAGGTGTGCATGGTTGGGTGTTGGTGTCAGAAGATAGGCATAGATAGAGGCATCGATCTCGATGTGGAGGGTGCATGCAGGACTGGGCATGGATTCTTAGCATGACAAGTGCTGGCACACGCGGGCGAGTGCGAGACTTGATGGATGCACACGTGACTAGGCAATTTTACCCATTTTGTCCAATTTTTCTATTTTTTTTACTTTTTCTCAACATATTTGTTATGTATTGCCTCTAGTATTTTTCTTTGAGTTTTCAAATTATTTTTGAATGAAAATACCTGAAAAATAATAAAAATACTTGTGATTTCAAAAAATCAAATTTATATAAAAAATATAATAAAATCATACAAATATAAATCTATTTAATCAATTAAAGTATATTAAATAATGATAATTTTAGTGCTTTTAAGCACTCGTCAACTTCTCCCCCCCTTTTGACATGAAGAGTCAAAAGCAAGCACACATATGTATGCAACAAATCACACCCCTATATTGAAGGGAAAAGTCAAACAAAAATACAATAATCATAATACTCATGCAACACATCATATAAGATTAAAGCAAACACAAAAAGAAGTAATATATGTAGTCGAGCAAGAAATACAAAGAATAACATGGAGACAATAGTAAGGTAAAAGAATATAATAAGCAACAACTTGGACGTATAGACAAGTCAAGTGTAATACAAACAAAAAAATATCTCCCAATGCAAATAAGTTAAACAACTTAAAGTTGAAACTCAAAAAAATGAGTGTGAGACAAGTGGGATTTATTATTTGAGCTAGGATACTAGGTGCAAAGAAATAAAAGTGTAAAACAAATACTCAAGAGGGAAATTTAAGGATAAGTAGAGAGGGGAAGTAAGAAACATCAAATAGTTAAAAGATGGCCTAAATCATCTTTCTATCTAAGAAGCACCTTGGATTTCTCCTGAGATACACTAAATATGGATTCTAAAACTTGTTAGAGGCATACAAATCATATAAGAAATAAATATACACAAACTTCTTAATAGTATCCATACAAATTCACAATGTTAAAACATAGGTAAGAAAAAGTTCATTTCAAATCAAATACAAAAATTTAGCCATACATACTTTCAACGAATATATATATCATGACAACCATATTTCAATTTAAGTCAAAACATGTCAATAATATATAATCAATGGTCCATCTAAAATTCATTTTACACATAAAAGAATAGCAGGATAGAAGAGCATGTAGAACTATCCTGGGAAGAGAGAGAAAGAGAGAAAGATAGTGTCACAAAGTTAAATGCAATAAACTAGCAATATGACAAGGATGGCTTCAAAGGATATCATAAGCCAAATGACAAGGATGTATGTTAGAGATATTAACAACACAAACCATATAATGTTTCCTTTAGCGAAAGAAAAAAAGGCAATAAACTACCATAGTTGCCTCAAAAGAGATCAACGACAACACTCACATCATCGCTAGTTAAGAGAAGCAAAAAAACCGACTAACAATGAGCAACACAAGTACACCCCCAAGAGAGAGAAGAAACAAGGGATGTTAAAAAATCTAAGCATGTGAAAAGACTCAAGTTTTAACACAAAAACAAGAGACATGCTTAGATAGGTTCAACACCCCAAACACCAAGCATGCCAATTAAACACACAAATCTAATCACATCAATGCATGTAAGTCAAGAATCTTAAATATATGTAGATAGTCTATATGACATACGTATACACAAGGTAAACCCAAACAAGCATAGTACAAAGAAATAGTCATATACTCAAGAAAGTCACACACCTCAATTTTATCTAAAAAGATACATCTAAAGCAAAAGATAAGAAAGGGTAAACAAAAGATGAACGAAATCAACAGGAAGATAACAGAGAACCAACACATAACATACTAAGTCCAAGAAAAAAAACCTAATAAAATAGGTGAGATGCATTCTATATGACATGACATATAAATGACAAGACTACACAAAGTAAAATCCTAACTTTGATACTACATTATGAGAATAAGTGACATGTTGCTCATATAAATAGCCACATAATAAAAAGTAAACAGCAAGTAAGGTAATCACATAAAAGAACATATCAAAACAACTATCAGGGGGAATATTAGTAAAGGATTAAACAGTCAGGCATAACAACAAGTATGAAAATTAAGATACAAGACAAAGAAATAGAGAGAAAAGATATACATGAATAAGAAAATAAGGAATATGTAGACAACACAAGCTCACAGAGATACACAATCTCATAGAACAACAACAACAACAACAACCCACACCATATGTGACAAAGGGTGCAAACTTACAAGATGTATGTATGTGTAGATAGAGTTGTAGGATCGAGCACATATGACTTTAAGCCTAAATAGAGGTGAGCTATTTTAATACCAATTGAAGATTCCCATATGTAGGAACAATTACATAGGGTCAATTATTCTTCCGACTCAAATAGGTAATTGGGACCTAGATGAGAGATGGAGATGCCAACCCATGGAATCTTTTCAGGAGCTCTATATCAATTTGACCAAGTAGGCCTCAAAATATTTATTGAACAATTAACAAAGTATAAGTACAAAAAAATATGCTCAATTCAACATATAACAAAAATAACCTACAATAGTAAACTAGAAACTGCAGTAAGCATACTAGTGATGGTGTGCCTCATAGGCTTTTGTCCAAGCTAACAGCATGCATAAATATAACAAATATCACACAATATGTAATCATACATTATAGTCCAATACATAATAAAGAGTCTTACACCCGGTACACTTCTAGGATAAGGAGATACAAAATCTGTAAAGACTCAGGCAAAACTCACATGCAAACAAAAGGTAGATTATACTAACACATAATTTGATCAAACATGACTACAAAGAACGAGTTTAAGACTTGATACATAATTAGGTTAAGAAAGTACTAATTCCTTAAGGACTTAACCCAAACAGAAAAATAATAGAGAGATACACTCATACCAAATAATCACAGACATATAGTATAAAGCACAATCAATATTCAAAAGTTAGAAAGCTGGTAATAATTAACAAAAGCTTTCTAATTAGAGTTTAAACTTTTGTATGTAAAAACATACCCCATTTAAACTTTGATTATACTAGCCACACATTTAGAACGTACATAACACCAGATATGACGAGTTAAACCCACATAAAAACCCTATCTATATGGTCACATCCTCGGGTTTCTTATGAAAACCACTCAACACCAAATAATCCACTAATAAATATAATAGTTACAACTCTAAAAGAAATAAAATCATTACCTCTATCAACTAGAACCTCCATCCTAACTACCTATTGTTTCTCTCGCTTGTTACCTCATCAATGGCATGGCTTGACACACAGACTCGACTTACCTCCAAAGCCAACACCACCCAATATAGTGTGGTTAGAAACCTTGGACTAGTAATGTGTAACGTGGATGATCAACAAAATCCCCCTTGAACACAAGTACTCAATAATTATCTCTTATTACACACAACTAAGAGATATGAGAACTTATACAACTTAGCTCAATCCACTATCACATAGTTGTTCTCATATAAGAAATAGTTGCACGAGGAAAACTATCAACCAAAACATGGCTCACACATTAAACCCACTCATAAACATTGTCTTGAGTATTCACTACTAAAAAGCATGATTTTGCTTACATAGTCACGAGTCGATTATGATAAACACTCGAGGTATTAGTGATCAAAAAATAAAAAAATGAGATGTCAATTTGACATAGTTATGCTACAATTTATGGATACCAAATAAGAACAAATAAGGATATTTATAGAACTCGAATTTCCACCTCACCAACCATCTCACTAAGGGAAGTGGTGAGGTGCTAAAAAAGTCATCTTTTGTTTCCAAAAATATGAAGTAAATTCCATAAATACCTGTACCCAAAATGAAACAAAAACATTAGCAAAAATGTCAGCTTACTCGTGCGCTTGCTAGTCGAAAATCAATACTCCACCTAGCATGAACACTATGAAGGAATACTTAAAAAAGTAAATGAAGTGACTAAATGAAGAAGAAATGAGTGTTTTGTAAATGAGAATAAGTGAGAAAATGGGTATAAATTTTTTGAATATTTTGCTCAAAAAATAGGAGATTTGAAAGATAATGAGAAGAGGAATATAACCCACAAAACGGCATTGAAAATGGTGGTTAGAGGTGGCCAAAATTTGAGAAAGAGTGGTGGGTGAGCTCAGTTTTGGGAGAAGGGGGAAGAGAAATGAGAAATTTTTAGAATTCTACTAGAAGAAGAGAGAAGAACGGTAATAATGTGTGGCTAGCATCGGTTCGTCACATCAACCGACGCTGTCCAAGCAATTTAAAATTGATTTTTTTTTGTCAATTATTATTTTATTCGAACTCTTGTATATATATATATATGTACTATAGAAAAAGAAAAAATAATAATTTTAAAATAATATCCAAACAAATACACAAAATTATATAATTTTAAAAATCAATTATCTAAAAAAAATTATACTATATATATCTAACTTAAATTTTAAAGAGTCAAATAAAATAATAATTGACCTAAAAAAACATTGTACCTAAAAAAAATTTCAATTGTAAACTACATTTTTTAATTTAAAAAATACACGTAGGACGTAGCACCGAATTGACTTTAAATTCATTATAAGTCAAATTTTGGAAAAAATCGACTTTATATAACGACTTAAATACCCTTTTTTGTAGTAGTGTAAGGTTGAAAATAATATGAAAACATATCTTAGAAGACAAGTAGTAGCAACCAAGGTAACTAGTAAAAACCCTATCATATTTTGAAATTATCAAACATATTACTTGTTATAACATTGTAATTTTTAAACTGCTAGGAAAATGTTGGTGGCATGGATAGTTCCCAAGAACATGAAAATACTCCACCAAAACAAAGAATGCATTATGTTTTTGAGTAGTCAACATAGCCTAGTGGAGCATTTACTACATCTTCACAACCACATTTGGATGCAAAGATGTGCTCATCCCAGCCAAATTGTGTCGTAAGTAATGTAGGGTTTACTTAATTATATTAAATGTGAGTTCTTTTGGCTGGAATTATGTATGAGATGTCTACATTTGGCTTCATATTTGTATGACTGAAAAACTGACTAGTTACATTGGGTGAGTAAACTAAAAAGTGTGTAAACTGGTGCAACTGTGTGTGACTGAAACTGTGTGTAAATTAGTGCCACTGTGTGTGTAAACTATGAAACTCTGTGTCAAACTGGTGCAACTTAGAGGTGATTGAATTGTGAAACTCTACGTCAAACTGGTGCAACTGGGCAAGGCTGAATAGTGTGTATACTTTGGCTGCATGTGTGTGACTGAAACTGTGTAAATGATACATTTGTGATGTGTGTGGTTGCATGTGTGTGACTGAAACTGTGTAAATGGCACTTTTGTGATATGTGTGGCTGCATGTGTGTGACTGGAACTGTGTGTAAATTAGTTATCAATAGGCAAATTTGATGATTAAAAGAACCTAGCAAATCTGGATAGTTCTGTGAGCATTTATTGTTGTTAGAAAAATGAACTTGTATAGAAATTTATATGTTGGTACTAACTGTGGAAACAACATGTATGGGAGATACAACATGTGCTATTTGTGCGTATTTGGTGATATGTTCTCAACTGAAGTCCATTTAGTCTTAAATTTTCTGAAAAACGAATTGCATGTGCTATGCTTGTGGTGATCGAAAATAGCCAATGCTGACATATGTGATTGATTTTAATAACTACTAAAGCATGAATATACATGCAATCTAGCATTATGGTTGCTTGACTTGTTGAATATGCAGCATTCTGTGTGTCATCAGTTTGCCTAATCTTTTTTAAGGATTCGATTAAAATTGTTTGTTTGTATGATACTTTCAGAACATTGATTTGGACATTGACTCTTCATGATTGCATTATTTTCGTCATATTTATGCTAACTCCATGTTAATTATATGATTAGTGTGTTTCACTGGGTATATTGGCTATTGTTAGTTGCTTCCATTTTGAATATGACTCTCTTTTTCTCACTGGTTACACACACAGTCACAAAACATTCCACTGTGTCGTGGTTGGAGTTATGGTGAAAAGCACTAATTTTATCCATAAAATGATTAATATTTATTCTGTAAGACCAAGTTCTATTTGCAATATTGTCATGTCCTTTGTTCAGTATGGATTTATATTATAGGTCAAAAAATTTCATTTGTTTCAAAAGTTACACTCTATAGAATTTGAAATAATGTTTATAGAATTTAAATGAGCCGAGCATTATTGGATAGTAAATGAATATGCACTATCTTGATTATGTTTTATATGGTTTTAAAACTTACATAACATTTCACTCTATATATATATATATATATATATATATATATATTTCAGGTTTCACATCCAATAGAGGCTACTCCTAAACGTGTAAAGAGAAAGGCAAGAAGGAACATGTCATCGAAGAAGAAGAAGACCACTATTGCTTAAGTATGGACTACATAATTTATTACATAGAATGTGTGCATGTTTGTAAGCTCTTAAGAGCATTGATTGAAACTGTTACTTTACACATTCATTTTTGTACAATACTTTAGGTTTTGTGAACAATAAAAGATCATAGAGAGAGCATATGAATCATTAGGCAATCACTAATTGTGAGTATAGGCATTTCTGTTCATATGAATCATTTCAGTTCTTATCTATTAAAAGCAATTCAATTACTTGATTTGAATAAAATATGATTTGAATTAGTAATGTAACCATTTAGTACTATTATGTGATTTTCTTTTGTGTACTAGGATGATTGATCTAATTATTAAAATTGTGTATGGTTTCCTTGTTATTCAAATGTCCTTTCTATATGATAGGTCTAAGAGTCCACAATTATTCTCAACATGAATTTTCCCTCTTTATAAATTACTTGAACCTTCGATATTTATTTGAAGTTTATTTCAACAACCAAGACAAAGATGAAAACACAACATTTCAATATTGTTGTTTTTAGCTGTGCTACTCAACGCAAACATCACTTTTATTTCATTAATGATAAACAATTCCATACTTACCATATAACAATTTATATAAATCATGTGCAAAAGAAGTTCATCTCTGAAAATGTGTACCCAATCCAATATCATGTATTTTCCATTCAATTAATTAAGAAAAAATTATTAAAAACAATTATGAAAATATCAAAGCACTAAGTAAAACATTCCTCTGTCTTTCTTTTGGTGATTCTAATTCACAAATATGATTCAATAACCCACTAATAACCTATAAGCTTCTCTTAGTAACTGGTGCATCAATCCATTGAAAAAAAATTACGAGTGTGTTTCTTCTTATGCCACTAAATACCCATTGAAAATGGTGACAACAGATCAACCTTCTTCTTCTAATATGATGAAAATCAAAACAAAAAAACCAGGGACAAAACAAAAAGGAGAAGGGATGCTTACCAATTCACACCAATAATAATAATAATAATAATAATAATAATAATAATAATAATAATAATAATAATAATAATAATAATAATAATAAACTATGTTTAGGATTTCGATGAGTCCAGGATGTCCTTTGCATTGCATCCACTCTACAAAAGGGGTTCATCTTCTTATATAGTATACTAGAAATCAATGACTAAACTATAAAAATAAATCCCAAAAACTATAAGAAGTAACATGAGGTTAATTTGGAATGTAATTACCTACAATATCTTAAATCTTTAAATAGTCTTTCATGTTCTTTAATCAACGGACAAATAGAGCAGGGATCACCAATTTCAAAATCACCGTATAATTCCTAATTTCATATAAATTCGAATTATTACATTATCTTATTGCATATTAGAATTATCAATTTCATAGAAAATAATCACTACGTTTGCAAAATAGTTAGTTATTAGAATTACCAATTTTATACAAAATAATCGCAATATTTGCAAAATAATTAATTATTAGAATTACTAACTTCATACACTAAAATCACTACATTTGTAAAATAATTCGGTATTATTTTTGTTGGAAAATTACGAAAATTCCCGATAAGTCAGATTTATGAGAAAGGAAAAATAAAAATAACACACAAATTTGATAACGGAGTTCGACCAATCTTGCTTACGTCTCCGGATCTGCTGCATATCTTTTTACTGAAAGGGGAGAAATTACACAAGATGTTTACAACACTCACAACTCACAACCCAATTACACCCAAGAAAATTACTCTCAATTTTCTCTCACAAAAGCTTTTCTCTCAATTGGAATGAACACTTTGGATGATTAATTCATTACAATTACACATCTATTTATAGGAAAATTCACTCCTTGAATTACTCCTTAAATTAATGGTTCCTTGAATTGCTCCTTGAATTAAGCTCCTTGTTTTGCTCCTTGAATTAAGCTCCTTGTTTTGCTCCTTGAATTAAGCTCCTTGTTTTGCTCCTTGAATTAAGCTCCTTGTTTTGCTTCATGTTTTGCTCCATGTTTTGCTCCATATTTTACTCCTTGTTTTGCTCTATGTTTTGCTCCTTAATTTGCTCCATATTTTACTCTTGTTTTGCTCTATGTTTTGCTCCTTAATTTGCTCCTTAAATTAGGGAGCTTTATAACAATCTCCCACTTGAAGACTGATTTCAATCTGTCTTCACACCTCGTTCAATGCAGCAGTGATGCTTATTTTCGCAAGTGTACGAATCGTTCAAGTAATAAAGTGTACAAAAGTACGGATATCGAACCCACAAGAAATGACGTTACTAAGTACCGAAATTGACTAATCCTAATTTTATTTGAAAACCGAATTGTTGAAATTGTTTAAAAAGAAAACTAACAAGAAACTAAACACAAATAACAAAATTTAATGTTGTTCACAAATGATTAAAAACGCTAAGGCATTTGATTTCGCTAAATCAATTCAATCCGATTTCAAGTCATGTTATATGAGAATCAAAGCTAAAAGTGATTGTTGAAAAACCTAAATTTACCTAATATTCTCTCTCGAGTTATATTAGAATTACTTATCTATGAAAACCAACTATATTTCTATGAAGATTTAATCACAAACAAGCACATTACGATTTATGAAATTTCTAGAATAACCACATACATCATGCATTAGTTCTCACACTCGCATTCAACATACAATATTTATCACAAGAAGCATTCATTACATATCTCCTCTCGGTCTCAATATAATGCAACTAATCATCTAAATCTTGGCCAGAAATTTAAAAGCATTAAGCATGGAAATAAATACTCAACTTGAAAACAATGAACAATAACAAAAGAAATCAGATTTCCTTGATTCAACTACATCATAGCCTTAGCAAAAACGAATTAGTTCATAACGGAAATAAGAACAACCATTATTTCAATTGAATCCATGAATAACAAAACTGAATAAACTGAATAAACTACATAATATAAAAGCTAAGGAGAAGAGATGAAAAACTCTAGAAGATGAAGACTTGGTAGCAACAATGGTGAAGATTCTTCAAGTTTCTCCAAACTTTCTCTCCAAAATTTCTTTCTCTCCTCCAAAAATGTCTTTGAACTCCACTTTCTACCGTCCCTCTCTTTCTCCATCATATTGTATATATAGATCTAGGGTTTGGGGGGAAATTTTGGAACAAAACAACATAAAAAATTTGTTTTCGGATGAAACTCGTCGGCGGCGACATTATTCTCATTGCGGCGAGATTTCTGGAAAAGTTACGATTTTTGTTCCGCTAAATCTCTCCGGTGGCGAGATCAATGTGGCCGGTGGCGAGATGCACTTGGCCGGTGGCGAGGTGAAGTTGGCCGGCGACAAGATTGCTTTGCCAAAACCCGTGCTCCCTGTATGATTTTCAACGAATTCTCTGTAAGGTTTTCACCGACGACGAGAATATTCTCACCGGCAGCGAAATCCCAAATTTTGAAATTTTGTTTTCTTTTTATTTGCACTCAATCCCGATCAATTAAATTTGTCCCAAACTTCTCCAAAATTATGATTTTACCTGAAATTGCACTTTAAACACGAAATACCCGTGAAATGACATTTGTGGATTAAATAATCAAATAAACGCAATTTTCACACAAATATCAACATTTAAATCATAACAAAAATGCAATAATTTGACTCCGAAGAACTCCTCATTTATCAAGATTTTATGCATGCACACAGAGTTGCTAATCCCTTTAATGTCCGCCATTGTCCATCCAATTTCCATTCTGTGAGTCCGAAGAACTCCTAATAGCTTGTTTTCCTCTTCATCATTCAAGGAATTGTTAATAATAACAGGAAAAGATTCAGAGTCTTCAAGATAGGCATACCTTAGATGGGATGGCAGTGGCTTTAGCTCAATCTTGTTGGCTTCCTTCTTTACCACTGAGGTTGGAGTTTCATTTGTTCCCAACTCCTTGAATGTTCCATCATTGGACAAATATTCATCAAGTGCTGCCAGTAATTCGAAACATTGTCTTACTCCCTCATCATCCTCCTCAATTGTTGCAGATTTCACAAGGCAAGCTTCTAGTGGTAGCAATGAAGTTCTCTCCTCAAAAGTTTCTGAGATTAACCTATCAAGAGTGTTAATTTGAAAACACGAATGTACCTCACTTGGAAATTTCATTTCTTTAAAAACATCAAAGGTCACTTGTTCATCTTACACCCTTAGAATGAGCTTTCCTTGCTGAACATCGATCAATGTTCTTCCAGTTGCAAGGAATGGTCTCCCCAATATCAACGGTACCTCTCTATCTTTCTCCATGTCAAGCACCACAAAATCTACAGGGAAAATAAATTTGTCAACTTTAATTAAAACATCCTCAATTACGCCTCGAGGATATTTCACCGATCGATCCGCTAATTGTAGAGAGATTGAAGTGGGCTTCACTTCTCCCAGACCTAGTTTCCTGAAAACAGAAAGTGGCATTAAATTAATGCTTGCTCCTAAATCACATAGGACTTTATCAAAATTGCAACTTCCTATAGTGCAAGGTATAGTAAAACAGAAAGTAGCATGACAGTTTCATAATCTCCCAGCCTTCTCTTCTTTGATAGAATTTCCTTCATGAATTTTGCATACTTGGACATTTGTTCCAACATCTCTGCAAAAGGAATATTAATATGCAATTTCTTAAAAATATCCAGAAATTTATCAAATTGATTATCAAGCTTTTTCTTATTCAATCTTTGAGGATATGGGATAGGAGGCTCATATTTCACATTTGGGGAAGGTTGAACATTTTGGGATGTTGATGGCTTTTCTTTAGATTCTTCCATCTTTTTCTCTAATTTCCTCTGATTCTCAAGTTCTCTACCGCTTCTTAATATGATAGCTTTTGCATGCTCTTTGGGATTTATTGTGTCACTAGGCAACGATCCTTGAGACCTTTCTGCAATCTGCTTTGAAAGTTACCCCAGTTGGTTTTGGATATCCCTATTAATTGCCTCTTGATTTCTGAAATTTGTTCTTGACTCCTCAATGAACTTTCCCAAAATTTCTTCCAAATTTGTTTGTTTCTTCTCTTGGGGTTGGTAGGAAGATGATGACGGTTTGAATCCCCCTTGGTTATTTCCCCATGACAAATTTGGATGATTTCTCCAACCTGGATTGTAGGTGTTCGAATATGGGTTATGTTGAGGTTTTTGGAAATTTGAAACATAATTTGCTTGCTCAGCATTTGGTGAAGCAAATGGATTTCCAACTTGGCACTCGATACTAGCATGATTTCCACGACATAACTCACATTGTACAGTTGGTTTGGATTCGAATTTGGATGACAAAGAATCCATCTTTCTTGAAAGAACAGCAACTTGAGCCGACAAAGCATTCACTGAATCAATTTCATGCTCTACTGCTGGTCTTTTTGCAATTACCCGCTTTGAATGCCACTGATTGTTGTTTTCTGCCATAATCTCTAACAACTCATGAGCATCCTCCGGTGTTTTTCCCATTAAAGACCCTCCAGCTGCAACATCAATCATTGCCCGATAGTTTGAAACCAATCCATTATAAAATGTAGAGACTTGCAGCCAAATTGGTATAGCATGATGTGGGCATTTCCTCAACATTTCTTTGAATCTTTCCCAAGCTTCATACAATGATTCTTGGTCATACTGTGTAAAAGATGTGATTTCATTCCTTAATTTTGCTGTCTTAGCAGGAGGAAAGAACTTGGACAAGAATTTCTGAACCAATTGATTCCATGTTGTAATTGATCCCGATGGTAATGAGTTTAGCCACTCCTTGGCTTTATCCCGAAGTGAAAAAGGAAAAACCCTCAATCTTATAACATCTTTGGACACACCATTTATCTTGTAAAGATCACACACCTCTAGAAAGTAAGCAATATGTGTATTTGGATCATCCTTTGACATTCCCCCAAACTGATTTGATTGAACCATTTGGATAAAGGATGGTTTTATCTCAAAGTTATTGGCTTGAATAGTTGGCCTCCTTATACCTGAAATAGTTCCAACAACATTAGGCGCAGCATAATCCCTCAAAGCTCTACGATTTCCACCTCCCTCAACAAATGGTGGATCCATGGCTGATTGTCTATTAGGAGCTGAAGTTGAATGTCTTCTCTCTCGGTTTAGATGCCTATATGTTCTATCAATCTTTGGATCAAATGGAAGAAGGTTAAGGCTTCTTGTACGTCTCATACAAAAAATCCTACAACCAGAAAATCAACTAACACAAAACAATAGAAAGTTACTTTTTTTTTTGATAAATAAAATAAAACATCAAAATAAACAAAATTAAAAATGAAAGAAAGATAAAGCAAATTAACTTCAAATTAACACTAAGATTAGGTAGTATCGATATTAATAAAATCAAGCCATTCCTCGGCAACGGTGCCAAAAACTTGATGCTTATTTTCGCAAGTGTACGAATCGTTCAAGTAATAAAGTGTACAAAAGTACGGATATCGAACCCACAAGGAATGGTGTTACTAAGTACCAAAATTGACTAATCCTAATTTTATTTGAAAACCGAATAGTTGAAATTGTTTAAAAAGAAAATTAACATAAAACTAAAAGCAAATAACAAAATTTAGTGTTGTTCACAAATGATTAAAAATGCTAAGGCATTTGATTTCACTAAATCAATTCAATCCGATTTCAAGTCATGTTATATGAGATTCAAATCTAAAAGTGATGGTTGAAAAATCCAAATTTACCTAATACTCTCTCTCGAGTTATATTAGAATTACTTATGTATGAAAATTAACTATATTTCTATGAAGATTTAATCACAAACAAGCACATTAAGATTTATGGAATTTCTATATTAACCACATACATCATGCATTAGTTCTCACACTCGCATTCAACATACTGTATTTATCACAAGAAGCATTCATTACATATCTCCTCTCGGTCTCAATATAATGCAACTAATCATCTAAATCTTGGCCAGAAATTTAAAAGCATTAAGCATGGAAATAAACACTCAACTTGAAAACAATGAACTCATATAACAATAACAAAAGAAATCAGATTTCCTTAATTCAACTACATCATAGCCTTAGCAAAAACGAATTAGTTCATAACGGAAATAAGAACAACCATTATTTCAATTGAATTCATGAATAACAAAACTAAATAAAATGTAGAATATGAAGGCTAAGGAGAAGAGATGAAAAACTCTTGAAGATGAAGATTTGGTAGCAACAATGGTGATGATCCTTCAAGCTTCTCCAAACTTTCTCTCCAAAATTTCTTTCTCTCCTCCAAAAATGTCTTTGAACTCCACTTTCTGCCGTCCCTCTCTTTCTCCATCATATTGTATATATAGATCTAGGGTTTGGGGGGAAATTTTGGAACAAAACACAATAAAAAATGTGTTTTCGGACGAAACTCGCCGACGATGACATTATTCTCGCCGCGGCGAGATTTCTGGAAAAGTTACGATTTTTGTTTCGCTAAATCCCACCGACGGCGAGATTACTGTGGCCGGCGGCGAGGTTAAGTTGGCCGGCGGCGAGATTGTTTTGTCAAAATTTGTGCTCCCTACATGATTTCAACGTATTTTCCGTAAGGTTTTCGCCGGCGGCGAAAATATTCTCGCCGGCAGCGAAATTCCAAATTTTGAAATTTTCTTTTCTTTTCTTTTTATTTGCACTCAATCCCGTTCATTGAAATTTGTCCCAAACTTTTCCAAAATTATGATTTTACCTAAAATTGCACTTTAAATACGAAATACCCGTGAAATAACATTTGTGGATTAAATAATCAAATAAACGCAATTTTCACACAAATATCAACATTTAAATCATAACAAAAATGCAATAATTTGACTCTTATCATTTTACTCATTGTTTTGTTTCATGTTTTGTTACATGTTTTGCTCCTTAATTTATTCCGTAAATTAAGGAGTTTTATAACAATCTCCAACAATTTTATTATCAATTTATGCCTTAACCAAAAATGCCAAAAAAATCCAAATCAAATCAGTTATAAAAAGCGAGAATTAGATATGCATGTTGAGGGAAAAGCAAAGCTTACTAGATGACCAAAACTGTGATCTTTGTTGAGTGAGTTTTGTGGTTTTTTATGAAGGGAAGATGAGTGGGTATAGTGGTTTACTCATTAAAAAGGTGAGTGGGTAGGTATGGTGGTTTTCGTATCAACTATCTAGGGTTTTGTGTCACAAAAGATAGTAGCTATGGTGGTTGCATAGTTGGGGTGATACACGGGATGTAGGAGATTGCATAAGGTAGTTTTCTCATAAGGTAGTTTTCTCATATATATTTTTACACACAATATATTCTCTTATATATGCTATTGTAATTTGTTAAAATTATTTTGAAAATTAAAAAAACTTACTATTTTTTCTAGAGAATGATAACACATAACATAAATGGCTATGGGCAAAAGCTTTCAAAAACATTAGTTCTTAAATAGGCATAGGACAAACAATGTCTTGCCAACACAAATCATAATCTGAAAAAAAAATACAGACCATGTTCATCGCTCTCAAAATAAAAATCTAAAAATTACTAAGTATTAGATACCATTTTCATGCTTTAACAATTCTTACCATTCCCCCTTTATATATATATTATTGCATTTAAATCTAAAGATAAAAACTATAATTCTACTAACAATGGCAAAAATAAAAATAAAAAAGACTCAATTTATATTTAACGTAAAAAGAATAAAATAATAGATTTTGTAATTAAAGAACACAGTTTAAAAAATAAAAAATATATATACATTAAAAATATTAAAATAACTTTACATTTAATATTTATTTACATTACTATCAAGTCTTCAGCGACCATCATCGACGATCTTATCGAAAATCCGACGATCATTGCCAATGATTATGTCGGAGGTCGTCGGAGATCTGATGATCACTACTGGCAATCACCACAGTGAATCTTTTAGGCTTATAATTTTTTCTTCAAATTTTATACGACTTACAAAATAACTGTATATTTCTATAACATTTATGTACTGCGTACAAAATTATATATTATTTGAGTAAACTTAGAGAATAAATCTAGAACATGAAATTGTTACTATGAAGTAATATTTTTAATTTAAAATCTATTTATCCCAAAATTCATTTCTATAAACATTTTACATAATAACCCTAAACTATAAAATTGTTTTTGTTGAGTAATATATATAATTTGTAACTTATTTATTGTAAAATTTATTTCTAATTTAATGTGAAAACTTAAAGATTTTTAGAAAAATAATAAAAATAACACCCTTAAAACTTATAATAAAAAACTAATACATCTTATGTTTAACTTATATATTTTCAATATGAAAAAAAATCGAATACATTATTTTATATTGAAGGCTATATAATTTGATGTTATTCAAATTAAACTGCGATAAATTTAACTCATTTAATGTTGAATGTCGTTCAGTTGAATTCAGTTTAATATTATTAGAATACTATTTTTATTGTTATAAGTTTTAAATAAGTTGTTTTTATAATCTTTCAAGATTTTCATGTGAATTATATATCTTACAAAATTACGTAGAATTTATATACAGCTTACAAAATAATATTTTTATAAAGCTCACATATTTATGTACAATTTTAATACATCTTACAAAATAATGTTAAACATCAAACTATTTATAATAAGCATTATTTTTATTTGAGAATTCTATATTGAATTCACTTTATAAAATGTACAAAATATGTATAATAATTTGTAAATTGTACAAACATTTCATACATGTTTGTCTAATATAAATGATGCATAATTTGTATAAAATTTATATTACGTATAAAAACTAAAAATATATTAAATTGTAAAAATATTTGTATATATTTGTCTAAAATAAATAGTACAATATATATATATATATATATATATATATATTAAGAAACCTAATATCCAAATAAGTATTTACTCAAACCAAACCAAACCAAATCTAAAAGTAAATAATATACATATTTTATGCAAATTGTACACAAATAAATATTATATAAATATATAATTATTTTATAAATCGTACAAAATCTAGAAAATTTTTGTAAGTTTTACAGGTTCATTACTAGTAGTTGTTGAACCTTCGATGAGATCGTTGGTAGTAGTTGTTAGACCTCTAGAAAGATTATTAATTATTGTTGTTGAATTTTCAAAGAGGTTGCCACTAGTGGGCACAAGAGGTTTGATGGTGACATGAACGAAGATTAATTTAATCTCATATATTTGATATGAAAGATGTATTTTAGTCTTATTTTTTGAATTTTTAAGATCAAAGATACATTTTTTTAAAATTATATAATTAAAAACCATGTGACAAAACACTACTCTTGTAAAATGGACCTATCGCCTCCTCTCAAATTATTATTATTATTATTTTCTGTTTTTGTGTTAAAGGCTTGGAGATGAAAGTTGAGGACGTATCTTTAACAAGTCGTTGCGGTCTATGGAAGGCTATTTACCAACAAGTTAGGGAGGTTTTAACATAGAAAAACCAGTTAGACCACGTGAATGCGTGATTGTCACACCCATTTTAGAAATGGAAGCTCACAATTGACACCAAATGAAACTTTCATATCGTCCCTCTCGAACCAAAATCCACTTGTAAACATGATGTTCAATCCACGGAAGGAAGTAACCTGAGGTAGTAACGAAAGATAATATAATGGGAGAAAAAGTAGAGAAATATAGGGAAAATATTATATTGTATTTAATAATTCAAGTTTTAATTTATGATCAATTACAACGATACTTCATTCAGACTAGATAAATGCTAAATAACATCTCTAATAAATTAAATTATAAATCCAAATATTTAAAATATGACTAAATACATTCTAGATGATGATGATTAATGTAAGGCTTATGGGTGTTGACAATATTCGTTAACAAAAAGTTTAATGTAATTTAATTTCTAGACGTATTTTTTAAGATCACTATTTAAGATAAAGAAACAATCAAGCTTCAAAAGAATATATTTTAGGTATATTTTTATTCTTATGCACGTTAGATTTCACATTAGACATATATGAATATATAGTTTAAAGGTTACTCGATTGACCAAATTGATCTATTACGATATAAGTCCTTTTGGGTTGATTTTAAAATTGGGGTATATCGATCGAAGTTTTGGATTCGATCGATCAAGGGACTGGATCAATCGAGAATCGATCATATTCAATCTACTTGATCTTGGTTTTTTATTAATCGTTTCCTAGATCGATCAAGCTCGGTCTAGATTAATTGGGTGGCAAAGGCTTCAATTTTAACATAATTTTTCACTCGCGCCAAACTTTTCAATTACAATATTGTCCATTTTATTTACTAATCTAAGAATTATTTTTAAGATAGATTGGTAATTGGCCTTTAACCTATCATCATGGCTTCAATATTTTCTATTTAAATAAACCTAATAATTTATATTCTCTCAATCATATTTGCTTTAATCTTTTGATCATAAGCTTTCTCTCTCAATCTGTTTTTTAAAATTATATTTTGTTAGGCTTCTTTCTTTGATTAATCTATCAAATATTTTGTGGTTATATTTGATTGAAAATAAGTCTATTTTATTTATGATCATGTGCTTATTCATATATCCTAGGGTTTGCTAGCTGATTTTGTTTCATATGTTATTTTATTAAATCATCTAGTTAGGATTTTTTATTGTTTAATCTACTTTAAGACACGCCTTGTATTTGTGTTATTATGCTAAATTTTTAGGTACCAATTGAACAAGTTCACTAACTCGTGTGACTCGAGTTTATCATAACGTTAGTTCAGATTTGTACACCTTGCTTGTAGAGATTGTGAAAGAAAACATTGGCTTGTAAGTAGATTACTTGAAGGCATTATCTATGACTGGTAATTTGAGTCCTAACCTTGTAATCGAACATTATTTTCATGGTGAATAGTAGGTGATCTAGGGATGATTTTCTTATTAAGTCATGGTTGTGACCTAAGTTGTGTTCACCTAAAAATACCATGTGTCAATCTTTATTTATTTTTGCTTTATTTTATTTAACATGATTGTATGTCTAATTGTTTGTAAAATTTTAATTTAACATAATTTGATTAGTTGTCTATTTACTCATCACTATTTAATTAGTTCTGTGACTATTAAAAATTTTATGAATTAAAATTTTTTTAATTCAAAAACAGTTATAACGTTTTATTTAGATAATTATCCTTAAGTTTTTGTTTTAATTCCAAAACGTTTATAAATGTTTTATTTCTTTTAATACATGGACTGTTTTGTCTTGTTTTAATACTTTGAACGTTTTGTTTCAAGTGTATATATATAATACATAGACGAAGAAGAAAGAGAAAAATAGAGTATGAAAAGAAAAGAAAAAAGTAAGAAAAGAGAGAAAAGAAAGAAAAGGAGAGAAACAGAAAAGAAATTGATAAAAGGAAAAGCTAGGAAAAAAATTCTCTTGTATTTCCTATCTAGATATAAGTTTTTTTAATAGAGTTCAAATACTTGAAAGTTCGTATAATAATAAACAATAATGTAAGTTTTTTATTATTTAATCATTGGATCTTGAGAGATAATTTTTTATAATTTTCTAATATCTACGGTGAGCGAAAAAATTATCATTAGGATACTGGGTGATACGCATGTCTTAATTCCTTACTCTATTTAAATTTAATGTTATATAAAATTTGTATTTATAATTTATACATATATTTACATTTGTGTATTTTTAATTTTAATAAAATAATTTTATTCTTAAATTTGTTTATCCATGTATTATTTCCTACAATCTTAAGATAATTTTTTTCATTTTTTAGACAAAAAAATTCAAAATCTTATTTTTTTAACAAATATTTTGGGACAAACAGATTATTCATAATATGTTGTATTTATCTATTCTTTTATATAACTGTTCTACTATATACTTCTCTTAACAATAGTTTAATTTTCTTTTTGTATATGTTATTTTAATTATAAAAGGAAAAAAAGGTTTTTCAATATTGTTGTCCAAAATTACCAATTTAAAACTTATTTTGGCTTATTCTTAACTTGACTCTTATTACATGTTTACTACCATTATCGTTCAATTTTTACATCTCTTTATTAATTCCCTTCATCATCTATTAATATTGCTTTTGTTTCATTCCTTTATTTATTATTTCTATTAATATTTTTTTTACCAATTTCATTCCTTTATTTATCCTTTATTTATTTATTCTTTTTGAATCAATTGGTGATAAGAATATATTTTTTGATAATCTAAAACTTTATTTGGTGGTTTTTAAAACTTGGGTTGCTATTTATGTATTTAATAGAAAAAAGAAAAGATTATGGCATATGAGACTACCACTCTATTGTCTCAAACTGAAAACCCAACTGTGAATGTTGCTGACTCTACTATGGGTGATTCTACTGTTAACTAAATGATGAGGCCTTCTGTGGCTTATGGGATAACTTTAATGTTTTCGATTTCTGTTCCTATGAACTATGAAGTGATAGAGAAAATAGAGAAGTTTAATGGGTTGAACTTCAAGATATGGAGGAGTAAGATGATGTTCTATTTCACCACCTTGAATTCGGAAATGTTCTTGACTGAAGAAGCTCCCAATCAACCTGAGGATGAACAAGAGTTTGAGTCTGCTAGTGCTAGTGAAGCATGAAAGCATTCTGATTATCAATGTCAGAACTATGTTATAAATAGTCTAATCAATTCCTTGTACAATGATTACAATAAGGAATAGACGACTAAATAATTGTGGGAATCATTAGACTAGAAGTATTCAATTGAAAATACTGGTGCCAAGAAATTTTTGATTGGTCGTTTTCTTGATTATAAGATGGTGGATTCTAAATTTGTATGCAATTAAGTACATGAAATCCAAGATATCTTAACATAGATATATAATAAAGTGATAGTACTTAGTGAAACTTTCCAAGTTGCAGCTGTTATTAAAAGTTTACCTCTTTTATGGATAGGGTTCAAGGCCTACCTTAAGCATAAGTAAAGATAAGTGTCTTTCAAAGACTTGCTAACAAGATTTAAAGTAGAATAAGACAACAAGGCTTCTTCTAAAAGAGGGTATATCCCATCAATACCCAAGGCTAATGTGATAGAGCATGGTCAAAATTCCAAGCACAATAAGAATAAGGGTAAAGGCAAAGGTAAGGGAAAGCTGGGTAAAGGGTCTAAATTGGGACCTAGAGAATAAACTTTTAAGAAGTCAAGTTTCATAGGGATTTTCTCTACTTGGCAAAGGATAGGGCATAAAGCCCAGACTGTAAGTTTTCAAAAAGAAACCGGAACCGTGAGGCAAACATGGTTAATGACATCACTTATGATATCTTTGATATTGACTTATATGCAGTTCTTTCTAAGGTAAACTTGGTAGGATCAAACCCAAAGGAGTGGTGGATTGATACTAGTGCAACAAGACAAGTATACTTAGATAAAGATCTATTCACTACTTTCGAGATAATGAAAGATGGAGAGAAACTCTTCATAGGAAAGTATGCCACATCAATCATTCAAGGGCAAGGCCAGGTCAAACTAAAGATGACCTTTGGAAGGAGCTTATATTAAAAAATGTACTATATGTACCAAACAACTGTAAGAATCTTGTTTTTGGATCATTGTTAAATAAGCATGGCTTTCAGATAGTGTTTGAATGTGATAAGGTTGTTATGACCAAAAAATGGATGTTTGTAGGAAAGAGGTATGTATTTGATGGGCTATTTAAGCTTAATGTAATGATTGTAAAAGCTCAGAATATTAATAAGATTAATTCTTCTACTTATTTGCTTGAGTCTTCCAACTTATGGCATGGTATACTAGGTTATGTTAATTACGATACATTGTGTAGACTAATAAATATGTAACACATACCTGCATTCCAAATATATTTAAAGCATAAGTGTGAGACTTGTGTTGAGGCAAAAATGACTAGGTAATCATTGCATTCGATTGAAAGGAACATTGAACCCCTTGACTTAATCCATAGTGATCCATGTGATTTGAAATTTCTTCAAATAAGGGGTGACAATAAGTATTTTATTACTTTTGTTTATGATAGCACAAAATATTGCTATATGTATTTTCTTAAAAGCAAAGATGAAGCTTTAAATAAATTTATTCTTTATAAAGTAGAAGTTGAGAATCAACTCAACAAAAAGATTAAGGTGCTACATAGTGATCATGATCGTGAATATGAAGCATTGTTTGATGAATTTTGTGCACAACATAGAGTTATCCATGAAACCAAAGTGCCTTATTAGCTTAGAAAAATAGAGTTGCTAAACGTAAGAATTATACCTTGAAATAAATGATGAATGCAATGCTATTAAGTTCTGGGTTGCCACAGAACTTGTGGCGGGACCTATTTTGTCACCTAACTACCTTTTAAATAAGTTACCCCAGAAAAGGACACATAAGACACTATATGAATTATTTAGAGAAATGATAACTTCATATAAATATTTACAAGTGTGAAGGTGTCTTGTTGAACTAGTCATACCTATACCTAAGAAGGTAAAGATAAGTCCAAAAATGATAGATTGTATCTTCATTAGATATGCATATAATAATAGTACTTATTGGTTTCTTATACATAAGTCAAAGATCTCAGACATACACAAGAACATGATAATGGAATCAAGGAATGCATCACTCTTTGAACATGTATTTTTAGGTAAATCTCAAGCAGAATCAAGTTTGTCTAAATGAACGTACGAGACTATGAATGAAGATAATCAAAACAAAAAATTTGAACAAGAGGTTGAGGATAAGGTTGAGATTGAAATCAAATGTAACAAGAGGGCTAGGATAGAAACGTCCTATGGTGTAGAATTTTGAACCTATTTTCTAGAAAGTGAACCTTAAACCTATGAAGAAGTTATGAATTATTCTAAAGGTCATCAATGGACAAAAGACCATTAATAGTGAAATTGAGTCCATTATGCAAAATCACACTTGGAAACTAGTTGATTTACTTCCAAGTAGTAAACCTTTAGGGTCCAAATGGATTTTCACAAGAAAACATAAATCAGATGGATCAATTGAAAAGTACAAGGTTGGATAATTAAGGGATACAAACAACGACATGGCCTTGATTACTTTGATACTTATTCTCTTGTGATGAGAACAGCATCCATAAGGATGATAATTGTTATTGCCACTCTGCAAAATCTTGAAATACATCAAATGGATGTAAAGATAGCCTTTATAAATGGGGAGTTAGATGAAGAAATTTATATGGACCAACCCAAGGATTTTTCATGTCTAGGAAAAGAAGGAAAGGTTTGTAAATTGGTGAAGTCTTTATATGGCTCGAAACAAGCACCAAAATAGTGGCATGAAAAGTTTGATAATGTAGTGAGGACAAATGGCTTTAAAATTAACGAATGTGAAAAATGTGTATATGTCAAGGATAAAGAAGATGGTTATGTTATCTTATGTGTTTATGTTGATGACATACTAATTGTAGGTAGTGATAATTAAATGATCAAATCTACTAAGTCTATGTTGAATTCAAGGTTTGATATGAAATACATGGAGCCTACTGATGTAATTTTTGGAATTAAGATATCAAAGATATCAAGCGGTCTCTTTCCACGTCAATATCATTATATTGACAAAATACTTGAGAAATTCAACAATGATAATTTTGGAATTGTGAGAATACTAGTAGATGTAAATTAACACCTATCTAAGAACAAAAGTGAGAGTGTGTCTCAACTAGAATATTCTAAAGTGATAGAAATTCTTATATACTTGATGAGTTGTACGAGACCAGACATAGCTTACATTATAAGCAAACTAAGTAGATATACTAGTAATCCATAATCTGATTACTGGAAATGTATTACAAGACTACTTAGATGCTTAAGATATACATGTACCTATGAACTGCACTACACAAGATATCCAGTTGTATTAGAAGGATATAGTAATTCAAATTGGACATCTGACATGAAAGAATAAAAGTCTACCAGTGGATATGTATTCATACTAGGGGGTGCAATTGTTTTATGGAAGTCTTCTAAATAGACATGCATTTCTAGATCTACGATGGAATCTGAGTTCATTACTTTAGATAAATGTGGTGAAGAAGTCGAATGGCTATACAATTTTTTAGATGATATTCTTAAGTGGGTGAATCCTATACCTACAATATGCATCCATTGTGATAGTCAATATGTTATTGGCAAGGCACAAAGTAATATGTATAATGGTAAGTCTCGATATATACGTTGTAGACATAATACCATTAGATAACTACTCTAAACTGGGGTTATCTTTATTAACTATGTGAAGTCAAAGGATGACATAGCAGATCCCTTAAACAAAGGGTTAAATCGAGAGTTCATCGAGAGGAATAGGACTGAAGCTCATGAATGAATAAGGATTTACAAAGGAAATCCTACCTATTTGGCTGGAGATCCCAAGATCTAGGTTCAAAGGGACAACATAATTGTAAATACTTAGTGAGATCATCATGAGGGTTTACCCTCAACTCCATTCCTATGATGAAAACAGTGATACCCATAAGATACAAGGTAAGTTAAGGTTTTTAATAATTCTCAAGAAGAGAATACCCAGCAAAGTATGTAGGTTGCTCTTTGTGGATTACATTTAAAGATAACTAATTATGTAAGGAAAGATTCTTGTGTGAAGTATGTCATCGCTTACAAAAATAGAAAAAATAGTTCAAGGACATTGTGTCTATTGGTCAGTCAATAAGGTAAATATACTTTCATAAGGGAATGTTTAAAGGGTAACACCTACCTATCTTATGCAGGTTTTGAACCGTTGAACTCTATTTTCGTATCAAAATTTGATTTAAAATCTACATCAATTTTTATTTATGTGGGGAATTGTTAAAAAATTTGTAAATTAAAATTGTTTTCATTCAAAAAAATTTATAATTTTTTGTTTATTTAATTATCCTTATGTTTTTATTTTATTCAAAAATGGTTATAAAAGTTTTATTTTTTTTAATACATAGACCGTTTTCTTTTCTTTTAATGCTTTGAAAGTTTTATTTCAAGTGTATACATATAATACACAGGAGAATAAAAAAGATATAGAAAGAGAAAGAAGAAGAGAAAAGTAAGAAAATGAGAGAAAAAAACAGACAGATGGCAAGAGAAAGGAAAAGGGAAAAAATTCTTTGTATTTTCTACTGAGAGTTAGGTTTCTTCAATAGAGTTCAGATACTTGAAAGTTCGTAGAATAATAAATTATAGTGTAATTTTACTATTATTTAATTGTTGTATCCTGATAGATAAGTTTTCATAATTTTCTAACACCCATGGTGAGTGAAAAAATTATCTTAAGGATACTATGTAATACACAAACCTCGATTCTTTATCCTATTTAAATTTTATGTTATGTATATTTTGTATTTATAATTTATACATATATTTACATTTATATATTTCTAATTTTAATCAAATAATTTTATTCTTAAACTTATTTATCCATATATTATTTCTTACACGTACTTCTCATCATTTCTCCCATTTAAGAAGAACTAACTTTTAACTAGCTATAGAGGAACATTATCTCAAATGCCTCTGAGATTTGACATATCTTCAATTATGTTCCTGAGATTCATAAAATATCAAAAATACCCTTAGATTTTAATGGTATTAATTTTTCATCCATTATTATTTATATTATTATTCCTAGGCTCTAATACCAATTTCTGTGAATTGATATAATTTTTATCGAAGGTTAATATTGACCTAATTGATGGTCTTTGTCTATTTATTGAAGGTAATAATTTGTCTAAAAAACTTTTATTTTTCTGTATAAGTCTAATTTTCTTCTATATTCATTACAATTGTATAGTATATTATGTTCTTCATTATGTTGGTTATTTAGTTCTAATCCTGAATCTATTAATTTCCTTTTAAATTTAAAAATTATGATTTCATTTGTTAAATCTAATAGTTCTAATTTATGTACTAATGATTTGATGTTCATAGAATATTATCTTGATAAATCATATGTGTTGAATGTATATTATTTTGTCCTATTCGTAGTATACAAGCATGTTTTTCTTATGTACATACAATATATTTATAATCTTCAAAAAAGTAGTATCAAAATATTAAGTTATTGAATTCTTCTTCCTCTATTCTTACATATTTTTAACTAAAATAGTCCTTTAATGTCTTTGATACAAGATGGTCTATGATGTTTGTGATAGCTTTAATATAATAAGTATAGATATCTAATAAGGTGTTAAATCTTTTAAAATTTCCAAGACAAGTTTCATAATATTCATCTTTAAAATATTCATTTAAATGATAGAGATAACCTTTATCAAATGTTTCTAATAGAATTAGATTTTTATTTTTTGATTTTATTTGGAATTATTAGTTGTTTATTTCAAAAAACAATTTCCATTTTCCTGTTTTAGCAATATTATGTCTTGTTGTAAGAAAATATTTAAACATTCATGATTCTTAACTGGCTTAAATTTATAATTATTATATCTAAATTTGATAGGTCCATCACAGTCTTCCCTTATGTTCGTCTTCTTTTATTACACATGTTATGCCTTCAACTTTGCTCAAACCTCAACGTCCTCCTGGCAATGGTGAGCCTTCTACATCCGTACATAAATGGTATCCAATAGTTGACTTACTAAAGAAGAGTAACTGAACTCCATTTTATTCATAGAATAATAATTATTACAACTTTAAGGCCAACTAAGAACCTTGAAAGGAGTGTTTAACCACTCATAATTACTAGGTATAACATTATTGATTTTGAGATTCCTTGATAGAGGGGCTTTTCTATGCTAGAGTGTTTCAGAGTAGAGAGCTCTAGATTTCTATGTGTTCGTGTGTCCTTTGAAATGATAATAAATGTTCCTTTTATAGAATAAAGAATCTCTATTTACAAGACTAATATTATTATTTTACCCTTGCTTTAATAATTCATCTACCTTTCTACTTTAAAGGATAACTATTACTTTTTTCCTTAACATATGATGCCGACTAAGATATGGGGTCTACATCTTTATCTCTTTTGTCATCTTCTACCAACAGTTTCTTTTCTTATTGTTCTTTGTCATTTTCTATCGATGGTTCCTTTAATGATGTCAATGATGACACATCTTCATCTTTTCGGTATTTGATGTAGAGAATGCATTTGTGGTCTTTGGTGGCTTTTCTGGCATAGAAACAAAATACCTTCCTTGTTTCTTGAATAATTTCTAGGTTATTGCAATTAAAATTAGTTTCATATTTGGTAATTTTTTCACCATCTTCTTTTAACAAAGTCATGCTACTGTGGGAAATGATGATGACTTTACTAGTTGAATAATTTACTTTAATCTCACTAGAATTGTTAAACTTTCTGAGTTCATAGTAAATTTGGCTTAGCATTTGACCTCTTAATACACAGAGTTCTTCTGTGTTGAATTCCTTTTATGGAAGTGCCTTGATTTAGGAACTTCTCTGTTTGTGTTGGAAATCTCTATCTTGATGAAGTGGTAGGAACTAATACTTGCTTCTTCATTCCAATCCATTAATGAACTGAAAAATCTAAGATAAACATGTTTATCACCTACTTTAATTTTTCTTTTAAAATTCTTGATTGCTTTTTTAAAATTTTCTGGGAAATAATTTAACTCACTTAAATTAATTCCTAGATATATATTTTCTATTAGTTATACATGAAATGCTTTATACACAATTATTATATCAGCTTCTTCCAATATATTGAATTTACTTCCTATATGAAATTCCTTATTTGTAGTATAGAATTCCATATCTTCAATATGTTCTTGGGTAGATTTTCTAGCCAAGTTATAGAGACTCAACCATTGTGGTTTACTGAGGTTTCTATATTGATCCTTTTCATCTTCAATGATTGGAGTAGTTCTAGGAGATGTCTCCTTGAATAGTATTGAATGTTTTACTATTTTTAAGTCTCTGGAAAAGATATTTCTCTAAATAGCACTGGAGGTCTTGCTATCTTTCTAAGATTTTTCAATTTGCTTGGAGTTGTTGGTTGTTGTTGTAGTGTTGTAGAATAATTTCTTACTATTTCCTCTAGAGTTATTATTTTTGGTGTTTTGTAGTTGACATAACTACCTTCAGTTTCTATTCTTTTGGTAAAGGCTCTATGAGTTACTCCACTAATTCCTAGAATAGATTTGCTAGCTTCTGCCCAGTTGTTATAAATTCTTGGTTTTGGACTATTATAGACCATATAAACTTTTTTCTGTTCTTCTTTTTCTATCTCATCTGTCCAATTGAGCTTTGTGGTTTCAAAAGTTTTTGTGAACTATTAGGTTCTTTTTTTTTAATGGAGATGCCTCGTTTGAGCTTCTGGTCTCTAGAGGTTGTTTTGAACAATTAAGTTCTTCCTGTTTCTTTCCTGTCTTCATAAGAGATTTCTCGAGATATAGCAGCTCGAGTTGTTCCTGTAGGATTTTTATCTCCTTTTCCTTTATATGATTTTGATATCAATATGTTCCATTCCTGAAAGCATAAAAATAGTTAGAGGTGTTAATTCTCTGGTAAGGGCATCAGCTAAGCTATTTTTATGGTCGGAAGATGTTCAACATCAAAATTATAATGGTTAAACCATTATTTCTATCTAACTAATCCTCTTTATTTGTAATCACCTACAATATTAATTCTTAAGAAATAACTAAAATTCTTATTATCTATTCTAACAATGAATCTAAAGCTTATGACATATATTGCAAATTTCTTAAATAGCTTTTTTAATAGCTAAATATTCTTTTTCATTACTATAGTAATTTAATTCTGAACCTTGGAAAGATCCTGATGTATATCTATAAAGATATTCATCTTTGTCATCTACTCTTGCTTTAAGAACTGCTCCCCAATATTCTTGTGAAGCATCTGTTTCAATTATCATCTTCTTCTTTGTTAATACAAAGTTTTTCATTATAATATTCTCCTATTTCTTCATTTGTTAATGTCAATAAACTAACTAATGTTTTTATATCCCTATTTTCAAGGTCCATGAATTTTCTTTCTAATTCTTTTCTATATTCCATTAAATCGGAATTATCTCTTTATTCTTAGATTTTTCCTCATTTTCCTTTTCTTATTTTTAGGAATCAGAGAATCTGATCTCCTAGGTAGTTCTTCTTTTAGTCCTTCTAAGGGATCATATTTATACATCTTTTCTTAGTTTTAAAAATTCCTTATGCATATCTTATTGTAGTTTATTATAATTATTTTCCTTTATTTCCTTTAGTAATTCTTTTTGTATATCTATTATTTCCTATAAATATTTTGTGTTTGATTCTTGTACTAAATCTATTTCTTCTGTAAATAATTATACAGTTTCAAATAATATTGCTCAATTTTTTGCTACACCTACTAGGTTTCCATTTATTTCTAAATGCATATTTTTTATTTTATCTCTAAACATTATTTTTTCCTAATATACAATCATGAACTAATGCTTTCATTATTTTGACTTCATTTTCTAGAATTTTAACTTTTTCTTGGTTAGAAGTTTCTCCTTCATGGTTTATAAAAGTAAACCTTGGTATGCTATTAGTTTTAATAACATTACTTTTTCTTCCTATTATCAAGGGTTTTTCTTTGATATCTAATTTCTATTCTTCTGGTATTTCAAAGTTTGTTAGTATTTCTGGTTTTATTATTTGTCCGAGTTCCTTAAAAGTTTTGTCTATTTCTATAAATTCATTTTGTCCATATATTGAACTATTATGATTATTTGTTAAAGAATATGCTACTAGATAATGCATTGAAAATGGATGATTTCCTTCTTTCATTGAGTCTTCTCTTTCAAATTCATAAGCTAGACTTAATACTTGATTTAGATTTTTATCATGTATATTAATAGCAAATCTAGGATATGTTGTAAATTTTAACTTTTGGTAACCTAAATTACCATAGATCATTCCTAATAAGGCATCTTGACTATTTATTATTTTGTTATTTAATAATGTTGTTTTTATTGGTGTATTTATTCCTTATCTAAAATGAAATTTTATTAATATTTGAATTCCTCCTAAATAGATGTATCCAATTTTTTCTTTATCTTTATGAGGAATTTTTGACATCTTGTTTAATATAGTTTTTTTTTCAATTAATGGTATATTATATCTTCCTTTTACATTTGTAATCTTAATACTCATTTCTTTATTACTTATGCCATAATAAATTAGGTTTTTCTTAGGGAATAATTTTCTTAATAAAAATGATGGGTCTTTAAATCTATTTCCTTTTTTAAGATTTAACTTTGTTTTTTGAATTTATTTTTACATATTACCATTTCTTGTGAAAAACATCTTGATATATTTTCTGTTTTTATATCTATTATTTCTTGGTTTATTTCTTCTTCTTCTATTTTAAGAATGTTTTTTGTATTTTTTGAAATCTTAGAGGTATTTCTGATATTGAATGTTACTATTTATTTATGTTAGATTTAACTTCTGTTATATTTCAGAGATATTTTTGAATTTTTTAAAACCTTAGGGGTATTTCTAAAGATTCTTTAAAGCTTAGGGGTATGTATGATATTAATCCATCTATAAACCGTAAAGTAGTAGACGAGGACATGTCAGCAACCCAACATGAAAAATGTCAACAAAAATAAAAAAGAAACTAATATGCCTCATGTTATTTGAAATATGTTTGTTTAGCCATAAATTTAGAAAAAAATCAATAAATTTTCATTATATTCATTAAGTGTGCATAACAAATAGCTTGATGAGGTGGGTAAAGGGTTTCATAAAGATTCTATGTGAAGGAGGAATGAGGTTGTTTTGAAAGAAAATTGTATAAGACTCAATTCTTTAGAGACTCTCACATAACTAGACGTATATTTATGGCCAAAACGAACATAACAGTAAAAACTAAATTGTGACAAGAAAGATTCTTGTGTGAAGTATGTCATCGCTTACAGAAATGACAGAACAGTTCAAAAGCATCACGTCTATTGGTCAGTCAGTAAGGTAAATATATTTTTATAAAGGAAGGTTTAAAGGATAACACCTATCTATCATATGTAGGTTTTGAACCGTTAAATTCTATCTCTGTATCAAAATTTGATTTAAAATCTACGTCAACTTTTATTCATATGGAGGATTATTGAAAATTTTATGAATTAAAATTATTTTAATTTGAAAAAATTTATAATGTTTTGTTTAGTTAATTATCCTTACATTTTTGTTTTAATTCAAAAATGGTTATAACATATTATTTCTTTTAATACACATACCGTTTTGTTTTCTTTTAATGCTTGAAAGTTTTATTTCAAGTGTATATATATAATACACGAAGAAGAAAAAAGATATAGAAAGAGAAAGAAGAAGAGAAAAGTAAGAAAGGAGAAAAAAAAAGACAAAAGGATAGAAAAAGAGAAGGAAGAAAAAAAACAAAAATAAAAATTCATAAAATAATAAATTGTAATGTAAGTTTATTATTATTTAACTATTGTATTTTAGGAGATAACTTTTCGTTGTTATTTAGCAGTCAAGGTGAGCGAAAAAATTATCTTAAGAACACTATGTAATCCACAAATCTCGATTCTTTATTCTATTTAAATTTTATATAATATAAATTTTATAACTATAATTTATACATATATTTATATTTATGTATTTTAAATTTTAATAAAATAATTTTATTCTTAAACTTATTTATCCATGTAATATTTTTTATACTTATTTCTCATCGTTTCTTCCTTTAAGAAGAACTCAACTTCGAACTAATTATAGACCATAAAGTAGTAGACGAGCATTATCAGCAACCCAACAACCCAACATGAAAGATGTCCAACAAATTAAAATAAAGGAGAAACTAATATGCCTCAGTTAGGCAAAAACATGCCATTTGAAATATGTTTGCTTAGCTATGAATTAAAAAAAATCAATATGTTTTCATTATATTCGTTAAGTGTGCGTAACAAATGGCTTGATGAAGTGGGCAAAGGGTTTCATAAAACTAGTGAAAGTTTTAAAGAGTTTCTCTCAAATAAAACAGAAGAAAACTCATTTTTTAGATTTGCAATTAAAATCACAAATGAATGCTTATCATGTTTTGATTCAAGAAGAATACACAATGTAAATTTACAAAAATTAGAAGAATGAGAAGTGTTCTTTCCAATTGGTTGGTTTAACGAAAAATTGGGACGATTGGGCAAAAAAAAAAGAAGAGATTTATTAACTAGTTTAAAAACCAATTTAATTATCACGTTTACTCTAAAGATGTTAACTAACTTAAGAGATGGTTATGGAGGAATAAGATTATTATATGTTGTTTTATACGAATTATCTTGGTAATAAAAATACTATAATGTATTCTTATTTAAATTATTAGAATATTTGATCATATGTTAAATTTTTTATTATATTATTAATTTTTTGATTAATAGCGTTATTATAAGAAGAATAATTATTATTTACATCTCTTGTATATTATCTAAATATGAACAAGTTTAGATTCATTTTGACACGTATTAACATCAAAATAATCATTGTGTACCAGAAATGTGGAGAAAAAGCTGTCCAATTCTAAAACATTGCAGATTAGAATTAGAATGAGAGAAATAATAATCTCTAAACATTAAAAAAAATATATTATATAATAAAAAGAAGGGAGGTCAAACATTATAAAAGAATTGGAGAGTTCGTTGACCAAAAATAAATATGTAAAGACAAGAAAAAGATTATATATAAGGATGAATACAAGGATGTTAGCCACAATAGTTGACTTGTTCTTTATATTGCTAGCTAGTCTTTAAAAGTTCGCAAACCTAACAATTGACCAATCTTTATTTTTGTGTTTATTCTATATAGTGGAAGCAAAAAAGCATCCCAGTTTGAAAAACTAATATAATGTCTAACTCGCTTCACACATGCATGAGATTAGAACAGAAAATTAAAGCGATGAATCAATTATATAATTTTAATGTAATTCGTTAATATAGGGTTGGGATTTGTGAAACAGTACTCATCTGTGTAATTATGCTCACACCTTAAGTAACGTGGTTTTTTTTCTTCTAAAAAAACTAGACAAGGACATTCATACTGTTTCGATTTATCATCTAAGTTGTATAAATTTAACCATATCGAGCTTAGTATAACTACCATGGTTTTAAATCGAGAGTAGATTTAGACGTTATCATCGTATATCTGTATAGAAAATATGTCCACGATGACTCTTGAATCTACAGTTTTATGCATATTGAATCTACAGTTTTATGCATATTAATCAAGACGTAATATCAATTTGACTAATCCATGATAGATTGTTGTGTATTGTGAATTATGAGTGTAATTTTATAGGGGAAAATATATTAAAAAATAATCTCGAATTTATTTAATGAAATTACTCATGATATTTTTTTGACAAAAGAAAAAAAAATCAAATTATACTGTGAATTTTTATAAATCTCATCACTATATTAGATTATATTATACAAAGTACTTACCAACTACGAATTTATATATTTAGATTTAAAATATAATACTCGCAATCCTCTTAAACACTTGAAGAATGAAAACAACAAAAGCAGTCTGTATCTGTAAGTAAAATTTGCATTTTGTATTTCATTGTAAATAGATTGTTACTGTCTGTTTATATGTAATCATTCCAAAAAAAAAATCTAATTTTTTGTACCCTTAAAAAAAGAAAAAGAAATAAAGAAACAGAAAAGTGTTCCTTCCAAATTACAACACTGTACCAAAAAAAATTGTTAATCATCAGCAGCACAGTTCATTGGAGCATAACCAAGCCTAGAGTTGTTTGTATCATATAGAATATGAAAGTTCTGCTGTTGATAATTCCCAATGATAGAAAGAGCTGATCTAGGAGTCCCCAACATTGCTAAACAAACAACCTCTTGAGGATCAACTTGAATAAAGTAGTTCTCAACTGGGAAATTCCATACAGATCCATCTTCAAAGAGTATACCAAAATCAGGTAGTTCTATCTTTTCAACACCAGACACATTGTAACAAAGATCCAATGGAAAATCCTCTAATACTGCCTTTTCATAATAACCTTTAACTTTCTTTGCAAATGCTTCTTTAATAATCTCATAAGCTGGATCTGCAAAATAACTAAGTGTAGTACCTGAATCAATAATTGTCCCACCACTACCATCTTGTGACAAATTCCAAGTCTCTTTAGGAATGTTCAAAACTTCATCTCCAACTATAATTGATTTTACTTGAAGATAGTAAAATGTATCAACTGAGTTTTTTTTCCCAGCTACCAAAGATGTGAAATTCAATTTTGGGTTATTTGAAAGAGCTTTGTCTTCTCCAAATACCAACTTGCTACTAACACTGCTATTACTATTTCTATCCACAAGACAGTATGAAAATGAATGACCATACAGTGATTGAAGTTGAGAGGAGAATGAAAGAGGTCCTCTACCAAGTCCTAACAACCCGGCAGCGCCTCGAAATAGGCCTCGGTTCCAATGTCCACATCCAAACATCACATTCTTCACTTGCTTGAATTCTGCCTTTCCTGAATTCGTAGTGAGATTGACAGTGAAAGTCTCCAATGCAAAATCCCCTGTTGTATTAGAACTATCTCCATACCAATAGTAGTATGGACATGATTGGTTCTTAGACTTACAAGGCTGTGGAGGATCAGGAGAAGAAACCAATTGACATTTGGGATTATCACATGTTATGTTTCTAAAAGAAGTCGAATCTTTAGGGTCATAATAAGGTCCATTTTGCTCAAAACAATCATAGCATGGGACACATTGAATCCAATTAAGGTCACTACCAGTATCTAAAATTAAAGAGAAGTGTTTAGGAGGTGTACCAATGAACACATCCATGAAATATTCTCCAGAACCAAGACCTACCCCAGATGCTAAAGTAGCCATGAGCTGGCCGGGAAACCCGCCTTCATAAGACTCTGGTGAGGCTGCTGGAGGAACAACTGGCTTATTAGATTGCTTTTCTGATAGTCTTCTGTTTCTCTCTATCCTTGAGATTGTATTTTGATTCTTTTTCTCCACAATCCTTCTATGTAGGGTTTGAATTCTGGTTATGTCTCTGATTGTGGAATCCATCACAGATTTCTTAGGCTCGTTTTTTGTGCTATCTGATTGGCGCTTAAGTTGGAGCTTCAAAGATTGTCGGTTGTGTGTGGTTGATACAAGAGAACCAACATTTACTTCCTCATGTTCATTTTGCATTGCTTTAAAATCTGATCCCAATTGTTCAGTTTTCTTTTGGGTGTTTGATAGGGTGCAATCAATATTCACCGGTGAAGAAACGGCATTGAAGCTCATGTGATCGGGGAATTGGATTCCGGCGAGTGTTGACCCGTTGGGATTTAAGTTGCTGTGGTGGTCGTTTCCGTCGATGGATCCGAAAACGCCGAATACCACCACAAGGAGAACTAGAACAAGTGACATCTTAACCATCATTTTAACAAGCTCTTGCTGTTTGGTTAAAAAGACAATCCTACATAAAGAAAATTCATAAGAAATTGATGCAAACAAAACCCACAAAACAGGGGAAAAAAAGTTTATGACTTTGAAGAAAAGAAGAAAAGCGAGACTAGATTTTGAGTTCCCCAAAGAAAATCCCAGAAACAGAACAACCAAATGGAACCAAAATTTCTCTGGAATAAATATAAAAGTTGCAAAATAACAGAGTAAAATCCAAGAAAAACTTGCTTACAAACACGAGAAAACCAAAACCTAGAAACAGAAAACTATAATCAGAGCCCAAGTAAAGAGTTTCTACGAGTTGGAAAGGGAAAAAAAAATTATAATCAAACTTAGCTAGAAAAGTTAAAATATGTTTTTGGGAAGATGGGAGTGTATTTATGAAGAGAGAAATTAAGTAGAGCTGTGGAATAGACGTCATCGGGTGTCTGTGTGTCACAGCTTAGCATATAATGATAGAATCAGTGTCAAAGACTTTGAATCTACTTTGTTTTCAAAAAAATAATTTGAATATGGTCTCTGTTCAAACGCGTTTTGAATAAAAATAAAAAGAGAACGGAGGTTTTTCTTCATTTTTCTTTGTTAAAAGTTTGTTACGTTTGTAGATTTAAAAAGAAAAGAATAGTTTAGTATAAATTTTACCTGGTCTTCTTGTTGGGTCTCTTCCTCTCTCTTTCCTGTTCCATTGGCTGCACGGCACTTTCATATAACATTCATTAGTGATCTAAACTATTAGCAGCTTAATCCCTTTGTCTGCAAAAGTGAATATGGTATTTGCCTATTTGTTAAAACTCCTCTCTTGTCCTGGTTTTGACTTGGTTGAGGTTATGGATTAATAAATTCGAAAACTTTTAACTTTTTGTCTCTAACTAGAATAAAAAATTAATGTATACTATGTATCAGTTAAAATAATTGGTTTTTTTTTTTAATTTATTATTATGTGTCATACAAATTATAATTATACAATAAATTTTTCTTAAAATAATAATAGAAGAGAAATTATTACTGATAAGTAAATAATTTTAAAAAATTAAAAGAATAATAATTTTAAAATTTATAATAATAAAAATAATCCTTAATAATATTAAACGAAGTTAAATATTAAATAAATTTAAATTATCTTATTTTAATTTAAATGATAGATAACGTTTAAAATGAAATAATATACTAGATTTTTATATAATAATAAAAATATATAAAAATAAATAAAAGTGTTATTTTTACGATTATAAATTTAAGTTTATATTTTTTGTATGTTTTCTAATGTTTTTCAAACATTGCCTTAATTTAATATGGATGTGGGACTAGCCTTCATAACTCTAATAAATGTAAATTTATGTGTATATTAGTTATATTATGATATAAGATAAATTATTTTAAAAAATATTTAATAATTTATATTAAAATTTATGTAACATTTGGCGTTTGGCTCAGTAAAACTGAGTAACTGATTATTTTCATCTTAATATCTTATCAGTAGTTTTCAAAGATACTATGAAAATTGTAAGTTTTGAGTGTACATATAAAATAAAAATAAAAAGTAAAAAATTAGTTTTCAAGGAGTCTGCGACATTGATTTTTGTTTCGATGACATATTTATCTTCTCTCACTAGTTCTAATTTTTTGGGTTGAAATTTGACTTTAAATTAGGTAAGATTTAATAATTTTTTTTCCCTAATAACAATTAATTACCAATATTTCATTAACACCTGGTTGGTATTAGCTCAAAAGCAAAACTGCACAAGGAAATGGTAAAAGATTTTTTTTTTTTTTACTTCACCAAAAGTCAAAGAGTTACATTTGCAAAAACTCAACCAAATACAATACAATTGACCAACAAACAATATAAAGAATATCTTTTTATCAGCATCATAGTTTGATGGACTTTGTAATTCATATATGTTATGCCTACCTCAAGCATAACTCCTCTAATGATTTTTTTTAATATGAATGTAATTGTGGTATGAAAATACTAATTTTACTTATTTTTATTTATTTTTATATTCATAATTCGTATAATGTGTAATAATTATTTTAAAAGATTAAAAAATAATATAAATTTTTAAATAAAATAACACATAATAAAATATAAGATATGAGGTAAGAAATGTGTTTAAATGAATGTATCTTTATTAATGTATTTATGTTAATATTCAACACAATGATAACATTATAAACATAATTTAGTGAAATAATAGCAACAACAACAAAAAATAATAGTGATAATCGGTGTGGTACGTTACATTTAAGTCTCCAAAAATAAGGATAAAAAATCTTTTTATTACGATAACTAAATTTATTATTATTATTATACTTTTTTAAAGAGTGTTTTATAATTTCGTTGAATTTGTATTTCAAAAATTAAACCACCCTAATAATTTTTATATTATACTTTCTTAGTCAAATGAACTTTTAAAATACTAAAACTGCAAATAGATTTTTTTTCTTAGGAAAAAAAAGAAGTTTAAAAGATCCAACTTGTTTAATTGTTAAATAAAAAATATTCAGATCAATTTTTTTAACCAAACAGTGTTGATGTAAAGTAGAAAACCTTAAAATGTAGCTTAAATTGTATTAATAAATCAAAAGGCATAAATTTATGCTGGGTAAAAACTGAAAAATATTCGGAAAAAAATAGATTTTATTTTATTTTATTTATAGAAATAGAGTATTCTTGTTCAAAAGATATGTACAATAGCTTTCATAAAATTTTAAATTTTTTCTAACATATTACTAAATGTAAATCATTGTCATATCAACATAAATAGTTTTAAACAACAACATTCCTTATTATATTTAATGGAATTCCTTTTAGAAAAAGTAGGATCCCAAAGTCTTCTGTAATATTGTAGTGTATCTTTAGCCAAAGTCTTCTGATTATATCTTTAGCCAAAATAAAAATTAAAAAAATGGTACCACTAATTATATAATATTATCAATTATTTAAGAAGAAAATGGAAAGAGATTAAAATATATGAAAATATATAATATAATATCAATTATTTAAGAAGAAAATAGAAAAAAAAGATTAAAATATATGGAAAGAATGTTTCATAATTATCTTAATACATTTATACGACACACCAAATAGATGATATATGCAGTGGAATAACATAATTTCTTGTAGAAAATAAAACCCCTAACATTATGTCTCCATTTTCTTAATAAAAAGGGAAAAAAAAATAACATTATGCCTCCATTGTAAATGTACATGAAATGTCACTTTTTTAAGTGAGTTGTACGTAAAATAGTTTAAACTTGATTTGAAAGCAAGATAAAATTTCTACCGTTAGATAATCAAAATTTTAAGTTCTCGTTAATTTTAAGTGATTAAATTATGATATCTTATTTATGATAATTACAAATTTATAATATGTAATATTTTTAATAAAAAATAGCAACAAGATAATATCAATAGAAAAAAAATGTTGAATTAGTTTCAAAATTATACTAAAAAATGTATTTGAGTCATAATTTTTTACCTTAGGTATTACAATTTTATTATTTTTGTTAATGAATTAAATTAGACCAAAAACACTAACAATGTTAACTAATCATGTTAGTAACAATAAACACATAGATGATTTAAGCATGAGATAATTGAATTGTAAATTTTTTAAATAAGATAAATTCATATTAAAGTTGTAACTCATATATAAATTATTACAATGGGATAGAACACAATATATATAATATTTTAATTTTAATTTATAAAATATCTTGGAGCCTTATTAACTATTATAGAGATTTAATTTTTTTATTTATATTATTTAAATTAAAATAATACTTCCATGAATCAAGATATATATAATATTTAAATATAATATATTATAAAATAATATATATATTTATTTATAACATTGAATTATTTCTTAAGTTTACTTTAACGATAATTTTGGAACAAAATTTAACTTCACATTGCATTTGTAACAAACTAAATAACTCAATTGGTATTTTTATAAATTTATTTTTTGTTTTGAATAAACGAAGGCTTGCAGCTCTATTAATTTAATATTAGATGATTTTAGATATTAATCCAAAGAATCCATCAATTATGTTAATTAAATCATAATATTCAATACAATAATTTTCTCTTAAATTACACTTGCATAATTACACGTTCAATCACAAATATAAATATAATTATAATGTTTGAATTCACATATTCTTAAAATTTACAAATTCACAATAAACATATATTATAATATTATAAAATGATTAATAATTTTAAATATTATTAGCAAAAAGAAAATCTTCAATTTGAATATGAATGCATTATTTAGTTTGTATACCCTTCTAGCTAGCAAAGCAAATTACACACGCTTTATTATTATATTTTACAGAAAAGCAAAACTAATTAATACCCATTTGATTTTGGTATGTAGTATAATAATAAGCCAATAATATTAATAATAATAAAAAATAGAGACCATGTGCTCTTTTTGGCATTGAAATGCGTGAAAAAATGAAAGATATTATTATATTTTTTTTAATAAAAAGATATTATGTTAGAAAAAGGGTAAATGCATGACAATTTTTCCATTAGGTCAAACTTTGTACACCATAGGCAATTTTTCCATTAGGTCAATAATTAATTTTTATGCCAGATTTTAATTTTTACTCTATATTCATCTATACAATAATCTATATATATAATTTTATTTTACATAATTACAACACTGTTATTTAAGAAAAATAAAACAATAAATGAGAAAATTTGACGATATATATATAAAATTGAACATAATATAAATATAAATTAAAATTAAAATTATATAATTTAAAAATAAAAAATATATTAAATAACAAAAAATCAAAAATAAAATTTAATATATAAATAAGAGTGATGAACGAAACTTTTACCTTTTAAAATGAGGGAATGTCTGCCATTTACAACTACAATATCTCGTTTTTATGGAATGTTCAAACTATAATGAGAAGAAAGTCTGATGAGTTCTTGAAATATGAACACAAAACATTAATAATGTATTTTCAATAAAAAATAATAAATAATGACGTACTTTATATATAATAGAGAATAACTAGGGAACATAACTTTATAGCTAGTTAGCTAGATGTCTTAATTTTTAAAATAATTTTATATGATATTATTGGAATACTAATATTGAATAGGTGAATAGGTGAATAGGTGAATAGGTGAATAGGTGAATTTTATTAAAATTTAAATTTCTGAAATAATATAATAATATTATAAAATGTTTTTCAATTTTTAACCATACAACCATGTCATTGTCGCCGACGTTTAATTTATTATTAATTTTTTAATAAATAATAAAATAAATTGGAAAGGCTTTAATAAAAAATTAACTGCATGGGTACAGATTGGTATGTGCTCCGATATTTGATTTGTAGAGCTGCTGCTGACTTCAAAAAGAGCGACACTATAATATTATATAATTTTATAAATAAAGTAGCTTTAAGAGCTTTGAATAGGGAAATTGCTTGCATCAAGTTTCCCACTTTTTGCATTTTGCGTGCTACATAGCCCATTGGGTGTACCTTTTTGTCTCGTCTTTCATTTTTTATTTGTTTAAATTTTTATAAGTGAAATATTAATAATAAATATATTTTTATTGATTTTTATAACTATATTTTTTTATATTATATAATATATTAAAATTATTTTAAAAATTTTAAAAATTAGTTTTTTTAAATAATATTAATATGTACGTATCATAACATAAAAAATATACCTTAAAAAATGAGTCCAAACTTACGTGTATATTGTACTTCTTGTTCTTAATGCTAAACTTTCATGTGTCATTATCTATCATATTTTTTTCTTTGAAAAAATAAAAAGTTTACATGTGTTACTTTCAAACCTTGAAAAGTAGAACCCATGAGATCAATACTACAGTATAAATGTCCTTTCCATATACGAAATTCAAAATTAGCTTTGAGTTAGGGATGTATATAATTTTAATTGTGATTTAAATTCAAGTACAATTAATTATAATATAATATTTAATATATATTTTATTTTATTATCACAATACAAAAATAATTACCTCTTTAATTATTGTTTCTTTGGTCACATATGTAGGTAATTTTCTGAAATATCTCTAATTTCTTCACATAAATATCATCATTCATGCTCGTAGATAAAATATCTTCAAGTTTATTATATTATTTAAGTAATTTCACGTTACTTTCAAAATAAATAGATATAATAATGGATATAAATATAAAAAATATTATTAGTAAGGTTTATGTAAATTTTTTTGATATTCATGAAATAAAAATATAATTTTAATTTTAATTTTTAGATATATCTTAAAAGAATACTTTCAAGCTAAATAAACTATCGAACTTCAACGATCGCATATAAAATATATTTCTATTTTTGTACATATTAAATTGTATATTAGATGTAATAAGAACAAGATGAAAATAGGCTATTAAATTTATCGAATAATATTACATAAATAAATTAATTTTAATTCATTACTAGAACGATCGAGGGATTTTCTTGATCAATCGAGAACTAGATCGATCAAGTTTAATCATTAGATCGATTCACTTTTTTGAATATTAATTAAATGATCATTGGATCGATCGAAAGGATATTCCATCGATCGATCGAAAGGATATTCCATCGATCGATCGATCGAATAACCAGTTATATAATTTTAAAACATATTTTTATTACTATTTGGATTGGCTATTTAATATGTTATCTTTATTTCTTAAAAGTGTTTTAATTGATTTTATGAACAATATGGTAACTCTACTTTAACCTAATGTGCTTCAAAATATTCTATAAATACAAACCTAAACACACATTTCAAATCAACTACGCAAGAGCTATTGTGTTTATTCTTTTAATCTTTTATTCTCTCTTATTTTGCTAAAAGTTTTCAAGTAGGTTTTTTCATTATGTTAATTTATCAAATATTTATGGTTATTTTTTATGGATTAATAAACCTATAATAATAATTGTGTTATTATGCTTTTAGCTAATTGCTCTAGAGTGATTAGTTATTTTTGATTTATCTGATATATTATTTAAATTAACTAGTTAGGATTTTTTTTATTATTGGATCTACTCTAGGATGCACACATAGACTTATATTTATATGCTAACTTTTTAAATGACAATGGTGTAGGTTCGATTAATTTGTGGGACTTGAGTTTTTCGGAATGTTAGTTTGGATCTAAATGCCTTTCTTGTATGATGAAAGTAGCAACTTGTAAGTAGGTTACTTGGGGTATTACTTGGATGGATAATTTGAGTCATAACATTGTAATTGTATACTTATTTTTTATAATAGATAGTTAGATGGTCTGATGGACCAATGGTTTTCTTCTTAGGTCATTGGTGTGGCCTATGATGTTTTCACCTAAAATCTCATATGTTAATATTTTTATTTCTGCATTACTTTATGTACAGGTGATTGGTTGTTTGGTCGCTTATGAAATTTTAATTTACTATATTTTTCCTAACTAGATATTTAGATCTATAGCTAAACGAACTTTCATTTGGTATCAGAGCGATTTTTAGATACACTTAATATGCATAAGACCTTGTTATGAATTATCTTATTAAGGGTGATAACTCAAATATTGAAAAAATTAAAATCCTCCATTCCTTTTAAATATAATGTTAAAAGTTTTGAAGAATTGTTTTCTAAAGGTGCTAAAGCCATAAAAATGAATACTAGTTTAAAGAATAAAATAATATTTATAAGAATAAAATAATGTCTTGAATTTGAGTCTTACAAGTTTGAAAGAAGAAAATAACAAGATTGCATCTGATAAAGAAAAATTGGTGTAAGAGCTAAAATAATCCATGAAAGCTATAAAAGGCTAATAGTTAGAACTAAAAGGTTGAACAAGATTCTTAATTATGGAAAGTTTTTTGGAGACAAGAGAAGGCTACGATATATAGATGAGCACACTATAGCAACCTTCTCAAAGTCAACTATGTTTGTAAAACCTTTTGATCCCTATTATTCATACACATCTCTTGCATCTACTTGTAAGTTTATTCCTATATGTTACAATTGTGGTAGAAAGGGATATATTATATCTAGATGTAGATTCTTGATGATTTATAATGATGTTAATAATCTGCATGCATCCTATTCAATAAACAATAGTCATGTTTTCATAAACAAGCACATGATTTAAAAAACTAGAAAAGTTTGGATGAAAAATTTGATATAAATTTTTTGTGTATCCCATACTGCCTTTAAAATTGAATCTTATATTGTCTGCTATTTTGATAGTGGTTGTGCTAGACATATGACTAGTAATAGTGTTTTTTTTCAAAACTTTTGAAAAAATTAATGAAAGAACAATTACTTTTGGGGATTGAAATAAATCAATGATTATTGATAAAGGTATAATTTAGGTTAATGGTATGCTTAGGTTAGATGATGTACTACACATTGATGAACTTAAAGTCAACCTAATAGGCATCAGTCAAATTTTGAAAAAAATTATAATGTAAAATTTAGCAACAATTATTGTATTATAATAGATCGAAAAGATGAATGTGTGACTAGAGAAACTAGATCTTAAGATAATTGCTACTTCATTGATCTATTCTTTATTACTACTACTACTTGTAACTTAACTAATTATCATTTTATTTCATTATGACATCAAAAGGTAAGACATATCAATTTTAAAGATCTTGTTAACTTAGTAAAAAGAAAATTTTGTATGGTCTACCTATGTTTTCTAAAAATGAAAAAACTCTTATGAACCATGTCAACTTGACCAACAAACTTATTCTTCTCACAATGAAATCAAAGAAGTTAACACAAGAAGAACACTTGAGTTAAATTGTTTTGACCTCATGGGCCCTATGATAACTAAGAGTTTAGGTGGTAAGAAGTATATAATTGTTGTTGTTGACAATTTTTCTCGTTTTACATGGGTTAGATTTCTAGGAGAAAAATATAATGCTTTAAATTTCTTTAGTTCCTTTTGTCTTAAAGTGAAAATTGAAACAAGCAACAACATAACTAATGCAATTAGACTAAAAATAGATCATGATAAATAATTTAAAAACTCAAGATATGCTAACTTCTGCAAACAACATGATATAGCTCATGAGATCTTAACACCAATTACCCCATCACAAAATGGGATAGTAGAAAGAAAGAATTGGGTGTTACAAGAGATGGCAAGAGTCCTACTACATACAAATGACATTTCCAATAAGTTTTAGGCCAAACCAATAAGTACTTCTTACCTCTATGAGTTATAGAAAGGTAAGAAACCTAATCTTAAACATCTACATATGTTTGGAATTAAATGTTACATCTTTAGAGATCAAAAGAATCTAGGTAATTTTGACTCTAAAAGTGATGAGGATATATTTCTAGGTTACTCAGTAACAAGTCATGACTACAAACCATGTCATCTATATCATTATCTACCTTTATAGTGTCATAAGTTTCTTCAATCTATTCCCCAGTTTGCAAGCTTGTGCTTAAAGTTTAAATTTTGTCATCAGTTCCTAGAATATTAGTACTTGCATTATCTTTAACAACATTGATGGATTACATCACTGGATGACAAGTTTACCATACCCAACACTCAAACTAAGAGGCGAACACGTATTGCCAAAAACCACGAAATTGAAAACATTAATGGTGGTCCTAATGCAAGCATGGGAATTAGAAGGAGATAGGTAAATGAGACAACTCATCTCTATTATGTTTCTCAAATAGAACCAACAAATATTAATGAAGCTTTAAAAGATGAATTTTGGATAAATGTCATGTAGAATGAGTTAGCTAAATTTATTAGGAATGATGTTTGGACTTTAGTACCTAGACCTAAAGATAAAAACATCACAAGAACTAAATGAGTGTTTAAAAATAAATATGATGAACATGATATTTTGCTTAAAAAAAGGCTAGACGGGTTGCACAAAGATATAAATAAGTTGAAGGAATTAATTTTAATGAAACATTTACTCGTGTAGCTAAGTTAGAATCAATTAGGATTTTACTTGCCATTGTATGTTTTATGAAATTCAAACATATCAAATGGATTGCACGTTTTCAATCAAATCTTATGAATCACACATTCATCATATCAAAAGGATCATTAGGTACGTCTCTGGAACAAAAATATTTTGATATTTGGTTTAATAATGATACAACATGTGAAATTAGTGGATATATAGATGCAGATTGAGTAGAAAATCAGGATGTAAGAAAAAGCACTTAAGGTGAATGCTTCTATATTGAGAACAATCATGTATTATGGTACGTCAAGAAATAAAACTCCATCTTATTATCTACTATAGAAGCAAAATAAATTGCTACTATAAGCTCCTACACACAATTTATGTGGATGAAGAATATACTTAAGGAACACAACTTTGAACAAGGTACAATTCACATTTACTATGATAACACTAGTGTTATATGTATCTCTAAAGATTTAGTTCTACATTCTTGAACAAAACATTTAGACATTAGACATCATTTCATTAGAAAACTAATAGAAGATAAAGTTTTATCCCTTGAGTTTATGCCTACTGAAAGGAAATTAGCTGATTTATTCACTAAAACACTTGATACCTAAATACTTGAATATCTTAGAAGTGCCTTAAGAATTTGTAATATATATATATATATTCACATAGTTACTGGACACATATGTATACCATGCATGAAATTTATGGTTGATTATATGAGTATTTAGGAACTTAGATAACCTTGACTACTAGAATAGTGTTTAAATTTTGTCTTACATTTTATAAAATATTGCTATAAAAAAATACCTAGTTTTGAGAGGGTTATCTACTATAATGTATGAATCTACCACAGTGAGCATTGATGATTATCTTACAACTAGTGTGAAAATTATCATTTTAGATTCTTGGCTAGTGCATATTTCCTTAAAAATTACATTACTAAAGGAAAGAGAAAAATAATACAAAAGAAATTTCATGCATAAAAAAGAGAGCCATAAATGGTAATACATAAAGAAAATAAGTAACCAACCATTTAAAAAAATAATAATACAAGAGAGGAATACAAAACAAAAAAATATTGTTTGAAGTTCTTTCTTAGTAAAATTTTATTAAGTATAAGTTTGAATTTAACTGTACTTCCTTTATGATTGGAAATACTTTTTCTTTAAAATTTTCATAATTAATCATGAATGGATTAGTTGAGATACTAGTGTTGTTCCAAAACTCAACTCATTTGTGGTGACTGTGGATATATCACTTATGTGTAATCATATTTGTGTGTATTGTCTACGTATGTTTATATTGTAAATGATAGTCACACCTTGAAAATAAATTAATATTTCTTATGTGTGTGTAATGTTATAATCATGTTTGGATTAATCTATTGCTCCTGTTAAAAAGAAATATTTTCATCTTTATTTCATGTTTGATTCATCTATCTATTTTTATCTCCTACTTGTTTATTAATATGAAAAAAAGGGAGGAAAAGTTAATATCAATTTTTTTTTAACTTTAATTGAAAATAAGATAGTTAACTTAGAGGAAGTTATTTACTTTTGAATTATTTTGATTTTTTGAGATATTTGGCATATAAGGATTTGTTTTTAATTACTATCATTTGTTCAATTTTCATTTGAACATTCTTTTCTTTCTTATTGTTATATATACTAAACTAATGAACAATGAGTCTTTTAGGAAAAACTGTTTGGTTGTTTGTGTTTTTATTTTTTAGTTTTCATATGATCTTTCGAGAATCAAGAAAAAATGGTTCCACAAGATCATATGATAGTACCACTATGTAAAAATTTATTTTTTTTATGAGCGTTATGTAGTGTGAGAGAGGTTTTGTCACACGAATATGCCAAAGTGGGAGATTGTAAGGCTTATGTAAGTGTTGACAATATTCATGAAACAAAACATATAGTTATAATGTCAGTTTCTAGGTGTGTCTTAGAAGAACACTTTCAAGCCAAAGAAACTATCAAGCCTCAACAATCACATATATGGTATATTTCTATCCTCATACACGTTAGATTGCATATTAGACACAATAAGAGCAATGTGAAAATAGGCTAGTCGATCTATTTAGTATTGATTAGATCGATCAAGTAGTGTTATATGAATAAATTGATTTTAATACATTAATAGATCAATCAAGGGATTTACTTGATCGACAGAGGACTAAATCGATTGAGTTTAATCACTAAATCAATCTACCTTTTTGAATCTTAATTAAATGATCACTGGATCGATTAAGAAAGTGCTCAATCGATTGATAAAGAACTTGGTTGGATAGATTGAATGTTTGGTTGGATCGATCGAGTACTCAATCATCTGGTTTTAAAACATATTTCTATTATGATTTGGATTAGTTTTTTATTATATTATCTTTATTTCTTAAAAGTGTTCTAATTGATTTTATGGACAATATGATAACTCTACTTTAACCTAATGTGCTTCAAAATATTCTATAAATATAAATCTAAGCAACATTTAAAACTAACCATACAAGAGCTATTGTGATTATCCTTTTCATATTTTATTCTCTCTTATTATGCAAAAAAAATAAAAATTCAATAAGGCTTTTTCATTAATTTAATTATCGAACATTTGTGGTTGTGTTTGATGAATTAGCAAGTCTACAATAATAATTATGTTATGATGCTTTTAATTGATTGTTCTAGGGTTACTAGTTATTTTTGATTTATCTGATATGTTTTTTTAATCAACTAGTTAGGATATTTTGTTTATGTGCTAATTTTTCAAGTGATAGTAGTGTAAGTTCGATTAACTTATGGGACTCAAATTTGTTGGAACGCTGGTTCAGATCAAAATTTCCTTTTTTGTAGCGACTATGATGAAAGTAGTGTCATGTAAGTAGGTAATTCGAGTCCTAATCTTGTAATTGGATACTTATTTTTCATAATAGATAGTTAAGTAATCTAGTAAACTAGTGGTTTTTCTTTTAAACCATTGATGTGACTTACGTTATTTATATCTAAAAATCTCATGTGTTGATATTTTTATTTTCGTATTTTTTTACGTACACATGATTGGTCATTTAACCACATACAAAATTTTAATTTACCATATTTTTTGTGATTAGATATTTAAGTCCATAGTATATTATTAATCAATAGGTTATATATTATTATAATTTAAAATTTAAAATTAATACATGAATATTCTTCAAATTAAAGGAAAAATATAATTAAATAATTGATGGTCACCACCTTGACTATGTACATTTATTGTTCACAAACATCTATATATAGGGGTTAGTATATGTTGCGCTATCTTATTAATAAATACTTGCTCGGGGGCAAAGACATACATGCTCTGGAAGGGGTTACAATTGGCACGTGCTTGAGATTTCTTGGTGAAGTTGAGGCCAAAGGTTAGCTGTGGTCAAAGGGTGGAGCGAGGGTCTAACGGCATGTGAAATACAATGTTTAAGGGAAGGAAACTCGAGGGTTACTAGATATATCCTATTACTAAGGGCTTACAATTGGCACGTGCTTGAGATTTCTCGGTGAAGTTGAGGTCAAAGGTTAGATGAGGTCAAAAGGTGGAGCGAAGGTCTAAGGGCATGTGAAATACAATGTTTAAAGGAAGGACACTCGAGGGTTACTAAATATCCTATTATTAATGACAAATAAATAATATAGAAAAATAATGTTTATGTTTCTTTTATTAAGTTAAATGAATAATTTAATCTTTTAAAAAAATATATTATTTAATTTTTTACTTTTGTAAATAATATTAAAGAAGGATAAAAATTATTTTTATTAATATTTTGAATAAAATAACATATTATCTCAACATTTTATTTTATTGATAAATAAGAAAATGATAAAAATAACTATTTGTTATGATATTTTATCATAAAAATTATTAAAATATTAAATAAATAATTTAATTTTTATTATAAAATTATTAAAATATTAAATGAATAGTAAAATTTATTATTCTTTAATATTTTTTATAAAATATAATGAATTAATTGATACAAATCTCTTAGATTTTTACAAACCTCTTATTGTTAATAGTAATAAAAAAATAAACATTTTCAGATCAACTTATTTATAGATGATTTATTTAAATATTCTACCTAAATTATTTATATCTATAACATATTGCGAAGCGGAAGGAATTGTAAAGGGAAAGTTAATTCAATTATATATCAAATTGGGGGAAAACTCTTCAAATTATGATGTGAACTTGTGAAGTGGGAAAGACATTTTCCGCGTACCATGAATAGCTCGAACAATTAGAATTGAATTTTCTTTTCTTCTCTCTCTTTATTTATGTTAAAATCTTAATATATTAATTAAAAAATATATTATAAAAATTAACAACCACTTGTTAAAATAGAACACATAAAAAATAAAAATCTTAACTTATTATACAAAATCGATGTAACTAAAAAATAAACATATATATTTATAGACAAAGAAAAATTATTACGAGAACAAATAGTTTAAAATCTTGCTTGAAAGTTTAAGTAGATCTATAACTCTAAAATTTAAATAACTAACAAAAATAAGCCTAAAAAGTATCTTCAAAAACTTACTTTTACCAACTAAAATCCTTTAAAACTAACAAAATTTTGAGTCTTTACAAGTTCTATTCACGAAGGCTTAAAGAGATTAACAAAGAACATACCAAGTATATATAGAGTTCTAATAACATTAATTTCACATATTGAAGATCATGTTTTAAGTAATAGATCAATTAAAACATACTAAAATTACATGACACTTTGAATAAAAATACTTAATCTCATTATGAAAAAATCATAAAGTTTATAAAAACAAAAAAATGAAAATTAATATTCACTTTATTTTTATAGATCTGACCACAAATTATTAGTATAATAATTTTAACTCGAGGAGAACAAATTTTAAATCATCTTCTTCTTCATCTTCATTTGAAACTACGTCCATGAGATAAAAGGTCTTTTTGAAATAGTTGGGTAGTTTCAAAAATTTAGATGAAGATAAAGACTATTTTTAGATGAGAGATCAATGAGATAATATTTTTTTTATTTTAAAAGGATGAATTTGAGCCAAAGAATTTAGGTGATGTTTGGTTCACTAGAATGAAATGAAATTAGAATTGATTTCTTTAAATTTTATGTTTGGTTCTGCTAGAAAGTATGAATAAAATAAAATCAATTCTTAAAAGAGATCTTATTCCTTCTCTCTACCTTAGAAATCATGATTTCATTCAAATCTTAATTTTTTGTTCTAATTTAGCCTCAACCCTAAATATAATCCTAAACCTTAAACCCTAAACTCAAAAACTCAAAACCTTAAGCCCTAAACCCTATTTAGAGAAATAATAATTTTAACCCTAAACCTTAACCAACAAATATAAACCTAAAACCTAAAACCCTAAATATTAAATCTCAAAACTTTAAACCGTAAACCCTATTTAGAAAAATAATAATTTTAACTCTAAAACTTAACCCAAAAATATAACCCTAAACTCTAAACCCTAAATCCTAAAAATTATACCCTATACTCTATAACATAAATCCTAAATCTCAAAACTCAAAACTCTAAATCCTAAACCCTATTGAGAAAATAATAATTTTAACTCTAAACCTTAACCAACAAATATAACCCTAAACCCTAAATCTTAAACCTTAAATCCTAACCCTAAATCCCAAATCTAAACCCTAAACTCTATAACCTATACCTTATATCTAAATCCTAAATCCTAAATCTTAAATTCCTAAATCCCAAACACAAACCTTAAAACCTTAAACCCTATTTAGAAAAATAATATTTTTAATAATACATTTTATTTTGAAGTAAGAATTATTTAGAAAAATAATGATTTCAATAATTTATTTTGTCTGACAAAAAAAATAAATAATTAAATGATATAATTTAAATTTTATTGAATATAGGAGTATTAAAATAATATATAGTATTTTTCATTCTATTTTTGTTGTAAATCAAATATTATAATACTAATTTTTAATTCATAATAGATGTGATTCTGAATTATAAAAATTATGGTTTAATTTAAAATTAAAATAATAAATATTTAATTATTTATAAAATATCTTAATTTAATTACCTAATATCCTGTTGTCATTTTTGAAAATTTATACATCTTTAGATAATATATCACAATATGAATAGCTTTATGGATGCATAATTTGATTTAAAGAAGATAAGAACAAGTCACCTTAAATTACTTGTGATTGGGATAAGACAAAAATCATATTTATATATTTATAATTTTAAAGGCAGATTTAGGATTTATAGGTAAGTTGAGTATCATATATATTATAAAAAATAATATTAATTATTTTTTATTTTAATTAAATGATATTATATATATCTCATTTTGATAAAATATATTCAAATTATTTAATTTTTATGAGATATTGAAGGTTAAAAACTTAATATTTAAAATTTTAATATAATATAATTCTATTTTATATATATAATTTATTTTTATTTTTATATATATTACACTTCAAATTTTATTTACTTAATTAAGGTGGAAACTCAACAAAATCCACCCCATCCTACCTAAAAGAGTAGTTAAATTAATCTTAGGATAATTTATTAATATTGTACACTCAATTATACTTCATATATATGAAAATGTGATAAAATTATTTTTCTATATGGTATTATTTTTTTTTATTGAAAACATTGTATGAATTCATTTTTATGCAAATACAATGTCCTTAATTTGGTGCTTTTACATGTGATAGTTGGATACGATCAACAAGATAGAGTTTGTCTATACTATATGATGGACAATGGGCAGGTACATATCAACTACTATAAGAAAAGGACAGATACATAAATATTTTCAAAATTACGTATACGAATACTTTAAAGTAGCTAAATTGAATACTACATGTCGGTACTTGGTATTAAACAATGCTTTAAAATCAAAATTGGAAATGTATTGAGAGCGCAATATTGGCGCAGAGAATTTAGGTTTGTACCCACAAAATTAGGTACCGCATGTGGCATTCCCAGCACGCAATCACGTTGAAGTGTTTATCAAAAACGAAGTAATGATCCATGTATGAACTAGGGACTTTGCTTTGTTTCTTGGAACAAGAAAACGTTTTTGAACAATTTTTGAATGAAAAATTCTATTTATCTCTGATACTCATATATTCTCATTGTATTTTTACTCAAAAAAATAAATAAAATATTTTATAAATTGATAGTTTGATACGAGTTCACTTGATTTAATATCAAATATTGTGTTTGAAAACCAATAAAAAAATGGACATATACAAAGTAGATATATAGTTTCCATAAATTAATCCCGCCTACAATTCCTTTTACAAATCTGTCATTTAGCAATTGGAAGTGAATCAAAAGATCATAATTGTCTTCATGTTCTCCTCATAGTCATGTATTCCTTGTCAAAGCAATATCCTTTTTTGAGACTTTGAAATGGCCTCACAATCAAGTGTTTCTTATTTCTTCGGTTCTACGTGGACTTCATATCTTATGCTGATTTTACCTCTAATTTTCTTGTTGTTCAAACCATAGCTGAATCATGTGAATAATTTTGAAATTTTGATACACGTTTCAAGTCGCAAAAATATAAAAAGAATGTCTTATATTGATTAAATATGTATGATACTTTTACGTGATTTATAAAGATAAACATTATCATCTTTTGATTAACTTCTTGTGATTGAAAAATTCATAACTTTTATAAATTTTAACACAAAAATAATTCATTAAGTGGTGACCTTGTTTCACGTCAACTTACTTTCATTTTTATAGCTAGAAATGGTATACAATTTAGATTAATTGCTTGGAAATGATCTCTCATATGAAGTTCTACTTCTAGTCAGTTGCTTGAAGAGGATCTTTTTGGAATTTTAGTGTTCACATAGTTATTGAAAGATTAATGTTGGGTTCACGTATACCTAATATTTTTACTAGAAGAATCATCTGCCAGCACAATAGTATGCATGCTCTTTTCATATTATTTTTATCATTTTAATTAGTTTTTGTGGTGGTGGGCTAGATAATTAATAAAGGATATTACAGACTATTTTCTATTTTGATTTTTTTTTAATCAAATGATGAATTTTATTATTTAGAAACCAATTACACACTTACTGAATATTGCTCTTGCAACATTATTTCTCTCCTTCACACTATCAGCAAGCTCCCCTAATTCATAACACTCAAGAATTCTACAACAAACATAACTTAACTAGTAAATCAGCAACCCGATTTACTCTTCTTTTAGCTTTAAAAATATCTAAGTTTTCGTAAAAATAAAAGCTTACTTATATTAATCGAAGAAAATCAGGTGTAAAACTTAATTTATGATAAAAGTTATTATTATGAGTTCTTTAATTTTTAATAATTATTAAAAGAAAACTATATTATGAAAACTATTTCTTTAAGATTAGTACGTTGGAATTATTAAAAAAAACTTGTAATTAATTGTAAATTTTACCTTTTATTTATGTACCAATAAAATAAATATTAAGTAAATAATATTATTTTATACATAATATTAATAAAAAAATAATTTTTTGTTATTCTTTCATATTTTTTATAAAAATAAAGGACTAAATAACACATTGTTATTTCTAATGGACTGAATGACCCAATTGATGTAAGGGACTTGTATGATATTTTCTCATAGATTTATTAGTTTAGTATGTGAAAAATAAAAAAAAAATAAAAAAGTGAAAGTGACAAAAAGAAGTATTTAAAATACTCAAAACTTTACGATTAAGTAAAGTTTTTAAAAGTAATGGACATTTTGAATATCTTAATAATTTTTGTAAACTTTCAATATGTATTAATTAAATACACTTAAATTTGTATAGGTTTTTATAAAAATTTTAAAAAATCTTAAATAAATACGCCTAAAATTTTAAAAAATTTTAAAATTCATTAAAGTCTATAAAGATTCTATTTGAATACACTCATATAAATCTTTATAATAATTTAGTAATTGTTCAAACATGCTTCTTATTCTTTTAGTTTTTTTAGTTTTGATTAAAATTAATAAATTTTATTAGAGATGTAGAAATTTATAAATAAATTTCAATATTGATCCAACTTTATCCAATCCAAAAAAATCTTATATGTTTAGATTTAAATTGGTATAAATTGATTATATCATTAGATTGTATTATATTTAAATTAAATAAAACATAGACATTTTTAATTCATTACTCATCCAAATTTAACCATATCATTGATCAAATTCTCATCATGGTCACGCACATTTACACTCACATTACAAAATATGCTCTAATTTTTATACACAATATCATAGTTTATCTTAAAACGTTCAATAACATAAGACATCTAGTCAACACCCTTATGTTTAACTTCAACTTGCCTTACAAGAGCCTTAAATGGTCCTAGGAAACCCTCTTAGCTTGAAAAACAGTATCAATAGGATTTAGATATTTCAAAGAAAACTAAATCTAATTACGACCCAATCATATGCCTCAAACTACATTACACAAACAAGCTAATACCTTATCATCACCATTATGATGAGAAATTACATACCACACGTTCCAAATAAAGAGTTTAATCTTAGAAGAAATTATCATACCCAGTTTCTTACAAACCTAGTTGAACCAAATTTGAAGAAGTAACTGATAAAATAAAGTAATCTTCGGTTAAAACCTTCACCTAAAAATAACCCAAGAATATTCATGTTATATCATAAAAAATCAAAGATAAATATACAAAGCATACATGAATCTATAACTATTAATTAATTATGTGGCTGAGTAGTTAGTCTTTAGATCTACACGTTTTGGTTAGAGAATTTTTTTAGTTTTCTTCTTGCTCTATTTGACAATGACATATTATATAAGAATAATAATACATGTGGCTTAGGAACTATAATCACTATATATATAATAATAAATATATATCTATTTTAACAAATCATTAAAATAGAAATTAGTCATAAGTCTCTACGTATTAAAGGTCCATACTTTATTACATACATTAAAGTTCAAACTACTTAAACATTCACATATCACTTTTAAATGAGCTTAATCTTATATGATAGTTTACAATACATAATTATTCACATCGCTATTACAATACATGTCTTTGGTCTCAAAAATTTAGCTTCGTTTTTTTAAAAATCGAGGCTATAGGGTTTTGGGCATGATTTAATAAAAATCGAGATTATATGTACCGAGGCTATAGTGAATACATATAGCCTCGGTTTTATCAGTAACCATGACTAGGGGTGACCATTGGTTCGAAACCGCAAATTTTAGGTCAATCCGAATCCGATCCGATGTACATGCCAATCCAAACAAATCCGAATCCGCCAATTTTAAGTCAATCTGAATCCGATCCGATCCGATTCAAAAATTATTCAATCCGAATCCAATCCGTTGTACATGCCAATCCGAACAAATCTGAATTTGCTAATTTTAAGTCAATCTGAATCTGATCCAATCCAAAAATTATTCAATTCAAAATTTTAATTTAAATCTATTAAAAAATTACATAAATAAGAAAATTATGAAATATCAATCCGATCTGAACCGCTATAAATGTCAATCCAAACAAATCCAAATCAGATATAATTTCAACATATAAAATGAAAAATTACATAAAATAAAAAAATCTAAAATAAAAATATTTTTCATACAAATTTAAAAAGTAAGTGACAACATGATTAAAAATAATTCAACAAAAATAATCAAAAAGAAAAAACTAAACATCAATTACATAATTTAACTCCAAATATACATAGTAATAATTTAACTCCAAAAAATTAAATATCAATTACATAAATTAACTTCACTCTACGAACATTAATAACAACAACTCTTTTTGATAATCATTCAAGGTTTAAGTCATCAATACCATCAAGAATATCTGCACTATGAAAAATTAGAAAGTTAAAAATATACATAAATAATGAGCTAATAAACATAATAATATATATTTGATAACAAATAAATCTATATATATTTGAAATTTTTATGCAATATACCTGATTTTAGAGCTTTAATTTCATCAAGTGACTCTTGGATATTAATGATTGGAGATGAACGAATCCAATTTTGAGTGCAAATAAAAGATTGTACAGTTTTAGAAGATAAGAAACTCCTGTATAGACTAATTGTACGATCACTAGTAGAGAATGCAGATTCAGATGTTATGGTAGATACCGGTATGACCAATACATCTCAAGCTATCAAAGACAAAATCTAAAATCTTGAGGAATGAACATTCCACCAATTTAAAAGATCAAATTTCTCATCATCCATATCAACCAATGCTTCTTGTAAGTATTTTTCCACTTCAGATTTGTTTTCCATAGTATGAACTTCTTTTAAATGCTTTTTCTTACGAGAAGCATAAAGTTGGAATGCATCTGCTTCGAAACTAAAACCTTCTGTACCCATTTTTAAAGGTTGAGAAGATTCTTCTGTGTTTGAGTCCTCGTACATATCTTTTAAAGTTTTTTTTTTACCTTTTTTGAACTCATTAACGCCTCAATCTCATCCCCATTACACAATTCTAGCAAACTTAGATGTAAAGAACACTCTTTATGCCTAGGGTCAAGTAAAACAGACACAACTAACATCATATTCATTTTAGATATTCCTCCCTAATATTTGTCAAACTTTACCTTCATATCACTAGCCATCTTAATCATAATATAATCCTCACATTTACTCCACATATCAAGTTGATCATGAATAAAACAAATATGATTCAAGAAAAAATTAGAAGTCACATATAAAGATCCAGAAAACATTAATGTAGTTTCATAAAAAAAATTCAAAAATTGGACAAAATGTCTAGCATTATCTCAATCCATTATAGTCAGAGCTTGTTTAATTTCACCTTGACAAAACTCTTGATAGTACCCCAAATCAATGATCTCTAACCTTTCAAATGATTTTTGAAAATAAGTTGCAGAATCCAACATCAAATAAATTGAATTCCACCTTGTCGTAACATCTAAACAAACGAGTTTTTGAGTTGAGAGTTTTTCCATTTTAGCAACACTCTTAAATTTTTGCAGTCTAATTGGTGATCTCATCACGTATCTTACAATAACACGAATCCTATTTATTGATATGTTATACTCTTTCAAACCCTACTTAACAATTAAATTTAGAATATGTGCACCACATCGCATGTGCAAATGTTTTGATTCTAAAATTACATTGCCCCAACCATTAACACATTTTTTCAAATAAGTGCAGTATCATTAGAACTTGCATTATCAACTGTAATACATAATATCCTATGAATTCCCCAATCTAACAAACATGCTTCAATCGCTCTACCAAGTGTATCACCTTTATGATTTAGAACTTGATAAAAGTTCAAGATTCTCTTTTGTAAATTCCAACCATTATCAACAAAATGAGCAGTTAAACACATATAACATAAATTCTGACAAGATGTCCATGTATCAGTGGTAAGACATATTCTTTTACTAGTTCTATTCAATAACTCTTTTAATTTGACTCTTTCAGTAACGTACAAATTCAAATAATCTATTGCAATAGTCCACCGGGAAGAGATTTTAAACAAAGATTGTAACTCTTCAATAAACTCCTTAAATCCTTCACCTTCTACGATAATAAATGGAAATTTATCTTTTATTATCATCCTTACCAATTTTTCTCTACATCTTTCAGCATTAAAACTGTGAGATACAAGACTTTCTTCCTTATGGAAAGCTAAATTTTTTTGTTTTTTAAGAACTCTACTGGGAAACTTATCACATCCAATAGAAATATGTGCAAGCAAATTTGACGTGTCAGATTTGCTTAACACATACTTATATTGTTTCTTATAATATTTGCATATAACTTTGCGATGTTACCCTATCCTTTCTATAGTAAAATGAGCCCATGCTTCACTACTAGATCTAGAGGAAACTTTTTTACATTCTTTTTTAGAAGCAATGCATAGGTCATGAAGTGGAGTACTTACAGAATCTTCTTCTTAAGTTGGTTGTGTTGTACTTTCATCTTTATTTACTTCTTCAATCACATAAAGTGTATCATTATCTTTATCTAAAGTCATCTGTATAGTTGTAGAAAAAAATATTAGACATTTGCAATAAATAATTGTAAAAATGTGCACATAGACGTGGAGTGATGTTGGACATGTTTGCTTTCATGTGATTTAAAATATGTTTTGAACATTTATATATAATATAACTAAAAATTTAATAATACGAATGAAATGTTCAATTAACATGCACCATTTATAAAATAATGTTTTATGATATTGATTTTTATAATTATGTAAATAACCATGATGTACTACAATGCTGACATTTGTTCCACCAAGTCACAATAGAACTCAATATTTTAAAAGTAGTTTAAAAATTTTTGTAACTCAATTAAAGCATGAAAAACAACATTTTTTGGGGAAAAACTATGGACAAACTGCCTTTGATAGTTTGGCGTGCCTAGATATCGAAAATTTACATGGAATCATAAAAAAATTCGTCCAAAATAGACCTTCTAACACAAAGTTATGACCGTTCAAAGTTTTTTATAATGTCATCCAATTTTTGTTCTACAATACAATTACATTTTCACTCAGATTCGTAATTTTCTCTCATAGCTCTTGAAAATTACTATAAGAAAACAGTAAATCACACAATATGTTCTAGATAGCTTATTGCTTCACACATCCATTTGAAATAAAAGCAATAACTATCAATAGCAACCAAAACAGAGCATTTGAATATTAGATCTGAAATCCAAATTCAGAAAAAAGAAAAAAGTTCAAACAAATATAACCTTTTTATTCAGGATGATAAAGAACAACGAGCAAGAAGCGGCGGCGAAGCGAGCAACTGATAGCGGCGAGCAACAACAAGAAGGAACGAGCAAAGCGGATCATCGAGCCAAGAAGCGGCGGTAAGGAAGCGAGAGAAGCAAAAGCATATGCGAAGTAGAGAAGCACGAGCAACAGTAGAGAAGCAGAGAAGCACGATTGAAAGTTTGAAACCAACAATGGAGGCAGGTAGGCAGGGAGAAAGATGGAAGCAGTTGGAAAAATATATTAGGTTTTGTGTTAAGAATAAGAGATACGACAATTGGTTTAATAGGTTATGTTAAATAATTAGGTTTATTAATTATTATATATATATATTTAAATAATATATTAAATATATCAGATCAGATTGGATTATACGAATTTGAATATTTCTAATCCGAATCCGAACAGATTGATAAAATCCAATCCGAATCCGATCCAACTTCGGATCGAAATCATTCAATTTTATTGAATTTGATCGAATATTTTGCTCACCCCTAACCACGACCATAAGTTAACTTACAAAAATTATTTAAATATATATAAATAAATTTATATAACTATGATTATTAAATAATTATAATTATAATTAAAATAATAAAGTTTTTAATATTTTTTAAATCGAAATCAAATAACATACTATATCTTATTCATTTAAAAGAAATTATTTTACAATTTTTTTCATTTTTCTTTATTAATTTAATTTAATGTGTTTTATTTCTTTTATATATAATACATATATATCCTTTTTTTTTTTATCTTTTTCTCTTCTCTTTCTTCTTTTTCCCTATCTTTTTTTTTTTTGTCTTTTTTTCTTTTTCCCTCTCTCCCCTTTTTCTTTTCTTGGCCACCATCCCACATTCTCTCTTTTTTCTCTTTTCTTTTCTTTTTTCCCCTGGCCATCTCCCTCGTGTTTTCCTTCTATCTCCCCGCGGTGCTACCCTCACAAATTTCCCTCTCTCATCCATGACCAACAGCTCCCTCGCATCATGTACTCTCTCTTTTTTCTTTCCTTTTTCTTTTCCCCAGCAGCTCGTTCGATCCAACAACTTCCTTTTCTCTATGTTTTTTTCTTTTTCTTTTTCGCTGTTTGCACCTCGTCGACCGGTCGTTTGTGTTATTTTCGCTTGCGACCCAGCTCCGAGTATGTGTGATACCCTCTTTTGTTTACCATATCAATTCATATATGTGTTGATTATTAGTAGAATTAGGTCTCTACGCATAAATTATTGAATTAAGGTTATGCATTTCTTATATGAATCTATATTTCTTACTGTAATTTTTTAGGCTAGGGCGTTTTGTACACCACTTGCAAATTATTTCATAACAAGCGTTTGCAATAGTTTGAAGATGCGTAAGATGCGTAAGAACTTTGATAGACATCGTTTAAGGGTGAAATACATTTTCAGCCTTTTTTGTTCCCTTATATTTTAGCTGTAGTAGTTTAATAGCATATGTTCTGACCTTTTCCTTACAGGTAAAGCTAGCACATGGTAGACGTGGACATTCTTCTTCTTCAGATCGTTACAACAGATATGATGTTGTGCCTGTGCTGGTGCTGGTGTTAATGCATAAGCGTTGGTGATTGGTGACTGGTCCTGGTGCTATGCCTGGTGCTGTGCCTGTGCTAGTGTCTGGTGCTGATGCTGGTGTCTGGTGCTGTTGCTGGTGCTGGTGCTACAGGGCTAGGATGGAGAAATCTTTTGATGCTCATGGAAGTACAAAGCTTACATTGGACTCTAATAAAAATGATGGTTTAAGAGAGAATGTAGATGGTGGTTCTAGATAGAAGTCTTGGCCTGAAGTATGTGTACAAGTTTTCTCTTTGTTCTGTAATGTTGTAGATACCTTTGTTGATTGAGGCAATGTTTTCTTAAGTTATATAATGTTGTAACTGACCTATAAGTTTATTTGGCCGATTTTGGAAAAATTCTTTATGGATGCAAAGCAGTTTCTTTTTCCATCAATAAATAAACTAAATCTGACAGTAGTAAATTATACTATTCTCATATATTTAAGTGTAAAAGCTTTTTGTTGACCTTCCCTTGGACCTCAGTTCTAACTTATTCTTTTATTTAATCATATCTTGTAGATTGGTAAAATGGAAGATGTTTTGGTTCCGTTTATGAAGTTTAAAAGTTCTGAATGTCAGTCTCAGGTCCAAGGAAATAATAAGTTATTTTCAAGTTGTGTAATAGAATTAATTTCACATTGTATCATTTACAAACCGTGTTGCTTCTTAAAATGCTTACAAGTGTAGATTTACTATTTTCCATTAATGATTTTTTTGCAGAAAATTGCAGACCACATCAGTCTTAGGAATAGAAGGTGGTGTACCATAATGCATCTGGAAATTTTGTTGTCCATGCATGAAGTTAAGTTTACATTGGTTAGTTGATGTTTTACAGGGTGGCTGAAATAAAATTGTCACTGTATAGAATAGTGTGTGAAAATTCTGTTAATTTAATTTATTTTGGGGATGAATAGGTATCTTTGCTGTTAATTGTGTTTCAGATTTTGTGCTCTGCAATCATTTCTATACTGGCTACTATTGTAAAGAGTTGCATAATGGTGTCTTTTCTATTTTAATAAAAATATACTGGAAAATATTTTTAATTGAGAGAAAAGTTGTTTCAAAGATTATAATGAAGTTTAAGGGCTTATTTTATTAAGAGGATATAGCTGTTTGTAGAATACATATCAAAGGTATATTTATTTTCTGAAACCTTTGGATGTTTCACTAGTTTTCCAGTCTTCCTAACCTATTAATCGTCATACTCTTCTAGTTTCAATAGTTATGACAGAGAAACTTCACCAAAGCTCTGCTTGATGAGTTGGCAAGCATAAGCTTGAATTACTTTTTTATGTGATGTTTGTTCTAGTTGTTTGGGCTTTGGTTTTGTTTGGCTCAGTGCTTTTTGGCTTATACACATGCTCTAGGTTTATAATGAGGTGGTGTAGAGTTTGAGATGTATACACACACACGGTTGCACGAATTTCCTAGGACTCCATCATGTATATCCCATAATGTGGGTGTTTTAGGCCACTATCAACTTAGTTCACTAATTGTTGGTATTTCATTGGCTCTTTTGATAGTAGATTTCTTATTCCATAAAACTGAGATATGAGAATGTTAAGTTCTTCCTTAATGTAAAGGCTGTATCTGACAAGGCGAGCACAATGAAGCAAGAGATTATAGCATGCTCATCTTACTTTATTGTTATTGACAATGCAGGCTACCCGTTCTTTTCTGTACAACTTGCTAGATGTGCTTGACGAAGTACAATTGGCTTGGATCAATATCGAAAATTTGGTTCAAAAAGGCTTTTATTCTCCATCCCGTAAAATATACACTTTATGTATTCCTTGCTTTTTATTATTTATTTTTTCCTTTAACCCCCTTTAGTTATTATCTGTTTAAGGGTAGCAATCTATGCATGAAATTTGTTTCCCTAGCAACAGTTCTATTAAATTCTTAGTCAAGGTGTTGTTTGCAAAACCTCTTGCTTTTTTATTATAATATCACAACCTTTACCTTTCTTTCCTTCCATTTTCTTTTTGTTTGGATTTTCTTGGATTATATCCTTTTCTATATTATTGTTTCTTCTCTTTCAACCCATTTTATTTACATCGTCTTATTTAATTTCTTTATAATGATCTATTAAGATTTTTAGTCCTTTAGGGTTTATGGGCACATTCTCTTCTGTGTTTTGCTTCCCCTTTTTCTCTACGCTTACTTTGCTACATCATTGCCTTTATTGCAAGGCGCTAGCTTGACATAGCCACTTAATGGATCTTTCAAGATAAAAACACTTAATATTTGTTAGAGTAATAGGACTCTTTTGAGATTATTTATGTACTTGTGCCATAATCGTAGGAAAGTTTTCTCCAATTCTTTTTTTTTTTATAAAGTTTTCATCAATTTTTGATCACGATTATTAACTTTTTTATTCAAACTTCATATCAATTTTCTTTAATTAATGATGGATGCAGAGTTAGTAAACTAAAATTTAGCTTCCATCTTCTTTTACAGTGAAGCAGCTTGATTTGAAGCTTTGTTTCATCAATTTTAGTAGTGGTAAAAAAGTGATTTTGACTCTTGATGTCATGTGCTTGAATAGGTATGGTCTTGTTCAAATTCATCTACATGCTTTATTTATTGATTTTTTTAATCCTGCTGTCACTATTACTTTGCTATTTAGTCCTTTGTTTCTTAGAAACTTCCTTAGTATTGCCTTATAATATGATGATCTAGAACTTATTTCATACCTTTATTTGCCCTTCTCTATTTTCTTTGGGTTTGATTCTGTTGCCTGGTTAATGAAGCTAGTTAATCATATTCATTTTCAAGTTTTACAATCTCATGGACGAAAAAAGTTGATATCAATTTGTCTGTTTCTGTAGTTCTCCTTTAAAATTACTTGATTTAATCTACTCATTAACTTAGCACGCAATTGAGAGTGGTATTCAATTGAAGTTCTATACTGGTTTGGATCTATAATCTGGGATTTTATTACTGGTGAACTTGTTGGCTATGACAAGTTGTAGCTCGTTCTCTTTGACAAGAAATATGGTTAAGATGGTGGGGGCTAATGAGTAACAAGTGGGTTGATGATAAAATAGTTCAATATTGTAATAGTAAGGTTATTATTCATATTCATTGTAAATATTATAATTAATTGAGACCACCTTATGACCTTGGTTATTTAAAAACTGAGGCCATAGTTAATAGTCTATGGTCTCTTTCATTTAGACCTCACAGTTATAAAATTACAATCACGGTTAAAAATTGATGACATGTCTACTTTTTATAGTTGTGCATATAGTCTCAATATTGGATTAAGAATCCAACAATCTTTCACTTATACGTGTAACCTTATAATTTTGCATTGCAAAAATAACTGTATAAGATCAACTTTGTTGTCATATCGAAATGTATTTGTAACCAATTTGTTTCATCAATTATACCAATATATGATCAAAGTGATTTTCGTTACATCTGTTGTAAAATGACCTATTAATGATCATGTATACCAATATAACTTAATGATATGGATCATGATGTGGATGTGTAATATGAAAATTTTGTGCAATGCAATTTTAACATACCTATTTTCAATCGGTTCAACCTTAAACCTTAATGAGATCAACATACTAAAATCAAAGTGTAAATAAACCAAAATTTTATTTATGCAAAAAATAACTTCAAAATATTCATAAATTGAAATAATTAAAAGTGTATCTATCAAAAAAACATTTAAAATTATAAACTTCAATTAAAACTGAATATCCTTAAATGACATGATACATATATGAGAAATATGCTTATGAAACATTTTGGGTGAAAATCTCTTAGTAAGCGGATCTGCAATCACAATGTTTATACTGATTTGTTCTATAGATATTTGTAAACTTTGAACTCTTTCATTGACAACTAGGAACTTAATCTCTATATGTTTTGATTTCATCGAGCTCTTGTTATTAGTGGAATATAACACTGATAACTTATTGTTATAAAATAACTTAGGGTTTTGTCTATAAGAGTTAACTTTTGGACAATAGTTTAAAAATAGACACAAGTTAATTTTTTTAAAAAATAGGTAAAATCTTACCTTAAACATGAAAGCAAAATTTTTAATCAATTTTATTTTAAAAAAAGATATATTAGCTCTACTTTACAAAAAATAATTATTATAAACATAAAAAAAAATATTAACATCTTATAAATTTATAATTAATTTTAAATACATAAATATTTTTTATCATATTATATATTAAAAAATTTATTTTAAAAATAAAAAATAATTTATTTTACAATAAAATAAATATAAATTTATACATATATTGAAAATAATATGCTAAATATTTTGATAATTCATAAATAATATAATATATTATTATTATTATTATTAATTATAATTATATTTAATAAATAATTATAATATTTAATTATAATTATGATATAAAAAATAATATTCATAAAAATAATTAAATTATTAAAAAAATTGTGAAACCTCTCTATCTAACTTTTTACAATATACAATACAAACATAACACATCATATCGTAAAATTTGTGTGAAAATATTATCTAATATAATATTATTATAATTATTAGCCTAGTTTTTATAATTTATTTTATAATAATAATTATTATTAATTTTGTAATTATTTTATAATTTATTATTATTATATTAAGTTAATTTATTATAAAATTTTGATAAGTTATTTATTATAAAAAATTATATATTTATTATTAAATATATTTTTGTATTTTATAAATATAAATTATTTTTATTATTTTTTATTCACTCAAAAATTTATTTATTAAAAATTTATAATTTTTGTATTCGACATTTTAAAGTTGCAAAGGGTAATTAAAATATTTTTTTATTTATTTTTAAAATAAGAAGAGAAAAAAAAATTAGGCTGGCAATTGAAGGAGGAGAGAGAAAAAAAATGACTTGCTATTTGATTGAGAGGTTAAAAAGAGTCTTTTTTTAAACTAAATTAATAAAGAGTTTTTTTTAAACTTTTGAATGAAATATGCCAATTATAGACAAAAACCCTTTTCAATCGGTTCAACCTTAAACCTTAATGAGATCAACATACTAAAATCAAAATGTAAATAAACCAAAACTTTATTTATGCAAAAAATAACTTTAAAATATTCATAAATTGAAATAATTAAAAGTGTATCTATCAAAAAAACATTTAAAATTATAAACTTCCATTAAAACTGAATATCCTTAAATGACATGATACATATATGAGAAATATGCTTATGAAACATTTTGGGTGAAAATTCCTTAGTAAGCGGATCTGCAATCACAATGTTTATACTGATTTGTTCTATAGATATTTGTAAACTTTGAACTCTTTCATTGACAACTAGGAACTTAATCTCTATATGTTTTGACTTCATCGAGCTCTTGTTACTAGTGGAATATAACACTGCTAACTTATTGTTATAAAATAACTTAAGTGGTCTTTCAATACCATCTATTATTCGTAGCCCTATGACTAAATTTTGTAGATATATTCTCTTATTAGATGCCTCATAACATGCTACGAACTCTACCACTATGAAAAAAAGACTATAATAGGAGATTGTTTAGCACTCTTTTAGGAGATAGCACCACCCAACTAACAGGTAGACATAGCATGACGTAGATTTCATACTATCTTAGCATCCGGTAAAATTGGAGTCAATATAACCAATGATCTCAAGTTGATCTGACGTATGATACATGAGCATGTAGTATTTTGTTTTCTATAATTATCGCAAGACTTGTTTGGCCACAATCCAATGGTCTATTCTTGGATTGCTAAATAATCTATCCAATATTCCAATACTGTATGTAATATTTGAATGCTACATACCTGAACATATATTAGACTCTCTACTACTGAAGTATGTGGAATCTTTTGCATTTCCTTTTCCTCAAAATCCTTCTTAGAGCACCGATTGAAACTAAATTTGTCTCCCTTAACAACAGAGGTATCACCTAGTTTGCAATTCTACATGCCAGATCTCTTGAAAACTTTTTTGATATAAATATTTTGTGATAATATTGAAATACTTTGAGAGTAATCTCAGAATTTATGTATGTCTAATATAAAAGAGGCATCACTAAGATCTTTCCTCTCAAAATTATTAGCTAGAAATATCATGGTTTCTTGCAATAAGCCTATATCATTACTGGCAAGCAAAATATCATCAATTTATAAAATAAAAAATATATACTTACTCCCACAAAACTTACGGTATATGCAATCTTTGAGAAAATTCATCTCAAAATTGAATGAGATGATCACTTGATGAGACTTGAAATACCTTTGTCGAGATACTTGCTTAAGTCCATAGATGGATTTCTTAAGTTTGCAAACCATATTCGTTGGGTCTTCCAACATAAAGTTTTTCTGTTTGTATCATATGGATCGTCTTAGCAATGTCACCATTGAGAAACATTGTCTTTACATCCATCTTATTTAACTCAAGATTACAATACGCTACCAATGTCATTATAATCCTGAAAGAGTCTTTCAAAGAAACTAGGGAGAAATTTTCTTTATAGTTGATGCCTTCTTTCTATGTGAAGCCTTGTGCGACAAGACGAGTCCTATACCTCTCCATATCACCTTTCAAATCCCTATTGGTTTTAAATATCCATATAAAACTAATAAGTTTCACACCTTTTGGAAATGAGATAAGATCTCACATGTCATTGTCCTTCATAGACTTAATCTTCTCATTCATGGTATCAATCCACTTTTGAGAGTTAGGACTATCTATAGCTTGTTGGAAGTTTTTTGGATCTTCTTCCATCACTCCAATATCAAACTCATGTTCTTGGAGAAATACAATTTAGTCATCTGGCACTACACTCCTCCTTTCCCTAGTGGATCTTCTCAATGACATAAGTTCTTGAGGTGGTAGAGTTTGTTCTTCTAGAATAATTTATTGAATGAGAGGTTTTTCAAGATTTTCTTGATTTGTTGTGTCTTGATTAAAGTTAGGAATGTGATACTAATAAATGCCAATAGCACCTTTGGGAATATCAACATATTCCTCTTTAAAGACAAAATCCCTAACTATATCTCCCCCTACAAACTTGACATCCTCAAGGAATCGAGCATATTTTTACTCGAAAATTGACTTAAGATGTAGGATCATAAAACTTGTACCCTTGGATTTTTTAGAATATCTGATAAAATAGCAACTCATCATCCTTGAATCAAGTTTCTTTTCATTAGGCCTATAAGGATTTGTTTCAACTAGACATTCTTAATATACAAGTGCTTTAAATTAGGCTTTTTATGCGTCTAAATTTCATAAGAGGTTTTGGCTGTTGTTTTAGTTGGAACCCAACTAGGGATATATGTTGTAGTCTCAAGCCTTTTTCCCAGAGTGATTATAGTAAGGTATAATGCCATATCATACTCCTTACCAAATCTTTAAGCATCATGTTTCTTCTTTAAGAAAAATCATTCATATTGGAAAAACCCAACATAGTGTAATATGGGACAATACCACATTCTTCTAGGAATTTAGCAAATGGTTTTGGATGTTGTTCACTTGAACCGTCATAACTTTCATAGTACTCACCATTACAATTAAATCTGACACATTTGATCCTTTTGTTGAGTTGGTTCTCAACTTTAGTTTTATAATTTTTGAACACATCCAATAATTGTGACTTTTCATGAATAAGAAATAAATAGCCATATCTAGAAAAATTGTATATGAATGTTATAAAATATTGTTGATCATTCCAAGTAAATGTAGATATGGTCCAAAAATATCTATATGTATAAGTTCTAAGACTTCTAAAATCCTATTGGTTTTAAATATTATTTTATTGGTTTTTTTCTCTTTATACAGTTAACACAAACATCAAAATCTTTGAAATCTAAAGAATCTAATTTTTTTAGATACAAGTCATTCTATTCTCCAAGTGGAGATATAACTTAATCTTTTATGTCATAACGTAGCCAAAATTTCACTTGTTAATTTTCTTTTTATAACTCGTGTATTTAATTACAACTTTTTTTTATCATTCTTCATTTTCTTTCCCTTGTCCTTATACTTAGGGGTTGAGGCTAGGTGAATACACTCTGGCTTATCTTGCTTCATTCTTTTCTCTTCCTGAACATAGTGTGAGATGAGATCATTCATAGACCAAGTCTCTTTTTGACAATTGTAGCTCACCTTAAATTGGCTAAATTGTGTCGGAAGAGATATCAAAATTAGATGCACCAGAACGTCCTCAACGAGTTCCAACTTAAGCGCTCTCAATTTGAAAGCAAGATGAGATATCTCCATGATGTATTCCTTGATGTTTCCTTTGCCTCTATACCTCATTGAAATTAGGCTTGTCAAGAGCATACCTATTTCAGCCTTTTCATTCTTGACTAACCTCTTTTCATTGTCTGTAAGGAAATACTTAATAGTAGTTACCTTTTCAGATATTGTGCCCCTCAATGCATCCAAAATAACTTTCTTCATGATCATCATTCACATGCGATTTGATCTCTCCCACCTTTCCTTTTCCTTCTTTTTATTAGAAGTATTCTTATATGTAAATAATGTAGGAGAATCGACCTTTATCATAAGGTCAAAATTTATGACTCCGAAAACTATCAAGAGATTCTCTTGTCATTTAGCATAGGAATAAATAGGATTATCCATAGTTAATTTGAGAAAACAAAAAAACAAATAAAATAAGCTTACGTAAATTTTTAAACTAAAATAACAAATTCAAACAAAGATAAATTTCATTTTAAGATACATTAAAACTCAAATTACTTAAATTTTAAAAGATTACTTTTAAATGGATTTAATCTTATATGTTAGTTTACAATACATAATTATTCACGAATAAACTTAACGTTGATTAAGGATCCAATTGTAATGGCCATCATTCCATATCCTTATTGTTGCTTATGCAACATGTGATAGTAGGTAATTGATGATGTATCCAGACCATTTTAACTTTTTAGAATTAGGAATATCTAGTGTTTCATTGGCAATCCATGAAGGAAAAATGCTCAAAATCTCATCACTTATCCAAGATAAATTCTATTAATCCATGAGATCACAAACATAATTGTAACCATCAACCTAATAATCCCTTACATGTCCTACTTTAAGAATCCACCAATCATCCCAAATACACACTTTCCTTTAATCACTAATGCTCTAAACACATTTAGGTTTTAACACCTTCACACCTTTATACACATTCTTCCAAGACCAAGAACCGATAGAGGAGCATTTTGCTTGAAAGGCCTCACTATAAGGAAAATAAAGTCCACATAAACTACTTAGTCTAACCAAGAGGTTGTAGGCTTGTTTTTTTAGCATGGTAATATTAAACAATTATAGATCCTTAAAGCCTAATCCCCTTGCTCATTTTCTTCTAGTGAGTTTGTACCAAAACTGTAACATAATTGCCATGAGTCTTTTACACACATCCTTTGGGAGCTTAACATGCTCATGGCATAACTATGAAAATCTTGAGCGATTGTTGTCAATAACACCCTTACCCCAAAATGATAACAGTTTTGATTTCCATCTATCAGTCCTACTTTTCATAATCTCTTACAAATAACCATATAAACTGGACTTTGAATCTCCCCACTAGTAGATAAGTCCAAATAATTGCCCACATTTTGGACTACAACTGCTTTCTTATTATTAGCCAACTCATTTTGCACTTAGGCAACATATTTCTACTAAAGAGCACACTAATTTTCCCAAAATTAATCAATCGTCCAAAAGCTTGGCAATACATGGAAACACATAACATCAATTTTCTACAATTCTCTTCAATAGAAACCTAAACGAAAAGGGCATCATCAACTAAGATCAAACTGGATAGTGACAAAGGAGGCTAAATGTTTCAACAATTAATGATAGTTTGTTGTATTAGAAAATGAGAACAATTCAGTGATTGAACTCTTGAGTAACTTGCAAAGGCTAAAACTCTATCCATAAAAGAATAACAAGAAATGATAAGAAATGATTTCTATGCTCTTGTGTGTGATGAATATAACCTCAAGAATTGAGTTGCAAACGACACATACTAGATGACAAAAATTGTTAAACAAAATGCACTTATAGAAACGATACTAATATTCACAAACGAAAATAGAACTAAATGATAAAATGAGTAATATTGTTTCTAGCATCATTGCATCATAGTCTTATCCTTTAATAAAATTTGACCTCAAATTCCCTTCAACAAATTCATCTTCCTCTAGTGGAAAATAACTTCAAAGGTCAAATACATTGAATATATTCGAAATCTGTCAATCTTCAAGGAGGTTAATAATGTATATGTTGTCATTAATCTTCTTGGCAATTAAAAATGTGATATAGTTCTTCATTTGAAGCTTGGTAAACATCCCAGGTGAAAGGTGTTTGTTTATTAAGATGAAATATTACAAGTTCACCAACCTAAAAATAATCAAGCCTTATATGTTGATTAGCTTGCAACTTGCATTAAGAATTTATATTCTGTATGTGTTCTCTAATCTCCACATAGAATTTTGCATAACATGTGGCCTAAGTACTTGTTGCTATATTCTTAGGATTAGGAATGATTGAAAAATTGATACTAAAGTTTAGGACATTAGTGTAAACAATGGAGAATGATTTTTTCTCCTATTAGTAATTCTATTCAAAGAAAATTCTACTTAAGGCAAAAAAAAAATCATATTTCTTAGGCCTTTCATTGGCTAGACACCTTAGCATTATTTCCATTGATCTATTTATTACTTCTGTTTGTCTATCTAATTAAGGAAGATGGATGTTATGTTACTAGCATCATGAATTTTCTTACAAGTTATAAGATGATACATCTTGAAAAACCTATCCACGACAACTAGAATTGAGTCCACTCTTCTTTGGCTTAATGGTAACCCTAGGAAAAATTCTATACTAAGGTCCTCCCAAATGGTAGAAGACATTGGTAAAGAGAGTGTAAATACCAATATTTTGACTGCCTTCTTTGGCCCTTAGACAGATGGAACATTTTTAAACAAACTAAGTCACATCCCTTTTCAAGTAAGGCTAATAATATCTCTCCTTAACTAGAATAATTGTTTTATCTCTTCTATCATGACCAGCAAGTCCATTTGTATGTATCTCTTGAGTCATATAATCTTTCAACGTGATTTTGGGGATGCATAACCTATTATCTTTAAATAAATATCCTTCCTAAAAATACAAATCACCAATAGTTTCATGATTGTTACATTGTTCCCATATAGTTCCAAAACTTTCATCTACTACATATAACTCAAGAAAGGAATCAAAACATTTTATTTTAGTTTGAAGAGTATTGATTAACTAATGTCATTTACAAAATGCATCATCCACCTTGTTAGGTTGGTCTGATCTATTGCTTAAACACATAGGTGAATCTTTGTAAATAAATAATTCATCTTGTGTGTACACGAAAGATATGCCTTTGTGAATTAATCCACCTTAGTATTGAATGATTACTATGAATGATGAACTCTCTAGGGATTAGGTAGTACTTCCAGTGTTTGAGTGCGTTTACAACTCCATAAAATTCCTGATTATAAGTAGACCATTTCTATTTGGTTTCACTTAATTTTTCACTAAAAAACTCAATTGATTTACCACCCTATGACAACACTATCCCAACGCCTACCATGGAAGCATCAGTCTCATCTTCAAAAACCTTGTCAAAGTCAAGTAACGTAAGTACTAGGAATGTACATAATTTTTGCTTGAGGAGTAGGAAAATGCCTTATTATTCTTTCCCCTAACAAAACTAACCCTTCTTTAGACATTTTGTTATTGGAGCAATAATAGAGCTAAAATCCTTTACAAACCTTTTGTAGAAGGTAGCTAATCCAAGGAAACTCTTGATTTCTCGAATGGATTAATGAGTTAGAAGATTGTATAGCTTTGATCTTCTTATTGTCCATAAAGATTCCTTTAGAGCTAATAATGTAACTCAAAAAGAGAAGTAGATTAGTCATAAATTCACCATTTTTAAGGTTGAGGAATAGTTTGTTTTCCCTGAGTGTTACCAAAACATCTTGTAGATGTTCCAAATGATCATGGTTGTTCTTTGCGTACACCAATATGTCATTAAAATATACCACTACACAAGTTCTATTGAATGACTTGAAAACTTGGTGCATCAATTCTAAGAAGATGCTAGGGGAATTACACAATGAAAATGACATGACAATCCACTTGTATAATCCTTCCTTAGTTTTGAATGAAAATTTATACTTATAGCCTTTTCTGATACGAATTTGGTGGTAACCACTTCTAAGGTCATGTTTGGAGAATACCATGGGCCTTTATAGTTTATATATTATATCTTCCATATTGGGAATATGGAACTTATAGTTATATTGATTTTATTGATAGCTATATTATCAACACATATCCTCATAATTTCATCTTTCTTGTGCACTAACAATGCTAGAACAATATAAGGATTCTTGCTCTATTAGACCAAGTTCTTACTTAAGAGGTCTTCTACTATCTCTTGTAATAACTCATGATTGTTATCTATAATGTGATAGATTAGGTAGATTGCTCCCAAGAATGAAATCTATTTAGTGCTGAATTTCTCTTAGTGGAGATAATTCATTAGGTAGCTCTGAAGGTGAGAGATTACTATATGCTTCCAAAAGTTGTAGAATAACACTAGGAATGTTACGAGCAACTCAATTTTGCTCTTTGATGATTAAATCTAGAACTACCTTTGCCTTCTTTATCTCATTTTCAAAATTATTTATGCTTGGGCTTAAGAGTACCTTTTATTTGGAGTTGGAACCATTAGATACTCCATCTCCATCTTTAGTAGGGATTATAGCAATCTTTGTAACCTTCAAAGTGAAAACAATTATGTTTTGTCTCCCTTTGTTAACATTATCCACATCATATTGCCAAGGTCTTCCTAAAAGGATTTAATAAGGATCTATCTCCACAAACATCACAATGTAATTTACCTTTATAAAGTTTTTCAATGGAGAATGGAACTCTGCATGCTTCTTGCACCTTAACTTCATTTCTCTTTTTAATCCACCTTATCTTGTATGGATGTGGGTGTGGATTTTTACTTAATCCCAAGGTTTTAACTAAGAATTTAGCTACAACATATTTTGTGATTCTACTATCAACAATTACATCATAAACCTTTTGTTGTAAAATGCATATGGTTTTAAAATTGCATGCCTCTGAGATAATATTGGCTACTTAGGTCAAAGTAAAACCTTTTGTATTATGAAATTGATAGCCTCATCACCCATCACCCTTAATTGGTTATACACCTTCCAATTCTATTAAAGATAAATGATCTAGGTCATCTTCTAAATGTTCAAACTCATTAAATAAATTTACTGCACATCTTTGTAAGTATACATTAGAACAAGGACCTTGTCGATAACACCTAAAACATTTAATAGATGGTAGTTTGGTATACGAGTTGGGTTTGAATGAAGGTTTTTTAGTCTTAATAATGGTATTTTTGAGAATTGGTTGTGTTTCTACAATAGTTGTGGGCTAGTGGGTTTTTGGGAAAATCTTGTGAGTATTTATCTAGTGTGAAGTCATTATAACGAGGTTTAAATATGATTGGCTTCTTAGTATAAACAAGTCAATTCTCCACTTTCAAGGCCATGCTTTTGGTTTGATTTATAGTCCATAGGGTTTGATTGAGTTCCATGATACAAAATTTGTTCATGATTAGCTTCCCAATAAATAATTTACGATTTACTCATCAACCTCATATCATTTTGCATATGATCCCATTAGGCAGATACAAATCCCTTGAGCTTATAGGCTACTAGCTTTACCTTATTCTCTTATGGCATCTTTATGTAGTCAAAAAACTTATCAACAATAGTTGTCCAATCCATAAATTCCTCTATAAGTGAATGACCAATAAAAGTAAGAAGATCGATATTAAGCTTGTAATCTTGCCTCTCTGAATACCTAGGAATATAATTTGCTTATTCATTCATCAATCCCTTACTGGCCCATTTAGAAGTACCATTATCAAACCCAATACCTTTGTAATTTGGTTTACAAAGTGATGTATATTCATCATCAAAATCCAGATGGACTCCATGAGGTGAAGGAATGCAATTGAACTTAATTGAGTGTTTTATTAGTGTGGTAAAAGCTTCACGATTAATTTCCTTCTCTTAGGCTCAAATTTCTCTGAATCTTATTCAATTTGGAATGAATTTGATTAGTGTTATGTTGAAAATATTGTCAAAGGTCTCACGACGTTTCATCAATTCATTGTTCAATTTTTTTTCTCTAAATCAGTCATTGTTGTCCACATATTTTTTACGTCATTAACCTCATCACCAAAACATTGACTGGCATTGCCTATGGTACCATCTGAGCATAAGAATTTCTATAACTTTGATACCAATTTTGATATATGAAGATAAATGTTCCAAACTATCGTTAAAAAAATAACCAAAAATGATAAGTAATGGTGTATGTGCACTTGTGCGTGATGATAATAACAACCTAGAACACTAAGTTACAAATGGCACACATGCCAAATCAGCACTAGATGACAAAAATCATTAAACAAAATGCACTTATGGAAATGACACTAATAATAAAAAATGACAATAGAACTAAATAATAAAACAAGTAATATTGTTTTAGGTATCCACTGCATCAGATAGCATAGGATCATTCATTTGGAGTTTAATTACCCCTCAGATTACCAAAGTTAATCTCTTTAGTAGCTTAGCCAACACATCGTCAACGAGTATGAAGAGAAAAGGGGAAAGGAGGTCACCTTGCCTCAAACGTCTTTGTAGAACAAAATTACCTTGGTGACTTCCATTAGCCAATATTTTATAGTTCACAGTATACACAACAAAGTACTTTTTGGATCCATGAGTGGGCAAATCCCATTTTAACTAAAAGAGTTTCTAAACAGCCCCAATCTAACACAGTCATAGTTATTCTCACCCAACTTTTTGCTCACAACACCCCTGGCTAAATATTCTTTTAAGTCCTTGTGCCCTTTACTTCAAACCACAAAAACACCCTTGACTTTATAAAGGAATTATAATGACCCATCTTGTCTAAATCTTCTAATTTAGTACTTTTGCCCTTGGCTTCTTCATATGACGCATTTATAAGATTAACGGCTTCATATGTCAAAATAAAAAATAAAATAAAAAAGCCAATTAGCCAACTCCATCTCATATTTGAAAATCCAATATGTTTTTTAAAAAATACAAAATTATTGCTTAAAAATTCAGTAAATTTATGTAGGGGTGCGAAGGTGGTAGATTTATTTTTTTATGAAAGTGTGTACAGTCCGATATATTTTACGTAATAATGATAGTCTTTATAAACACAGTTTTTCGTATCTGGCTTTTGCCACAAGCCTACAACCATTTAAAATGCCCCTTGTCTAAGTGTTGTCCTTCATGGGCCAAAGCATTTCGGTTTCGTCATCCTCGCAGCACCTAAGTCACGGATGAAATAATCATAATTAATGTGTTTGATTTTGATAGGTCTGAAAGCATGATCATACTAAGAATCAGGGGCAATATTGAGCTTGAATTTAGGGAATTACTATTTCCAAGTAGAAAAGAGCAATTGAATATTGAAAAATAACCAAATAAGCAAAGTTAGATCCCTTACACTATTTGTAATCTGTATTTGACACCCCACTTATTAGTCAACTATAATACAGTTGATCTTAACGAATAAAAACATAAGAATGCCATTATTATATTTCATAAAAAGACAAGTAAAAGTGATCATATCTTATTTTTGTCTTAGATTAATGTTCAAGACACATAAATTTGTACCCACTTTTGCGCTCACATCCTTCATGTTGTGATAAAAGTATTATATAGAAAAATGAATCACTTTTTCAATTTTTAAAATAATTGACACGTTGAACGATATAAGTGTGTGCAAAATTGAGTGTAAATTTACGTGATATTTACATTTCTATTTTTTTTCTAACATGGAGTCATGTAAGCATATAAACCTTGAATATTTTTACCTAACAGTTTAATGCTGAAATATTGCTCTGACCATATGCTACCCTAAATTTATACTAACAGTGAAATATACAGACAACTAATACAAGCAAACTTATTAACCATTTGGTCCATTAAATTACATCTGACAAGTCATATGTGCCCTACCTGAGCCTATCCAAGTTTACAGAGCCTGAACCGGCTTTGCAGGCAAATCCTGCAATCCACATACCATATTTGCTGGAACAGCTATATCAATCATCTTTGGATAAGCAAGTTTCAGATCTGCAAAATATTTGTTTTGAGTAACAGTGGGTGACTAAAACAATTGAAAATGCAATTTGTAGATTTTCCTAAAACTTCAAACGCCAATAAATTCTGCTTACTTTGCATGATATTGCAAAATGTTTCCTGCAAACCAAAGTTCAGAGATGGCAAAGTAAGATAGTAATAGAGGATAAGTGTTTCACAATAAATATTACTTTCTCTAACCAACATCTGAGGAAGCCTAGCAGTGACGTATCAGATTAAACTAAAAACAGCAGTATTAATAGGCAGTAGCATGCATTTATTTTTGGTCAATACAGGCAGCAGCATATGTATAAGGTCAGGGTGGTCTTATACAAACATTGAGGGAGAGGCTTCGGAGCCTATCTAATTGGATCCGTTAGGTTTGAATCAACAGTTGGAAGCTACACAAATATGGTATTTTATACTGTCCAAATTTAACACCATAATATCCATGGAAAAAGTCCAGAATTTTAAAACAGTACTGGTGTTTTTTAGCAGATCCGTGTGACACCCGAATCAACCCTCTCAAATTAACAGACTAAAATAGCACTTGGCTGATTTACAAAAACTGACAGCATGCCTGGCAAATATGCCAATACACTATCTTAAGTTATTTTTTTGTTTACCAAGGATACATGGAGGAATGAAATAACAATAAGTCCATAGTCCTTAAAATACAAGAACAATGAAGATAATTGCAAAACAATTTCCTAAAGAACTATTAGGGATCAAGACTTCACAGGTCAAAAGAAATGAAAAATGACCTCGTCTTTTGTAAGGCGGGGATTATACAGTATCTCCTCCCCCACAGTGCTAACCTGGATTCAATCAGGACATTGACATAAGCATCTGCATAACAGAATTTACTTGGTTCGGAAACAAAAGAGAAAATGGATGGTTCCATACTGTTAGACCCTTATAGTCATGAGCAGGATAGACCAAAGTATCCTTGGGCAATGTGAAAATCTGCATCCATAGGAAAATAGAATAAGAGGTTCCCTACGCCTGTAAGGCCAAATACAAAAAAAAGGGTTACCCATAAAAATCTAGCATGTTACTTCCTAGTTCCTAGTTTCAAATGCTTGCCTGGGAATGGACTGATTTGTATAGTTCATGTGAACTTCCACCCTGCAAATACATTAAAGAATTAATCGAAGTTACTCATGTACCAAAGTTCACACATAAGTTGAACCAACTCCAGTAGGCAAGACATCACCTATTTCTTCCATTTCATATTTTTGTGAAAGAAAAGGAATATGACTGGGGAGTCAGAAGAGAATAGAGAGGAGAGAGAAACCAAACCTGAAAATCAGTTCTTCCACATCCACGTATTAGCAATGCATCACCAGTGAAGGCCATCCTTGGTTGGGGCTGGCTAGGACCATCCCCTGTAACATAGGTAACACAACCTAACGTATGGCCAGGAGTAGCCCGCACCTGCAGTAACAACAAATAAATACCCACATTTGTGCCCACTACCTATATAGAGATACATTGATGCACCCACCAACACTTCGACCTTTCCTACACATCTTTTTCAATTCCACCAGAGTTGGGCCAGCAGAATTTGATTAATTTATTATGCATCAAATGTCAATAACTTTAAAATTGACTCTCCTCAAGGAAATTTTTTTCAAAACCTAAAATGATTCTCACTCAAAATTAGTTACCACCTTGTATCAAAAGTAATCTGTAATTGACATGTACACTCTGATTACATGTGAAGAAATGAGAAAAAAATTGGATGAACCATACCATCAGGTGAAAGGAAAAAAATTCGGAATAAAATTCAAAATTTTGGCAGGACGTAAATGCATTAATACAAGAAGTAATTGATACAAAGTACGGCCCAAAAAGTCAAGATATATACTGGTATAATTTAGCAACAAAGATGAACAGTGAACACATAGGATGTTTCCTAGTTTAGCAAGCAAACGAGTTCCTACTCAATCTCACTAGATCGTCAATTAATTTGATAATCAAGATGGACTACATATGCTTGTACACCAGTTAAGTCTCCTACAGAAAAATAATATTTGATAACTTCCAAGAAGGCTACTAATAATTTGCAAAAAAATGACAATGCGATTAATAACAACAGAAGCACACCTCCAAGAACAGATCTCCAAAATATATTTTATCACCAGCTTCAATTTGATTATCAGCTTTTGATGTGCTTGCTCTTGAAATAACAGATCTCACACCAGGGACCTTACTCTGTAACGAACAAGATTATACGTCAAGATATGTTTCACATATCCTACAAATGCATCACTTGTTGCATGATGTTAAGGCAGTACAGATATTTAAGCGCTTTGACAAAGACAATCATGAACAATACAAGAATACAACACAATATAGTACCTAAGTAAGAGGGGAAGTGGCTTCATACCTTTATCAGACCAGAACCAGTAACATGGTCAGCATGGACATGAGTGTTCAGAGCATAAATTAGCTTAAGTCCTAACTCTTTAATAAGGGAAAGATCCCTATCCACTGTTTTGTTGACTGGGTCTATCAGCTGCAAGTGCAATAAGCACGCATGAATTATAAAGTAACAAAATAAAGAATCAAAAACGTTAGTAGCATAAGCTGTTTGCATATATCACATAGGATAAAAGACATGGATTGGGAATTTGTTAACAGTCATGAATACTAGGAGAGGTATAGAAACACTCTTCTGGAAAAAATAATTATTAACAGTTAACCCAAGAAATTACCACTGACTGTTATAGTTTCTGTACTTCTTTCTTTTTTCTCCTCCCTTAAATATGAAATTTATGTTCTTTGCATAACACAATCTTTAGATTATTGTTAAGAAAAGCTGAAAGGAAATAGTCTAGTAACAGGTGGTTATTACTTATGAAGACAAAAAAAAAAATTTATTGGATCACAGATTTCAATTACAGTGAAGTCTAAGTCCAAACAGTAGACTTTTGGATAAGAGGTTTTGAAAGCATCAAGGATAACTGAAATCAAATCCCACTGGCATGCAGTTTGCTGACAGCAGTGAACACTAAGACACATTTCCCCAGCAAAATTTGCTACTAACTCAAATAATCAAAAGAAGCCGAAGACCAAGGAAAAGCTGACTTTTAAAGGTCGAGAAATTGGAATAAACTAATGAAGGTTGTACAGGGTTAAATTCTCATGAAGTTGCAGCTGATCATGCTAAACATATGGTACGCAAGGATTTGTGTAAGGCTTACAACAAGCATGCAAGTTCAGTGTAATGCTTACAGTGATATAGCAGTTTAAGAGTTGAAGACGTTTGTGATAAAGAATAAGCTTGTTTGTAGGAGATCATAGTCTCAAAATTTATTAGACTAGCTTAGCATTATGTGCTTATGTTGAGTGCAAGTGCTTTGCGCACCAATGTGCCATGTGCTTAGCTTGTTTCACATTTCTGTTTTGAATTTGTTGTTTGTAATGCCTATAAAAGGCAAGAACTAGCATTGTAATGGTTATGCAATCTTGAATTCGAAAACCAATATGTTCATTTCTCCTCTTCTATTTTTCTCTTTTTCACATTACTTGCATCCCTGAACAATTTTTGATGTCACTAGTTTTGCGTTTTTCTTTGTGGTATTAGAGCTTGAAATTGTGTAACTTCATCAATAACAACAGTAGATAACGAATCAACTATGGAAAGAGAGGTAAATCAAACAACAATTCATGTAGATCACAGTTTAATCAATTTTCAAAATCAAGTTATCACAATGAAGCTTGATTAGTCGAATTTTACAATTTGGAAACAACAGGTCTTAAAGATCTTAATTAGTTTTGATTTAGAAGAATCTTTGACAAAAAATCCACCTCCTAAGTTGCTTGATCTAATTAGAGTGAATCCTAATTATAAGTTTTGGTTTAAACAAGATCAAATAATAGGAGGTTGGCTTATGAATTGTATTAGTCAAGAGGTGCTTCGACACATCTCTAGCTTTAAAACAATAAAAGAAGCATGGAGTGATCTAGATCGATTTTTTGATTTTAAATCTAAATCACAAATAATTCAATTGAGACAAGATCTTATCAAAATGAGAAAAGGAAGTTTGAGTATAAATGATTCATTCTCAAGTTAAGAGAGCTGGCTGATAAGCTTGAATTAGTTGGTTATGCATATACTGAGGAAGACAAGGTGCTATACTTGATTGCTGACATAGATTCTGATTATGAAGGATTCGTATCAACTATTTATGGTCGACTGCAAACTGAATCAGTTTCAATAACTAATATTGCAGCTTTGTTGATAGGACATGAAAGCTGGCTTGAGTCACAAAAGGATTATTAAGATGCAATATTGCCTACTGCAAATGTAGTTCAACAGACTAAAGGACAGAATGTAAACGTTGATAATAGTGCTTCTAAGATGTATGATAATGGCTCTAACTCACAACAAAACCAACGGATGATGAATTTTGGAGGATATCCTCTACCACCTAGCTATCCTTTCATGTTTCCTCTCGATAATTTCTTTAGACCTAATGGAGGAAGGGGTCAAAATAATAGACCAAGAGGACAAGCACCTTCGAGTAAAAGACATCTTTGCCAGTTATGTGAAAAACTAGGCCATTTGATCTCAAGATGCTGGTATAGATTCAATAGAAACTTTCAAGCATCAACTAATGAGTCTAATTCCTCTACCAATACCTTCACTCAGCCAAATAATTCACTCAATCCTAATCCATCTTCTTTACCAAAATTAGATAGATTATTGATCTAGGTCACTCGTCTAAAATTGTTCTTTTGAGCGTTTAGCTTTTATACATTCTAATGGATGAGTGTCTCTCACCACATTTAAAAATGGTTTTAAGTATTATGTTCTTTTCATAGATAAGTAGTCGAGATTTACTTGGATTTATTTTTTGAAAAATAAAAGTGGTCTAGCAAGTGCTTTTAGGCAATTTAAGGCTATTGTAAAGTTACAATTGAATGCCAAACTGAAAGTGTTTCAATTAGATTGGGAAGGAGAATGCTTAAGTAGCTACTTTTCCACCTCAGGTATCATTCATAGAACTTCATGTTCTTTTATTTATGAGCAAAATAGCTTGGCTGAAAGAAAACATCGATAGATTATTGATCTAGGCCTGTCCTTACTAGTTCATGCCTTTAGGCCCTTGCAATTTTGGGTTGAGGCTTTCTATTCCACTATTTTTGTCATTAATCGATTTCCTAGTTCTTTAATCAATTTTCAATTGCCTTTGGAAAAGTTGGTTAATGTCAAACCAAACTATACCTTTCTCAAAGTCTTTGGTTGCAAATTTATTGGTTTTAGTCTTCATCACAAAGGTTATAAATTTTAGATACTCATGAAAAGTCGTATATTTCTAGATATGTCATTTTTGATGAGTTGTTTTCCCTTTGCCTCTGTTACATAGAATTCTTTGGTTCCTCAACACACTTTAGTTAGAATTAATTTTCTTATTATGCACAAGCCTTTATTCCCTTTGTTTCTTCTACAAGTCACTAGTCTGTTCCTTCACCTACTAAGCCAAATATTTCACCTTCATTACCATCATGTTCCTTACCTATAGCATCAGTTTCAATTCCTTATTCGGTTTCTAGACCAAAAATCTGTTCCAATGAACAATTCTCACCCTATGATTATCATGTCAAAGGTTGAAATTTTTAAGCCAAAAGTCTTTACTATATCTCTATGTATCATTGAGCCTAAAAATGTCAGATCAGTTTTGATGTATTTTGGTTAGAAAAAGTCTGCAAAATGAGTTTGATGACTTGGTTCGAAATAAAACATGGATTTTGGTTCCTAAGCCTTTAGTCAAATTTTGATCACATTCAAAATTATTACCTTTAACTAAGCGGTTATTGTATTGTATCTTTAGGTGTCGATTATATAGGAAAGCAAAATAAATTAACAAAAAGGTTATTACAGAATAATAAATGAAAATGATAATTGAAAAATAAATAAAAGGATAATAATTAATGAAAATAATTTTTAAAGAAAAGAAAATCAATATTAAATAACGAGGTTTTTAGATTCACTTAATTGTTTCGTTTTAATATTACAAACTTTTATTCCTATTTACTACTCAAATAATTAGAAGATATAAAGTTGAAAATCAATAACAAAAACTAATGTATTTGTTTTGAAAAATTATTGTTCATCTTTTGCTATATTCAATATAAAACATCATTGATTCTAAATGGATATTGAGGGTCAAGAAGCTGCATGATTATAGCCTAGATAAGCTTAAGTCACGAGTTGTTGCTCAAGGTTTTCATCAACTACCTAGTTTTGACTTTCAAGAAACCTTTAGTCCAATGATAAAACTTGTGACTATTTGAGTTGTAATTACATTGGCTCTATCCAAGAATTGAAAGTTGCATCAATTAGATATTAACAATGCTTTCCTAAATAGACACTTATAGGAAGAGGTGTATATGGTACAACCTCAGGGATTCGAGGATCCTCAGTTTCCAAAATATGTGAGCAAGTTGCAAAAAGTTATCTATGGTTTCAAACAAGTTCCACGAGATGGAGCTTTGTTTGACACACTAGCTCAAGTCTCATCACTTTAGGCTTTGTGAAGTCAAGGGTGATTCCTCTTTGTTTCTTAGGTTTGGCTTTTCTAGTTCCATCTTTTAATTGGTCTATGTTGATGATATAATCATCACTGAAAGCGATGATCATGAAGTACAGGAGTTTATTGCCTTGTCAAATGCAAATTTTTCTCTCAAGTACATGAGTTTGCTGCATTACTTCTTGGGAGTTGAAGTAACTACTTTATCCAATGGTGGCTTTCCTTTGTCTCAAACAAAGTACACACAAAAAGTCTTATCTAAGGCTGATATGATTGCTTATAAGCCTAGTCATTCTCCTATGCTTTCTTCTCCAACTCTAAGTGCTCATTTAGATGAACTTTTGTTTGATAAGTCTTCCTTTCATAGGAGCATCGTGGGTTCTCTTCAATACTTTACACTAATCAGGCTACACATTTCTTATTCTGTCAAAAAAACTTGCCAATTCATGTAAGCTCCTAGAGTTAATCATTGGCTTACTATGAAATGTATTTTACATTATCTCAAGGAAACTTTGCACGATTGAATTAATTTTAAATATGAAGTGACTGGTTTTCCTAATTCTGATTGAGGACATGTTTGGATGATCATCATTCTACCTCTAGTGTGTGTGTTTATCTTGGAGCTAATCCAATTGTGTGGTACTCAAAGTGCAAGGAGTTATAGCTAATTACACCTTTTCTTCAAAATAGGCACAAACTTAATGTTCAACAAGTTCTCTTGAGTTTGAGGGGGGGTAGTGAAGGTTGTATAGGGTCCAATTCTCACGAAGTTACAGCTAATCATGCTAAAAATATGGCACGCGAGGATTTGTGTAAGACTTATAGCAAGCATGCAAGTTCAGTGTAATGCTTACAGTGATATAGCAGTTCAAGAATTGAAGATGTTCGTGATCAAGAATAAGCTTGTTTGTAAAAGATCATAGTCTCAAAGTTTGTTAGATTAGCTTATCATGATGTGCTTATGTTGAGTGCATGTGCTTTGCACACCCATGTGCCATGTGGTCGATTGAGTGCAAACGCGCAAGGTTGGAGCCATGCTCCATGTGCTTGAAAAAGTACATACATGCGAGATTGAGGCCATGTGTCGTGTGCTTAGTTTGTTTTACACTTTTTGTTTTGAATTTGTTAAGTGTGTAATTGTAATGGTTACATAATCTAGAATTCAAAAATCAATATCATTTGCTTGTCCATTTCTCCTCTTCCATTTCCCTTTTTTTCGCATTGCTTAAAGCTTTTCTGAATTGTTCATCACTGAACAATTCTTGTTGTCACTGATTTTGCGTTTTCCTTTATAAACATTAAATAACTAAACGCCGGAGAGAATCATGGAAATTCATTCTGAATTTTCATTAGAGAAATGCTAAATGTGCACTATATATTTTTACATTTTTAAAAAATTATCGTATTCGTTATCGTTATCGTTATCAATTTCAAAGCGAGTGAAAATTTAATTTTCTTCATCCAAACAAAAAAAATAACAAAACTTCTTATTAATAAAAATAAAATACAAACCAGAGCGGGTTTTTCGGGATGCGACACGTCGGCGAGCAAGTAAGTGTAGGTGGAGGAATCCATCTCGAAGAGCTGCCGGAAGAGAAGCTTCGAGGAGGATGGAGACGACGTCGTGTAAGCACAGGTGGCCATTTTTGAGGAACAGAACTTGGTACGAAATGGACTATGAGTTAGGGCTTGCGACGAGAGATTGAAGCAATAGGAGGGAGAACGTATGAGAGAAATTTGGAGAAGACTGATATGAATCATTTCCTCCTACTATATGTGTAGAATAGTGATTATCTAAAACTATCGATCAAACAAATTCGCTGGGATTGGAATGTCCGATAATTTCATTAAACAATAGAAAACGAGGAATGGGTTCGGTGTCAGCAATACACCAATGATTGATGCGCCGTGCGCGCCAATTAGAAAATCAGAAAGAGACACCTGAATTCTACTCTCTCTTGCTTTGTCCTCTGCTTTTTGTCGAAGTCAGTTTTTCTTTTATCTTTCCTAATTCTCTCTACCTTCAATTAAAAAAAATCGACTTTCTTTCTTTTTTCTGTATACCTAACCTTACATTTTGATTTTATTAGCTAATTTATTACACGAAAATAAATTTTAAAAATTATAGAGGTTACTATCATTAAATTTTATAATAATAAAAATAATATTTAATTATATTAAATAATATTTAATTAAATGATATTAACAAATCATAATATTTTAACTTAAAATATTTATTATAAAATCATAAACATAAATAATATTATTTTTATTATTTTTTTAATAATTAATCAAATAAAACTCTATCATTTAAAAATAAGTCTATTACTATGAATAAAGATTATTATCAAGTATATTTTCTCTTATAAATATTCATCACTGCTTACCATTAGAGATAATTTTTTAATTTAACATAACTTTATAACTTCTTCTCATAACTTGAGATAATTAAAAATAACTACAGATACTAAGATCTATAATCTCTCTCTAAATATATCTATGAATCATATGGAGAGATACTAGTCTTCTCATTCTTTTCACTACTTAGACATCCTATGGTGGTCTAAGGTCTTAACAATGTATTCTATGTTCTTAGGTATATAAGAAGAAGTGCATCCAATTATTGATGTTGACAAAATTCGATATCAATATCTAGCACCATCTGTAAGAAAAAGTGTAATCTACTAGTTGAATCACAACTAGAGAGAAAAAGATTTACATTTTTCTCTAACATTATGACCTAGTTGGTGTTTCAAGAAAAAGTCATAAAAGTTTAAAAGAAAATTGTTTCAAAAAAAGTTCACTCTATATGGTCCTTAAAGGCCACACCTTTTTACCTTTTCAAGATGAATCAACCTCTTAACACAGACAACCAAGCTCCTGCAAGAGATAATGAGGTCCCACATCATGCCTAACAAGTTATACATCCACTTGTACAGGTTGTTAGAACCAAGACTTCATCTCCAACAAAGGCAAAGAAAAATGGTTTACACTTCTTTTGGCCCCACCAGTAGGGTTACTTGACGGACACACCAATCACGTCATCACTAGCCAAGATATGGCCAAACATGGCCCATCCACCACCATCCAAAGAGTGGTCAAACACACATTGTCTGATAAGATTGGTGGTACTGCCCAAGTGTCGCCAACTAACCTTCTAAGAGCCATAGCCGATGAGTCTGAATTGTAGTCCACATATGGCGTGTCATCTTCTATCATGCTAAATCAAAAATTGGACCCTTAATAGGGGCACATTCCTATATCTGAACCAGGTGAAAAAATGCACCTCTTGATCTTATTAGATTCTAAGCTATGTAAAACCATCCTTATTAGTACACTATTACCATCGAACATGCAAAAGGATTTGGACCTATATCTCATACAAAATAAGGACATATTTTCATAGTCCTATAAAGACATGCCTGGTATTGATCCAAGTATCCTCGTACATTGCCTCAATGTAAACGTAAAGTTCAAACTTGTTCGGTAGAAAAGATGGTCCTATAATTAGGAAAGATATTCTGCTATGAAGGTAAGGTAAATACGCTCTTAAAAGTAGGGTACATAACATAAGTGTACTACCCCGATTGGTTGACTAATGGTTTTCTAGTCAGAAAAGCTAATGAGTAGTAGAGCATGTGTGGATTTTACCAACCTATATAAGGCTTATCTAAAAGATAGTTTCACAATGCCTCATATTGACCAACATATGAATGTTACAGAAGGACATACTGCTCTATCCTTCATAGATGCGTACTCTGGGTACATTCAAATTCAAATGTATGATCTTGATGAAGAAAAAATAAGTTTCATGACTGATCAAGGGTTGTTTTGCTACAAGGTCATTCCTTTTGGCCTAAAAAATACCGGAGCCAAATACCAGAGGCTAGTGAATAAAATGTTCACATATCTCATCGAACATTCAATATAGGTGTATGTAGATGATAAGATCGTCAAAAGCAAGCATAATAATAAGTATGTCACTCATCTGAATGAGACCTTTAACATCCTCGAAAAACATGGGATGAAACTAAACCCCAATAAGTGTGTTTTAGGAGTAGGCTCAGGTAAGTTCTTAAAGTTTATGGTCAACCAAAGGGGGATTGAAGTCAACCTTGAGAAAATAAATGCACTGATCAAGATGCCACCCCTATAGACTATAAAAAAAAGTTCAAAGATTAACGGGAAGAATGGCTATCTTAAATCATTTCATCTCACGTTAAACTAATAAGTATGCACCCTTCTTCAAAATATTATGAGGGAAGTCTAACTTCTCATGGAATAAGAATTGTGATAAAGCATTCAAAAATTAAAATAATACTTGAGAAACCCATAATAATTAACTAGACTATAGCTAAGGGGCACACTCATTTTGTACCTGGTAACCTCAGAAAATGATGTTAGTGTTACATTGATAAAAGAGGACAATGGTATCCAAAAGACTATCTACTATGTGAGCAAATCCCTCCACGATGTGAAACAATGATACTTATAAATCAAAAAATAGCTTTTGCACTCATAGTGTTAGCCATAAAATTATGCCTGTATTTCCAGGACAATAGTATAGTTGTCCTAACAAATACCTAGCTTACAAGTGCTCTATAAGCCTAAGTTGTTAGGCTGACTACAAAAGTTGTCCATTGAGCTCAGTGAATCTGATATCAAGGTTGTCCTCTGTATGGCCATTAAAGGTCAAGTCTTGGATGATTTTCTAGCTGAGATCCCCTACAAAAATATTTATAGTGAAAATAATGGTAGATGGATCTTGATGTTGATGGTTTCTTTAACCAAAGTGGGAATGGAACTGTGTTCATACTAGTTACCCCAAAAGGTTCCCCCTTACATTGTCTACTAAGACTTATCTTCAAAATATCAAATAATAAAGCATAATATGAAGCACTCATTGTCGGACTTAACTTAGCAAATACAATGGGAGCCAAACAAATAAACTATTTTTATGACTCCCAACTTGTTGCGAAACAAGTACTAGGCAAGTTTCAAATCTGAGGACCCAACCTACAATAATATCAAAATTTAACTATGAAGTTGCTAGGTACAATGACCTCGTGAACCTTGAGTCATATTCCACAAGAGAATAAGTAGTTATGTTATTGAATCAAAAACTAGAAATCTATAAATGCATAATTAGTTCTTCTCAAAAAGAGAACTTTAAAACTAAAAAAACTAAGAAATAGAGAGAGAAATCTAGAGAGATAAGTTTGTAATTTTTTGGGATGATTTTTATGATGGGAGAGAGGTTCCTTTTATAGATGAGGAAAATGTCAAAAAAGGTGAGAAAATATTTCAAAAATTGATTTTGGACGTGTTTGGACAGACTTCGACGCGTGTGGGGCGAGATTTATGGTAGATGAGAGTTGGCTTGTGCGGGAAATGAAAGGGCATGTGCTGGCATATGCTAGAATTAGCAAAGGCGTGTGCCGACGCACATGAGACTCGATATTTTCGACATTTTTGACCATTTTGACCTATTTTGTGTAATTTTTTCCATTTTTTTTAGTTTTCTCATTTTTTTCTCAATATATTTGTGATATATTACCTTTAGTATTTTTATTCGAGTCTTTAAGTTATTTTTGAACAAAAATACCTATAAAACAATAAATACCTATCATTTTAAAAAGACAAATTTATATAAAAATATGATAAAATCATACAAATATAAATTTATTTAATCAATTAAAGTAAATTAAATCATGGTAATTTTAGTGTTTTTTAAGTACTCATCATAACCTCCAACCAGCTTCTTGCTAGTCCCTTCGCAAAAGAAGTGGTAAAAACTAAAAATTAAATTATCCTAAATTACTGCAGTGGATTGACACAGTTGTATTTAGCATATGTAACAAGCCGTTAAGCCTTAGGTTGTTGACGAGCAAAATCGGCAATGCCGATCTTGCAAATACATTGGTTTTATATTTATAAAACTTTCACAAGTGCACGAATCATTTTATAACAAATAACAAGTATACTCTCAAGGTTAATATGAGGAAGAAATATAATATATATATATATATATATATATGGTTTTTAATTTCTTATTCAAAATCTTAAAAAATAAAATTAAATCTTAAATATCTTATCACGATATTTTGGTTTGTGATTCCAAATTTGAAAACATAAAATAAAAATAAATATGAGTTCAATAAACATTTATGCAAAAAAAATATCACTTATAACAATAGAGTATTTATGGATATAATAATTAGGTTAATTATGCTTGCTTATATTATTTAGGTTATTAAAGATATAATTTGATACTTATTGATTCACTCTTTTTTATATGAATACCACTTTTGGTGAGGTTAGATATTCTTTGTTAATTTAAAAAATCTATTAACACCTATGGATGGGGTCGATCATTAATTTGGTTAATTAAATTAATTCTTTTTTTTAAGAGATTGAAAATGAACTATTTAAATGCCACCTTATGTGGGATTAGACAATTTAAACTTTATTCAAGGTGTACAAATTAAAGCTAAAAATTTAATTATCTAAGTATAAAAGCTTAATAAAAACAAAATCAATTCACTTTATAGAGATTTTAATCTATTTAATATTTCGTATGCATAACAATGTTATTATTTTATCATATTTACAAATAGTCAGTCATGTTAAATTTAATCACAGTGAAATTAAATATAAGATATAAGAATAAAATATAAAAAAAATAACTATAAAGAAACCATTAAAATTATACCTTAAAATAATCATTACCTCACTTTAATGCTAATTCTGTTGCTAAAAAACCTACAATTGGATTTGCATTTCTGTTTATTGAATCAAAAGTTAGAAATATACAAAAACATAGCTAGTTCTTCTAAAAAAAAAAGAACTTTAAAATTAAAAACTAAAAAAAACTAAGAAAGCTTTTTAGAGAGAGAAAGCTAGAGAAAGAAAGAGCTAAGAAAATTGTTTCTTAAGATTTTCTTTTTACAATGGGGAGAAGGGTATTTATAGGTGAAGAAAAGGGTAAAAAAGTGAGAAAAATAATAAAAAAGGACCTTAGACACGTAATGAATGGGTGTTGATGCAGGCATTGACGTGGAATGGATGGGTGCTGATGTAGGAAGTAGCGCGCACGTGAATTTTGCATGATGTGCACAGATGCACATTGGATTTTGGCATGATGCGATGCGGCTGGGCATAGATACACGCGGACTTTGGCATGATGCGGCGCAGCTATGCGCATTTCTTGACATGGTGCGTGTGCGACTGGGTAGTTTTGTCCATTTTTCCATTTTTTTTACTTTTCCTCATTTTTTTTCTCAACATATTTATGATGTGTAATCCAATATTATTCTTTTAGTCTTTAAATTATTTTTGAAGTGAAAATACCTAAAAAAACAATAAAAATACATGTGATTCCGAAAAGATAAATTTATATAAAATATGATAAAATCTTATAAATATAAATCTTTTTTAATTAATTGAGGTACATTAAATTATGATAATTTTAGTGTTTTTTAAGCACTCATCACAACCCCTAACAAGATTCTTCCTAATGGAGGAGTTTGAGTCTTGTGAGAGTTTTTAGTAATGAAACAAAATAACTTATAATCTCTTTTAACTAAATGAAACAAAATGAAACAAAATAAAAACAAAAACAAAAATAAGAATTTAACTAAAATTTAAAATTAAGTAAAAAGACTAAATGAAATACAAAAATATATTATACTTATAATCTCTTTTAAATTTCATAATTAAAATCTTAAGCATAGATTATTTCTACTTTCAAAACATTCATAATTTATTATAATAATTAGTTAAAAATCATTTTCATATTTTAATAAAAAATGTTTCATTTTTACTTCACCCAATTTCAGCGTTAGGAATCTGAATTCCATTCGACTCTACTCCTTACAAGTAAATACTCTCAATTCACTGAATCATATGGGTTCAAGCACTCATACTAAGGTGTATACGAATAGAATTTATGTCTAGAAATGAACTGATAAGTCCACATACTTATAAAAGATGAAAAGCTCAAAATAGTGCATAACTATAATCTCATGAAAAGAATTAAATGTATAAATTATAAAGATATCATATATATTATTTTCACGCATCAATCAAACTTATTAAGTAAAAATCTCAAGATATATGCCTTATAGAAATGAAGAAAGTACAATAACTTTTTAGGGATTTACTTTCTATAATTTTCTTTTGTAATTAGCCTTTTCTCACAACTTTGTAAGTTATGTGGGTCAAAGTATGTAGATTATACTATATATTATTTATCTCTCTCTATCTTTTTTTGTTTTTGAGATTTTGCATTATTTTTTTTTAAAATAGACATATGTACAGATTGTACATTTTTGTAGGATTTTGGTGAGTGGTTTTTCTGTTTAATTTTTGTTTAGGTAACCTCAGATCTCTATTTTTGGTATAAGTTATGCATGAATGAGATAAAGGCATATAATATCGATTTCTACTTAAATCATTTAATCTAAGTAAATAAAAAAATAAATATATGACACTCTATTAAGATGAGAAAATTTATACATTCAATGCTAATAATTATAGAAATCATCTAAATTTTTGAATAAATGGAATAAGTGTTTTGAGAAAAAAGAAAATATTTAACTCATAATATAGAAAATTAAGGCTCAAATAATATTTCACAAGGGTATTCTCCACTATTTGATTCCTAAACACCGATTTTGGTTTCGTTTTATTTTAACATTTTATCATAAAATATCATTTATAACATAACTTACTAATTATCATATTACTCTATGATATTTGTTTTTGGAAATTAATCTAATAATGCAAAAGACTTAATCATTGTTTAAACTTAATTTTTAAGATATGATGATTTTTGTGAAAATATTTGAACACTATTCTAATTTACCTAAATACATAAATAAATAAAATAACACATATATAAAAGAGAAAAAAAATAAATTAGAGGAAAATATTAATATGAAAATACACAACTAAATAATAAAAATAAGGCCACATTGTTTATAAAAAAATTAAATTTTGCCTAATTTGTATAACTTTTAAATCCTACCACCTCCAACCTAAAATCTACCTTGTCCTCAATGTAACAAATGCAAATTGTAAAAAAAGAAGGGATAGAAAAGTTACCAAATTGCTTTATGTGTTAAGGATTTTGATGGAAAACGCTAGTTGCATCCAACATCATATTTGAATCATACAAACAAGTACTCTAACAAATTTTAACAAGAAATTATTTTATGCAATAAAATAAACAATGTACTCATAAAAGAAAACAAATTAATAAAACAAACTAAATTGCTTAAAATAAAATAAAATTACCTTTCAATAAAATTACCTTGTCATGATAGCACTTAGTATGCTCTTTGTACAATTTGGCATTCTCATAGGCTTCATTCCTAATTTATTCCAACTTATTAAGATGGAGTAACCATTTTCTCCTACTTTATCTAAGTCCATATTTAACTTTTTAATTGCCTAGTAAGCCTTGTGTTTGAGTTCAACGGGAAGGTGGCACGTTTTCCCAAAGATTATCGGTAAGAGATCATACCAATAAGTATTTTGTAAGTAGTGCGGTATGCCCATAAGGCATCATTAAACTTAAATTCCCAATCCTTCCTTGAAGGACGCACAATGCATTCCAATATTCCCTTGATTTGCCTATTACTTACCTTAACTAAACCAAAAGTTTGAGGATGATATGGAATAGTGACTCTATGTGTGATGTTGTACTTTTTCAATACTCTATCAAAGATTTTATTACAAAAATGGCTACCTCAATCACTTATTACAGCTCTAGGAATTCTGAATTTGCTAAATATTGAATCCTTTAAGAATTTTACAACAACATTAGCATATTTGGTTTTGGTGGGGATAGCCTCCACCCACTTGGATACATAATCATAACAACAAAAATATATTGAAGACCATTGGATTGGGAGAAAGGACCCATAAAGTCAATCTTCCATACATCAAATAGTTCAACGACTAAATTAGATGTCAAAGGCATTTGATCTATTTTTCTTATGTTGAATGTTCTTTGACATCTATCACATTGTGCATAAAACATATGAGCATATTTAAAAAGAGTAGGCCAAAATAATCCAGTATGTAATACCTTACGGGCTATCTTTTTGCCACCAAAATGGCCTCCACAATGTACACATCTTCAAATGATTTAATCTTTAACAATTTTGTATAAATAAGGATCATCCTAGAAATAGTCTTTGATAGTTTTTAAGAACCTTTTCTTGTCTTGATATGAAGTGTTAGGTCTCAAAACACCAGTGGCAAGATAGTTTACAATATCAGCATACCATGGGTTTGGACCTATTAAAAATAACTATTCATTAGGAAAGGTTTCAACTATATCTTTATTACTCTCACCTTTAAGAGAATTAAAGTCAAAAATCAACCTAGACAAATGGTCAACTACTAAGTTTTCACTACCTTTCTTATCCTTGATTTCTAGGTCAAATTATTATACGAGTATGACCCATCTTATTAATCTTGGCTTGGTATTTGGTTTAATTAATAGGTATATTAAAGTAGCATGATCAGAATGCATAATCACTTTAGATCTTACTAAATAAGACCTTAAATGTTCTAAAGAAAACACTATAGCCAAGAATTTGTTTTAGTGGTGGTATAATTCATTTGGGCGTCATTGAGTGTTTTGCTAGCATAGTAGATAACATGCAAATGCTTATCCATTCTCTATCCCAAGACTGCTCCGATAGCATTATCAGAAGCATCACACATTATTTCAAAGGGTAAATAGCAGTTGGTTCCATAATTATAGGGGCAAATATTAGTTTCTCTTTCAAGGTATTAAAGGCAATGAGGCATTCAACATTGAAATCAAAATAAACATCTTTTGATAACAGGTTACATAAGGGATGACTTATTTTAGAGAAATCTTCAATAAATCATATGTAAAATCATGCATGCCCTAAGAAGCTTCTTATCCCCTTACTAGATGTAGGAGAGGTAATTTTGAAATCATTTCAACTTTTTCCTTATCAACTTCAATACATTTGTTTGAAATGATATGTTCTAAAACTATCCCTTGTTGAACCATAAAATGGTTTTCTCCCAACTAAGGGCTAGATTGCATTCAATGCATCTTTTTAAAACCAAATTCAATTTATGTGAGCAATGATCAAATGAGTTTTTAAAGACAGATAAATCATCCATGAAAACCTCAATGAATTTTTTCACCATGTCCGAGAAGACAGACATCATACATCTCTAGAATGTGGTAGGGGGATTACATAACCTAAATGGCATTCTTCGAAAAGAAAATGTCCCAAAAAGACATGTAAATGTGGTCTTTTCCTGATCTTTTGATGTTATGGGTACTTAATAATATCCGAACAATCCATCTAGAAAATAGTAAAATTTGTGCTCAACTAATCTTTCTAACATTTGATCAATGAATGGAAGAGGAAAGCAAACCTTTTTAGTATATAAATTTAGTTTCGTAAAATCTATACACATCCTCCATCTAGTGATTATTCTAGTGGGCACTAATTCACTTTTGTCATTTTGAACAACTATTATCACAGATTTCTTAGGTACCACATGCACTGGACTAACCCACTTACTATCGGCAATAGGGTAGATAATTCCTTCTTCTAACAATTTAAGAATTTATTTCTTCACTACCTCTTACATGTTTGGGCTTAGTTTTCTTTGGGCCTCTCATGTGGGTTTATCACCATCCTTTAAGTTGATCTTTTGCATACACATGGTAGGACTAATTCCTCTTATATCCCCGATACCACAACTTATGGCTTTCTTTAACATCTTAACCACTTTTATAAGTTCCTTTTCTTGGGTTTTGGTCAATGTTGAAAAAATTATCGCTGGATAAGTTTCTCCTTCTTCCAAAAACACATATATTAAGTACTTAGGTAAGTCTTTGAGTTCAAGTTTAGGTGGATTGGTCTCTTTAATAGAAGGGGAACTGGTTAGATTTAAGAGTGTACTAGATTTTGTCATTAGTTCATCACTATCTATTTTTTCAAGGTATCCCTTAGTTTCCTCATCTACATCTTCTTTGACCTCTTTAAGTGTAAGAACAGTTTCGAGCTTCTCTTCTATTCTAGTTCAAGAAAAAGTGTTTCGAACAAGATTATCCAAAGATTCAAAATCGAATATTTCATCGATGGAAGAAATAGAAGGAAAAGGTGAAGAATCAAAAAATTTAAAATAAACAGTCTTTCCTAAGACTATTATTGTCAAATTTCCATCTTAGACATCAATAGTAGTCTTGGTAGTTACCATAAATGGTCTACCAAGTAGTATTGTGTACTCTTTGTCCAAGACTGGATTTTCTTGCATATCTAGAACCATAAAGTCAATAGATATTATCAGTTTGTCTACCTGTACCAGCACATCCTTAACTATTCCATTTGGATACTTAAAAGATCTATCTGCAAGTTGAAGGGACATAGTTGTGGATTTTGTATCTCCTAAATCAAGTTGTAAGAATATAGAATATGACATCAAGTTTATACTAGCACCTAAATCAAGCATTTCTTAGTGTTCAACTCTTTGAAAAACTTAGCATATGAAGGAACATTCATGAACACTTATAATAATGGTAAATTGATATTTGTTTTAGAAAACATATTACAAAGATCATAGAATTTCTTATCAATTTTTGATTCTTTCAGTCGATATGGAAAAGGTACTTGCAGCTATTATAGTTCTATTGTCTTTTGAATTTTGGGGATGTTAGATGACTCCCTAATGAGTTTTTTCGAAGGATTGTCAAGTTTAGCACTTGTCTCTCTATTTTGCAAGACTAGAATTTCACCTTCTTTGTTACCTGAACTACAAGTTAGATCTTTAGATATTTCAGGTAAACTAGTATTGAATACCTTACCACTTCTAAAGGTTCTTACATCCTTTACTTTTTCGGGTTGATTGGGAAACTTTCCTGGTTCTTGTCTTTGCATTTGTTCAGCTAGTTTTCAAACTTTAGTTTTAATTCTTTTAACCGAAGCCTCCATGGTGCTTAACCTTTTATTATTCATCAATTGGTTATCATGACTAACTTAAATAAAATCATTCAAGCTATCCTCTAAGATTGGCTTAAAAGATTGACATTGGGTGTAGGCTTGGTAATTCTTTTGTGTCCAATGATGGTTAGGGTGATTATTGGTGTTTGGGTGATACCTTTGAAAGGAATTGACTTCCTCTATGGCATCCATACTAGAATCACAAGTATATGAACAATTACGGGCATCATGCCTAATTGTAAAACACATTTTACACACCTCTTGATTTTGCATTTAATGGGTAGTGAGAAGTTGCACTTAGTCAATTCCATAAGTTGTAAGGTCATTTCATTTCCAGAGCCAACTTTATTGACTCATGCTCTCCTTCTTCTAGTACTTCTTTGTTGGGAATTAGAACCTAACAACTCATAGCGACTATAGGTTTCCTCTGTAGTCTTTTCTCCCAAAGCTTCTCCAGTAGCATTATCAACCATGTATTGACTCTACAATGTCAATCCATCATAAAAGAATTGGTTTGTAGATATAATGGAAAGCTATAATGAGGAAATTGAATGAAAAATAGTTTGAATCTTTCCCAAGCTTCATGAAAGGGTTTTTCATCCATTTGAGAAAACGTTGTTATCTTCATTCTTAGATCAATAGTCTTTTGATGAGAATAGAACCTACCTATAAAATTTTAATAGAATGCCTCCCAAGTTGTTAGAGTACCCGTCTGTAGAGTAATGAACCATAACCAAGCTATATCCTTAATGATGTAAGGAAAACACCTCATCCTAAGCTGGTCTTCATCAATTCTTTACAGTGGAAAGGTTTGGACAATAGCATAGAATTCTCTAATGAAATGCAATGTTTCTTCATTAGGGATACCGTAAAATGAAGGCAATAAAGAATAATGATTTTTTTTCAACTCATAGTTCCTTACAGCCTCTTGTAGAAGTATGTTGAAAGTTGCATTGCCAATTATATGCATTGCATAGTCCTTTATCATTTTCTAACTATCTCCAACATCTTTCATGACTACTTGTAGTTGAAATTGAACTTCCTCCTCTTATGTATCAACATCTAGCTCCTAAATTGAAAAATGGTAAAATTCTCTAAGAAAGATTTCTCACTTGACAAAATGTATAGGCTTAAAGAAGATGAAAGACGTAGAGAACCTAAATTTTTATTTTCTTATTTTCTTATTTTTTATAGTAAAAATCTAAGTTAATTAAGTTAATAAATTAAGTTTTTTTGTAATGCTAAATTTAAAGAATTGATGCAATTTTTGAAACAAATGATTTTCTATTATTTCATTTGAATTTTATTACATACATTCTTAAAATAAAAACAAAATAAAACAAACTGAAAGAAAAGAAATTACAATAATGAGTGACCTCCTTTATAGGACTAAAATTTATGGTCTTCCAGTAAGACGTTTGGAGATTTCATAATGACAAACTTAATGTCTCCTCTTCATTGAATTTATTTGATCCAATTTGACCATTCATTTAGTCTTTGCTTTGTTTTTTTCAAATGCTCAACTAACTGTTCCACTTGGACTTCCACTTTTTTGATAGAAGCTTCCACAATGTCTAACCGTTGATTGATTTTAGATTAGTTATCTCTACAAACTTGAATAAAAGAATTCAAGTGGTCCTAAAATATTGGTTTATTGGGAATGCTTCTTGTAATGAGCTGGTGGAATTGTTGGCCTAGATGATTTAAGCTCTGGGCGAAAGTAGGGTTTTTTTCCTCTAGAAGAAGTTTGGATGATTTCTTCACCCAAGATTATAGGTATTTTAATTGGGGTCAAATCTTGGTCTCTGTTGATATGCTTCCAAAACATTAACCAATTCAGGTCCAACTGTTAATTCTCCTTGATATGGATAGGCTTAGTACCATATCCTACATTGTTACACAAACTACAGTTTTCATTATAGGTGTTGGTTTGGGTAGTGAGAAGGAAAACTTGTTTGGTCAATTTAACAAGTTGTTGTTTAACTTCATTACTAGAATCGATTTCATGAACTCTAGATCTTCTCACTCATGAGCTTTTCTGTTGGGAATTTGCACACAACATCTTAAAGAGGTTGTATGTCTCTGAAGCTGTCTTCTCTCCCATAGCTCCACCGTAAAAGAATTGGTTCTACAACTGTAGGGAAAATCTATGATGTGGGAATTGAGTGAGGAATAATTTGAACCTATCTTATGTTTCATAGAATGGTTCTCCTTCTATCTGAGAGAAAGTGGCAATCTTTGCTCTCAACTCTGATGTTTTTTGGTGGGAATAGAATTTTCCCATGAATTTATTGTAAACGTCCTCCTAGGTCGTAAGAGAACTTAGAGGGAGTGACATTAACCAAACTTTGGCCTTATTCTTCAAGATGTAGGGGAAATACCTCATTCTAAGCTGATCCTCAATTAGAATACCAAGAGAGAAAATTTGGTTTGTGGCATAGAAATCCCTAATAAAGAAAAGAGAATCTTCATTATGCAGCCTATAGAATGAAGGAAGCATGAAAAAATGAATGTTTTTCAAGTCATAATTTTGAGTAGCCTTACCCAGCTAGATAGAGGCAATTGCCATGCCAATTACTGGCCATGCAAAATTCTTCATGGTAGTTTCCCTAACATCTAGGTTTTCTCCCATTTCTATTGGTTCCTATAGAGAATTAAGGCTTGGTTTTGTATTTGGCTCAAAAATAGGTTGATGATTAGAATACAGCCTTATGAATAGTTATTTAAATTTATGAATAGCATTTATGTATACTGTAAGAGGGTTTCTTAAGGATCTCCTACCATGCATAGACTAGTGAAAGTGTAAATCTAAAACACTTGTCAATTAAAAAGGAAAATAAATAATAAAATAACTATACAAAAATTTAGAGAAACTATACATAGTATTTAATATAAAAATAAAAAACAAACAAGTTAAGTTCATTTCTAAGTTAAATAACATAATCAATATTGATCAAAAGTACTCCCAAGAAGCAAAGCCTCCTTAAAAACCATCTTACTAGACAAAACAACGTTCTTAGGAAAAATTAGTGGCATAAATACTTCCAAGAATTAGTCTCTTAGACAAAACTCCCTTAGATATTTACTTTTCATGCTATTACAAAATTAATTTTTTTTTAATTTTTATTTTTTTAAATATTTTTTAGAAAAGAAAATAATTAAATAAATTAAAGTTTATATTTTTTATTTATATATATTTTTAATTAAAAATCAGAAATTAAATTTTTTAACACAAAATAAAAAAATGACAAGTATATTCCCAAAGTTGATATAAGGAAGAAATATATGTGATTTTTAATTTATTATTCAAACTTTTAAAAATGAAATTAAATCCTAAACATTCTGTCAAGATATTTCGATTTTTGTGTTTCTTAATCTAATAAAAAAAATAAACATAGATATGTTTTAATAAACAATTATGAAATTTTTTATCATTCATAACAGTTGAGTATTTATGGATATAATAATTAAGTTAATTGATTTGTTGACTAAACAAATCAATTAACACCTATGGGTGATGCTGATAATTAATTTGGTTAATTAAATTAATTTCTTTTTTCTAAGAGAATGAAAATGAATCATTTAAATGTCACTTTTGGTAGGGTTAGACATTTTAAACTTTATTCAAAGTGTTCAAATTAAACCTAAAAATTTAATTGTCCGAGTACTAACTATCAAGTTTTAAAACCATTACTGAAAATATATTGTCAATACATTATCGAATAATATTTCTTAAAAAATTTTGAAATAAAGTTTCACTCTAATATCGGACGATTGTGCCAACAAATAAAATAGCACTATTTAAAATCAGACCGGATAATTAAACCTTAAAATCTAATTTTCATATTTAAGTTTGTAAGGAAAATTAATATATTTCTCTTTAACTTACTTAATATAAAATCTTGAATAAAAAAAATCAAATTATTTTATAGAGATGTTTTACCTATTTAATATTTTGCAAGCATAACAACGTTATTATTATATCATATTTACAAACAACTAGTTATGTTAAATTTAATTACAGACAAATTAAATAAAACATATAAGAATAAAACATAAAAAATAACTATAAAAAATTCATTTTAAAATTATACCTTAAAAAAATCCTTACAGAACTTTCATGCTAACTTTGTTGCTGGGAAACCTCCAAACGAATTTGTATTTCGGTTTATTGAATGATAAGTTACTAGTCTTACTAGCATGAAAATTTGTTCCTAAAAATAAGGGTAAAAAAATAATCAATCTAACAAGGGACAATCAAGTCGTTCAAGGGATCGAAAGTCAAGGGAAATCAAGCCTCTTAGCTTTAATGGTAAGAAAACTAAGCCAACTAGTTCTGAATGATTTACTTGTGAGGGATTTGGTTATATTTCTGCAGAGTGTGCAAACAATAAAAAAAAAGTTGGAAAAAGCCTTTAATGCTACATTCAGTGGCACAGAAAGTGAGTAGGATAATGCTCGTAACTCTAAGGATGATGACACTACTATCGTGCCTTCACTGCAACTACCATAAAATACCACAATGACTTTGAATCTAACTTAAATGAAAACAATGAGGGAGTAAACTCATATTTCTTACAATATATGTTTAATGTATCGAATTGTAATGAACTATTTATAGATTGTCTAAGTACTAGGAAAAAGATAGATAAACTACTTGTTGAAGTAACTAAACTTAAATGATATCATCAGACCATAATGTATATGAGTTTTTTTCAGCGGCGGCTCCTTCAAGGTTTTTTTTTCCTTGGTAGCTTATTCTTTTTCACCGCACCTAATTCGACCATAATGTATATATATATATATATATATATATATATTAAAACTAGTTAAAAAACTTAATATTATAAAAATAATAATTGTTAAAACACATCTTAACAATATTAAGATATATTTAAAAATATTTAATTACATCTATCTAAGAGATAATTAATTGATAATTTCATAAATTGATTCAAGTTTAAATAAATATTTTAGAACAAAAAATAATTTCATATTTATGAGTATATACTATTAAATGCATAAATACAATCTTATGTGTCGTAATTTTCAATTATATACCTGAAATAAAATTATCTGAAACTCGAGTATTTGTTCAATTTTTCTTGATAGACTTGATAACAGATCCAAAAAAAATTTATAAATAAATATTTTATCCACGAAAATAACAAATATTTATAGTCTTAACATTTAAAATTCTCAAAGCTACCAAATATGATACATAGCAAATCCATAGAAATAAAATTATGATTGTTTGTATTTGTGTAGACATAAATACATAAATGACCTATGCTTCAACAAAAAAATTGATTTGAAATAATATCTATACAACTAATTGATTGTGTTGATATATGAGCATATTTAGATGCATGTCTCTCAAAAGTGCATTCACGGAAGGTGACTAGTTCTTACCATATTGAGCGCTAAAAAAATTAGCTTATGTTTGATAAACATAGGCACTAATTGACAAAGCTATCCTTAAGAGACTGACTATCGTGTAGAACACTAGAATAACACAAGTTTCCCACAACAATCAACACATCAAATACATGAACTAAATATTGTGTCCATCCTTAAAGAGAAATTAGAGAGATAAGTTTCTTTCTAAATTTTCTCTTCTTTCTACTCCTCCTCATTCTTCTTTTTCTTGTTCTTCCTTCTCCATTTTATTTCTATTTTCCTTGCCTTCTCGTTGGTTTGAGCTTTCTTTAGCTGAGAATCTTTTCTTCTAGGAGCTTTCTCTCCGGTACCTTTCCATGTATCATTGTTTATAAATAATCTATTAAGTATGATATTAGTGTTTTATTTTGATAAACCTAACTCTATGAAGGTCAAAACATATATTATGGTATGCTATATGTACTTTTTTTTACTCTCCAATCAACTAAGTTTTATCTAGATGTAAATATTTTGTTTGAAAGGTTATGGGTAACAAGAAACACTTTTAAGAAGGATTTCAAGTTTTTTTTTTTGCATAGATGGTAACAACTGGGTATCATGTTTTCATATTTTCTAGAATTATATTTTTTATCAATTATTATAGCTAAACACTAAAGCAATGGAGAATATAGAGTGACTATTCAAAGCTTTAAAATATATTCTCACAGATTTATTGGGTGTCTTGCTGATAATTAATTTTAGTTTTCAATTTGATGCTTTGATGCATCTAGACAATTAGGAACTTATTCTTATTGTATGATGTTTCTATCATTAATGAAGTTCTTCACTATTGGGGTAGAACGAGCAAAATAAAATATATTCAACAGAGTAAAATAATGATATCTGTAATTTAACATGGTTCACCTTTTAATTTGGGCTATGTTTACGGGATAAACTTCAAAAAATATTTCTTCTATTAATAAAATTAATTGATACAAAGTGAGAGGGAATACAAAAAATTGAGATAAACCCAAAATAATGATACACAAGTATTTCCAAAACTCACTATTTTTGTTACTCCCATTTTAGAAAAATATCCCAAATATTTTCTAAAATACTCTCTCTCACTCTCTCACATGAATTTTAAAGATCTAGTTATATTAAGTAAACTTGAGATTGTGCGTAGTCTACTTGTTCTCCCAAAAATTGAAACACTTGTATGTGTTCCATGTCAATTGGGTAAAAAAACTAGGACTACTCATAAGACGATCCTAAGTGTCAATACAAATAGAGTACTAGAATTGATACATATTGACCTCATAGGTTCTATGAGAACTGAAAGTATTGGAGGTAAGAAATATATTGTAATTGTAGTAAATGAATTTTTTTGGTACACTTGGGTAGACTTTCTTAAAGATAAGTCAGATGCTTTTTAATTCTTCATCTCATATTGTTCAAGAGTGTAGGTTAAAGTAGGTGACAAAAAAGTAATCATCAAGAGACTGAGAACAAACTATGGAAAAGAGTTTAAAAATACCCATTATGATGACTTCTACAAAGAACATAGTATCTTTCATGAATTTTCTACTCCTATCACACCTCAAAAAAATGGAATAGTTGAAAAAAATAGGATACTTTAGAAGATCGCTAGAGTAATGCTACATACCAATAGAGTCTCTAAAATATTTTTGGCAACACCGCATGCCACATTATAAATCGTGTATAACTTCGCTCAAGTACAAACCAAACTCCTTATGAGATATGGAGAGGTGAGAAACCCATTCTAAAATCCATGCATATTTTCAGATCATGTTTACAAACTCAACAAAGCTCTTTATGATTTGAAACAAGCTCCTCGAGCATGGTATGATAGACCTACCAACTATTTCTTTAATAAGAAATTTATTCAAGGAAGAGTTGAAAAAACTCTATTCATCAAAAATAGTATTGATGAGATCTCCATCACTCAAATTTACGTGGACGACATAGTTTTTGGATTCACCTTTAGTATCCTAGTGGATGATTTTGTGCATGTTATGAAAAATGAATTTAAAATGTACGTGATAAGTTAAATAACTTTCTTTCTTGGTTTGTAAATCAAACAATCTTATGATAATATATTTATTTCTCAAACCAAGTATATCTCCAATCTTGTTAAAAGGTTTGGCCTTGAAACTAATAGGCCATTAAGAACTTCTTTAGCTACTAGCACAAAAATTACAAAGGATACTCAAGGTAAAAGTATTGACCAAATCCTTTATAGGAGTATGATAGGTAGTTTACTTTACTTCACTACAAGTAGGCTTGACATATGTTTTAGCATTGGTATGTGTGCCTGTTATCAAGCTAATCCTAAGGAATCTCACTTAGAAAATGTAAAGAGAATCACAAAGTATATTTTAGGAATAAGTAATTAGGGTTTATATTTTACTACTGACACTACTGATGAAGTAAGTGGTTATATAGATGTCGACTGGACAGACAACCATGATGATAGGAAGAGCACATCAAGTGGTTGCTTCTATATTAGGAACAACTTAGTATCCTAGTATAGTAAAAAATAGAACTCTATCTCACTCTCTACAAATGAGGCAGAATACATTACTACAGGAAGCTCTCGCACATAAATGCTTTGGATGAAAAACATGTTCAACGACTACAATCAACCACAAGGTATGATGCCCTTATATTGTGATAACTCGAGTGCTATATGTATTTCTAAGAACCCAGTACAAACATTCTAGAACTAAGCACATTAACATTAGACATCACTTTATTCGAGAATTAGTTGAAGAAAAAGTAGTGACATTTCAGTTTGTACCTACTGAGAGACAACTAATTGACATATTCACCAAAGGTATGGACACTCAAAGATTTGAGTTTCTTAGGAATGCCTTGGGAATCTCCCCCTCAAATTAAATTCCAAATTTTATTTAAGAGAGAAAAAAGTAGAATCCTTATCTGGCCAACACGATATTGGACTTATTTAACACTTACATATATATAACTTTATTTTTAGTGACTTAACTCATTTTGATAATTATTGTATAAATTATTCTACAATTTTGACTTATGCATACACATGTTCATGTACATATGATGATCGTTGTTGACATGAACTTATTCACACACTCATGAACATACATATATACTATGCTTGAAGTTTATGAATTCTCTTAAAAGACTCTAAGACTTCAATAAATATTTACTGTAAAATTATGTTGAGTTCTATTTCTTGCTTTCTAAAATTTACCGTAAGGAGACCCCTAATATTGAGAGGGCTATCTACTATGATGTGTGAAGTTAACACAGTGAGCAGAGAGTGCTACCTCATAACTAATGTGAAAGTCATTATGCTAGGTTTATGGCTCGTGCAAAAAAAAAAAAAGGAAAGATTGTGCAAAAAATGATAGTTTATAAAACTTGTACTTGGCATGCACAAAAACAAAAGGCCAATATAGGTTAAAAAAAATTAAAAAAAATAATCATGTGCTTCATTTACAAACAAAAGCATTTAGGTCCTCTTTTGGTAGATATATTTTATTTTATGAGATTAAAAACTCAATTACAATTTTACATGATAAATGATATTTTTTATTTTAAGTCTTTCTTGATTGATCATAAATTACTTAATTAGTATATGTGTGAAGTATTGTGTGACTCTTCTACTCTACTTGCTTATTTATACAATATATAATAAAAATTTGAGTATAATAAAAAAATGAGTTTTTAATTGGTTGTGTGCTTGTTTGTGATTAAATGAGTGTAATACTTTATGTGATTATTTATGAAAGTTAAAAAAATCAAATTTTTATTTATTTATATCTTTTTCTTAGTTATTGATTATTTAATTAGTTTTTAAGTTAGTGAGTCGTATAACTTAGGAGAGTTTAAACCACATTGTGCTTTTGTATTAATCTACTTTTACATTACTCTTTTATCTTTAAGAGGAGTTTAGTTCCATTACTTTGTACTTCTCGTATGTCAAAAAGGAGGAGAGTGTATTTCACTTTCATGTTTTATTTTGTTATACATATATGGAGAGAACATATTTAGAGTAAGAATGCTTTGCATCATTTTGTCTTATATTATGCTTTATTTGTATAAATAGATGCACTACATGATTATTCTTTACACTTCATTTATTTTTATATAAATTGAACTAATTTACAATGAGGCTTTCAAGCCAAGTTGTCGTATGCTTAATCTATATCATTTTAGTTACTTACAAGCTTATCAAGTTGCATTGAAAATGGATTCACCGAACTATAGGATAGTTTTACTATGGAGTCTAGGACATCAATTTATTTTTACATTACTCATATGAGTGTAATACAGTGAATGAGAGGTTTTACCACACAAAAATGCCAAAAAAAGAGTTTGTAAGGACTATGAGTGTTGACTGTTTTAGTGAAAAAAATATTTACGTGTAAGCTTATTTTAAGCTCGTTATTAAGTCCATTAAGCAATGTTTAAGAAACGCTCGAGTTTTAGATAATTATATTTTAAATATATCTATTATAACTATCATACATAGTATTATACTGTTTATAAAACTTGAAATTATTTTTGTTGTTAAAATATTTGTTTAAACTCAATTCAATTTATGAAATTACCAATTAGACTTTTCTTAAATGTTTTTCAATATTTTTAGGATATGTTCTAAAAAATGACTTTTGTATAATACTAAGACTTTAAATGGACTTTGGATACTTAAATTCAAGTTTATAAAACTTGAAATTATTTATGTTGTTAAAATATTTATTTAAACTCGATTAAATTTATGAAACTATTAATTAATTTTTTCTTAAATGTTTTTCAATATTTGTAGGATGTGTTATAAAAAATGACTTTTATATAATATTAAGAATTTAAATAAACTTTGGATAGTTAAGCTTAAAAAAACTTAACCTTAATATTAGTGGTTATAATTATCATCTATATATATATATATATATATATAAGGGTTGAATGAGTAAGGCTGCTGGAAATAAATTTGTGCCGATATTGAAGAAAGTATTATTATCATCGGCATCATACATAGGCAGGAGCTGTTAGTCATATATATATATATATATAGGGAAACAAAATTGTATTGGGGATCAATGCCTTGTAATTCGAGCATGGTAATTGGATTTAGTGATAATATTTAATTAAATTAATTCTGTAACACACTATCATTTATGTTTTTTATATTAATTTTTTTTAATTATTTCGTAAACGTGTTTGATTTATAGAAAGTTTATTAAAACATTGATCTTGATATCACTCAAGTTAATTTTAAAAATTATAAAAATAGAATAAAAATTCATAAATAATATATATTGAAATAATATCTTAAAAAATATAACATAAAATCGAATTTGTAGTTGAATATTTAGTTAACATAGTAAAGTAAGAGAGTCATGGTTATGACCTGGATTGTTTTTAGCTAAACGTATAGATTGTTATTCTTTCATTTTTATACGTGATTATATATCTGATCGTTTTTTTAAATTATTAAATTATAAATTAATAAGATTTAAAAATAATTTATTCACTCCCTGGATTAATTATGTATGTATTTTATATAATTTTAACCTCCAACCATCAAGGATTATTCTTGGTATTTTTAATGTGCCTCTAATTATCATTATTGTCTTTTTAAAAGTGCCGTAAATGAATAATTCTAGCGGGTATAAAATACCACAAATATAAATATTATGGCATTTTTTGACACCGATAAAACGTCACAAATGACCAATACTTTTTTACAATATCGAGTAAAACGACTTTTTTTGATACGCCATAAAAGAGCTTTTGTGGGGTACTTTAAGTGCTACAAACGGTGACGTTTGTTGTAGTGGCATTAGGGATGTGCCATTTGTGTCTTAGTTAACTACTGATACAAAGGAAAAAAAAAATGGGGTGCAATTTGTAAGTAGAAGCTATGTACCAGATCATGGGGTGTATTGTGCGTGCAATACAGTTGATAGTAGTATATTCTTTCATATCTTGTTGTATTTCATGTTTAATATGATTTTGTTCATTTTCTGACTAATTACAGTCATCTCATCACGATTTGATATAAATAATATTTTTAAGTTAAAAAAAATACAATGTAGATATTTTCATAATGCATATATAAGACATGTTTTTAAGAAATGATTAAAAATAAAACTATATAAATAAACAAGTCATAACAATCTGGAGAGTTTGATTAGGTATACAACGATACATGTATCAAAAATATTAGTTAAAATTAACTTTAAAAATCCATAAATGGTTATGGAAAATATCAACAACAAAAAATCCTAATTAGTTTTGTCATGAATTATTTGGTAAAAAAAACGCAATAAATTATACACTAATAATTATGTGTAAGAGTCTTTGATCAAATGGGATAAAACCATAATTATATACATATACATGCACATTCAGATATATTGATCTAATTTCCAAGAACTGAGATATAATTATTATATATCTCAATTAAATTAATCCTAAATTTTGAAGAATATATCAAGATTGTAGATACAACAAAAAAAAAGAGAAAGGAGAAAGAAAACTATAGTATTATAATAATTAAATAGTATTATCCCAATATAATATATATATATATAAAGTGAATTATTGATACTTAAAATTTAAGTTAACTCATACGTATAGTTTCTTTAACTTTTAAAACAAAATTTTTTTAAAACTTTACTTATAGGTTATTAAATTTTTAAATCTTATAATTTAGTTCTCAAACATTTAAAATTTTATATATAAGTCCTAATTTAAATACTAAAATGTCCTAATTTAAATACTAAAATATATATATGTATTAAAAATTTAGGATTTATATATGAATTCTTAAAAATTTGATGATAAAATTATATGATTTAAAAATTTAAAAATTATGCGTAAAGTTTTAAAAGTTTAAGAATTTATGTGTGAATTTAGTTAAAATTTTAGAACCAATAATACACTTTAACATTAAAAAAGAAAAAAAAAGAATGATCTCTAATAATTGATCATGATCGTCATGAGTTAGTTGTTATTCCCGGATAAAATTTGAACCATTTTCTTAAATGGGACAATCTCATGTGCAATTTGGAGTAAACCATGTTGGGCATACCCAAATTCATCAGCAGAAAAGTTGAGAAGTGCAACAATGTAAGGATGTCCAATTAGCTTTGTTGGTATCCAAAGTTTCTCCATTTCAGACCCTTCTTTTCCCACAAGTACTGGAACATACCCTTTTCGTACTTTGTACTTATTTTGATCTCCTTTCATTAATCTCACGTATGCTGTTGTTGCCGCTTTTCCTTTGCTCATATTCTTCTAACTACTCCTAGCTACTACTACTCTTTGATCATCAACTACTTTGTCTGATTTGATCTCATATTTTCATGCCAATTTGATTGATGGGTTTTTATATAACAAGCATCAACTCTTTGTGCTCTCTCTTTCTTGAGTTTAATAATTTTTTTATCCAATTCTCAATATTAAACTTTGTATTTTAAGTTAATTAATTACAAAAAAAAAATATATTAATTAAAATGATGATGTAACACGATAACATAAACAAACAAAAGTTAACAGTGTCATTTTCGTGACATTAAAGTACCCTAATTAAGATGTGAGCTTATCTTGGTCAATGTGAGCTTTTCCATGTTGTTTCATGAAAGGTGTAAAAGGTGCATGTACACTGACTTGTCTGTTCAGCAACTACTTGTTTATAGTTTTCTAATCGTTTTTAATTATTTGTTTTGCTAAAAATTTCAAATCGTTTTTATTCCCCAAGAATATCCCTTATACATGCCTTCAAGTGATGGTGCTTAATTTAATTACGAGATAAACTAAATAGATTAAATAAATAATTTATTCTTCCTGTTTTTGAAATAAAAATAATTGATTATTTATTTTTGTTATTTTTAATTTAATTTTTTTAAGAAAATTTATTTTTAAATTTGTTGGTATGCTATCAATTGTGTAGACTATTAGTATTGGGTTTTACTTACATGAATGAATCAAAATCTTATCCAATTAGATCGATTTGATTCAAATCATAATTCAAATTAAATTTTTTATATATATTTAAATTTTGAACTTAATATATGATTTAGAAACGTAACCATTTTTTAGATTATAAAAATAATTTAATTCGTATTTTTATCTCTATTATGTTAATATAAAATAAATAACTAAATGAAATATTATTATATTTAAAATAAAAAATTTAAGTTCATGACACCACGGGAAAATATGAGGTAAGCATGACATTGAAATAATTCTATTTGTACATAATTGCTAATAATTTTATATTATTAAAAGTATTGATATTTTCCATTAGAGACAAATCGCAGCCTATACTGTAATTTTTTATTTGTTGAATTATGCAAGTTGCAACTCTTCCAATGAAGTTACAATTTTTAAAAATTAATGTGTCAACAAACAATTAAATATGATCTAATATCACATATTTTCTACCCTTAATTAAAATTATGCATATTTATAAATAATGCAATGAACGCAAGTCTTTATCTCAATTAGTTAAGGATAATTAATTGTTGACTTTGCATTTTGATTTAAGTATTTTTATAGGTATCAAGTTATTATATACATGAAATGATATTAATTGTTGATAAAATATAAATTTTACAATAATATTACAAAATTATTATGGAATTCTTTAATAGCAATGAACAATTAGATTTTTATATACATAAATATAAAAAATATTTTTATTAGGATTTAAGTACTTCCGGCATGACTAATCCATTCTTTAGTGCTGACGCTTGGATTCCGCGTTCTCTTTGCATTTTTCATGCTGCCCTGGCATTCAATATATAATATCTGTTTCACAACAAATAATATATATAATATATTATATTTATTGAATATATATTTAGTTTGATAAAAATAATAAAAGTTTTTAATAATTATTATATTCACGTATATATTGAAATTCAAATACCCGACATATAACTATTATAAGTCTCTAATTAGATTAAGTTACAACGTCCGACCAAAAACAATAATAGTCCTAGGATTACTTTAGCATTGAATTTTTACGTATTATTTCTTTAACAATGAATTCAAAGGCAATGATGTTATAAAAAAAAGAGAATAATTCAAGGTGATAGTTTTAAGAAAAAGTCCCAATTAATGTGACACCCTTGGTTTGAAAATCATTAAGACAAATCCTTCTCAATCTATTCTATTAAGAAAAATTATTGGATCGAAGCTAACATATAACTAAAATAAAATTAAGAATAATAAAAATAAAATAGATACAAATATTTTACGTAAAAAAAACCCCAAATAAATTAGGGTAAAAAATCATGGATCAATGTAGGAGGATTTTACTATTGTAAAATATGGATTATAACATCTTCTATCTAGTTACAATAAGATAACAATTTTAATCTCTATTGTAATAGGAGAAATAATTCTCTCACAAAATAGGAAAAATATTATTTACAAAGAAAGAATAAAATTTTTATTTCTAAGTAATAACTCACAAGATAACTCTCAGAAAGACTTTTACTATCTTTCTTATAAATGTTCTCTAATTCATTTGCTCTTATATTTTGCACAAATAAAACAAATTATTTATAAGTAACATCCTTGAAGAACTTGTGGTAACAAAGACTCAATGTTCATCTCCACATTAAATGAACAAAAAATTAGTATTCTACATTAAATGCAAAAGAAATTAGTGCTCTATTTTGAATGTAAAAGAAATTAGTGCTCCATATTAAATGTAAAAGAAATTAGTGCTTTATATTGAATGTAAAAAAAAATTAGTACTCTAATAATATCTTTAAGTAAATGTCTTTCATGTTTTCTACTTCATCCATTAACAAAATATAATATTAAATCAAGTAAGTGACTTTATCACTAAATAAGACCATCAATTATCACATTTTCTTTTGAAAAATATGAGATTACAAATTTAGAAAATTAAAATGATATTTATTATTATTAAATATTAAATATAATATCGGTATTATTTACAAGGAAAACAATGATTAAATATGTAATATTAAAATCCATGTTGCATACAATAATTTTATTTTATTAGGCTGCGGTCAAACTTCTAAAGTTGTCTAAGGTTTGTATCTTCTATTATCTCGCTCTCCTATCGTTATTTTTCTGATTTAGATTTTAGGTTATATTGAATTCATCATCTGTTCAATGCCTCGTTTTTTTTTTTGGCCTTATGTAATTCTGATTCAGCTTGTAGTTGTGCTCTAATATGGTAGGACAAGGACATAGAGTGTTGATTCAAGACCTCAAAATCTATCCATGGCAAAGAAGCTTCCTTTCCTTAACCGTTTGCTTTCGTTGCTAAAAATGAATTTGTAATGTTCAACTTACAACTCCGAATTTGAAGTTTTTTTCCTTTATTTTTTTTCGATATTTATATGAATAACTCAATTATTCAATATTTTTTATTTTTAACTTCTAATAAAAAAACATATATTTATTTTCATACGACTTAAAAAAATATGTTAATTTATTTTATAAGAAAAATACATACATGATTTTTTTATGAAAATTAAAAATAAAACTATATATATATAAAAAAATTATATCATGCCATTAATTTTTTTATTATTATAACTTAAATTTAGTGAGTGTTAATTAATACATTTGGTGCTTATTTTTTATTTTGTGGTGGTGGCAAAAATTCTTGAACACAGTGGCACATAGATAATAAAAAAAAGAGCAAGAACATCGATAATTATTTCATATCTTTATACTTATCATTATAAATAAATAGTACGATCAAAAGTAATAATGTAAGTTTATTCATGTATCAACTAATACATGAGCATGATACATTTAATGTTGCAACACAGAGATTATATGATTTTGATCACAAGGATGACATGATTTTCATCACCCTGGGCTTGAGGTTCATCAAATGAATGTATAAGTAACTTTCTTCTGCCGAGCTTGACATAATAAATTTACCTAAAGCATTCTTTAAGATTGGTGATGCCTAGACAAAGCACAAAGCATGCAAATTGATCTTCTGTATGATCAAGAACAAACTCCTAACTCCTATTCAATGGTGTTTGACAAAATGATAATATCTAATAAATTTAGTGAAAGTTTATAAGATATGTATCTAATTAACTTAGAAGGAATGAATAGTTTATTTTTAATGTTTAACAATATATAATTTAATAACCTAAATAAAGCGGTCAGATATGCAACCTAGGCCACAACCATAACTTAAGAGAAAAATCACCGCTCTATCGGACCACCTAAATTTCTACTATGAAAATCAAATGTTCAGTACACACTCGGTTTTATACTATCTTCCCTAGGATATTACTCCAATGTACTTTACTTACGAGTCACTACTCTGTTTTCACAGTTTCTAAAATTTGTGTAAGTAGTTTCCAGACCAACGTTCCAATAAACTTCCCGTTAATCAAATACGTTCTCGAGTTAACTACAAAATGATAAGTACAAAAAATACAAGTGTCTGTGTATGTTCTAAAACAGATTTAATAATGAATAAATCTAACTAGATGATTTAAAACATATGTTACTTAAATTAAATCAAATAGAAAATCCTATAACAAAAAGATTAAACACAAATTCAATAAAAATAACTTTTTTGAAATTTAATAATAAAATCAAATAATTATGATCACATAAAATTATCTAATCTAAATATGTAAAAATTTAATAAAAATTCATATAAAAATAAAACATATCAAATAAATTTATTAATAAATACCGTTAATATAATATTAATATAATATTAACTTATTTATTTAATACCTTATTCTTCAATTTATTTTGGATGAACTCATAATGATTGCTTTCTTTTTATGCGATTGACGTAAACTCAATTTTTTTCCTTGTTTCTATCATCAACTGCCCATTATTGATTAATATATATATATAGTGTAAAATGAATTGAGTCACTAAAAATGAGGTTATGTATATGTAAGTATTAAATAAGTCCAATATTGTGTTGGTCAGATAGGGATATTATTTCTATTTTTTTTAAGTTTAACTAATAAAATAAAAACAATAAAAATTACTTACCTATGGTCATTTAAACACTCTAACAAAAATATCTAGATGATGGAATAAAAGACGATCAAGTGATCAAGAAAAAACAACATTTCTTAACCCACATTTTTTTGCATTTTGATTTCTCTATATCATTGGATTGGGGCTCAACAAACTTAGATTTCATAGGCGTGTTCTTGAACTTAGCTGTACTTTTCTCATTCATCCCAAATGAAGATACAATATGCATAATAAGATGATAATAATGAGTCCTAGCATTAAAACTACTGAATTTTGCTTACCTCTTTAAACCTAAGACTTCATGCTTTTTAGTAGAATTACTAAACAAGTTATTATAATTTCCATTCATCCTTGAATATAATGTAGCATGCATAAATGAATGATGCTTATGGGTCCTACTATGTGAAATATGGAAAGAATGATTAATTTCAAGAGCATTCATCAAATATCTACATTTTGATCTTATATTACCTTTCTTACCACAATGATAACAAACAAGCACACATATAACAACTTTTTCTATCACAAGTGCAATAGTTCTTTGTACATAAGTAGTAACAATAGAAGTAGAGTTTAAGGATTTTACAAATGTGGTCTTTAATGTTAAAGGTGTTGATTGTTCTTCTATGTATCCAAGACCTCTCTTATCTCCATATAGTTTTCTATAATCTAGGACTTTGGTCAATTTTTTAACACCTATGGTCAAATTCCTCACTGTCTCTTTAGCAATACTAAGTTCTTGCTTGAGCTTTTTGTTTTCCTCAATGGTTTCTACAAGTCTCAGTTTCAAGACATTAATATTTTCAGACAATTCCTTTTTATCTTTCTCTAGGCTAGAGGAATCTATTTTGTAAACATTAATGATATCATTAAGTTTAGTTGCATCCAGAAGTAGTTTATCCCTCTCTTCCCTAGCACCTAGACAATTCATGAATAGTTCCTTATAACTTGATACATTAAACTTAGACAATAAGAAAGAAGAGTTTACTTCCTCATTTTCTTCATTCAAGCTAGAGTCAGGGTCATTGTGGTATGCTTTGGTAGTTATGGTGAAGGCACGATAGTTAGTGTCATCATCTTCTAAGTTACTAACATTATCCTACTCACTTTCCTTGTCACTGAGTATAACATTAAAGGCTTTTCCAAATTTATTTTTATTGTTTGCACAATCTATAGAAATATGACCAAAGTCCCCACAAGTATAGCATTGAGGACTAGCGAACTTAGTTTTCTTACCATCAGAGCTAAGAGGCTTGATTTCCCTTGACTTTTGATCCCTCAAACAATTAAATTGTCCCTTATTAGATTGATTATTATGTTGACCCTTCTTTTCATAAACTTCTTCAATTTTTGTGATACTGAGACTAATGACTCATCATTTATATCCTCATCATTATTAGAGATGTTCGTTTTGGAGCTTTTGAATGCCACATCCTTGATTTTCTTATGACTATCAAGAGAAAGCTCATAGGTTTGGATTGACCGGACAAGTTATCAATGTTTAGTGTGTCCATATTCTTGCTTTCCTCTATCGCTATAACTTTCATCTTGTAGTCTATTGTTAAAGAGCTTAGAATTTTGCGTACTTATATAGGTTGTGAAATTTTCTCACCAAGGTTAGAACAAGCATTAGTGATATCACAAAAGCGAGCATATAATTGATCAAAAATTTCAGTGTTACTCATTTTAATGGAATCAAACTCAGATGTTAGCAATCTCAATTTTGTCTGTTTTACTTGGGAAGTTCCTTCATGAGCAAGAGCAAGTGCATTCCATGCATCTTTAGCAGTCTCACATTCAGAGATGTGATAGAACTCATCCATCGACACTGTAGCAAATATTGAGCTTAGACCTTTTTAGTTTACCTCACTAAAGGTGTGTTCTTCAATAGTCCAGTCCCTTTTTGGCTTTATGATTGTTACACCATCTTTCGTTACCGAAGGTGGTTCCCAACCATCAAGAATAGCATCCCAAACTTTTTCATCTTATTTGATAAAGACTTGCAATCGTGTGTAAAAATAAAGTGTAAAAATAAAATAATAGCACACGATATTTTTAGGTGAAAACAACCTAGGCCACAACCATGACCTAAGAGGAAAACCATTGGTCCATCGGTCCATCAGACCACCTAAATTTTTACTATGAAAATCAAATGTTCAAGTACAAACTCGATCTTATGTTACCCTCCCTAAAATACTGCCCCAAGGTACTTTACTTACGAGTCTCTACTCTATTTTTACTGTTTCTAAAATTAGCATAAGTAGTTTTCAGACCAACGTTCCAATAACCTTCCCGCCAATCAGATACATTTTCGAGTTAACTACAAAATAATTAGCACAAAAAATACAAATATCGGTGTGTTTTTTAGAATAGATTTAATAATGAATAATTCTAACTAGATTATTTAAAACATGTCATTTAAATTAAATTAATTAGCAAATCTTAGAGCAAAAAGATTAAACACAAATTCAATAAAAATAATTTATTTAAAATTTAATAATTAAATCAAATAATTATAATTATATAAAATTATCTAATCTGAACATGTAAAAATTTAATAAAAAAATTATATAAAAATAAAACATATCAAATAAATTTATTAATAAATACTTTTAATATAATTTTAATTTAAATATTTAATACCTTTTTCTTCGTTTATTTTGGATGAACTGATAATGATTGCTTTCCTTTTATGCAATTGTCGTATACTCATTTTTTTTCCTTTTGATTCTATCATCAACTGCCCATTACTGATTAATATATATATATATATTTTAATTATCAAAATTTCTTGCCGCCATTCTTCTCTGTCTTCTGTTTGTTCTTTTTTTTTTCAGCGGCGGCTCCTTCAAGGTTTTTTTTTTCTTTTTTCTTGGTAGCTTATTCTTTTTCACCGCACCTAATTCGACCATCATATTAATATATATATATATATAATCTAATAGTATTAAGATTGAATGTATTTTTGGTTTAATTTTTAAAACACATCTTAATAATATTAAGATATATTTAAAAAATATTTAATTACATCTATTTAAGAAATAATTAATTTATAATTTCATAAATTATTTCAAGTTAAAATAAATATTTTAGCACAAAAAATAATTTCATATTTATGAGCATATATTATTAAATACATAAATATAATCTTATGTGTCATAATTATCAAATATATACTTAAAGTATAATTATCTATAACTCGAGTATTTGTTCGACTTTTCTTAATAGACTTGATAACATGTTAAAAAAAATTTATAACCAATATTCATAATCCTAACATTTAGAATTCCCAAATATACCTACATAGCAAATTCATAGAAATAAAATTGTGATTGTTTGTATCTGTGTAGACATAAATACATAAATGACCTATGCTTCAACAAAAAAATTGATTTGAAATAATATCTATACAACTAATTGATTGTGTTGATATATTGAGCATATTTAGATGCATGTCTCTCAAAAGTGTGTTCAAGGAAGGTGACTAGTTCTCACCATACTAACGTTAAAAAATTTAGCTTGTGTTTGATAGACATAGGCACTAATTGGCAAAGCTATCCGTAAGAGACTGACTATCGTGTAGAACACTAGAATATCACAAGTTTCCCACAACAATCAACACATCAAATACATGAACTAAATATTTTGTCCATCCTTAAAGAGAAATTAGAGAGATGAGTTTCTTCTAAATTTTCTCTTTTTTCTACTCTTCTCATTCTTCTTTTTCTTGTTCTTCCTTCTCTATTTTATTTCTATTTTCCTTGCCTTCTCGTTGGTTTGAGCTTTCTTTAGCTGAGAATCTTTTCTTCTAGGAACTTTCTCTCCGATACCTTTCCATGTATCATTGTTTATAAATAATCTATTAATTATGATATTAGTGTTTTATTTTGATAAACCTAACTCTATGAAGGTCAGAACATATATTATGATACGTTATATGTACTTTTTTTTTACTCTCCAATCAATTAAGTTTTATCTAGATGTAGATATTTTGTTTGAGAGGTTATGGGTAATAAGAAACACTTTTAAGAAGGATTTCAAGTTTTTTACAGAGACGGTAACAACTGGGTATCATGTTTTCATATTTTTTAGAATTATATTTTTTTTATTAATTATTATAGCTAAACACTAAAGTAATGGAGAATATAGAGCAACTATTCAAAACTTTAAAATATATTTTCATAGATTTATTGGGTGTCTTACTGATAATTAATTTTAGTTTTCAATTTGATGCTTTGATGCATTTAGACAATTAGGAACTGATTCTTATTGTATGATGTTTCTATCATTGTACAACGGGGAAAGTAAAATATATTCAACAGAGTAAAATAATGATATTTGTAATTTAACATGATTCATCTTTTAATTTGGGCTATGTCCACGGGACAAACTTCAAAAAATATTTCTTCTATTAATAAAATTAATTGATACAAAGTGAGAGGCAATACAACAAATTGAGATAAATCCAAAATAATGATACACAAGTATTTTCCAAACTTACTATTTTTGTCACTCCTCTTTTAGAAAAATATCCCAAATATTTTTCTAAAATACTCTCTCTCTCACACACACAAAATTATTTTTCATCAAAGGAAATTGTTCTTTTGTCTTTTCTTTGCTTCTCTTCTTTGGTGTGTTTCTATAAGGCAAAAACATTACCTATTTATAAGAAAAATTGTTTATCCCTTATGAGGCCAAAATTTAACCATATAACTAGCCAAATTTTAGCCACAAAAATATTTAATGCATTTGTCAAATGTGGTTAAACCTAACATTTTTTGTCTTCCCCTCCATGTGGGCCAGACCTACAAATCTCTACCTCCCAAATACATGAAAGGCTTCACCAATCCAACAGCTAAACGACAATATTCAAAATTTTGTCTTGGAAGAATTTTCATCATGTTTGATCCATTTTCCTCTATATGGATATTCTCAAGTTGTAGTAGCTTCTTCTCCATTACATCCCTAATCTAGTGATATCTCACATCAATATTTTTTGATCTTGAATGAAACGAGGCATTTTTTTCCAAGGTGGATAGCACTCTGACTATCACAAAATAACTGGCAACTATCTTGTTGCAACCTAAGTTCTTTCAAGAACTTTTTCATCCATAGCAACTCTTTACATACTTCTGTTGCTGCTATAAACTCTACTTTTGTAGTGGAAAATGCAATACATTTTTGTAACTTTGACTGTCATAACACAGCTCCCCCTGCAAATGTAATCAGGTAACATGGAGTGGATTTTCTAGAATCCACATCGCCAACCAATCTGCATTTATGTATCCAACTAACACAGGTTTTTCATTTCCAAAACATAGGCATATTTTGGAAGAACTTGGAAGATACCTGAAAATCCATTTCATTGTAGCCCAATGTTCCTTTCCAGGATTGGAAAGGAATTTACTCACAACTTCAACTACATGAGCGATATCTAGCCGTGTACAAACCATGTCATACATCAATCTTCCAACTACTAAAGCATATAGAACATTTTTCATCTCTTCCTTCTCTTTGTTTGTAGGAGGGCTCTACTTAGAACTTAGCTTAAAGTGATTAGCAAGAGGACAACTAATCACTTTAGCCTTGTCCATATGAAATCTCTAAAGTACTTTCTCAATCTACTTCTCTTGTGATAACCATAATTTCTTGAGGCCTTTATCTCTAATAATACTCATGCCAAGAATTTTCTTTACTAGCCCCAATTCTTTCATGGAAAAAGACTTACTCAATTACTTTTTCAAGTTGTTGATTCTATAAATATTTTGGCCAACAATCAACACATATCATCCATATAGAGTAAAATAATAATGAAATCATCATCAAATAATTTTAGCACAAAAACACAATGGTCTGAAGTAGCCTTGCTCCCCCATAACAGACTCAAACTTTTGTACCATTGTCTCGGTGCCTGTTTTAAATCGTAAAAGATTTTCTTTGATTTGCAAACATAATCCTCTTTTTCCTTTTGCTTGAAACCCTTTGGTTGCTCCATGTAAACTCTTCTTCCAAGTCACCATGTAGGAAGAAAATTTTGACATTCATTTGCTCAACCTCTAGGTCAATACTTGCTCCTAACCCTATCACAATATAGATAGATGTCATTTTCACAACTAGTGAGAAAATCTTATCAAATTCAACTCCTTTTCTTTGGCTAAATCCCTTGACAACTAGTTTGGCTTTGTATCACAAACAAGAACTGTGTTCTTTGTACTTCATTATGAACACCTATTTATTTTTCAAAGCCTTCTTCCTTTTGGGAATCTTCATCCGCTCGAAATTTTTGTTCTCATACAAGAACTTTATCTCATCTTGCATGGCTTCAATCCATTTTTGTTTGGATTCGTCATCCATGGCTTCTTCATAACTCTCAGGTTCTCCCCTAAAAGTGAAAGTTACATACTCATATGAAGGATATGTGGTAGAGGGTCATCTCAGTCTATCACTTTTTCTCAGTGGAACATGAGAATCTATACGTGTTGGTGCTGGATAATGAACATCGTCATCTCCCTCATCTTTAAAACCAACTTCTATAGGAGCATCATCTTCATCAAATGGATAAACCCGATCTTTATCTCCAACTTGTCTTGGCACTAAGGTTAGAGGAATTAATTCCAAATCTGATGAGTCACCATTGGAATTAGGAACATCCTTCTTCATTTTGACAATATCTTCAATGGTTTCATCTTCAACAAATACAACATCACAGCTCCTAACAAATCTCTTTGCAACCAGATCATAAAATCTATAGCCAAATTGATCTTGACTATAGCCAATAAAAATATGTTGTCTTATCTTGGAATCAAGTTTGGATCTATCATCCTTGGGGATATGAGGAAATGCTTTATAGCCAAACACCCACAGATAATCATAGGAAACATTCTTTCATGACCACATTTTATCTGGAACATCCATCTTGAGAAGAGTACAAGGTGAAAGCTTCAACACATGTGCAACTATGAGTATGGCTTCACCCTAGAAAGTTTTAGGCAACTTTGCATATGAGAGTACATAGACTCTTTCCATCAAAGTTCTGTTCATCCTTTCAACTAAGTCATTCAACTTCGGTGTCTTTGAAGGTGTCATTTAATGTCAGAAATAATCCAATTATATTCTCTGTTTCCAAGCAAACATCTCATCTACCAATAACCTTTAATAGACCTTCATTTCCCGTTCTAACAACACCAAAACTTTCAGGTGTGTATATTGTGAAAAATTCTCTACGTAATGTAGCGTGAATTATAGCACCACTATCAATCACCTAGCTAGTCTTGTGTGATGCAAGATTGACAAAATTTTCATCATAAATGATATTGAACTCGTATGTGGTATTTGTTTGCTCATCATCACTAATATCGTCTTTCTTCACTACTTTTTATTTGTTCATTTCCTGTTCCTTCTTAAACACTTGAAAAAATTTCTTGATTTGACACTTCCTCTTATAGTGATGACATTTATTATTGGCATTTTTTTTATTTGCCTCTGCTCTTAGCTCTAGGTTTATGTTCTCCATAATGTCTCCTTCCTCTGGATTCTGTGATAAGGGCTTATGCTTTTAAACCTTTCCCCTATTCTTTGTCTCATATGACAATACGACTTCTACAATAACTTCAAACTTTAAACTTCATCTTGTCTTTCGCATATGTTAGAGTTGTTATGAGATGATTATATGATGAGGGTAGTAATGCCAACAACATCACAACTTTCTCTTCATCACTAAAACTTACATTGAATCTTGCTAAGTGAGAAACCTTGTTGTTGAAATCACTAATGTGTTCCATCATGCTCACATTATCTTCCTCATCTAATATAGCTCCTTCCACAAATAAAAATTAATGGCAAGGTTCTTTGACATATATACGTTTTCTAGAATCTCCCATGTTTCTTTTACAGTCTTTCAATTTTTGATTCAATATTTTGCAAGACACTATCTGAGAGATTTAGATGGATTGTACTAGCTACAATCTCATCTATCTCCTCCCACTGTTCCTTGATAATGGTTTCTGCCTTCTTTTCTTTCCCTAGCAATACTTTATGGACCTTCTGTTGAATGAGAACATCCTTTATCCTTCTTTGCCATAAAGAGAAATTATTATTGCCATTAAATTTCTCAATATCTACCTTTTGGCTTGACATTTTTTTCGCTGTGTTTCTTTTCTGCAAATAAATACTCCCTGGACCTAATAAAATATTTTCTGATGTGACAAAACATATTAACAATTTTACTATACCAGTTGTTGGGGCACAAAGGGTAAAAATGAAATAAATTTAATAGAGTAAAATGATGACACAATTGTGATTCACCCTTTAATTTGAACTATGTCCACGGGACAAACTCCAAAAAAAAAAATTCTTCTACTAATAAAATAAATGGGTACAAAATGATAGGTAACACAACAAATTGAAATAAATCTAAAATAGTGGCACACAAGTGTTTCCCAAGCTTATTATTTTGTCATTCATGTTTTAGAAAAATATCCCAAATATTTTTCTAAAATACTCTTTCCCACTTTCTCACATACGTAACACTATTTTTCATCAAAGAAAATTGTTCCTTTGGATTTGGTGTGTCTTTCTAAGGAAAAAACATTGTTTATTTATAGGTAAAATTAGGCCAAAAATTGGCCACATAACTAGCCAAATTTTAACCATAAAAATATTTGATGCATTTGTCAAATGTGATTGCACTTAACATTTTTATTTTCTTTCTATTTTACGTGGATAGGACCTACCTCCATAATTTTATAAAAAAATACATTAACTAAATACAAATGTTATTTATTTTTACATTGCTTTAATTTTAAATGATCATATAAACAAGATAGGATGACAAATACCACAAAATAAAAATGCTTATCCACACATAACACTGACTTATACTATATAAATCGACTATAGACTTTATATTTAGGTGGGAATTGGTTAAATTTGCTAACCAAATAAATGAATTAAGCACTATCAAGTTAAATACTTATCAATGTTGACTATAAACAACAATCCACATCAGCCAATAACAACCAATTGTAAATTACAAATGATGCTGACATGGAATAGTGTGTTGGCAAAGCATTACATGTTGGGTGTATTAAGTACAATGGTGCAAGGCATGCAACTAATTAAAAAGATCCAATTAGAGCTATTAAGTTAAGTGAGCTTGAAAATTTTCATCATTGGAAGATGCATATATTTTAGCACCCAAAACCACTCAAAAAAATAACAATGAATCCTCGAATCATGTTTATTGAGGGGCTATAACTTTCCATCCTATACTAGTCTCTGTAAAAACTAGAAGAGTATGTGTTGAATGAATCATCGGCCAATTTGTTCTTATAGACAAAGAAAGCCTACTTATAAACATTGGAAGAAGTAGGACGAGATGTTGGGTTGTTGATTGATGTCATGTATGAGCGATGAAGTTTGTAAGCAATTATTAGGGTTCAATACTGCTCGTGATGCCTAGGTAAGACAGGAGAAATCATATACCTCATGTTCTCATGCTCGAGCTATTCAAGTTCATGAAGAACTACAAAACTTTAAGCAAGATAATCTCTCAGTTTCAGAATATATGCTGAAAATTAAGCTTCTCAATGATGAATTATAAGCAATAAGATATGGTATTTCAGAGGAAGAAATTAATGACAATTTTAGGAGACTTAGATGAAAATTATGATAATGCCTTTGCCATGCTCAATGAAGCTATCACACTTCAACGTAGAAAAGTTATTGTACAATATCTTCTACCTTCAGTCAATTTGATTATATGCAAAAACGTTGTTCAATCAAAAACATCTAAAGTCAATCCCAAAACATACAATACTAGTGTTCATAATGCTAGTAATGAGCTTAGGCAAATGAACTTAAACAATTTTGTTTCAATACTGCCTATAACTCTTCACATATGAATGAATTTGTTGCTCAAGGAAATTATCAACAATATTTCAAGCCTAATGGATGTGGATATGGTAGAGGAAGATGTAAATCTCAAAGTCAACTATGTGGGAAAATGTAATATCTTGTCTCTACTTACTGGTTTAGATATGATAAAAACTTTATTCCTAATACTACAAATCTTAGGCTTATAAGAAATAAGTCAAAAATGTTGTACGAAAACGACTAAATGATTTGGTCTTGTGATTTCTTTCTATGTATAGACTTTACAAAATACAACAAAGTTATCTATGGATAATTATAGATAGTTGTGGACAATGGTTTATGGATAGCTATGGACAGTTATGTAAAACTAAAATAACTATGGACAATAGCTATGGATAGCTATCTATGGACATTTGTGGATAACTAAAAACTGAATATGGACAGCAAAGTTGTCATGGACAACTAAGTTGTCCATTAACAGCCCCCTCAAATTGATGCGGGTTGATCAACAAGTATTAATTTACGACTTAGGAAGCAATGTCGATGACGAGTGAGAACCTTGGTGAAGATATCAACAATTTGTAGTTCAGTGAAAATATGTGAAAAAGTGATAACACGAGCTTTGAAGGCTTCACGAATAGAGTGATAGTCGACTTTAATGTGTTATGCAGTTATGATAGACAAGATTGGCCATAATATGAATAACACTTGCATTATCGGTATGTAAAGGTGTAGGATTGGTCTTAGAGAATTCTCACTCAACAAGAAAATCTCAAAGCCAAATAATTTTGGAATAAGTAAGAGACATTGATCGGTACTCAGATTCTATAGATGACTTAGAAACTTTGTCTTTCTTTTTTACTCTTCCAAGATATCAATGCATCACCTAAGAACATGTACCAACCAATGATGGAGCGATGTGTATCAGCACAACCAGCCCAATCAGCATCGTTATAAGCAACAAGACGATGAGAATTTCCTAAAGGAAAGAATAATTCATGGGCAGAAGTGCCCTAGACATAGTGTATGATCCGACAGACATCAGCCAAATGAAGATGATGAAGAGTCTGAGGAAATTGGCTGACTTGATATACAGCAAAAGAAATATCTGGTCTAGTGATTGTAAGATAGACAAGGCTACCCACTAATTTCTTATATAAGTTGGGATCAACAAGTAAGTCACTATCTTCTTTACGAAGCTTGACATTTAATTCCATGGGGTTATCGACAGAGGTAGCTTCCTACAGTTCAAATGTAGTCACCAAATCACTAGTATACTTGTGTTGATTTAGTAAAATACCAGAGGGACTACGATGCACCTCAAGACCAAGAAAATATGTAAGAGACCCAAGATTTGTTATGTGAAAAAAGTTTGAGAGATGGGTCTTGAGCTGGACAAGTAGAGTAGAATCAGAACCAGTGACACAATATCATCAACATAAACCAAAAGGACAATAATACCTATGTCTGATTTTCGAAGAAACAATGAAGTGTCATACTTACTCTACGTGAAAGGAAATTGTAATAAAGTGGTTTGAAATTTTTCAAACCATACCCGTGGAGCTTGTTTAAGACCATAAAAAGAGCAACGAAGTTTACACACATTGGAGGTTGGAGAGGAAAACAACCCTGGAGGTGGCTTTATATAAATACATTCTTTAAGATCTCCGTGAAGGAACAAGAGCTAGAATCATTCTAATAGTAGTCATCTTAGCCACATGAGCAAAAGTCTCCTCATAATTAACACCATATTCTTTATTGTTTCCAAGGACAACAAGTCGAGCTTTATAACGATCCAAACTTCCATCAGAGCGAACCTTGATTGAGTAAACCTATTTGCGACTCAGAGAAACTATAGTGGAAGGACAAGAATCAATGTCTCAAGTGTGATTAGCCTCTAGAGCAGCAATTTCTTCCTACATAGCTTGTCACCAACAGTCATGCTTAACAATATGTGAGTAGCATGGAGGAATATCAAAATTGGACAATGTAGTAGTAAGAGCTAAAATAGAATTACCAAAAGAAAAACCATACATATCTAAGGGTACAAACACTCGAGAAGAGCAATGTACAAAAGGCTCTAGAGATGTTGCAACTGATTGACTCTAGTGCATGTTAGGATCAGATATCGGGTGAGCCACTGGAAGAAACCATGGACGAGATTGTATTGTATACACCATTATTGGTTTGAAGCAAAAACTATTTTGAAGCAAAAACTGTTTTGAAGAAGAGCTAAGAACTGGTGGTCAAATGAGGAAAAGACCACAATAGAAAAAGAAGGCACATAAGACATAGGAAAAAAATGTTGATTTTCAAAGAAGATAACATTCCTAGAAATGCATGTACAATGTAATGTAGGATCATAGCAAACAAATCCCTTTTGACACATACTATATCCTAAAAATGCACATCTAATAGGTTGAGCAGATAATTTATATCACTCATGAGGTGGTAAATGAACAAAACATACACGACTAAAGATACGAAGATTATCATAACTAGGTTACTTAGTAAACAAGTGAAAATAGGGAGACTCCATATGTAGAACTTAGGAAGGTAAATGATTAATCAAATGAGTAGCAGTCTTTAGAGCCTTAACCCAGAACATGGATGGAACAAAAGATTCTAACAAAATAGTACGTACCATATTAAGAAGATGATAATTTTTGCATTCGGCTACTCCATTTTGTTGGATGACATTTTTGCATTTAGTTACTCTATTTTGTTAGGGGTTAGCATGACATGAACGTTGATGGATAATACCTTTAGAAGCCAAGAATGCCTGAAACTTAGTGGATAAATATTCACCACCAGAATTTGGGTATAATGTCTTAATATTTGCAAAAAATTAATTTTTAACATATGTTGAACACTCGGTGAAAGTACAAAAAATCTCATATTTTGAGCAAAGAAAATAAATCTAAGTGAATCTGCTATAATCATCAATGAAGGTCACATAGTATTTAAATCTTTCATGTAAAGTAATTGGGGAAGGTCTCCAAACATCACTATGGATAAGATCAAAACAGTGAGAAGCTCTACTAGTATGCAAAGGAAATGGTAGAGTTTTGCTTTTACCAAGTTTACAATAATCACACTCAAGAGGTAAAGAAGAATGTTCTTTATTACTAAGAAAGCTCAAGTTCAATATATGAGATAAGATTTGAGTATTGGGATGACCTAAATGATGATACCACACTATACTCAAATCAAGAACATTATTACAAGCAAAATACTTGATAGAAGTAATTGGATAAAGTGCTAAAACATGTAAAAGTGGTGGAAACAAGCTTCCCACTTTAGGTCCCTTCGCGATCGGCTCCCTTGTTACCTGGTCTTGCACAACACAACCATCACCAAAAAAGTTAACATCACAATTGTTATAAACTAATTGACTAATAAAAATGAGATTTGTAGAAAGTTGAGAACCAAGAAATACATCAGTAAATGTAGAAGAAACATTACCAACAACATTAATTGGAAAAGAACTTCCATTGGTAGTCTGAATGGTAAATTGGCCAACATAGGGCCAAAGATGAGACAAAGTTGTAAGAGTATTCTTCATGTGATTAGAAGCCCCCGAGTCTACATACCAAAGTGTAGTAGAATTTTTACCTTGAAATCTCATTGCAGATAATGCTGAAATTAGCATCTGTTGCACCATTTCAAAAGTACAGTAAATTGTTGTAGGAGATACAAGACTAGGAGAAGCACTTGAGGAAGACCTATGTGCTATAGAAGTCGCTACTGGAGGAACAACAACAGAAGTCTGAAATGCTTGGGCTTGACGATTCTAGGGGCAAATACGACATTCTTTGCTAATATGACCTTTTTTTCTTGCAATAAGAACAATATTTTTTAGGACAATTAGCAACAATATGCCAATATTCTTTATAATAGAAACATTGCATATTTTTAGAAGTCATAGGTAATCCACATTCTTGGGCAACATAAACCATAGTTGTCATCGTAGAAATTCCATGAGATTGTTCCAAAATAGCTTGAGTACTAAGACGTTTTTCTTCATAAAGTAACTCACCAAAATAAATATCAAGAGAGGGAACAAGAGATCTGTTCAATAGAGAAGAACGAACCGATTCAAATTTCAAGCGTAGTTTCATAAGAAATTGATCACATTGACTAGTCTTGTGAAGATTCTAAATAGTTGAAATAACAGTAATAGGAACATCTTTTGTAACTAAATCAGCATATTCATGCCAAAGTGTCAAAAATGTCGAGTAATAGTCCTAGATGGAAAGACTACCATATTGAAACATGAAAATCGCATGTTTCAACTGAAAGTGACGAGCATCATTATCTTGATGATAAACTTTTTTTTAAATAATTCTACATGGATTGAGCAGAGCGATGAGCTAGCAAATTGGTAACCATATATGGCTCCATTAAACTAAGAAGCCAAGACATGATTCGAGCATTAAGCACAGCCCAAGAAGGAGAAGACACGACTTCTTTAGAGTTATCCATGTTGGATGTTGGTGCAACATCCATGCCATCAATATGGTTCCAAAGGTCTTTTCCCTTAAGGAAAAGTTCAAACTAAAAAACCCAAGTAGAGTAATTGTTTCATGTAAACTTAACACACACTGGTGTAGTGTCCATTGCAAGTAAATGGAACCCGAGATAAAGAAAAATAAATATTCAAAAAAATTAAAGAAATCGAGAGAAGGACCTTAAATAGAAATTGTCGAAGAACACTAGTTTAGCAAAAAATGAGAGAAAATATCAATGAAGATTTTCTCAGAAATAGAATACCAAAAAAAATTTAAACTTGCTTTGATACCATGTTAGAAACAAGTCAAAATGTTGTATGAAAATGATCAAATGATTTGGTCTTGTGATTTCTTTCTATTTATAGACTTTATAAAATACAACAAAGCTATTTATGGACAGTTGTGGACCACTGTTTACGAACATATGTGAATCACTATTTATGGACAACTATGGACCATTGTTTATGGACAGATATGGACAATTATGTACATCTAAAATGACTATGGACAGCTGTGGACAACTACAAACTAAATATAGACGACAAAGTTGTTATGGACAACTATGTTGTCCATTGACAAGGCTACCAACCATTCTACCAGAACATATGGGATCTGTATCTCATGCATTACCATCAATTGGTTTTATACCCAAAAAATATAAACATTACATTCCATAAGTTATGCTAACAATGCCAACATCTAATGTTTACCTTATAACTTCATCATAACAACCAACCATGCCTTATGCTCATGTTCCTTATGTATCTTAACATCCTTTTCCTTATATCCAATCATCTCAACTCTTTCCTCAATTTCCATCAACATAGTTTTCTGGTGAACTTCAATGGTACCCAAATTTTAGAGCCTCTTATAATATCACTTATGATATTAGCAACTCATCTGGTGCTCAATCATATAATGAAACTAATAAGGTCATGATTGGAGATGGTAAGAATCTTTCTATATCTCATAATGGCTCTAATATTTTTTCTTTTACTCATTATCTTAATAAGAATCTAATCCTAAAAAAATATACTTCATGTTCTACATAAAACCAAAAATATATTAAGTGTTTCCTAATTTGCTCTTGATAACAAAGTTTATTTTGAATTTTATCCTCTGTGTTTCTTTATTAAGGATCAAGTCACAGGAAAACCCTACTCAAAGGTGTCATACTTGATGGATTATATGCTTTTAATATGCCCTCCACCAAATCAGAATCACTCAATTCATCACCTTCCATGATCCATCAACAACAACACTCAACTCCTATTACTCTTGCAACCATTATGTCATAGTCTACTCTGGACTTGTGGCATAAAAGACTTGCCCATGCTTCATTATCCGTTGTTAAGAAAGTTTGTCTCAATCTAAAATTCCTTTTTTCTAATAATGCTACTAGTTTAAGTCTATGTATTGCTTGTGAAACTAATAAGAGACAAATTGTATTTTTTTCTCTTAAAGTTGCCTATGCTAATATACATTTACCAGGTTATACACTCTGATGAATGAGGTCTCATCAACTACCTCAAAAAATGATCGCCAATATTATGTACATTTTGTTGATGAGTTTAATATATTCACTTTGATTTATTTTTTGAAATCAAAAGCTACAAGCATTCTTACAATTTACAAATGAAGTTGAATTAAAAACTAGTTTTAGAATTAAAATCCTCTAAAGCAATTAAGGAGGTGAATTTCAAGGATTAACTCAAAGCTTGCTTGCTTGCAGAATCAAGCATCAAACTTTTTGCTCACACTTAAATGAAAAAAATGGTTCAACTGAACACAAATATAGGCATAGTGTTAATTTAGGCATGGCGATGCTTACACATGCTTCCATGCCACTACAATTATGGGACAAAGGTTTTTTACACAAACTATTCTCTTTTTAAAAATCTTTGCTTGCTTGTGTTTTCCTTGCTTAAATTCATATAATAATCACAAGTGTTAGCCTAGATCAATTTCTTGCACCTTCTTAGAATATAGTCTCACACAAAGGATATAAATATTTAGCTTCTGATTTTCGTTTATACATAAACAAAAACGTCATTTTTGATGAAACAAAATTTATTTCTTCAAGCTCAAAACAATCCTTCTCCTTATCTGTCAAAAGTTTCCATCAGGACTATTTTACCAATTATTCATTAGACAAAAACTATTAACCCTACACTTTTACCACAAAAATCTACACTTACACCAGTCATTGTAGTGTTTGCATCAACTGATATGTCTATTTCCTATTCCTTTAATATGTCACATCAATTGCTAAAAACTTTATTTAAACTTTTTCCTCTAGTTCATATCCTATCTCACTTTCACAATCTCCGATATCTACTCATATAGTACCTATCTTTGACTCTTTTCCCTTAGTTATCATTGGTGACTTTACAATACATGTTTCAACGTATACATCATCCAATAACTTTAATCCTTCTTCTAGTACTTCAAATATTTATAAGTTACATTTGTATCCACTTGTTAACCTTTAAATACACATTATGTAGTAACGAGTCTTAAAGATAACATCACTAAGCCTAAAACTTATTTAGCAACTCTAGTTGACTATTCTCTTTGTGAACCCGCCACTACAAAACAAGCACTCGTTGATCCCTTTGAAAAAATTCCATACAGTTAGAGTTCAATGCTTTAATACATAATAAAACATGAATATTAATACTGACACCTAAAGACAAGAAAGCGATTTAAAGGCATTGGACTTTTAGAGTTAAAAAGATTTCTAATAAACATCTTGATAAAAGAAAATCTAGAGTTGTTATTAAGGGTTATAATTAAAGACCAGGTTTTGATTTTTCTAAAACTTTTAGCCCAGTAGTGAAGCAAGTTACAATCAAAATAGTTATTACAATAGCTATCAGTAAGAGCTAGAGTATTCATCAACTTAATATCAATAATATCTTTCTTGATGGAAAGTCATAATAAGAGGTATATATGACCCAATCATAAGGTTTTGAAGATCCTATTTATCCTAACTATGTATACAAGCTAAATAAGGTAATCTATGGATTGAAACAAGCTCTTAAGGATTGGTTCGAGACTCTTGCTAGTATGCTTCTTAGTATGGGTTTCATCAAGTTAAGAGCTGATACTTCACTTTTCATAAAAGTTGCTACCTCTTTTATTATATATTTTCTTGTATATGTAGATGACATTATATTTACAGATAATACTAAAGTTCAACAATTCATTTTTGTTTTAACTAATCAGTTTGCTTTAAAATATCTAAGATTACTCACCTATTTTTTAGGGATGAAGGTTATTAAGCTTTCCAATGATGATCCCGTGCTTAATCAATCCAAGTTCATTCAAGAACTACTTAGTAAGGCTAATATGGATCAATGCAAACCTATTACTACACCCATGTCAACTAACTATGCCTTTTCAACTCGTGTTGGTAAACCAGTTTACCATCCTTCCTTTTACAATAGTGTAATAGGTGCTTTATAATATATCACAATCACCAAGCCAAATGTTTCCTTTGTTGTTAATAAGCTTTATAATATATCAAACCTTTTGGTTCCACGTTGGAATGCAGTTAAAAAAATTCTAAGATATTTACGTGATACTTTAAGCTATGGAATAGTTTTAAAACCTTCTTCACATCTTCAACTTCATGATTTCTCTAATGTTGATTAGGGTTCCAACTTAGATGATAAAAGGTCCACTAGTGGTATTGTGTTATTCATTGGCTCTAATCATGTGATGTGAAGTTTTAAAAAATAACACAATTTTAAGGTCCAACAAAGAGGTTGAGTATCATGTATTGGTTGATACTACCACTGATTTGATTTCATTAAGTTTGCAAGACCACGAAGTGTGATAATATGAGTACTATTTCTTTGGCTGCAAATATACTTGTCATGCTAGGACTAAGCATGTTCTACACTTTGTGAGAGAAGGTGTGGTGTCGGAACAATATTCTATTCTTCACATACCATATGAGCAATAATATGTTGATCTTCTTACTAAACCATTATCAATCCAACAATTTTTATTTTATTGAAATAAACTCAATTTTATAATTATATCATTGAATTTAAAGGGAAATATTGACTATAAACAACAGTACACCTCAGCCAACAATAACCAATTGTAGATCACAAATGATGATATCATGTAACAATGTGTTGGCAAGGCATTAAACATTGGGTGTATTGAGTACAATGGTTGCTGATTAAAAAGATCAAATTAGTTAGTTTGTTTGAGTACTCAATGCAGCTAATACAGTAGGTATCCTTTATTTGATGATTACGTTTTTGTAAAGTTATAAGAAGTGGAGCTTTTCACTAATTTTATGTAATGCCTTTGTAATTTGTTTTTTACATTATCTTTGAATATGAAAGTCATTTTCAATGCAAGTTCATCATCTTCTTCTTCCTTTTATTCTTTATTTTGCAGAAAAATTCAATCAGAACATACTCATATAGAAAGTCGTTGGAGCACTAGCTAAAACGGCTTGCAAGTGTATTCAACGTTGGTTTTTCTTGGTTCATATACTGCAACTACTTGTTACAAAATTGAAAGCTAAAATTCCGACAGTTATAGTGTTTGGCGATTCTTCGGTAGATGCTGGTAACAACTTCATACCTACAATAGTTAGAAGCAATTATAAGCCATATGGTAGGACGTTTCTTCAACAGTCAAATTCCTCTTGATTTCATATCACAGATTTTAGGCCTCAAACCACTTGGGCTTGCCTATTTGGATCCAATGTTTAATATCTTGAATTTCACCTCCCATGTTTGCTTTGATTGGAGCTGGCTTTGACGATGCCAATTCTCATGTGGTGGTAAAGTATACTTTGTTCTTGGTTTCAATCCTAAGTTGGGCCGATCTGACATTGTTTTTCTTTAGGCTGAAACTACTTTCTAAATAATCTCTGATTATTGTTTTTGTCAATCTCCAAGAGACCCATTAGTAATTTTGAGTTAGTAAAAACACTTGATCCTGCTTTTAAGATAAATTACACTACTATATGCCAAAAACGGTAATATTAATATTGAAAGCAGTTTTAGCCAAACCATATTTTTTTTAATCAAACCAATTACCTTAAAATTGATTTTAAGATAAGAACATTCAAACGGGCTCTTACTATTAGATGAGTATTATGTAAGCAAGTAGAGGATCCAGTCTAGTTTACATGAAATTTTGAATGTAGTCATCATCTTACTTCCGCAGGTTCCATTCCTTTGTGGAAAGAGGTGTAGTATTATAAAGACTACTAAAACAAATTGAAAGCCTATCTTGGCGAGGAGATGGCAAAGAAAATACTAAATGAGGCTTTATATTTGGTTAGTGTTGGAACAAATGACTTCATTGAAAACTATTACATGTTCCCTAGAAGAATATCCCAATTCAGTGTACAGTACAAGAATTTTCTCATAGGACTAGCTGCAACTTTTGTAGATCTATATAGGCTAGGGGATCGGAGAATGTTACTAGCGGCGCTTCCTCCAATAGGATGTTTGCCTTTGGAGAGAGCTTGCTTGCATAGAGGAGTATAACAACATAGATCTGATGTTCAATGCTAAATTGAAGGTTTTAGTCGCAAAGTTGAATAAAGATCTTCAAGGACTTAAACTGGTTCTTGCATATGTATATGATATACTGCTACCAATCATAAATAACATTTCTAGATATGGTAAAAACTATTGGTGGTTGGTTTTATGGTTTCTTCTATTTTGTTCTGTTTTAGATATAATATAACCCATCAACTGTTTTGCTCTGTTCTAATGATTGGCAGGGTTTGGGATAAAAAGAGTGCGATGTTGTGGAAAAGCGAGATTTGAGATTATTTTCCTATGCGATCGGTACATGCTCTGATGTTAATAAATATGTATTTTGGGATTCCTTCCATCCTACAGAGAAAACAAATCAAACTATTTCTACTATTTGCTACATATATATTTTTAAGGTGAGGTAAAACAAAAGTCACTTAACTAGTGTCTTTGGAACCAATAAACTTTAAGACTAAAGTGTCTAATCTCAATAAAATTTAAGAACTAAAGTGCCTTAAAAATACAAATTTAAGGAATTTTTTTCTTTTTTACATGACGTCCTAAATGTTTAAAGCATGAATATTAAAGTGTAACAGTTGATAATTTAGGACCAAAGTATTCTAAAAACATAAATTTATGGATCACAAGATATTTTTCCATATTTGTTGCACAATTGTTTTCTTGATAGTGTTGCTTGTGGCTGCTTGGTACACAGATGTAGAAGAACGTGGGTGCTAAGGTGGTTACAATGGCATAGAGATGCTTACACGGTGGGAAGGGAGACTACTAAGCCGTTAGGGGGAATGCTCTGGACTGATTCTTCACACACCTCCTCATGTTTCCTTTATTTTAATTGTAAGGCTATATATAGCCTAGAGATGGAATAAAAAGGACATGAGAATGCTCTTCCTCTGTTTTCTTTCTCTCTTCTACCTCTATGGAACTATACATATCAATAGTATCAAAGTCGGTTCCAGCCATGGACAACCGGAACTCATCCAACGTAGAGTTTCTAAACGAGGTATCTGACCCCTTAGCACGACCTGAGTCCAACTCCGAGCGATTGGGCACTGTCCTACAAGCGGTGCTGATCGAGCTGTGAGTTCTTTGCACCACCCACAACTCACCGAGGGATAAACCTTTGCACCCATAGATTTCTTACCCTAACAATGATTATCCTCACCAACACCTAAGACTATCTTTCCATAAATGTTCTAAAGATAACATAATCAGACGGATTTATGAGGCCAAACAGTACTTCGAACGCATGAACATCACACCAGATCAACAGGTGCAGTTGGCTTCCTTCCATCTAGAAGGAATAGCCCCTACAATGGTATAAATGGCTTGCAAGGTTTCGTGGACCACTCACCTGGAGTGAGTTCACCAGGGCGATGCGACTAAGGTTTGGTTCAACCGACTATGAAAACCCTTCAAAGAAATCGAGGCTAGCACCATCACCACCCATACTTTCTCTTGACGCTATGATGAGCTGATCATCTGAGACCTTCAAGAAATTTGAAGTTCCAACCATTGGATTCTTCACCTTTGATGCTTGTTTGGCTGCCATGGAATACGCTACGTGGGAATCTATAGATCTCAAAACCTGTGAGAATTACTTCCCTGGGTTACCCAAAGAAATGGCGATGGCTTATTCAGATACCAAGATAAAGTTTCGTGGATCACCATCGCCTGGGCCTCCAGAATTGGCCCATGAAGCAAGTTTTCCTCCTTCAACTGGACTCCCTCGTAATGGGCTTGGATTTGGGTCATTATCTGGCCATATTGCCCCTGCCTACGAAGGAATTCAACTCCCTCTCTTCTGCTCCCTCTAATCTTCTTCTACCTCTCTGAAAATAATCAAACCAACGGATCAATCGATCAATCAAGAGGCACGCGAGCAGAAAAGAAAAAGATTATGTCATTATTGTGATGAGAGAGTTGGTGTTGGCCATCAATGCGCATGACCACAGCCAATTCACGCCGATGAAGGTTCAATCAAAGAACCCAAATAAAACCATCTAAGGGAGTTTCATCAGGCTATTAAGCTCTACGATCATACTCCTCTACTTACCATCTCTACGACCAACCCTCCCTTGTCAGAACCTACATATCACCCATGGATCGAAACTCTACGTTCCAAAATTCAATCCAATCTTTTCCAAGAAACCATTCTGACATATATCCAAATGGCTCATATGGGTATCCCACTTGAAGGTGCTTCCCAGCAATTTTAGAGGCAGCTGCAAGTCTTCAAGACTTGAGGTTAGAGAAACAAAAGAAGAAAATCCAGGGAAAGTTACGAGGAGTTATTTATTTTCAAATAACAACAAATCAATTTATTCATGTTGTGGGTCACACTGATCACCGTGTTTTGGAAAAGATTCCTGAAGAGACCTGACAAGTAGGCTTTAACATTCGCCCAGATGAACTTGCATCTATTGTTCGAGGGCATAAAACCCTAAAATCCTATGATAGTGTTGATAGAATTGCAAGGAAGCTTTCTATCTCCTCCAATGAAGGAGTCAACCAAAGGGATATACCTAATAGGAAACAATTTTTTTGGTTTAAACCGTTAATAGATAAGCATTCTAGAGCAATTTCGACGTTTGTATGGGAGACACTACACAACTTAACACTAATCATCCTCATGGTATGTGCTTTGGTTTCGATACATGTCCATAATGTCCAAATTATATATGGGTCGTATTCAGTTTTAAAGGCTAATAACCTGGTGAAATTGTATGAGAAGTATGAAGATAATGGGGACGCGCACAAAGTGTTTGGAATTCATTAATTATAGTTTTGTGTCTGTTTGAGAAATGTCAAATTGCTTTACAAGCGTTCTAGTCCATGTTATCTGAGAATATAGAGACTATCTCATTTACTTTGGACAATGTGGCATTTGTTTGTTCTAATTTGCGTACACGTTGTGGAGGTTGGTTTGGAAAACAAGTTCATGCATACTGCGTGAGAACAGGTGACTGGAAAATATTTACAATTAATGCCTTGATGATAATGTATGCTAAATTACAAAGATCAAGTTATACAAGAGCTATTTTGGAGTTATTGGGGGTCATGATTTAATATCAAGTAATACATTGATAAGTTCATTGTCTCAAATTGATCATATTAAGGTAGCATTGATGTCCCTACAACTTATGATTCTTGAAGGATTTAGACCAGACAGCGTTAGAATTGCAGCTTTCCTATCCAATTTCAATCCAAAATCTGTTGTCAGAGTGACTTTTAATAAGATACACTGCTATGTGCCTCTTCAGTCCATTAGCATCCTTCCAGATTGCAGACATGTTGCATTTAACACTGCAACGTTGAGAGCTCGGACCTCACAAACACAAATGATTCCAACCGATACCAAGTTGTTTCTATTGGAAACTTTTGAGGAAGATGTTTCTCTTTTCGGTATAAGATCAAGCATAACAATAGTTGGGCTCCTCAAGTAAGTAAATGTCACTAGAGATACTAGTGATTATTTCTGGTGCATGACCAATGTTGATATAAGTTCATCAGATTAAAAAGGAGAGATAAGGCCAACTCTGACAGTGCAATCTGCAAGTCATACTCTACATGCTTTCATCAATGGACATTATTTAGGGTCAACTTATGGAAAAAGGGAGCATAGGCAATTTACTTTTACTGGACCAGTCAATCTTCGACGTGAAACTAATACAACCTCACTTCTCAGTGTTGTTATTGGATTACCACACATTGGATTTCGTTATGAGAATTGGAAAACAGGAATCCTAGGTCCAGTATGGTTCAATGACCTTAACAGGGAACAGAAACTACTTGAGAAAAACCTTGAAGTGTTGTTTTTGGTTGATCCTATTGATGAGGCTACCATCCAGAACACAATGTATTGGTTTGACTACCTAAGGGAAAATAAATCTACATGGGGTCTGGAAGCTCGAGTCCCATTTTTAGACAAAGAATTGATCCGAGTTGCAATGAATATTGATCTGGAGCACAAAAGGATAAGGCGTGATGAAGTGGGAACTGAGAAATGGGTTCACATATTTTTACCAAATCATACCCCAACTTCATCCTTGAGGACAAGGATTCTAAAAGGGGAAAAAAATTATACGAGCATGTGTTGCTCGTGGCTACTTGATACACAGATGCAGAAGAACGTGGGCGTTGAGGTGGTTACAGTGGCGTAGAGATGGTTACCCGGTGGGAAGGGAAACCACAAAGCCGTTAGGGGGAATGCTCTAGACTGATTCTTCACGCACCTCCTCCTGTTTCCTTTATTTTGATTGTAAGGCTATATATAGCCAAGAGATGGAATAAAAAGGACATGAGAATATTCACAAAATCAGCTTCTCTTCCTCTGTTTTCTTTCTCTCTTCTACCTCTCTGAAACTATACATATGTGTAATATGTATTCATGTACAAGCAGTACACCTAATCTTTAGTTCACTCTTTCATTCTCATCTCTCCTGATATGTAAGTTTGCTTTATGAAAAAAGTTTACATTTTAGATTCTGGCTCATATACGTTTGACCTCCAATTTGATTCCTACACAACTCAAAACTATTATTTCATAACTTTTATTGGGAGTTTCTTAGTTCATAATTTTTATTTTCATTGCTGCAAATTTTTTAAGCCTAAGTTTCCAAGGGACTCCAGTTTCATCCCTGCAGGAAACCATTATACTCACTCGGAAAATCTCGTTAACACTAGGACTAATATGGCAATGTTTTCTAGGAAACTCTATAGAGATTATTATCCACACCGAATGATGTTATTCTCAACAACCAAGTTCCTTAAGAATATCCATGAGTATTTTCCACAAGTTGAGTCCAGCTTGAATAAAGATCACCCCTTATAAAGAAAAATATATGTAAGTTTAAAGGAAAGAATGTAGATCATAAAGTCTTAATGAACATCAGCTACACACTCAAAATCCAAATCAATCTTAAAGAAGTCTTATGCTGCCTAATTTCCTCTCTCCATAATTTCACAATTCCATTCAAGGAACTCCTCATAAGAGTTTATATATGTAAGTTTAAAGGAAAGAATGTAGATCATAAAACCCTAGTTTAATAGAAGACTTGTTTTACCTATGAAAGACTCTCCTGCACTCTACCTTCCAACCATGAACTGGTCTTTCCCCTCCAAAAGATTTTGACTGATTCAAGAACATATCCAATTGCAGCATACAGCAATAAGAGTTTAAATTGAACAAACAAGTCAAAATGAGAAAATACAGTACTCCCTAAGATTCATCTAAGCTCGTGAAGTCTATTCAATATTTTTATTCATAACACTGAAGTAGTTTTTAATCGTAACTTGACTTTTAAGTTCAGGTCAGGTCATAATAGGTACAACATTAGGTGCCAACAGTTACAATTGTAAACCTTGCTATGGACATTATTGTCCATCTTATGCACCAATTATTAAAGAATTTGGACAACAAGACTGTAAGGGCTAGCTAACTTATCTCGTCTTACTGTGTCTGAAAATGAGGTGGTGCAGCTATGCATTATCACACAGCAGCCGACTCTGCTGTTTGTTTTGCTTCAAGTGTCTTTTCATAGTCTTCTATAGATTTGAAGAGCTCAGAAAAGTTTCCCTTTCCAAAGCCACCACATCCACCCTTCTGGTAAACTTTTCCTTCCTCATTCTTGAGCATGCACCCAACTCTTTGAATAATCTCTACAAATATGGTTGGTCTGCACTTCCAATATAAGAAAAACCAGATAAATCCAATCTCACAAGTTATAGAAGCTTGTCTTAACACAAAATGAAGAAACTCAATTAGGGTAAGCTGCCCACAAGATATGCAGTGTTTTTCCCATGCAAACAATCAAATCACATATGATACAAAACTTCAATCTTAATTTGCGTTGTTTTCAAACAAATTTATGCAAAAGCAGAGGGTGATTAAATATTAAAATATCATCTTTTTCAAGGAAAAAAGAAAAGAAAATTCCCTCATACTACTTAAATAAAAAGTAAAAAAGGGAGTATTAATTAACAAAAAGGGCAATTTTATTTTTTGACGCTTTTAGTATACTACTTTTCATGTCAATTTCTCAAAATTGAACACATTTTAAACAAAAGTATGGTTAGGGAAAATTGCATGACCACTTTCAAGGGTGCTTTATTTTTTATCCCTCGATACTTTGATAAAGATGCGTGCAATTTTTTAGAATAAATTAATTAGTGGGTAAAAATGAAAATCGTCCCAGAAAAAAAACCATTACCTATCACCAACAGGCTTAGTGAAGATCTGGAGCAGAGTACCCTGATCATCTCTATCGACCAAAATCCCCAGCTCTTCACACTCCTTTATCTGCTCCTCCGTTAATACATCCCCAACTCGATTCTTCAAATTCTTGTAGTAAGTGGGCGGTGGGGATGGCATGAATTCAAACCCACCAATACTACTTCGGCTTCTCATCTCCCTCAATGTCCTGAATATGTCTTCAGAAACTAAAGCTAAGTGCTGAACCCCAGCTCCTTCATTGTGTTCCAAATAAGTCTGTATCTGACTCTTCCTCTTGGTACCAAAAACAGGTTCGTTCATTGGCAACAACACCATCTCTTCATTATTCGCCAGCACCACTGAGTTCAACCCACTCTCACTCGTCCCCACATCCTCCGCCGTGAACTCAGCAAACTCGTGAAACCCAGTAAACCCTTTAACATACGACACAGCCGGACCCAACTTTGGCACATTACCCACAGCATGGTCAAGCCTCCGAATTCCATAATCCAACGGGTACGACTCGGGCATGAACTCAAAACCCGGAAGGAACCAAGTATCCGGGTCGGACTCATTGATCCGATTGGAAGACTCCTTGTCTTTGTAACTGATGTAGCGCAACACGACGTCGCCGTAAAGGTGAACCTCAGCTAGAACAGCACGGCCGTCGAGAACAACAGGGGAAGAGAAAGGTTTGGCACCGTGGGATACACTGGTGGAAAAAGCGAGCTCAGCGTCATCGACTTCGATGGCGATGGCTCGAACGGCTAGACCATGAGTGGCGGAAAAGGCTCGACAAGTGGAGGGAACAAAGGTGGGAATGGAAGCAGAAGAGGTGGTGGCTATGGAGGGCGAGTATGGAGCAGTGAAGAGAAAGCATAGGTCGCCAGAGCGAAGGAGATAAGATGCGTGTGAGTGATTACCAGTTGAAAGGTCAGACTTGGCAACCATCCGCATGCCCAAACCCCAAGAAAAACGTCGAGCCGTATTGGTGGCATCGTTGCACCAAAACTCGACGTGGTGGAAGCGGTTCACTTTAAACCGATCAGAGCAAGGATTTGTTCGAACAAAGTTGGAGAAGCCGACCAGCTTGAAATCCCCATTGTCATTTTGCTTAACCATTGTTTTCCGGCGAAAGTCGTTTTGCTTGAGAATTTTATAATTAATTTGAAGCGAGAAAAAAAAAATGAAGGGAATTCTAATTTTTAAACTGCATCAAGAATTCAATCTCGACCTCAATCTCAACGGTAAATAATATTTAAAAAAAAAAAAATTTGATACAGGATAACTAGGAGTAGAGACAAGTCGTTGTTCGTTTGTAGGTAAGAATAGAAATTTTAACTATAAGTTTGTATATTCACAATTATTTGCATTGTTAATTTGATTTTTTTTTATTAATTTTAGTGACGGAAAAATATTACCGAACGACGAAATAGTAATTTATAGACAAATATATATCCTTTTCGTTTGGATTTAATATATATTATATTTATTTATTAAATTAATATATTTAATTAATTTATATATTTATTAAAATAATTTTAATTATAAATATTATTTATTATACGTTTCATTTTATTACGGCGGATAAAAACTATTCAAAAACGTAACAGTTTTGGGATAATTTTAAATACACATTTTACATTTAAATTTAGAAACAACTATATCAAAAATTAATCTAGTTCACCTGTGTCCAATGAGGATGCCACGTGCGGATAATTGTCACGTGGAACTGAGGATATGGACTAAGAGAGGCGTGGGAAAGGAAGGCATCTATTGTGTGATGACGTGTAGGAGCAATCACCGCTAAGTTGTGTCAATCTGTTTAAAAGTTAAGAGAGAGTGGGTTAGTTCAATTTTATATTTTATTGATTTAAAATATCTTATATTTTCAACGATTCTTGTGAGTTTTTTGCTCCGTGACCGTGACCGTGACCGTGACCCTGCTTCGTAAGTCGTAACTCGAGTTGCGTGCCGGGCAAGTCATGATCTCCAGAAAACTGACATCCTCCCTTACAATGATTGACGAGATCGTATTTTAATCTAAATAAATTTAAAACTAATATAATATAAAAGTAAAAATTCTTTATTATCATAGAGGGATGACATCTCACGGAAGAGATGGTACTTCCATATTTAATGTTTATGTTTTTAATAAAATAAATACATTAAATTTATATTTTATTATTTAAAATATAATATTATTATTTATTTTAAAATTATTAAATAATTTCTACGCATTCTTTTAATTTTGAGTAGATATAGATTAAATAAAATTAATATATGAGAATATAAAATAATTATAAAACCACCAAATAATATATATATATCATTTAAATTATATCACATTCGTTAATTATGTCTTAAGGCGGTAAAATACATTTTTGTATAATTTTTATTTTGATAAATACTTTTGTTTAATTTTTAAAAGTATTTTAAAAAATTAAGATAAATTATTTATATATTTTATTACTTAATTGATACATCATATTAATTATAAAAGTACTTTAAAATTACTTTAAATATAAATAAAATTATTAAATTATTCTTAAAATATCTTAATACAAATAATACATCCTATTCAAAAAAATAATTCTCTCAACAAAATTTCTTGTCATAAACGATAATACATCTCTCTTTTACTCTCTAAAAGATTAAAACATAATCTCTTTTAACATTCCAACGCCATCCACCAACCTACCTTTATATATATAAAAGTATGGATGGAGTTGGTAATATATTAGATAATATGCTATAAAATTTATAGATAATATTTTTTTATAAATATATCAAATATTATAATAAAATCTATTATCACAAATTAATATTTTATCATAATAATAATAATAATAATAAATTTTTTTTAAACCATAAAAAGTTAAAATTTGTTGAAAGATATTTACCTAATATATAAAGATATTGAAAAACTATTTTTTTAATATCGTAATAAAATTTACCATAACATGTTTTATCTTCAAAGAATTGTAATAAAAAATAAATAATTTTGGATAATTTGGATGAGATAGCATCGGGTAAGACACACTTGTACACACGACAATACAAGCATGGCACTTTTGTCTCTTTTTCAACGTAGAATCTTTAACAATGAAAATGAATTATGAGTAGAACAATAATAATATTCAGCTTTGCAAACATTTGTAAATTTTCCAGGTATGTAAGGATAAGCTTTATTAATTTATAATAAGAATCAATATAAATAAAAATAAACATGAATCAAAATAAAGATATATGAGAGTATAAAACTCAATCATTTTCTTTTTATTCGTTACTAAACTTAAAGAAATTATATAATAAAGAAATATTTTTGTAATTCTATAGAATTTAAAGAATTAATAAAAATAAATTGAGGTTTTTGTTTTTTTTTTACTATATTTTTAGAATATAAATATGTAGATGATAATTACTCATTTTCTCCCTCTTTTCCTTTATTTATTATTAAACGCATGCACTCTGCTTTCTAATAAGGAAAGTTAGACTTTGAGGAAACGAACCCACACGGCGTCATCGCACCAAAAAGTGGTTTAGGTGTATGATGAAGATGAAAAGAGACTTCTCCTGTACCATTTTGTATTGCTTCAATTTCTTCAATGACCTTTTCATACACAAAACTCTACACATGCATCCATGTTTTCAAATTCAGATGGCACTTCCAAATCATCTAAATGAGGTGCTTCATGATGAGGACACCTAGCTAGAGAAGGATTCATTAGAATACATCTCGACATTTGTCAAAAGATGGCACACAACCTAGCTACATTATGCTTTAAAATTGTGAATCTTCATCTGACTTTTGGAAATTAAAAGAAAATGTATTGGAGAATATTGGATCATTTATTTAAAAGTATATATATACTTTCATGAAAAACGTAACATTGCCAGGAAAAAGAGAAATGGCAAGAAAATCAATCAATCTTCAAACATGTTAAAACACTAGATGACAAAATGAGCTTTAAGGAAATTCAGATTCAACATCTAAAAACAATACATCGATCCCAGCACAGTTCCAGCAATTATAATAAATTTATAATGAGAAGTTTTTAAATAAAAAATTTAAACTACATTTTAACAAACTGTAACACCAATCCAAACAGCAAGGAAGTCAGGTTACCTCAAACAATAATAGGTTATTTTTAGGCCAACGTTACTTAGAGGGGGATTTGAACCATTACCGTCCTACTTAGGAGACCATGAGCCAGTTATTTGAGTTTGGAGCAACCTGGATTCTTTTAGGGTACTGTGTCCTAAATTTTTAAAATTGTGTTTTCAATTTTTTTAATTTTTTATCAATTAAAGTGTCAAGTATTTATACTTAATGAAAAATTAAAAATTCATATGACATAAGAAGCAACAACTCAAGGAAAAACATGAAGGCACAAATTAATAAAAATAGAGTGAAATTAAAAAAAAATTAAGAAAAACAAGAAAAAGGTACTAGCAACATGTACTGACCTCGGAATGTCACTGAAACGGTTGAACAAATCATCAGGCGATGATAGAGACGATAGTCTAGATGTTAAGTGATCAATATTACCAAGCATCCAACCCAAGAAACCTTACTTGGTTAATGAGCTCCTCAATTTTTGGCTCAAAAAATATTACCATGCATGGGATTGCAAAATGAAATAAACATCGTATATAAGATATCAAGACCTTAATTTAGAATGCACTGACATAAACGACAAAAGAGGATAACACTGGGTAACATTTTAACACATTATTGTCCAGAATGTATAACCTATTGATTAGAAAAGCTATCATTTCCTTTTATTTTTTTAATAATTGACTTTTCCATAACCAATAACATATTTAAAATTGAAATTGCAAAGTGAGTGGTGTTATTTATTTTACATACTTTTGTCCATCAATTATTGTATTTTTATCATTTATTATTTGAATGAATAGTCATTTAAATTTATTATTTTTGATAAAAATATATTTTATACATGTATCTAAGTATTAGATGGGACAATACAAGTTTGATACCTTTACAAAATGGGTCACATAAGTTTCTTTTATAAAGTAATAGACTTGTGTTGTCTCACTTGTCGACTTCGAAACCGAGATATCACAAGTCTATTATTTTATAAAATAAACTTCTGTAATATTTTTTATAAAATAGTAAATTTGTGTTATCCCACCTAATAATCATGAAACTAAAGTATACTTTCGTTCAAAACAGAAAATTTGGTTTACCTTTTTTTATTTTTTATTTTCATTGCATTTTATGTATTTATTTTTATTTTTATTGCTTGTTTTTTATGCATATGAAAATTATAAATTATTTCAATATTGATTTTAGAGTGATTTTGTGAATTTAAACTTGAAAAACAATAAAAATAAATAAATCTAATTTACTGTGGGTATTCATTTGAATCATTAATTAACTTTTTATCTAATAATTTTGATAAAAAGAACTCTGAATTTCGTCGCCATAATAGTGAAATACAATCGGGTATATGTTTTGGTCAAAACTGGGTCGAGTTGATCCGATTGGAGATTGAAGATGAGTTCTTTAAAAAAAATCAAAAATTATGTTATCTGGAGGACTTAAACCTAGGTCCTACGTGAGACAATAAGCACCTCGTGCACTGGGCTGCAACGGTTGTTGTATTTACTATTGTATCAGACTTAAATTTATATACATTCAAAGTTTAATTTTTAAACAAAAAAAAATGTTTTAGCGGGAAATCAAACTTGGATTCCATGGTTGGGAATGTGGTGTTCTGTCCATTGGACCAGAACGCATTTTGTGTTATATTATGTTTCTGGCATATTTTTATATGCATTTGAAATTCAATTTTTATTGTAAAAAAATACGAATATAATTTTAATGTGATTAATTATTTAATTTTAAATAATTTTTGGACACATTAAAATTTATTTAAATACATTATGCTTAAATTATTTATTTTGGTATTTTTATGTATAAATTTTATAATTAATTATACATATGAAACATTGATTAAATAATTTATGCATAATGAAATTAATTGTTAATGGCTCTTTATGGATTTAATTAATGCTTATATTATTTATTTTTGCTTCTATAATTTATTGTCATACATGCAATCTTAAGATAGATAATATTTGCACATTTAGAATTAAATTAATATTACTTATGATTTTATGCAATAATTGAGCCTAAGGATTTAACCAATATTTAAGTGATTCATATAATTTAATTAATTATAGAGTAGCCACAACATCTTTAATTAATTAAAACTATAATAAGGTTTATTTAGGATCACATTTAGAAAATAAACATTAATTGTGATTAATCATATGTGATATAATAAATCTTATCCCACGGGAATGTTTATTATATTTTTGTGTGATTAATTAGGATATAATATCAAATTATATTTTCTAATTTACCCATAGGGATTAGGAAAAAGAACATAACTTTATAGTTTTATCGTAAAGTTAAGATGAATCTAATTGAATTAAAATTTTAGTCCACAGACAAGTTTATGTCACTAGATTCATATTTTTCATGATTTACATTGGTAAAGAATGACTTTAGTTTAGGTCTCAAATTTTAATAAGCATATAATCTTTAATTATAGCTTCTCAACTAATAAATTTCTCTGATATCCGCTGTGACATTCTCAATCTAAAAGGGGATAATTATAAAATATGGAATGAAAGAATTCATCTAGGGTGGATGGATATTGACTATGCTATTAGAAAAAATGAACCACCTAAAATTACTCAAACCAGCACTCTAGAGAATATTATGCTTTATGAACAATGGGAGCGATCTAATCACCTTAGCATAATGTTCATTAAAACTAAAATCTCTACTGGTATTCGTGGTTCTATTGATCAGTATAACAATGTTCAAGACTTACTAAAGGCCATTGATGATCAGTTTGTCACTTCAAATAAGGCTTTAGCAAGCACCCTTATTATGAAGTTCTCTTCCTTAAGACTCATCAGTGTGAAAGGTATGTGCGAGCACATTATGCAAATGAGGGACATTACGGCTCAACTTAAGCATCTCAAGGTTGAGATGTCAGAATCCTTCCTAGTGCACTATATCTTTAACACTCTCCTACATCAGTACGGGCCATTCAAAATCTAGAATAATACACATAAGGATAAATGGTCAATCAATGAACTAATGACCATATGTGTTTAAGAGGAAATGAGGCTTGTTATGGAATTTGGTGAAAATGTAATGTTGGCTACAACGTACGGGAAAGGCGAATCTCAATACAAGCATAAAGAAAAAGGGATAATTCCATCTCAGGTTGATATTAAGAAAGAAGCCAAGTGTTTCTTCTATAAAAAGAAGGGACATATGAAAAAGGATTGTATCAAATTTCATAAATGGCTTGAGAATGAAAGTAATCCAATCTCGTTTGTTTGTTATGAATCTAATATGGTTAGTATTAATATTAACACCTGGTGGATTGATTCTGGATCTACAATCCATATTTCAAAATCCTTACAGGGTATGCGAAATCTAAGAAAGCCAATGGGAAGTGAGCAATACATTTTATCCGATAACAAGATGGGCTCACATGTGGAGGCTATAGGGACATGCAATTTGATTTTAAGTAGTGGTTTTATTTTAGAATTAGAAAAGACCTTTTATGTTCCAATTTTCTCTAGAAACTTGATTTCGATTTCAAGACTTGTACCTTTTGGTTATTCCTTTCATTTTTTAGAAACATATTTTAGTTTATTTAATAAATCTTATTGTGTTGGGAATGGTATTTTGTTTGATGGTCTTTACTGCATTAATTTACAAAATAATACCACTTATAACGCTATGCATGTTCAAGTTGGCACTAAAAGCTGTATTATTGATGAGGACTCTTTTACATTATGACATAGGAGATTAGGACACCTCGCCATAGAAAGAGTTAAAAGATTAGTGAAAGATGGGGTACTTAGTACTCTAGATTTTATTGATTTTGAGACATGTGTAGACTACATTAAGGGAAAGTAGATGTTGTCTCTTTAAGAGAACATAAATATGCAAGTATATACGGTCACAAGTAATAAATGATGAGTAAGATATCGTTCACACGAAGATTTATTACTAATATTTGTTAAGTATTAAAATTGTTTCAATATGATTTTATCCAAACAATCGAAAGTTTGATAATGTTTAACTAAACTGATTTTTTATAACAATAAATAAGAAAATTCTAAGATTACAGTTTCACCAAATTAATCCACTTGAATCATATTATTTTCTCCTGATTTATGTTCTCGCATTTAATTTGTCAACCAAGAACTCCTAATTTATCCATATATCTCTTCCAATAACAAATAGATATATCTCGCTAAAATAATTCACCATATTCCTATAAGAATTAAATTCACCAAGATTCATTAAGTTCAAAGTTCTCAAATATCTACACGTACAATAAAGGTATATTCCTATCCCTTATATATATATATGTTATTCTATCCATGAGCAACACACAAAAATATCTTTTCCAAGTTTATTTAAGTGCCACAGATCAATTAATTAATCTTCTAACAATCAAAAGTATTAAGCACAGATAAAATAAACAACTTAAAAACATTCCATAAATCATTCAAAAATAATTAATTCAAGTTTCATAATTTGAGTTACACTACAACCCTAGAACAATCAAATTAGTTCATAGCAAACATTAAAATTACAATACAAAAATATTAAAACATTTAAGGAATATTAGATGAAGAACAACAAAAAGAATTAAAAGTATTTCATCTTTGCTCTCTAATTTTTCTCCTGGGTAGAACCACAACAGAGTCTAACTCCCCTTTCATAATCATAATAACCCATATATTTATGCCTTCTGTTCTCTAAAAAAAATACATCACACAATATTTTTTACACACGCGTGTAAAAGTGGGAGACAAAGAAATACATTACAAAATATATTTTAAACACGCGTGTAGAAGTGGGAGACAAGCGTGAAAAAATAAGTTGGCGAGAGAATTTTCCTATGTTTCTATTTCACAATACACATGCCATGTGTTGGCATCTGATTCACTGGAAAAACAACAAGACACATGGAAGCTTTGTATTGGACGGAATGAGAAGGTGCACACGGATTTGGTGGACCACGTCTTACGAGATATATGTGCCCTTGTCTGTACACAACAGTTGGCCTCTACTAGCGTGGGGCGTGGAACTCACGCACGATCTGAGCCGTTCGTGATTTGATCTAACGGTAGGTGAGGGAGACGCATCTGAGGGAATCATTTGCGCAGACAAGTAGATCTCACTCTGCGCGCTGAGTAGTGTGCCATCACTGGAAACGTGTACAATCACCTATGTAGCGCGTGCATCTCACTCGCTTGATCCTTACCGTTGATTTTCTGATCTGACGGTACGTGTAGTGCGTTGACAATGATGCGAGTGGTAGTCCTTCTTTATGTAGAAAAACAAAAGTTTTGTTAATTGCATTTAAGCCCTCTAATTTAATTCAAATTAAATTTCTAACTTGTATTATTTGTAATTAAATCCTCTTTTAATTCAAATTATATTTTCAATTTTTATTAATTGCAATTAAGTCTTTTTTCACTTAAAATTCTTTAATTTTCTCTAAAAATATATTCCTTAAAAAACAATAAATATTAATTTAAGAACTTAAAATTAATTAAAAATATTAAGAACATATAAATTATAATTAATAAATTGGACAAAATAACTGTAAAACGTATAGTTATCAACAGACTAACAAGTCAAAAAAAGGTATCAATAAGAGTTCAAGTATATTAGAAATCATACATACAAATATATGTTGTCCAAACATGGACATTCAAGGTCAGAAATATTTTATCACCTTTATTGATGATTTTTCTCGATATATGTATTTATATATGCTTCATAATAAGAGTGAAACATTAGATGCCTTCAAAAGATTTAAGGTTGAAGTAGAGAAAAAAATGTGGAGAGAAAATAAAGGTTATGAGATCCAATAGAGGTGGTGAATATTATGATAGATATACTGAGAATGGATAAGCGCTTGGTTTATTTGCTAAGTTTCTTCAAGAACATGGGATAGTTTTCCAATACACTATGTCTAGTTCATCAGACCAGAATGGTGTAGTAGAAAGGAGAAATCAAACACTGTTAGACATGGTGCAGAGTATGCTTAGCAACTCCAATCTTCCAAAATCCTTGTGGATTGAAGCTTTAAAGACGGTTGTGTATATATTAAACTGAGTTCCAACCAAGGTTGGCTCAAAGACGCCATTTGAATTATGGAAAAGTTGGAAACCGAGTTTATGACATATACGCGTTTGGGGATGCCCGTCTGAAGTGAGGATTTATAATCCACAAGAGAAGAAGCTGGACCCAAAGACTATTAGTGGGTATTTCATTAGATATGCCGAACGGTCTAAGGGTTACAGATTTTATTTTCCATCTTATAGCACTAGGTTTGTGGAATCAAGAAATGCAAAGTTTCTTGAATATGACCTGATTAGTGGGAGCGATCAAATCAGGAACATAGTTTCTGATACTGATCACTTAGAGTCTCAACCTTCTACTTCAGGATATAGTTTTAGTGTTGTTCATAATACCTCTCAAGTACAAGTTGGTGTTGAACAACCAATCACTAGAATTTTACAAGCTATTTGACAATATTCCAATAGATCATGTTGTTAAGGAGATAACTAAAACTTTTGAACAACAAGTTGAATCTCATACTTCTCAGGGAGATGGTGGTGCGATATTAAGAAGATCTACTAGAACTAAAAGGTTAGTAATTCCTAGTGATTATGTTGTGTATCTATAAGAATCTGATTGTAACATTGGAGTTGTAGATGATCCCGAATCGTTTTCACAGGCCATGAGTTCTAAGTTTTCAAACTTATGGTACAATTCCATGAAAGAATAGATGGATTCTATAGTGTCTAACAGAGTTTGGGATCTTGTCGAGTTGCTTGATGGTGTGAAATTCATTGGATGTAAATGGGTCTTCAAGACAAATAAAGACTCATAAGGAAACATTGAGAGACATAAGGCAAGACTCATTGCCAAAGGATTCACTCAAAAGGAGGGAATTGACTATAGGGAGACATTCTCTCCTATATCTAAGAAAGATTCACTTCGTGTGATCATGGAATTGGTTTCCTATTTTTATTTGGATTTGCATCAAATAAATGTGAAAATGGTTTTCCTTAATGGTAACCTAAAGGAAAAGGTTTATATGAAACAACTTGAAGGATTCTTCTCTAATGATGGTGAACATTTGGGTTGTAAGTTTAATAAATCCATATATGGATTAAAACAAGCTTCCCGTCAATGATATTTGAAATTCCATAACGTAATCACTTCATTTGGTTTTGAAGAGAGCATCATGGATCAATGTATATACCAGAAGGTTAGTAGGAGTAAATTTTTTTGTGCTATATGTGGATGATATTTTGCTTACAACCAATGATAAGGGTTTACTACACGAGGTAAAACAATTCCTCTCTAAAATTTTTTATATGAAGGATATGGGTAAGGCTTCTTATGTCATTGGCATTAAGATCCATAGAGATAGACTTTGAGGCATCTTTGGTTTATCTCAGAAAGCCTATATCGATAAAGTTTTAGATAGATTTCAGATGAAAGATTGTTCACCAAGTATTGCTCTCATTGTGAAGGGCAATAAGTTCAATTCGGACCAATGTCTAAAGAATGATTTTGAAATAGAACATATGAAACCATTCCATATGCTTTAGCCATTAGAAGCCTAATGTATGCACAGGTCTACACTAGATCTAACATTGCATTTGTTGTTGGGATGTTAGGGATATATCAGAGTAACCCAGGTGTTGACCACTGGAAAGCTACAAAGAAAGTGATGAGGTATCTGTAAGGAACCAAAGATTATACGCTCATGTATAGACAAACTGATGATCTAGAAGTAATTGGCTACTCCGATGCGGACTTTGCTAGCTATGTTGATTCACGAAAATCAACATCTTGTTACATTTTCATGCTTTTCGGTGGAGCCGTGTCTTGGAATAGTGTGAAACAGTCCTTGACTGTTACTTCCACTATGGAGGCAGAGTTCGTGTCATATTTTTGAGGCCACATCACATGGTGTATGGTTGAAGAGTTTCATTTTTAGGCTTAGAGTAGTTGACTTTATTTCTAGGCCATTAAGATTGTATTGTGATAACTCAGATGCTGTGTTTATGGCTAAGAATAACAAAAGTGGTAGTCAAAGTAAGCACATCAACATTAAATATTTGGTCATAAGAGAATGTGTTAAGAAAAAGAAATTAGTCATTAAGCACGTTCGTACTGAGTTGATGATTACTGATCCTTTGACTAAAGGCATGCCACCAATGAAATTTAAGGATCATGTAGAGAAAATGGGAATTAGTTCCACTTTGTAAATGTATATATATATCAATTTATTAATAAAACTCTTATATATTGTGATATTTTCTCATATTCATGTGCACCTTAATTTATTTGAGAAAATATATATTTTATTGGACCCAGAATAAATATAAGATTTATTCATTAAGTTTCGTTACCACATAAAGTGTAATACTTGAGAAACTAAATAAATTGTAATACATGAAAGATAATACTCACTTTTAGAAGACCTATCGCTGTGATTCATGTATTTTGTTATTCAAGAGAATTTAGCTTAACGTTTACACCAAGTGGGAGAATGTAACATCAAAGTAGTGCAATGGAATAGTGGACGATGGTAACGGTTCAGTTTTGTCGAAACCATATGAGGTTCTTGATGGGAGAACCTTTATAAAGGCAGCGAGTCCTCTCACTACTTACTGATACATTCATATACATCATCAAAATGCAGAGAGTAAGTGTGAGAAACTAGTGAGAGCATCAAATCAAAAATCCATTGGAATTACCATATAAGTGCTGAAATTTGATCAATGGTAGGAGGTATGTTTTTAATCCATTTTTTGTTTCCGCTTTATTTAAATTTTACGTTCATATGGTTTCCTGAATGTTTCTAGATTGAATTTTAATCTAACACCTCATACAAGTGTGAACACGATATAATTATCTTAAGAAGATACGAGCCTAATAATTATCTTTTAGTTATCTTAAAGAAATTAAGGCCCAAAAATTATGTTTTATCTATCTTAAAGAATAATTTAGCATATGATTAAAGATATATGTCTACAGACAATGTATATCTATAATAGATAACTTCCTAAGAGATAATTATTTATAATAGATAAATGTCTATAAAGTTGCAACAACTGAATTTTGATTAGACAAAAATAAGCAACTAGTTTTATTCTTTTCCCTATATATATATACATATATATATATATTGATGGATTAGACTGCAATTTATATGTTAAGAATCATATTTACCATGTTTCTCATAGTATATTGATGGATTAGTTTTTCCATATTTGTTTACAACTTTATTCATTTATATTTAAAATTAAATATTCTAAACATAACTTTTCAGCATCATTACCTTTATTACATAAAATTTCATCATCTTCTTCTAAGAAGTCTTATATTACCAATAGTAACAAAGTTACTATTGAAAATTTTGAAAAATCTATTGATTGTTGAAAAGTTCCAAAGATCAATAAAAATCAAATTTATCAAACAAAGATGATAAATCTTTTCAAAACAAATTACATCATTAAAAATGATGAAAGAGATCTTCAACTTTCATTACCTTTTGAATCAATCCAACTTCTTTCAAAAGAGTTATTACAAATTCATTTTGATAAAAAGTTCAAGTATGTCCATATAGGCCTAGTCCAGATCAGACTAAGACCTTTAACCTTATTAGGGTTGAGTTCATCAATTCTAGTAGTCTTAAGAGATGCTAGATTAACAGATTTCAAGGAATCTTTATTAAGAATGGTAGAAACAGGTTTAGGTTTAGGACCTATATCCTTTAACTGCTTTCCAAACATATTAGTATCTCTAGGAGATCCTCAGATACTAAAAAAATTAACTTTTCAAATCCAAACTCATAATACTAATGTTTTACTGGGAACAATTACAGTAGCTTTATTATTTAGAGTTCATTATAAAATTATAACGTCCACTTGGGACATTAAAAACATTCATAACTCTACTAAGGGAGAAACCTTATTATTACAGACAGACTTGTCTAGATCCAACATTACAATCCCTAGACCAATAAGTTGGGATAGCGTAGTATACCCAAACATGTGTCTATTAAAAGGAATTTCCTAGCCAACATCTGAAACTCATTAACCGGAAGTAGTTGAACAAAATACAAAACTTACGGAAATAATAAAATATAAAAATGAAAATATTAAAATAGGTTTCAATAGATCTTCATCAATGAGATGCTCTTCGAATGCCTCAGATTTCTCATCAATGGATTTTCAAAACAAACCCTAGGTTATGAACTTCTGATTTACTTAGGAAAACAAAACTCAAAGGAGTAAACTGTAGTACATAGGTACCCAAACCAGTTTACACTGTTGAAAATTCTGAGATGAACGAATCACCTCAGTTATCACCAATATTCCCTTTATCACCAACTCAATCATTAGCACCTAGCCAGGATGTTAGAATAAATGAGTTAAATGTATTAACGGTAGATGACGAAGAACCTTGGGATGTAGATGTCCTTAGGATAGATCTTAATTTACCACATAATAAGAAAATCAAAAATTGGTTCTATAGCACACACTCAATTAGTACTAGGAAAAGCTGCTTTAGAAAACATGAGCGTTATGTTAAAGAACATAATAGAAATATAGACTTCATAGATTGGCTAAAAATCTATAGAAAATCAAAAGGACTATCTTCTATAACCATAGATATGGTCATAGCTTCTTTTGTTAATAAAATTGACAAAAAGAAAAAAATTAAAAAATTGCAATGTTAACCTTAGCCAAAAAGACATAGCAGAATCATCATCATCAATAGTTAAACCTGAACCAGTTAGCTCAGTATCACCAATGGTCCAACCATTAGAAACATTACCATATCACATTGTTACCCAAACCTATGATAACATAAGTAGATCATCATCAATAGTTAATCCTACACAGATTAGCAAAATACCATTAGTTGACCTTAAGTCAAATAAAACAGTAAAACCTATTGACTTAGTCAAACCATCAACGATCTTAATAGGTAACCTACCAGTTACTATTCAGGATCCATTAATAGAACTAATAGCAATAGAACCTATAGCTATAGTTCCACAATAAAAAACATTTCTATCAATTAGTATCTCAGATGTCATAGAATCTGACTTTGATATGCTTTTAGAGGATAAACATGTAGAGCCTTTAGCTAGCACACCAATAGCTTTAGCTCCACAACTCAAAACCTTTTCAGAAATTAAACTTAGTGAAATCATATTAGCTGACTTCGATAAGTTTTTAGAAGAAACGAATAATCTAATTAACGAAGTTAATATGATCAAAACAAAAAAGAAGTTACTTGTTTGGGAAACTCCAGATGGTTCAGTTGAAGTTAAACATCCTCCATTAAGACCAATTACTATCCCTTACTAGGATAGCCAGGTAGAAGCCTTTCCTCTTACGAACCCTCAAGAGAACTAGGCAACCAACCTCAAAAAAATAGTTACCCAAAATAACTATACAAACATCAGCCTAAATACTTTAGGTAAACAACTAATTAGGATAGAGAAAATCTAAAAATAGATATTCTCTCTACCTCTTATCAATCAACAAATGGGTTAGTTAAGAACCCTATCTTCAAACCCTTCCAAGTCTCCAAACCAGCCCAGAAAGAAATAACATCAAAATTTGAAAAACTTCAAAATTGGAATAATACCCTTAGATCCCAATTAAAAGATCAATTTTCAAACGAAATAGGACTAGTTGTTCCTGAGTCACCAGTGACTTCAAAATCAACCCAGAAACCATTACAGGATCTTAGTATTCTTAGTAAACTAAGATCTGATATATCATCTGAGGATAGTTCCCAAGAAACATTTTCTGAGCCTACTCCTCACCTTCAAAAATTAGCTTGACAAGAACCTAGCCCAGTTAGGTATCCTCACACCATAGGAACCCAACCTAGTCAGGTTATCCAAACTAAGTATAACGCATCTTCAATCTATGTTTGGAATATAGATAATATGACTGATCACAAGATATTAAATATCTTACAGCAAATGACCATGGCGACAAATGCTTATAAAACCTAAATTGGCACAACTGATAAAACAGTTGTTGAATTATTAATAGCTGGATTTTCTAGCCAACTAAAAGGATGGTGGGATCATCATCTTTCAAAACAACAACAGTCAGATATCTGCAATGCACTACTGACTGATGAGTGTGGCATACCCATACTTTCTCATCAAGGTGCTCCTATAGAGGATGCAGTCTCCACATTAATTTTTACCATATCACATCATTTTATGGGGGATTCATCCCATTTAAAAGATAAAAATACTGATCTTTTTTCCAACATAAAATGTAGAAAGATGAACGATTTTCAAAATTATAAAACTACATTTCTGTCTAGAGTTATGTTAAGAAATGACTCTATTCAACCATTCTGGAAGGAGAAATTCCTAGTAGTACTTCCTCCCCTCTTAGGTGAGAAAACCAGAAACAAAATCCATGAAACTTATGGGAATCACATCATCCCATATGATCAACTAACCTATGGTCAGTTAATCAATTTTGCTCAAAACTAGGGTCTTCAAATATGTCAAGATTTGAAAATCCAAAAACAAATGAAATTGGAACTTAAAGTTTCCAAAAGAGAAATTGGATCATTCTGCAAACAGTATGATGACAATCTCTCTATTGACAAAACTTGCGAGGGAACTTGCAGAAAAACTAAATCAAAACCTTATAAGGAATCACATAAAACTTATAAGAAATTTTCAAAATCAAGAAACCCATTCTTTGAAAAAAGGATGAATTTTTATAACAAACCTTATAAAAACAAATTTAATAAGGTATCAAAACATCATAAGATACCCTCTAAAAACTTTAGAGAGTTTAAATGTTATAAATGTGGCAAGAAAGGTCACATTGCAAATTACTGCAAAATGTCTAAAAAACTTCATGAATTAAAACTTGAAGAAGACATCTTTACCAAAATATCTGCCCTATTGGTAGATACATTCTCATCATCTGAGTCTGGACAATGGACATACGAAGAATCAAATCCCCAGGATGATGAATTGGCAACAAGCAGTTCAGATTTCTCAAATAAAAATATTAATGTATTAACTAAGGAAGAAGATGAACAACTTCAAGATAAAATCTTTAAGATAAACGACCCATCAATAACCAAATTATATGTAGAATACTTAACTACATCTTTGGATAAAACAAAACCATTAAAAAATTCTGAACTTCCAAATACCAGCACAGGCTATTATAACCTCACTGGTGTTCTGGAACGAAAGAACAAAATTATCAAACCAGAAAGTCAAATTCAAGACTTAAAAATTAATATCAAAACTATTAAATTGGAACTCCACTAACTTAAAGAAAAATTAAAAGAATATGATATTAAGTTTCAACTACTTAATAATGGAGATAAAATATCAACCTATGTAAGTGATTCTGACGATGAACTTATTCAAAACAATCAAGAAATCCAAAACTTGAGAAAAATTACCACAAGGAAATATAAGATTAAAATAACTTTAATATTCCCTAATGATTCGAAACTCGAGATAGTTGCCTTGTTTGACATAGAAGTTGATCTTAATTGTATCACACCATCAATAGTCCCCAAGAGGTTTTACAAACCAACTGAAGAACGATTAAATTCAGCCAATAAATCTTAAATGAGTATTATTGGAAAAATCGAGGTATCTATCCTAAGAGGATCTTACCTTATCAAAACTCCATTTGTCATAGTATCTTATATAAGCTACTATGTTATATTAGGTACTCCATTTATGGATATCATTACTCCATATTTTGTTAAACATGACATAATTTCTTTCAAAATTGGAAGAGAAGCCTCCAGCTTCCCTTTCCTAGAGGAACAAAAAACTAGAGATCTTAATCTCATCAAAACCTATTCAATCTCTCCAAAAGAGATTTATGTTATGATTAATCATAGAGAAAAGTACCTTCTCTATCTCAAAACCAAAATTCAAATCGAGCCTCAACATAGGTACAAAACTGCATTTACTGTTCCATTTGGACAATTTGAGTGGAATGTTATGTCATTTGGCTAAAAAACGCACCCTTTGAGTTTCAAAATATAATGAATGACATATTCAATCCTTACTCAGAATTCTGTATTGTGTACATCGATGATGTACTCATTTTCTCAAAAGATGTCAGACAACATATCAGACATCTCAAAACCTTCTTTCATATCATCAAGAGGAATGGATTGGCTCTATCAGCCAAGAAAATGACTATTTTTCAAACAAATATCAGGTTTCTTGGACACAATGTATCCAATGGAACAATAATTCCAATCAATAGATCCTTACAGTTTACAACTTGGTTTCCTGATAGGATTATTGACAAAACCCAACTACAAAGATTCTTAGGTAGCTTAAATTATGTATTAAGTTTCTGCCCAAATATGAATAGGTTAGCGAAACCTTTACATAATAGGCTTAAGAAAACTCCTGAGCCTTGAACAGAAGAACATACCAAAATTGTGCAAAGAATAAAAGCACAAGTCCAAAACATTCCCTGTTTACATCTTGTAGATCCAATACTCCCCAAGGTAGTAGAAAATGATGCTAGTGAACTTGGCTATGGTGGGATTTTAAAACAAGTCCAAGATAACAAAGAACAAATTGTTCAATTTGTCTCTGGCCATTGGAATGATTGTCAAAAGAATTATTCCACTGTCAAAAAAGAAGTATTGTCCATAGTACTTTGTATTTCTAAATTTCAATCAAATTTATTAAATCAAAATTTTTTATTAAGGATTGATTGTAAATCTGCCAAAAAAATTTTATTAAAAGATGTTAAAAACATTGCATCAAAACAAATTTTTGCCAGATGGCAAGCATTATTAAGCATTTTTGATTTTGATATAGAATTTATCAAAGGAGAAAACAATTCATTACCAGATTTTCTAACTAGAGAATTTCTTCAAAACAAGTATCAAGATGAGCAAGAAAAAGAAAGGAAAATAGAAGAGTGAACCTCCAAACCTTACCATCACCAGCCTCTCATCGGCTAAAACCATCATGACCTGGTCTCAAGTTACCCATAACCAATCATCCTCTTCTAACCAAACCTTGGACAATCATCACCTCAACATACCTCTGAGGATTTAGAATTAAACAATCGCATCCAACAATGGTTGTAAAATATGGATTATGAGAAAATCAGAACTGCATTGTGTTGTATCCCAAAAATTGGGGGACCAACTATTTCATCAAATTTAGAAATCATACCTTCCAAATTAAAATCATTTTCTCAAAAATCATCTGGTACAATTTCTATTCCAGAAAGAAGAGTAATCTCTTCAACTTATTTTCCTCCTAAAGTAGAAAGGGAAGTTATTCCCAAAACAAAAACATCATCTGAGTATTTTAAGAAATAGCTAACTCAGGTGGTAAGCATTATTGAAAAATAATTTTTCAACCAAAACCCTTACCTGGCCATTCAAAATTATTTTGGAAAAGGGATTTTTTACAGGCAATCATTATCATCAAAAACTCCTCAATACTATTAGAGTATTTTGGAAATTACAGGTATTGTGGAATTCAAATATTTCCATTATCCAAAATCATCAAAAGTGTAGTTTTCAACTGCCAAACTCTACAAAATCATATCTCCAACAGACTGGGGAAATGAATTATATAAACAACTAACTTTCCTAGTCAGTGCAACCCATTCCATCTCTCATTGTACATCATACAATTATTGGGATTATCACCATGCATGGTTCAATGCATTCCTTATTCAAAATAAAGATAACCAACATTCTTGGTTGTTTTTCTTCGTCAATAAGTCTATTAATCCAAACAGATTCCCATCTTGGTTCTTACAATGGTGGAAACTATTCATAAACCTTTCATCAATTCTTATATCACCTGTGAAAGAGAGTTATGAATCTTTCCAGTCACATTATAAATCATCCAAAGAGGAAGCTAGATTCCCTCCTTTGTGTATTTTTTGTTCAAAATTTTACCTTTTTTTGGTATGTCAATGGGTCTTATACCCAGAAGCATCGGAGGTAATTACCATCAAATGCTCATTTCAAATCAAATGGTAGTCATCATTCATGATCCCAAAAACACTCTTATTACTAGTTGTTGAAAAATGGCTAACTCAGAAAGGTCATAAAGATTACCCAGTGAAAGAAATACAAGCATCTTCACTATTATTAGCACAGAAGGCACACATAAATGCCCTAATTGCTCAGGCATAAACCCAGGAAGAACTCTTGGATATCATCAGACAACTATCATCTGGGCAATCATCTCAGCCCCCAAAAGAAGAGCTACCTGACTCGGATGAAACAGAATCATCCGATAAAACAGTAACTCCATCAATAGGCTCAGAAGAGCACCTAATAAATTTAGAAACCTCAACTGTAGATTAAAATTTTTGGGCCCTCAAGAATTAGGTCCATTAATTTTATTATCAGGACCTGCGAGTCCATATTATTGATACTTGGGCCTACGAGTCCATTACTATTATTAGGATCTATGTATCCATCTATTTATTATTGGGCTTGCGAGTCCATTACATTTTATTATAGGACCTGAGTATCCATATCTATTATTTATTGGGCCTAAAATCCATGTAACTGTACTATTGGACTTACAAGTCCTTCAAAACAACATTACTATTTTTTCCCCGTTAGAAGACGAAAGATTAAACGGTGTCGACAAGTCACTGTTCAAATTCCTTATAAAATACCAACAACGTACTATTCTATTACCTGTCCGGAATAATGAAACAAACTACCAGTCAAGATTCCTACAATATCAATTGGTCGACATGATACTATTCAAGTGGCAGACAAGATACTATTCATTGAATAGTAACAACATCTTCTACAATTCATTACTCGGTTATTTAAACAAGACTCAGGCAGAAGAGAAAGGGTTCCAAAATTTCCAGATTTACTCTCTAGTCTAAAACCTTCCTACCCTCCTACTCTGATATTGTTTTATAATCTTAATTTAGTTTATTTATAAGTAAGTTTAAATTTATTTAAGTTTGTATTATTATTTGTTTTAAGTTTTCATTTTATTTAAGTTTTATTTTGTAATATATATAGCCGGCTAAGCCACCTAATCTATCAATATAATATGAATATTTGTTAAGCATGACTTCTTAATATGATATGATTGCCTCTATTGATAACACCCCAGATCCTCAATACACTACATGTATTAACTACTTCTTAATATATATTCACATATGCATAACATAATCTTTATATCTAATATTTTACATCAAATTGAAATTACTAGATCTCATAACAAAGAATCAGAACTAATCACTCTCTTTTCATATAATTATTAAAGCAAGACAAAGATCTCATCTACCCTTCATCTTATAGTTATTAACTTAAGGATTGTAGGGCCAAAAACCACTCTTTCATAAGGTGGTCTAAGATTCTAATAGTTTATTCGTCTTGTAGATTTTACAAAAAATAGTCCTACCTAGTATTAACAAAAATCGGTGTCAACAGTTTTATTTATTGCTAAATTATAAAATTGGTATAAAATTTCTAAATTTTATAATTGGAGTGCCACGTTGTGATTTTTATTGCAATTGAAACTAAATGCTTAAATTAGAAATTGTCAACAATATTAATTTAATTTATTTTAGTTGTTATCTTTGAGATCGTAATGCGATGAATGAATTAAAGCTAGTATTCATAAATCTATATTAATCAACCAAGTTGTTAGCCAATTACAACATACATCTTGTGTGTACTTACGTTGAGAAATTACAAACCCTTACTTATTCCTTGTTATTTCAATACATAAGAAATACCTTAATATTTCAAGATCTTTGGTTTAAAATTTTTTCTTCAGGTAATCTTTTACTTCTGTAATGCCTAAGATATCACTTCCTATAGCAAGAATATCATCCACATAAATCACAAGAATAACAATTCCCATCAAGCTAGATTGCACAAAAATTGAGTGATCAGAGTGACATTATTTAAAACTAAAGGCAAGTAAAATTCCACTCAATTTATCAAACCAAGCCCTAAGAGATTATTTTAAACCATAAATAGACTTCTTCAACTTATATACAATACGAGTCTCACCCTTAATAGTGGTTGCTTTGTATAAACTTCCTTTTGTAAGTCATCAAAGAGGAAGGCATTCTTAACATCAAGTTGATACATAGGCCAATTAAGACTTACAATAGTAGATATTATAAGTCTAACAAAGTTTAACCTACAATAGGAGAGAAAGTTTCAAAATAATTAATACCATAAATTTAAGTGAAACCTTTGGCAACTAATCAATCCTTAAATTATTCCATCAGGTTGATATTTGATAACAAATACTCATTTACGTCCAACCACTTCTTTGCTAAAAGGTAATAACTCTAGTTTTCAAGTATCTCTACCTGTTAGAGCTTTAATCTCCTCCTCCGTAGCAGCTCTCCAACTAGGATGAGCCATAGTATCTTTTATGTTTTAGGAATGACGATAATAGATAAAACAACAAAAAATCAAGCAAATGAATCAAAAAAGTGCTCAAGAGTGACATATTTGGCAAGAGGATATCTGGATGGACATTTGATGTTCTTTGCGCTTTAAGAATAACAATAGGTACATCAAGATTAAATTGTTGTTGTGAAGTGAGTCCTGAATTTGGCACTTAAGGTTGAGATAGCAAAGATAAATAAGGAAAAGAGTCAAACAATTTTTTATAAGAGTCATCAGTTTCTAATATTATGTTATGTGATCAATATTACCTATATCAACACTTATTCAAAAAGATACTATAGAGTATAATAATATAGAGTTTATTCAAAAAAGATAATATCAACACTGACCAAGAATTTATTTGTTCGAGGATGAAAGTATTTATATCCTTTTTGAGTTCTACAATATCTTAGAAAGATATATTTGAAAGCACGGTAAGATAGTTTGGATTATGAGTGATGTATATGAACAAAACACACATATCTAAAAACTCTTGGAGGAAGAGAAAAAAAAAGTATTTTCATGGTATTAACACAAAATATGGAGTTTTAAAGTTAAGAACTAAAGAAGGAAGTCTATTTATGAGATAACATGCAATGAGTACAACATCCCCCCAAAACCGAGGAGGAACATTCATATGAAACACAATAGTATTTGCAATATCAAGTAAATGTCTATTTTTCTTTTCAACAACCTCATTTTATTAAGAGGTGTCAACAAAAGGGATTTGATGTAATATGCCATGTAAACAACAAAACTCAAATTATGGAAGAATAATATTCTTAAGTATTATCAGATTGCAATACTTTAAGTGATACACCAAATTGAATTTTAACTTCATGATAAAAAGAGTCAATTACAAAAGGGTATTTCAGTTTGTCTTTTAAAAGAAAATTCATAGTAGTCTTACAATGATCATCCACAAAACTGATAAAATATATAAAACCAAGAGTACTAGGGATCCATATAGGTCCCCAAATACTAAAATATACCAAATCAAACATACAAAGAAAGACATTGTTAACTCTAGACTTAACACACGGGTCAAAATTAGAAAACTAAGGCTTATCTAAAAGACAAGTCTTTGCAACACTAGAATCAATACATCAAAGAGTATATTGAGTTGAAAACACTAAAGAGTTACCTGATTGAGCAACTGAGGCTATATGATCAGGAAAAAATGGTGAATTGCTTGAAGGAATTGAAGAAGAGCTAACAATAGTAAAGGTATTGAAACTATATGAACTAGCACCAGGTAGATAATAAGAGAAAGTCAACTGTGAGCTTTCCTCTCAAAAAGACACTTGATTTGCCCACTTAGGTTTTCCATTTTTATCCCAACACTTTTCCAATGTATGATTAGCATATTGGCAATGATGGTAATAATTTTTTTCTCTTCTATGACCTCATCTTAGATTACGTACCAATCCTCGTCTATGACTATAAGTGGAAGCAAGAACTATAGTATCATGTTTGATAGGAGGATTATTGTCAAAATTTTGCAATCTAGCATAAATCTCATCCATAATTGGAGGTGAAAAATAAGTTAACATTTGATTTGACTTTAAATAGTAACTAAGTAAGATAGAAACTTAGTAGTTTGTAAGAACTTATGTTACTTCATCATGCCATTTACATTGGTAGAAATGGGTTGAAGACTATTTATTTTTGTCCAAATAGTATCCAACCCAGCAAAATATTCTACCAAGGGTCTACCATTTTTTTTACATTCAAAAAGAAGATTATACAATTCATAAACACGAGAGTGATTCTTTTTCTAGCCATACATGAGATTCAACTTCTCCCAAACTACTTTCGTACTCTTTAATTGAGCTATGATAGATAGGAGTTAAAACTTAACCAAATGCCATAACCAACCTTTGACTTGAGCATTTTCTTGCACCCAATTTGAGTATTTAGGTTTGGAAACATCTAGAGGATTTTATGTAAGATATTGACTTCGATTCTGGCCAATTAGATAATTTTTGACACCAAAAACCTACAAATGATAATTATCTCCATTTAATTTAATCGTTATAATATAGAATCCCATTTGAGGAGGATTCGTGTAAGAAGAGAAGCCATAACTCACTATTACTAAATAAATGCTTGAGTAGTTTAACAGATTAAAAAATCATAGTAGTCAATTATAAAGAAAACAAAAATATCACATATCCAATTCAACACAAATCTCATGCATCATATTAACAATGCAAAGCACGTCATTTTTTTAATTAATATTTCCTACTTAACCCATGGAAAAGCCATAAAACCAAAAGCAAGCATGATAGATGTTGATATCAAGAGGTTGAGTAGAGATTTTGTGGAGTATTTTTGAAAGGTATCTGTTAAGAACCCATATAGTCATGCCTTCCTATCTATGAGATATCTTATATTCCAAAAAAGTACTAACAAGGTGAATAATACCATACCTGATAAAGGAGGAAGTTGAAAAATAAGGATAAAAGGCGATTAGCAAGTGGAACTTGCTAACCAATGACTTGGAACCTTCTAACCGACAAATGGAATTTGTTGACTGACAACTTGGTGAAGATTGTGTTGGTTAAGTGAAAACTGATTTGGAGATAGGTGTTAATGGAGATTAGGATGCCCTAATACCATGTTCTACAACTTGAAATATTATATTCTCTCTTATCCTTAATAGGGGAGATTTACAAACCTTATACACTAGGAACTAAAACCTAACTAAAAAAAAGACTAAAATATCCTTACATGACTACGAGGATAATTATAAGCAAATATATTTTAACAAACTCTATTACTATTGAAATATTTTCTTTAAAGTAAGATCAATCTTTGACGTGACCATGTGTGTCATAAATTTTGGTGCTAATTATTAATTCATAGTAGAAAAAAATCATTTCTGAATGAAATAAAGAACCAAGTACCTTAGTGAGAGCCAACAAGAACAAAACAAGGTGGTTGTGTTAGGATATATATAAAGGACATATATAGGAGTAGATGACACATAGATCTGAAGCAATATGCAAACAGAAACCTTGTGTTACATTAATGCAAATGCTTTTGAAGATTTCACTATCCTGTCATTATTAGTCCCTTTTTACCTATCTTGAGTTATAAATTTTCTCTAGAGTCTAGATCATTAAGAGTGAGTTTTTTGAGCTCTGATCAACAATTTTTAATCGTTCATCGAAAATTGTAGTAGACAAATCAATATCGATGCTACAACAACTGGATTAATAGAGATTGTTTCGACTTAGGATTTTTAGATCTTTGGTTTTGAACTTTTGCGGAGTGCAATAAGTATAAAAAAAAGGAAATGAAAGAGTTTACTCTTATGATCATTATCCTTTTATGATTTTATCTACCGACTCTAATGAAAAAAAAAACTAGCATGTCATTACGCTTAAGTATCTATGTTTGGATATTATTATTTGATCAACCATATACACCAACATTTCTTTTTGACATATAAATTTATATTTTAGAAAAGGGGAATTTTTTTTTATTTCATCAATAAATAATCTGATATTTTTGTTAATTTTATTAATTTTTGTTTTATAACTATAGTGAATAATTAAGTTTTTTTAAATATTATTATAATTATCATTTATTTTATTAGTCTAAAATATCACATCATCAATATTTAATATATAATTTCTCTTGAAATAGTTATAGTAACTATTTCATTTTTATTAATGTTAAAATAATATTTTGATTTAAAAAAATATAAGTATTAAATTATTAAAAAAATTAAAATTTTACAAATATAAATGTTTCATGTTCTATAAATGATAATAGGGTGAAAAGACCGTATAAGTTCTATAACTTTCAATAAAATTGTATAAAAACTCTATAATTATTAAGTGGTATATAAAATTCTTATAACTTTAAAAAAATGTGTACATTGATTCTAAATTAATAATTTATATTTTTTTGTATGTAATCATGTGCCAAACATTTTTTGAATTACACATTAGTAAAAAAAATTAGTTAATTTATAATCTCAATAGAGCTCAAATGTTAATGATTAATTTAAGATAGTATACATTTTTTGAAAACTATAAATTTTTTATGTACTATTTAATAATTATAAGATTTTTGTGCACTTTTATTGAAAGATATAGTACTCTTCAAAGTCCTTCACCTATGATAATTTCCTAAAACAAATATTTATATTTTTTTTCTAAAAATCAAAACTCTTTTTTAAAGGTTTTTTTTAATTTTACATTTAACTCCATTTTTTTTAACAATTAAGGCTATTTGTTGTTAAAATTTGTGTAACTTTCTATATATATATTTTTATATTTTAAGTTTAATTTTAAATTTTAGATTCAATGTATAAAAACTAAAAAAATAACAAATTTATTAAAAAAAATGCAATAAGGCCAACTTTTAAAAACAAACAAATAAAGTTATCAAATTAAAAAAAAAAATAATGAGACTAAGGATAGAATGTAAATATATATTTTTAATTGGTTATTAAACTAGAAGAACTAGCTTTTTATTTTTTAAATAAAATTAAATATTAATTATCAAATAATCTGAAAATAATTATATGTGAATTTTTTTCTCTTTAATCTAAAAGGAGAAAAATAAGTATGTTTTTAATCATTAGATAGTATTTTTTTTATAAAAATATCATTGAATTTTAATTTATTATTTATATACATTAAATTTTACAAATTTTATAAAAATATAATCGAATATTTTTGTTACTTATATATTATTAAATTTTACAAATGTAACAAAAATATCATTGATATACATATAATTTGTCGTTAATTGATCGATGATATTTATATAACATTTTATAAAGTTTAACGGTATGAAAGTTATAAAAAAATTTGATTGTATTTTTGTAACAATTGTAAAATTTAATGATATAGAAATAACAAATTAAAATTCGATTATGTTTTTCTAACAACTTCTAAAGTTTGGTGTTAGAAAAGTCTATTTACTCTATCAATATTTTTCTCATAAAATTGAGTAAATATATTTTTTACCACTGAACTTTAAAAATTGTTAAAAAATATAATTAAACTTTGATTTGTTACTTCTATACCATTAAATTTTATAAATGTTACAAAAATATTATCAAATTTTTTTATTATTTTTATACTAAACTTTGCAAATTTAATAAAAATATCATTAACATACTTGTAGCTTTCATTAAATGATTGATTTCGATGGTATATTTATAATATTTTTTAAAATTTAATTATATAAAAATAAAAATAAAAATTGATAATATTTTTATAATAATTATAAAATTTAACGGTAAAAAAATTAACAAATTAAAATTTGATAATATTTTTATAATAATTTTAAAGTTAGATGATAAAAAAATATATTTACTTTCGTAAAGTTTTAACTAAATCATTAGGTGGACTTGTACAGAATAAATCAAAAAGAGGTAAGGATAGTCTAATTTTATTAGTTTTAGCAAAAATACATTTCAAACTTATATTTATTAAATGTGGTATAATAAGTATTATATCTTTGTAAAAATGTCATAAAAATTTATTTTATAAATATAATAAATTTGTGTTATTTTTTTCTTCTTCCTAAAAGTGAGGGTATCACAAATACATTATTTTTAGAAAATATATTTTTATGATTTTTTTTATAAAACTAACGTAATTGTATTTTACCAGTAACTGCTTAATAGATGAGGGATTAAAGTACAACGTTATTATAAATAGTGGTTTTTTTCCAATAATTCCTGGGTTCACTGTGCCGTGAACAGCCGTGTAGGTAACGACCCGTGCAGTACAAATGGTTTGCTAAGAGAAATTGTAAAACGATAAACCCAGAGAGAGAAAATGATAAACAAAATATCTTCACCTGCAAGTCCATGGACAAACCAAACAGTTCAAGGTGAAAATTTTGAGTATCCAAAAACCCCTAACAAGCATTTTGATCTCTCTCCCAAACTTTAATCTGCCATGGCGGCCAATGGTGCTTCTATGGTCAATCTCTCTCTCTCTCTCTTTCTCTCTCTCTCTCTCTTACTTATATATGTATCTGAGTTAGCTATATCAATTGGATTTTGATGTGGTGATCGGTGGCTAATATCAATATAGCAGAGATCTGGGGATGCGGAGAACAGCTTGGAGAAGATCAAGCGCCAGTTAGCTTCGGGTTCTGGCAGGAATTTGCTGCAGGGCCCACTTCTTAAGCGCTCCGAAACGGTACGATTTACCGCCTCTCTATATCTCTTTCATAAATTGTTCTGACATGGTTGGTTTTATCGTTGATTTTTTTTTAATCCTAGCTCATAAAGACGAGGGCTTTCTTACGGTCCAAAATTTGCAGTCCCTTTTTGTTAGCTGAGTGATTTTAGTATTTCCATTAACACGCCAGACATATATGGTTATTGCTAAGGTTGTAACTAAGGAAATTAGGAGCTGAAGAACTTTTCTTTTTTATTTATTTAGGGTACTATCTAATTATTAAATCTATTTTATTGAAGAAAATATACGTAGTTATGTGACAACATTTCTTAACAGTTGGAGCCCTTCTTAAGAATATTGCTTGCTGTGTAATATTGTAATCTTAAATATATATATATATATATATATTTAAAAAATTGCTTACTAATTAAGCTAGAAAAGGGTGATTCTTGCAGATCCTTACATTTGTTGTAGAAATGAGAGCAAAACTGTTTTTGCTGATCTGTGGGGGAGGGACACAGTTAGCACGTAGGCATTTGTTTAGTGGCTTTTGGTTATAGATATGATTGACCTATTTATGATCTTGGTGAATTAATTAAAAATCTCCTGATCCAACAAAGGGTTATGATCATCTTTAAATGTAATATGGTGGTTTTATGTTGAAGATTAATGCTATAACGTATTGACCTTTTTCTTATTTAATCTTTTGCACTTGCTTTGTTTTTCTTCAATCTATTGCTTATGTATCATATTTCCTCTTCAACAGCTCAGAAAATGGAACGAGCGATGGGTGATCTTAGACCCAACTACAGGGAGAATGGAATACAAGTATGAGTTTATCAATTTTACTGTTCTTCACTGCCTATTGAAGATAAACTAACTTTTATCTTTCCAATTTTTTATGTGCTGCTTTAGGATAAGGCGAAATGAGGCAGCTGTCAAGGGAAGAATCATATTCGATGCTAGTAGCACAATCACCATATCTCCTGTGAATTTCCGGTAAGATTAATGACTTTTGGATAAACCTTTTTTTTTTCTCCCCCTTCTTTTCATCACTAGTTTACGTGACAGGTTTTAGTTTCAATAACAATTGATGTGGCTTCTTCATTGTGTTTCAGTGGGCTACCAAAGTATGACAGCTGCTGTTTTTGTATCCATATTTATCATCTTGCTCCTCTAGCAATGCTGAAACAGAGAACATCTCGGTTTCATCTATAAAAATTCCTTTATTGCTGGATCCAAATATTATACTTGCATTGTTCTTAACTTCATTCTGTAGATATTGGAACTCCACAGAGAAAGGACTATTTCCTTTGTGCAGAGACTCCTGGTGCAGCTAGAGCATGGGTAAAAACTTTACAGTAAGTTCTTGCCCTTTGCGATCTGCAATAATATTTGTTGTTTTTGCACATCTTTTTATATTTTAATGTGTATAGTACGTTTTCCTTTTCACATGATACTGGATCATTTATAAGAATCAAAAAGTTAAAGTTCTAAAATGCGCACTTTTGTGAATACTGTAACATCCTCAAGGGCATAAAAGAAATTGGTGCTTAGTTTGAAGATTCATTTTTGTTAAACTCTTAAAGCATTGCCAATTTAGCACTGGGCGTGTCATGATTAAACCGTTACAGGAACTGCATTTTGTGGAGTTACATCAGTGATAATGATGGGAGCTTGCTTTTCCTTCTTAGATATAAAGAAAAAAAAATTGTTTGTTAAAATCCTAAATCAAACTAACTTGGACAGATATTTTTGCTGAAGTGGTACTCTTGCTTTTAAGAATTTTTTTGGTTTAACAGAAATTGGATTTAATTCAATGGTTTAGGATTTGTACATTTGACAGGTTTTGTTTGTTTCACTTTGTTACGCCTCTTTTACTGTCTTTTTCTTTGTAATCCAAAATCTGAGTTCTTTGAAGAAACTTATACACAAGGTCCATTCTTATAGCTAAATGTGGTAGTGACCGGATATATTAAGTGCTTAAATAATGCTTCAAAGGCTGAGTTTTCTCTTTTCTTAAAAAGAAAAAGGTAAAGAGTTTATGCGTCAGATCTTGAAACACATTCATTCTGATCAATGCTTTGATGCTGGCACTTTCCACAGACAAAACTTGCTTTCTACATAGTAATCACCGACTTACTTAAAGACTACATCACTTTCAACATATTTTTTTAATCAACGTAATGCTTTATTGATCTCATCTGATCTTTTTCGTGCTTTTATTTTTTCCTTAAAACTTTTAGAGCAACACAGTTGGTTCTGAAGGCTCATAAAGAGGCTGTCAATTCCTTAAGTGGCAATGGTTCTTCAAAATTAGGAACAGTTGCTACAATTGTTGCTGCTGCCAATTCAACTGCATTGGAATGCTCTAAAGAAATTGAAGCAGCAATGCAGATTTCTCTAAGAAATGCTTTGGGAATGATGACCAATAAGACAATTGATGGTCCAATGGATGATTTTACAATTATGAAGGTGCACTGCTTGTGATTCTCTATTTTCAAATTTTTATCTTCTCAAAGGGAAATGTGCATTCTCGTACACATCTTTTCAATGAAAACAAAGTAGTTGAACTCTCCCACTCCATTAAAGTTGCTGAGGGATGCATAATTCTGATTTTATTGACTGCAGATAGTCTAGTTAAAATTTTCAAACTCTGGTGATATCCCAGCCAGGCTGGGGCTTGGTTGGTATCTTAATGAAAACTATTCCTTAAAACCAATCATAGCCAGTCCTAAGTGAGCAACACTTTCCTCTTATTCTGTTAAATGTTACCTGATCTGGGGTTTCTTGGTATTTAATGTACTTACATCACTCAACGTTGCTGGTGCGTGTCTAGTCACTTTAATCATCCAGTTAATTAGAGTTGTTTACTAACCTTGTAATTGTTTTCCAGGAGACTCTACTAGTTAAGGATGAGGAACTGCAAAATTTGGCTCGGGATCTACGTACAAGGGATTCAACAATAAAAGATATCGCAGGTAAGTTAACTGAGACTGCTGAAGCTGCTGAGGCTGCGGCATCTGCTGCTCATATGATGGACGAACATAGGAGAATTGTTTGTGCACAAATTGAGCGTCTTACAAAAGAATCAGAGAAGAAACTAGAGTCGTCAAGGTCGAAGGTTGGACAATTTCTCATCGTCTTGGTGCTTTATCTTTCTGTTGCAAAGTCTAGCTTATCTGTGTGATTTAAAAGGAAGAAACAAGTCAAAGGAGTGCTTGGTCAGGGGTCATTTCTATTTCTTTTCCTCACCTTACTAGGCTTTACCTCTGGAAAAATTAACTTGATAATGATTTTGAATCGTTTTTATTTTTCTTTTTTGCTTGTGTTTTTTTTTTCTTTCTTTCTATTTTAGCAAAATGAGTTTGAAGATAAACTCATCGAAATAAGTAAAGAAAGAGATAAGTTGATCAAGCAGAGAGACTCAGCCAATCAGGAGGCACATATGTGGCGTTCCGAGCTTGCAAAAGCTAGAGATCGTGCTGTGATACTAGAAGCAGCTGTTGTGAGAGCAGAGGAGAAGGTCAGGTTTACAGAAGCAGATGCTGAATCTAGAATAAAGGATGCCTTGCAGAAGGAGTCTGTGGCGATGAAGGAAAAGGAAGAGCTTTTGGCATATATAAACAAGTTGCAGGCACAACTTCAAAGGTTTGGGTCTTGTAACTTATATACGTTCGTTAGCTTCAGGTTACTGGTACTTAAACTGAACCTTGGTATACTAAATGGTTTTAAATTGCTATTTTGAGGCTTGCAATGAGGCTTGCTAAGGCAAGGCTTGCAATGAGGCTTGCTAAGGCAAGGCTTGCAATGAGGCTTGCTAAGGCAAGGCTTGCAATGAGGCTTGCTAAGGCAAGGCTCATCTGTTTAACGAGTTAAGGCTTATCCTTAAATGGTTTATTTGAAGCTTATGCCTGTATTCGGTTGCGGCTTACATAATTAGATGGTGCACAATGAGGCTTTTGAGGCTTTATGCCTCAAAATTTCTCTATTTCTGAGATTGTCTTCTCATGGATGGGTTTATAATCCCTGATGACACAATGCCCGACCCATAGTAGGCTAAAAACTAGTTTTTAGAGGCAAAACAACCCACGTCAAATTGTGTTGGTCTCAAGTATCACACTTCTACCTATCTGGTTGTATCATATTTTTCCGTATAATTGAATCTTCTGATTAAACCTTATTCATATTTTGCGTGCAAAGAAAGTAGGTACTTCTCGCTTTGCTAATATGACTACGTTATTATAATTTATTTATTTTATAGATGTTATCTTTTTAGTTTTCTTGTTCATTCTTAGTAAAAATTAAGTTAGATTTATAACTTGCATCTTGGTAGAGAATTATCTCAAAACTCTTTAGATTGAGGCTTATGTCTTGTACCTTCTTGAAGTTTCCGTCTCGTCTCATCTCATGTGAGAAAAACACCTCAAGGCTTAAAACTGCCTTTTAAAACCTTAGTATACTTCAGAATACAAACAACTCTCTACTGCTTCAGCTAATTGAGCATTGTATGAGAAAACTCGAGAAAGTTTGGACCATATGACCTTCAACTAAATAAATTTTTACCAGTTGATGAATAGAAAGTGACAGGTTTTCTCATGTGAATGCTTTGGCTGCATTATTATTCTCTCCTTGCCATTTCCTAATAGTGTGTATATCCCCATATTGCATCCTGTGAGTAGACAGCACATCGATACAAAGCAAGTTTTTGATGAGAAGAACGAGTTTAGCTCAGATTTGAGCAACACTACCCTAACAAAGCACGTAGATTTATCCGAGGAAAATGTTGACAAAGCTTGCCTCAGTGATTCTACAGAGAGTATTGTACATATGGAAGTAAATCAGATGAACGTCAGGCCAGTTGGAGAAGGTGGATGGAGCCATATTCCAGCAACAGAGGCACGGATAGCTGATGTAAGAGAAATTTCTCCCGAGACAGAAGCAAGTAGCCTGGATATTCCTGTTGTGACCCAACCTGTTACCAACCATCATGACCATGGGGCAAACTCTTTTGATCAGCCTTGAAAATTGACTTCAATAATGCCATTTGTAAAGCATCAGATTGTTATAGAATGTAGTGTTTCAAATATAGAACATGGATTTAAAAGAAACGTAAACCTTTTCTCTTTTGCTTTTTTATTATTTGTTCTTTTTATTTACTTTTTGTACATAGCAGGACCACAAACTATTCATAATAACTTGTAAAAGTGCCGAAATAGAGTGGCGTGTCAAAGGTTTAATTGCAATAGAATAACGACTTTCATTTTTAATTCGGGATACTTAGTAAATGAATACAAAATTATATATATCCTAATAAATAATATAACGATAAGAAAAGATACAAAGATTAAGTTAATAAAAATTAATTTTTAAAATAAAAAAATAAAATTAATTTTTTTTGTTTTTATGTTTTAAGAAAATAAAATTAAAATAATTAAAAATAAATAAAAATAATTAATTAAATTAGAATTGATAGTTAAGAAGATATATGATAAAATATTTTTGAATAATTAATATTATAATTTTTTAAATATGTGAATCATTAAATTTTTTTAAATATAATTATCAATCAATTACGTGATAAAGTGAATCTAACTTAGTATGTATTCATCTTTTAAGTAAATTATACATGATATATTAATTAACATAATAATACTCACATGTCAATTAAATTGTATATTATTCATTAAGTTCATTAATTATGGATCATATACATAAGAATCATACATCTCTTCTTATAAACTATGTATGTTATTTAATCAAGATAAGTAAATAAATAATTCTCTCAAATGTATTTAATTAACTCTATAGATCAATTGTTGGTCAAACAATTAATAACATAAAAATTAGATTAAATAATACAATTAAACTAAAACCATAATTGGGATAAATTATTAGATTATTACATGTTAAAAATTGGGTTTATAAGACCCTAGATTAATAAATTAACTAGACATAAATTTTATTCATAAAACTCATAATTTTTCATAAAGAAAAACATAAAAATTGATAAAGAAAGAAAAATAAGAAAAAATAAGAAAAAATACAATCAATCTCTTGATTTGTAGCACCAATATTCTCTTGAATCTTTACCAAAATTGTATCTTCTTTTGAATTTTTCTATGTTTTTCTCTCTTCTTAGCTCTAAAAATTACTAAAAAAATGTTAATTTTAGCTCATTAGGGTTTATGGGGGGTAATTAGAAGGTTAAATTAAGCTCAGGTGTAATTTGGACCATTAGATCAGCTTCAAATCAAGGATTGAGATGAAAAAGAAAAAATTAACACCGCCAACCAATATGAGCATGACACGTGGCATGCATGTTTTACTAGGTGAATTAGCATGCAACGCGTGGTACAGGAAGACTGGTCTGGTCAATGCATGTTGAGTCATTGCCACATGACAATCTTTGATTCACAGTTTCGACTTGCATAGTGCACAATTGGAAGGAATGGACGAGTTGTGTGACGACACATAGAGAGACGTTAACTATGTGGCAAACTCGAAATGAACATCGTTTTAACACGTGGCATGACACTGCATCACTCTATACATGCAACTTTTCATGATTTTCCATATTCGCTTGCGTGTGGTCCATGTGGCTTGCTCTATCAATTCCACTACTTGCATGGCATTCACATGGTAGCTTTTGATTGGTATTGTATTAAAAACTCATAGAAATCCAAACAAATCTAAAAAAATTTTAAAAATTATATTATCACCCCTTTTTACTAGAAAGTTCATATTTTAATATTTTTAACCCCAAAAATACTATTTTTTGAATAAAATGAGCAAATATTAATTAAAAAATTGTACTAATAACTTTACTTTCATAAAGTCATCACACCCCAAACTTAACTTTTTACTTGTTCTCAAATAAAGCCAAATCTAACTAAATAAACTGATATGGGTAGTATATTTAAATATATATATCTATTAATACATGCATTTTGGTGAAAACTATCCCTCTTAAAAGTTGTATAATTTTATGACAAAGATATTCACATATTCATCAATCAATATTCCATCAATACGAGGATATGAAAGGTTTTTTTATCTTCAATCAACGTCCCATCAATATAAGGATATGCAAAGTTTTTTGAAAAATTGATTCGTGTGTGTGCATGTGTATTACACATGAAATCAACCTATAAAAGTGTGATAATCAATTCAATCTTAGAACAAATCTCATAAGTCTATTTTTCACATCCTTTTCCACTAATATAAATATGGACTTAGAAATCAACCTAAACAAGTATGCTAATTAATTCAATCTTAGAAAAAATATCGTAAGTCTATTTTTCACATCTCTCTCCATTAACATAAATATGCACTTAGTTAAAGATCAATAAGAACTTTACATGCTTGTAACGTAAGGCTTAGGTGGGGTCGATATATGAAGACATTTAGGCTCTTATCACACCTTGGCTTTTTTTTATTCATCATGCACTTTTTAATTACAATTGAGCTTTAACTTGATATTTTAGTGCACCTTCTTTTATCATTCTTTTCATATTATTTTGTTTCGTATCTCTTTTTTTAGCATCACAACACCCCAAACTTATTTTTAATTTTATTTTCTTTTTCCTTAGAGGGATAATTGCATTGTGAGTTTTTTTCTTAGGATGCATTACATTTATCCTTACTCTGTAGCATAACACACAATTACTTTTTTTTCATACAAGCTAAAGGTGTAAAGGTAAAGGTAACACTTGTTGGTTAGGTACAAAATGTGACTTAACGAAATGAAAGGTTCTTAATTGACTCAAATGGGTGATTAAATATATTAATAACGGTTAGCTTTAAAAGACTCAATCAATCCAAATAAGTCCTAAATCATTTCTCTTGCTAAATGTTATTTATGATTTCGTTGCAAGGGATGATCAAATAGATTATAAAACATGGTAGATCTCATTAACTCACATAACTCACACAAATCTTCTCTCAATAAAAATACCAAAATCAATCATGAACATGTACATAAAAATTTGAATCAATTCAATCAAAACTAACAAGCATATCACATGATTAATGTAAGTATCTTAACAAGCATGTTACATTACTTATCCTATTCATAACAACCAATTTTTATGTTTCATAACAAGAATGCATGCATTTAGTTTTTATATATTTATCAATTTTTTCCCAAATCATGATTAAAAAAATCCTAAAGCAATCCTTAAAAATTGAAAATGTATACCAAACACTAAAGTAGAGAATGAAGCTCCCTCCCCCAAACTTAAATTGTGCACATATAAATATGAAAAAAGTAAAAGGAAAGAAAAATCCCTTAGTCTTGGCACACCACATCTATTATGGGAACTACTCAATCTTGTTATATCATTACTCTTCATATTTATTCACCTACAAAGAAAAAACAATAAAAATATAAGTGAAATAACGTTGGGTTGCCTCCTAATCAGCGTTATGTTTAACGTCCTTGACTAAACGGTTATATCAACTCCTAAGGTACATCTCTTTGTGTCCATTTACTTTTGAGTTTTCCCAAAAATAGTTTAAGTGTTGATTTGTTCAATAATACTTTATATTCCAGTCTAAAAATACAATGCTCAATTCTTTTATAATGCCATATTTTTGTTTTTTTTCCTTTTCTTTTTGGCGTTCTTATAAGTATTCCACCGTAGCTCATCTAATTTATGTATTTCTAGCATGTTTTTCACCTCTCTATTAGACTCTTTAGCTTGCAAACTTGATTAGGGATGGTAGGAAAAAGGTGTAGGGTCTATCCATGGTTCACTTCAATTGATGTTTTGAGCCTTGAGCTTATCTCAAAACATTCCAAAAATGCATTTGATACACACATGGGAGGCATGTCCTCCAAAAAGTTCACAATATCAACCTTTGATTCCATACATTTAAAGTTAAAACAAGTTGAGTTTTTTTCTAGTGAGTTTATGTCCATGTTTATAGCATCTTGTGTTAAAGTCTTAAGTGTGAGTGACTTAACAAATTCTCTTAAATTATCATCACAATCAGTAACATTTATCCTTAAGCATTTATTAGCATTATCAATATCAAGGGATTTAGATGCTTTAAAAACTTTAAACGTTACTTGTTCATCTTGCACTCTCTTTGTAAGTTCATCTTTTTATACATCAATGAGTACTTTTCTGGCTGCTAAGAATGGACGACTAAGTATGATAGTAATGTTACGATCCTCTTCCATGTCTAGTATAATGAAATCCTCTAGAAAGACGAACTTATCCACTTTTACTAGCACCTTCTATCACAACCAAGGTCTCTTAATTGGTATATCCACCATTTGTAATGTTACTGAAGTGGGTTTCTCTTTACCAAACCCCAATCTTTTAAAAATCAATAATGGCATAATTAATGCTAAAACCCAAGTCACATAATGCTTTCTCAAAGTAGATGTTCCCAATAATGCAAGGGGATGTCAAAGCTACAAGGATCTTTCAATTTTTGGAGTATTTTTTTCTAGCAAGGAATGGCACAACAATCTTCAATCAAGGTCATTGTTTCATTATCTCCAAGCTTCTTTTTTCTTAGACAGGATGTCCTTTAGAAATTTGATATAAGAAGGCGTTTGTTCAAGTGCATCTACAATTGGTATATTTATATGCAACTTCTTAAATAATTTTAGAAATTTTGAAAATTGCATATTTAACTTTTGCTTTTGCAGTCTTTGAGGGAAAGAAATAGCGGGTTTGCATAGGTTGTTCTTTTTTGGCTCAATTATTTTCATTTCATTACTCTATTTATCCATTAATTCCTGGCTCTCTTTATCTACTTGTTCCTCCTTATCCTTGTTAGTTTTTGGTTCCTCCTTATCCTTTTTAGTCTCATGTTTCTCCTCTAGAGTTTTACCACTCCTCAAGGCTATGAAATTGTAATGTTCTTTACGTTATTTTCTTTGATTTATAATTGTGTCACTTGGAATATCACCTTGAGGCCTTTGACTTATGGCCAGGGCAAGTTGCCCAATTTTAGTCTCTAAATTTTGAATTGGAGCCTCTTGGGTGGAAACTTTTGTTCTTATTGATTGAATGAAGTTTTTTATCATCCCCATTAAAGCATTTGTATTGTCCTCAGTATGTGGCTTCTTCTCTTGCACTTGCGATTGATATGGTTGTTGAAAACCTAATGGTATAAATGATTAATGTTGAATTTATTACCACCTTGATTATTGTTATTCCAAGAGAAATTGGGATGTTGTCTTCATCATGGGTTATATGTGTTCGAGTATAGATTATTGTTTTGGTTCACATTACCTATATAGAATGATGATTTAGGATTATTTATACAATTATCAAGCAAATGAGCTCCCCCACAAAATACACAAGACACCCTTGAATCTTGGGCTTGGTTTATACTCGTTGGAGAGTTTTGAACCTTCCAAAGATTAACTAAAGATGACACTTGATCTGTAAGTGTCATGATATCATTTACCTCATATATTCTGGCTACTCTTCTTGTGGCTATCATTCTATCCATTGGCCATTGATAATTATTAATAGCCATTTTCTCAAGTAAATCATAAGCTTGATTGTAAAATTTGGCTAGCAAAACTCTATTAGCGGATGCATCAACAATGGTTTTTATTTGAGAACTAAGACCATTGTAGAAAGTCTCCATTCGAATCCAATGAGGAATACCATGGTGAGGATACTTTCTTAGCAATTATTTGAATCTTTCCCATGCTTCATATAAAGATTCTTCTTCATATTCTTGGTTTGAGGTAATGTCATTTCTAAACTTTGCATTCTTTTTGGTAGGAAATATTTCATCAATAATTTCTCCATCAAATCATTCCAACTTATAATAAAATCAGGTGGCAAAGTGTTTATCCAAACTTGAGCACGGTCTTGCAAAGAGTAAGGGAATAATCTAAGTCTAAATACCTCTTTGGTCACACCACTGAATTTAAATGAATGTATAACTTCAATAAACAATCTGAGATGTAGATGAGGATCCTCCATTAATAATCTGTTGAATTGTTAAACTGTTTGCAACATTTGAAACATCACTGATTTTAGTTCAAAATGATCATCTTGAATGTTTGGCCTTGTAATACTTGGATTCAATCTTTCCAACATAGGTATTACATATTCATTCATAGTTATCATTCATTAAAGGTATCTAATTGTTAAATTTTACCTCATTATTGTTTATTTTTAATGGATTAGCAATTTCTTTCATTTGGGTGACTACTTGTTGTTTTCTTATGAATATCAAAATACCATCAATTTCATAATCTAAAGACAAGATTTCTTTCTCATGAACTTTGCTCATGTAATAGACTCAAATGCGTTTCTAATAGCACTAAAGAAGATATCTAAATTAAAACTAAATAAAAATTAAAAAGAAATAACTAAATAAATACATTAAAATTTTAAAAAATAAATAAAGAAATTAACTAAATAAATAAATAGATAACTAAATAAATTAAAAAATTTAAAATTAAATAAAGAAAAATAACTAAAATAAAATAAAAAAAAATAATTTATAATATTTATAATTCCTACTAATGGCATAAAAATCTTGACTATATACGAATTGTGTTCAATGAATACGCAATTATATGTATCATAACAATTAATATAATGATAAAAAAATATCATTCTTATGGAAATTATGTTATTAAAAACAAATTTTTTTTTGTGTTTTTATGTTTGAAGAAAAATTAAAATAACTAGAAATAAATAACAATAATTATTTAAATCAGAATTGGCAGTTAGGAAGATATATGAGAAAATATCTATGAATATTTAATCCCCTAATTTTATAAACATGTGAATCATTAAAATCTCTCTAACAAAATTATCAACTAATTACATGATCAATTGAATTTAACTTAGCATACATTCTCCTCTCAAGTAAACTACACATCACATAGTAATTAACATAATCATACTCTAATGTCAATTAAATTTCATACTACTCATTAAGTTAATTAATTATAAATTATATACATAAGAATCATACGTCTCTACCTATAAATTATGCATGTTATTTAATAAAGACAAGATTTTAAATAATTATCTCAAATTTATTTAATTTCCTTTATAAATCAATTAAAATCATAATTAGGGTAAATTATTAAATTATCACATGTTAAAAATTGGGTTCATAAAAACACACATTTTTCATAAATAAAAACATAAAAATTGATAAAGAAATGAAAAGAAGAAGAAATACAATCAATATCTTGATTTGTAGCACAATTCTCCCCTTGAATCTTTACCAAAATTGTATCTTTTTTTGAACTCTTCTTAACTCTAAAAATTAATATAAAAAAACATGTTAATTTCAACTCATTAGGATTTATGGGATAATTAGAGGGTTAAATTAAGCTCAAGTAGAATCTGGACTATCAGATCAGCTTTAAATCAAAGGTTGAGATGAAAACAGAAAAAATTAATAGTGCCAATCAATAGGAGCATGACACGTGACACATAAAGTTTTACTAGCCTGGTCTGGTAAATGCATGCTAAGTCATTGCCACACGACAATCTTTGATTCATGGTTATAGCTTACGTGGTGCACAGTTGGAAAGAACGGATGAGTGGTGTAATGACACATGGAGAGACGTTGATCACACGGTGAACTCAGAATGAACCTCATGCTGACACGTGACATGGTACTACATCATTCTATACATGCAGATTTTTGTGATTGGCCATCTATACTTGCATGTGATCCATGTGGCTTGCTCTGTCAGCTCTATTGCTTACCTGGCATCTACGTGATACCTTCTAATTGGTACCGCGTTAAAAATTCATAAAAATTTAAAAAAAAAGTCTCAAAAATTTTAAAAATTATATTTTTACCTATTTTCACTATAAAGTTCATAATTTAATATTTTTAACCCTAAAAATACTACTTATTAAATAAAACGAGTAAATATTAAGTAAAAAAGTACACTAATGATTCTACTTTTATAAATCCATCATCCCTTTATGTCATATAAATATGATTTTTTTTTAATGTAAAAAAATATATTTTTTACATATTTAAAAATTTGGTGTATATATGTTCTTTTAATAACATAAAAAAATATTTTCAAAAAATTTTAAAAAAAATAATTGAATAATTGAATCGTACAAAAATTCAATTCAATTATAGTGTGTGAAATTCATTATTCCGTTCACAATATGTGGGCATTTTTTTACGAGATTAGTTTTCTGTATTGCCTATTGTAAAATAAGAATAAATTAGTCACCTTATAGCATGTATAGCTATCTTACAAATAAAATAGCATAAATTTATAAATATATTATTGAATTATTGTATTTATATTATTTATACTATCAAAATAAATTTTGTCCTATTTTTACGATCGAATTAAATAAAAAATTTCTATTTATAACACTTTGTTAGTCTTTCATCTCTGTCTCATTTAAAAAATTATAAAATCTAAAAAATTATAAAATCCATTGATTACTATCTTCTTCATTAAGGGTGGATACGGTCCGATCCAATCAAATTTTTAATTTTTTTTTAATAAATTGGACAAGATTGGACTAGCTAAAGCGTAACGATTTGATTTGTTTCTCATTTTAACAGTTAGTATAAATGTTATCAGAGTTAAATACAAAAAATAGTACCAAATTAGTGAAATGGTTAGTCAGCCTACCAGAAGAGCTCATTTTCTCTTTTCTATTAGGCGTAAAGTGTTGGGAAACAAAAGTAATATAATTATTTAATTTAAGCAATTCAGTCTCGTGAATATTGGGTCAAACATTAGAGGTCCTATAATTTTTCAAAATAAGCACCTTAATCCTGTAATTTATTAAGTGATCACCTGTAGTCTAGTTATTTATGAAAGTAAGGCATTATAAGTCCTCATTTAATAAATTATATTACTAAAAGTTATTTTTTTAATAATAATAGGACTATTAGTACCCAAATCATAAATTATAAGACTAAAGTGCTCATTTTTGAAAAAATTATTGGACTTCTAATGCCTAACCTAATAATTAGGGAACTAATGTGCTTATTAGGTAACACTTACAAGACTTCTAATATCTTTTTCTTATTAGATGCATGGTTTGAGTCTTCTTGACCTTATTTTTTTTAATTGATTGAACATCACACTTCAACTAAAAAAATACAGTTACTATGCCTCAGACTTGTCATAGATATAAATAACATAAACCAACCAACTGAGCTACATTGATTTGTATTATTTACATTATGTGATTAAATATATAACTGTTAAAATAGAGTCTAATTAAATTAATGTTTTTACAAATTGGGCCTGATAGAAATAAATAACAAACTGAACCAAATTGTACAAAATGATTCAGTTTTTCAATTCAATCCAATTTAATGATTTATTTGTCCGTCCATATTCTTCATCATATCTTGAACAAATAACCCTTCTTACCAAACCTTCAAAAGATCTCAAGAAGAATTCAACAAGTCATATACCTAACACAGAAGAGAGAAATGGGAAGTAAGAACCAATTTTTGTGCTCAAAGTCTTATACCTAACAACCCTTGGAAAATCATTCCATTCCTTATGATCTACATTTTACATTTACAAATCTTGTTTGGGTTGGGGTTTTCAGTCATTGATTTTCATACACAACCTTGCTCACAATTTCATCCACTCTTCAGTCTAATGGAAGATTATGTACTTGAATCTAGGTTGAAATAAAATCAAACAACAAAAAATATAGAGACACATCTAAATCAAGCTTCTGAATTACCATGAGGCAACCATAAAATCTTTATGGAATTTTTTTGAGCATTATTAACAATATAAAGAGATTATAAGGAAAGATTGATTTATTGTATTGATATTGTTGTAACTGTGTATCTAAAATGTATATAAGGAATCCTATTTATATGATTATAATAGGTGTACTATTGTACTTCTCTGATAATACAGAAACATAGTAGTGCATGTGAAGTATAATAGAAAGTATAGTAATACATAAATGAAGTACAATATCTTATATATAGGATATATCTTATATATTAAAAATCTTAACATCCATCTTCAAACTCAAGGAGGAAGAGAAACAATCAAATTGAGTTTGGAAACTAAGTCTTGAAATCTACCTAGTGGATGAGATTTGTTTAAAATGTCATTTTTTTGATTTGTGGAGGATACTGATTTGAGACAAACAGTGTCTTGAAGAACATGTTGACGAACAAAATGACAATCAATCTTGATATGTTTTGTTTGTTTATAAAATATATCATTGTGAGTAATCCGAATAACACTCTGATTGTCACAATATAGGATATTTGAGGTTGACTAGAGAACACTCATATCAACAAGTAGCTAGCGAAGCCAAAGATGTTCTTGAGTAGTGTCAGCAAGAGTGTGATATTTAGCTTTAGTAGTGGATCGAGAAGTGAGAGATTGTTTCTTTCTTTGCCAAAATATGAGAGATTTCCCAAGAAAGAAATAGTATCCCGTGGTAGAGCGACAATAAGTAAGGTCACATGCCTAGTCAACATCAAAGTAGGTGGAGAGAAGAAGATCAGACTTGTTGGAGAAGTGAAGGCTGTGAAACATGGTGCCTTTGATGTAGACCTTGGAATAAACATGAACTGACTAACCAGATGAATAACATAGACGATGTCAGAGAGAGTGACTGTGAGATAAAAAAGACTATCAACTAGTTATTTGTATAATGTGGCATTTGAGAGAACAATATCATCTAATGGAATAGTTTGACATTAATTTCTATAGGTCTTGATGCAGTCTTGAAATCAATAAGGCCAGATTAATTAAGAATATCTGAATAGTACTTTTCTTGAGAGAGATAATATCCTTGAGAATCATATGAGATTTTCAGGCCCAAGAAGTAATGGAGACGACCAAGGTCTTTCATTTCAAATTAATAGCTCAAAAATTTCTCAAAATCAGTATTGCTAGTAGATTCATCCCCTATTATGATTATATCATCTATATAAAAGAGTAAAAGTGTAACACCAATGGGGTTATTTCGAATAAAAAGGCCAAAGTCAAAGAGCTAGAAATGAAGCCAAAGTGAGTAAGTGTAAAGATGAACATGCAAAACCAAGCCCGCGGAGCTTGTTTGAGGCCATAGAGAGCACGACGAAGTCTATATACTTAATGAGATGAATAAGTATATCGAAAAGGAGGTTTTATGTATACTTCCTTGGTTAGATCTCCATTGAGGAAAACATTTTTGACATCCATTTGAAACATTTTCCAATTTCGGGCAGTAACAACAACAATGATACTGTGAATAGAGGTGAGGTGAGCTACAGATGCAAAAGTGTCTTTGTAGTCGATGCCATATTTTTGTGTAAAACCCTTTGCAACCAGTCAAGCTTTATATAGTTCCACAGACCCATTTGAATGAGTTTTGATTTTGAAAATCCACTTATAGCCAATCAAAAATTTATCATATGAAAGATCAACAAGATCTCATGTATGTGCTTTTGTTAAAGCCTATAATTCATCTGTCATAACTTGCTGCCAATGAGGGTTAGAATTAGCTTCTCGATAGTTTTGGGGTTCATGATGAGGCAAAATTGTAGAGAAACATTGGTAATCATGAAGATGAAAGGGAAGAGTACTTACATGAATAGAACGACGAAGTGATGACTCTATATAAGCAAGTGGTTAGTTTTCAGAGGATGTTTTAATTGTAGGATCAGTAGAAGGAGAAGACATATCAGGAGAGGCTATAGTAGATAGTGGAGAGGGTAATGAAGCAATGTAAGAAGGAAATAGATCAATAGTTGGGTCATTAATAAGAGTGAGGTAGGATATGAGACATGAAATTGGGAAAGAGAGGAAAACATTTTATGTTCCGAGAAGATGACATAATGAGAGATGTGCAATCATTGAAAGAGAGAGTCCCAACAACGATAACCTTTGTGTTTTACTCATTACCCTAAGAAACAACAAAGACGAGCACAAGGTACTAATTTATTGTATTAATGAGGGTGAAGAAGAACAAAATAAGCACAACCAAACTCTTTGAGTAGTTCATAAGATGAAGGAGTATAATAGAGACGCTAAGGGGATTAATTGTGAATAACAGGCATTGAAACACGATTGATGGTATAAACAGGCATAAGAGCTGCTTCACCCCAAAAGAATTTAGGACAAGAACTAGAAATAAGGAGAGTATGAACAATATTAAGAATATATCTGTGTTTTTACTCAGCTCTTCCATTTTGTTGAGATGTGCCAAGACAAGAGTATTAAGAAAGAATGCCATTTTGTCAAAGAAAATTTAAAAAAAATTATTTCTTTATATTCCATAGCATTATCAGCTTTAAGAACTTTGATAGTTTGAGAAAATTAGGTTTTAACCATTTGAGAAAATTCATAATAAATTTTGAGTAATTTAGACCTATGTTTCATGATAAAAGTAGAATCACTTTTATTAAAACATAAAGCAAGTTGTTTTCCCAATTGACAAGGCAAACAATTTACCTTACCAAAAGTAGAAACAGATCCTAATTTACCAAAAGATGCTAAGGCACGAAGACGTCTTATAGACGTATGACCTAGATGAGCATGTCATAGCTTGATAGGAGTAGTAGAAGTAGCAACAGAAGGATGAAGAGAATTGGGTAGATGAAGGTTGATAAGTTCAAATAGTCATCCAAATTTACGGCCTATCCCAAGGGTCTACCCTATCTGTGAATCCTGCACATGACAACCAGAAGAGGAAAAGGTAATAGTAAGACCAAGTTCACATAATTCAGCAACAAAGATAAGATTCAGAGCAAGGTTGGAAATATGAAAGGTGTTATAAAGTGATATAGAAAATATGGAAATTTGACTTATATCATTAACATGCATATGTAAACCATTAGCAGTTTGAATTAAAGGTTTAGAGATGGAAGCTTTTGTGAGAGAGAATATGTGAGTATTATCAATCATATGGTTACAATAAGCAGAATAAAAATACCATGAAGATTTACCTAATGTGAGAGACAAGGTAGTCGAGAGAGGATTACTAGATTTTGAGATGACATATTTAAGAAGACCTTCAAGTTCTTGAGTATAGAAGATAAATTTGTCATGATTACCCTTAGAAACAATAGTAGTGATAGATGAGTTACTAGTTTTACCTTAAGCATTTTGATAGGGATTCTGAGTGCAATCTTTTTGAAAATTTCCTAGACCCTTCTTATGACAAAATTTACATATTAGAATGTGACATGTGAGAAGGTTATGATTGGTGTTATGACAGTAGGTGCAACCTTGTTGTTTGGAGCCCTCTTTAGAATTAACCTCCTTTAGGGCGATAAGAGAGAATGGCAAGAATAGAATCTGTAATATGAACTTGGAAAACCCCAATCCAAGTTTCTTTATAGGGAAGCCTAGTCACATATCTAAGGGCAGAAAAGGACTAAGATGAAGTAAGGAAGCCCAAACATGTTTAAACCGATTATGGAAAGCCATGAGAAAAATAACAAGATGTTGGCAATTACAGTAAGTTGCAAATATTTCATCATCAATTTTGTTTGTCCAGGTTGGTTCAGAGAGAGTGAGTTGATCCTAAATAGTATGCATATTAGAGAGAAATTGGTTAATCATTTAATCAAACCTCTAACATTTGCATGAAGATCTGTCAGAAGTTGATATTGATTTTCCAGATCTATGGTAGTGAATTGAGTCTCAAGAAATTCCAATACATCCTTGGCAGTGTCCTAATGCCCAAATTCACCATGGATTGATAATAGAGTGGTGTTGTGGAACTAGATAATAATTTGATGATGTTTACTCTCTTAATCTTCAAGACGGTCAGCAAATAGAGAGTCGGGTTCAATGATTTATTTTATGGATATATAGATATAATTTGTTATGAGACGTCATAGCTTGCATCCTTTTAAGAAACTCTTTATTTCTTATGCCCAGGTTAGATAGTTAGTATTATGGGTGTCCACCGGTCTGGTCCGTTCTGGTTTGGAGGAAAATAATTTAACTGAACTGGACCGTTTATATTACTCAAACCGGACTATTTGAAATAGTTTTAATTAATACAAACTGGACTAGACCGTTTGATTTATAAAACAATTCAATATGGTTCGATTCGATCTGGTTTCCGGTTTGGTTCATTTTTTGGACACCTCTAATGAGAAATAATATGAAAATTTTAATATATTATTAAACTGGTCTGGTCTGGTTCAACCGGTTTAAAAATTAATACAAACCGGACCAAACTGTTTGATTTATAAAACCGTTCGATCTGGTTCGGTTTTCTAGTTTGGTCCGATCCGGACCGGTTTATGGACACCCCTAGTTAGTATCATTAAAGGTGGTAGAGATTGGTTTGAAGACATCATCTCAATCCATTTTAAAGGAATAATAGAGGAAATGTAAAGGAATAGTATAAATGAGCTTATATAGGTCAAAAATAACCTTAAAATGAAAAGAAGAGTCGAAAACAAGCTTCGAATCGATCTGAATTGGTGAAGAACCAGCCATAATGGTGATGAACCATGTCTGATGGACTGGGTTAGGGTGCGATTGGAGCGTGGGTCAAGGGATATTGGAGCCCGGGTCGGGTGCTATTGGTTTTCCAATCAAGCGTGGGTTGTGGAGTAGGTTGGGACTATAAATGGGTTGGCGCTTGTGTTCTGAGAACATATCCTTTGGGTGATGCATAAGAGGTTATTTTGGGATGATTTTGATAGTGTTGGAATTTTCTGGATTAGATGAACCTGATGTTGGTATTTTGGCTTTGATTGGATTAGTATAGGTGATGTTTTTTTATAGCAGAAACTTTATGGTTATAGTGATTTATTGTGATGAGTAGAGACGAAATTTTGATAGAAATTCTAGAGGTATATGAGTGGCTCTGATACCATATTAACAGTATAGATAGATATTAAAAAATGACTAATTTATTTTATTGATATTGTTGTGACTATGTATCTAAAATGTACATAAGTAATCTTATTTATAGGATTGTAACATGTGTACTATTTTACTTCTCTGATAATACAATAATAAAGTGTTATAACTACAATAGAAAATACAATAATAAAGAAATGAAGTACAATTAATATATATTATATAAGATATATCTTATATATAAGCATCATCTCTTACTCAGTAAAGTGTTGGAGATTGTTGTTATAAAGCTCCTTAATTTAAGAAGCAAAACATGGAGCAAAACAAGGAGTAAAACATAGAGCAAACATGGAACTTAATTCAATGAGAAATTCAAGGAACCATTAATTTAAGGAGTAATTCAAGGAGTGAATTTTCCTATAAATAGATGTGTAATTGTAATGAATTAATCATCCAAAGTGTTCATTCCAATTAAGAGAAAAGCTTTTGTGAGAGAAAATTGAGAGTAATATTCTTGGGTGTAATTGGGTTGTGAGTTGTGAGTGTTGTAAACACCTTGTGTAATTTCTCCCCTTTCAGTAAAAAGATATGTTGTAGGTCTGGAGACGTAAGCAAGATTGGCTGAACTCCATTATCAAATTTGTGTGTTATTTTTCTATTCTTGCTTTCTCATAAATCTGGCTTATCGGGAATTTGCGTAATTTCCCAACAACTGGTATCAGAGCTTTTGTTGACGATATTTGTTCGTTGATGGAGATGTTCTAATACACGGTGGTTTGCAAAAATAGTCAGAAACGATCCGAAGAAAGTCATATTTAAGTGGGAGCAATGGCCGCAGATGAAGGAAGGGTGAAACTCGAGAAATTTGATGGCACAGATTTCGGGTTTTAGAAAATACAGATAGAGGATTATCTGTATCAAATAAATCTATATCAACCTCTCTCAGGGAAGAAGCCAGAGGCTATGAAGGAAGAAGATTGGAATCTTCTAGACAGACAAGCCCTTAGAGTTATTCGATTGACGCTATCCCGTAATGTTGCTTTCAACATAGCAAAGGAAAATACCACGGCGGGTCTTATGGTAGCTCTCTCCAATATGTATGAGAAGTCATCAGCCTCAAAAAAGGTGCACTTAATGAGGCGTTTGTTCAATTTACGGATGACGGAAGGCGCATCGGTAGCTCAGCATCTCAATGAACTCAACACAGTCACAACCCAATTGAGTTTAGTAGAAATTGAATTCGATAAAGAAGTACGAGCATTGATACTTTTGTCTTCTCTATCAAAAAGCTGGAATGCTACTATCACGGCTGTGAGTAGCTCGTCAGGAAGAAATAAGTTGAAATTTGACGATGTTCATGATTTGGTTCTTAGTGAAGAGATCCGACGTAGAGAGTCAAGTGAATCGTTAACTTCTTCAGTTTTGCATACAGAGTCAAGAGGAAGAAATTCAACCAAAGGGAATGGACGTGGTAGAACAGACTACCGAGGTAGATCAAAAGAGAGAAGGTCCAAATCCAGGAATCCTAATAATTCCCATAGCTCGAAGACTATCGAGTGTTGGAATTGTGGAAGAATCGGGAACTACAAAAATCAGTGCAAGAGTGCACCGAAGGACAAACAACTGAAGGCAGAGGCAAATGTTACTTCCACCTCAGGAGGGGATGATGCATTGATATGCTCTTTGGAGAGCAAGGAAGAATCTTGGGTGTTAGACTCTAGAGCATCGTTCCATGCTACTTCACAGAAAGAATTCTTCGAGAAATATGTCCCTAGAAACCTTGGAAAGGTATATCTTGGTGATGATCAACCACGTGCTATTATTGGTAAAGGTGTAGTGAAGATTAAGTTGAACGGGTCTGCTTGGGAGCTGAAGGATGTCAGGCATATTCCCGACCTCAGAAGGAACTTAATCTCAGTAGGGCAGTTGGCCAGTGAAGGCTACACTACGATCTTCCATGGTGATGATTGGAAGATTTCAAAGGGTGCAATGATAGTTGCTCGAGGCTAGAAAAGTGGCACTCTTTACATGACAACAGAGGCACGTTGTTCAATTACAATTGCAGCAGGAAATGAAACACCCAATCTGTGGCACCAGAGACTAGGCCACATGAGTGAGAAGGGGATGAAGATTATGCACTCAAAAGGAAAACTTCTAGGTCTACAGTTTGTAGAGATGGACATGTGCAAAGATTGCATACTTGGAAAGCAAAAGAGAGTCAGCTTTCAAACAAGTGGCAAAACCCCAAAGAAGGAAAGGCTAGAGCTTATTCACTCTGATGTTTGGGGACCAACGACCGTATCATCTATTGGTGGGAAACACTACTTCGTGACTTTCGTCGATGATCACTCTCGAAAGGTATGGGTTTACTTTCTAAAGCATAAGTTTGAAGTATTTGAGGCTTTCAAAAGATGGAAAGCTATGGTGGAAAATGAGACGGGTTTAAGGATAAAAAAGCTCAGAATCGATAATGGTGGTGAATATGAAGACATTGGATTCAAAAATTTCTACTATGAGCATGGAATTAGAATGGAAAGAACTGTGCCAGGCACGCCTCAACACAATGGTGTAGCTGAGCATATGAACCAAACGTTGACAGAAAGAGCCAAAAGCATTCGTATACAGTCAGGTCTACCGAAGTAGTTCTGGGCAGAAGTAGTCAACACGACAGCTTACTTGATCAACTAAGCCACATCTGTTCCATTGGAGCATAGAATACCAGAGGAAGTATGGAGTGGAAAAGAGGTGAAACTATCACATCTAAAATTTTTTGGCTGTGTAACATTTGTGCATATCAGTGATCAAGGTAGGAATAAGCTTGATCCCAAATCCAAGAAATGCACATTCATCGGCTATGGTGAGGATGAGTTTGGCTATCGCATTTGGGATGATGAAAACAAGAAAGTTATCCGTAGTAGAGATGTGATTTTCAACAAAATGGTGATGTATAAGGACATGCATAAAATAGACGCCAATGACTGAGAGCAGAATGAGTCAGTATTTGTAGATGCAAATGATGTCCCCGATAATTCTGCAACAGACCCAATTGTAACAAGTCCTCAGCCAGAGGAACTTGTTGGACAGAGCAGTATGCAACAGTCTGACACACCACAACCTCATACTCCAGCTCCTGTATTGAGAAGGTCTTCTCGACCTCATGTGCCTAACAAGAGATACATGAGCTATATGTTACTAACTGATGGAGGGGAGCTTGAATGCTATGATGAAGCTTGTCAGACTCGAGATTCTAGCAAGTGGGAGCTTGCCATGAAAGAAGAAATGAAATCTCTCATCTCCAACCAGACATGGGAACTAGCTGAGTTACTTATGGGAAAGAAGGCACTTCACAACAAATGGGTGTACCGGGTGAAAGAGGAGCATGATGGTTCCAAGAGATACAAAGCTCGCCTAGTTGTCAAAGGGTTTCAACAGAAGGAAGGAGTTAACTATACTGATATTTTTGCTCCCGTTGTGAAGCTCAATACTATCAAATCAGTGTTGAGTATTGTAGCCATTAAAGATCTTCATCTTGAACAGTTGGATGTGAAGACTACATTCCTTCACGGAGATTTAGATGAAGAGATATACATGTACCAGCCAGAAGGTTTCTCAGAAAGAGGGAAGAAGAACATGGTGTGTAGACTTAAGAAGAGTTTGTATGGCCTGAAACAAGCCCCGAGACAATGGTATAGAAAGTTTGACAGCTTCATGCACAAGGAAGGTTTCCAGAAGTGCAATGCTGACCATTGTTGCTACTTCAAGAGATATAGGTCCAGTTATATCATTTTACTACTTTATATTGATGATATGTTAGTAGCAGGTTCAGATATAGATGATATTAAAAGGTTGAAGCATCAATTGTCAAAGGAGTTTGACATGAAAGACTTGGGTCCAGCAAAGAAGATTCTTGGAATGCAAATCACAAGAAATAAGAAGAAAGGATCCTTGCAGTTATCTCAGGCAGAGTACATCAATCATGTTTTGCAGAGATTCAACATGGGTGATGCCAAGCTAGTTAGCACACCCTTGGCCAGTCATTTTCGCCTATCCAAGGATCAGTCCCCTCACACAGAGGAAGAGAGAGCTAAGGTTTCTTATGCCTTAGCCATTGGAAGTTTGATGTATGCAATGGTCTATACGAGACCAGACATTGGCCATGCAGTGGGAATTGTTAGCAGATTTATGTCAAATCTAGGGAAAACTCATTAGGAAGCAGTCAAGTGGATTTTGAGATATCTGCGAGGCACCACAGAAAAGTGCTTGTACTTTAATAAAGGAAAGTTAAAAGTACAAGGGTACATAGACACAGACTTTGGAGGTGAAGTTGATCACCGAAGAAGCACCATCGGTTATATATTTACTGTTGGAACTACAGCTGTTAGTTGGATGTCGCAAATACAGAAAATTGTCACTCTATCCACTACAGAGGCTGAGTATGTAGCAGTAACTGAAGCTAGTAAAGAGATGATATGGCTTCAAGGTTTGTTAACTGAGTTGGGATTCAAACAGGAGAAGAATGTTCTGCATAGTGATAGTCAAAGTGCAATACACTTGGCGAAGAATTCAGCATTTCATTCTAGAACCAAGCATATTGGACTTCGTTATCACTTCATCATATCTCTATTGGAAGACGATGTGTTAATACCAGAGAAGATTCAAGGAAGCAAAAATCCAGCAGATATGTTAACAAAGGTGGTGACTATTGACAAACTGAAGTTGTGCTCAACTTCAGTTGGTCTGCTAGAGTAACAAAGAATAGAAAAGCTGCTGCATTGATCGAGATGTGAAGACAGATTGAAATCAGTCTTCAAGTGGGAGATTGTTGGAGATTGTTGGAGATTGTTATTATAAAGCTCCTTAATTTAAGGAGCAAAACATGGAGTAAAATATGGAGCAAAACATGGAGCTTAATTCAATGAGCAATTCAAGGAACCATTAATTTAAGGAGTAATTCAAGGAGTGAATTTTCCTATAAATAGATGTGTAATTGTAATGAATTAACCATCCAAAGTGTTCATTCTAATTGAGAGAAAAGCTTTTGTGAGAGAAAATTGAGAATAATATTCTTGGGTGTAATTGGGGTGTGAGTTGTGAGTGTTGTAAACACTTTGTGTAATTTCTCCTCTTTTAGTAAAAAGATCTGCAACAGGTCCGGAGACATAAGCAAGATTGACCGAACTCCGTTATCAAATTTGTGTGTTATTTTTTTATTATTGTTTTTTCATAAATCTAACTTATCAGAAATTTGCGTAATTTCTTAACATAAAGTTCTCGAAATAAAACACAAATGTACCTATCTACATTTTTAATATCCAGACCCCTACCCTTTATCCAGTTTCTACGATGAACTCGAAGGAGAACTTCCACATTATCAAGCTTTTGCGTATTGATTCGAATAGCAAACATGAGCTTTGATGAACCTTACTCCTACTCAATCAAATCTCCTACATCAATTTTTAAATCAAGCTAGTTAATGGATCAAGAATTTCCTCCATGGCCAAAGCTTCAAAAATTACTCAAAGAAGCACACAAAAGGTTAGAAAAGAAAACAAGAGAGAAAGAAACGAATGAGATTAATGGTAGATTGGGAAATGGGAGATGGATTGGAAAAGAATGGGGAAAAATTAAGGTCACAAACTAGGGATTTGTCCCAAACAAAATTGGGGAAAAGAAGTCGAGAGAGAGACTCTTGGGTGAATAAACCCTTAAGATTTTTTTACTTATTTTTTTGAAGTTCGTGGTTCCATACTTTTTTGTTTTAATTAAAATAGAAAACAAATAGATGGAATTTTTAGATATCACACCATAGCTTTTCATTCTCTTCTACACTGGAAGTTTTCATATTCTCATCTCCTCCCTCTTAGGCTTCCTAACACAGAAGAGAGTAAGGGGAAGTAAGAACCAATTTTTGCGCTCAAAGTCTCACACCTAACAACCCTTGGCAAATCATTCCATTCCTTATGATCCTAATTTTGCAGTTGCAAATCTTGTATTTGGAACTATTATTGATCTAATTCTAGTTCTGAGAAGAACAGTATTGTTGAATGAATTGTTGCATGTTCTAGGATGCTAGCTTGAACTGACCATATTTACCTCCTTTTTGATCATTTTTGAAATTACCACAATTTTTGCTAGCAAATATTGCCTGAAACACTTGATCTTGATCAAGCCTACCTTGTTTAGGTAAATCATGTCACAGGACTCAAGCATGCTTCTAAGAGCACTCACAAAATATTTTGACTCTCATATTAATACAAGTCCCAAATGCATTGTATATGAATAGTTATATCCTAATCCACCAACTATAATGATCATCAGATCACGATCAAACACTGGATCACTTGATGCTGCAAAATCGTCAGCTAGTGTCTTTACTTTCAATATATAGTCAGATGTAAACAAGCTACCTTTGTGATGGTTTTGAAGTTGAGAACAAAGTTCCATAATTATTCCTATGAGGACGATGAAAAGGATTCTTCCAATACATTTTACTACTCGTACGTATGCAGTTTCTATGCTAATGAATCATAGCTTTGATTCATTAAAACTGGAGGACTGTATACTCTAATTTTCTTGAACAATTGGAACAGAAATTCGAGACGAAAAATTTTGTTGATGACCTTGATTATGATCTTGAGTAGGAGAAGAGAACAATGCATCACGATATGCCGTGCCAATGATGTTCTTTGAAACCATTGAAGAATCTCAAGGACTGAATTTTTATACCATATATAACAAATTAACGAGAATCAAATGAATATTTATTTAAGTATCTAACTATATTGTACGTACTGAATTAAAAAAAAAAGGGTGGAAGAGATGAGGAAGAAAAAGGTGATAATTAAGCCTGCAAGTGTTAGCATATATAATTGCATATAAATGAATTATAATACCGCTTAATTTCTAATATATGTTAATAAATAACAATTAATTTACAATATTGTTTGAGGTGGATCAAAAGCAAGTTGCACAACTGATCTAAGCTCATCCCAGCTTCCATCATGATGTTCATTAATAGGATTCAAAAGGCTTGAATAAGAAGCTGGAAATTGAGGTTGACTCATAGTCATAGCTGGTCTAAACTGACCCACAAAGCAGTTATTATTATTTGTTTCATCAAATTGTTCAAAAATTGCAGGCTTTCTTTGCTTGTACTGTTTCATGACTGGGACTGAGGAGTCTAATTTCATGCTATAGTTAGATTCATAGCTGCTTGTTTTAAAACTTGAATGATCACTTTGGCATTTTCTTGTTGTAGCTTCTTTCAAGTCTGCTGGTATATACTTTTTATGAGATGGGATCCTTTTGAAAATTCTACATAGTGTCCAAACTTCCTGCAATATAGTTTTATATATAGTTTAAACCAACATATTATCAACCTTAATAACTGACCACCTGAGACCTGAAGACTAATATAATTTAATTTTGTGTAAAGCGTGTCTTGTCTGCTAGTGGATCTCTTTAGTCTTGTTAATTACTCATTTTTCAAATATAATTTTCAATAATTTATAAAATACTTTGAATAATTTTACTTATCATTAATAAAAGTAACATAACTTACTTTTCATACAACATTTAAGATTATTATATGTTAAAAATTTAACTTCTAATGATATATAAAATGAATCATAATATTTTCATATTTAATACAATTTATATTTCAAATTTTTTTAAAATAATTTAACTTTTTATTAATAATAATATAGTATTTTAAATTAATATAATTTTTTCTTTCAAAAAAAATAATATCTCATAAAAGGTGAGAAAATAAAAAATCAAATTAATTTTAAAATAATAAATAAGATATCACGAATCTATATGAATTATATAAAAACTAAAAAATATCTGGCTTTTTCGGTATGGGTCAATTAATATTTATGAGCTCAACCATATATATATACAAGAAAAGAGCTACATTTTCCCTGATTAATTACCATTGTGCCATTTCTCCTTTAATGAAAGGTAAATGATAAATAAGAATCGATATGATTTTATAATTAATGTGATTAAAAACGAGGGTAAGAGAGTCTTATTACTAGAATACTAAATAATCACATTTATCTTTTAACTTAATCAATTTACACAGCAAATTAACTAGCTAGAATGATGGACCATGTTTGTCAATATATAAAATGAACTATATATCTCAAAGACAACAATTAAAAAATAAATTAAGGATCAACCCAATTAAGAAAATTGATTAATTAAAAACTCACCATACTAATAATTAATTGCTCATGTTTGAAATTTCTCATATAATACCACAAAAATTAAGTTGTGATTTTTATTTTTATTTTTAAAAGAAGAAGTTAAGGATTACACATTTACACGTTCTTTCGTAAATAACGCCACGTGATTTTGAATCAATAAATCATAATAATATTATTAGATTGAAATTTTATTAGATTGAAATAATACTTTTAAATAATATTATTAGAATTTTATTAGATTGAAATTTTTTTAACACATTTTGATCGGTAGATTATATTATTTACTATCAATTATAATTTGATTTGCAATCCATCAATATTAAATAATATTTATATATCATACTTTGAAAAAATTTATCATTTTTTTATTATATATTTTTTAATTTATTTAACTTGTAAAATCCACAAACATTTTAATATCATTAAGTTTTCCTCTTCACAATTAAGATTTAATTATATATTTAATTTTTTATTCATATTAAATTTAAAATTATAATATTATAATATTATTAATTAAAAATAAAAATAAAAATAAAATAAATAATATCAGATCATGTGACTTAATTTATACTGTAAAATACATTTTGTTTGAAAATATATTATTGTAGTTTTTCTTTTCAAAATCACTTCACGAACTCAGACTAACCATTGATTATTTTTTAATACCTCAAGTAACTTATTTTGGACCTATTATTTTTTAACGTAATATGGTTAATTGTGATTTATATTAATAATGGAATAAATTGCAAAAATATAATTTAAATATATATTTTGGATCAATCTAAAATAACATTTAAAAAATAGATAAACAATAGTGTGGTCAAAATTCAAATAATATCAATATTTAATAATTATTTTAATTTTTTTTTAATTTCAAATTTTTATTTTGTGCTCGCGTGATTATTGTGTCGTGAAATGTTATTTTAAAAATTTCTTAGTATTATAATTAGATTTTTAATTTTTAATCAATTTGAGAATTAAAAAGAAGGAAAGATTAGTTACATGATTTCTAGTTTTAATTATGAAAATTAAGCAATTGAAATTTGAATTGCGTTGATAACTAATTTTTAATTATTTTGAATTTTAAAGTTCAATTACAAATTTATTTTTTATATATTTTTTTATTAAAATTTATTTATTTAATTATTTTGAGTATTAAGATGTTATGAATGAATTATAATTTTGTGGATTAGTAATAAATAAAAAATATATAATTCATCAATTCAAAAATAAATTTATTTTAATTTTAAAAAGAATAGAACTAAAATTTGAAATTAAAATTGAATTTCAAAATTTAGGAAACATAATTTGCAAATTAAATAATAAAATAGAAATTTAGAGAATAGAATTGATATAAAAAGAAAAAGAAAAAGGCTTACAGCTTGAAGAGCAGCATTTGGAGTAGTAGTAGTATTAGTGTTGCTCGAGGTATTAGAAGGAAGGCGAAACTCATGCATCATCCAATCAGTTTTGGTGCCTTTACCAGCACTACCTCGATAGTAAACCAAAGACTTCTTGAGACCAATTATAGATCTTTGATCATTTTGATGATAATGATGATGATGATGATGATGATGATGATGATGATGATGAAGAAGAAGAAGTGATGATTCTTTCAAACTTGAATAAATGGGTTTGTCAATTCCTGTAGCTTTCCAAAAACCAGACCCTGTAACTCTGTTTGGCCTTATACTGTTTCTATATTTTCTTCCTCTTTGGCAGAAGAAGTACCATTCTCTGTCTCCCACTGTACTCACTTCTCAGACCCAAACTTAATCAGTTAAACTCTTAAAGCTACACCTTCATTTGTTTTTTACGAAATCATCATAAATCAAAATACACTTCTAGAGAGGATCCACATGTTGTATATAATCGAAATGGATTGAACCAATTATAAGTGTTATAGAGATCCAATATAAAGATATGAAATTTATTTAGATGAAAAAGAAACATATATATAGAGATATTAAAAGCTAAAACTACTTACTTGGAAGATCCCAGGGATCATATTTATAAATATCAAACTGTTTGATAAGGTCAATAATAAGAGGTTTCTTCTCTACTTTTCGCTTCAGATAAAACCCAACAAGCTCTTCATCAGTTGGATGAAATCTAAAACCTGGAAGTTTAGTTTCATCTTCACCATATTCCTCAATGTTTTCTGGACCACTAATATTCTTCAATTTTGTCACCTCCATTTTGATTAACTAGCTATAGCTAACTACATAAAGTTATTTATGTAGTTTGTTGGAGCTAGCTCTACTATTTGAATTCTCAAAGTAGAAGCTTCTTATAATAATAATAATACATTTCAATTATTTTCCCTTCCTTTGGTCAAATTCGAGACATAGATTGATGATGATGATGATGAGGTAAGAAAGGCTAAATTTTCTTCTCTATAATTTTGACTTGTTGAAACAAAAATAATATTGTTTTATTTAAGATTTGATTGATAGTTATTTTGATCGTGTATTTTTTTATTTTTTTCAATTGATTTTTTAATAGTATGTTTAGTAATGATTTTTTATTTTTATTTTTATTTATTAAGAAATCACTATAAAAATATGGGATGATATAGATATTTAAAAATAATATTTTTGAATTAAATTTTTGATTTATGATTTTTTTTTCATTTTTATTAAATATGAATTTTTGTATATGTAAGGATTATGAGTATTGGTTATTTTTATGGATAAAATATTTGTCTGTAAACTTATTTTTAGATTTGTTATCAAATCTATAAAAAAAACAGAAAAAATATTTAAGTTTCAAATAGTCGTAATTTAAGTATATTTTTTATAACTATCATACATATTATCTCACTCATATATTTAATAGAATATATTCACACTTACAATTATTTTTATTATTAGAACATATATTTAAATTTCATTCAATTTATAAAATTATCATTTAAAATTTTTTAAATAAACTTTAATATTTTTATGATGTGTAATAAAGTTCACTTGTTATTTTATTGAGATTTTTAACGGAGTTTGAGTAATTAAATCTAAAAAAGTTAATTTTAATATTATTAAATTATTATTATCTTCTATGAACAAATATATATATATATATATATATAAACAAAATATTTTAATAAGAAAATATATTATCGACATCAGGGGTTATATTGAATTGGCGGCAGCCAAGGAATATTCAAGGTTGATTTATTTGTTGATTCATTAACCGAGAAGATTTATCATATTCCCACGATTCTAATTCGATAATTGGCAGGAAGATTGATTTATACTTGATATTATTTGAAAAATAGTGAAGTTAATTACGCTGTAAACATATACCACAGATAAATTAATTTATGATATATTAATCGAGTGTTTAATTATTTGTTAAACCATATCCTCGTATTTATTAATTTATTTGTTTCATATTTTTATGTTAATATATCTTTTTCTTGATGAAGTTTTTTATATATTTAGGTTAAATAATTATATATGATTATGATTATATAATTTAATTATTAAAATTTAAAAAAATATTTTTTATTAAACTTGTGTTTAATCTGTTCGTTCTATGATTTTTTAATTAATTTGATTTAATTGATATCTGTTATGAATCATCTAATTAAGATTTTTCATTATTAAATCTGTTTTAAAACACACATGAACATTTATGTTTTTTACGCTAACCCTTGTTGCAATTGTTCTGTGAACGTGTCTCAATAGCGAGGAACTGATTAGAACGTTAGTCTTGATACCACTCACACTAATATAAAAAATTATGAAAAAAAAGTAAGGGTTCGTAAGTTAGGTACATTAGGACAATATTCTACAAAAGGTAACATAAGACCGATTTCGTACTTAAATGTTTGGTTTTCATAGTGAAAAGTTATGTGGTCCGATAGACTGATGGTGACTTTCCTCTTAAGTCATGGTTGTGGCAACCAATAAATATTGTTTGTTATTTTTTTTCAATTTTATACTTTACTATTTACACTGATTGTATGTATGACCGCTTTATTTAGGTTATTTAATTATAAATCGGTAAAATTTGAAAATAACCTATGGACCCCTCTAAGCTTATTAGGTTCGTATTATAAACTTTCAATTGGTAGCAAAGCCTACACTGGACACACTTAGTGATTTTGATTCGTAGGAATATACACTCATTAATGGATCTAATGAAAGAATGTGGATTATTTGTTAGACTCACACTTTTTGATGGCTATAATTACCCTTACTGGAAGGCTTACATGCAAGCCTATCTTAGACAAGATAAAAAAAATATGGTATTTCATTCTTTAAGGTTGAGAACTACCTTCTGTAATCAAAGATGGTGTAACAACCATAAAGATTAAAAAAGAATGAACCACTGAAGAAAAAACCCTTAGTGGATCAAATCAAAATAGGGTTAAGTTCTATTTTTGTTGTAGTGTCGAGGACGAGTTACGTCGCATCTTTGACTATAAGATTGCAAAATATGCATGGAATGCTCTTGCTCAAGAGGGAACTTCCTAAGTGAAACAAACTAAACCAAGATGGCTGATATCTTAGTTTGACCCTCTTAAAATGAGCAACAAAGAAACATTTAATCAATTTTATGCTCGTTTTTATGATATTATTAATGCTTGTTCTACACTTAGTGAAAAAATTCATCAGCCTATAATTTTATGCAAACTTTCGAGTTTATTAACAAAATATTATTAGATGAAAGTCACTGCTATATAGGAGAGTAAAAATGTGAACACTTTGAATATTAATTAACTAGTTAGGTTCATCCAAACATATGAGCTCACTCTTGAGCCTCCCAAGAAGAATAAGAACGTGGCACTCAAAAGATCTAAAAAGATATTTTTTGATAGTAATGAAGATTCAGATGATGAATTTATTTCTTCATTTGCTCGTAAATTCAAGAAGTATCTTAATACAAAAAACCAATATAACAAATTCCCAAACAAGGGAGAACATAATCATCTCAAGGATAGAATGTCGAAGGAACCTAACCCTAGAGGCCCAGATGGTATAAAATCTAAACCTGTTGATCCTTAATGCTTTACCTAAAGTGGTTTTGGTCATATATCTACAGAGTGTGCAAATAACAAGAAGAAAGTTGGAAGAGCAATCAACACTACTCTTACTGATACGGAGAGTGAAGAGAAAGAAAATAATTCAGAAGATGGTCAAACCAATTATTGTGCCTTTACTACAAAAGCTACTACACGTTCATACTACTCCTACACTAGCTCGGATGAAGACAATGAGGGAGTTAGATTATATCTTTTTTTAGCTAAATATAATGCATCTAGTTTTGAAGAATTATTTAGGGATTGTATAGATGCTAAGGAACAAAAGGACAAGCTTTTACCTGAAGTGGTAAAGTTGAATGATATAATTAGTGTTCAAAAAACAAACACTTTTACCTTAGAAAAAGAAAATTTAAAGTTGTTTGAACATATAGTCTGAACATATTGATACTCTTAATCTAAGTATTACAGGAAAAAAACAAGAAAATTGTAAACTAAACGAAGAACTTGTTGCTACTATGGAAACAATGAAAAGCTTAACATTAGGCGTAGAAAAAGTAAACAAAGTTTTGAACTATGGCAAGTAACATAGTGATATACACGACCTTGGTTATATGGATGAGAGCTCCATACCTTTAATTTTAAAAATCATATTTGTAAGGCCCTCTAACTCTACTCCTATTAATACTACTTATGCACAAACCACCATTGCACCTATAATAGAAAAAGTTGTTAAGTATGTGCCTTTCTGCTATTATTGTGGTAAGAAAGGTTATATAAAATCAAAATATAAATTTTTGATGAGTGATCACAAATTTAATAATTATTTCCATATTTCACATAGTAGGATTGATAACCATCATCTATCTATGCGTGTTGTATTATATTCTAGGATGAATGATACTCATAGTAACATGTTCAAAAATTATACTAGTAAGCATGAAATCATAGGTTTAAAGAGACAAATAAAATTCAATACTTTTAATTCTAAGACTTATTATCATCATCTTGCTATGCATCTTCATTTGGGATGAATGAGAAAAGTATAGCTAAGTCCAAGAATATGCATATGAAACCTAAGATAGTTGAGTCTTAACCCAAAAAATTAGAGAAACCAAAATTCAAGAAAATTTAGGTTAAGAAATATTGTTTTTTTTTGTCTTGACTGTCTTTTTATTGTTTCACCTAGGTACATTTGGTAAAGTGCTTATATGATCCTAGGTGAGAAAATTAGTATTGCATATATTTTATTTCCTTTTTCTTTGATTTAAAAAAAAAAGAAAAAATGTATTAAGTAGAATCTATTTTTGGCCAATAAGGTAATGGACTTATTTAATCCTTACAGACATACAACCTTGTCTTTAATGACATAACTCATTTTGATGTTTATTGTATAAATAGTTCCACAATTTTGACTTTTGCATACACATATACTTTTACATGTGATGAACGATGTTGACATGGACTTATTCATACACTCACGAACACATGTATCTTATGCTTGAATTTTATGATTTCTCTTGAAAGACCCTAGGATTCAACTAATCTTTACTTTAAAACTGTGTTGAGTTCTATTTTTTACGTTATAAAGTTTTACCATGATGAGACACCTAATATTGAAAGGACTACCTACTGTGATGTGTGAAGCTACCGTAGTGAGCGAAGATTGCTATCTCACAACTAATGTGAAAGTCATCATACTAAGTTTATTGCTCGTGCATATAAAAGATTAAATTAGAAAGATTACACAAAAAATGTATTATGCTTATAAGACAAATGTATTTGGCATGCACAAAAAGAAAGAGTAAGAAGATATTAAAAATAAATAAATAATCTTATACTTCTTTTATAAAATAAAGAGAAACAAAAAGCTTAAAGTTATATCTTGATAAATATATTTTATTTTGTGAAATTAAAACTCAATTGCATTTTTATATGATAGATGAGATTTTTTCTTTGAGTTCTTTCTTGATTGTTTATAAATGATTTAATTGGCATATTTGTGGAGTTCAAAGATATATACTATTTTTAAGTAAATATAAATATGTCATTATATGTGTTAAATATGGTTTTGTGTCTCTTTTACTATACATATTTATTTATACAATAGATAATCAAAATTTGAGTAAAAAAATAATTTCTCGATTGATTATGTACTTGTTTGTGATTAAATGAGTTAATTAACTTATGTGACTGTTTGTAAGAATCATCATATTTTAATTTTGTTTATCTTCTCCTTATTTATTAACTATTTAATTGGCTTTACAATTAGGGAGTCATAGGACTTATAGAGAGTTTAAACAATATTACACTTTTACATTGATCGATTTTTACATTACCTTTTTACTTTTAGGGAGAATTTAGCTCTATGGCATCTTTATATACATTTCTTTCCAATTGTTCTTAAGTTTGTATTTTCTTTAGTGTTTTGTCTTTTTTGTATGTCAAATAAGGGGAGAGTGATTCATTGTTTCGTTATCATGTTTTATGTTGTTATGCACATAGAAAGAGAGACCGCATATAAAGGGAGAACTCTTTGCCTTGCATCATTATGTCTTATTATGGGCTTGATTGAGGTAAATGCATACATTACATGATTTATCTCTATACTTTGTTTAATTTTTTGTAAATGGAATTAATGTACAATGAGACTTTCTAGCCAAGTTATCGAATTGTAGCAAAGTTTGTTTCACTAAATCATAGGATAGTTTCACTATGGAGTTTAGGACATCAATGTATTTTTAGTTTATTCTTATGAGTGTCATGTATTAGTGAGAGAGAGATTTTGCCACACAAAAATTACAAAGGGAGAGTTTGTAAGAACTATAAGTGTTGTTATTTTTGTGGATAAAATCTTTGCTTGTAAACTTGTTTTTAGGCTTGTTATCAAGTCTCTAAAAAAAACCGAATAAACGCTCAAATTTTAAATAGTCGTAATTCAGGTATATCTTTTATAATTATCATACATAATATTACACTCATTCAATAGTATATGTTCACATTTGGAATTATTTTTATTGCTAAAATATTTATTTAAACTTGAATCAATTTATGAAATTATTATATAATATTTTCTTAAATGTGTTTCAATATTTTTAAAATGTGTCTTAAAATTTACTTATTATTTTATTGAGATTTTTAATGAGTTTTGGGTAATTAAGTCCAAAAAAAATCTTAATATTATTAAGTTATTACTATCTTTTAATATTTTTAAAATGTATCTTAAAGTTTACTTATTATTTTATTTACGAATGATGTAAATGCAAAAAAAAAAACATTTTAATAAGAAAATATAAGGAATTGAAATACATATTCATGGTTGATTTATTTGTTGATTCATTAGCTAAGAAGGTTTATCATATTCCCATAATTCTAATTCGGCAATTGGCATGGATATTGATTCGTAATTATTACTATTTAAATAATAAAGTAAATTATGTTGTAAACATATACAGCAGATAAATCAATCATATGGGTGTTTGATTATTCGTTTAACCATACTCTCACATTTGTTAGCTTATTGATTTCATATTTTTATATTAATACAATTTTTTTTATTAAATTCTTAAATATTTATATCAAATAATTGTGTGTGATAATAATTATATAATTTGATTATTAAAATTTAAAAAAGTTATTTTTATTGAATTTGTGCTTAATCTGTTTGCTATAAGATTTATCAGTTAATTTGATTTAATTGATATATGTTCCAAATCATCTAATTAAAATTATTCATTATTAAATCTGTTCTAGAATACACACGATCACTTGTGTTTTTTGTACTAACCCTAGTTGTAGTTGTTCCATAAACGTGTCTAAATGGCGAGGAGTTGATTAAAACCTTGATTTGGATACTGCTCACACTAATCTTGGAAACTATTAAATAAAACAAGAGCTCATAAGTTAGGTACATTGGGACAGTATCATAGAAAGGGTAGCATAAGACCGAGTTTGTACTTGAACATTTGGTTTTCATAGTGAAAAATTAGGTAGTCCAATGCACCAATAGTTTTCTTATTAGGTCATAGTTGTGGTTTAAATTTTTTACATCTAAAAATATCGTGTGTTATTTTTTAATTTCCACACTTTGTAATTTATATGTGATTGTATGTCTGTTCACTTTATTTAAGTTATTAAATTATAAATTAATAAAATTTTAAAATAATCTATCTAAATCCTCTATGTTTATTATGTCCATATTATAAACTTTTAGTATATATAAGTATTTGAAGAAAATGATTAAAAACATAAAATTTGTAAGTAATAACCAAAAAGTTTCTTTATTTTTTAAATTTTCGAAAAAAATCAAAAAGAAATATAAAGCATTATCAAACAATTTGTAAGAGATTTTTGATTTTTTTTCTTGAAAATCACTAAGTAAAATTTTTTACCATATATATTTGTGATTATTTTTACAAAAAATTATAAATCATAAATCAAAATCTTTATCAAAGAAAGACTTAATAAAAGATTAAGATTACACACTTGTCGTTAAACTAATTTTAAGTCACATGTTCAAATTATACCGATTATAATTTGATCCAAAATTAAATTTTTATGCACTTACTTGCATGGAAAAATTTATTCATTAACAAGATTCAAATTCACATTTGATGATAAATTTTGATTGTAGTACAATATTCTTAGAATTCTAATTATTTGTCGAAGGTAAAGAAACATTCAAATAAGTACTTTTAGAAAATATTTAAGAAGTATTAATTTTCTAGCTCTTAGGAAAGGATGTTAGTTTATAAAAGTCCACCTAAATGGCCACCATACATTTGACTAATTGGAAAACTGGTAGTTGCATTTGCATTAGCAAAAATTCAAACAAGTTTTCAAAAGATACATCAATATCTTCGGAGATGTGCAATTGTGCACTATATATATATATATATCCATATGAAAGCTACGAGCCTAAAATAGAACAGCAATATTCTCCTTAGCTAGTTAACTTGACCCATACTCTTTTCCTTTTATATATGAACCTGATCAATAATTATTCAAACTGCCACCTAAATTGACTTAATACAGTTTTAATACATGCATGTATAAATACGAAGAATTTATTAAGGTAATTTCTTAAAATAAAATAAAAAGAATTATGAGAGCTTTCAATGCAGTTCGAATCTCACTCGTAAATTTTCTAAGAGGAAACTTCTTGGTTAGAAAAGAATATATATTGGATTAGTTCGTGACAAAAGTTTTCTAAACCGCTTCTTCTAGGGTATGAATTGCTCTTTATTTTTCTTTTTCTTTTTTTTCCCTGGGCACAATTGAAATAAGACCAATATATATATCATATACACAAAGTGTGAGTTTGGTTTCAAGATGGTAGAGCAAGGAGTCATACCACTTTGACCATAAATTGTTTTTTTTTTGTTTGTTATCAACACCTAAACCACAAAACAATTTTATTTTTTTCCTAAACCTAACGACATATGATTAAATCTCAAAATTATATATATTTGTAATACAATAACTAGTTGCCTTTGCAATGTGATTGTAGACAAATTCTACTTCTTTAGAAAGATAGTTCACTTTTCCATAACACAAAAACAAAAATAAAAACAAAATAAAATAAAAAAGGATGAAGAATAAGAGAAGAGAGAAATGAAAGAAAAATTGTTCACTTGTTTACCTAACTTTACAATAAGTAATATTTTTTGATACATAAACGATCTAAGCTAATTATATAAGTGATTTATCAAACATTAACCACTATTATAATAAAGAATATTTAAATTATAATTTACAGTCGATTTTAAGAAAAAGTCGACTTATAATTTATTATAAATCGGTATACTTATAAAGCGATTTAAAATTTTAAATCGGTTCAAATAAAAAACTGACTTTAAATGGGCTTAAAATTAAAAAATATTAAAAAAAATAGAAAATATCATCGGTTGACACATCAACAGACGATAGGTCACATGTAGCGTCGGTTCTACGTGTCAACCGACGTGAAATTGTGTAGTATCAGTTGACAAGTAAAATCGACGCTATATGTCACATGTAGTGTCGGTTAACACATAGAACTGATACTACATGTCTTTTTTTCCCTCTTCTTCTTCCTTTCTCCCTCATTCTGATAGTTTTTCCTTCTATAGCCTACTTTTCTCACGTACCCGTGCATTACCTCCAAGCTATTTCGACCATTTTCGACCACCATTTTTGGCGCCGTTAGTTGGGTTTTGTTTCTCTCCTCTTTCTTATCTAAATCCACCATTTTTTTAGCATAACACTCAATATTTTCTTACCCATTTTTCTTCATTTGCTCACTTACCAAAAACTTTTTTCCTTCATTTTCTCACTTGTTCTATTCTCATAAGTATTTCTTTGAATTATTTTACACTTATTATTGATGTTTTATATTTTTATTTAATTTTTGTAAAAACAAATTTATTTTTATGTATATTATGTGTTATTGATTATTTGTACTAATATTTTTTTATGTAAGTTGTTTATTTTTATTCAAGCATAGAGACAAGGTGTTTTTTATTTATTTATTTATTTTAATTAATTTTATGTATTTTATGTATATATCATGATACATATATATATATATATATATATTAATTTATTTTGAATTTAAATTTTTTTGAACTTACTATTATATGTATTAAATAATATTATATATTGTTAATTAATGTTATATGGAATTTATTAATTGTTTGAATTTTATGTATTTATTTTTATATTTTATTTTGATTGATATAATAATAATTTGATTATATACACTTCATATATAATAAATTCTAAAATATCAAAGTGTAAAATTGAAATGTGTATAATAAATTATACACTTCATACATTTATATTTTATTAGGTACATATTTAATATGTTTAATGTTATTAATAGACAATAGACAAATTTTGGATATCAAAGTGTAAAATTGAGCATGATTATATTTCTAGAGTTGAAACTTTCTTGGAATTCGTCCATAGAAATAGTAATAATGAAATCATTATGATTCAATGCTCATGTGTTAAATGTAAAAATGAGAAAGTGTATGATGTTGATGAGGTCAAGTATCACACTTTTTGTAGTGGTATTCTTTTAAGTTATAATTGTTGGTATTATCATGAAGAAAATAGTGATGATACTCATAAAGAAAAGATAAATAGGGATGTGAGTGAATTATATACATCTTATCATAATAGGCACTCCAGACATAATATACAGACCGAATATATGTTTCATGTTGTGGAAGATGAACTACATAATGATGATCCTAAAACCTTTAAAAAACTATTAAAAGATACTGAAAAGCTATTGTATCCAGAATGCATGAATTACACTAAAATGTCAAGATTGATTCATTTGTACAATTTAAAGGGAAAAAATAGTTTTCTGACAAGGGATTCATAGAATTACTAAATGTACTAATAGATATGTTTCCTGAAGGTAATGAGTTGTCATCTTCAATGTATGAAGTGAAGAAATACCTTAGTCGATTTGGCATGTAATATGATAAGATCCACGCTTATCCAAATGATTGCATTCTTTTTAGGAAAGAATATGAGACATTAGATGATTGTCCAGTATGTAAAGAATTGAAATAGAAGCATGCTACAAATGAGAAAACACCTAAGAAAGACGTACTCGCAAAGGTTCTTTGGTACTTTCCTCAGATTCCTCGCTTTCAAAGGTTGTTCAAAAGCAAAGAGTCATCAAAGATATTGATGTGGCATTCAGAGAATTGATATGATGATTGGATGCTATGTTATTCTTATAATTCTCTAAATGGGAAAGTAATAGATAATTTATCCCCTTAATTTGCATCTTATCTGTGCAATCTTTACCTTTCCATTGGTGTTGATGGAATTAATCCACATACTTTCCTTAGTTGCAGATATAGTTTCAAGCAATTACGGTAACATACAACCTTCTTCCCTGGTTGTGTATGAAAAAAATATTCATGATGCTAACATTATTAATCTTAAGATCGAAACAACCCTGAGTTGATATTGATGTGTATTTGAAGCCTCTGATAGATGAATTAAAAACATTGTGGAATGTTGGTGTAAATTTTTATGACGCACATAAGGAAGAATACATTAAATTTAGGGGGTCCTTCTATGGACAATTAATGATGTTCTTACCTATGGAAATTTATTAAGACATACAACAAAAGGTTATATGGGATGCCCTATTTGTAGCGATGATACTTCTATAATTTATCTTGTTTATGGACAAAAGATGTCTTATAGAAGACATAAAATATTTTTATCATTTGAACACAAGTTTAGATACCAAAATAAACCTTTAGATGGTGAAGAAGATCATGATCTTGCACCAAGACATTTGCGAAGGGTTAAGTTATCAAGGCGATTGAATGGTATGACATTCAAACGATATGGAAAGATGAAAAAATAATACTCACTGATAGAAGGAAACGAAGAGGTCAACTAATAAAAAAAGGTGAAAATGTAAATGTTACTCAATCAATAGAACATGATTGTTGGAATAAAAATAAATATTTTGGGAATTACCTTACTAAAAAGACCTATATGTTTGTCGCATCTTAGATGTCATGCACATTGATAAAAATGTATGTGAGAGTTTGATTGAAACATTACTTAATATACCTAAAAAACAAAGGATATAATTAAAGGAAGATTGGATTTAAAGAAGCTGGGCATACGACCTGAATTGACACCAAAGGTGAAAAATTATAAGAATCGAACATACTTTCCACCAGCATCACATACAATGTCAAAAAAAGAGAAGGTTATGTTTTGTAAATGTTTGGCGGGTGTGAAAGTTCCAGATGGTTACTTATCCAACTTAAGAAATTTTCTATCTATAACCGATAAGAAATTTTATGGATTGAAATCAAATGACTATCATATCTTAATACAAAAATTATTGCGAGTTGCTATTAGGTAAATTCTTCTAAAATATGTTTGGTTATCAATAATTTGTCTTTGTTCATTCTTTAATACAATATGCAAGAAATCTATATCACTAGAAAGATGTTTTGGAAAATTTGTGTCTACTTGAAAAATATTTTCTCCTTCTTTTTTCGATATAATGAATCACTTATGTGTTCATTTAGTTTGAGAGATTCAATTGTGTGATCCTACTTACTTAAGGTGGATGTATCCTTTTGAGAGATAAATGTAAGTCCTTAAAATATATGTATATAATAGAAATCAACCTGAAGGATACATGATAGAACGTTACTTTGCTGAAGAGGCTATTGAGTTTTGTTCTGAATGCTTTAGTGGTTGCACTGAAATTGGGAATTCTATGCACAAGTTGTTCTTAAAATGTGACATGATCCAAGTAGGTAACCCTATGCTTGGTGGAAGTAAGAAATTGTTCATTGATCGTACTCGATGGGAAAAAGCAAACTAAATTAATATGGTAAATAATAATGAGGCACAATCACACATAGAGTAAGCAATGACAATGCATGTAGGGCTCACCCTTTTTCATATAAAATAAAATTATTATTTATTTAACTATTAATGACACTTAATTGATATATCTTTCATAATATCACATAATGCATTTAAACTTATTAAAGATCGATCCTCACTATAAAAAAGATAGGAGAAAAATGGTTGTATGATGAGCATAAACGAGAGCTTATTAATTGTTTTGTAACCATGTAAGTATCACATACAAGAACTCATTAGATTTCATTCTATATAATGTTTTACAATTTTGTTTTAAACGCATTTCATGTTTTTATATGCATAAATTTGAGTTGAACACAACAAACCCAATAATAAAGTAATAGAACCTTTGGAATGGCTTGCACATGGTTCAAAATTTGATGTCAAATCATATTCTAGTTTTACAATTTATTGTTCTAGGTTTACAACACAAGAAAGGGACAAAGTCCGAGTTAACCAGAATAATGGGGTGAAGATGGTTGCACAAACTTGACAATTTGCTAGTTTGAAATATGGCAATCCTATATTTTTTTTGATAGAATGTATTATGTTATAATTCAATAAATTTGGGAACTCAATTATAAGGTCTTCCATGAAACATTATTCTTGTATGATTGGGTTGAATACACTGTAAATGTTGGATAAAAAATAGATGATTTTGAATTTACTCTTGTAAACTTATCCAAGATAGGCCACACTAATAATCCTTTCATGTTACCACTTCATGCAAAATAAGAATTTTACGTGAGCAATGAAATTGACACAAAATGGCATGTTGTGTTAATGCTTCCATAAAAATAACTCTACCATTGCGATGATTTAGAAGATGATGACATGCTTGATATGTTATCAAATATTAGTCATTTTTCAAACAAATTGCCTAATATATGTGATGATCTAGTTGATGACGATGATTCATCGTCATGGATTTGAAATGATTGTGAAGAAATAAATAAATATATATATATATATATATATATATATATATATATATATATATATATATAATTGACAACCTAATTAAATATAATGCATGTTCTATATTATTCTAATAACTCATGTTTATGTTTTTGGAGTTAAAATTGTGAATTAATTTTTATTTCATCATTGTTTGTAAATGTTTCATGGATCTTAGGGTGCTAGAGATTACCAATCCAAATGATCTGTTGGGATATTTTAAAAGAAGGGGTTATGCAATATACCTGACGCTCCACTTAATCCAGATGATAGAATATCTATTGAATTCAATGCAATTGGATATCTATTGGGAGAAAATGGCCAACATTTGAAATCTTTTATTGGTAGACTTGTAAAGTCAAGTATACCAATCAATATAAATGATTGGAGTAAAGTTGAAGAATGTGAAAAGTATAAGATATGAAAAATCATTTATGTAAGTCTCTTTTGTTTTATAATTAATTACATATTATATTCTTTTTGTATTATATCTCTTCTTAAATGTGTTTTTTACATAATCATTTTAAAGTTTGTGATAATTGGGTTAATAAGTGCTACAAAATGGCAAATAAGGTATAGAAGGAATAGAAAACCTCTAAATTGGCTAAAAATCATATAGTACAATGTATTTTTATTTAAGATAAAAAAAAATTTACTACTTGTATTTTATTATTATTCTTTTTTTGTTAATAATATAATAGTTCTTGTTCAGTCTATTATATCAAAATTGGTAAGTGCCACAAATTTAGAGATGCAAAGAAAGTATCTCGTGGAAAATCTATATCTAGTAGACAATTATCACATACCAAGTCATTCAAGAAGAAGTCATTGTAAAAATATAATTATGAGTAAGCTATAAAATTCAACAAAAATCTTGATCCTTTGATGACTATTATTGCGAGAAAAAATAGCACGAATGATGGATGAACTGTGCCACTTCCTAAAGAAATATTTGGAGTAGACATTAGACAATCTAATATATCGATCGAGTGCATAATGCAACTATTTGAATTTCAAATTATCGACTTAAGTATAATTCAATTATGGACAAAGTGAGTCCTCAATCAATAAATAACTTTCATTTATGTGAAACATATAATTATGTTTATATTATCTTATTATTTATATATATTTCTTTTATATAGGATATGTTATTATCAACTTGAAGCTAATCACATGTCACATTTAGCGATGTTTTATGATTCATCATATGTGAATTAATATCAAGAGTAGCATAAGAGAGAAATATTTATGTGATAGGGAATTTTCAAAGAATCAAAAGTTGATAATCTCTTAAACACTAAAATTTGAACAAGGTTAAGATCATTGATCCATACGGTAATCATATTTGGTATTGTGACTCAGCTTCCATAGAATTAAATAAAGACAAAAAAAATAGTTGTTGAAATGTAAGAGTTACAACTAGCTATTTTTCTTCTATTGCTCTTTGTAATATTGAATAAAGAACTAACTATTTTCTACTTTGATAGGACATGAAAGTTGTGGAATAAGAGTAAGGGCATTGTCCTTAAAAAATCACATTAGTTTATATGGGATAAAGTCATGGTATGTATAAGCAAATAATAAGAATGAATTTTATTAATTTAATGAATTGTACAATTGAATAATAAAGATATTCGAATTGATAAACCATGTACACTTATTTTTTGTAGGTTTCACAACAAAATGATGGAATTATGTATGATTACTTTGTTATGAAATTTACGAGCGAGATCATCTCAAATATAAACATGTCAATTAAATATGTGGTAAACTTTTTTCATAATATACTATTTTAACATGTAAGTTATTTTTAATGAATTTATGATGTTAATTATAAAATAAGTTTTGTTCATTTACGTTATTAAATTGTTTTTTTTTAATTTAAATATATGTAGTTCTTTGGTTGGAGTAAAAAATACTATGATAGGCAAATATTTGAATATTTACAAAAAGAATGGGAACACATGCTTCAAATTATAAGGTCGCAAGAAGAATCTAATGAATTTGAATAGCATAGATATATTATTATTATGTGCTTATCTTGTAAAATTACACATAATAATTGATATGTGTAATTTTATATTACCATGCACATGTATATTTACTTATAATATTTAGTCATATTGAAAACTCTTTTAAACATATTTTGATTTTTTGCGATTATTTGATTTGAAATATGCATGAAGGTTAGCAGAAAATAACCAAAATATGTTTAGGGATGATACCATTTTTAAGTCGGTTCTACCTAAGAACTAACTTAAAATTTTAAGTCTGTTCAATAGGTCAACTGACTCAAAATTTAAAATCGATTGACACGTAAGACCAACTTTAAATTATAAGTATAATCATCTGAAAATTTTAAGTCTGTTCAATGGATCAACCGACTTAAAATTTAAAATCGATTGACATGTAGAACAAACCTTAAATTATAAGTCGGTTAGCACAGTGAACCGACTTAAAATTAAAGTCACCTCGATTTAAGGTTGTTCACCGAACCGACTTAAAAATATTTTTAAGTCTCTTAATAACCAACTTAAAAGCTCTTCATTGTAGTAGTGAACATTTACCTTTATTTCGTTCAAGTCATAAATTTGAACATATCAAAAGTGTTGTTTAATCTAAAACATCAACACAAATTTAATTTTATATCGTAAATCTTATAATGTATAGCCATATATTTAGTGATATTTATAAACATGACACTACTATCTTTCTTAATTAATGTATGATATTTTTTTATATACTAACATACTCTCTCAAAGTGTGTGTCGTTTGATTCAATCCTTTGTATTTTTAACCTGATTTATTATATTTTAATTCTATTCGGATGTTATTTGTTTTTTTTTCTTATCGTAGGACTCATTTTTTTAAGCTCTTAGTTCTTTTCTTAGATTATTGATAGACTAAAACTTTGATACAATGTAAATTTTTTAATATTATATATTATTTATAAATATTCTACTAATATATTTTTTAGTTAATGTGTGACACATAAGTGTTGTTAAATTGTGTTCAAAACGAAATAATCTTTAAATTGTGTTCAAAATAAAATCACGTCTCAATTTTTTTTTAATAACGAAAATATATTAGTTAAATATAAATAGTATTATTTTTATAGTTATAAATTTTAAGAATAATATTTTTATTATTTTTTTTCATTAATTGCCGTGTGATTAGAATTTTTTAATTGGAAATGGGGAGATGTGAATTGTCAGCTGAATGAAGAAATACCAATAAAGTCTAAGAGTAGATCAAGTCCTAGTCGCCGTTTTGAGAGTAGTTTTGTTTTAAAATGTTCAACAAAAATTGTATGGCATGCGGTATTTTTAGTTCGATTCTCCCATCCTATTTTTAATTTTTGGGAATGTGGTAGGTGGTAAACAAAATTTGTTGAAAATATAGGTAATTATTATATAAAGATTATATTATATAATTTATGTTATATAAAATAATATAATGTTCTAATTATAAAGAAAAAAAAGGACAAAAAATATTTAATAGCCCCAGAAAAATGAGAAAAAAATGTCCTATTTTGGTATTACGTATACAAAAATATTATTTAGTTTCGTAGTTTGTGGTTGTGAGCTTATACTCTCATTATTTAAAAAATTATTTTGGTATAAATGTTAGTTCCCTTAGTAAGATTAAAGTATATTTTTTAAATAATTAAAAATTTTAAAATATTTATTTTAATAATTATAAGATTCAATGAATAAAATTTAATGTTTAATCTAAAAATTACTAAAAAATAATGATAACATATTTGCTCCTCGCAGCCCCAAAGGATATTCAAAGAAGTCAGACCTAAAAAAGAGGAAAGTGTTAAACGAAAGTAATTTGCTTAGACCCATTTTCCAAGTCTAACGGAACTTTCTACTTTGACGTAAAATATTTGAGGAAAAATCAACCATTTACCATTAAATTTTCTTAAAAAAATAATATTTTTAAAATTTATAATCATACAAATAATATATTTTATATTCAACTCGTATTTTTAATAACATATTATTTTATATTAAATATCGTTTAAATTAAATTACAATTATTTAAATTCGTTTAATAATAAATATCATCTGATTATATCGCGTCCAATATTATTGATGTCTTATTTTTGTTATTAAATTTTAAGGGTATTATTTTTATAATTTAGAAAAAACAATCAAAATAAAACTCTTAAAATATTTAACTATAAAAATAATATCACTTATAATAAGCTCATATATTTTCACAATTAAAAAATATATCATGTAAAATAGTTTAATTGAATCATATTTAATATTATTATAATATTATTTTTATTATTATATATAAATTTTAGTGTTATTATTTTTTTAAGATTAAACAACAATATTAGTCTCCTAAATTTTATAAATTCTACACTTTAGTTTTTTAATTTTTTTTTTAAGAATTAATCCCCTAATTTTTTTCTTTTTTAAGATTTAATCTTCTAATTTTTTTTCTCAAAATTTAATTTTCTGACTTTTACATGTTATATACTTAAGTTACTTAACTTTTTTTTATAAAAATTTAGTTCCTAATTTTTATAATATATATACTTTAGTTTTGTAATTTTTTCGTAAAATTTAATCTTTTAATATTTTTAATATATATATATATACTATCAAATATGATGTTGTGTAAAAACAATGCATAGAAAACAGACAATGCATATTTGTTTCCTTTATTTATTGGCATGGAGTTAGTGATTTGAAATTCTTTGTTTGTGAGGCTTAGAATTAAAGATTTTAAATTTGAGTTTTGCTTAAAAAAATGTTAGAATATGATCATATGTGAGTTTAATTTTACAATAAAGTTATATTAAACATAATTTAAAAAGATAGATTAATTTTGTCAAAATTATAAAATTTGGGTACTAAATTTAAAAAAAAATTAAGAGATTAAAGTATAAAATTAATAAAAATTAAGGGATTAAAGTGTTTATTATAAAAATTAGGGATTATATTTTTAAAAAAAATTAAGATTAAAATATAAAATCTATAAATTATGAAAGCAACGGTGTTATTCAACCTTTACAAATCAAAGGAATGCAATGTTGATCATGGATTTTAAAGTTTTTGTAGAATTTATAAATCCGAACGATGTGTGACACTGTAGAGCTCAGTTTTTAGCATGTGTCACGTGAGTGATAATTTTTTTAATTAATTAAATGATATTATTTAAATTAATTTTAATAAAATATCAATCAATTAAATATGAATTTTTGAAACGTTGAATTAAAAATTTACGAAAGTAATTATCTCACAGGCCTTCTGCCATTATTGAATAGCAAACAATAATTTATTGAAATAGCAGACATAAAAAAGAAGAAGAAAATGATCGTTAGTAATACATATCTCAGCTTTGACTAGAAAATCTATAATAGACTTATTTATTATTTTGAAATTGGGACTTTTATGGCTTAAATATAAATTATAGATTTGATGGTGAGATTTAATTACTTTTTATTTTAAATTATAATCTTAAATCATATAAAATATTAATCTAAAAAAGTACAAATTACACAATAGGCGACAATAATTAATGTTGTATTGACTAATTTAAAGAAGTTGGCCTTAAAGTCCAGATAGATAAATTTTAGTTATTAACTTCAAGTAATATCACGTATTCCTTGCTAAATGTAAATATCATTAAGTATAAAAGATACTTAGTGTGTGAACAGTTTTTTTTTTTTTTTCTCGCCCAACCCTCCTTGTACGCTAATTTCTTGAATATTTCCATAAACGTTTTTGAAAATTTATGAAAAATTGAATTGAAAAATTATGATATAATTTGATTGATTTATGATAATATTAAAAAATAAATTCAATTCAATTGATTTATCATCGATATATATATATTTTATTATTTAAATTTTAAAATCAATATTAATGACACGATATTATTTATGAAAGATCATTAACATTATAAATAATTATATATTAATTTATTTATTATTTAAATATTATAAAATTAGATATTAATTAATCGATATTATTTATTTATGGTTACGATATTTGTCAAAAAAATTAAATAAGTCCTCACAACTTAAAAAATATACATAAGTTCGTAATATAAATCTCTCAAATTCTCTCCAATTTTAATATTTTTTTCAAAAATTGGCTTAAACATCGGAGTATTTCTAACTTAGTTTTCTAGTAATTTGTAAGTTTATATGTAAAAAAAAAGAGACTTAATAGAAATATACTTCAAAAACTCTTAAAATTTATAAATTATAATAATAGAAATAAAACTCCGAGATTTAATTAAATAGTATTTAATATTAAACGAATTTAAATAATCATAGTTTAATTTAAATTAATTTAATGATATCACTTAAAATGATGCGTTGAATTTCTCTAAGTTAAAAAATACATGAATTAAATAGATATTATTTTTATAATTAAAAATTATTTGATATGTTTGGTTTTTTTACCAACATTTTTTATCGCCTCATAAAACAAAATTTATATATAAATAAATATACACTCACACACACAAACAACAATGAATAGTATTTATAAGCTCCAAATTCGGATCGATTCTTAAGCTAGGTATAAAAAAATGTTTGGATTAGTAGTAACATGATGTCCGGTAATAGATGTATGGGACAAGAAAATACTTTTATAATTAAATGAATATTTTTAAAATATAAAAAACATATAAATAAATAAAAATATTTTATAAGAGCCAGAATTTATTTTAATATAAGATTAGTATAAATATAAATAATTAACAACTCATGAAGTATAACAAATACATATTATTTAACTATGTGCAATTAAATTATTGACCTTATATAAAATATTGCTACGGAATAAAAGTGCAGGAAAACAAATAATAATTGAGAATTTGATTAGAAAAATAAAACTAATTCAACAATAAACATCCATCTCGCATAATTTGTAAGAATTCTTACCAATAATTTTTTTAGAATAAAATTTTGTATTTTAATAATCAACTAAAATATGTGTATATAGTGATGAATGTATATCTCAGATGATATAACATACAATTTCTAAGTCAAAACTTAAGTTTAACACGCATAAACAAGCCATCGGAAACAAATGTGTAATTTTCATATTTCCCCAGCATTACACTAATTAAAGAATTCTATAATCATTTCTGTATTGGGTTGAAAATTAGTCCAATACATCATGTTATTCAAACCCCTTTTTTCCCTTCTAATAACGTGTTCAAAGTGCATAATTTTAGTATCCTAAGTCGCTCTATCCCACATGTTTTGTCAAAAAGCCACTGATAACTTAAAATTTTAATCAAATGTATGGGTAGTTTTTAAGTTTAATATTATTTCCTTAAAAAATTTGGTTGAGAATTTTTTAGTTATTAACAGCATAATAGAACAACTATGGAAACTATAGGAGATTTTTTCTAAAGACTATAATTTTTCAAAATAAGTAAAATGATTTTTTTTTTCGTGACTAAGAATCATTGAAAATCATTTTTGAACCTCCTCGACAAGTTTTAACCATGGTTTTCGAATCTCCTCCCAGTCTAAATAAGCATATAAAAACTGAGGTTGTTCAACAAAGAGTCATCATAATTTTGAAGGTTTATCAATGATATCCAAAGTTCGTTCACCAAAACTTCATGCACTCCAAATTTAAAAATACAAATGAGGATGGAGAACAAAAACTTACATCACCAAATAGTGTTCTTTATAAGTCAAATTAAAAATAGAAATTATAATGAACTAAACAAAAGTAAATGTTTTTCGCTTATTATACTTGATTATTATTTCTATAACTTGATATTATATATTTATAACTTTTTTAATAAATCAATTATATATTTTTTAATTAACCCATTAAAAATTTGTTTTGAAAATCTAAACATTAATGGCATGGTTTGCTTTGGCCAGATTTTCTAAAGATTGTTTACATAATGAATAGTGAACTCTTCTATTTTAAAAACTAATAGGCTACAAGTTCACTCCAATATGCTACAAAACAAAGCATTTTTCCCTCCTGAACTGACACCATTAAATTACCATGAGGTAAGTGGGGCTCACTTCATCCTTCGAAATGAATTAAGCGATGCACCTGTTGTTTCACAAACTAATCAAAGTAGTAGCTTTAGTAAAACCATATAAAAAAACCAAAAGACATGAGAATGTTGAGTATCCAAAGTTCCCAACTGATGTTCTATTTACTGCCAAGCAACAGCTGCCCATATTGCGCATTGTCCATATATATGTATTGACATAAAAAGAGTTCTTGAAGCAACTAATTTAACAATGGCTTGACTAAGAGTAATCACCTTAGTTCATTAGCTCAACTCTTCAGACTTTTAAAACTCAACCAGATTGACAAAAGATGTAAAGCAGAGTAACATCATAATGTGACAACACCATATTGCATCAGAATGAGACCAATGTCTTAGTTTGGGATGAAGACTGCAACTGAGAAAGAGCAGTATCACTTTCATCATTCTCATCAAAACTTACAGGACTTCTGAAGGTATGCTTTCTGTTAAACAAATAAATAAACAGTCAGAACGTCTAGCCTGCAAGGGGAAGGACTCATCTAATATTTCATTAGAATACAAGCAAGCACTAAGAACATGGCATAAAGCCTTTTCTTCCTAAACTTCCTCCTACTGAATAACAATCTAAAAGGAAAAAGCAAACACACCTTGGATAATCGAAGCTCTCTTCAGATAAAGCCTTTTCCAATCTCTCCTCAAACGGTGTTGCATGCCAACTCACTTTCTGATCCTAAAAACATGGAAAGGACATTAGAGACTGTTTTTGACAAAACATGTAAAAATAAACCTTAAAAAAACGCAAAAGAAGGCATTATGACTCACCTCCATGTACTTATGAGTAGAATTTGGGATCCCATTTCCATCCCACCACTTGGGTGAAACACCAGTTGGCCCGTCTACATTCCAATGAGCCACAACCATTCCAATAATAGGTCGGTCTGCAGGAGTTTGACCAACATGGGGAAGGCTAGAAACAGCCTCAATATTCTGATTATTTCTATCATCAATGTATGACATTGGCTTCAGCCATGAGGACAAACTAGCTACCACTTTACTCTCCTTTGAAGAGGAAGATTCATTATCTACCACTTTTACATTAGGGGTTATATTTTTGAGCGAGTCAAAAGGTTCTCTAAGCTCACCTGAAAATGCATTCAAGTTAGAATCTTCTTCCTTCATCACATTCCAGCCTGATATGTTTTCAACTGGGTTCATCACTGGACATACATATTGGGACCTAATGCGACTCCTCCCATTCGGAAAGTTTTCAAAGGTTGCAGGAAAAACAGTTCCAGGGGTTTGCATTTCATTAGAAAGCTTTAAGGGAGTAGGATAAGGTGAAGGCTTTTCTATGTTTGGATTACATGACAATTCAGATCTCTTAATATTTTGGCTAGAACCTTCAGCTGAAAATCCTTCAGAAGAAGATAAATCCAAATCACATAGAAAACGCACAGATTTGCTCCTGCACTGAACATTTGTGGTTGACAGGCCAGGGGAAATTGAAGTTATATTGCTATCCATTTGAGTATCATGAGTCTTGGCTGAAAAGGATATGCTTCCGGATTCACAGCCTTCTATAGAACTGATTGAGATTCTATCTAGGTTTTGTATATTTGATAAGCACCTACAGATTTATATACAAATAAGTAAGAATAACAATAAATCAGCTGCCACCTAAATCAATCAAAACAGCAAGAGCAATTTTATGCATGTGCGTCATCTTATAAGCCAAAACGTATATATAACCATGTCAAAAGCAAAAGATGACAATTGATTCCCAGTGTTATGCAAAAAATTAAAGGCATATCTAATGATCTTGTGAAGAATAACCTGATAGGTGTATGGGGCATATCAGGTTGGTTTTCCTTCTCAAGCTCTACTATGGATGTGCTCTGATTGGGTGGTTCGAGATCAGCATTATGAAGGGGTGAAGAATTGAATTTGGATAATGCTTTGCGAATTTCAACGGGAGTCTCCACCAAGGTACCACATGCCTTAAGAAACTTGGCCTGTGGATTAAGTTTATTCATCAAATGATTAACTTTAAAGGCCAAATAACGTAAGTACTCAAATTGATCAAATAACCAAAAGGCAGAACGCAGGTTCCCTAGAGACTAAAGTACTAAGGATGGCCCTTCCAAATAGAAGAGTTCAAAACCCCAATCCTATAAAGCCAGTTATTTCTAGCAAGCTCCCAAGGGTAACAAATTATTTTACATTGATAATTCAAAGCAAAGAATCCAGGCTTAACTCTACTCTTAGCTGCTGCTACAAATTAGGTTACCAGGCTTAATTTACATGCTCTTGTATTTATAAAGCAACAAAATCGAGGGTTTCAAAAATTGATAAAATCGCATAATAAACTTAATATTACATCTCACTTTCAGAAAAGTATATCTTAGAATTACAATCTATAGCAGTCAAACACCACACTTGATTTCCTTTAAGCTAACTCAGTTGAGGATTATACTCCAAAGAGGAAGGGGGGGGGGGGACTTAACATTATGCAAAGAGACAAATAGAACATAGAAATTCTACCATAAGTTAGATCTCAACATGCCTGTATCATCTCCATGTTCTGTATAAAAAACTCTAAACAACTTATAAATCAGAAAGCATATATATACGTTATATCCACGTAGGAAAATGACCCTATCTACATCTAAGGGGTAGAAGGAACTGTGCTTTCTACAACATCAGCTACAGCTTCAAAAAAGCTTAAATTTTGAATTTGAAATCGAAAATATACTAATAATGAAACACATGATCATACCTCATCCCTGAGCTCCTTGTCAACTTTTGGAGATCCATTGCAAAGACTTTTCCTATCCTTGAATGGAGAATCCTCTTTATATTTGAAATGCAGACGCAATCAATGAAAAAATAATTAAAGCAGTCACGAAAGCTAAAGGTTCAGATTTAATATATGATTAGATTTGTGGACAAAAGATAATACCTTCGCATAGAAATAGAGAAGACAAACGATTTTGAGGTATCTCCACTTCCTGTTTGTGACATACGAAACAGAAGATAATAAACCAATGGTTCAAATCCTATCTAATTCATTTCATATCTGTCTAGTAACCAACCAAATACTATAACGATTCAAGAAACATTAATATCTTTTCTTCTGATCAGTGAGACCCAATTCTACTAATCAGCAAAAATTTACAGGAAAAACATTTAAAGAAAGAAAACGACTACTCTTTTTAATACAAGACCCACACAACTCAAACGAAATAAAACGAAAGATGAGAAAAAGAATCAAGGTTTTCTTTTTACAGCATTTATAGGTAAAAAGTAAAATCTCGGGCATACCGGTGGTTTGGAAGGTAAAGATTCGGAGTAGAGGTTGGATCGAAACTGGTTTCCATGTAGCTGGTAACGATGGTGGTCATCCCGGACTCTAAAGCATCCAAAGAAGCAGCCCATGGCTCTGGAAATGGTTGTATCAAGAAAGCCCAACACTGATCTGCAAACAAACCCTAAATCACGGTGCACCAGCGAGCATAACATGGATTTGGGGAATGACAAAATTCAAATAGTTATGAGAAGAACAATTAAACCCTAAGATTTCGATATCTCACAATTTTCGTGGGGTTTAATTCTTTCAAGTATTGGTGGGTCGTTTTTGAAATTTGAACATAGAAAAAGGAGGGAAATAAAAAAAAAGGTAACAGTCTTTTTAGTGCTTCTCTCTCTTTCTCTCGCGGAAATGAATAAGGAAAACTCTACATATTCGGAATAAAATTTTATTTTCATTATATTTTTATTTAAAAAATTATATATTTCATAAATATTTATATATCTCACTTAATAATATTCATACAGGAATGCAACAAATAAATAGAATTATTCGTGAATAACTGTGGAATTATTATTTTCCAGCTTCATTGAGAGAAAAGTGTAATTCCCATGTGTTTTTTATTTTTTTTTTATTTCAATGTCTACGTGCATATTTAATGCACACATTAAATTTGAATACGTTACTATAAAGCAGAAGCTATTAAATCCCCTATGCTTATTTTATATAATTTTTTTCCTTTCTAAATATGTACATGATACGATCAAAAAATGCTCGAGCTGTTTGGTAGCACACATGGCGTGCGAGGCTCAGAAGAGGATCCCAACAACGCAAGGCGTAGTGTAACACTCGTGAACAATGGCTGGGCGCACATGGTTACAGAACTAAGCATAGAAGGGGGACCACGGATGGTGTAAGAAGACAGACGAGAAGCAAAGAATGAAAGATCACAGATTCAATTAAGATGTCAAAATTAGTTAAAATATTATCATGTAATTTCATTAATGTATGGCTATATATAAAGCCACAAGAATTCAAAAAGAAAAATAACAAGAATTATATGACAATTACTTCTCTTCTCTATTGTGCTTCTTTCTTTCCTAACTTTTGAGAAATTTTGTTTCTAACAATGGTATCAAAGCCAGTTCCAACCATGGACCACCGGAACTGATCCATCATAGAGACCTCTGATGAGGAATCTGATTCCTTCGTGCCATCTAGGTTCGATACAAAGAGATTCAATGTCATCCTACAAGCGTTGCAAACTGAAGTGATAGCTCTACGAGCTCTTCGTACCTCTCATAGCACACCTTTAAATCCGAAACTCATAACCGAATTTGAATCAAATCCATACTCGGTAACAATTGTTCGATCTGAGATTTCTAACTTTAAAAACGTAGTTCAAATGTTCACTGCATCTTCAAGAAACCTGAAGCCCCACCCTCTGATTCCTTCGCGATGAGCGAATTACATACCTTAGAACTCAAAACGAACAAGAATTGTGTTTCTGGGTTACAAGAATAAAGAATGAGGACTTATACAAAAACCAAGGCAAGACTTGGTGGATCGCTCTGTGGATTGCCAGCGTCTGGACTTCCAATAGTGGTCCATAAGCCGGCCCAAGAAACCAACTTATCTCTTAAGCGTATTTCCTCTCTCTCAGATGAACGGCTTCACAATGGGCTTGGATTTGGCCCATCAGTCAGCCCTATAGCCTCTACACCAGTAGAGACCCAGAATCCCTACTCTTTTTCGTCTAGATCTCTGATAGAAATCAAAGCAATGGCTCAATTGGTCAATCGTGAGGCACTCAAGAAAAGAAGAAGGAAATTATATCACTATGGTGATTGGAGAACTATTGATAGCCAGCGTTGCACGCATACAAAGCCATTACACGAGGAGGAAGGTTCATCAGACTAATTGGCGTTACAAAAGCATTTTTCTACCAAATCTTGACAAACAGAAAGGCATATCCAGGAAAGAGGGTCCCTCAACCACTTTGAATAGAGAGACTAATCTTCGAAACTTGAGGTTAGAAATTCAAAAACTTACCAGTAATGTAATAATTGTGTTTGAGTCGTACCTCTGGCATCGATGGTACCGTAAAGGTATTATTATCCAAAAACAATATGCCCGAGCACTGATTATAACTTTCATGTTTTTCTTAATCTACTATGTGATCAGAGTAAGAAGATGGCTAGGGTTAATTCATGATGTTAGATACACTGATCATTGTGTTCTGAATTGTTGTTCATTCTCAAATAACAAATCAGTTGATTCAACAAGTAGAAAGGATATACCTAGCAAGAGACAAATTCTAGGTTTAACCCGTTATGCGGAAAAACCATCGAGAGCAATTAAAACGTGTGTAGGAGAGGCACTGCAAGACTCCACACTATCCACCATCAGGGTATGTGACTTGATTTACATACATGACCATAACGTTCCAGTAATATATGAATCATGCTCAGAGGGTCATAATGAGGGGAATTTTCCTAAGGAATATGAGGATAATGGTGAAACGCATAAAATGGACGGAGAATTGATTAAGAGAATTCAAGACTCATGTGATTCAATGGTTACAGCTTTATGTAAAATGGTGAGATGGAAAACGGTGTTACATGAGTTCCAACTCACGTTGTTTGAGAAAGTGGAGTCTAACAGTTATATCTAATAGCCCCAAATTCTTACCATTGATGAGTGGTCTTTGATTAATAATCTAGGGACTAACTGGAGGAGAAAATTGGGGGAGAGTACCAAGGAAAAGTATTCTGCCTACTATGAGAATCTCACCAACAATTGGGAAAAGTACCTCGATGTGAAGCTCTTCTCATTGGAAGAACAACTAGAGTTTAGGATTGTCTTTTTTGTTCCAAAAAGGGATCCCTATGAAATCTTTGACGCAAAGGAAGAACCCCACAACATCAAGTTGTATGATCACCATGCTTCTATCATGGATAGTTGTGAGGAACTGGTTCTTGAATATCTTAGCTGTGTAAATAGTATTGTGGGCTCTGATGACCTTTCCCTCAGCACTACAAGAGTGACAATATAGCAGAACCTGATATTGAAGGTTAGTCACAGGAAGTGGGACTAGAAGAGCATTGATTTTTTCCTTAAGAAAACAGACAACATGAGAGATCGACTCACTTGTCGAGCTCGCTTGTTAATGCTCATCGATGTCCTTAGAAATATAATGAGTTGGTTTAAATTGGATGAGAATAAGACAGGCTCATTGACATCCATTTTAGCGGCAGATGCAACACTAGTTCAAAGTGTTGTCATTGATTATTTATCTATGAGTGTACAAGACATAGCTCTTATGGTGGCTGCTTTCATGATTGCCTTCATATTAAGGTGGCATATTGATGAGTGCTCAAAAAACACTAAAATTACCATGATTTTATGCACATTAATTGATTAAAAATATATATATATATTTATATGTTTTATCATATATTTATATAAATTTGTCTTTTACGGAATCACGGGTATTTTTATTGTTTTTCAGGTATTTTGGCTTAAAAACGTAACTTAAAGACTCAAAAAGGAATACTGGAAGCAATACATCACAAATATATTAATAAATAAATGGGAAAAGGTCAACAAATATGGAAAAATTGGACAAAATGGGTCAAAAAGGTCAAAAATGACAAAAAGGAGAAAATCGCGCCGCCCAACCGCGCCGAGCCCCACGCGCGCCAGTGCCCAGCCGCGCGTGCTGCTTCCCACTCCCGCGCGCGCCTACCTCCAGTTCCGCACGCGCCCGTGCGCGTAACACCTGCCTTCCGCGCGCGCCCTACGTGCTAAGCTGCCCATTTTCGCGCACAATTGCCTCATGACGTCATGCTGACGTTAGCAATTACACTACGCGTTTTCACAATTTTTTAACATTTTTTCACCCACTTTTTCTCTCCATCCTCACCTATAAATACCCCCATTCTCTTCACTTCATACCACACCTAAAAACACATTCTCTTCTCTCTTTCTTTCTCTCTTTTCTTAGATTTTTTAGTTTTTCTTAGATTTTTTAGTTTTTCTTAGTTTTTAGCTTTTCTTAGTTTTTAGCTTTTCTTAGTTAATTTCTCTTAGTTTTAGAGTTCTTTCCTTTTTGGGAAGAACTAGTTATGTTTTTATAATTTTTTTTTATTCAATAAATGGGAGTGCAAATTCCGCTTGGAGGTTTTCCAACAACGGGAATAGCATCGAAGTTCTGTAAGGATTTTATTTTCTTTGTAGTTATTTTTTATGTTTTATTCTTACATGTTATATTTAATTTGTCTGTGATTAAATTTAACTTTGCTGGCTGTTTGTAAACATCATATAATAATAACGTTGTTATGCTTGCGAAATATTAAATAGGTAAAAATCTCTAAAATGAATTGATTTTATTTTTATTCAAGATTTTATATTAAGAATGTTAGAGAGAAATATATTATTTTTCATTACAAACTTAAATCTGAAAATTAGATTTTAAGGTTTAGTTATCCTATTCGATTTAGAGTAGTGCTCTTTTATTTGTTGGTACAATCGCCTAGGTAGTTAGAGTGAAGCTCTATTTCAAAATTTTTTATAAGAATTATTATCTGAAAATGTATTGACAACATGTTTTCAGTAGTGATTTTAAAACTTGAAAGTTAGTACTCAGATAACTAAATTCTTAGGTTTAATTTGGACACCTTGAATAAAGTTTAAACTGTCTAACCCCACCAAAGGTGGCATTTAAATGGTTCATTTTCAATCTCTTATAAAAAGGAATTAATTTAATTAACCAAATTAGTTATCAACCCCACCCATAGGTGTTAATTGATTTGTTTAGTTAACAAAGAATATCTAACCCCACCAAAGGTGGTATTCATATAAAAAAGAGAGAATCAATAAATATCAATTCATATCTTTAATAACCTAAATAATATGAGTAAGAATAATTAACTTAGTTATTATATCCATAAATACTCCACTATTATAAATGATAAAATTTGCATAAATATTTATTGAATCTGTATCTATGTTTATTTTTATGTAATTAGATTAAAAACACAAAACCCAAAATATTGTGACAGGATGTTTAGGATTTAATTTCGTTTTTAAAAGTTTGAATAATAAATTAAAAACCACATACATTCCTTCCTTAGATCGACCTTGGGAGTATACTTATCATTTTCTACGAAATGATTCGTGCACTTGCGAGAGTTTTATAAATAGATAAAACCAAATGAACGGCAGGATCGACGATGTCGGTTCTGCCCGATCACATATTACAATGGTGGTTGTTGCTTCCCTTTCCTTACTTATTGGAACTAATATTGCTGAGCAATTGTTTCTCAAAGGATTTGGAGAAGACTACCACAATGCATACTCAAAAGAAACCCCTTTGGCTCCAGAGGCGATCACAAAAATATATATTGTCGTTGTTTTTGGTGCAAAAGAGAGACGCATTCAAATTGCCTCTCAACTAAACCAACCAAAAAGGGATGCATTCATAAGCGGTCAGATATCAAATTTTGGCTCTGGAATGACACAACTTCTTGCCTTTTGTCCTTAGACACTTGGCCTATGGTATGCATCAATTTTAATCAAGCAGAGAGACTCCAATATTGAGGACATTAGGAAATCCTTTATGATATTGATAATCACTGCAATTTCATTAGCCAAAATTCTTGCTCTTGCACCAGGAATTGTAAAAAGATCCCAAGCACTCGGGTCAGTTTTCGATATTTTCCAAAGAAAAACAACCGTGGAACCTAATGATCCAAATTCAATTATGGTTACTACTATCAGAAGAGATATACAGTCTAGGAATTTCAATTCCTCGCACCCTACAAGGCCTAATATAACTATTTTTGAACACTTAAATTGGAAGGCCACAATAGGAAATAGTCTTACAATAGTGGGACCAAGAGGGTTAGAAAAAGGTAGTGTGATTGTTGTGATAAGGAGATCTTGTGAAATTGATATTGGTTTAGTTATAAAATGGGTGCTCATATTTTGTCATACTCCAACTTCATCCTTGAGGACAAGGATTCTAAAAGGGAGAAGGAATGATAAGAGCAAAAAATGTTCGAGCTGCTTGGCGCAACGCACCCGGCGCGCAAGGCTCAATGGACGATCCCAACGGCACATGGCGTAGTGCAGCACTCGTGAGCAACGGTTGGGCGCACATGGTTACAAAACTAAGCACAGAAGGGGGACCACGGATGGCGTGAGAAGGCAGGCGAGAAGCAAGGAATGAAGGACCACAGATTCAGTTAAGATGTCAGAATTAGTTAAAATATTGTCATGCAATTTCATTCATGTATGGTTATAGCCAAAGAAATTCAACAAGAAAAATAACAAAAATTATATGACAATTACCTATCTTCTATGTTGTGCTTCTTTCTTCCCCAACCTTTGAGAAATTCTGTTTCTAACCATACATTTCATCTCGATGATGCAAATAATTGAAGAAATAATTTCTATTTATAAACAAAAATGAATAAGGTAAATTCATATGAAGATTCATTGTCAATATAAAAAGTTATGTAAAAGCGATGTATATGTTTTACCTTAAATAAGTACAAATATATTTTAAATAATATTGTTATATCAAGTTAATATGTCTATTAAATAATATATTACTTATTAAATAGATATAAAATTATAAATGTGAATTATTAAAGTGATTATAATATTAGTTATTAACATGAATGATTTAAAGGCAAATATATTGATAACGTATTAAATTATAATAAAAATATTTTTTATATTAAAATATTTTGAAATTAAAAATAATAATGTTACATATTTTCTTAAGAAGTAGAAGAAAAACATATATATGTATATATTTGGTAGATCTATATTTATTTGATATTTTTTATTTAATAAAGGAGTATAAAAATTGTATAATATTTTAGTACAATTGATCCTATCTTATTTCCAGGGACATAATCAATGTTACTAACTCTTTGCATAACTGTTTACTCATTTATATCTCAATAATTGATATTTAGAAAATACAATAGATTTAAATTTTCTTTAAATCTCAACCCTTTAAATAAAAAAATGTAAAAATTGTGTAATATTTTGGTGTCATTAATCTTATCTCATATTTTTATTTTTTAGAATATATATAAATTAGAGTTAATGATTTATAGATTTATTTGATTTTTTATTTTGTTTTATTACTCATGTATTTCTAAAAATGTGAGTTACTTCTTTTTTATTTTATCTCTTTATAATTTATATAAAAAGTTTTATTATAAGATTTTTTAAGAATGAATGCTAACATAAGTCCTTTACATTAGTAAAGAAGAGTAATTTAATTATTTTATTATTCTTTATATTATTTTAATTTTTTATTTTAAAAAATTACATACTAATGAAAAATTATCAATTTTTTATTTTACACATATTAATTACATAGTTTGTTTTTATAGTAGAAAACAATGAATTCAAAATTGATAAATAAAAATTTAAAATATAAATATTTATACTCTTTTTTATTTTACCATATGGTCAAGCTATAGCCAACTCACCAACACCTATACAACCACCCTTTTTTGACACTCACAAATACCTATCATCTTATCCTTCATATAACCCACTATTTGATTATGTACCATTTACTTCTTATTCACCTTATTCATCACAAGCTTATTTCTCATTAGTTGTTGCACTATTATCAAATGTCTTATCATTCATAACATTTTCAATTGAATTAAAGTGGTTTCTGGGTTCAAGACTAAACAATCATGTCACACACGATATACAAAACTTATATAAGAAATGAGAAATTGATAATTGGTAATGGAAAGACTCTAGACATCTCTCGTACTACAAATACTAAGATTGCTACATCAAATATATCTAACAAAAATTTCATTTTGCAAAACATATGTCATGTTCCTTCAATAGTATTTATTAAGTGTTTTCTAGTTTGTTAGAGATAACAAAGTATTATTTAAAATTTCATCCTACTCATTGTTACCAGAAGGATCAAGTAGAGTGAAGGGTGTTTCTCAAGGGCACTCTACATAATGGGCTTTATGTCTTTGATCTAAATCTAATCAGTGAATCAGGGGCTTTATGTCTTTGATCTAAATCTAGTCAATGAATCAAACACCAACTCTACATGAGTAAATATCTCTAAGAAGCCTGGTAGATATAGTTTTTCACTAGTAGCATAAATAAAGCTTAAAAAAAACTCCTCGGTACCAAAGATTAACTCATGCTTTACTTTCCATTATAAAAATAGTTATATCTAAGTACAATTTCCTTTTTCAAAGTACATCTAGTTATGAACTGCCTTACAATGCTTGTGAAGTTAGTAAAAATCATGAATTATCTTTTGTTTCTCGAAATGTTTACTCTATAATTCCATTACACACAATTCACTATGATGTTTGGTTATTTCTTTTTCAATCTATTAATGGCTATCATTATTATGTTAATTTTATTTATGAGTATAGTCGACACACATGGGTATATTTTTTCAAAACTAAATTTGCATTTTATCAAGCTGTTGTCCAATTTAAGTCTCAAACTAAACTACAAATAGGACATAAAATCAAAGTCTTTCAAAGTAATTGGGATGAAAAATTTCAAAGTCTAACTCCTTTGTTAAATGCCACTTGTATAATTCATAAAACTTCCTACCCACACTCATATGAGCAAAATGGAACGATTGAAAGAAAACATCGATATATTGTTGATTTATGACTTTTTATGTTACTACATGTCTCTCTTTCTAGGTAATACAATGATGAAGCTTTCTTCTCAAACACCTATCTCATCAATAGACTTCTCACACCAATTTTACACAAAAAAAATCACCTTTTGAAGTCTTATATAAGTAGATCCATGATTATTACTTTTTTAAGGTATTTGGATGCTTATGATATCCTTACATTAGACCAAAAAATAGAAACAAATTGGAACCAATGTCTATTCCTGCACTTTTGTTGGTTATATCCCTAGACACAAAGGATATAAGACCCTTACATTAGACCAAACAATAGAAACAAATTGGAACCAATATTTATTCCTGCACTTTTAGTGGTTATATCCCTAGACATAAAGGATACAAGTGCTTAGCACCTGAAGAAAAGAATGTATATCAACTATAATGTGATATATTTAAGTCACAAGTTCCATTTTCCAAAATCAAACCATCACATTCTATACCATCAAAACCTTTAACTAATGTAGTTCTACCTGTGATTACCAATAAGAATAAACCCAATCTCTTCATTGATACCTCTTCAACTCAAACATTTCCATTGTCTAACATACTAACTTCTCACCAATCTTTTACCTCATCAAATGTTTTTCTTGTATCACCCTCTCAATCCACCTCAGAATCATCAACCTCAATAACCATTCCTATTACACCTGTTGGTTTTCTGTCTATACCTCTTCCAAATCCATCTATATCTCTTATTATCTTATCCACATCAACAAACATCCATCCCATGATCACATGAGCCAAAGTAGACATTAGTAAACCAAAATTTTATATAATGACATTAGTTGGATACAAATCCAGTGAACCTTCCAATGTTAAACATGCCTTACAAAATCCTTTATGGAAAGCCACTTTGTAAGAGAAGTCCACTACTCTTCTCAAAAATAATGCCTAAACATTGGTGCCAACTATATCATACAAAATTATGATAGGTAACAAATGGCTTTTCATGTGAAAACGCAATAAGATGGTTCTCTTGATAAAAGGAAGTCACATGTGGTAGCCACGTAATATGATCAAACTATAGTATTTGATTTCTATAAGATGTTTAGCCATGTTATTAAACAAGTGATAATTAGAATTATTGTAACAATGGCTCTCTCACAAGGTTGGAAACTTTACCAATTGGACATAAACAATGCTTTCCTAAATGGCCACTTACATGAAGAAGTTTATATGAAACAACCGAAAGGTTTTGAAGACACAACATATCCAAACTATGTGTGTAGATTAAACAAGGAAATCTATGGTCTCAAAAAAGCTACACGAACAAGGTTTGAGACACTACAAATAACCTTCCTACATCTGGGTTTCAAGTAATCAAGGGCTGATATTTCTCTATTTTTTCAAATTCATAACCATCTATGATATATACCTTCTCACTACTACAATATTGATTTATGACCTTGGATTTTAACCATGACCATAGATCTATAACCATGGCTATACAAATTGAGGTCTATGTAAGAGAGACTATAGATTGTTGTCTATAGTCTCGATTTTTAATTGAGACCATAGACATATCATATGATCTCGATTTTTAAAAGACTGAGGTCATAGGCTATGTCTATAGCCTCGGTTAAAAACTAAGATCACAAGTAACATTCTATGTTCTCTTTCAATTAATCTCATTTTTTAATATAAATGATAATAAATTTATTAATTAAAATATTAAAAGTCATATTATATTAAAATTAAGAGTGTAATTACATTTGAGAGTTTTTACACTAAAACATAATAAAGCTTTTACGAGTTAACTGATTAAAGTGTTCCAAATTATGAGATACATGCAAAAAATTTGTCAATAACAATATTAATCAAGACATAATGTTACTTTTATAATTAGCTACTAAAATGATGACGTTAAAAGTTACCTATTTTGTTGTCAATGAACTTCATACAGTGGTACTTTAGTTTCCTTATGGCCTAACATACAAGCTATCTCTTTCACCAAGGAGACTACCATGCTAAATTAGGGAAACTTGTTATTTGTGCCTTCATGCCTGAAGCCATCAAACATAAAGTATTTGCAGTTGAAACTATAGCTAAAGATTACATTGTTTGAGAAAGAGGGAAGAACAAAAAAGGAGAAAAAAACTACAGCATATATGTTTAACATAAAATGCTCTTTATCTAATAACCAATGTTTGAAAAGAAACGCACTACTTTGTTCGTTGATGGTTTTGAAAAAATATAACAAGAGAACCAATTAAAATATAAATAATTAAATAATGAAAAAACTACCGCATATATGTTTAACATAAAATGTTCTCTATCCAATAACCAATGTTTGAAAAGAAACGCACCTACTTTGTTCATTGATGATTTTGAAAAAATATAGCAAGAGAACCAATTAAAATATAAATAATTACATAATGGAAAAACTACAGTAGATATGTTTAACGTAAAGTGTTCTCTATCCAATAACCAATGTCTGAAAAGAAATGCACATATCATCCATCCTCGTATGAGCTTTGATATAAGACAATGATGCACAAGATTTAATTACACTTTTTGTGAATCTTATAGAAATGATCTCTGCTTCAAGATTCATTTCTTAAAATTTCAGCAAATATAGATAACTAAGAATATACACACATGCAAGAACTTTGCATTTATAGTACAAAAATAGTAATAATTTCATGTTGAGGAACATGTTTTACAAGCATATATGTCTAAATAATTCAAAGACACTTCATCCCCCATCGTCATGGGTGAGAGAGGGTAAAACCTCAAAATCAAAACTTTAAAAGCTGCAAAATCATATGGGTTCTCCTTGATCTAAAATAAATTATTAATTAACAAGTGACAATGATATAGCAATGAGGAGTGCAACATATCCAATCAAAATAATTCGATGGTGTAAGGCTTACCCATATGATGAAGAAAGCAAATCTTTCTACATCAGCTCGAAGTGAGCAAATATCTACAAGAAAAATCCTAAATCAACATTTTTAGCCCAAACAAACCAAAAAATACCTAAAATTTGCATGAGATGAATAATTATTTAAGATCAAAATATACTTTTTAGGTAGTATATTTAAAGAGACTTTAATGGGATAGTATATTTAAAGAGATCCACAATAAAATAGTATATTTAAAAACACTTTAATAAGATGCTCTTAAAATTTAAATGAAAAGACAAATCACCTTCTGTAAGAAGTTTATGAAACATGTCAATTCATCACTCAAAAAGGTTGACAAATGTTCCCCTTTCTGATACCTCATTATCAAGTAGAGTGCTAAGTGCACAAAATTGATTACATCGATTATATCTAGAGAATGGCATTTAAGATGAACACTGCATGTAATTTATTGCTTCCTAGCACCAAATTCATGGAGAATAGACAGGAAAAAGGACATGGATACAAGTGAAGAAATATTATATTTGGAATTTGAGTCAAGTGACATTGCTACATTTGTCTAATTATATTAAGGGATCCCATTATGAACATCTAAACAAGCTACGTAGCCCTCAATGCACAATAAACAATGAGCGAAAGCCTCCAAAATCATATAGTTCTACAATTTATAAATGTCCCCAAAAAAGTGCAATATGTGTAAATATTAGTAGGTTTGAGGATATAGACTCTAACTTCAAATTTTCCATTAGAAAGAGTGGTACAATGTATAGAATCATCAATGTCCTTGCACCTAGCAAAAGCCATAAGAAAAATATAGCATTTTGCAACTTGCAATATGAAGTAAATATATCCTTGATACCAAATCAAACCATATATGTGGAGGATCCACACTGAGGACATACAAATGTCGTAGCAACATATTCTCTGTTTTGACATCACGATGCATAATTTTTTTTGAATATAGATAGCTAAGATTGTAAAAAATTTAACAAGAAATAGAACCTCGCTAATTACTAAAGCATCGATCAACTACATCAATTCCCACCCTCTAGAGAGATGAAGAGCAAGTGGAGTACTAGGGATTCACAAAATAGAAAAACAAAAGTTAGGGATTAGAAAGAGATCATAAAGTATCTGAATGGAATCTGTAAGGACTTTGTAAGCATTAGCCAGAGCTAGGTTGCGAGCGACAACAAAAAGAAATGGTTGACGAGGGGAGGTTCACGATAGGGGAAAAGGAAGAAGAGATCAAGGATGGTGCTTAAGATGGAAACCAACTAGCGCAAATAAGTTGGGGAAAAAGGGAAAAAAGAAAGAGGGAAAAAGAAAAAGAAATTGAGATAGAAATTTGGTGTGTGGTGTAAAAGAGAGAAAATACATGAAATTAAATTAATAGAGAAATGAAAAAATTGTAAAGTAATTTTTGTATTTTTTTTAAATGAATAGCACATACAATATATTATTTGATTTCGGTTTTGAAAAGACCGTGAACTCTATTATTTTAATTAGATGACAGTCATTTAATAATCATGATTATATAAGTTTATTTATATTTAAATATTTTTTATAGTTTAACTTATGGGCACGGTTACTAAAAAAATCGAGACTATATATATATACTATAACCTCAATTTTTATTAGACTGTGAACAAAACCCTATGACATTAGTTTTTAAAAAACTCGAGGCTAAATTTTTTAGACTAAAAATTACCATTTTAATAGTGTCTAGTCAATATTGATGACATTGTTGTCATAGGTAGTATGGATGATGAAGTGCTCTCATTGATTACCATGTTACATGCCAATTTGCATTAAAATATTTGGATGAACTTTTCTTTTTCTTAAGAATTGAAGTCAATCACATGCCTAATGGAGATTTATTATTGACTTATTCCAAATATATTCAATAGCGTTTGGTTAAAGAAGGTATGGATAATGCAAATGCAATAACTACACCAATGTCAACTTTAGTCATCCTCTAGGAGAAAAATTTGAGCATCCAACATTGTATATGAGTCTTGTGGGGCTCTTGAGTATGTATGCATTACAATACCTGACATCTATTGTATAGTTAACAAAGTTAGCCAATTCATGAGCAAACCCCTTCTATTGCACTAGCATGTTGTAAAACGCATACTTAGGTACCTTCATGACACATCGAATCATGGAATGATATTGAGAAAGTCATCCAATCTACAACTCCATGGTTTCTATATTGCTGCCTAGGCATCTTCACTTGATAACAAACGTCTCATTTTAGGTATCATTATTTTTCGTAGCTTAACTCCAGTCATGTGGTCCAATAAAAAGTAAGGAATATTTTCCAAAAACTTTACAAAAATTGAATATAGATCATTTGCAGACACAACATCTGAATTAGTATGGGTACAGTCCCTATATATTGATTGAATTATTATTAACACTTCTTACTTCATCAACAATTTGATGTGATAATCTCAATACCATATCCTTAATTGTTAATCCCACGTGTCATACTCGAAAAAAAACACGTGAAATTAGACTTATATTTTGTCCGAGAAAGAGTAATGGATCATAAGTTGCTAGTTCAACATATTCATTCTATAGAACAAACAACTGACATTCTCATAAAGTCTTTATCAATTTCTCATTTTTTGAGCTTAAGATCCAAACTAAGTGTCTTCATCGTGCCACCGAGTTTGAGGGGATGATATCAAGGGAAGTATGCATGCAAATGAGGAAACTGTAAATACTGCACCAGCGTATGATAGTCACAAAGACAATAGCCAAGGCAATGCAATCACTAGCAATTCAAGCAATGCACATGCACATGTACATGCGTATGATTGACGGTGGTAATGCGCAAGATACAAGAATGTGCAGACGAAATTTCATCATTATCAAGTGGTCCAACATAACATCACGTACAGCTAATCAAATGGCATAAGTTTGTCAAAAAAGGAATATTATTCGGTTACAAATGATTTACATTTTACATTTAATTATATCACTAAAATAGATATATAAATTCATGTATCTTGTAATAAAAAATATCTAAGTTGAATGAAATCTAGGTTTTCCTCAGCTTCATCGTCTTCCCTTGTCCTTCTTATCTGATTTCTCTTGATCTTGTTAGTTTACATTTCTTCAGTTTTCATTTTTGTTTCTCCATAGCATTAGTCTTACTCTTCTCAATGTTTATCTTCATTGTTATCTTGTACAAATCTGTTGAAGTTTACTTTTTTTACACATATATAGAAAAGCGGGTGTTTATTTTATTTAAAAGTTTTTTTTTTACATTTTTTTTAAATTACATTTTTTCAATATAACTAAAGTTTGCACAATTTGTTTTAAACTTATAACCTCTAATTTTTACTAATTTTGTACTGTAATTTTTTTAACTTTCACAATTTTATAGTATAATTTTCTAACCTTTTTCTTTAAATTTGATCCTCTAATTTGTACCATGTACGAAGTTAACAGTAGTGATAAGGAAGTTAACAGTAGTGATAAGTTAACATAGTTCTATTTGTTTTACGAACAAACAGCTTTCGTAAAAATTTAAGTATAAAATTAGATAAAAAAATATTTAATTTTTTTATCAATTATTTTAATTTTTAAACCATAATTTAAAAAAAAATTAAATATTTATTTTTATTATTTTTGAAAAAATAAATTAAAATTTTTACCAAACATCAATTTTATCATTAAAAATTTGGCTTATTCTTTTAAGTGGTCTTCGGTTATAATTTAAAAAATATAACTACCACCTATAGTTAACAAATTAAAATATATTTTTATTAAAAATAATAAATTTATATTATTATTTATCCTTATTTTATTTAAGTCAATTTATATATATATATATAAGAAATTAAATATAAATACATTTTTTTCAACTCTATGAGTTAAACACTTTTCGTTAGTTTTATAATATTTTTTCTATTTCATGTATAGTGAAATTGATAGTGTACAAGTATTAGTTATTATAGCTAACTATTTTATGAAACGTTTGTAAGGGGTAGAATGAACTTATTTTTAAGAATGAGCTTTTTGATTCTAATGTGCCTTTTAATCCTAGTATAATTTTAATTTTTTCCATTATAATTTCAATTATTATAACTTGGTTTTTTACTAACATTTTTTCTATCTAACTTGATATTATATTAGTGACATTTTTGGTCTCTTGGTGCTTTTGTTTTATCCTTCTAATTGTATATCTAGCTTCATGCTCTTTTTTATTGTGCCTCCTTTTTGGAATATGATTATTACATAAAATCAATACTGTGCCATTTGAAAGAAAAAGATAATGACATTTTTTTGGAAAAAAAAAATTTAATCACTAAAATAATGTTTTTAAAATTTATAATAATAAATATAACATCTTTAATACTAATTAATATTCTCTTAATTTAAAATAAAAAATTATTTTTATTAATATAAATTTTAGAGATATTATTTTGAATAATTTTTTTAAAAAAATTACTCATTGATGAACAGAGATAGAACTATTGCATGGTCTGGTCCTAGCGGGGTCATGACCACCCAAGATTTTTTAGAAGTAATTTGTTTTACTTTAATTATATAGCAAATGATAAAAAAAATTACTCCATAGTCTCTTTAAAAATAATTCTATTTTATTTGATTATTAAAATTATTTTTTAATCTAATTTTTAGTTACTAACTAATACATCCTATAAATAAATTAATAATCAAATTCACAAACAAAAAAGAGAAAATGTAAATTAAAAAATGATTTTTAATGAAAATTATAAAAATATATATTAAAAAGAGATATTTTAATTAAATATTTTACTCTAAAATAATTTTCACTTAATGAAATTATAATTCAATTACTAGATTAAAGTTTAGAATATTAAAATTTATAAATGATTAACATAATTTAACCATAATTTTCTATTCAATTAATTGGCCCATTTTAGTTTAAGAGAGACAATATAAACAATAAAAAATAATATTATTTATTTTTAAATTTTATATATATCTCATTTAAATATAAATATGTTCAAATTATTGACTTTATAATGTGTTTTTTAAGTGATAAAAACTTAAAAATAAAGATTCAAAGGAAAAAAAAACTTATTTTATACATGTAATTTTTCTATAATTTTATAAATATTATAATTTTTCTACCGGTGATAAGGGTAACAATTCGTTCTATTTGTGTAAATTTGAGTTGGTTCAAATTAATTTAATTCAAATTAATTTAATCTTAATTTAAATCAAATTTAATTCAAACTGACAAAGGTGATCGTGAATCCAAATTAAAAACAAACAGGTTGGCCAAAATTAACTCAAATTATTAATTACATTATTTTTTGTATATCAAAAATATTTTTAATGATATTAATGCTCATTAGTATAAAGATTGTTACATGAAACAATAAAAATGAGGAAAATAATGTTATAATAACTAGTCAATAAAAAAACACGTTAACAACATCATATTATATCATTATTTATCATTAAGATTCAAAATAATATATACCACGATTCAAACTTCAACAATTTCAAGTCATAATATCTTTCATAACATTTTAAATATGTATTATAAAATTAACATTTTAAATTTAATTTCGTGTTAACGGGCTGGTTCAAACCCAACTCGAACATAAATTAATTTTTTTAGTTATTTGTGCTAGCTTGAATTTGGACAAAATTTAATTCGATACATATTCGATTCAGATTTTTAGATTCGAATTCAATTCAATCAATTGAACTACAATATAAATTGTCACTCCTAACCAGTGTCCCTTATGAACCCTGAGTGATTCCACCACTAATTTACCTCCTAAAATTTCGTTCATGGTTCCATTTCAGTAGATTAATAACACTTTTTTTTAATTTTCAACTCTTAATGTTTTTTTCTTTCTTTTCCTTCCATTTTGAGTATCTTATACGCTTGTAACCGTTCCAGGATATGTGTAGAATTAAAAAAGTATGCCTAAATGAGAGAGATTATAGGTCGTTACCTATGGCCTCGATTTTCTAATAACCGTGGCCATAGGTACACCCTATGACCTCGGTTTTCTAATAACCGAGACCATAGACTTGTAATCAAAATGATATTTATTGATTATATATGTCTCAATTAACCTCATATTTAAATATAAATTAAAATAAATTAAGAAAATTAAGAATCATTATATTAAACTTAATAGAGATATTACATTAATTAAGAGTTTAATAGATACATTAAACATAATAAAACCTTAATATAACTAGCTAATTAAAGTATTTCAAAAATATAAAAATATATATAAAATATTTACTTATATAACTAATCAAATTGTCTACAATCGGTGCTAAAATGATGTCAGACATATATCAGAATTTAAAGTATATATATTAAGGAAATCAAATCAACAAGTAGAGGAGTAGATGACAACAACGAGACTATGATGAAAAATTGGTACTTCTACTTGAACCAATGGTAGCATCTGCAGCACCATTTTTCTCATATTTCCCTACACCAAGATCTTGTGCAACCAATTTCCTAACCGCTAATGCATAATCTGTACCACATCTAGATAGAATAGAATAATTGGATTTGAACAAAAGCAATGATTCCTTTTCAGAAGAACGATAAGGATTCCCTTCTTGCTGAAAATCATGAAAAAAGACCTAAAAAGGATTAAAAAAATATATGAAAATTTTAATACTAGATCTATCAAGTTTAAAAAAAGATAAAAATATTAAAAACACAAAAATTCTACATAAATGAAGATAATGTTTAGTTCAGCTGGCATCAACCAAAAATATATCAAATTTTAAAAGCAGAGTAAATTAATCACAAAAAAAAAAGCACTTGGTTATTAATATATTTGTGGTATGAATAAAACACACCGAGACGTAGAAAACAGCTATGTTGCGCTCACAATTATAGTGATCACCTCTAGCGTCCTCTGTGTACAACAATATATACCAAGAATATTATAGTACGTTATAACATCAACATCAATAATATATATTTATCTATTATACTAACGCTCCGTAATAGCACGTAAATAGAACAATGTACTTTATTAGATATTTGATTGTGTCTAAGAAAAGAAATTTTAAAATTTTGAGGCCAAGAACTTGAAATATGCTATCTATATTTAAAAATAAGAAATTATTTTTGAAAACAAATTAGTGTTTGACAATTGTTTTCTAAAACAAGATGTTCTTAAAATATTTAAAACAGTTGCTTTCATTTTTTTTGAAAATAGAGTTTAAGAACAATTTTCGAGTTAATAAACAGCCAAACATAACCAAAAATAATATTGGATAAATATTTCACCATTAATAAAAAAACATTTAAAACACTAACGTTTTAATGTCATATTTCTTAAAGCTGTTATTGAAATCATTTTCTTTGAAACTAGTTTTAGTATAAAACAAAAAAATGTACAAAAATTATAGCAGACCAGGTTAGCACATGTCCAATCAAGTTCAATCTCTTTACATACCAATCTGCATCGGATCCTGTGGATTTTTCTGGTAATACTAGTAAATTTCACAAAAATAAAAAACAAAAAAAATTGTAAACATTAACAAAAATACCCAATCTTATAAATAAATATAAATACAAAACAAAGATATTATTATAGTTTACAAGGTTCATGTTTTAATCATTCACAAGGGACAACTGAAAATGCAGAACATGCTTTCTGTTTGTTGGCTAATGGATCCCAAAGATCTGAATGATATACATTTGACTACAAAAAGAGAAGGGGCAATAGACACTTCTCATATTTTAAAAGAAACCAAATTTCAAAAGGAAGAAATTTGAAACTTGATCAACCCTTATAGTTTCTCTTTCTAGAGCATTCTTCACAAGCAGTGAGTATCTAGGCTTGATAGGGTATCTAATTCCTAAAAGCTTGTAAGCAAGCAATAAAATAAGTTCCCAAAGATGGAAAGTTTATGTAAGTGATTTCTCATCATTTTATGAAAAATCTTCATATCCATCAATGGTCATAACATGAAAGTAATGCTAACCAACAAGAACAAAAGGTAAGTTCAAAGGCATGTAGCAGGAATCAATCAACTCTGTATGTTAGAGAAAGTAATGCTAACCAACAGGAACATATGAACATATATGCAGAACAAGAAAACATTTTCACTATGTACTAACTCAAAAGATTAAACATATATGCTAGAGAAATCAAACAAATGACCAAACAAATCAATCTCGACGACCAATCAGTTACTTTTAATTTAATCCCAACAAAAGAAAAAAGATATAGGAAATCATAGCTAAAGTAACTTACTAAGAAGGGATTGACCTCTTCTTCTTTCTAGGTAAATAAAGGGTTACGATCCAAGGCATAGGGCACAAAGAGTGTTAAAGTCTAAGTTAGGTGTTCATAAACAAAGAAGGCATAGCTCAAGAAGAAAGCTCGAGTGTGAGTGTCCAAAATTAGGGTTTTACTGGAGGACCCAATAAGCATCTGTTTTGGTACAATTTGTAATACCCTTCATTTATCTCAATTTTTGTGACTTCTCCAGTAGCAAAGGGTGAACAAATTCGAAGGTGAGCATGAGCTTCTTTACGATTCGAGAATCTCTACTACTTCGAGAAGTAAGAGGTCGAGGCCATTGTCGTTGACAACGACACACACAGAGCAGCAAAGAAGGTGATCGGTCGAGAATCTCCACTACATTGACGAAGTTGGGTCGTGATGAATGGTTTGCAGTGGGGGAAAGAGAGAAGAAAAGAAGAAAGGGAAAGCCTTAGGGAAGAGGAAAAGAAAAGAGAGGGAGGGAGGGGAAAAAGAGGGAAAAGAAAAATCAAAAGAGAAAAAAAGAGAAAAAAAGAAGAAAAGAAAAATAAAAAAATTGATAAAGAAATTTAATATATGTGATGTAAAAAATTAATAACGTATATTTATGATCTCGGTTTTTAAATAACCGAAATTATAAAATATGCTTATAACCTTGGTTTTTAAATAAATAAAGTTATATAATATACTTATGGTCTTAGTTTTTAAATAACTGAAGTCAAAATTTTATAGTCTCAATTTCTTAAAAAATTAAGATTAAATGCTTGAGGTTATATGTATGTATTGTAATAATATGGATTTTTTCCTGGCCAAAACATCACGTAGGTAAAGTAGGGGGAATAATTTAAAAATAAAACAATAACCATAAAGTTTAATTTTAAAAAATAAGGAATAATGAGGGGAACTGTGACGTTCATCCGCACCCATATCACAGGAACCTTTTTAAAGGACAATGCACTATCTATATTATTTTATGTGATATTTATTTTTTAAAATAAAAACATAATGAAAATATAAATAATAATAAAGATTAAATTAAATTATTATTATTATTATTATTATTATAAAATTATAAAATAATTTTTATTTTTAAATAAGATAAAATAAAAAAAATAATAAAAATGGTTATATATATATATAAAAAAATAAAATACTCTAATGTATTTTTAAAAAAACATTAAATATTATATCTTCTGTTACAAAATAACAGTTAAACTAAATAAAAAATAACTTTAACCATTCTTATTATAATTCATATCACTGTTAATCAAATATGAATTTATATCAATCTAAAGCCGTCCTTCCTCATAACTCATTACAGAACCATTACATAATACACTTAGATTTTTTCATTGAATTTTAAATATATTATAATTTATAATTTAAAATATAAATATGAAAACATTAAACATAAAAATACAAGAAATTAGTGTAGGAATAAAGAATGTTTCGTACTTTTTAACAAGTACTTAAAGTTTAAATTTAATTTAAAGGGTAAAGTTTCCTAAAATTGGTTTATAATTTGAACTAATTTGTTTTAAAAAAATGGTCAGTAATTACATCTATATAAATTATATATGTTTTGAATATTAATAAATTTTTTTAAGATTTACTTATTTAAGTTATTAAAACATATGAACTAAATTAAAGTATTCATTAAAATTATGTAAAATGATTATTCAACATATTATAATAAATTTAACACATGCCTTTTCAATGTTTTTCAAAGATCGAGTAATAAATATTAAATTTAAATATATATATATATATATATATGATAATATGTATACTTTTTAATTATGTAATAATTATATTTGTATGGTATTAATATGCATGTTAAGATCATCCTGTACTTAAATAAAAAAAATTATCGTTGTATTTTTAAAATAAAAAATAAATCATTTGACTTGGACCTCTTTTGATCGTAGCTCTGGAGGCCGGCTGCATAATTAAAGTTTGAAAAAGAATCCAAGTAAAGTAAAATAAATTGTTCTTAAAAAGAAAACAAATTCTATTTCGGGAAAAACAAGAAAGAAACATATTAGCAACCGTAGATGCTTGAAATATTTAATTTTTTGCCGAATTCATGCGAAAAGGAGAAAATCTTAGATATAACCAAACACAAATACTTAATAAAATAAAATAAAATTATATTAAACTTTTATTTTTATCAAAATAAAAATATATTAAAAATAAAAATAAAATTAATGACTGAAATTAATAAAAAGTATATAATATATTATATTTTTAATTTGATATCTCAAATCATCTTAAATTTGAGTCATATTTTTTAAAATATTTAAATTTTAATCGATTTATTTTTTTAATGAAACAATGAAATAATATTATTTTTAAATTAATATCAACTCATTTATTTTAACCTTTATCTTTTTAGTTAAATAATTAAATAATATTATTTAATTAATTAATGTTTTTGTAAAATTAATATCAACTCATTTATTTTAAAGAAGTGTTTTTGTTTACCAACATTTATAATATTTTTTTACTATCTTCTTTCTTTATAAGTAAACCTTTTATTTAATTATTTTAAGAGATATGTATTTTTATTTTTTGTTTTGTAGAACATAGAATTGATGAAATAAAGATGCTAAAATGGATGAGAATTATCATCTTAGTGTGATAAAAAAACCTAAGCCAGCTCTTAACAATATTCTTTTAATACATAATTAACAACATCTCTTAACTAAAAAAATTATCAGTAAAAAAAATAAAATATATATAATATAAATATGGTAGACAAAAAACATCTTTAAAATTGTGAATTGTCTAGTAGATTGAATGTAACTTATTAAGAGACCATGTTACTATTTTATAATAACTTGTATAAACGATTTTAGAAGAGTTTGGAGATAATTTTAATTCATTGTCAATTAGAAATTCCAACTGTTCAGATTAAGATCGGATAATGAGTGAAAATTTTATGTAGTTTACTAATTGGACACAAAGATGGGTCCTTCTGATGATAGAACTTTAGAGAACATGTTATACCAGACATTGGGAGCTTATATGCTCCTCTCTAGAGATAGATCAGATATTGCGTTGTTTAAGTAAACAGTGTCGTGAAAATTGCTATTTGCTATGGAAGATTATCTCTTGGGCCCTTTAAGGTCCTTAAGAGAGTGAAGATTGTTACGTAGGTTTATTAGGATCATGTTATATGCAAAGGAGTTGTTCTTATAGATATGCAATTAGGGAAAGTTATTAAGAGCTCCTTATCAGTGTCCATCGAGGTCCAAATTGGTAAAGCTTCGTCCAGCTTGATGGTATTCGAGATGTAGCAGACTCTGTCTAGTCATTAGGGATTGTCAAGTAGCTTTATGGAAATATACGAAGTTTTTGTTAGTATTCATGATCTTCTTGGAAGCTTATAATCTATGATATGCTTTTTCTTTAGGGTTTTGGACACTCTGAGGATCATAAATGATGTGACATGATGCTGATGATTTTTACATTCTACAAAACCAAGGTCACTAAACTAATTTTTACAATATTTTAGTTCCTAAATTTTTAACTAGTACAATTTAGTCCAGATTTAAGTTACTAAAATATCCAATCTTAATAAAATTTAGGGATAAAAACTATAAGGGACTCAATTTATTCTTATTATATTTCTGTATTTTTTTTATAAGTTAAATATGTATTTAATATGTATTAGAATTCTATTTATTCTATAAAGAATTTTATTCTATAATTGGTTTCATATTCACTTTTAAATTAGACGTTGTTTTAAATTATAAATTTATATTGATTATAAATAAATAGATATTATTCTTCATTTAACATAATATTCTTAAATTATATTATGATTTTATTTCTCTCTTTATTTAATACTTGAATGAAATTTAAGATTGTATTTGTGATTGACTTCTCTAACTTGTTATCATCTTGACAATTAAGATTTTTTTTATGTAATTTGGTGAAAATATACAAATAAAATCTCACGTTAATTAAATATGAGATGATTCATGGATTATAAAGACTTGAGTTATTACATTTATCAAGTTAACTTCTTGGATGAAACCATAAGTTTCTTATGATTTGTATCAAAATTAATCCCAAACTTAAGTATTGTAGGTACCTTCCCACTACAAATATTTCATATGTGAAAAATATTGTTAGAAATATACAAGTAAAATCTCATATTCATCAAACATGGAGTGATTATGGGTTTATAAGGACTTTAACTACACTTATCATGTTAATCTTTTGGGTACATAATTTAAAATAAAATAGTAATAAGTTTTATGATCAAATCATTAGATAAATCATAAAATTTAAGGATTAGTAAAAGAATCAACTACCAAATCATATTAGCAAAAATGTTAACAAGGTCTTTTGTCCTTATAAAAAATTTATGTATTAAAATTATTTTATATTAATTAATTTTAAAATTTATAATAATAAAAATAAAATTTTGTTTTTTTAAATATATTAAAATCTTTTTTTATTAATAATAGAAATATTATAAGGATAAAATTCGAAATTATATTCTTAATAATAATAGAAGAGATAAGTCATATTTAATAATATTTTAATTGTTTAAAATTTAATTTAAATAATATAAAAATAATATTATTTTTATAGTTATAATTTGTTTTTTTAAAAGGATTTCTGACAGTGAGTGTGGACCTGGTGACGGTATAAAGTTAAGTTTGGGCCTACATTATTTCATTTTCCCTCCTCCGTTTGGTCCATAAAGAAGCTTGTCCATTAAATAGCCGTAAATATGTCTATTTTTTTTACGTATAAAATGATTATTCAACATACTATAATAAATTTAACACATGTCTTTTCAATGTTTTTCAACAAGTAATAAATATTAAATTTAAATAGATATATATTTATTTTATATATATGATAATATGTATACTTTTTTTTATTTTATCTCGCCTAAAAAAGCATAGGAAGTCGATCGTACGACTCTAAAATAATATATTAATGGAAATTTATGAATTTCAAAAGTGCAAAAATAAATAAATAAATAAATTAAGTGATAGGGGAGGAAATTTATGAATTTCAATTCTACTTTGTTAAATTCAAACGTGGGCAAATTCTGCTTCTGCTAGCTACGCTAACATGCAATAAGTATAAAATAAAATGAAGAAACCAAAAAAAGGTATTTTTAGCAATTTTACGGTACATTTTAGTGATCTTTAACAAATGTGATATCAATTGAAATCTAAAGATTTAAATTTTTATTAAAAATATTGTAATTATTCGCATAAAATTTTAAAGTTGTTGTAAAATCTATAAAAATACAATCAAAATTATGGATTTATTTTATATAAAGCTTGATAAAACATCAAAAGAATTTAGTTTTTTAATTTAATATAAATATATATAAAATAATTTATTTTTTTATTTAATATATATATTAATGATATTTTTTTATCAATAAACTAGTATTATAAAAATTGAATAATGAGTAAAGTTGAAAGTCAAATCTTTCTTGAAAATAATTATTTAGATAAAAAAATATAAATAGATAAATTTAAAGATAAATTAATTAAAAAATAAAATAATCATATTTATAATATTTTAATAAAAAAAATATATTTTATTAACATTCCTTTGACAGTGTAATTTTTTTTCCATATTTATGCTAAATGAATGGATATTATGATTTTTTCTTCTTCCGTTCTTTTAACAAGGGTGGTGAGACTCATGAAACGTCAAATGTGTTGTATTTATATTTTAAAATTTTACCTTCACTATGGTTATTACCTTTATGTTTAGCAAATTTTGTTATTTATCCCAACTAAATCGCGACATTGATATTGTTCCAAGGTTAATTTTGTTATTTGTAGAGTCCTCAGCTATTGATCCAAGGTTAAAAAAAATTCAAAAATTCATGTCTAATTCTAAACTCAAAAGTCGACCTAACTCTGAATCTAAAAATCAATTTATAAGTTAGATGGTTGTCCAAGCTTATAATAAGCATTATCACTATTACAAAATAGACTATTAAAATCGATTAAAAATTAGCTTTAAACCAATTAAAATCGGTTAACGCATGAACCAACTTTAAAATATTGATTTTTTATATTTTTGTTCTCATTTTTTACTCTACTAACATGTATTAAATATAGCATAAAAAATCAAAATTTATTTGACAAAATATAAATAATAATACAAATAATTAAAAATTTAAATATAATTAATTACTTGATAATTAAATTTATTACAAAAATAAATAATGTATATACAATATATATAACTAAACCATATAACAATTCATTCCCCTATATACATGAGCATGTAAACATCCAGCAAACAAAGAGTCTAAACTTTATGGACATACGAATGGAGAAATTAAATCATTATAAATATTATCATGGTGTTGTCCTATGTTATTTAAGATTATATTCTTCTCTTGATGTTTGAATAAAGTGTTATGTCTATTCTTCTTGTAAATTATCAAAAAAAAAGATTACTACATCGACATCCGAGTAATATAATAATAACCTTATCCCTTCGAACTCATATTAACACTTTATTAATCTTTTGTCTATAAATATAAAGCTATTTGGAATCAAGCTAGTATTTTTAATGCTACAATGAGTTTTAAATATGAAATCAAGTATAACTCTGATTTGTTACTTAGCTTGTATGAGTTTTGGTGCCCTTAAAAGTATGGAACAATTGTGTAATACGTTTATGGGCACCAAAACTCATACAAGCTAAGTAACAAAATAAGAGTTACACTTGACTTCATATTTAGAGCTCATTATAACATTAAATATACCAACTTGATTCCAAATAACTTCATATTTATAGACAAATGATTAATAAAGTGTTACCATGATGTTATCATAAGGAAAGTAGGCAAGATAGATGAGATAAAGTTTGGGCAAAAAATAGGTCCATAAAACAATACAATCCCCTAAATACATGATCACATAAACATCCATCAAACAAGGGACTTCAGACACAGGAATATAGAAATTAAATCATTATAAAAATTACTGTTATGTTGTCATATGCTATTCAAGATCATCAAAATCTTCTTTTGATTCTTTTTGTGATGATATAATTTGAACCATGTGTTCTACCTATTTTCCTCGTAAATCATCAAAATATTGTTGGCTATAGCCCGTCTTGTTCCAACCAAAGAACTACATGTATTTAAAATCAAAATAAGAATGTAATTTCATGAATTCACAAAAAATAAATCATATATGTTAAAAACTTTTCTGTATATTGGTAAAAGATATTACCACATCATCAATTGAAATTTTGATATTTGTGATGATTTCGCTCATAAACTTCATGACATAATAACCACACATGACTCCATTATTTTGTTGTGAAACCTACAAAAAACAAGTGTACATGATTTTCTATATTTTGTAATATTTAATATTCAATAGTAAAATTAATAAAATGGATATAAAAAATTTGAGTATTTTGCTCAAAATAATAGAGGGTCTAAAAGATAATATGGAGAGGAAGATAACCTATAAAACAACGTTGAAAATGGTAGTCAGAAGTGGCTAAAAAATGAGAAATAATGGAGGAGGTGTGCTCGAGTTTGACATTTTTTGTTGCTGCATAAATTGAAAAAGATGTTTTGATGAAGAAGAGAGAAGAGAAATGGATTAATACGTGTGGATAGCGTCGGTTGATGTGTTGAACCGACACTACACACATGTATAGCATCGATTCTATACGTCAACCGACACTACGTCCTACATGTATTTTTTTATTTTAAAAATATAATTTAAAATTGAAATTATAAAGTACAATGCTTTTTTTGATCAATTATTATTTTATGACAGTTTTAACTATAAACATGTACGTACGTACATAAAATTAAGTATCCAAACAAACACACAAAATTATATAATTTTAAAAACCAATTGACTAGAAAACAAAGAAAAAAATTATACTATATATATATATCCAAATTCAATTTTAAAGAGTTCAAATAAAATAATAATTGACCAAAATTAAAAAAATTGTACTATATAATTTCAATTTTAAAATGTATTTTTTTAAATAAAAAAATACACATAAACCGACACTATCCACATGTGTAGTGTCGGCTCTACACATTAACTGATGCTACATGTAGCATCGATTTTTCACCGAACCGACTTTAAATTCATTATAAGTCGGTTTTTGAAGAAAACCGACTTTACACATTGACTTAAATACCACATTTTGTAATAATGTGTTGCCGGTCTCCTAGCTGATGTGAGACAATGATCTTTAACACTCCTCCTCACATTGGCATTCATCGATAGACGATGGTGGGCTTACTATTGCATGCCATGAGGTGAGCTTCCGAGATGCATCCATTCAGACCAGCGCCTACTCTGAAACTATGTTAGAAAACCAGACTTAACTCTTCCCAAAAGCACTTTGTGAGTTAGAGAGTTGCACAGATTTATAACCAACACTACTACCGATCTCTTGACCGATGTGGAACAAAGATCTTTAACACTAGTAACCACATCTTCTCCTCACTGTTTTTTTTCTATTGGTTAAGTTTTTCTACCGGAGAAAGAATGCTCTCTTTGAAGTAAATCATAGTTCCTTTATGTTTTTTGACTAAGATTTCGATGAGGGTAATATTTTCTTCACATATATCTTCATTTAGGGTGATTTTTTTATATCTAATTTATGATTTATTTAAGTTTGTTTTATTTCTATTTGATATGTTTATTTTTTAGATTTAGGTATATATCTAATGTATCTTGGATAGTATTTTCAAATTTTCAAATAATAAAGATATTAAAAAGTTTTTCAAAGATTAAATGTTACTAAGGATCCGCTGTGCTATTGATATGAATAATTATAGTGTGAGGGAGATATATAAGAGAATCAAAATGTTTAAAAAGTGTTCAAAAATCTATAATAATTTGATGATTTAATTTTTACATCAAATTTTATATTTGATCAATGTGATATATTCTTTATAATAATATGAATAAAAGTTTTATCATTAATCTCAAAAAACGATTGGTATAGAAAAATATTGATATGAAATTTTGTAAAAAATCTAAATTTGATTGTTAAATAATGTAATAAGCATTGCACTTTTACAAATTTCGACCAAATTGATCATTGATTTGAGAATTAAGACCACATCAACTATATTTTTTACAATAGTTTGAAAACGAGTTAAGATTGTTTTTAGTTTAAAAAAGGGCACATTTTAACCTTAAACTTAACAATATATATTTTAATCAATTTTATTTAAAAATAAATAAATAAATATATAAATTCTATTTTATAAAACATAATTATTATAAATATAAAAAAATATTAACATTTTATAAATTTATAATTAATTTTAAATACATAAATCTTTTTATTATATTATATATTAAAGTTTTATTTTAAAAAATAAAAATAAATTATTTTATAATAAAATAAATATAAATTTATATGAAAATGATACACTAAGTATTTTGATAATTCATAAATAATATAATATATTATTATTATTATTATTAAATATATTTCATAAAAATTATAATTATAAATAAAAATAATATTCATAAAAATAATTAAATTATTAAAAAAATCGAAAACCTCTATATCCAACTTTCTACGAGATATAAATACAAATATAGAACATTTTGATGCAAACTTTGCATCAAAATATTATCTAATATAATATTATTATAATTGTTTTTATTATTAATATAATAAAATATATCTAATTAATTATATTTTAATATTTAAATAAAATTATTATTAATAAATATTTGTTATCTTAATAAAAATAAAAATTATAATAATATTAGAGATATGTGTTATAATGTAATCTATTTTTTAATTTTTTAATCTTAAATAATTTATTTTAAAAAAAATATCAATAATTTTTCATAAAAATGGTTGTAACTATTTAGTAAAGTTTTTAATAATTTAAATTTTTATAATTTATTATTATTATTTTAAATTATTTTACAATAAAATTTTGATAGTTATTTGTTATAAAAAATTATATATTTTTTATTATATAAATATAATTATTTTTATTTCTAATAAAAATAAATTATTATTTATTAAAATTTAATAAATGGGGATATTTTATTTTTGGTTTTTTTTTAAGAAGAAAAAAAAATGTAAAGTTTGATTTTTTCAGAAGAGAAAAAAAAAGTGGTTGAGAAGAAGAGAAAAAAAAAATGGCTGGGGAAGAGGGGAGGAGAGAGAAAAATATATAATTATCGATAAATTGTTGAATAGGTTTAAATTTGTCTTTTTTTAAACTAAAACCAAGATATGTCCTTTTTAAACTATTATAAAATATATGTCATTTTTAGACAAATATTGCATGTACGTTACCAATTTTCTTACATTTTTCACTTATCATCAAATTCACAAGACCCATTTTAGAGATTTAAAAAAAAATCATTTGGCAAATTCAAAGTATAAAGAGAACAATTTTAGGAGGACATTGAATGGGTGGTACTTGATAATTGAGAGGAGCTAGAAGACGAAGAGATTGCTCAACTTGCATAAAAGGGCTAACCCAACTTGCACATGGAGATCAAACCAAATTATGTTGGGTTGGAGATTCAAACAAAATAAGTTCATGTTTGGAATACTATTCAAGTAGAGATGAGATCACTAATGGTAGAGAGGACGTAAGTCTGAGTTATATAATTGTAAAAGTTTTTTTTATTATAAGTTATTGTATCTAAATTATAATTATATAATATGATTAAAAATATATATATTATTATTTTAATTAATAATTATTTATAATTATAATATAATTTTTTAAAATTTGATACGACATCAGCCACTAACAATTTTAGGGGAATTTTGCATGTTTCATGGATCTTATGAGTCCACGTATGCATCACTACTTGTTTATCTCATCCCATTCCCCCTGAAAGATATATTATACGCCACAAAAATCTTACCCATCTCCTTTCTCTATTGTACATATTTAATTACTAGTTAGGCCAAATTTTCGAACTCTTTTGTATTTTTATTTTTTTATTTAAATCCAATTTTTAAAGCCACACCATTTATTAGTGGGTTGTATTAATTTTATAATATTGACAAATTTTCAAATAAAATTCACACCCAAAAAAATAAAAAATAATAACATACAATAATATTAGATGTTAAAGAATCTAAGTTACGTACCACTTAAGTTCATATATTTTATCTTGTATATAATTCTAAACAACTATTAATTCAATAAGATTTTATTATGTTGAGTTACGCTCAGATCAACTAACATGGTATCAGAGTCTATGATTTGTCGATGTTATGACATTCCCTTACAATCATTAATTTCAAACCCTCGCATCCTCTTCGATATGGAGCAATCTCACATCAGTTAAATTCATGCCTTCTGTTTTGTATATAATCATCGATAATCTTTAATTTAATGAGATCTTATTAAGTTGAGTTGGTTTCAGATCCATTAACATTAAATAAGAGACATTAACTAGTATTGAATCATCTTAACATTTTATTTGTATTAAAAATAAAATGAAAATTATACGTAATTATGATAATAATAACTACTATTAGTAGCAGATGATACACAAAGTCATATTTAAAAAAAATTAATTTATACCGATCACAAAAAATTCAAAGAAGATATTTGTGCCCCTTAGTGATTTGCACGGCTACCTCTCTTTCTTTCTATTTTTATTAGCATAAAAATTTGTGAGGTTGAATTATATGTATGCTTGCCTTTTTAATTTTTGGGACAAATACTAATTTTTATTATAAGTTAACTTTATAACTAGCCATACACTTTTACAACTAATTTTACAATTGTATACCTAGCATATATTATCTATTTTTTTTTCAATTTATGTAAATATTGATAGCTTTATGTTCATATGGTTTCCAATATTTTTTCCCCATAAAAAACCTCACAGATAGTATATTTTATAACAACCTTATTCTAACTATTTTTTATTTGCACTTATTATTTAAGTTTACAATATGGCGTTTATGTATTTCTTTTTCTTTATAAATGTAATTATTTATTTTCAAGAGTCCTATTATTAATCTTTTTCTTTAAATTTTTATGTTTAATTTTAAGTTTCAAAAACATACTTTTCTTTTGGTACTAAAAATATAAATTAAAATAAAATATTAATGAGATTTATGAGATAATTTATTAATTTTTAAAACTTATTTCATTTATCTCACTTAATTTTTAATAAGATAAGATTGTAATCAAATGATATTAATTAAGATATCTCATTTGTTATTAATGAGATTAAATGAGAAATAATAATACCAAAATGAAATAATATATATTTAAAATTAGATACATTAAAGTTACAATCTAAATGAAATAATATTATATCATGATAATATTAGAGATACTAAATAAAAGATAAAATATTTTAATTTATATATTGATACAAAGTTTTTATTTTATTATTCTTTAGTACATAGTCGTTTCAATCATTTTATTTAATATTTTTTTTTAACTACAAAAGTGTCTTTTAAGTAATATATTTTTTGGACAAAGTCAATAAAACGAGATCTATCTAATTTTGCAGAGTAATTGACCAAGTCAAGAAATTAGATTACGTATTTACGAGCCTTATTTAATTTATTTATTTTTTGTTTTTAGGTTTGTGATGTTTGTAGTTTTACTGGAAGATATAATAGCGAAAATTATTCTAAAATTTCAGTTTCTTACTAAAACATAAGCAACAGAATTCCGGTTAACTAATCGTAAAAAAGTCATAAAATTTAATTTTAAATAAATTTATACGACATATTTTTATCCAATATTATAAAAAATAGAAAAAAATATTTAGAAGTAATTTTATTTATGTTAATTAGATACTTGGCTATATTATTTTTACAAAAAACACATAAGTTACTCATTTTTTAAAATTGTGAAACTATAACTACATAACTTTAAAAATATTTATTAAAATATCTTAATTTTAAAAATTGAGTGATTTATGTATATCATGTAAAAATTATATGATTAAAATATTCTAATAATACAAAGAAGATAACTTAAAGAATTGATTACCAAAAAATAATAATATATTCCTCAATTATACTTATATTATAGGATGAGGTGTCATATAAATCTTTTAATTTAATTCATTAAATTAGAAGCCAATCATTTTATAATTTAGTTATTTACAAGATATCGATTAAAGATTAATTATATTATTTTTTATCAAATAATTAAAATACGATTAAAATATGAATCTTTAATAAAAATAAAAATAAAATTTAATATGAAATTATTTACGTAAACAATATTTAAATTTATAATAAAATTATAAATTAATAAGATATTATAATAAAATAGTGAAATTAATAAATATTTAAATGAAATATATTTTATTAATTTTCACCTTATAATTATTAAAAAATTATGTTTCAATTAATCATTAAAAAATAATATTTTAATAATATAATTATTTTTAAAAATTAAAATAACAAATAATATCATTTTTAACTTAAAAAAAATAAACAATTCAATATTATCTTTCCCTATATTATATTGGTAAAAGGCCCTTGATACCAAATCTCAAAGAGCATACGACACGAATCTCAAGTGGATTCATCTGCTTTTTTTAATAATATTTGTGTGTGGAATAGTTATATCAATAAATGTAAAAAATTTATATTTAAACGGATGGTCTCTAAAGTTTTTTTATTTATATATAAACTTTTTGCTGCATTAATTGCCTTCTTTTTAGAAAATAAAAAATTACTTTAAATAATAATATTTTTAAAACTTATAATAATAAAATTAAAAAGATATAAATTAATAATAAGATATTTTTATTGACTTAAGTTTTAAGATATATTAAATTTGTTATTTTTTTTTCTTCTGTCATCAATAAGTAGGGAATGTAAACGATATTCACCGGTAATAGCTATTCACTAAAATTTAGCCTCTTTTTGTGGGTAGCAAGTTATGAATATGATCATTTAATGAAATAAACCAATAAAAATGAGAAATGCTAGTAAAACGATTATAGAGTTTTTGTATTATGAATCAATCGTATTCATTCTAGTCATGAACAAAATATAAAAATAAAATAAATTTGAAAAAATTAAAAGCCAGATCATACGAACACATGATACTGAAAGTTGCATTCTCAAGCATCTACTACAAAAGTAGGATCTTGAAGAATTTGGTCCTAATTTGCCTAGGAAGAAATTATTATTTCTAAATTATTTAAATTTCATTAATTTTTCAAGAAAAATAATATTTTTAAAATTTATAATTATATTTATCTCATTTTTATTTTTTTAAAATTATTATATCATTTTATTTTAATTATTATTCAATTCAATACTATTTAACTTAAATTACGATAATTTAAATGTATTTAATTTTAAATATGATTTTATTAAATATAATTTAATGTTATTAACATATTATTTTTATTATTATAAATTTTAAAAATATTACTTATTTTTATTTTTTAAAATAATTTTAGAACTTTTTGCCATAAAAACTCCACTACTCGGTCACTAAGAATTGAAAATTAGTGAAGATTGAAAATAAGCAATAATGGTATTAGCATGGCAAACTTTGTCCACATGTTTAAGAAACTTAGAATGTACCGGTAGAGCATATTCTTTGAATTTGGCTATTTTTGGCATCTTACTTTAACAAGTATATTCTTAATTAAATTTATATTTATTTTTACTCATATTATTTAAATTTTGTCAGTATTATTAAAAAAATCATTTAAAAAAAATATTATAATATATAATATAATTTATGATAAGGTGTATAAAAATATACTAATAATATTAAAGAGTATTATTTCATCTTCTTGGTTTTTCTGAATATGGTATTCAATTGATTTCTATGTGTAAAATTAATAATAACTTTAATTATTAAATAATAAATATTTTATCTATATAATAAATATAATTAATATTTATAAATAAGTAATAAATACATAAAAATATAATTAATTATTTTTTTAAAACTTAAATTTTTATAATTTTTTTTAATAATACAAAACTAATAGAAATAAAAATATGTACAAAATTAAATAATATTAATTTTAACTCTCCATCCCAATCTCAACCATAGGAAACATCACACTATACAAAAAGTGCTTCGTAATAAAGAGCTTAAGACTTAACGATAATAGCCGAAGATAACAAAAAAAAAAAAAAAAAAAACTACTGGTCACCCATATGCCAACCAAGTCACACTTTTTTGTGAGCCACATTCTCCTTTAAAACTCTGACATATAGTCATAAGCGACTCTACTCCATTTACAAAGTTTCAGAGCAGAGAAAATATAATTTTTTTCAAAGAAAATTGTACAAGTAATTTCTCTGTTCTTGAAATGTCTGGTGTTCTTCTTTGGGTGGCTAGTCCCCAAGAAAATGTCAGCTCTCTGCTAAGTTTCTTGCCTAGAAATGGCACAAAAAAGGGGTCCAAATTGCTCTCTAAGCTGTGTTTGCCAAGTGGGGTTTTAGCTTATTCAGGTGTAGTTGCGAGCCCATCGAGATCTTCAGAGGAAATAGTCTATGATGTAGTGCTAAAGCAAGCGGCTCTGGTTAAAGAACAAAGGAGATACAAACAGAGAAGTACAGAATTGCAAAAACCCATTGAAACTGATGGTATGATCGATTGGGATATCTTGAATGAAGCTTATGATCGATGTGGAGAGGTCTGTGCTGAGTATGCTAAGACATTTTACTTGGGTACTTGCTCTTTTACCTCGATTTTATCTCTTTCCATAGTTTTGGGTGGTTCTTGTTTTTTCTTTTCTTATCCGGTTAGTGTTATATCAACAAATGCATGTATGAACAGTGGGTCACATATAATGTTAATCTGGTAATTTTGAGGTTTTCCTTTTACCAACTTTTGCAACTAATTAGGGATTAGATTTTGAGGTTTTTTTTCTTTTCTTATACTGTTAGAGTTTGATTAGATTTTATCTTTGACGTTTTCTAGTGTTAGGTTATGTCTTTGTTCTTTCGCTTTTTTTTTTTTGGCCTTGTTGAAATATTATGATGTTAAATATTCCAAATTACAAGGTTAGAATTTAGAAAGTTGAACATTTTTTCTTTAAGAAGTTAAGTTTTTTAGGTCTTTTTATTTACATAGTTTTTTGATTTTTTATCTTGGAAATTAGAGATGAGGGAGGAAGATTTTGAACTATGTGTATCAGTATATGGTCATACATGAATTGCTCTAATTCGAAGATATCCTTGATTCCTTGAGATGGTGTCTAGGGTTATCTGTTTTTCATACAAACTTTTTCTTTTGGTCAAATTGTTATTTATATAAAGAAAAGTTTAAATATCACAAATTTGTGATAGATTTCAAATGATGTGGGAGAGTTTAATTGGACAAATAAGATCGTGCCAAATTAGTTGTGATATATCTTTTTATAAATTTCCTTTTTTTTGGGTCAAAGTGTCGTTCATTTATAGTTGCCGAATTTAAAAGCAAACATTCATAATAAGACTCTTGAAAGCAATTTATATGGATTTTTAATATGTAACATATCAAGACACTGTTTGATTCTGCTTCTTCATTTAATCCTCAGGTACATTACTCATGACACCAGAAAGGCGAAGAGCTGTTTGGGCAATTTATGGTTTGTACAATCATTCTTTTAATCTTGAATTTCAAATTTAGTCTGTCTAGGTTTTTAACCAAAAGACCTTGCCACTTCTACCTGATTCAAAGTCCATTTAGTTTCTGATAGATTTGAAGTGTATTTGTTATCTGTTGAGTCACAATTCAATCTGGATGCCCCATATCTCTAGTTCAGCCAATCATAATTCCGTTTTGCCACTTAACCGTACATCACCTTATTTTAGTTCAGTATAAATGTTGATGTCTGCTAAAAGAAAAACATTTTTATTTGTGTTATTGAACATTTCTCATTTTAATTATAATTCCCAAATCCAAGCACATAAGCCATCCTACATATGGGAAAGAACAAATGTTTCTTTGTTCGGAAATGAGGTATATTTGAAATATGACTACTTTCAAAATTTGTAATGCTTTATTTTGCTTAGTTTCATGTTTGTGTTAACGTTTCTTGAACTGCTAGAACTAGATGTAATGTCAAGTCTATGGAGCAAATACTGATATGGACTGCTTCTAATCTGATATAGATTTTCCGATGGCACCTACTTTTGTATACTTGTTTAGAGTAATCTATTATAATGCTAAAGAGTTCGAGCTTGTTTCATAGAAATCCTTTCTTCTTCCTTTACATGTATTGTATCATATTGTAGTTGTTTCAAAATTAAAAAAAAAGGGAGGGAACAAAAAATTATAAACAAGCATAGCATTTGATTTAAGTTATGAAGCGTGTGGAATTTAATTTCAGTAAGGTTTCTAGGATGCTTTACACTCAAATATTGGTATTTAAATTGCACAATCACTTTGAAAGATAAATTGAAGAACTCTTCTATCTGCAGTATGGTGTAGAAGAACAGATGAGCTAGTGGATGGACCTAACGCTTCACACATCACTCCAAAGGCTCTTGATAGATGGGAAGAAAGATTGACTGATCTTTTCAAAGGTCGACCATATGATATGTATGATGCTGCTCTATCGCATACAGTCTCGAAGTACCCTGTTGATATACAGGTAAATTCTACATGCCTAGATTCATTCATAGTTACTCCACTTGCAATTTGTCTAAAGTATATGCATTATTAGAAGTGGACTGAGTTACAATATATACTGTTTTTCGCCTTGGACAGCCTTTCAAAGACATGATAGACGGCATGAGGATGGACTTGAAAAAATCAAGATACAAGAGCTTTGATGAACTATACCTTTACTGCTATTATGTTGCTGGCACTGTGGGACTTATGAGTGTTCCAGTTATGGGAATAGCTCCTGAATCAAAGGCTACAACGGAGAGCGTATACAATGCTGCGCTTGCACTTGGGATAGCAAATCAGCTTACTAACATACTTAGAGATGTTGGAGAAGAGTAAGTTCTTATACTTTATATAATGCTTTTATCATTAACGTCTCCTACAAACATTCCATGAGAGCATGGTTTAAAGAAACAGTTCCCTTTAGTTTCTGTAAAATTTGAATTAGCTTATTTTTAATGGGATGGTTTAGATCTTGACAATAAGCTGTTTTCATACCTATATACAATATTGAGTCCCCAAAACCGCTGGTCTTTTAAATTTGGGAAAAAATTGTCCAAAATCATTTTCTTTACTATGTATAGACTTTGTACAAGATATGTACAACTATATAGAGGCTCTGTAGTTTGGAACATTGTCGGACATATCTTTGAAAATGTGCTATTTGTGGCGTAAATAGCCTATTTAGAAGCTCACATTGTAGAGATGAATGTGACAGTGCCAGGAGAGGAAGAGTATATCTCCCACAAGATGAACTTACACAGGCTGGCCTATCAGATGACGACATATTTCGAGGGAAAGTCACCGACAAGTGGAGGAGTTTCATGAAGGGCCAAATAAAGAGAGCTAGGATGTTCTTTGATGAGGCAGAGAAGGGTGTTACAGAATTAAACTCTGCTAGTAGATGGCCGGTATGGGCTTCCTTGTTGCTATATCGTCAGATATTGGATGCTATTGAAGCAAACGATTATGATAACTTCACAAAGAGAGCATATGTGGGAAAAGCTAAGAAATTCTTATCACTTCCTGTAGCCTACAGCAGAGCGCTTATGGGTCCCTCAAAAATGGCCGAGTTGGTAAGAAGATGAGTTTGAAATGTTGATTGATAACATAAGTCATTGTAAAATTCTTTTCGTAGCATTTGAAGAAACATATAAATCCCATATAGGGGTCTCATTGTGTAAATGTATGTAGCTCTCTCGGTGCTTCCTGAAAATTTCTATAGCTGAGATAGCTCCAGCAGTAAATTTTGATATCAAATGAGTTGGGCTCCAATAGTATACTAAAGCAAATTAGATATTTGAACAGGGTGGCTCGTTGCTTCCTCAGCTTGATAGAGCCCCGATTTTTACAACACTTATTTTATTTTTAAAAAATAATTTAGTCGAATAAAAATTTATTAAGATATTAATTTAAAAATATTATTATGTAGTGAAGTAAATATTATTAGGGTGATAATATTGTCACAACCATGAATTGAAAAAATAACTAGTAATTGATATTGTTGATATTTTACACATTTAGTTATCAAAACGTAATATTTATATTTTTTTGATTAAAATGTGGGAAAAATATCAAAAATATTAAACAAAATATGTTGTTGAGTAAATGTTGAAAAAATTATTTTTTGTCAAAATATCGTAGATATTATAGATATTGTTGTGAAATTGTTATTAAGATGAAAAATATAGGCAGAATATTATTTTATAATAATTTTTTAATTTTTTTAATTTTCTAAACAATTTAAATATAACTATTTATAATTTTTTTAAACTTCAATTAAATAATTATTTATTTTAATTTAAAATTATAGTTTATATTTCTTTTCATAAATGTTTTTTATTTATACATTTATTTCATTAGTTTGGTGATAGTTTTTATTTTTTCATAATTTAAATTTTATTATATACTTTTAAAATTTATCAATTTATAATAATACAACAATTACAATCTAAATATTTATTTCAAATTTTAATTAGTAAATTTTCAATAATCTGATTAATTAATTTACTTATGATCAAAATAAATACCATAATTTATATAAATATATGTATCAAATAAGAAATTAGTTTAAAAATATAAATAATTAATTGTTTTGGTATTTTATAAAATTTTATAAACAAATATATGATTTTGGTAGAGTTTTTATAATTTTCTCAAAAAAAAATTTAAAGTTTTCATTGACATTATTTTTTATATTTTAAAAAAATTTAATTTTGATATTTGGATCGACATTGGCAATTTAAACCTTGTTCACAACATAATTTTTAATTACTTCCAAAATAATTCTTTTTTAATAATAAATAATTATATTTTAGTATTGTTATTGTTGAATAAATTTAATAAATATTATTATTAACTTTATATATTAAATAAAAAGACTTGCATGATATAGTCTAATGTGATTGACTTGATGGTTTAGCAATAAGATTCACTATCTTTCGTCTTAAGTTAAAAATTTAAATCAAACGAAGCATTATTTGATTTGAAAAAAAGAATATTATATACATATAAAATAATAATTTACATATTATTAACTAACTAACAATAAAAAAGATAAATTTTTTGACTTATTTTATTATTTAAAATAAGAATTCTTCATTTTTTAAATGTCAAAATCAACTATTTAAACTCTTTAATAATCTTAACTTAGTTTCTCCATTAATTAAGGTCATGTAAAACAATAGCAAATATTATAGAAACATATCTTTTAACTTTTTTTTTTACTCTTATAAGTTAATACATTTATTTAACAACTTAATATTCAGTACATATAATAACATACAATTGTTAGGGGTAAAACAAAAATAGGAATTCAATCCTTCACAAAGTTATGAAATATCCAATTAGTTACAAAGTGAACATCATTATTTAAATTTCTAGGTATCTAAAAAGCATAAATCATATTGAACCTGTTCAAAATGATCTTGTTTGAATAATTTAATTATATGCCTTATAAGAGATAACAAAATAATCATATATTAGAGCTTTAATGATATTCTTGTTGTCTCCTTTCAAGTAAAACGTTTTGAAATTATTTTCAATTTCCAATTACAAGGAAAATAATAGCACATTGGCTTCATCTTTTTCAAATGAATTTTCAAAATGTGATTTTCTCCGATAATCTTGAATATGGCATGTCCAAACTCTAATGCATGCACTAGTTATTAGATGTGAATCGATAATTATCTAATCAAAATTAATTTTAAATTATTTCTTAGTTGGTTTATTTTAAACTATAAAAGGAAGAATTGAAAACTCGATATCATTTTAAGAATTATTTAGATTTAAGAACATTTTAAAACTTAGTAAATCACGATTATAGCTTTGAATTAATAAAATGAGGTTTGTAACGATTGAATTGGAGACTTCTTTAACGAATTTTTATATAAGTATTTTTTTTTAAATTTAAAACTTATATTATTTATATGTATGTTTTATTCATATTTTAAAAAGAAATTCGAGCTTTATAAAAAAAATTACTTTTTTATTTTATTTCAAAGTTTTCTACCAAGAATGTCTCCGTTCCATTATGTTTAAAATAAAATGGTAATTTCTAGGGTGAAAAGTTCTAAACATCCTATAACTTTCAATAAAATTTATATTATGAAATATAACTTTTACATTTTTATTTATTTGATTTGATTTTTTAATTTATATTAGATAAGTTTTTTATCATTAATCAATTCTTATCAACCAACACAATTTATATTATGAAAAATGTTTAATGTCTAATATAAATAAATGATGTATCCATTTTCCATTAGTCTATAGACATAAAAAATTCATAGCACATAATGAGGAAATGTGTACTCACGGTCACAAGATATGAATTACTTTATGTTTTATATATAAATTACTTATTATCTTATTTTCTTTTTATGTGCATCATGTTATTAATTTTTTTTATTTTGTAAATTTTTAAAAATATGTTGTTTATATTATAAAAAAATATATTTGTTGCATGGGAAAAGTTATAAATAAAACTCTCTCACCATTGACACGGTCAAATTCAGGACTAATTGGGACTTAGATCATCCCATTTTCTAGTATTTTAAGTGTAATCTAAGTTTTTTATTTAAGCTTAAGAGTTATTCAGTACTTTTATTTTAAAAATATATTTTTAAATCCATTAGGCTTTAAAAAAATGTGTTAAATAAAGAAAAAGTTAAATTTTAATTTAATTTTCTATTAAATATAATAGATAAACATATATCTAATGAATTTTTTTAATTAAAAATATTACTCAAAATTTTAACAAATTCTTTCATTCAAATTTAAATAACAATTTTATTATCTATTGAGTGATTTTGAATAATAGACAATGAAAATTTTATTTAATTGAAGAAAAATTTTCTTAAAAAATTTGAATAATTTTTCAATTAAATATTAATTTTTATATATATACCTATCAAAAAATATAAATATGTATGTTACAAATATATTAATACATTATATTTAAAAAAAAGTTGGATGAAAAGTTAAATTTGTTCTTATTTGATACATTTTTCATAAATAAATAAATTTAATAATATACTTTTTACAAACAAAAAGACTTAAAATCATATTTTATAAATTAAGATACTAAACATCATATTTAACTTAAAAAAATATACCACTCTGACTCTTCACCTATTATCAGAGAGAATAACTTATTTAGAAAATAATTTGGGATCCATTGCAAACCAATAAAATCTCATGTTTTGCATGAACAAAAAATCATATAATCTATAAATAGAGTAAGAAATTATTTATAACTCTTACACGAAGTAATGATGTGATATGATAGGTTAATATAATACAAATGTAATGCATTTAATTTTTCAAAACACACAAATGCCAATTAAAAAATTGTAATATGCTTATTGTACAACCTCACATATTTCAAGAATAATGAATAATATCTATGAAAAAAATATAGAAAAATTACATAAATAATATTATTAAAAGTTATAACAATAAAAATAATACCTTAATAATATTGAACATGATTCAATTAAAGGGTCTAAATGATTGTAATTTAACTTAAATGATGATAAATGTGAAATGATGGTTTGACTTTTTTAATAATAACAATATATAAGTTAATTAAAAAATATTATTTTTATGATTACAAATTTAAAAGATGATATTTTTATTTTTTTCTCTCCCAAAAACCCACTATATTATGTATTATTTCTACGTACTTCCCTTGTAATATGCAAAATACACAGTATTATATGACAGGAGTAATATAAATATATTCTTAGACATAAATGAAAGGAAAATTATAAATAATTTCATTGTTATAACTTTTCATATTTCTTTTCACCTTTTATTTGATTTTTTAAAATGCTTATCATATCTACATTTTTAATTAATTGTGAGGTTGTCTTTTGAACTTTTTATAGAAATTTAGTAGTAGGTTTATCGAGAGTTTAATAGGTGCTCACCAAATCTCAATGAAGAGGTTCGAAGTTCCTTACTAATAGATATTTTTGATATTATAAAAATAGAAAATCAAAATGGATGTGTCAGGTGAATAAGTTGGTTTATTTTGAAATTTCCTATAGGGAACTTAAGGTGAAAATGCCCTCTAATAGAGCTAATATCAAACAGTATATGTTTTTTTTTACATATATCGTGAGTTTACGTCATTTTGGGGTGGGGTAATTACAATTTTGCCCTTTTGATATTGGCGTGGTGATTCGAAATCCCTCATTCACGTAACTGGTATCTCATTTTTCAAATTTCTCTCTCTATATCTCTCCTCCATTGTTGTTCGTGCTTCCTCATTTACGTACTAATTTTACTTGATTTTTAGAGATTTTCTGTGCATTTTCTTGAGTTCTTCAGTGTGCTACTGGTATGTGGTTTTTTCCTGTTTTTTTTTTGGTTATTTTTCTGTCTCTAACAGATACTATTTCACTCATTTTCTCCACATATTGTTAAATTTTTTTGTTTTATTCTGTTGATTCATTCATCATGCATCTAGTATATTTTTTGTAGTTATGTTCTCGTGACTTATTGAGGTTGAGTTTTTTTAAACTTATTCACTCATCTATGTTTTCTTTAACTTAACAAGTGTTTCATATATATAATTTGTTTTTCATTTTTTTGATTTGGTATTTTGTGGTTGTGTGTTCTCGGTTGTGTACTTTGAAGTTTAAACACAAGGAGGTAAGTTTTGTTCTCTCTCTCTTTGTTTTTTTGTCCTATACTATTTTATCAATGTTTTATTTAGATTTTGTTATTTTTGAGTGTATCATGTTATTTTTTTCTTGTACATTAGATTGATGTTTTGGTTCTTCTTTGCATTTTGATTTCTTGTTTAGGATTTTTATGTTGTATTTGATATGAATTCTTTGAATATGATTTTGTCGTAGGAATTCTAAAAGGAAAAGGAGTTGATACTACTTCACTAAATGAATCTAAGAGGACTCATCCATTTGTGGAGGATGATGTTGATGATGTTCAATTTCTTGTTTTAATTTATTTTATTGATATGTTTAATTTTTGTTCACTTGTAAATTGTATATGGCTTGAATGTACATTATGAAATTGTATTTAAATTTTAATGTCACAAGTTACATTGTGTTTTTTCTTTTTAAATGTTTTTTATTTGGTAAAATATTATATATTCTCTACTATGTCGGCACACATTACATTATTTTCCATTTTATTTTTGGTTTTATAATCTTTGGGATGGTTTTATATATATGTTTAGAATGTACGCTATTACATTGAAATAGAATATTAATGTAACAAGTTTCATTGTTTAGTTCGGTGTTATGTTTTTTTTTTTGAATTATAAAAGAGTTTATATTCTTTAGTTTTGCTATGTACATATTTCTATTGTTTTTTTTATTTCTTGTATGTGGTCACATTGTTGTATTTCTTTAATGTAATAAGTTACATTGTATTTGTTTTTCTGTTCATTTTGAACTATGTTATAGTTTATTACATATTTTTTAGTAATAGATGTATATCTTAAATTATGTTTTCTCATTTTTAGGTGTCATACCTTGGAGACAATGTGTCCTTCCCTAACTTGCTTGGTATGGAAGATGAATTTAATGTTTGTTGTGGTTATAATGTCACATCACATATGGTTATGACTCGTGAAAGAATGTGCTAATTAACAAGGCTAAGAAAATAAAATTTCAAGAATTATGCTTCAGGAATTTTTATAATTTACTAAACATTTAGTGGGCAATTAGTCCACTTATTATTAAGGAAATGTTTCCCTTCTATATCTATGAGAGAGATTGGTTTTGTATAAGTTGGAAGGTGTTGAGGTTCTCTCACATTTAATTTTAGATTTCTATCGATTTGAAGTTGCTAAATAAAGGTGAGTCTGTTAATAATGATGAGGATTCAACTTCATTTATTATGAAGTATTTTAGTAAGTTTCGTACCATCAAATATATGGAGTTTTTGGTGGATTGCATTGATGTCTAATCATTGCTATGTTACTACTTATAAGAAGAAAGGTGGTATAAAATTAAAGGAGGTTTATTTGAGTATTAAGGCTCTTAAAGGGAAGTAAGCTACTAGTTATGATTTTGAGTTTATTGAGGTTGTAGAAGAAGACGCTATTATGATTTTTTTGATATACTTCTTAGAATGCGATTTATTTGGTAAATTGAAAATTTATTTGTATATAGAAAAGTGTTGCTATTGGCTGTTGATTGGGATAAATTTGATTCTTATCCTTGGGGTGACATGGTGTTTAACTTACTTTTTTTATAGCTTAACACAAAGACTACAATGACATTTGGTTCACAAAATGAAATTAGAATGGTAATGAGAATGAGAATAGAATGAAATAGAAAGGAAACAATGTTGTTTGGTTTGACCATTAGAATTAAAGAATGAATCAGTATTATAGTATTTGGTTTACAACTAGAATGAAATGAAAAATATTGTATATTACATCAATACCCTTATATTCAGTAAAATTTAAATAATATCATTTAATTGTTATTTTTTCGTAAGATAAAATACATTATTGAAATCATTATTTTTCTAAATAATTATTACTTAAAAATAAAATATATTATTAAAATTATTTTTTTTCTAAATAGTGTTTAGGGTTTTGAGGTTATGGGTTTGAGATTTAAGGGTTTAAGATTTAGGATTTAGGATTTAGGTTTTAGGGTATAGAATTTAGGATTTAGGGTTTAGGGTTTAGGGTTTAAGGTTTAAGGTTTAAGGTTTAGGGTTATATTGTGGGTTTTGGATTAAAATTATTATTTTCTAAATAGGGTTTTGGGTTTAGAATTTAGGATATAAGGTATAGAATATAGGGTATAATGTTTAGTGTTTAGGGTTATATTTGTGGGTTAAGGTTTAAGGTTAAAAATATTATTTTTCTAAATAGAGTTTAGGGTTTAGAGTTTAGTATATAAGGTTAGAATATAGGGTATAATGTTTAGTGTTTAGGGTTATATTTGTGGGTTAAGGTTTAAGGATAAAAACATTCTTTTTATAAATATAATTTAGGATTTAGGTTTTAGAGTTTAAGGTTTAAGGTTTAGGGTATAGGTATAGGGTATAGGATATAAGGCTTAGGATTTAGGGTTTAGGGTAATATTTATGGGTTAAGGTTTGTGGTTAAAATTATTATTTTCTAAATAGGGTTTAGGGTTTAAGGTTTAAGATTTTAGGTATTGATTTTTGGGGTTTAGAGTTTAGGGTTTAAGATTTAAGATTATATTTGAAATTGGGGTAAAATTGGAACAAAAAATTCAGATGGGAATGGAATCAAGATTCCTAAGGGGGAGAGAAGGAATCCTCATTCATTCATTTTTAGGAATTGATTTCATTTCATTCCCACTTTTTAGCACAACCAAACATAAAATTGGAAGGAATCAATTCGAATTCCATTCTATTCTAGTGAACCAAATGCCACCTACATGTACATTCATAATGTGGATTTGAGGATCAATCTAAAAATAGATAAAACTAAGTAGAAGTAAAAGAAGGATGATAGAGTCTGTTTTCATATATATAGTCTTAGTTTAATGTTCCAAGTTTTGATGTATGATGTCATTCCAGATATAGAGAATGAGTTAGCTATTTGCTTGAAAGACCAATTTCCAACCATGTTGAGGTGGTTTGCTGTTATCAAGTCTAAATTGGCTTAGGTCAAGGCCATTCTTGATAAAACTTATGTGATAATGTTTTAGTTTCAAATTGTTGTATTTTTATTAGTGTGTTTTACCTATTAAACTACTTGTTTTCATTATTTTCCATTAGATATAACATGTTACATCATTTCTGGTATGTTTAGTAAAATATTACATCGATAGATTACATTGTTTGTTAACATATGATGTAACATGTTACATTAGAAAAAATATGAATATAACATGATATAACATGCTATATAACATGTCTCGTATAATATAATATGTTACATAACAGATCACATTGTATGTAAGAGCCTACATAATATGTCATATATGATGTAATTTATTACATAGCTTTTGTATTAGTATGTTTAATGTTATAAATATTTTATTTTGATAATATTGCTTATTATATCGGGTTATTTTAGTAGGTTTGCATGAATACAATACTAGGACTTAAGGATGCACATTGTTTTAAATGTTTATTGTCTCATGTCGAAGTAATTTATGGAGGTTCCTAATATGAACCTATTGATGATGTTTTATTAATAGAGAAGTTATCAGAGAATAAGAAGTGTGAGGAAGAGGGTTTAGATAAAGGGTTGAAGTTATCGAATGTTGACTTTTATGATTTTTATAAGAAGCTTACTTCATATATTGATTCCAAGTTTAGTCAACAAAAAACTTATCTTGATGAAAGGTTTGAGCATGGAGCAACATTTGATAGACTCCCTATATATCTTATAATGATTTCGTTGAGTTTTTCTCAATCTATAAGTTATAAATTATTGTCTGATATTATAATTTTTTACTTGTTATATTAGTTATATTTTATCATTGATTGCTTTTGATTTTCTTTATTTTTGTACACATAATATACTTCTAAATCATACAAGCCTCTCACCAGGGTCTGTATTACATCAATTTGACCTACAAAGATTAGCCTTGATGATAGGACATCTAATTTGGATGATGCAAACATGCCTTCTTTTGATCTTGACCTTGATTTAGAAGCTTCACAAATTATATTGAAGATTTAATATTCTCCTTCTTGCGATCCAAATTTTGATAATGATATAATTGATTAGTTAATTCAATATGCACAACTGTATCATTCTGGATCTAAGATAAGGTTTGATGTTTATATTTCATGTTCCAAATCTATATATACTTTTATGTTAAATAGGGACAGAAAATCAACTAAACCATCAAGAGCTATTTCTAGTCTTTATGTTTGTCATCCTAAGAAGAGTGTATTTGTTACTTATGACAGAATACAAGGGAAGCCTTCCCTTAAACATGTGAAATTGACATCTTATGTCAACAATGCATATATGTTTACTAATATTTGTGAGAATGATGAGGTATTTGAGCATTCAAGCAACCCTTACCAACCTTTGTCTAAGGATTGAGATAAGCATTTCAATGAGTGGTTTAGACAGAAATCTCTGTATGCATTTTTATCTTTTTCTTTTTCATTATATTTATATATTTTTTGTATAGTTTTTTGGCATAGGTCTTTTATTTATTTAGTGATCCTACTAAAATCTAATATTGAGATTTGGCTATTGAAAAGGAGAATTGCATTACTCTTTTCAAAAGGGTTAGAGATTATTTTATGGCATTATAAGTATTACAATTCATTATTATTTGAATTTAATAATCATGATTTATTTATTATCACATACTTTAATATTTGTATGTGATTGGTGTTTTTTATAGCATTTTGATAGTATGTTGTATAAGATACGTGCTTGAAGGTCTCGTTATCTCGACACTTTTGGGTTTAAAAGTTATTCAATTTTGAAGATTTTTTTCAATGTAAGTTTTGTATTTTTTCTTTTGCAATTTTTGATGTTATGTAATATGTTACATTTTAATCAGTTACAATGCAACATGTTACATAGCATATTAGCAACAGTATAACATATTACATAGTGGTTTAGATATGATGTAACATGTTACAAGATAGTTCATAAATGATATAATATGTTATATAATAATTAACAACGATGTAATATGTTACATAGTATATCAGAAATAATATAATATGTTACAGATTATGTTCTAACTTGCTACGAACTTTATAATATGAAATTTTTATCATATTTAATAGTGGTTTATTTTTCATTTACATATTATTTTGTGTAAGCAAAGTATATGAAATTGGTCACCCCTAGTAGCAATAATTCAAAAATATACCTTTATATGCCGGTAATTATTTGATTTAATTTGTAACAATATTATCAAATTTAATTGAATATTGACCAATTGATGGGAAGGATTAGAGAATATTGTATATACTACTAATCAATGAAGTAATCAATTTCTTAAACACTCTAATAGGCCATTAATTAGTTTGATTAACAAAAAAATGATCCTAACAAAAGGCTTTTTATCATATTTAAAAAGAAAAATCAATAATTTGAGTTTATAATTTAACTAACCTAGATATTTCTTAGAAAGTATGTTTAACTAGCTAAACTTTCCATAAAATCTCCATTAATTATTAATTATATATCTGCATTGATTTTGCTTGAGTTGAATCTATATTTGGTTCATTTAATTATTTGTTATTAGTTTAGGATTTTCAAAAATCTAAATCATTGTGATAGAATGTTTAGATTTATTTTTATTCATTTAAGTTTTTAAGAAAATTGAAGAATTATCTGACCACTACAATTCCTTGAGAGGCCGATCTTGGGAGTATATGTGTCACTTATTATAAGTGATTCTTGCACTTACAAGCTTTTTAAAAATATAAAATTTGTGCAACATAAAAACTATACTTAAGGTGCATCATACCTTTAACCATAAGCACCAGCTTCTATAGATGGTGGATTCCCATCTCAAGGTTGTGAAGTGCACCTACAAGGTTGATGTGGTCTCTAATTTATCATAGATGTGAATCCGAGGATATTGGCACGTGAAATTTTGTAGTCTGGTTATCTCTATCCTTTTGTCATTTGGACTTCCCCTTAATTGTCGAATTCCATGAATGTAGACAAATATGAACTAAAGACCTATAAACACAATTCTTATTAGAATAAAAGTCTTGATGAAGCACTGTCTATCTTTTTATCGTATAAGGCATTGTTTCTATCCCATGTTGATTCCTTATTAGTGGCATCTTGTGTCACTTTTTGCTCTTTCAAGACAATTATTATCTCTAGAGATTTTGGTGGAGATGATAAGTAGGGATAAGAGTCTATGGCCTTGTGTAGGAATGGCCTTTTTGAAACTCTATTACAAGGCCTTCTTCTCCCACACTCACCTCTTAGGTGAATGCCTCTTAGACATCATGTGAACTTTATGTAATATTGGACAAGTTAGAACATTGTTTTGGAATTTTGATATATGAACATATGTTACTTCATTGAGTCTGTGTCCAAAATTAATTAATTATGTTCATCTTACCAAGTGTTCTCATATGAAACTTGGGCTAATTTCTGGAGTACAATCTTGAGACATTCTTATAGAACTACTTTTGAAATAATTCATGGGGAGGTGTGCACCCTTGGATGACATATAATGGTTCGACACCTCACAATCCAATTTTTTGGTATGGTACAATTTTAGGTTACATACTCTATTTTTATGCATGAATGTTCTAGACATATCATATATATCCTTATCTCTAATTCATGCACTACTTTACTTGTAGTTCTGTTTGCAAACCTGATTTTGGTCTCATCTAATTATGATATTGTGGGTCTTTGGAGCATCAATATAGATCATACAAATGTGAGTGGGAAGTATGGGGCTTTATGAATTGGAAGATGTCGTAAGGAGTCCTTGATAAAAAAAATGATTACAGATCTTATGGACTATGGTGGCACTCTAGAATAGTTTGGATTGTGATCTTCATAATGTCAAGGTCGACACAAGGTGCCACCTCATAAATTTTTCCATGTACTCTAAGGGCTTGTTAGTACCATCATAGATGATGATTTCTAGGACAGTTATTAGCCACTGAGGCCATATGGTTAATATGGCTGGCTTGGATAGATTTTTCCTACTAGTAAGCCTTTAGATGGTCATGTGGACTGTGATGGAAATAAGCCACTTGAGATGGTCCTAGTCAGTTCAAGATGATTGGTTAGAGGGATGCTTCTTAGGGATCCAAGGATGGATGACTTTGTGCTTTATATGGGAAATGTGTCGGGAAGGCTATAGGGCCTATTTCCCATCATGATGGGTCACATCATCTATCAAAATCCGTATGGGTATGGGTTAAATCCTATTTACTATGGGCATTAGAAGATACCATGTGAACATTCTCTATGAGAGAAGTGGACTAGGAGCCTCTAGCCTTGATAGGCATTTCTAGGATGGCTTAGAATGTTGATTCATCATTTTGAGTGTTGGGACTAGTTCATTATTTCATTCTTTTCTGAAGAACTATTGATCACCCTTTGATAACATTGTAATGATGATGATTGGAAGAGCATATAATATTTTTCCAAACATTTGTTGGATGAATTGGATGAATGGAATAGTGAATGATCATTTCTATACAAGTTTGACTAAATTGGTTGGGTGAATGGTATCCCTATGCACACATTTTTTACACATTTATTTTCATACGTGCATAAAAAAATATCGAATATATAATTATTGGAATTGTCTCATCGAGAGGATTTTAGAACCAATTTTATTTTTTTGAGAACCAGTCTAAATATCATTGAACCAAACCCAAATTAGATTCTATCTCTGTCCAACAAACTAGGTCGATTTGGACCAATTTTTCACAATTTTTATGCATAAATATTATGTGAGGTGCCTACTTATGCTAGTGGCATATGGTTTCGTGTATAGTCTTCTCCAGTGTCCATTCATTGAAAACTTTTTACGTATGGATGTTTGACATGTGATCTTTCAGATGGTGGTCTCATATTTATATACGATGCCTAGATTTCAAGATACGGATAGCAGACACTTAGTCGAATAGAAAAGTGAAAGGTGTGTCTCTTTCTGGTTAATCCACCGTGGTTGACTAACTTTGCTTTCATACTTGGTAGCCAATGATGCATCAAACTTTAGAGATGTCAAAATCTGAGCCACTATTTGGCAACAGTGACAATGGTGCATGAACGTTGGCTTATGGATCGAGAAATTGCATAGTATAATATTTCCTATACTTTATTGGGAGTGAGCCTTTAGTCCCAAAAATTGTTTCATAGCCTTCTTAGAAGGAAAGAAATTAATCTCTTATAGAATGTGCATAATGTGAACTTCTTTTGGAGCAAATTTCTATGAGCTTTTAGGGACTTTTCTTCAAAGACCGCCTAGTTTAGAGCCCAAACACTATAAAAACTTTTTGTCTTTAGTTTTGATTCAACTAGTAGAGCACAATCGTTCCCATAGATGGCGTTAGATGTTAATATTGATTTTTGTCAACACAAATGATATGGAGCACCTCTCTTTCCTGTATATCTGAGAACAAAGAACATACTATTAAAACCTTTAACTATCACTGGGTGTGCAATCTTTGACCAATTGATGCTTAAGAAGGTCCAGGCAGTGAGAAAAAGGAGACTAATGTCTCTCCTTGTAATATACAAAGATACATAAAGATGGAGGGAAAAAGTATAGATTCAAGTGTTTGTCTTTCGTAATGTTAGAGTTATATCTCCTTAATTATCTCATTATCGGATAATTAAAATATTATATACTGGTTGCTTATCATGTTTGATATTTATTGAATATTGCTGGCCTATGAGTTATATGCTGACTGAAACTTCTTATATCGTGTCACATAACGTGAACTAATTTACACCCAACATTTCATATTGCCTTTTTTTCTTTTCTTTTCTTGTTGTTATGACTCCGATCTTTATCCATGCGTTTTGGTTTTCTCCAAGTTCAAATGAATTATGCTTAATTTATGTTAATCTCCTTTTCCTCTTTTAGGATCAACAAAGTATAAACCTTATAGATTAATTCGTATATTGTTAAGTTTTTTGTCTCAAATTTTATGTAAAAACTAATTAGTTATATGATACGATCTGGATAAAAATATGGTTAATTAATAAATTTAATTAATTAATCATTATTCAATAATACATATGATATCTTAATTTGAAATTAATTAAAAGAATTAAAATTAAGGTAAAAATCAAATAGCATATCCAACATTCAACACGAATAATTTAGAGAATAAATATAATTAATTAGATTTATTAATTAAGATTTTAGTGTATATATATATATGTATGTATGTATGTATGTATGTATGTATGTATATATATGTATGTATATGAAATCTGTGATAAAAGATGATAAAAAACTTGTTGATAATTGAAAAGCTAAATCAATTTTTAAGGGTTTACAAGAATGAAAACCTAGCTGTCCACGTTTACCACTCTTATCATTGTGGTAAGGTTGAAAGGACAAATCAAAAACAAAAGAACAAATTCCTTGAACAATAGGGATTATTTATAACAATCCTAAGATTAAATCAACCATTAAAATGAAACCTAACTTTAATATCCTCCCTTAAACTACATTGCAAAAGCAATCGGTTTATACATGTAATTGGAAACACCCCCATCAACTCATTACATAAAAGGAAACTGGTGCAGCATAGCTCTCATAATGTTTTTTAAACATTTTTCCTTAGAATCTAATACCTTGTTGTCTAATTTTAGCTCAATACTTTATTCTACTAGCTATCTATTTAAATGCTTGTACTTAAAAATTTAGACCTAATTCTGAATCTAAAAATTAGCTTGTGAGTTAGAGAGTTGTCCAGACTTATAAGTAGCACTGTTGTCTTACTCTTAGTCGATGTGAGACTTAACATCCTCCCTCCACATAGGCTAGAGTTTAGATTTACGACACAAGGGCCGATGGGGGGGGTGAAAAAGTCAAGAACCTAGCTCTGATATCAACTTAGAAACTCAAGCCTAATTATGAATCCAAAAGCTAGCTAGTGGGTTATAGGGTTGTCCAGACTTATAAACAACACTGATGATTTATTTTTGGTCAATGTGGGACTTAACACTTGTAAAGTTTTCCTTATAATATGAAATTGTTATGTTTTACAATATTATTTACATATCGGTTTTGATTGTAATATAGTTATTATATATAAAATAACCGAGCATAAAAGAAGGCATTTTTAAAATCTCCTCTTTTTAAATAAACAACGCAAATCAAACGCTGAAAGAAGGTGCGTATCAAAGATCACCATATTAAAAGAGGGCTATAAATAGTGAAGTCAAATAGCCTTCTATATCCTATAATTTTTTAGCAGCACCCACGTCAAAGGCGTATGGTGAAGCGCTATATTTATTAATTAAAGGTATTTAAAAAAACACCCTCTATCAAGATTTTTTAGTCGTAACAGCACGCATTACTTAAAAAATAAACAGTTAATATCTTTTCTATAGAAACCTCAAACAGTTAATATTTAAAAATAAGAAAAACAAGTAGTATTTTCTGATTGTCTACGAGCGAAGTTTCCTGCATGGTCGAGAAGGTTTTGGTACATGTACTAAACTTGGATGTCATGAATCTTTTATCTTTACATATAAAAAGACACGATCTTAATTTATCAGACCATCGCCTAAGTTTTTTTTTAATTAATTTTTTATATCAATAAATATCAAATTATATATATAATAAATATTTTTTTATTAGTTTTTTAATATCAATAAATATTAAAATGTTTATATAATAAAAATATTTTTTATAAATAGATAATTTTTTATAATATAATTATTTTTATTATATTAAGTATGACAATTCATTAATTAATGATAATACATTTAATGAATATATAATGATATCTTTATATATAAAAAGTTATAATGTTTCGTGAACAACCACACTTTCTTCTTCTTTTTTGTTAGTTTTTTACATTGATAAATATCAAAATGTCTATATAATAAATACATTTTATCTTTTTTTATTTTTTTACACAAATAAATATTAAAATGTCCATATAATAAATATATTTTATGAATGGTTATTTTATGGTAATAAAATACCAATTTTAAATATTATAAAAATAAAAAAAAGGCATAAGAAAAAACATAAAACTAAAGCTTTTAAGGTTTTTTATTCATATTTTCAAAGTTTATACTATTTTTTTTAACTCTAGATTTTAATTTTATCTAATATTATATTATTTTACATTTATTTTACTAATTTTTGGTTTTATTGAAATTTTTTAGTATGAAAATTTTAATATTTTTTCATTACTTTTTCATTCATTTTTATCACTCTACAAAAAACAAATTATTTCACTTGTTCAAGAAAATGGATGCAACAAGCATAGACAAAAAAATATTTATATTTGTTAATCTTTTATTTTTTTAACAATATGTATTATTAAATATAATCTCAAGCTTAAAATCTTAAATCATATCTTATTCTTTATATTTTAATATGATCTTTTTAGTTTTAGTTTTTAACATTTATACTATATGATATTATATTTTTATTTATGTTAGATGGTTTTTGTTATAAGTTATAATTTGTTAACTCTATGTTTCTCTTGTAACATGACATGAAAACTTTATCTTTAATTGAAAAGAGTTCATCCTAATTCTTAGCTTCTTATTATATCTATATCATGACATGTTTTTCACTCCTAAATATTTCATTATAATTCTCTATTTTATATAAAAAAAATTACACTTCAACTTGTCTCAAAGTATATTTATGACTCTATCCTTGATTATTTACTTGTATCACTTTCAATATTTTAATGTATATGTGTCACCAATACACACTAAATACCTAAAAAAAAGTGAACACTTTTCATATATATATAATAATGCTCTCATTTTTAATCATTTATCATCTATGCGGTATATTAATGTAAACATAATGAGAAAGGAAAAGTATGAGAGGTCAATTTCACTTATAAATAAATCCCCTTTAAATTCTTTTGCTTTGCATAAGAGAAGTGGTAAAGAAGTCATCGAAAGACCAATAATGTACGTGAGAATGAAATGCTAAAAACAAAAAACAAGAATAAGAGCTTTTAGAGATTCCATTTGACTGAGCTTTTAGATAGCTGGCTAACTTAGCAATGTATGTAATCAAGATTAATAGTGGCTTCTTCATCATCATTAATGTCATTTAGCTAAATATTGAAGGTTATCTTTGTAACTTTCCCTAAGAATACATTGAATCATTAAACTCACATTTTGTCGATTAGGCAAACCTTTTGATTAATGATTAAAATTAAATATTTCATTAACATCTCATTCTATGTACTGAAAAGCATATAATATGATATAAATGAAATGTTGGCCAATTTCTAATGAGTTTAAATCTGGTTTGAAAGAGTGATGACATTAAAAGAATTTTAAATGATAAACCAACAAAATACCTACAATATACAGAAATTAATATTGAAAAAAGTTTATAACAGTGAAATTATATACCTAACATTATATATCAGCATATATATTATCCTCTAATTATTTAAGTAATTTTACTTTTAATCTTTAAAAATAATATTTTTTATATTATAAAAAAATATCATGCATTTTTAATATGTGAAAAATACACTATTTTTTATAAGATTATAAAAGAAAATATACTTACACTATGGAGAGATTAAAAATAACATTTTATATATAAAAGAGATTATCAAAGGCAATTAAACCTATACACTCTTTAAAATAAAGTATACTAGCAAAAATGGGATCACCTCTTTGTCAACACATAAATTTGGCACGTGTAACATTGCAAATGCAAATGAAAAAATGTACAATTTATAAAATAATGAATATAAGGTTTTAGGGAGAAAATAAATAAAAAATATTAACATACTGTCAAATCCAGCTCAAAGTCATTAAATTAAGGATATACTTGATATTTAAGTATAATTATATTAAATTTAATTGTATTATAATTATTTTTTGGTATAATATAATCAAATAAACATTTATGATAAATATTTTAATAAAATAATATATATATGAAATAATATTTAATTTATTTTACGTAATTTTCTTATATATTTTTTTAAATATTTAAGTCAAAACACATAATTTTAAAATTAAAATTTTAAATCGTTAAATAAAGTATCCATTATGATTTAGAATCATATTGTTACTAAATTTTTACATAATTATATAACTTTTATTATGTATAATATAATTTTATTTTACAGTAAAACACGTGATTGTATATAAATTATATTAAATAATTAAGTGTTTTTTGCTATTATTGTACTAAAAATATTTTCTAGAATTAAAAAAGTTAGGTAGCACCTAATTTGGGAAGAGAGTTTTTGTCCAAATACGTGGGTGCATTGAAGTGTGTTTTAAAATTATTATACACATTCTAATTTTGATACAAAATACCTAGCAACTGAGCTAGGGTTTGAGTGTTCCTTTTTCTTGGATATTGAATTTGGAGAAAGTGTAGTGTTGAACACGGTAGCATAAAGAGAAAGGAAGATATTTATAATACACATATTGAGGTCCAAAAGTAGGCACCGTCTTTTATTGATATAGATGTTGATTGGAGAAAGAAGTGGTTAATTTCCGCTTAATTCTTTAATTTATACAGCTAACTTTAAAGGTAAATATTGACTTTGATTGCTTAATTTTCTATTTTGCATCTTTATTATCCAAAAAGTCATGTCTTTAAGAGAAAGGGTTTCCCGTTTCCTCCTCCTTTTTCTTTTCTTAAAAAAAAAAACTCTTTGATGATCGACCTAAGAGGATATGATTTACTCTAATTTGATGATCAATGGTTAGGACTCCTTTATACTACTTTTAAGTTCGATCTTAGGCTTGTAAAAGCTATTAGGAGGATTATAAGTAAATCTAACCTATATATTTATATTTTTATTTTCAAAGAAACTTCGTAGATAATATTTTTTTTCTCGTTAATTAATTGAAGTTATGATATAACGTAAAAATTTATAAAAATCATATAATTAAGAGATTAATCATGAGTAAAAAAATTCTATTATGATATTATTTTTTATTAATATAAGATATTTTATGTTAATATTTTCAATTTTATGAATATAAGACCCATACTCCTTTCCGACATATCCACATTAAAGTATTATTTAATTTTAAGAAAAATATTGCATATTTGTTAATTTGGCTGAGGGAGTAAGTCTTGGTCGTCTCAATTTCATGAGAACTAAAGGACCCGGAGGGCAAATAATGAGGATTAGTCTTTCTATGTTATATTTTTTTTCTTTATTATCATAAATAAGGCTTTGAAATGTTATTATGACGTACGTTATATTGTAGTGTTGCAACTCATTTATGTGTGTATATATGTTTCAATTTTGTAGTTTTAATTGGAAATTTACAATGGTTTACTTAGAAATTTTGCTAACAACTTAATTCACTCTCTAATTTAAGTCTTAAATTTAAACTAAATCTTTATATTATTTTTATAAAACAAAATCCCAAATTTAAACTAAATTAAATATCATTATAATTTAAAACAAAAAGAATTTAATTTGAAAAGTATATTCTTAAGTTTCAAATAACATCCAAAACTAGGATTTATAACATTCCTTATGTTATATATATTCATTATGCATTAAATGATATGTTAATGATTAAATATAAAATTAAAGAGATAGGATAAAATTATTTACTACTAGAAGCCAATTAAATTATGTCATTCTAAGAGGGGGTTATAGTCCCGTTAAAAATTTTACAAAAAACATTATTAATTAATATTAATACTATATGTATGAAAAAATATTTATTAATTAGATTAAGTAATTAATTTAATATTTTAATTTATTCAATTTTATATCAAAATTCTTTGATTTAGTATCTAAAAATATCTAAGTTGATCAAATTAGATTCAAATTATTCTTTAAATTAGTAAAAAAAAATTCCAAAATTATATTCTAAGCGAAAATAATAATGGATTATGTAACTTAAAGATATATTAATTACATATAAATTTTAAATCATATAATTATAATATTTATTCTCTAGTTATTTTGGTTTAAAAAAAAAGTAGTATCATTTATGAAATTTAATATAAAGTTGCTAAAATTAACCTATAAAACTATGCGCATGTTGAAAATTTTTACATCAAATTATGTAATTGGTATTATAAATTTGATTAAATTTATAAATAATTTTAAAATTGTAAATTAAAATATATGGAAATAAAATAAACGATATTTTTAAAACAATATATTGGTTATGTATATATTAAAGTTGAATATTATTTTTATATAAATAATATTATTGGGTGACTTCATCATGATATGGACTCTTGAACTGCTTTTAGAGCCACTTCTATCGAGGTTTTCCAATGGGGTTTGCTCTTGACTTTTTATCCATTTAATCCAAACTATTCTTAATTAAATGCTAATTTATTATACTAATAATTAGTGTGTAAACATCCCTATACATTATAAGTTTCCTGGAAATTCATTTTCTCGTAAACTAGAATATAATGCATTCATACATTATTTAAGTACAAAACAAAACCTTGACTTGGAAAAAAGTAAACAGAATGAAAAGATTTCAATATAGTACATTGTTTGTTGGAAAGAATGGTCGGTAAAAAAATAATGGTATTATTATAATAATTTTTGATATTTTTAATAAAAATATATAAAATATCAATTTTATCATAAATATTAATTATATTTTATTAAAATTATTATTATTATAACACAAAAAATTTACATATAACTATATTTCTTTTATATTAAAAAATAATAGTATAATTGGTCGGTAATAACACAAAATTGGTGTTAAGATTTAAAATTATATATTCGAATCATTTAAAATATTAAAAAAAATTAATAATTTTATAATTATTGATGATATAAAAAATATAATATTATTTTTAATTCTTGGGTGGGTTTTTTTTTTTTTTTTGAAGAAAAATTACATACCTTTTACATTGCGGCCCGTAATCCATATGTGGTATATATATGTCGTGTTGTACCCCAAAATTCGTCAAATCATAATGACATCACAAATAATTAGCGAGTACCAAGACAACGTTAATTTCTTGTATATTTTATTACTATAAATTCTGTATCACAGTAGTGTAATATTTATAGTATACACTGAATCAAAGAGCTAAGAAGAACGCATAATTTTTTATTTTTTTATTTTTATTTTATTTTTTGTTATTGCAGTACATATAATTTGCAAAAAAACTGTTGATAGTTTAATGTATTTTTATAAATATAAATTTATATTTAAAAAAGGTAGATCGGTAAAATGTGTATTAGAATAAAAAATCATATCACACATTATTTAATACCATCTTATTTTAAAGTTTGAGATATAAATAAATAATGTTTTATTTTTGTCTCTTATAAATCTAAACCATTAAAAATATGATGACGTATATAAAAAAAATTAAGTAATATATTATAACATTAATCATGTCATATATATTGTAGTATAATTATATATGTTTTTTTAAGGATTATTAAAGCGTGTAATAATAATTAAAAAATAATAATAATAAAAGAAATAACAAAACACTTGAGTTGTGATTGGAATCCGTAAGAAAATGTTTCCCCCAATGAAAGGGTATAAAATTAAGCTTATTCGTTAAGTAATGTTATTCCTTATTCTCTTATTCTAAAATAAATAAATAAATCAGTAATTATGTTTAAAATGAAAATTGCATGGTATACAAATGTATGTTACATTCATTACCCACCATGCATTGTTAGGTAGTTATTAAATTTAAAAAGATTTACTAAATTGAATTTTTACAATTGATATTAACTTGGAAAAATTTAATGGCTGAAAATTATAGAATATGTGATACATACGTTGTACATTAGAATTACAGTGCATTAATATATTTGAATTTTAATAACTAAGGTAGAAATGGTGTGTACAAGAAAGTATTTTTAACAAACCTTACACATTAATCCAAAATTAAAAATTAAAAAATAAATCTAAATTGCTCTGATAGATCTAGACAAAAATAATAAGCAATATATATATATATATATATATATATATATATATATATAAAAGATGAAATTAATGTGTACAATTTATTAAATTATAATATCTTAACTATTGAGATTTTTAAGGAATTATAGTATTATTCAAAGATTGGATTGTTTTCACGTTAAAGCATTACATGAGTTGGGTTAGAATGTCTTGGGATAATTTAGTTCATATCTAGTGTGAGTATTAGAGCATTGAGAAGACTTTTTCTTAGCATAAGATGATCGAAAATGACGCATATCTAGTGTACTAGTTATCATGTCCACGATAAATTCAAGGTAACCAAGTGTGTAACAGATAACTATTAAAAACATCTAAGTAGTAAGTCCAACTCAAGATGAGTACTCTAATATTTTGAATTTTTTAGAAATTTTGGTATCACATTCAAGCAAACCAATGGATTTTCTTCCCCTACAAGGGTAAAGTGATAGAAGTTTTAAGAATTCAAGAGAAGGTCACACGAGACCAATCATTTATCACTATGATTGGTATCAAGTGAAAGTACAGTTATGTATGCAACTAAGGCATACATCTTAACAGATCGATAGACTTGAATCTTGTTCGTACTTGACCTGATCAATTCGATCAGGCACTTAATCATCTATTTTCATTGTTCAAATCTTTGACAACATGAAAAAACTTAAGGCTTTGCCCTATCCCTCTATTTATCCAAAGGATGAAAGGGCAAAGACCTTTGGTGTCTCTTCCAATCAAGAATTGAAGCCTCACAATCACTAACTAATATAATTTTCTTTTATGCCTTTTCTTCGTTTGTGGTATGATATTCTAGTTTTTTAGGCATAGAGGAATCACACCAATACATCTTGAACTTGGTGGTTAAATTCTATTATGGTGAAGATACTTGAACTTGGTGGTTAAATTCTATTATGGTGAAGATATTGTATGGGAGGTCCTATGAAAAAATAACTCGATATTAGGATGATAAAATCTTTACACCTCTCATTCTTATTCAAAACCCTATGTATGAAATCCTTTCTCTCTCTCACTTTACACCTCAAAACACATCGTTTGTATTTAAAGAAAAAAACTTTCACATCTTAACTTGAAACGATTAGGGAGATAAAATGTTCTTTCTTTAGAGTATTTACGGGAACAGATCCATTGAAAATGAGGTGAGGCATGTATTTCAAAGGATTAGAGTATATGACTATGAACCATGGTTTTTCTAATACTTCCTCAACGACAACAAGCCAAAAAAGAAAGTATCTTTCCCTTTAGGGTTAAGAAAATAATGATTTGGATTCTAAACCCAAGTTATGAAATTTTAACGTGAGTTTTTTTTGTTGAAATACAATGATAGTACTTTATATATATATATATATATATATGTATGTATATACGTGTACATGATAGAATTATATTTTATATAATATGTTTATTTTTATTAATTGTTATATATAGAATTGTTATTAAGTTAAGTATAACTTATATTAAAAAAAATCTGTTATTAAATTTATATTATTATAAAAATTAATAAAAGATTTAATTTATTTTTAAGTGAGATAGATCGAGATAATAATAAAGATATTTAGTGTATATTTATTAATAAGGAAACGAAAGGAGGAGAAAGAGAATGTTTTTCATTTAAATATTTATTTCTTACAAAGTGAAAAATTAATAAAAACCTTACAAATTTAGAATTCATTTGTATTTATTTTTCCTTCTTTTATACTTGGTAGTGATTTTCTTTATTAATAAAATTTACAAGAAAGAATTATAAAAATATCATTTATTTTAATATTTTTTATATGTATTTTTAAAAATTATTTAAATAAATTAATATTTTTATTCTAATTTCTTACCATCGTTAATAAATACAAATAAAATAAATAAATTAAATATATTTCGATTCATATTATTCTAATTACGAATTAGTACTCTGGCAAGTTTTTCTATGCAGAATAATCTGGCTGGTCTACGATCTTTATATATATATATATATATATATATGTGTGTGTATATGTCTCTGATCTTCTCAAAATTGCTTTATCGAAATTGATTATATCAAATTTTTATTAGAGAGAGAAATGAAAGAGTACTCGTCTGAGAGATCATTAAAAGGAGTGAGATCTTACCAGAAATCCGAATATCCAAGACTTCGTTGGACACTTCAACTTCACCAACACTTTGTCGAAGCTGTTCAAAGCCTCGGTGGGAAATACAGTATGTTAATTTCAATTATTATATATATATATATATTGATATTTCCCAATTCATTAATTTCTATTTATATTTGTTGGGAGATTCTTGTGATTTCTATTAATAATATCACCAGGAACTGCCCCTGCAGATCACGAAGCAAACTGATCAAGTAGTAATCTTTATTAAATTTATATATTTTCTCCTTAAAATATACCTATAAAAAAATTTAAGGTTAAGCCTTGTATAATTTTTATATATGATATTTCCTCTCTCAGTAAGATTCAAGTTGCTAGTTTCAAATCATATATTCAAACTATTTTAAATAAATATTAATCTAAAAAAATTCCTGCATATGGGAGCTAATTTTCTGTGAATTTTCATTTTCATGATTAAATTTGTCAAGAAAATTAGCTATATGCATATAATATATATTTTTAGATTAAACTGAAAATAAATATATGTATAGTACCAGTAATAAATTAATTATAATATTGTTTTAACAGAAGCTACTCCGAAGCACATTTTGCAGACCATGAGTGTAAAAGGGCTAAAAATTTCTCAGGTCAAGAGCCATCTTCAGGTACTATATATGATCTTAATTTCTTTCCTGCAATATGAAATAATTACTATATACAAACATATCATCTCCTATCTCCTCTACCTGGTAGTCTAGCTAATTTAATATATTATCTTAATATGTTGATTAAATATTAATTAAATTAATCATAAAATAGAATATTAATTGTATATAAGGTGTAATTATGTTATATATATACATAATAAAACTAGATATAAAAATACTTTATGTACAACAGATGTGTCAATTTAGAACCCATTGAATCAGGTACTTAAATACAATTATAATAACATTGTAGATATGGTTTCAAATGCATTTTGTATGACTAGAATTTAAATTAATTATAACAAGATGTTATAGAGCTTATAATCGATATATATATACTAACTTTTTTTTTCCAAACCATAGTGTATAAAATAGAAGTTGATTTAAATCATGTCATAGGATATATAAGATATATAATGTATTTCTTACTTCATTAATTTAAACGTATTAACTAATGAGTACTGAATTAAATATATCTATACATGCGCACACATTATGTGTATTTGTCAGATGTACAGAAGCCTTAAGCCTGATGACAAATGCAAGGATTTCGTAATTGATTCAAGGAAGCACTTGCATGAATTGCATTTTGAAGATCTTAGATCAGTTTTTTCCATTTTCTCCCCTAAAAGGTATGCCATCTGCCTCGTCATATATATAAATCTCTCTCTCTCTCTCTCTCTCTCTCATATATTTTTTATTTTGAAATATCGAAATCAATGTAAATTCTTTTTGGCAACAATACTGTCATTAGAGCAGTGGCAACTATATTTCATTGTAAAGCCTTTCCCAATCAAAGATCCTACCATTCTCAAATCAAATGAGAATATATAGAAAAAATCATACTTAATTTCTTTCAAAATATTAATTAAACTGTTAAAATGGGAAAAGAGAATACTTTTTAAATATGAACTGATCAATCCAATTCAATATTGATGTGCAATACATTTGATGTCATTGCTAATCTACGTGCTTCTATTGTCTTGATGTCATCCAAATGGGTTCAAGAGTGAGTATATCTACTAAAACAAATATGATTACCTCAAAATATATTTATTTTATTATGAGCAAACATAATATTAAGGGTTCTATTCAAAGTGAGTTGTGTAATGTTATTTCAAAAAACAATATTGTCATTAAATATGTATCGATGTTATTTAATCTTTTAGATTATAAAAAATATCAATTAAGAAAAAATATATTATTTTAATAATTTTTGTATTAAAATTTTATCATTATTATTTTATCATATAATTAAAACATAAATTTTTATTATAAAAGTGATAATTTATATGAAATTTTTTAATATTTATTGATTGTTATTATATTATATAAATTTTTTATTGATTTTTTAATAAATTGTTTTGCGGTTGATCTTAGAATAAATGAATGAAATCTTTGAAAGCGAACTTGATAAATATTTCACAAAATTGGATGTAATTAGTGGTTTATACTAATTAAAATAGGTTTCCTAATGTGAACTTTATTCAAGGATAAATATTCAAGGAAGGGAGTTAATGTCTGTGAAAAGTGATTTTGATCATCAAACAACATATTCTGATCAGGACACAATAAGTCTTTTGCAAAAGGAACAAGAAATCAGCTCTGAGAATCAGGTATATATATTTTTGCTCTTTTGCTTATATAATAAAAATAATAATAATATTTAATTACATGATATTACTATTATTATTCGTATATGAAAATATGTTTTTTTAATATAGAAAGAAAATAAATAAATATATTTTTAAAGAATATTTAAAAATAAAATTAATTAAAATTATAATAATATAATTAAAACTTTAACATTCAAGCAAGACCGGGTTACAATGATATCAGCATTAAGATTTTATAGCTTTATAATAAAAAACAGAATCGCTTTGTCCTATTTAAGAATGAACATATTTTCTCCATATAATGCCCCCAATAATCATAGACTCATCACTCATGCATTGTTTTGAAGAAGGGTATTTCAAATATAATATTAATACACTCCGTTGAAATGTAAACTTTATCTAATAAAAATCCGATTAAAACTCTTTGAAACACTAATATATATATATATATATATCAAGTCATAGAAGCAACTATATGGGTCCAGTGGGTAATTGGTATTTTATTTGTTTTATATTAATTAAACACATGGTGTTAGGTGTTTCTTATAATGCATAAATATTTTATTTTCTTTGAATTTTGAATGAGATATGAGATTAAAAAAAGTTATCATAAGAATGACATACGTTGTGTTGTATTAATGTTCTAAAATAGTTATCAACAATGTTTCAAGCCTCAAAGTCCTATTTTTTAACTTGACTATTATAAATATTCTTAACTTAACTTATATATATATATATATATATATATATATATATATATATATATATATATATATATATATAAAGTTAGTTACATACATAATGCACATGAATTATGTAAATGTATGAGCAAGTTTGGTACACTTACAGTCTAATTCTTAAAAAGCACATCCTTAGAAAAGAAAAAAGAAAAAAGCAACTTTCAGTCCAATTCTTAAAAAGCACCCCTGAATTCTTTAATTTCAGTTTTGTCTAAATGTGCTGGATTATTTTCTAATTATTATAATAAATATTTTATTATTTTGATATTTATTATTGTTTAAGAATTATACTTAAAAATATTCATATTTTTAAAAATATACTTATTTAATTAAAAATAATTTTTATACACAAAATAATCGAAAACAATTTAGATATTTTAATTAATTTATTAATTTCTTTCATCTTTTTTTCTATTTCACCTGTTATTTTTTCTCTTTTCATTCTCTCTTCTCTATTTATCACACATCTATTTATTTGCATAAAATTCTTTTCTCGTTCTTTTCTTCTACTAAATTCCAAAATCTTAAATATCAAATTTTAATTCTTAAATTTTAAACCCTAAATATTAAACACAAAATTTTAAATTTTAAATTCTAAATATTAAATCATAAATTTTAAACTTTAAATGCTATGCTATAAATTTTAAATTTTAAATGTTAAAACCTAAACCCAATAAAAAGAATGAGAAAGAAAGAAAAAAAAAAGAGTAAAAATAATAATAATATTTTTTAAGATTAAATACCCTTAACTTTTTCGGAAATGAAACATATTGTTTGATATAATTGTTGTTAGACAAATTATATAAACAGAAACATTAGTCTATCCTTATCAGCTAAGTTGTGTAGTAACCTCTGAGAGAAGAGAGGTGACTAACATAATTACATATCAATTGTTCTGTCACTAATTTATTGGTCAGATCCTTGTGTTGTCTTTGCAGGATAGGTGGTCACTCACATCCACATCTACATCCACATCCACATCATTGCTTAAAAGTAGTCATGCTAAAGAAGAGATCAGTACTGATGAGCTAAACGAATACTGTGAATTTTTTTCCTTAACCAAAGATGCACGAGAATATAGAGGAATGTGTCCTAATTCAACTGATAATCATCTCACTATATCTCCATCTACTTCAACTCATAACTACGCCGTCCAGTACTCTCTTCCAACCAATAATCATATAAACTTGGACTTAACGATCTAAGCCACCTTTAACTTACTATACTTGCATATATTCTTGTGTTCCCTAACTTGATTAATATAAATCGGACTCTAGATATCTTCCGCTAAACACTTGCAATTATTAACCAATTGTTGTACTCTTTCTTGAACTTCTTTAGTTGAGTTTTGGCCGAGCAGTTTTATCTAGTAATTATCAATGACTTCTCCAAATATCAATGAAAACCGTGATCTTTTTATTTAGTCCAATTCTGCTTTATATTAAGTTCACAAAAAAACACACACATGCACAAAACACTCTAATGTGAGAAAAATCTAAAAAGAGCCAACATTTAACAAGAAAAATAATATTAAAAGAGAAAGTTTGGACCATATCTTGGCACAGGGCTTTCCAAAAACCGGGCCGAACCGATTTAAATCGAAAAACTGGTCCGAATCGGACCGAACCGAGCAGTTTTGTAAATAAAACGGTCCGGTCCGATCCGATCCATATTAAGTAAAATCGATTTTAAAATGATCCGATCTGATTATAAAATATTATAAACCGGTTGGACCGGATTGGTTTTATTAAATAAATAATTTTTTTATATAAAATATTATAAACTGGGGTATATATATATATTTTTTGTTTTCGAGTTAAGGCATTCAGCCGTAACTCGTTAACACTTAACCCTAACCCTAGAAATTGAAATCTCATTTCCTCTGCGCTCTGCGTTCGTCACTTTGTCGTCTACGCTCTGCGTTCGCCACTTTGCCGTCTACACTTTGCGTTCGCCACTTCGTCGTCTACGCTCTGGGTTTGGCCGTCGTCGCTTCCACCAGCAGCTAGCTACCATTCCTCATGTTGATTCCACTAGCAGCTAGCCACCGTTCCTCGCGTTGCTTCCACCAACAGCTAGCCATTGTTCCACGCGTTGCTTCAACCAGAAACTAGCCACCTCTCCTCGCATCGCTTCCACCAGCAACTAACCACCTCTCCTCGCGTTGCTTCCACCAGCAACTAACCACCTCTCCTCACATAGCTTCCACCAGCAACTAACCACCTCCACTCGTGTCGCATCGTGTCATGACAACCATGGACAAAAATCATGAAATAGGTATGCGGTCTACTACTACTCGTAGTTTGGTAGTAGTTTTTTCCTGAATAAACTGAATGGTAAGTCTGAAGTCTGAAGTCTGAAATATGAATGGTATGTCATTTTTTTGTTAGTTTGAACTCTGAAATCTGAATGGTATTTCGTTTTTTTTGTTAGTTTGAACTCTGAAATCTGAATGGTATGTCATTTTTTTTGTTAGTCTGAACTCTGAAATTTGTATGGTATGTCGTTTTTTTGTTAGTTTGAACTCTGAAATCTGAATGGTATGTCATTTTTTTGTTAATTTGAACTCTGAAATATGAATGGTATGTCATTTTTTGTTAGTCTGAACTCTAAAGTTTGAACAATTTTTTCTCACAAAGTTCAGTTTTTTTAAATGGTGGAAACTAATTAATACTGTTAGAACTTATAACTTCAGTTAAATTGTTCGTATGTTACCCCTCTTTTAAAGCTTAATTATTTTGATTAAGTTCTCTTTATAGATTAAATATATATAGTTCATTTTATTAATGTTTGATCATTATGAATTTCAAGAGATATAGGTCTACCCCCGAGAATAAAAAATCTATGTCATCAATTTGTTCATCTACATAGCTCATTTTTCAGTTTAAGCTAATTATAATCATTAGGATACATTCCACTTTTCTTATACCCATCATGATCTTTTTTGCCTGTTGGATCTAATTCAAATTCCCATCAAATTGTTATCAATATTTGTTTGATCTAGAAAGTTAATTAAACTTGGATCTCAAATTCATGTCTTGTTAATGATCTGGACTCTGGAGAGTGTTCTCAGGGTTGGTTCTGAGTGAAAAATAACCATTGTGGAGTGTGGACTCGTTTAGATAATAAATTTCTCTTTAAAAAAAAGTCACAGGTTTAAGGACATTTGTATCCAATATATATATATTTATTTATATGACTATTCCACTACATTTAAAAAGTGTTTAAACAAATTTCCTTAGTATAATCACAGTTCACAGAATACATTAATCTTTACAATTAAATGTATTTTTTTATTAACATGATTTGTTAATATAAATTTTTATATATGTTTATATATAATCTGTATTTTTGTCATAAATGTACATAAATTGTGATGTTTTTATTTTATAGGTTCTTATTAAATCGTATTAGTTCCTAATTTTTAAAATGTACATAAACAATGTTTAAATTAATATTGTTATAGATTGCATAAAGCTTCTGAATATCAAACTGTATTATTAATTCATTAACGCCTGATATCATATATGTAGGTAATGCAACTATAAACTAAATATTTATGCAGATAATTATATTTTAAATGTAACTAATCCATAAATTGTTGTATGTTGCATTTGTACTTGATCCAAGGTACAAATTAGAGTATTTGGAATTCTTATTTGAAGAGATTTATGATTTAGAAATTGTTTAAAAATTGAGAGAATGTTAAAAATATTTTTATGGATCTGTTCAAAGCTTACTATATGTTAGTGCATGGAAACGATTTTCAATCTAATGTGACTCAATCACAAGATGTAATAGGAAAGATTCATTCATCTGAGGAAGTAAGAAATTTGAAATTTCTTAAACACTTAGAGGAGAAAAATAGTTTGGAGTTGAAAACCGAGGTTGAGAAATATTTGAACACCCCATGTGAAAATGTCATGTTGGATAAGTTTGATATATTAAAATGGTGGAAGACAAATTCTTTTAGGTTTCCTATCATCTCTCTCATTGCACGTGATGTGTTAGCAATTCAAGTTTCAACTGTTGCATCAGAATTAGCTTTTAGCACAGGAGGGCACATTCTTGATCCATTTAGGAGTTCTTTGAATCCTCAAATGGTAGCGACATTAGTATGTAGTCAAAATTGGTTCCATTCTTCCATTAATAATGACAAAGTCCTCTTATTAGAATACAATGATGACCTAGAGATTTATGAAGATGTTGATTTTGTTTTATTGTAAAATTCATTAAAGACAATACAATGATCATTGATGATTAATAATGGGTAAGTTTTAAATATTATTATCTAATGATATATTGTTGTTGATTGTGAGTTTGGATGTTTGTATATGTTTAAGAATTCTTTGTAAACGAGATATTTGGAATTCATTTCTTCATGTCTAATCTTTTTTTTTATTTTAGATTTTGATAACATCTTATTTATTTATGTATTTATGTATTTAACAATAATATCTATCTATGTATGATTATAAATAAGCATTACATTTGATTGTATCATATTAAACTGAATCATATTTATTTATTATTAATTGTTAAAAACTGTTAACCAAATCGGATCAAACCGTTCAATTATAACATTTTAGATAGCCGAATGATCCGATCCGATCCGATTTCAACTATATGAACGATCCGATTTGGTTAAATTTTTTTTAAGCAAAATTGGACCAAACCGGACCATAAACACCCATATCTTGGCATACTAAACTAATGCTCAAACATTAGCAAAAAAAAAAAACTAATGCTCACACAATATTCCCCCTTATTAAAAATTATACTAAACATCCACTTTTAACTAAAACATGGCTTTTCATGTGAGCACCGTAAGAGATTGACTTTGAACCCGCTAGTGTATATGTCAGATGTTATTAAAAAAAATACCTTTGTTTCATCTTTTTTATGATATGCCCCACTTTTCAATCGTACAATTGCACATCTAAGCATAAGCATTTGCCACGATGCTCAATGTCGTTAGAACATGAGTTAGGATGATTTCATCCAACCTGGAAACCGATAAATTCAAATTTACCTTCATAAATTATGCTAAATTCAGAACTATTAACCCAAAATTCAGGATTTACAATAATAATAATTAAAACCCCAATATTCGAGATTTACAATAATAATTAAAAACTCAACATACAGGATTTACAAGAAGTGTTTCAGAAGAAAAGGAGGAAAAGAAAATAAATAACTATTTCAGAAGCAAATGAAACAAGGTCAACATGCTCTTACAGCACTACAAATTAAAGGGATCTACTTGAGCAGCACTTGGCCTAATTAATATCGGGCTTGAAAAGCATGCGCTGTTTTATAGATTGGATGTTTTCCAAGAGCACCAACATTCACAAAGATGGTTGAAGATGAAAGTGGGTATCCTCAAAAAATGGGCATATGAGTATCATCACCCATTTTGTACGTGCAGCTAAAGCCCAACTCATTGTGAAGTTATCGACCCACCTACGACTAGACTATCTAGCCATTGTCTAACCCAACTAGACAACACTACAAACACGTCAAAGTTTATTTTCCTAATGGAAAAAAAAATGCAAGAATTTTCAAACCGTTATCACTCGTCTTCTATGCACCCAAATGCACAAAGATACTGCACTATATCATTAGAAAATAACACTTTACACATTTCATATTCACATTAGATCCTATAACCCTTAATACCAAGTACATACCAATTCAAAAGGTCAGAAGAAGGTCTAGAACGATTTGTTATGGTGGGTAGAGGCGGGATGGGACAGAGGAAGAGAGCCGATGGATTGATGCAGATACCTCAGAAACTATTACCCTTTTCTATTATATATCTCTTTCATTGCCTCTTTGTCAATGTCTTCTTCAATCCTCTACAGATCTTTCGGAACCACATCAAGTTCATGATAATTAGCACTGCTGGCACCACGAACACCAGGAATTGCCCAAAGGCATGCAATTGTCTAACCTGTTTTCAAATATAATAATAGCTAGTCAATCTTTAGCAAGTTGCCAAGTAATGGTTTGTGCATAAAATAGGATGGGGTGGGCTGGGGGTCTGATACCTTAGTGGTATCATTTTGGTACCCATTCTCTCTCATATTACTCATATTATTAAAGGGTGCTGTTTTAGTACGTTACGGTTTTTTTTTTCCTCTTCTTTTTGAACTTTTTCTGTATATAAAAAAACATTTCCATGAAATTAAAATAAGCCATATATCTCTATCAATTTTTTTTTTTAGTTTTTAATATATATATATATAACCCAAAACTATCCCTCATTATTAAAGACGTGTTATGCACGTGACTTTTTTGTGGATCAAAAAATAAAGTTAGTATAACATTTTGACAAAAAGGGTACCGAAGAAGATACTGGGGGTACTAAAACGACACTCTTTAATAATATGGAAGAGAATGGATACCAAAGTGATAATATGGATATCACTAAGATATCATACTTGTGGTGTGGGGTGGGGTGGGGGGAGAAATAATTAAAATAAACTATCAATCACACAAGTCAACAATAGTTACAATTACAAAGTTCAAGGCAAACACATCCTATAATTGTTTTTCGATCAGCCCAATGGAGAAAGTAAGTTACTCATTTTTTACTTTCCTTTTATAATCACCCAATGTGTAAAGAACACCGTTTTGGAAACTTTTTTCTCCCTTCACTAGAAGTGCAATATTCATTCAATTTGTGATGGAGGGATAGCAGATCCTCGTCATTTGAGAACGTTATACATGCACATGTTCTCCTATAAATAGATGTATAGAACATAATATGTGCATTGACGTGCACAATATTCATAGACATGGGAATATATAGTGTATAAATAGAACAAGCAAATTATGCCATCCTCGAAAGTTTGAAACCAAGTGAAATTCAATGCAGGTATTTGTGTTACCTCATCATAGTGCAAGTAGACATGATAAAAGAGGTAAATGAACAGGAGTATTCTGGCAACCTGCATATTAATCAGTACAATCATCTCTAAGAATTAAGTGAAATCAAATCCACGATTATGTACAGATAAAAGCATGGTATATCTCAAGGTTCACATAATATATCCAACTCACCAGCCAAGAAATGAATATCACAACCCCATTCAAGACATACGCTCTAGACCACTTCAAACCAGCTGTATCAAGATACCTTCACAAACAAATTTATATGCATAAAAAACTGATGAACTTTTAGCATCTCACAACTCACAAGAGTCATTTAGCAATAATAGGAGATTACCATCTCAAGTTGATGCCAGGGGTAGTTGTCTCAGAGATCAAAACCATGTAAGTATACAGTTGCCCCTCTCCACTCATGATAGCATATGCTATTGCTGCTGCAGAAACTAGATGATGAATTACCTGAAGTGTTAATCTATTACTATATCAATTTCTAGCTTATTCAGATCTTCAACACTTACGACAAATTGAATAATCAAACTAACAAACCAATCTGACGGAAAATCTCGTCACTCATTCATTTCAACCAACTAGTTTTTATTGCAACGAGTAAAAATGTCGTGTTCAAGTAAGACTGGAAAAAAAATACACTTACATACTCCATTCCACCTAAAAAAGGATAGAACCAACAGATCATCCCAATGTCAGAAAGAAAATAACCAAGTGAAACCTGTCAAGTTAAACGTAAGAAATCCTTATCAGGTAAAGCACATGAAAAAGGGTAGCATTTTCAGGTACCATCATTTTTTCAAGATTGAGTAATTACTAAAGGATAATTTTTTGCTCTTGGTTAACGAAAATGTACTCACCCCCAAAAACCCAGTAGTGAAAAGAAGAGATAATTTCCTAGAACAATTTATGGACAAAAAGAGATACATTAACACCTATGCATCACTCGCCAAAAAGCTAATACAGTCTTTAGTATACAATTTGGGATATAATTATGGATCTATGATTAGAAGCAAATTTAAATGTAGAACAGGAAGAAAGCAGCAGGAAAGCAGGGGAGTAGTCCGTGGCAACATGATCATATAATCAGAAACTGCACTGCATTCCATGTGTTAAACTATTGAAACTTTAGGGCTTCTCTTAGAGGATCAGAAGTAATGGTACAAATTTAATCATTCCATGAGAATATAAGCTGGACAACAAAGAGCCACTAGTTACTGTTAAATAACAAGTTTAGGTTTATCTCCAGCATAGATGGAGTATGCCAGCAGCTGCCACACTCTAAGATTGAACAGACTCGGTCCCACTCAGTGCAGTGTGGTTATTGACATGACAGGCCTACCTTGTTGGGATGCATTGCTAGGTGGGACAACATTTTTATTTCCCCTAACCACCCAAATCAGGTCCTCTAATCATGATACATTTGCAGCATCTGCAAGTCACTTGAACTTAATTTTTTTTTTAATAAGAAACACAAGCCACTTGAACTATTAAAACTTGATAAAGATAGCATTTCATTATTACAGCAAATGAACAAACCACATTTAACTCTCCCGTTCATTATTACAGCAAATGAACAAACCACATTTAACTCTCCCGTTCATTATATACCAACCTCTTCATGTATTTTCTTTATAGACACAGTTGCTGGAGAAGACTACATGTTAGCTTTCCAAGTATTTAGTTAAGAATCACGTATACTTTAGAAATGATTCAGCTAGACCATCATTTTATCTTTTTATCAAGTTCACATCGCTACATTTAAACTAATCACTAGAGCACCATTTTGGCTCTTTACCTATTTAAGTTATGTGTGAATTCATAAAAAGTTGACAGCTATAATAACATGAGCATCAATGTTGATGAACTATACCAGGTTAAAGATATATCATTCTTTTGAATCTTTTGCAAGTTTCAAGGAAAAATTTACTTTATTGTCTTTTTTCTTTTAACTAAATGATGGTATCTAGAACAGTAAAGTACCTCCCAGTAATTTACTTTCATGGACTAAGATTTGACCAAAACCATAACGTGCATAATTAATAATAGATACTGATACTTTAGTGGTCTAAAATCTACACGTATAGAATACCTTAACCCCCATAGTTCCTAGAATTTGCGATCATATTGACTTATCTATCTATGGCCTAAAAAACAACCACACATGTAGAATGAGCTGAAAATAGAATACCTTAACCCATCCTATTCATAAATGGATTTAAAGAGCTCATATACAACTTCCTATTCCTTTAGGGGAATGAGAATTAGTACAGAAATACATTCCTTTAGCTGCAATTCACTGGGAATACTGAATAGAGACTTTAAGATTGTGCAGGAAGAAAGAAACTACTTGGGTCCAATACTCACTCAAATTCAAAATAAAATAATTTTAAAAAAACATATCCTGGAAAAAGGCATGTCGGTTTGAAACCATCATGCATTGCCAAAGTATTATGTTCAAAGTTATTATGTAATTTCACATTCTTGCAGTTATTGATGCATGTTAAGAAGAGTCAAAACACAGTTGTACCAAGATAATATAATATCATCAAATAGCTTTGATATTGTATATGACACCTTATTCCAAGTTGAAACATAACATCTAATTCTATGTTCCTCAAAGAGTAATATGTTCGTTCATGTACCTAACTCTAAGCTACTGCATTTCTTCTTGAGAAAGAATGTTTCCTGGTGTGGAGGAAACTAGAAAGTTTGCTATTAAACATTAGTTGTTGCAAAAAATATATATATATATATATATCTCACATGAAAGAGAAGATAAGAGAGTTGAAACAACCTGAAAAATCTTTCAAGATCCAAAAAACAATTTAATGAATTCCTATTCAGGAAATGGCCAAGCCAAGGGAAAATTATACATTTTAAGCATCCTTACCCCCAACGTGAACATAGAAAATGGAGAACTTTGAAATGTAACAAGACCAGCAACATGGTCATCAGAAAATATATCTGACAAAAAAACAAGATACAATGACATGGCTGAGATGAAAATGGCATGAACTGTCGATATAGCCCTGCAGAGATACATGAAAATATACAAGTACTTTCAGAAAAAGAAAAGTTAAAATAGAATTGAACAGTGACTGGGGACAAGTCAAATAACCTGTTACCCCACTCAATGCATTGAATCTTGGAAAGGCTACAATAGCTCTTAAAGTGCACAGAACTGATGAACTGAGCAATGTCATAGACCTAAACAGTGAGGGAGAAGTTAGGAAAGAAAATTCATTATAACAGCTGGCTTTCCAATAAAAGAAGAAACAACTTCTTATCAAATTAATGAATGATTATCGATTTCAACCGGAGCAAGTAATAGTAGTGCTTATTGCATAACATACCAGTTTGCAAGCCAAAATACCACCAACAATAGAAGTATATGGGATCAAATAGTCTGCTAGTACATATTCCTTTAGCAGATTCCCAGCCTGGTCTTGGTAAGATTTGATTGCCATAGTTGCTTCTTCAGAAAGAAACATTACAGCAACTTCCTCATGCAATATGTTTGATAGGAGGCTTTTTAGTTGGTAGCTTGGAGATATGTACTCTCTTACTCCCTGAATTCCCCCTTTCACTTCTTTTAAGAATAAATATTTTGAAGAGTGTACTGTATAATGGTAACAATATGTTAGAGATTAGATAGTTGTTTACTTGTTTTCCATGAGGGCCATTCAGCGAACCATGGAATTAAATGGTCTTGCAAATTGAAGAAATTTACCAAAAATTCATGATTCTGCACCTATCAATATCAAAACACTTTATCCCTTTTCTTCTTATATAATTTCCGGAAGGGAAAATGGTCCCTTTGTTTGAAAAAAAAGAGGGGAATTTCTACCCTTTGTTAATTAGGAGTGCATCATTAGTCACTTTTAAAATTTGTTTTAACAGAAGATACAAATTAGTAACAAACAGTGCAACATTAGTCTCTTTGTTTTATTTTAAAAAAAAATAAGTTGAATGTAGTTGATGTCACCAAAAATTACTGGTCAATTTTCCCATGCGCGATGCACATGATTTAAAGAGGAGGACAAAAATGTCATTTGGCAACCTCATCAGCGCATTTAAAAAACAGTTCAACTTCTTACTCGTTATTTGGTAACTGCAGGATATAAGCAAATTGAAAAAGGATTTCTTTTCTTTTTCTTTTTCTGTTCAGATGAATACTTACAAAAAATGATTATCTTTTCTAGCTTAATGCTCGGTTAACCATCAAAAGAAAAATTTAAAAATAAAATAAAAGGGACTAATGATGTACTAAAAGAAAGTGAGTCAAAATATATCAATGGAACCTGCAAAAATTAGGACTCGCAAGGGAAAATTTGTAAAGGACATTAATTGCCCCTGCATGTGACAAATGCGTGCCAGAATAAGTGAACATTCCCAAATAATAGATGCACATTGAACTTTTGTTTACCTTTTAAATAACTAGGGAACTAATGGTGTACTCCTCAAAAGAAAGGGGAATAAACTGTATCTTTTAAGAGCTAAGGGACTAATGACTGGTCCACTTTAGCTGTTATTAATGGTTTTCAATCATTGGCACCAGGTACCACATACCAAGGATTGGTGGAACCCAAAAAAAAAACTTGGGAACTCATGGTGTACTTCTTACAAGAAAGGAGAATAAACTACCTCTTTTCAATAATGAGGGAATCTATGAAACATAGAACCCCTTTTGAAAAATATTGCCTTCCCAAAGATAGGGAGGGATAGAATGGAAAAAAGAAGACAACTAAACTTTCAAGAGAAAAAGGTAGATAAAATAAGATGAACCATGTACCCAAATAGAGAGAGGTGGACATATGCAAATTTAGTCTCTTTATGCTTCCTAGAAATTTCCTAATTAAATATAGAATGGAGAGTTAAATTGATCACTTTGTTTAGACAATAAGTATCATTTATTCCTCTAAGTTACAAAAGGTGATTTTTAGTCTTTTTGCTTGTAAAAAAAAGTGTTAAGGAAGAACAGTTGAATTTTTTGAATATTATTTTATTATTAAAATTAATAAAAAAATATTCACTATAAATATCAAAAAATTTAGCTAGCTTCTTTTTTATAAGAAAAATGACTAAGTGAGACACTTTATAACCTAGAGAATTAAACACTACATTTCACAAAAGCAAAAAGATCCCCACAACATTTTTCCCTGAAATATATGTCTTAGTTTTTTCTATTATGTCTTAGTTTTTTCTATTACAGTTCTTGAAAATTTAAAGTTGACGATTGAAAATTCCAATGGCAATTTCTTTTCTAGAAATCTGTAATGGCATTGAACAGCAATATCGAAATCAGATATAATACCTCCCACGAAGAGCCTTAAAATAGGTCAATCAGCAAAATAGGCCTAATGAAATGATAGTGTCAACATCAAGGTTACTGCATATTGATGAGAAGAATGGAAATTCTCACAATTCTCTTGATTAATCATAGATCTTGTGGTGCACAAAAATGAACGGAATAAAATACCAAACTAACATCGGAGAAAGGTAATTCACACTGCATATTCTACCGCCCAGCAAAAGAAAAGATAAGTCCAGACAAAAAAAGTGTTCACTTAACAGAAAAAGGATCCTAAGTTCTCACTCGCTAGATTAAAATATAAAGTGGTTATAGACACAGTTCCTAAGAGATATTAATCCAGCATAGGATGGACATATTTTAAATCGTTAACCAATCTGCTGACTGCTTTATCTATGCTTCTATTTTTCTAAAAATATTCGATAAGCCCAGCAGCTTTATCTTTTCAGATTTAAGTCTTTTCAATGCAAGCAGCATCTCCAGAACAATCTAATTAAATCTGATCAAGAGCTTCATGTTTAATTATGCTTATGCTAACTCTAGCTTCAACGTAATCAATTCTCAAATTAAGTCAAACAAAATGTGGCTCCACTGCATGGGGATCAGCTTATATATATATACATCCGTGGTCGAGATACTATTTTCTAGTTGAGGAGTGCTAAACACACACAATAAAATTTCCAAAATGTTGCCATACGACATTACTGACCTACCAATATTTCTGAAAACAACAGCATGAGTGCCTACCACCAAATCCAACAGATCTACCACCATTATTGTAATTTTCTGAGGTCAACACTAGCCTACATATTTAATCCTATTTAAATTCACCCTTTCTGATAAACTTACTTTCAATTGATTCCTCACTACGGAACAAGTCTCTTTATTTTATCTTTCTTTTTATCATATTCATACTCCATACTAGAGACATAGAAGGGAAAAAGGAAACAAAATTAAGAAAATCCACCTCGTTGGCGTTCCGCAAGCAAAGATTTCTTGGTGCTCGAACAATAAGAAAATATGGAACAGTTTTCAACATTTTAATATGCTCTATACACAGCAATTTCACAACACGGCATGAAAGCATTTACAACGAAAAGAAAAAACAATAAAATAGAGGAAAAATCATATATCTGTGAATTCGTTCACTGATTAATCAGGACACAAACACATTGTCCAACTAAAATTCTAAATCAACGATACAAACGAACAAGGAACAAATTCGCGTCATGAGAAAATACTGAGATTATACTTTTACCTTAAATGTAGAAACCATCAGGAAGCTTACGGAAGAATCAAATACAGATCGAGAGAGCGATAGAGAAAACAAGATGAAGAGAAACAAAGAAAAGGTGGTGATTATGGTAGGAACAAGCAACCCGCTCGCTGTGGTTGGTTAAGAAAAGCTAAAGAAGACAGCTAACACCAAAAATAGGCCAAAAAGGTCTTAGTCTAGAGCTTGGCCTAACGGATATGAGTCATCAATCACACGCAACTTAAAGGATGAGGGCACGGGAGTTCACGAAGTTGTTTTTTTTTTTTTTTTTGGTAAATGAGCGTGTTAAATTAATCTTGTTTTAATTACAACGTTTTAGTCCTCTACTTAAACCAAAAAATCATTTTAACCTTAAAATTTTATGTAAATTAAATTTAAAGCAAACCCATTTATGATTAAAATGCATCATTTTTATTATTAAAATACATATTTTTTCAAATTTATGAAAATAAAGTACTCTTATAGCACTACAACATTCATTTTTAAAAAATTATTGGACCATTAAAGCTCTTCTCCGTAACATAAATATAATTTTTTTATATCTAAACCAAAGGTTTGGTAACTAAGAGCACTCAAGCATTTGTATTATCATATGTTATTAAAAAATATAAGTAATAATCGAGTGATTTTAGTCATATTCATTTTGTCTTTGTATTATATTATTGTCATATTTAATATTAATCATAATATTTTTATATATTAACTTACACATATTTTCATATTATTTATAATAGTAAAAAATAATAAAATATTTAATAATATAAAAATTTATTGATCAATTTAAACTGAAGTTTTTATATGTATCTTGTCGTGTACATATCGTATTATTATATCATGTCAAACATTATTACTTTTATTAAAATGTTTTATTTTAGTAGTCTAGTTCAAGTATTGGTCCTCATGTTAATCATTTTGAACAATTTTCTCTTTTTTGGTCAAAATATGTCATATAGGTCCTATGTGACAAATTTTATAAGACATTGTGAGAATTTAAGAAATACTATTAGGGTCACCTTTTGCATCTCAGACTACATTGCCCATGATATTAAATCCTCCATCGATATTAGGATTGATAATTGTTGAACATTTCACAAATTTTAGGCTTGATCTCAGATATTTAGTCACAACTAGAATCTTGAACTTGATCTCACTTTTCATATTCGTAATAGCCAAATTAATTTCAAATGACCAAAAGTTAATTCCTTCGATAAGAATTAAACTTCAATGTATGACTTTAAGCTAGGAAAATTTTAGAAGATTGTTGTTAGAGTTCAATCATTTTTGGTGATTTTTTTCTTTCTTAAATTCCCACAATATTGTTGTAAAATTTACCACATAAGATCTATATAATATGCTTTAAACAAAAAATATATATTATTCAAAATGATTAAAAGGGATACTATTACTTTAATTATGATACTAAAACATAATTTTTTAATAACATAAGACATAAATAATAAAAATATATTAACATTAACACATTTAAGATACCAAACCCTTAAAGTAAGGTACTTATTCTAAATCAAGTTATCATTTTATTTCTTCTTCTTCTTCTTTCTTACCTTATAATTATTATAAAGAAGTAAGTATGCATTTTTATATAAAAATGACCATCTTAACCCTATAAATGAATATCATATTTTTATTTGATGAGATGTACTATCTATGTATTTTCAAATATAACATAATTCAACTATAATTTAATTTTAGTTAAGTTATTTTCTAAATTATATTAGTATAAAAAATAATTGATTATATTTATCGATTATATTTTAATTGAAAAATTAAAAAGAAAAACTAAAAGACTCCTAAAATAATTAATTACATAAGAATAAATTTAAAATTTATAAATTTTATTATTGAAAATTTAAAAAGAAAAAATCAAAATACCCATGATCAATATAATAAAGTCTTGTGTGTTAAATTTTTATTTACTTTCTAAAATTATATTAGTGTAAAAATAATTAATTATATGTATTAATAATTATCTTTTAGTATAAAAATAAAAGAAAAAAATCAAAAGACTAATAAAATATTTAATTTTATGTGAATAGGATAATGAAATTTACAATTGCAAAGAAAATCAAAAGACTTATGAATATTATAATAATTGTCTATTATTATGAAATTAGAAGAAAAAAATAAAATTCTACTAAATATGTACTAAATTAGTATAATTAAAAAAATCTACTGTAAATATCAATATATTTTCTCATATAACATAATATAACTATAATTTAATTTTAGATAATTTATTTTTTAAATTATATTTAGTATAAAAATAATTGATTATATGTATTAATTATCTTTAATATGAAAATTAAAAGAAAAAAAATCAAAAGACTCATAAAATAATTAATTCTATGTGATATAAAAAATTAAAAGGCTCGTTATCATCATAATAATTGTATATTATTATGAAATTAAAAGAGAAAATCAAAATTCTCCTAAATATAAGTTAAATTGATTTATTTTATAAATTATAAAGGAAAAATCAAAAGATGTTTAAAATATTTTATTTTTATGAAGTACTAGATTATATTTGAAAGAGTTAATAAAATTCAAACTTGAAAATCATAACATTCATGAACATTATAATAATTTTCTATTAATAAGAAATTAAAATTATACTAAATATGTGCTAATTTAGTATACCTAAAAAAATCTACATCAAGTTTGATGTATTTCTTCACATAATATAATTTGATTATAATTTAATTTTTAAATTATATCTAGTCTAAAAATAATTGATTATATTATTAATTACATTTAATAGAAGAAGTAAAGAGAAAATCAAAAGATTCCTTAAAGAATTAATTTTAAGTGAGTTTAAAATTTATGAATTTTGTCACGGTGAAAATTTAAAAGAAAAAAATCAAAAGAACTATGATTATTATAATAATTATATATTATCATGAAATTAAAAAAATAAAATAAAAAAATCTTCTAAATATATGTTAAATTTTAATTCATTTTTTAAATTATAAAGAAAAAACCAAAAACTCTTAAAATATTTTATTTTTGTGAAATATTTAATCATATGTGAAAGAATTAATGAATTAATTATTACAAAGAAAGTTAAAAGACTCATTAATATTATAATAGTTGTTTATCATTAAAAAATTAAAAGAGAAAATCAAAATTTTCTTAAATATACGTTAAATTAGTATATTTTTTAAAAATTAATATATAAAATGTTATTAGAAATTTATAAAAAAATCTCTTTTTAATTATTTTTATAATGTATAAGACGTTCAATATTTTAAAGATTTTAATATTTTTACATTTCATTCTCATAATTTTAAATGTAATGCATTGAGGTAATAATATATATATATTATTGACAAACAAAATGATAAAATAATTATAAAATTCCTAACTCCGTTTACTTTTCTCAAGGATATTATTGTCTTTAAATTTGATTAAATATCATATTGCATGAATTTTTATAAACGAAACGTATGTTCTTAAAAAATGTGTATCAAGGACTCGCCATCTATCGTCGATGAAGGGCGATGAAAGGGTGGAAAGGAGCATAATATTTTTATAAAAGAGATACGAATAAACCATTATCTTTACTCCATTCCAAAAGCTTCTCCCTCTCTTTTCTCAAAGTATTATTTCCTAAGCGTCTCATGCATTTTTTATGAAATTCTAAGAATGAGCAATTCAAAATTAAGAATGAGTGGGTAAGGGACGTAGAGACCAATAAACACACCAATATTAAAAAAAATGAATTATCTTATGTAGTCAGGTTCTCTATGTGGCTACATGAGATGATAGATTCCTTCGTTATCAACGATGTGCATATAATGACTTAGTTGGTCCATACTCATGTTATGCCCTAAGTGCAATACTACCAAGGATGTTAAAATAAGTTTTGAAAATCATGATTCACTAGTAATCGATAGTATAAGTATCACACAAAGGCACTATTATGGAAAGAAATGAAAATGAACGCTATCAATAGAAACAGTAAACGAATAAATATTCAACTTAACATAAGACATATGTATAATGATATAAGATAAACAATTGCATGATTTCCTTGTACATCTATCATGGTACATATTGTATACGAATTTGTTTACTAAGCGTTAGCTCATCCACATGGATTTTTAACATTTTTCATATGATGAAGAGAGATATGGACAACAAAGAAGGAACGACTAGTGATGTGGTTATCGAATAATTTTTTGAACAAAACGGCCACCAAAAAGTTTATTATTTTTTTAAAAAAATTGATGATTAATTTTATGACCTTTAAATTATATTTATTTAATTTGTTAATACCAAAATTATTTTATGATAAAAGAATAAACTAAATTATTTCTTTAATAATTATTAGATAAAGGAAGTAATTTTTAATAAATAATTATTCATTTAAGAAAATAATCTAAATGGTAACACTTTCTAGTTTGTTCTCGAGATAAACCCGAGATGTTATAATAATTCTCTCTTTTATGTTTTAGCTTAAAATATATTTTGCAATCATACATCCAAGTATATAATCATTTTAATAAATGTGAAATTTAAGTTTTTTGAGCAATGAATAGAACTTCATTTAATTAATAAAATTTAAAATCAAAAATCATTAAATGTCATTTTTATTGTTTGTAATTCTATATATCATAGTATAAGAGTAATCATTGCACATATTTTTATTTTACATTACTTTTAACTATCCACTTTGATTTTTATTTGGATTTTTTGTTTTATACATTTTTAACTTTTTCAATTAATAATGTCACAAAATTGAAAAAGTAAAATCTTATAAATCTAAGACACAAAAAAAATATATCTATTAAAGTCTATACATTTTAAATACCATTTAAACTAATTATACTATATTATGATTAATTATAGTATTTTAAATTAAATTTATTCATGTGTATATTTTATTAGCTAGTGGTTTTTGATATCGTATTAAGCGAAGGAATCTTGATCTTGGCATGTACAAGGTCTAAATTTGTGTCTCACTTATAAACACATAAGTAAGGGTAGGCCAAATTAATTTACTTTTAAATGAGTTTGTTGAGCAAGCTTATCAGCTAATTCATACACATTTTAAAAAAATAAAATAAAAATATTTATAATTTTTTTTAAAATAAATTTTAGTATTAATATTATAGTTTGATTTTTTTTATAAAATAATTAAAATTTTGTATTTTTTTATTAACATTATAGTAATTATTTATTGACAAATATATTTTTATATCAAATCTCCAGTTACTCATGAGCTTATGAGCTTACGCGAGATTTGAACTAATGAGTAAATAAGCTAGATTTTTTAACTCATTTAATTGAAACACCATTATTGTTTTGAGGCATGGTAACATGCTTATACATTTATACCAAAATCACCTCAATTTCAACAAGATTTTTTAGATATATAAATTCAATTCATTGGTACCTTTCTAACTAAATTAAATAGTATTTTCTAAATAATTGAGAGTTTGAACAACATTAGTTTTTGGAAGTCGTGTGGATGATAATTCAGATTTGATAAATATATATTAATATTAATTATTGAATAATAATTATTATTATTCTAAACTTTTTATTTTATAAAAAACATAATTCTTTAAATATAAAATTTCAATTTATTTTTATTATAGCTAAAAAATTGATTTTAAAATGCTTTATAAATTGAGTTGTCATATATATTATTAAAATAAATAGTTAATTAATTTTTACTTTACTTATAATTAAATATATAATAATAACTATTTTATAAGTAATAAAATTCAAATATAATATAATCCAAATACAATATAAATATGAATGACTTATAAGATATTAAATAATTACGCAATTTTATTTAATAAATAAGTCAAATATAAATATATATATATATATATAAACTTATTCAATTAATTTTTTTACTATCTAAGAAATTAATTATACATGAATAATAGACATGACTCAATTAAACTTAATAAGTATTTTTTACTTAAAAATAATTTACATTAACTAACTATTATTTTTTAATTAATATAAGATAAGGGATTTGTCTAAAAGGAGCATATTTTTTATAATAGTTTGAAAAAGGGTTAAAATTATTTTTAGTTTAAAAAAGAGCACATTTTAACCTTAAACTTGAAAATATATATTTTAATCAATTTTATTTAAAAATAAATAAAAAATATAGCAACATTATTTTACAAAACATAATTATTATAAAAATAAAAAATTATTAACATTTTATAAATTTATAATTAATTTTAAATACACAAATCTCTTTATCATATTATATATTAAAATTTATTTTAAAAAATAAAAATAATTTATTTTATAATAAAATAAATATAAATTTATATGAAAATGATACGCTATGTATTTTGATAATTCATAAATAATATAATATATTATTATTATTATTATTAAATATAATTATAATTATATTTAATAAAAAATTATAATATTAATTATAATTATGATATAAAAATAATTAAATTATTAAAAAAATTGAAAGCCTCTATATCCAACTTTCTACAAGATATAAATACAAATATAGAACATTTTGACGCAAACTTTACGTCAAAATATTATCTAATATAATATTATTATAATTATTTTTATAATTAATATAATAAAATATATCCAATTAATTATATTTAAATATTTAAATAACATTATTATTAATAAATATTTTTTATTTTAATAAAAATAAAAATTATAATAATATTAGAGATATGTGTTATAATGTAATCTATTTTTTAATTTTTTTAATCTTAAATAATTTATTTTTAAAAAATATCAATAATTTTTCATAAAAATGGTTGTAACTATTTAGTAAAGTTTTTAATAATTTAAAATTTTATAATTTATTATTATTATTTTAAATTATTTTATAATAAAATTTTGATTAGTTATTTGTTATAAAAAATTATATATTTTTTATTATATAAATATAATTTATTTTTATTTATAATAAAAATAAATTATTATTTATTAAAATTTAGTAAATGGGAATATTTTATTTTTGGTTTTTTTTAAGAAGAGAAAAAAATATACAACTTGGTTTTTTCAAAAAGAGAAAAAAATATAGTTATCGTCAAATTGTTGAATAAATTTTAATTTACCTTTTTTAAAACTAAAAATAATATTAATCATTTTTAAAACTATTATAAAATATATGCCCTTTTTAGACAAATCTCCTTTAAGATATGAAATGATCTTGACATAAAAATTATTATTTCAATAAAATATGATATGTACATCGCCAATTATTGGTGTAAAAAAGTAAAAAAGAAGAAGAAGCATACAAATGAATTTATTATATGGATATTTTTGGTATTAAAAGTATAAAAATGTATTTATTATATGGATATTTTTAGTATTTAGATATTTTTAGTATTTATTGACATTAAAAACTAAAAATATGATATCCTTATAATTGAATTAATTGAATATGTTAAATAAGTAATTATGAATAGTATAAATTGTTAGCTTTAATGTAATAAAAAATTATATTATATAAAATAACTATTCATAAAAATGTATTTATTGGTGTAAAAAAATTAATTATTAATTTTAAAAAAAAAAATTTAAAAATATATTTATTATATGAATATTTTGATATTTATTGGGATAAAAACTAAAAAGAAAAAAAAATAGCCGAGTTTGGTTGATTACTAGAGATACCCATTTTTTATATATATATACTAGATTTGGAGACATGCAATTTCACGGGAGAATCATTGAAGTTTGATAAATATAAAATGGTGTTCACTATCAATCAATAATCATTATTTATCCAAAAACATCATGTAAAAAAATATATTTTAATTTTTTTAAGGTGTTTTTATTATAACAAAATAAAAAAATAATGTTAAAATTTTGTAAAATTACTCTTAAAATAAATAAATAATTTTTTTAGTTTAATAAATAATAAATACACTATAATGAAAAATGCTACTAACATTATTCCATACACTCCCTCATTTACTCTTCTATCCATTTGAATGACATATGTGTTCTAAATTTTATAATATCTATTACTCATTTAAAGAAAAATATAATATTAAAATCACAAGATACGTGTCATTCAAATAAATTGGAGTGGATGGGAGTGTAAGGGGAATGTTATTATCATTTTCTTTACATTTAATTAACCGGAGTAATATTATTTAATAATTAAGTTAAATATCAAAACAAAAATAATACAGATAAACTTATATAATAAACATGATCGGATTAAATTTAATAAATAACTTTAAAAGCATATTTTATTTAAAAAATAATTTAGGCAAAATTACTATTTTTTTAATTGATATGTTATAATATATGATTTCATAAATAAATTAACTTATTTATTTAATACGTAAGCACAAAACATAGTTACACCCACATTTATTACGTTTCTTAATATTCTTTTAGAAATAATATATTTTCTCCAAAAGAGAAATTAATTATTCATAGATAAATATTTAAAAAAACCTGAATAAACTAATAATTTTATTATTTCTGAAAATTATAATTGAATACATGAGAATTCATGAACAAATAAATCTTATATGAAATGAAGATATATATAACTAGTTCAATATATAAAGAGATACTTGCTTGTCTTTATTTTTACTTATTAAATTTAGGATGTCATATTCTTAATCTCAAGGTTAAGAAATGCATAAATATCTAAAATATTAATTTTTATTAATAATCACATATTTAGTTATAAAACGGGCAATTGATATTTAAAAACAAGCAAAAATAAGTATAGTAAAAATAAACTAGGATCATGGCTACAGAAACCTCGGAAACAAGTGAACGAGGAAGAAAATGAGGGAGATAACTTTAAAGAATAAAAAATAGTATTTTTAAAAAATATTAAAGAAACGTTAGAAATATGGGTAGGGGAAAAGAAAAAAAATTAAAAATAAAAACCCTTTTAAAGTGAGTTGATTGTTACAATTTTGAAAAAGAAAAAAGAAATCTCAATTAAATGGTTTATTCATTTAGAAATTTGATGAACTTTTATAGAGTTATAAATTTTATTTTTTTCTCTTATTAAGACTCTTTGTAGATTTTATAAGAGTTATATGAATGGATTTTATTTCCTAAATTTTTATAAATTTATATTGATAATAATTGAAATTAGAGATAATATTGGCGAGAAAAATAAAATAAAATAAAAACTATTATAAATTCCTAGAAATCTTTTGGGGAGGGAAGTATGAGTGAACAATTTTTTTTTTATGTATGATTAGAATAATAGGCTCGTGAAGCATGAACTTACATCCATATTTAATGAAGTAAGAAAATGTAACATAAATATACGTACATAAACATAAAATACAAAGAGTAAACTTTATAAAGTTATTATATTATTTAATATTTACAAATAAAATATAATATTTTAAATAAATATACAATATGAGTCAAGAAAAACAAGAAGTGAACTTATAAGTTACTTTATATAATTTGTTTTAGGATAATTATGTAATAAAATTAATTTATATTTATAGATAATTATTTAATAAAAATAATATGATTGATACAAATATAAAATTTAAATTAATATTATAAATTTTTAAAGAAAAAATAAAATCATAAATTTTCTTATAGGATAATGTTTTTGATTATATGTATAAAAAGTGTGCACATGTATTTAAGTATTTAATTGTTAAAATAAATACTCAAAAAATTAAGCTAATAATCTATAAAAAAACTATAGATCTAAATGATGATACTATATATATAAATTTAAGTGTAATTTAATTCATATATAAGTTAGATAAAAAAATATTTATAATTTCACAGTGACTTGATCAATGTGCAATGCCCTATATAAAATGTAAATTTAAGTCTTGATATTATCATTATGTAATTACATTTAAAATTTTAATTTTTTAAATTTATAATATAAATTTAAGAGTCTTGATATTATCATTGCTCAAAAATAGTTTTTGAAAAATCCAATATTTTAAATTTATTAACTTAAAAAAAGGATGACGATGACATAATTAATACATTACATTTAAAAATCTAATTTTTTAAATTTATAGTATATCAATGTATACAAATGTTACTTTAAAATTTAATTTTTGAAATTTATAGAATAATTTAACTTAGAAAAAGGGGACCATGATAATGACAAAATAACTTATTTAAGTGTAATTTAATTAAAATATGAGTTAAATAAAAAACAATAATAACTTATAATGCATGATAATTGTAGAATGACCTATATCAAATGTAAATTTATGTCCTGCATTACCATTATGCACATTTTATTCATTTAAGATTATTAAGTGAGAAAGTAAAAAAATACAATAAAAGAACGTCAACAAAGATAATGAAAATAAAATTTATTTAAGTAGTCAACAAATAAAAAAATTATTTAGGTGTAATTTATAGTCAGGTGATAAGTGTAGAGTTTCATATTCTTATTTTGATCAAATAATACTTTTATGTGATTTGAATCTATAACTTAAAATGAAAATACGTGAATATTACTACTAGATTACTAGGTGAATGAGATAGAGTTACATGTTCAAAAGCATATATACACCACATTTTTTAAAAGTCCTTTAAAATATAACTGAATACATTTAAACTTTTGTAGAATTTTTAAAAATCTTAATTAAATATCTCTAAATTTTAAAAGTCCATCCAAATCATAAAAAATCTCAATTGAATCTTCTACTTAATAGAAAACACTATTAAAACAATAGGTGAGGTTCAAACCATTCCAATTGTATATAAACAAATTATTCAATTGATTTCACTTTTTAACTTCTTTAAATAAATATAAGTTTTATACATTATGAAAACATATATACACCACATTTTTTTAATCTGTAAACTATATGTATATTACTTTATATGAATTTTTTTTTTTGCAAAGGAGTTAAAAATGAAACTTTTAACATGAAGAAATTATAATATGTAATCAGACCATACTTAAATTAGTTTCTTTGACGGGCTTTGTGTTTAGAAGTTGTTTCTAAAAATGAGATGAATTTATCTTTCTTAAACCTATTCTAAAAGAGTATGTTTGCACTTTTTAAATGAAAAGTTCAAGTTACTCTTAATTTTATGGTGTTAACATTTTTTTTACCCTTTACAAAGCATTATTTGTCATTCCATAAAAAATTAAAATATCCTCCAAAATTAATGGATTAATTATACATCTTTATCCTCCAAGAACATTACATGTCATTTTTATTCATTATAATTCATTATTGTTCTTAAAAATTATTAGATTACATGCCTTTATTTGTTTTATCTTATATGTAAAAATATTAAATTAATCATAAAAAAATTTATTTGTCTTAACAGACCATTGAAATTGATCTTCATGATTTACCATAATTGATAGTATTTTCATCTATCCAATAAAACAAATAACTAACGTTTAAAATTTGTAGAAGTCTTTATTAGTACTAGTTTCCATATTAAATACATGATACTCGATAAAAGCCAACATTTAATGAAAGAAATGCCATTACGATGATGGGATATGAAAGAACCACTCTTTCATATTAACGTCTTCTTTTCATATTGTTAGCATAAATATAAGATAATGGGATTGAATGATTAATCCTACCTTTGTTACTAATTATGGTTTAATGAAAAATCTAAAATTTAAAAATCGAAGTCTATCTTAATTTTTAACATGTGAGAGTTAAACAATTAAACTTTTTCTTTTCTTTTCCTTTTATTGACATAACTAAATGTTTTAATATAAGATAATAAAACGAAATGTTTAATTTACCTTATTTGTAATACTTATTACTAGTAGATGTTTAATTTACCTTATTTATATTACTTATTACTAGTCATCACGACTTACTTTGTAAGTAGAAGTTTATACTTATTAATTAAATAAATAATTATTTTTATTTATAATAGAACATTTATATTATAATATTTTAAATAAATTATAAAAATAATTATCAATTTTATAAATACATACTATTAAATTTGTTTTTAATAATGATGTGTTATTGATCAATACTTCATAAATCAATATGAAAATATGTAACATATATATATATATATATATATGAGAAAAAGTAAGAAGTATTCTTAAATTTAAAAATACTAATCTTTTTAAATAAAAAGTAAAATTTTCTTAAACATATCAAAAATCTCATCTATAAAGTTTAAACACTCAAAGTTTGTAGAAGCCAAACTAGCAACTGTAACAGCAACTAGATTGTACTCCCTAGGTTTAAACCAAAAAAGAAAAGTTTATATCTTCACACATTTTCAAATCTCCTCTATGATAGCACCATAGGCAAAATTTCCATCTTTGTTCAAAATCAATGAAACAGCTCGTTGTAAATCAGACTTAAAAATGATTGATCCCCACCTTCCCAACCTTAAAGAGTGCTTTTTTCCTTCCAACTCTTCAATTTTCTCCACACCTTGCCTTTTAATTGCCCAAATAATCTTCTCTTATTCTTCCCAATCATAGCAGGTAGCCCAAGGTAATGTTCATGATAGTTCATAGTAAGTATAGCTAATATCTTTTGGGAGATCATCTTACAATCTTCAAAAATGTTAGGACTATAATACATTTTAAACTTCATAATATTCACTTTTTGCCCTAAGGTTTGTTCATACAAGGAAAGTATCTACTTGAGGCCTTCACAACTTCTTAGATAGCTCCAAAACGACAAAGCTATCATTAGCAAAAAAACAAATGGGACACTTTTGGGTTGTTCCATGCAATAGCCACACCTTTTAGTACACCATTACTTTTAGCCTCCTTAAGTAAACCAGTTAGAACCTCATCACAAATGATGAATAGGTAAAAGGACAGATGATCCCCTTACCTCAATCCTTTGTGTGGTTGAAATGATTGTACTTTAACTTCGTTAACCAAAAATGAGTAAGAAATTGACTTCACATAATTCATAATTAGATCCCTCCATCTCTAAAAAAGGCCTAAAATGGTTAGAACGTATTCAAAGAACACCTACTCTACTCTATCATATGCTTTACATATGTCTAATTTTATAGCAACTCTTCCTTTCTTGCCCATGATAATTCTTTTGATTGAATAAAGCATTTCAAAAGTCACCATTGTATTGTTTGAAATCAATCTATCTGAAATAAAAGCACTTTAACTCTTTGAAATGATAGCAGGAAGAATTGGTTTCATTCTATTGGTTATACATTTTGCCACCAGTTTATATAAAATGTTGCATAAGCTTATAGGTCTGAAATCACTCACCTGCTTTGGTTCCTTGACCTTAGGGATTAGAGAAATCAAAGTTTTGTTGGGTTGAAAAAAATCCTCACCTTTCATTTAACACCTTGAGGCATTCTTGAGAAACATCATCACCCACTATGCTCCAAAACTCTTGATAAAAAAATGCATGCATTCCATCAGGCCAAAGGAGCCTTAGTTGTATGCATATGGGAAAATGCATTCTCAATATCAAGCTTAGTAAAAGTTCTAAACAATAACTCGTTTATTTCATCATCGACTTTGGATATGAGGTATGAATCAAAATGTTGGGCATTTGTAATACCATTACTAAAAAACAGTTGTGAATAAATCTTGGAAAGATATTCTGAATATCTTCACTTGATGTCACCCAATTGTCACGCTTATCAAACAAGCCAGTACCTTTATGTATTTTCTTCCTCTGACTAGCCTTTTCAATAAAAAATCTTGAATTCTGATCCTTATGTTTAAGCTAGTCCTATCTTGACCATTGTTTCCACATAATTCATTCCATTCTAGGAGGGAATTTATCTCATTTTTCAAATCCCTAACTTTTCCCATGTCAATTACTTGAGAATTCTTTGAAGTTTGCTTAAGTTTCTCCTTTATCTTGCCCAATCTTCTTTGAACATGACCCATAACATTCAAATTCTACGTTAATAGAGTGGAATAACACATATTGATCTTGTCTTCCACTTTACCAAACCCATCATTTCTATTGAAACAACCATTGATAAGTGCTTGAAAAACATTAATATTCCATGATTTTATTATACTTAAATGTGATAAATAGATTTGATTATACATGTTTATACCATTATTTATGCAAATTTATATGTTTAAAATAACGGGTATTTCATTTATATTTAAGCTATTTTTAGCTTCAAATATATAAATTTATCAACTCATAAAGAACAACACTCAATTTTCACCCTAAGAAATTAAAATAATAAGGCATTTACATCTTACATAAAGAACCAACTAGTATGTAAGAGATGCAAGGCAAAAATTCAAGTCAAACATTTCGTGCCATAGTAAGGATTATAGTGCATCGTGGTGCACTCCTATCGGGAAGATTCATTGGAAACGTTATATAATTGATGCCAAATGTGGAATAAGTGAGCCATAACTTAACCTTCTCTGTTTGAATTCGACGTAGCTCAACAAAATTTAGGCTACGGTGGTAAAAAACTTGTGCTACAACGTGCCTATATTTGATTGACCCAAAGCCCTCTATGCTAGCTGATGAGTGCTCAAAAAGCACTAAAATTACCATGATTTTATGCATATTAATTGATTAAAAATATATATATTTATATGTTTTATCATATATTTATATAAATTTATCTTTTTCGGAATCAGGGGTGTTTTTATTGTTTTTCAGGTATTTTCACTTAAAAACGTAACTTAAAGACTCAAAGAGGAATACTGGAAGCAATACATCACAAATATATTAATAAATAAATGGGGAAAGGTCAAAAAAATATGGAAAAATTGGACAAAATGGGTCAAAAATGTCAAAAAGGAGAAAATCGCGCCGCCACGCTGCCCAGACCCGTGCACGCCAGCGCCTAGACCCGCGCGCGCCAACGCCCAGCCGCACGCAGCACGCCCCACGTCCGCGCGCATCAGTGCGCGCCCAGTCCCAGTCCGCGCACGCCTGTGCGCACCCCAGCTGCCATTTCGCCCCATTTTCGCATGCAGCCGCCCCCATGACGTCATGCTGACGTCATCAATGACCTCAACAATTACACTCCGCATTTTCACAAATTTTTAACATTTTTTCACTCACTTTTTCTCTCCATCCTCACCTATAAATACCCCCCTTCTCTTCACTTCTAAACACACCTCAAAACACATTCTCTTCTCTCTTTCTTTCTCTCTTTTCTTAGATTTTTTAGTTTTTCTTAGTTTTTAGCTTTTCTTAGTTAATTTCTCTTAGTTTTAGAGTTCTTCTCTTTTTGGGAAGAACTAGTTATGTTTTTGTAATTTATTAGTTTTTGATTCAATAAATGGGAGTGCAAATTCCGCTTGGAGGTTTTCCAGCAACGGGAATAGCATCGAAGTTCTGTAAGGATTTTATTTTCTTTACAATTATTTTTTATGCTTTATTCTTACATGTTATATTTAATTTGTCTGTGATTAAATTTAACTCTGCTGGCTGTTTATAAACATGATGTAATAATAACGTTGTTATGCTTGCGAAATATTAAATAGGTAAAAATCTCTAAAATGAATTGATTTTATTTTTATTCAAGATTTTATATTAAGAATGTTAGAGAGAAATATATTATTTTTCATTACAAACTTAAAATTGAAAATTAGATTTTAAGGTTTAGTTATCTGGTCTGATTTAGAGTAGTGCTCTTTTATTTGTTGGTACAATCGCCCGGTAGTTAGAGTGAAGCTCTATTTCAAAAGTTTTTATAAGAATTATTATATGAAAATGTATTGATAACATGTTTTCAGTAGTGGTTTTAAAACTTGAAAGTTAGTACTCGGATAACTAAATTCTTAGGTTTAATTTGGACATCTTGAATAAAGTTTAAACTGTCTAACCCCACCAAAGGTGGCATTTAAATGGTTCATTTTTAATCTCTTAGAAAAAGGAATTAATTTAATTAACCAAATTAATTATCAACCCCACTCATAGGTGTTAATTGATTTGTTTAGTTAACAAAGAATATCTAACCCCACCAAATGTGGTATTCATATAAAAAAGAGAGAATCAATAAATATCAATTCATATCTTTAATAACCTAAATAATATGAGCAAACATAATTAACTTAATTATTATATCCATAAATACTACACCATTATAAATGATAAAATTTGCATAAATGTTTATTGAATCTATGTTTATTTTTATGTAATTAGATTAAAAACACAAAACCCAAAATATCGTGACAGGATGTTTAGGATTTAATTTCGTTTTTAAAAGTTTGAATAATAAATTAAAAACCACATACATTCCTTCCTTAGATCGACCTTGGGAGTATACTTATCATTTTCTACGAAATGATTCGTGCACTTGCGAGAGTTTTATAAATAAATAAATAAAACCAAATGAACGGGCAGGATCGGCGATGTCGGTTCTACCCTATCACTAGCCTCAACCTACAACTACATCAGTTTTAGTCTAGGTTTTACATATTAGATATTATAATAGCTTTAAATTTCCCAAATGTCATAGCTGATTTTTATATTCTTAGTTTTATAGCTTTTATAAATAGGTTAGATTCATAATAATAAAGAGATAATAATAGGGAGATTTTTCAAATCAAAAAATAACAAAAACATTACTAGAAATTAGGGATTACTTTGAAGATCAATATCACTATTATGGAGTTGGACACACCGCCTATCTGTAATTAGTATTGTAGATCTAGTTTATAGTCTTATTTCTTTTTTATAACTCTTTTATATTTATTAAATTTGTTGAAATTAATCTACTAATCATTTATTAATTTTACGCTCGTCTGGCTAATTTTAACTAAGAAAATTTAGTTTTGTTGCCATGTTTGTGAAGATTAATTTAGGTAAACATTTTTATAAAATAAATTGAGGTTATTTTTTAATTTAAGATTCGTTATAAAATTTATTATTAATTAATGTATTAACGATATATTTTTAATGGTAAATTTAAAATATAAGAATTAGGTTTTATAAATGTTATCTAGATCTAATTTTGACACCTTAAATAAAAATTTAAATTTGTAACCGCCTAAGGTATGATTTAAATGGTTTGATATTTTCTTAGAAATAAAGCATAATTTTATCTATTAGTTAACTATATTTGTTTTAAGATATTAATTAATTTGATTAACAAAGAAACTGATCCTACAATTAAAGACTTTTTATACATAAAAGAAGACAATTAGTAACCTGAATTTATATCTTTTAAAGTAATTAATTCTAAGCAAGTATAATTAACTAATTAGTTTTTTCATAAATTCTCCACTAATTGTTAATTGTATATCTAACTTGATTTGTTTGAATCAAAACTATCTTTATTTATTTTATTATTTTATCATTATATTAGATTTTTCAAAGCCCAAAAATTATGATAGGATGTTTAGACTGACTTTGAGAGTATATTTAATCATTATTATAAGTGGTTCATGCACTTGCGACTTTCTTATAAATTTATATAATTTGAATATCAAGTTTTGATGCCGTTATCATGCACAAATATCATTTTAAATTTTTATTATTAAAATTTTCTAAAAATATTATGATTTTTTTTGTGATTTTTGTGAATATTTGTGGGGGCCTTAAAAATAAAAATAATTAAATTTTAAAAAATAGTTTATTTTTATTTTAACTTCATTCTTTTATTAACTTATTATTAATTATTTATTTACTAACTAACTTAATTTCTTTTTATAGTATTTTTGTGTCCTAATATTTATTTCTTATTTATTTATTTTTATTTAATTATCTACTAACCTTAATTATTTTAATTATTTTTATTTTCTTTTTGTTATTTATTTTTGTTTAGTATTTTTGTGCATTAACTTTTATTTCTTGTATATTTTGTTTTGTTTTCTTTTACTCTTATTTTTAATTGTTTATTTATTTTAATTATTTATCTATTTTCTTGTATATGTATACTAAAAGATCTTTTCAAAATCCACTTGAACTTTTCATAGACAACATAAATAGATATAAAAAATTCTTGAGAAGGTTGGTTAGTGAAGCCCATTAACCTTTTATAAGGCCTACTTTAAAGCCACTTCTAGACCCTATAGTAAAACAAGTAGAAGTAGAGGATAATGTTATACCTAGGGAAGTTGCTAAGAATGAATATGCAAGGCCAATCATTGGTGCAATTATTGATTCTATTCAATTGGGTGACAAACATAATTATGAATTGAAACAAGTTCATTATTTGATGCTACCATCTTTATATGGACTGTATAATAACGACACTTTAGTTTTCATTTGATACTTTTACTTTATAGTCTAAACTTTCCCTCTTAATAGACTTGATAAAAATTAGCTTAAAATTAGGTGTTTTTCTTACATTCTCAAAGATAGAACCAAGGCTTGACTAATGTGTCTCCTTCTTAATTACCTGATGGCCTAGAAGGAGGTTTACAATAAATTTATGGGAAAAATTTATTTTCATCAAAAGATTTCTGAACACTAGCAAGAAGGATAACCAAACCAAAAATAATCAAAGGTTAGACCTGTTGGTAGAATCCTTGAAAAAGGTGGCTGAACACTAGCAAAAGCAAGCAAGAGAGCAATTATCAAGTCAAAATGATAAATGAAATTAATAAAGATGAGACATTGAGTTTATTAAAAATGAAAGTCCCCCAAACAACATTTTGCTAAGACAATAAACTAAGCTATGGATGGGAGGTAAGCCACTAATATTTTTTGTTTCATTTTTATTTATTTATTGTTTTTGTTTGATAGTTATAATTGTTTTTATTTTTTTTGTTTAATACTTAGTTTTTATTTATTACTTAGTATTACCTTATTTATAAATAATAATAGTAGTAATAATAATATCTTAATATATTAAGAATATTTCTTTTTTTTTTAAGTTCATTTTTTATTTCTATATTGATTTGATAGAAAATAAAAGTTCATTTAAAAAATTATGGGGAGTGAAGAATAAGAATTTGCGCCCTGACACACTAATCTTTGAATGTTTAGACTAGAAAAAAAATGTTCTTGCTGCGACATGTAATAACTTGCGTCGTAGCCTACGTTAAAATTTTACAATAAAAACCTAGCCCTACGTCTTTCAAACTTGTTTTTTTTTCTTCTTCTTCTTCACAAACCTTGATTTCTAGCCATTTCTTGACAGATTTCTTCAAATCTCTTTAAGTGTTCATCGTTCAAAAGGGATATTCACAAATCTTTATCTTCTTTAACAAGGAGATCTTAACAAGCAAGTGAACAAAATTCTAGAATAAATTACTTGTATTATATTTTTGATTTTTTTTTATTTGTTTATGAAATTTTGGATTTAAGAGTACCAAAACCTAAATTAGTCTAAGGGATGAATGGAAACTTTTGGATTAATTTCTAGAATTTTGTTGCTTAAATTTCTGAAATTTTGTGGGAACTCTAGTCTTAAGAATTTAATTTAATTCACCTAAAATGAAACAAAGGTGTTATTGAAAAGGAAAAGGAAATCCACATAGAATATAATAGAGCCAAATTTGTTAGTCCAGTGGTTAAATTAAGGTTCGAAAAGACCATTGAAATTAACAAATAATTTATAGTAGAATGGAGAATGGAATTTGAGTTAAAACAAGATCAACATTTTGAGGGATTATTGACAAAATAAGAGTATTTGGAAGGAGATGGTTAAATAAGAACCTAGATGCCATTGTTGAGTTCATCATTTGGGAATTTTATGCTAATGTTCCTTACTTTGTTAATAATAGGGTAACATTTTGGGGTGTACAAGTCTTGTTTGGCCCATCTAATATCAATGCTTATTTTCGTTTAATGCATATGGGCCAAGGTAAGTATGAAACTTATCTAGACAATGTGGATTATATAGAGGTAATAGAAACCTTACATGTGGAGGTTATTGAATGGGAATATTTTAATGGAAAATACAAAGGTTTCAAAGACAAACATTTAACTAAGGTTTTTCATATTTGGAAATATTTTCTCTATTCTAGACTTATGCCTACCACATACTATAGTTCTATAGATAGAGAGCGGGCTATATTACTCTTTGTAATAACATCCACAATGAGCACGAATGTTGGGAAAATTATTAACCAGCGAATAAGATTGTTTGCAAACAATCATTGTTTGAGTTCTTTCTTCCCCCAAATCGTTACAGATTTATATGTTAAAGTAGGGGTGAAATTTTCAAAGGGTAAAGTTTTGCTACAATTAGATGAATTATTAACTCCAAAATACAGAGAGATCTCACCTTAAGAATGAAAAGCACCCAAAGAGGCGCTTGTTCTTCAAAATCTTCCGTAAAAGATGAAGTTTGTCAATTAAGAAAAGATATGAATTATGTGAAGAATTATGTCCTATGCAGAATATAAAAGTGGGTGAAACCAATTTCATGATGAATCCATACAACATATCCTAGAGATGCAAAGGTTAACTCTCACTCTTATTTCGTAACTGATCATAGTCAATTGAGAGCACCCTAGAATCCAAGATACAATTTTGTTTTTAGACAACCCGAGCCCTCATATGGTTACAAGGGAGGAATGGACGACATGGAAGACTGAGCTCTAAATTTGTTATGGATTTATTTTCTTGTATTTTATTTTCATGAAATTTTATTTTTATGTGTTTTTGGTTTTTATTTTGCTTTTTGTTATTATAGAGTTATTGTATTTTGTTTTATTTTATTTCCTATTAATGTGAACAATGTTTATTTTTCATAATGTTTATTAATATGTGATTTATGAGAAGTACATAATATTTTATCTATGTAATATAACTGAATTAGATGATGGATGTACTATCAAATGACCACATCAATGCTTGATCATAATGAGCTAAGACAAAATGGGTAACTTTTTTATTCTATTTATCAATGCTTGATCATAATGAGCTAAGACAAAATGGGTAACTTTTTTATTCTATTTCTTCTTTATTTTTTATACATTTGATAAAATGAAGGAAATGTAGATTCTAGGGTGAGGGTTGAAGAAAAATTACATGTAAAGTTAGGCATTTTAAATTTTTTATTAAATATGTGTTTGTATTTATTTAATTTATTTAGTTGTTTAGAGATATTTTGGTCAATTTTTAATTTTTTTTGCAAAATTATCACGATTTTAGTTAATTTAAAGAGAATGATTTGTTCTTTATACTATTTTATTGATGTCTTAAACATGTCATGGATTATTGTAAAGAACTAGTTTTTTATACATAGTTTGTATTTCATGTTTAGATGTTGAGATTTAGATAAATCTAAAATTGATGTTTAGGAATCAAATATTGAAAACTATCTTGTGAGAATATTTGGAGCCTACAAGAATTTCATTCTAAGTGATAATATTTTTCTAATCTTTTAAATACTTTTGTTATTATTTTAAATTGTTAGATGATTACAGATTTCTCATTAAATGGTAGGATTTTTAACATCTAATGAAGAATCATGTGCTTATTTTTATTGCTTAGAATGAATGATTTGAGTAGATTTTAAAGTGTGTGCCTATTTCAATCATGCTTGACCTATATATATTCCGAACTACAAAAAAATCAAAATAGACACTTAACAAAATACACTTATGTATATGTAAATGGGTCCATTGTCCGAAAGAAATAAAAAGAGAAAAATAAATAATATAATTGAATATTATGATTCTAAATTCTTCAAAGTAGTGATATGGTTATTACAAAAGATAATAGGAAATAATCCCCTTAAAGTTAATGTATTTTTAATCATCTTGAGACTTATATTTAAATTTTTTGCTTGATGAATTCAATCCTAACATTTGATTATTTTCATGATACCAATATTATGTGCATTTGAGCCTTTCTTGTTCATCATATGCAAACGTATTAGCTTTATTCTTTACATCACTTATGTTTGCATATACAATGTTAAGTGCTTGAATCCAAAGGATCAAAGTGAAAGTGAGAGTTTATCTTGTGAGAATTAAAGTTAAAGGGAATTCAAATTTCTAGCACTAGGATTGGGTGAGTCAATATTGATATATTTTTGCAATAGGACATAAACTTATGATGAGTACTGGTTTGAACAATAACTATGAATATTTGGATATTGATTTAACATATGCTTGAGATTTTAATTATAAACTGAAAAAAAATTAAAATATGAAAAGTTTTGTTAATTTTGTTTTTTATTTTGTTAATTTTTATTTTTATTTTGTTATTTGTTGCTTGTTTTTACTTTTTTTTATTTCTTTTTAATTTTAATTTTACTTTGCAGGATGTTTATGAGTAATATCACTAAAAGTCCGCATGAAACTTAAACTCGCCCACTTGGTCAACCTAAAGATTTAAAGTCTTGATGTATATGCTTAATGAAACCATATAAATATACGAAAATAATTTAGGTTATTTTAGTTTTGTTTATATATTTTTAGTTTTTAGTTTTTATATTGCTTTCCTTACTAGAGGCTAGTAAACTAGTTAGAGGTTGTGATGGATATTTGACAAGCACTAATATTTTGTGATTTTATTGTACTTGAATGTGATAAATATATTTGATTACACATGTTTATATCATTATTTGTGTAAATTTGACAATTTCATACATAGGAATAATTGCACGAAGGTCAATAGTTCTTCCAACTCAAATAGGTAATTGGGACTAAGGTGGGGTGAAAACGTCAATCCATGGAATCTTTTCATGAGCTATATACCAATTCGACCAAGCAAGCCTCACAAATGTGAATTAAGCAAATAACATGACAAAATACGAAATAATATGCTTAATTTAACACATAACTAAAAAACCAGTAATAAGAAAGAACAAACTATGATAGTATCATTCATAAACATAGTGAATAGCCATACATAGTGAACAATTATAAAGGATTTCCAATCGCTTCAAGATCATATATGTGAGAACACATTTGATAAATAATGATTTTACTCTCATAGTATGCAATTAAAAAACATAATAAACTAATTAAAGAGTCCAACACCCAGTATACAACCAGAGTTAAGAGATTTTCCTCCTCAGAGACTCACATCAAAATTGCATACATATAAAAAGTAGAAGCAATATAAATTAATCAAGCATACAAATTAATTTAATACAATAAAAGTAATAAATAGAAAGCTAAAGGCATGCTACAAAGTAAAGGAAAGAAAGCATGTAACTACACAAAATAAATAAGCTTTCTAAACATAGTCTATATTTAGTATGTTTGCATATACATGATAGAAACTAGATTATACTAACATTACAATCTAATTATGCATAACAACAGATATAACGAGGTAAACCCACATAAAATCCCTACTTATGTGGTAACATCCTCGGATTGTTTATGGCAATAACCCGATAGCAAACAAATCCACTAAGCAATAAAACAATTACAAACTTAATAGATATAAAATCACTATTATCTCTATCATCTAAGACCTCTGCCCGCAATACCTATTATATCCTTATCTTGCTGCCTCTCCAACAACTTGGTTCGACACATGAACCTAACTTTTCTCCAAAGTCAACACCACTTAATATAGTGAGATCAACCACCTTAGAATAGTAATGTGAAGTGAACAATCAAACGTGATGACTACTTTTAATCACAAACACCCAACAACCTCTATGGAAACTACTTTCAACCATAAATCACAAATCGTTTACATGGGATACACAATCAACCATGTATCGCACACAGTCAACCAAGTACCATACATAACCAACGATTTGAGAACATAGATATGAGAACTCAATCAATTTACCACAACTTACTCTCATAGTGTAGTTCTCACACTTGAAAACGTTGCACAAAGGCAACTACCAATCGACACAAGGCTCACAGCCACATAGGCTTTTCACATAAGAAAAAGTTGCATAAAGGCAACTACCAGTCGACATATGGCTCACACAAAAAATCCACTCGTAAACACTATACCACTTAGAGCACGGTTTTTATTACTTAGTCATAAATCACTAACATCGAACAACAATCAAGATAATAATGATCTAGAAATATAAAACAAGATGTCAATTTGAAAGAACTCTACTATAAATTTTCAAGATAAAAAACACAATGAGAAAGGTATTTATAGACATTTCCCAAGCTTAATAACTAACTTCATTAGGGGGTCCTTATTGATCGCCTCATTGGGGGTCCGACAAGGCGTCTAGTGTGGCCTTTCTCGAGGACCTCGTCGAGTGCCAAAACTTTTATTTTTTGATTTAAAAATTACAAATTAATTTTGATAAATACCTGCACCCAAAATAAAATAAAATTATGAGTGACGATATTGGCTCACTCGCATGCTCACTCGTCAACAACCACAATGCTCAACCAAGCATATACACTAAAAAACCAACGCGTTGTATGTGTAATTTTCCTTTTTTTCATCTCAACCTTTGAACTAGAACTGATTAGACGATCTAGTTTCTACATGAGCCCAATTTAACTCCTTAATTGCCCCAAAATCCTAAGAAGCTAAAATTAACATCTTTTTTATCGCATTTTGGAGCCAAGAAGAGAGAAAGATACATAACAATTCAAAAGGAGATACAATTTTGGTAGATATTTAAGAGAAAATTGGTACTACAATTCAAAAGATTGATTATATTTATTTTTCCCCTTTCTTTATCAATTTTTATGTCTTTCTTTATGAAAAATGAGCTTTATAAACAAAATTATGTTTAGTTAATTTATTAATTCAGGGATTTGATGAACCCAATTTTTAGCATACGATGATCTAATATGTTACCCCAATTGTGATTTCAATTTAATTATATTATTTAATTTGATTTTTATGCTATGAATTATTTGACCAACAATTGATCTATAGAGACAATTAATGATGAACTTAATGAATAATATGCAATTTAATTGACAAGAGAGTATGATTAGTTTAATTACTATGTGGTGTGTAGTTTATTTTAGAGAGAAATACATGCTAGGTTAGATTCAATTGATCATGTAACTGATTGATAATTATATTGTGAGGATTTTAGTGATTTATATGTTTAAAAAATTAGAAGATTAAGTATTCTTAGATATTTTCTCATATATATTTTTAGCTATTAAATCTGATTTAATAATTTATTTTTAGTTCTTTTAATTTTTTTCCCTTAAAACATAAAAACACAAAAAATTTATTTTTATTTTTGTTCTAAAAATTAGTTAATAATAACATAATCTCTATGGAAATGATCTTTTCTTATCATTATATTACTTGTTATGATACATGCACTTACATATTCATTGCACACAATTCTTGTCCGATCAAGTTTTTGATGCTGTTATGGGATATTATAAAAATTAAAAATTATTTTTTATTTTATTTTAGTTATTTTTCTTTATTTATTTTTTTAATTCTAATTTATTTATTTATTTTTAATGTAGACATCTCTTTTAGTGCTATTAGAAACATAATTGAGTCTATTGCACGAACAAAGTTAGTTATAAAGAAATTTTACCTTTAGATCCCAAAAGTGAGCATATTTTGAGATTAATAAGAGAAAAACAAATTGTCACCTAAGTGGAAGAAATGGCTAATCCATTATAAATAAACAATAATGAACTAAATTCGAACAATTAGATTCCATTAATGGATGATAGAGATAGAGCTATGAATGAATATGCATTACCTATGTTGGAAAAACTGAATCCAAGTATTACAAGACCAAACATGCAAGCTAATTAATTTGAATTAAAACCAATGATGTTTCAAATGCTACAAACAATGGGACAATTCAGCACACTACTAACAAAGAATCCTCATTTATATATTAAATTGTTTATTAAAGTTGGAGATTCATTCAAATTTAGTGGTATGACCAAAAATGAATTTAGCCTTTAGACTATTTGCTTACTCTTTGCAAAACCATGCTCGAGCTTGGCTAAACTCTTTTCCACCTGATTCCATTACAACTTCGAATGATTTGATATAGAAATTTTTGATAAAATATTTCCCACTAACAAAGAATGCCAAGCTTCGTAATGACATTACCTCCTACGAATGGTATGAAGGATAATCTTTATATGAAGCATGTGAAAGATTTAAAGAATTGCTAAGGAAGTGTCATCACCATGGTATTCTTCATTGGATCCAAATGAAGACTTTATACAATGGTCTTAATGCTCAAAGAAGAACAATTTTTGATGCATCCGCTAATGGAGCTCAACTAGCTAAATCTTACAATCAAGCTTATGATTCACTTGAGAAAATGGCTAGAAATATTTATTAATGGCCAATGGATAGAATGATAGCCACAAGAAGAGTAGCTAGAATACATGATGTAAATGATATCATAGTACTTACAACTCAATTTTCATCTTTGGTGAATCTTTTAAAGGATCAAAACTCACCAGCGAGTATAAACTAGGTCTAATATTCAGATGTGTCTTGTGTGTTTTGTGGTAAAACCCATTTATTTGATAATTTTCCAAATAATCTTAAATCAACATTCTATGTAGGTAATGTGAATTGGAAAAATATTCCATACTTGAACACATATAACCTAGGATAAAGACAACATCAAAATTTCTCTTAAATAACAACAATTAAGGTCGTAATTAATTCAACTGTTAATTATTTCCACCACCTATTGACGATAGTATAATTTATTTAATGGGGATGATGAAAGACTTCATCCAATCAATAAATACAAAAATTTCCACTCAATAAGAGAAGGTGGGGAGCATTATAAATCCATAGCCTTGAGAAGTGGTAAAAATTTAGAGCAACAATATAAGACTTAAAAAGATTAGGAGAAATAGTAAATTAACAAGGATATGGAGAAACTAGTAGATAAAGAAAGCACTAAAATGGAAATAATTCAGCCAAAGAAAAACAACCTCTATAAATCCATAATTTATTTTCCTATAGTTTTAAAAATTTCTTGATGTCTTCAAGAAGCTACACATTAACATACCATTTGTAGATGTACTTGAACAAATATCATCTTATGTTGAATTCATGAAGGATATATTGTCAAAGAAAAGAAGGCTTAGAGATCATGAAACAATAACCTTGACTAAAGGTTGTAATGCCATCCTTGATAGAAAACTACCACAAAACTAAAAGATATAGGTAATTTTGACATCCCTTGCACTATTGGGAACATCCATTTTGGCAAGGCACTATGTGATTTGGGTTTCAGCATTAACCATACGTCATTATCAATTTTTAAGAGATTAGGGGTTGGTAATGCAAAACCCACTTTAGTAAAGTTGCAAATGGTAGATGCACTATTGCAAACATCCATTTTGGCAAGGCACTATATGATTTGGGTTCCAGCATTAACCTCATGTCATTATCAATTTTCAAGAGATTAGGAGTTGGTAATGCAAAACCCATTTTAACAAAGTTGCAAATGGTAGAAAGGTCAATTAAAAAACCCTAAGGTATGATAGAAGATATGCAAGTAAAAGTAGACAAATTCATCTTTCTAGTAGACTTCATTATGTTAGACATGAAGTAGGACTGTGATATCTCTCTCATACTTGGTTGTCCTTTCTTAGCAATCAAAAAAGCATTCATTGTTGTACAAAAAGTTGAACTTACAATAAGAGTGCAAGATGAAGTTACATTTAATGTGTTCAAAACAATTAAATTTTTTGATACTGATAATGATAATGAATTCTTTTAAACAGATGTAACTAATGAGCTAACCACTAATATGTTTTATGACATGTGTCTTAGTGATGCTTTAGAGTATGTGCTTGTTAATTTTATGAACAAACATGCTAATGAATACCATGACTCCCATGTAGGCATAAAAATTCATGTTGGTAGCTTAAAAAACTCGTTGAACCACCCATACTTAAAATTTTAACACATGATGCTATGAACAATGATATAAACTCACCAGAAAACAACTCAACCTATTTTAAGTTAGAAGGTATGAAATCAAAGGTTGATATTATGAACTATGTGAGCATATTGGAGGACACGCCTCTCATGTGTGTATCAAATGCATTTGTGAAATGTCTTGAGATAAGCTCAAGGCTGAAACCATCCATTGAAAAGCTACCCAAATTAGAGCTTAAACCTTTACCATCTCATCTTTGTTATGCATTTTTGGGAGATAACAAGACACTTCCAGTCATAATCTCTGCTAATTGAAGTATAGAACAAGTAAAAGCACTACGGAAGGTGCTAAGGAAAAAATTTCAAAAGATCCATAGGTTAATCTATTGCAGACATAAAAGGCATAAACCTATCTATATGCATGCACAAAATCTTGCTAGAGGATGAAGCTAAACCCACCAAAAATGAGCCAAATGAGTTAATGCTTACTAGGAATGTCACAAGATGGAAAGTATGTATGGATTTTTGGAAAGTAAGTAAATCTACAAGGAAGGACTATTTTTCTCTCCTATTCATGGATCAAATTCTTGACCGATTAGCTGGGCATTCTTTCTTTTTCCTTCTAGATATGGTAATAACCAAATTTTTGTAGCCCCAAAAGACCAAGAAAATACCACATTCACATATCCTTATGAAAATTTTGCTTTTAGGATAATGTCGTTTGGATTATGTAATGCACCTACGACATTTCAACACTACATGATGGCTATTTTCTCAAATAGAGTGAAAAAGCATCTAGAAATTTTCATAGATGATTTTTTGGTATTTGGAAACTCATTTAATGAATGTCTATGCTATTTTTCCCTAATGCTACAAAGATGTGAAGAATTGAATTTGGTTTTAATCTGGGAGAAGTGTCATTTCATGGTACATAAAGGTATAATCTTAGGGCACAAAATTCAAGCTAATGGTATTGAGGTAGATAGAGCTAAGATAGAAGTGATTGAGAAATTATCACCACCTACCAATGTACAAAGAGTAAGAAGTTTTCTTAGATATATATGCTTTTATCGTAGATTCATAAAAGATTTTTCCCAAATCTCCAAACCCTTGTACCATCTTTTGGAAAAAGACATGCTTTAAAATTTGATGATAAATGTTTAACGACATTCCAAGTGCTTAAAGAGAAACTAGTGTTAGTACCAGTTATAGTCACACCAAATTGGATCAAGTCTTTTGAGTTGATGTGTGATACAAGCGATTTTGCTATTGGAGCTATTCTTGGATAGTGAAGAGAAAAAAATGTTTTGTGCCATATATTTTGAAAGCAAGACATTGAATGAGGCTTAAATGAATTATGCTACTATAGAGAAAGAGCTCATTACCATTGTATATGCCTTTGAGAAATTCAAATCTTATTTGGTTAGAACCAAAGTAACTGTCTGTGACTATCTATATAGATCATTTTACAATAAAAGTATCTCATGACAAAGAAGGATACCAAACTAAGATTGATAAGATAGGTTCTCCTTCTACAAGAATTTGACTTGGAAATCTGTGATAAAAAAGGAACAAAAAATTAGGATGCAGACCATCTATCTAAACTAGAATGGGAAGTAAAAATGGATGATAATATAGGGATTGGGAAATCCTTTCCAGATGAGCAACTATTTTCTATAGCTCAAATAGAAATCCTATGGTATGTAGACATTACAAATTTCCTAGCTGCCAATATTATTCCATCAGACCTCACATGGCAACAAAAGAAGAAATTATTCTATGACATTAAATAGTGTTTTTGAAATGACCCTTACCTCTATAAAGAATGTTGTGATGGTATTTTGAGAAAGTGTATCCCTTATAATGAAGTTGAAAGTATTCATTTCCATTACCATAGCTCAAACTATGAATGTTACTTTGGGAGCACAAAAATAGCTGCTAAGATACTTCAATATGGTTATTTATAGAAAGACATGCAACATATGCCAAAGGATAAGTAATATTTCAAAAAGAGATGAAATGACTCTAAATAGTACACTTTAAGTAGAACTATTTGATGTTTGGGTCATTGACTTTATGGGACCATTCCATCCATCCTTTGATAACCAATATATACTTGTAGAAGTGGATTATGTGTTAAAGTGCGTAGAATCCATTGCCATTAACAAATGTGATGCAAAAGTTGTTATGAAATTTATGAAGAAAAATATTTTCACTATGTTTGGAAATCCTGGGATCATTATTAGTGATGGAGATAGTCGCTTTTGTAATAAAGTATTTAAGTCCTTATTGTCTAAGTATGAGATTAATCATAAAGCTTCTATCCTCTACCATCCTCAAACAAATGGGCAAACAAAGAGAGGTATTCAATAGAGAAGCGAAAAGCATTTTGGAGAAAGCTATGAACATCTTTAGAAAGGATTGGTCATCTATGTTGGATAATGCCTTATACGAATGCAAGACTACATTTAAAACACTAATTGGTACCACCCCGTATAAGCTAGTTTATGGAAAGGCATGTCACTTACCTCTAGAATTGGAACATAAAGCATATTGGGCACTGAAACAATTGAATATGTCCATAGATGCAACTGGTGAGAAAAGAATGCTTCAAATAAATGAATTGGATGAACTACGGTAGAATTCTTATGAGAATGCCAATATTTACAAAAAAATACAAAATGATGACATCACAATAAAATTGTGCATCATATCTTTGAATCAGGATAGAAAGTGTTACTTTACAACTTAAGACGTAAATTATTTCCAGTAAAATCAAAGAGTAGATGGTGAGGTCCATTCATTATCACTAAGGTAAACAACCATGGAGTTATTGAATTAGAAAACAAAAATAAAGAGCGGTTTATGGTTAATGGGCATAGAGTGAAACATTATTATCGAGATCAATTATCAAATGAAATATATGTGATAACCTTGGTGGATTCACCTTAGAATTTGATATGATTGTTAAATGTGACACTTGTTGAGAGGCAATCCAATTTTATTTTACTTATATTTTCATTGTTTTTGTTTTGTAGGTCAATAAATGTGTAGAGAAATGCTAAAATAAGATTGGAAATTTCAATGACAGATGTGGTGTGCCAAAACTAAGGGACTTTTCTTTTCTTTTACTTGTTCATATTTATGTGTACATTATGGACAATATGTAATTTAATTTTTGGAGAGAGAACTTCATTCTCTACTTTAGTAATTAGTATGTATTTTCAATTTTTAGGAATTTGTTTTTAGTTTTATGATGTTTTTAATCATGATTTAGGTATAAATTGATAAATATATGGAAACTAAATACATTCATGCTTGATATGAAACATATGAACTTAATGATAAAAATTGGTTGTCATGACTAAGATAAGGAATGTAACATGCTTGTTATGATAAATACATTAATCATGTGATATGCTTGTTAGTTTTGATTGGATTGATTCAAAAAATTTATGCACATGTTCATGATTGACTTTGGTGTGCTTATTGAGAGAAAATTTGTATTGAGTTATACGAGTTGATGAGAATTTGGGTAGAAATTGATAAATATATGGAAACTAAATGCATGTGAAAGTTTATAAATTATGGACCTAATTAACCTAGAGGGGGTGAATATGTTATTTTTAATTTTTACTAATTTATAATTTAATAACCTAAATAAAACAGCCAGGCATGCAATCATGTGTAAAAATAAGCGTAGAAATAAAATAATAACACACGATATTTTTAGGTGGAAACAACCTAGGCCATAACCATAACCTAAAAGGAAAACCACCGGTCCACCGAACCACCTAACTTTCCACTATGAAAATCAAATGTTTAAGTACAAACTCGGTCTTATGCTACCCTCCCTAGGATTCTGCCCCAATGTACTTTACTTACGAGCCCCTGCTATGTTTTCACAGTTTCTAATATTAGCGTGAGCGATTTTCATACCAATGTTCCAATAAGCTTCCTGCCAATCAGATACATTCCCGAAGTAATTACAAAATAGTTAGCACAAAAACACAAGTGCCCATGTGTGTTCTAGAATGGATTTAATAATGAATAATCCTAATTAGATGATTCAAAACATATGTCACTTAAATAAAATCAACTAGTAAATCCTAGAGAAAAAAGATAAGTCCATATTCAATAAATATAATTCTTTTAAAATTTAATAATTAAATCTAAATAATTATGATCATTTATATAATTATTAGATTTAAATATATAATATCTTAATAAAAAAACTACACAAATAAATAAATATAAAACTAAAATAAGCAAATAATAAAACTTTATTATAATATATTAATTGATTTTTTTAGGAATTATTTCCTCTGCATCAATATAAACATTTCCGATAGAAACATTACCTTACCTTTTACTTGTCAAATGTCAATTGCGTAGAATGATTTTTAGCTTTTTGTTCTACAACTTCTAACACCACCCATTCTTATATATATATATATACTAATTAACCTTCTTTTGCTATTAATATAGGTGGACCAAAATTCATATATATATATATATTAATTCTATTTGGCAGTATTTCTTTCGATCAATAGAATTGTTTTTTGCACTCAATTAACCCTAACCATATGTGTATATATATAGATAATGATAACCTAATACTATTAGGGTTAAAATATTTGGGCTTCATTATTCAAGGCCCATTTAAAGATTTAATTAAAAAATATTTTTATATCACATCTTAAAAATATTAAGACACATAAAAAAATATTTAAGCACCAAATTTTTTTTCAGATTTATAAGCATGTGCTATTAAATACATAAATGTAATCCTATGTGTCATATTTATCAAAAATATACCTGAAGTACAATTATCTAGAACTCGAGCATTTGTTTGGCTTTTCTTGATAGACTTGATAGTAGGCCTAAAAACAAATTTACAGATAAATATTTTATCCACGAAAATAGTCAATACTCATAGTCCTTACAACATGCATGCTTGATATGAAACATATGAACTCAATGGTAAAAATTAATTGTCATGACTAAGATAAGGAATGTAACATGCTCGTTAAGATACTTACATTAATCATGTGATATGCTTGATAGTTTTAATTGGATTAATTCAAATTTTTATGCACATACTCATAATTGACTATGGTATGCTTATTGAGAGAAAATTTGTAGTGAGTTATGCGAGTTGATGAGATCTAACATGTTTTAGAATCTATTTTTAATCATCCCTTGAGATGAAATCCTGGATAGTATTTAGCGAAATAGATCATTTCAAGCTAACCATTTTTTAATATATGTAGTCGCCCATTTGAGCATAATTAAGAACCTTTCATTTCGTTAAGCCATATTTTGTGCCTAATTAACCCATAAACATTACCTTTACCCTTGTACCTTTAGTTTCTATAAAAAGAAAAGAAGAAAACAATCATATATTATGCTATATAGTAAGGTGAAATGTAATACACCCTATGAAAAAGAAAAGAAAAAAAACTCACAACACAATTATTCTTCCAAGAAAAAAATTGCAAATAAGTTTGTGGGTGTTGTGAGGTTACAAAAATAAGATGGAATAAAAGAATATGAAAAGAATGATAAGAGAAGCTTCACTAAAATATCAAGTAAAAGCTCAATTGTAGTTAAAAAGTGTATAATGATAAAAAAGAAAGCTAAAGTATGAAAAGAGCCTAAATGTCTTCATTTATCGAACCCCAACTAAACATTACATTACAAGCATGTAAATTCCTTACTGATCTTTAGCCAAGTGTGTATATTTATATTAGTGAAGAGGGATATGAAAAATAGACTTATGAGACTTGTTCTAAGATTGAATTGATTAGCATGCTCATATAGGTTGATTTCATGAGTACATTGGATGATATCATGTGCAACACACACACACACGAATCAATTTGTCAAAAACCTTACATATCCTCTTTTTGATGAAACATTGATTGATGAATATGTGAACATCATTGTCATAGAATTGTATGAATTTTATGGAGATAGTTTTAGCTAAATATGCATTTATTAATAGATATATATTTATGCATATATTATCTATGTCATTTTTATCCAGTTATATTTGGCTTTACTTGAGGACAAACAATGATTTAACTTTAGGGGTGTGATAACTCTATGAAAATAGTCATTAGTTAACTTTTTTGCTTAATATTTGCTCATTTTATTAAATAAGTAGTACTTTTGGGGTTAAAAATATTAAAATGTAAACTTTCTAGTGAAAAAGGATGAAAATATAATTTTTGGAAATTTTATAGAATTGTTTTGGATTTTTATGAAGTTTTTTAATGTAGAATCAATCAGAAGCTACCAGGTAGATGTCACACAAGCAAAGGAGTTGACATGCATAGCATGTGTATGACACGTAAGTAGATAGGGCCAATCACGCAATGCTCCATGTATAGAGTGATTTAGTACCAAGCCACGTGTTAGAATGGTGCTCATTCTGAATTTCACTATTTGATCAACGTGCTCGCCATACGTCATCATCTGATTCTTCCATTCATTCCACTTTAGCGCCATGCAATTTGTAACCACAAATCACAACACGTTTGCTGAGTGCTTAAAAAGCACTACAATTACTATAATTTAATATACTTTAATTGATTAAATAGATTTATATTTGTATGATTTTATCATATTTTATATAAATTTGTCCTTTCGAAATGATTGGTATTTTTATTGTTTTTTAGGTATTTTAGTTCAAAAATAACTTAAAAACTTGAATAAAAATACTAGAAGCAATAAATCACGAATATGTTAAGAAACAAAATGAGGAAAAGTAAAAAAGATGGAAAAATTGGACAAAATGGGTCAAAACGGTAAAAAATGTCAAAAATGCCAAAATTTCGCATGTAACCACCCATCTGAACCGAGTCCTGCATGCGTACGCCCATCTGAACCGAGTCCTGCATGCGTACGCCCATCACACACTCAACACATGCCTATACGTAGCCTCCACACACCCAGAAAATGCTCGCTCGCACGTAGCCAGCACACGTCGTTCCCTGCATGCACCCGCATTACCAAACACCCATCTACCTCAAATCTCATCCCCCCCCACACACGTGTGCCAACCTGTCCAAACATGTCCAAAATAAATTTTTGAAATATTTTCTAACATTTTTGGGCCTCTTCTTCACCTATAAAAGAATCATCTCCCCCATTGTAAAAAACACACAATTTTCTCAAACTTTTCTCTCTCTAGAAAGTTTTCTTAATTTTATTAGTTTTTAGTTTTAAAGTTCTTCTCTTTTTGAGAAAAACTAGCTATGCTTTTATATATTTTTAATTTTTTATTCAATAAACAGAGATGTAAATCTGTTTGAAGGTTTTCTAACAATAGAATTAGTATAAAAGTACTGTAAAGATTTTTTTAGGTATAATTTTAAAATGAATTATTTACAGTTATTTTTTTATATTTTATTCTTATATGTTATATTTAATTTGTCTGTGATTAAATTTAACATGAGATATTATTTATAAATATGATATAATAATAACGTTGTTATGCTTGTGAAACATTAAATAGGTAAAACATTCCTATAAAATAATTTTGTTTTTATTCATATATCAAGGGTGTTAAAGAAAAATTACAAATTTAAATCTAAAAATTAGATTTTAAGGTTTAATTATATGGTCTGATTTAGAGTAGTGTTATTTTATTTGTTAGTACAATCGTCCGGTAGTTAGAGTGAAACTTTATTTTAAAAGTTTTTATAAGAACTATTATTCGAAAATATATTGATAACATATTTTCAATAATGGTTTAAACCTTGAAAGTTAGTACTCAGATAATTAAATTCTTAGGTTTAATTTGAACACCTTGAATAAAGTTTAAAATGTTTAACCCCACCAAAGGTAGCATTTAAATGATTCATTTTCAATCTCATAGAAAAAAGGAATCAATTTAATTAACTAAATTAATTATCAACCTCACTCATAGGTGTTAATTGATTGGTTTAATTAACAAAGAATATCTAACCCCACCATATGTGATATTCGTATAAAAAAGAGAGATTTAATAAATATCAATTTATATCTTTAATAACCTAAACAATATGAGCAAACATAATTAACATAATTATTATATCTATAAGTACTCCACTATTATGAATGATAAAAAAATTCATAATTGTTTATTGAATCATATCTATGTTTATTTTTATATTATTAGATTATGAGACAAAAATAAAAATATCGTGACAGGATGTTTAGGATTTAATTTTGTTTTTAAAAGTTTGAATAATAAATTAAAAGCCACATATATTCCTTCCTTAGATCGACCTTAGGAATATACTTATCATTTTCTATAAAATGATTCATGCACTTACGAGAGTTTTATAAATATAAAACCAAAGTAAGCGCTGACTCAGGATTCGTTGATCAAGAGCAATCTCATGTACCACACATCATGCACTAATTGATTTCGCCTTTTCTCCATACCACATGGCACGTTCCTTTTGGCTGGCGCTATTAATTTTTCCTTTTTTCATCTCAGCCCTCTATCTGAAACAGATATGATAGTCTAAATTCTACCTGAGCCTAATTTAACCCCCTAATTTCCCTATAAACCCTAAGGAGCCAAAATTAACATATTTTTTTATCAAATTTTGGAGCCAAAAAGAGAGAAAAATACAAAACAATTCATAAGGAGATAAAATTTTGGTAGAAATTCAAGAGAAGATTGGTACTACGATTCAAGAAATTAATTTTATTTCTTCTTATTTTCCATTCTTTATCAATTTTTATGTATTTTTTATGAAACATATGAGTTTTATGAAAAAAATTATCTAGTTAAGTTATTAATCTAGGGTCTTATAAACCCAATTTTTAGCATGTGATGATCTAATATTTTATCCCAATTATGATTTTAATTTAATTATATTATTTAATCTAATTTTTATGTTATGAATTGTTTAGCCAACAATTGATCTATAGAGACAATTAAATATATTTGAGAGATTTTTTTAATTTTTTAATTATTTATCTTGATTAAATAACATGCATAATTTCTAAGTAAATATATATTATTCTTATGTATGTGATCCATAATTAATGAGTTTAATGAATAGTATGCAAAATAATTGACATGAGAGTGTAATTAGGTTAATTATTATATAGTGTGTAGTTTACTTAAGAGATAAATACATGCTAGATTAGATTCAACTAATCACATAATTGATTGATAATTTTATTGGGAAAATTTTAGTAATTCACATATTAGAAAATTAAGAGATTAAATATTTTCATATATTTTCTCATATATCTTCTTAGCTGCCAAATTGAATTTATTTAATTATTGTTATTTATTTTTTGTTATTTTAATTTTTTTTTCATAAAAAATAAAAACACAAAAAAAATTGATTTTTATTTTAAAAAAAATTAGTTTCTAATAACATAATCTCTGTTAGAATGATATTTTATTATTATTATATTACTTGTATATAATACTTATATTTGCGTATTCATTACATACAATTCGTGTTTGATCAACAGGAAGCCAACTCATAGACACAAAGTACAATATGACTTATAAAATTTATATGTTTAAAATCATAAATATTTTTAACTTTAAATATATAAATTTATCAACTTATGAAGAACAATATTTTAAGTACTCAATTTTCATCCTATGAGCTTAGAAGAAAAATGCATGTTAGCCTTATATGAAGAACCAACTAATGTGTAAAATGGACAAGGAAAAAATTTAATTCAAACATTTTGTGCCACGGTAAGGATTATAGTGTGTCGTGACACAATCCTTTCATGAAGATCTACTGGGCATGTTACACGTTATGTGTCACGGTGTGGAATAAGTGGGCTACACTGTAACCCTCTTTGTTTGAATTGAATAAGCTAAATAAAACATATGTTGTGGTAGTGAAAATTTTATGCCACAACGCATCTGTATTTAATTGATTTGAATCCTTTTGTGCCAATCTCAACATATAAATAAATTAGTTTTAGTCCTAGGTGTTATGTATTGGATATTAGAATAGCTTTTAAATTTCATAGCTGTTAGATCTAATTTTTATATTCTTAGTTTTGTAGCTTTTACAAATAGGTTACATTCATAACAATAAAGAGGTAATAATAGGGAGATTTTTTACATAAAAAAATAACAAAAAATACTAAAAATTAAGGATTATTTTGAAGATCAAGATTACAACTACTAAGCAAGACACTATTTATCTTTAATTGATATTGTAGATTTAATTTATATTCTTATTTTTTTCAAATACTATTTTATATTTCTTAAATTTGTTGAAATTAATCTACTGATCATTTATTAATTTTAAGTATATCTGACTAATTTTAACTATGAAGATTTAGTTTTGTTGCCATATTTGTTAAAATTAATTTAGGTAAATATTTTTATAAAATAAACTGAGGTTATTTCTTTATTCAAGATCTGTTACAAAATTTATTATTGATTAATATATTAACACCATATTTTTCATAATAGATTTAAAATATGAGAATTAGGTTTTAAAAACACCATCTAGATCTAATTTTGACACTTTGAATAAAAGTTTAAATTAGTGATTCTAACTAAAACATAATTTAAATGGTTTTCTATTTATGTAGAAATAAAACATAATTTAACATATCAGTTAATGATCTCCACTTAAAGATACTAATTGATTTGATTAACAAAGAAATTAATGCTTGGCTAAAAAGTTTTTATGCATAAAATGAAAAATTAATAACTTAAATTTACATTTTTATTAACCTAATTAATTCTAAACAAGTATGGTTAACTAGCTAATTATTCTCATAAATTCTTCACTGATTGTTAATTGTATATATGACTTGATTTGTTTGAATCGAAGCTATCTTTATTTATTTTATTATTTTTCAATAGATTAGAATTTTCAAAATCCAAATAATATGATAGAATGTTTAGGTTTTATTTTCATGTTATTTTTATGAAATTTGATGAATTATTTAAAACAAAATATGTTCTCTTTAGATCGACTTTAAAAATATATTTATCGATTATTATAAGTATTTGTGTGAACTTGCGAGCTTTTTATAAATTTATAAAATTTGACTATCAAATTTTTGTGCATTAACCATCCCAAACACCCTTAATAATAAGGGAGCATCCGTCCACTTTAAACCCAAATTCTTCAAATTTAAAATTTCTAGCTTGACAATTGGCACAACTATAACCATATGATCAGATATTGAACCCTTAACATATTTCACTCTAATTGCTTCAAAGAAAGTAAGTCACAGAGTGTTGACAAAAGCTTTATCGAGTCTCACTTGAGTGTTGTCCCCTTCCCATTTCCTTCTACTCCAAGTGAACCTAAAACCTTCAAAGCCTAAATCCACCAAACTACATTGTCTAATCACATCTCTAAAAGAGAAAATTTGACTTAAAGATCACCAGTTAGATCATAATTACTCATTTTGCACTATAATCTATTGAATCTCCCAAAATGATCCACAGTAGTTGATTCTCATGAGCCAATCTTCTTAACAACTCCCAAAAATGACACATTTGACTAGCAATTGGGTTATTATGAAAGCCTGTAACTCTTAAATATTCAAAACCAATAGTGTTAACCAAGACATCAATATGCCTCACATTGAAGGATTGAACAGGGACATTAATTATGTTATGTTAGAGCAATATAATAATAAGACATCACCAAATTGACTTGATTTAACACGAGACCAGTGAGTGAATTGAACTGTTTAAATGAATTATAATTTGACTGTAACTCTTAAATATTCAAAGCCTAAATCCACCAAATTGACTTCCACGTATAGAAGTAAAATCTGTTAAGTTTAATACTTATGTATTTGAGTTATAATTTTAGATAGGTATTCGATTCAATTTTGACTAATCAAATAATTATATGATTTTAATAGATTAAATTGAATGAATATCTTATCAAAATTCAAAGTAAATTTTTAAAAAGAAACATGAAAGAGGTTATATATGATTTGTGACTAATAGGAGTTTAACAAATCATATAATCCTAATTTTTTTGCATGCTACAAGCATAGGCTACCTAAAGGGGGGCCATGGAGGCACGTGCACCAACGAGATTTTTCACATAAATATTTAGTATGTTATATAACATTTTTATTTTCAATAAATTAACATTTTATGTTGTGCCCCTTCAATTTTTCAGTCCACAAATACTCTAGATATGATATTGTCAATTTTATGATTTTCTTCACAGTTTTGCATTCTTCTATATATCTTTTATCATATACAAATAAACTTAATATTAAACCCTTTTTATATACCTTTTTTAATATTGTTAAAAGGCATAATGACACGTTTTATAATTGTCACTCTTTAATTTGATTTTCTGAAGTTTATTATTTGAAATTTTAGACATATAAATCATACCATAATTCAATTTTTTTTACTTTTCACAACAAAGAAAATCAAATACAGTAATCGTCATCGATTTCATAGATTCTAAAAATCTTAACAGTTTTATTATACACATTTTTCATGAATTTTATGAATCCATCCTTGGCTAGGATAGTAATAATTTGACACAAATTTGAAAATAAGTTTTGTATTGTAGGTAGTTTTGACTTTTAAACGTGACTATTAAGATTTACAGGATTGAAAATTTTTTATTTTTATTTTATTTTATGATTTCTCTTTATGTTATATGAGTTTTTTTTATACCACAAGTTACATAGTCATCCTAAATCATCATAATATATTTTAAATGTTGTTTTTTAATGAAGTTAATTAACATTAAGTCACAAAGTTATGATATAAATGATCACATAACTAATCCCCACAAAATCACTTATAATTTCTTTAATTTTGCATGATATTTTCTTAAAATAATTCACACTTGTTCTAATAATTTACAAGACTTATATTTAAGTTTTTTTATTTAACTATTAAAATTTATAACATGAGAACAAATATATATTGTGTACGTTTAGACGTGCAACGTACTTACTATCGACTAGCAAAGAACTTGGCTACTTGGAATAAAGTTGAGGACTAACTGCGACTAAATTGAAAGTTAGAGATATTTATTCAGTGGTGATTCCATGTTTGCATACAAACATATAATCACACTCTAATTATTTTATTTTTACAAATTCGACACATCAATCATATTTTTAAAATTTATGCGATTAAATCATCTTACTCGTGCATTTTTAAAATAAATATTATTTAGTCAAACTTTGGCATGATTTTGAGCTAAAGCACAACGATTTTCATCATTTCATTAAAATTCTGTCCTAGTCCACTTTGGTTTCAGTGCAAAGTCCAATTTTTCAGTTTTTTTCCTTCCTATTTTCCACTTTTCAGCAGTTTTTTGGTACGCAGTATATGCTACTAATAGTTGGTCACAAAACCGTTCCATTTTATACAAATTTGCTCACTTGTTAGACATTTTTATCCATTTATGGAGAGCACACACTGATGACATAAGAAAATTGGATGACATAAAAGCCTAAGCAAACAGATGTTCACTTAGATGCATGTCAAGTTCTGAAATGAGAAAAACTGAAGGGAGAAGATATACAATTACACTAATACGTAGAAATAATTTTTTTTTTCTCAAACTACTAATATCTCAATCCTAAAACTATCAACTTGCCTATATTTTTCTATATTATACAGAAACAGAAAAATATTTAGGGTCTTGGTGACGTTTATTAGTCTAAACTCCCCCCCTCTCTCCAACAAAAAAAGCAACAACAACAACAACAAAACAAACCCAACCAAGAAAAAAAGAAAAAAAGAACAGAGAATTCTCCAGCAAAACAATCAGATTCCAATGGATTCCTACAACAATGTTATAATTAAACTTCACTTTTTCCTTGCTTTGTGATTGATAACATTCTTTTTTGGAGATGTGGAAGATGAGGACGAAGATAATCCTGACTGGTTATTTTCCGCCATGTCCTTGTAAAATGCCTTTTGGAAGTCATCTTTGAGTTCCGTGTACCGCCTTCTCTTGTTTCTCTGCTCAGCTGGGGTACCCCTTTCTAGTAAAAGATCATGCATATCCATCTCATCCTCCAAAAACTTATCAAGCACTTCTGAACAATGTGGGAAATATCGCTGCCCCGTTTCCACTGCCATCACAAGTAATTAGGCACGCTCAAAGTACAACTTAAACGAGACTAGTTAAATCGGATAGCATTCATGCATTTTCTTTCCTAATTTTTCATGTCAATAGAGTTCCTTTATCAACTGAATCTTAGAAAGTCCGCCAAAGGTTACAAGTCCTTTACTAATGGCAATCTTTTGGTCACCATTCAATTCCAATCATACTAATGAAATAGTTCTCATTTTTATCCCCTCTCGCATTGTTTCTAGCAGCAATTGGATGAGAATTTTGAAAAAATGACAGATTCATAGCAACAACCAACAAACTATAAAAAATTTCTTATGAAACTAAAACTGGAAGAGCAAACTTAATGCATTAGTGCTACTAGTTGCTGCCACAGCCTCTGCAAATATCACAATAGAAGTAAAAGGGGAGGGAGAAAAGGTAGTACATAGTTGCTGACAATAAATAAGGCCTGCCTAGATGTGCTTTCAGAAGTGGTTTAGTTAAAAGTTGTTAAGTATCCTTGTCCCACTTCGACTAGGAACAAAAAGCAACAATGCTGCTTATAAGTTTGGACAACCCTTAACTTAATGAGATCTTATTGAGTTGAGTTAGGCCTGAGTTTATAACATGGTATCAGAGCTGGATCTGGTCTCTATGTGCTTGGACCTTGGGCTCTACCACAGTCACACCGTGGCGCTAATGTCCACCTTTGTCCGCCGTGTGGAGGGAGACTATTAAGTATCCTTGTCCCACATCGACTAGGAACAAAACAACAATGCTGTTTATAAGTTTGGACAACCCTTAACTTAATGAGATCTTATTAGGTTGAGTTAGGCCTGAGTTTCTAACAAAAGTGATTCAAAAAGAAGCACTAAAGTGTTTGATATAAATTTTTACAAGTGGTTTTGAGTAGCATTTTAGTAAGGATTCTTCTTTTAAAAGTGCTGCTCAAAATTTTGAATATACTTTTTATGGAGATCGCCAAACATCACTAAAATTGTTTTGGCTCTATGAATGCACTTCCAATCAAAAGTAGTAGTTCCAGATGGCCCTAAATTGCAATGTTTAGAAAGTCCAAGCTAGTCAACAAACAAAACTTTGTAGCCAATTACGAAGTACGCTATGGAAAAACGGGAATAGAGCCTATAATACATGTATCTAACTACAGGTGGTAGGATTTTCATAAAAGATGTTTATTTCTAGTACAATTTAATTCTATTCTAAGTGGCCATAGCTAACTCTAAAATAACAAAGAAAAAGGAGGGCTGAAAAAAAAGGACCAATGTAAACAACTTCTAGAGGTTTTCCAATCCCTGATACGGCCATATAGAGACAAACAATTACCAGGGTTCTTGAGGTTTTTCCAATGCCTAATACGGCCATAAAGAGACAAAAAATTACCAGGGTTCTTGATGTTATTCTCAATATACCTATCGGAACACAAAATCTTATAAAAGGTTGCAATTTACATGGTAGAGTTGATGGTCAAGATCCCCTCAAGATTTTGGTCAAAAAGTCAGGTAAATAAAAACTTCAAATGGCATATATAATGATATAAACCAACCTGTTTTAATCAAGGATTGCAATCTTGCTTGGAGTCTTTTAGCCTGCTCAGTAGGATTTTCATTTAAGTCAACTTCTCGTAGGTTACCACTTGAGCCCTTCGATCTTGCAAGGCCATTGTGCATTGAATTTGAACCAGCATCTGCATTATCCTCTGCCAACTTAGCTTCTGTAGGAAAGAAAATCTTTGCAAATGCCACTGCAACATATAAGAAATCAATTAGGTACTCATTTCGTTACATGGATCAATGCAATATGAATGAGATGGCAAGGGACTGAATACTATGGCTTCCAACGTTATCCAATAATGAGATGGCAAGGGACTGAATACTATGGCTTCCAACGTTATCCAATACTTAGAAATCTCTCTATATCAATGGAGGTCATGGTCACAGGCTTCAAAACCTATAATGCATTCATTAGATATGTGCACAAATTACTGTCCTCTATGGGACTGAAGGAACATCTTCTATGTCACTGCTTTAACATTTTGTGAGAAAATTTACCAGCATAGAGCCAGAAGTTACAGAATAAAAAAATTCCCAGACATTTTTTAATTTGTCTACAAAAACTAATATTAAAAGAATCTTCAGAATATACAACAATTTAAAAATAAATTATAAACAGTCCTGCTAAGCTTGATTTACAGTTGAGCAACCGCATTAGACTAGAAGAGAATGAGAAAACCAAACAAAGTCATTCATATTCTCCTTAATAATATAAGAGTAAACCAGTAGTATTTATTAGGGATAGTGTGACACTTAAACCCTAACGCTAGTATGACTCCTAAACAAATGAGGAAACTAAATATAGAATATTTTATTTTCCAACATTTATCGGTGAGTATTGTTCAATTTGAGGAATGTGTAGTCAGGGAAGGTAGATAGAATCCAGAAAATGATACATAGGGGCACTTCAAAGAGATCCACCGAAGAAGAATAAAATTGCAAGAGAAGTAATAATATCAGTGAAAGAAGGGAAACATAGCAGGTTTACCAAGATAAACAGGAGTTGATCAAGCAGATAAGACACCTATATTAGAAGTGGGAGTTGGTAAAAAGAAGATGGCTGAAGGTGTTCTTTAACAAAAAGTAAATTCTGAGAAATATGAAAATATTTCAGGAAAATATGTAAAAACTTATACTTACGATACATTTTTATCATATTCAAAAAGAAAAGGAACTGACCCAAAAAAAGGACAAAAATGCAGGCAGAGTAGACCATAGTGAATTTATGCTGGAGAAGAACAGAAGATAAACATGTAAGCTTTAAATAACATATATTTTTATATGGAGAAGCTTGGACTAATTCTTTTAACCAAAATCAAGAAGTATTACCTCTATCTTCCAGGTAGTTCAGCCTTTCATGTAAATCATCATGCATGAGCTGTGATGTGACATAAATACTCCCTGACATTGAGTTTCTTCGCAACTCTCTCTCTAGGACATCAATGCACATTCGATCCTTATGGGACCCATCCCTATTTGTCTTCTTATTGAAGTCCTTTGGCCTAGTTAATCTTCGACAAATTGCAACAGCAGTTTGCCCATCACGTGTAGTTTCTACTGCAGAGGCACCACGGTCCAGAAGTGCTAATATCACTGACAGTTCCTTCCGCCTAGCGGCCACATGAAGTACTGTATGGCCTTGAGAGTTGCAAAGGTTGACATCAGCTAAGCCTAGACTAAGAACCAGCTTTACAACCTTAGGGTCACAATAGGCAACAGCATAATGGAGGGCAAGAGCACCATCTAGAGTAATATTAGATTCTTCTAAAAACCGCTTGACTAGCTCAACATCGTCTGAATCCAATGCTAGGTGGATTCTCCTGATTCTCTTCTGGTGTATGGGATCATCAATCTCAACTTCAACAGATTCATTCTCTTTCTGAGTTTTTTTACGGAGTGATTTGATCTCTTTTGAAACTTCGTAAGGAAGCTCTTTCTCTAAAGTTACATCATCGAGATTTGACCTTGCCACCCTCTGAATACACTCTGAAAGCAGCTGGCTCAGCTGGCAATGGAAGGCAGCAACAAGAATTGGGATTACATCTTCTGCAAGAGCCTTGTCAATGAAATTTGAAAGTCGGCGCTGCATATATTTTGGAAATTATGTCAGAACAAGTATCTAAAGCTGGATTAGTTTCTGAAAAGGAAATTTGACGATCAAGCTCTTTTTTTTGGGACAAGCAAAAAAAAAGCCTTTTGTTTTTCTAGATATAAACAGTCTTAAAACTGTTCCGCCTTTTGTTCTGCAAGATATAATTTAAAATAACACTTTTAAGGCTGCTAAGCTGCAGATAACTATAGCATAATATAAAAGAAACAGGAATATCTAATAAGGTTAAGAAAAGAGAGAGAGAGAGAGAGAGCTTTTGTTTTTCTAGATATAATTGGGTATTAAAACCGTTCTGCCTTTTGTTCTGCTAGATATAAATCAAAATAGAACTTTTAAGGCTGTTAAGCTTCAGATAACTATAGCATATAATATATAAGAAACAGAAATATCTAGTAAGGCTAAGAAAATACATAGTAGAGGGTACATTGGATGGCATTCAATCTATTGGAAACTTTTGAAACCAGAACAGATTTAGATCAAATATAGTCGCCAGGATGCTAATTTCTGGTGAAGCTCCTATTTTAAGTGCAATAGCCAATTGGAAATTTACATACCCCGTTGTTTCTGTATCATTTTCTTCAAATATATCACAATAAGATAGGAAGTTGTGCTTTGTCAATATTCCTAGCCAAATTAAAGACTATATCACCTTTCATTTTTTATCCAAAGAGATAATAAAATGCTGTATCCTGGGCTAGTGAAGGATGAGAATGATAATTTCCAAGACAGAAAAAAAAATGTGCTTTCCTGATTTTCATAGTTACTTCTCATAACAGAGTCGAATTCTTAACTAAAGGAATGTAAGTTAGTAGTGCCTTCTATCCCCAGTTAGTGGCAACCATGATTGGAAATGAAAATTGGACTTCAATTACAAAATAATGGGGCTCACTTGCATTTTCCCATCACAGATGGGCAAAGAGCTGGGAATTGTTAGAGCTAGTAGGGCAAAAAAGAATTGCTCAGGGAAGCTGTTTCAGTGTGTTATAGCACAAATTCAACACTTCTTGAAAGTGATAAAAACTAACAAGCATCTACAATAACCATGCATGTGCTTGTGTCATAAGCACATGCCCAATAGAGAGTTTAACCAAAAATAGGGACTTGAACTACCTGAACAAGAAGAACAAGCTCTTTCACATGGAAAGTGGCTGAAGCATACATCAATTCCACAGCATAATCAATAGCAGGGCGGCATGCATCATGTACACAAACACTGTCTACACATGTTGATATATCTGGAGGTGATGCCTTAAGCTTTCCGGTTCCAGTGTACAAATAATGCAAGAAAACGTTGAAGGCTTCAGGCCCAACCTTGCCATAAGGTACCAGTTCAGACATAAGGTACTTGGGTTTACCTTCACTTTTTTTTGTTATGTTACCTTCATTGACATCATCATTTCCCTTCTTAAATAAATCATGAAAAAACTGACTCCGAGCTGCTAATATACACCGATGAATGCCGACCGAAATACCCTCAACAATAATCTCTGCATCAGTGTAGTCAAATTCATTATCAATCAATAGCTTCTCAAGACTGCTACTGAGTTTGCTTAGACTCAAATTTTCAGGATTAGGTACAGATTCTGAACTGGGCGAAGGAGGTTGATTTGGATAACTGGTTCCATTTGATAGATATGAAGACGCAAAGCTAAAGGAAGAAGATAGATCATTCGGGATATCCATTACTAAATATCGAACAAGTTATATTTGACCCAGACAAGATTTGAATCTATCGAGTAGGAAAGGATCGACCTCGTGAAGAAACCATTTTAGCTCAAAGAGTCGTTCAATAGAATCAGTACTTCTATCCTAATGCAAAACTCAGCTAACCCAACTCTTGAAATGCCATAAAGTCTACAAAAAAGTTCATAAACAGATCAGTCATGATATAGATACTAAAACCCAACTTCAGATTTTCAAATCACTCGCCTGTCGTTACATTTTTGTTAAATCTAAACAATTAATACAAATTTCTGAGGCTTCCAAACGTATTTTCAGAAGCTAAGTATTCAAGAAGTGGAGTAAATAACACAATCTAAAATAAAGGCCAAACGTGATTTGGACGTTAATAAACCTAATCATCCATCTAATCTAAACCGGATATTATTAAGAACCATAAATCACGAACCTTAGAAACCAAAACTCTCAAAAGATTGGCAGAAACTCAGACATAAACAACCACATACGGGGGGACAGATTGACTTAGCTCGGTACAGAAAACGCAAAAACTGAGGTGCAGAACCTAAGAGTTTGCAGAAAAATTAAATATGAAACTTGGAAGAAGATCAGTGGAATTGTGGAAGAAATTTCCCAAAGAGCCAATTGATAGATTAAAAAAATATATATATGCGATGACCTCAACAATACCAAACCAAACGCATACATTCAACCATCTTTATTCTTGCTATTTGGGCATCAGAATTAATCTAACTATTTATAAAATTACAAGACAAAAATTCTATTCTCATAATTTTTAAATTATATGTTTATAATTTTATTATTTATAAAAATTAAGTATTATAAATCTTTATTTTTTCATATTTTAATAGATTAAAAATATTTATTTTAATAAATTATAATATTAAAATATATTTTTTTTAAAAAGTACGAAAATTTTAATATTTATTCTAATAATAACAAAATTGATATGCCAATTTGTTAACAATTATCGTAACTTTTTCTCCTTTATTCTTCTACCTACTTCGCAATAAAAAAAAATTGATTATTCTTTTACCAATATATATATATATATATATATATCAATAGATTCACCACGTGGCAAACTAGTAATTGACTAAGGACTCCTAATAATAAGAACAAATTCAAAAAGTATAGCAAGAAAAGAAAAAGAACAAATTCAAAACAAAAAAAAATAGAAAAATAAAGTTAATATTCTGAAATCTGAACCAAGCAAGCATGTAAAATAATAATAAATAGTTAATCTTCTCAACAAAGTTATTCTCAACAGAGATATTATGTATCGTAAATATAAATATATTGTTATATTAAATTTTTATTTGGTGTAATTTAATAAATTTAATGATACTATTTATGTTAATGGATTTTAATAGAATAATCGATCTTAACTTATTTTAAAAAAAATTATAATTATAAATAACATTATACCATATTATTTATGCTATATTTCAAATTTTATATACATTAAATTTTCATATTCTTTGAAATTTTATTATGAAACCAAAAGGAAATTAAGAGTGGTAATATTTTTACAACTTTTTTTATTATTATTGTAACTTTTTTCATTAATAATAATTTTATTTAAAATAATAAAAATAAATTTTAATTAATTAGGACCATATAATAAAATATCATTCATGAAAAAATAACGTCCAGGGTAATTCTATTGTGTTTTTAAATAAAAAAAAAATTAGCTCATTAAATTTTTTCGTATTGTGTTTTATTTATACAATGTTAATATATTAACTAATAATATATTAATTAGAAGAATTAATAGATATTTGTGTGTGACATCATATTTTATATATATATTTATTAAATAATATATATATATATATATGTTCTCATTTTATATTTGTTTTGTGCTATCGTATTTGTGTAATAAATTTCATGTATAATGTCTTGAATAAGTATATTGATTAATTTTAATTTTAATATATTTTTCATGTCTCTTTATAAAAAAATTAATTGATTCATACTTTGTGATGAATAAACAAAAGAAAAATTATAATAGCAAAAAAAACATGAAATAGAATTTTTTTTTACAACTTAAATAATGCATTAATCACATAACATCATTTAATTAATCACGTGTTAATAAGTGATCCCATAATTACTTTATTATCTCACATCTTTAATTTTATACTCAATGTATTAGTGGTACATCACTTATATATATAACTTATTTACCTATAAAATAACTATATAGTATTTCATTTTCTTTCTTTTTATGTTGTATTTTTCTTTATTTTATATTCAAAACAAATAATAACAAAAGAAAATAAAAAACATTAAATAAATTAATTTCAAACAAATAAAAAAAAGTAAACTCTCTTTTTATATATGCTAATTTTGGGACCGTAATGTTTATTTTAATTACATAAATATAAATTATTTTATTAAAAATATAATTAAATAAATATTTTATTTTATTAAATATTGGATAATAATATTATCATAATAATTTTTATTATTATCACAATAAAAATTAATAAAATATCTATTTTATTTTTAATATTAATAATATTTTATTATCATTATTATTGAATAAAATTATGATTATAATATTACTACCATAAATATTTAATCAACAATAAAAGTTGAGAACGTAAAAAAAAAAATCATTGAGTAGTCGGGCATGTATCTATATAATGTTCAGGGGCACGTACGTATCATTTCTCACTTGATGATGAAAGATGCAATTTTACACATAAAATTTTATAATTTTTTTGAAAATTAGATTATATTTACATGTAGTGTTCTTTTTTAACTTAAATTTTAAATTTATATTTTAAGTTTAAATTTTACATGTAAACTTAATTATTTTTTAATTAAAATACAATAAAATTATAATAAAAACCATATTTTGATATGAATTTCTTCAAAATGAAAAATGTATTTTCTAATTTTTAACTATAATGTTTAATTTACTTTTTAATTTGTAAGTTTTTATGCAAAATTTTCATTATTAATTATTGACCTGTAACCCTCTAAATTCCAGGATTCATTACTGTACGTAACATGTATATATTTTCAAGTAAATGCCTAAGTTTCACTTTATGGTTTTCTCCATAGATTAATATATATATTGAATCTTTGTTTTAAAAATTCAAAATCTAATATTTATTATGATTAATTATATGACTATATATGCAATAGCTTCATGATCTTAAAGATAGGTAGGATTTTCTATTTGTAAGTTCCATGGAACTATTTAAAAATAATAATCTTAATTAGGACTAAATGATTAATTGAAAATTAGCAAACTTTCAATTAACAATAAACATAAATGAAGATATAGGCATATAGCCAAAAATTAGAATATAAATATATATCTTCTATTAATTATTGGTCAAAATTTGAAATAAATTTAACTTGATTGCAATAAATATGAAATTAATTGTAGGCCAACTTCCTAAAGATTTCAACATAGTAGATAAAATAGTAAGAGGATAGAGAAATCAATATATTATAAAGCTGGTCAAGGAGACCTATTAATTAAAAGGTGTTATTAAGTATAAAGTATATTTTTTAACGTATTATATTACTTATTTTCTTTATCAAAAATAATTTATATTGATTTTTTTAACGTACATATATTTTTTAAAAAAATAATTGTATTATTTTCTCAATCTCACCATTTTTCTGCTTTTCTGTCTCTTTTGTTTCTTTAATATTCATAAAAAATGAAATTATAAATTTAAAATTTTTTGAAAATGAGTCTCAAAAATTAGAAATAAGTTTAATAGATAAAATCCTAAGAATATAAATAGAAATGTATATAGGAAAAGAAAAACAACTCCCTAGCTACTTTTTTAGTTCTCAACTAAAAGTTAAGAGAATAAATTGCTTGGTAACCACCCCAAAGCAATCATTTTATATATATATAAATAAAGGGGTAGAGAGATAGATTTATCTACTTAATTTTTTATTAAATAATTAAAAGTATAAAAAATCAAAACAAAATATCTGACAAATGAAAACTCATGAAATATATGCAACTCTTTTATATATATATATATATATATATATAAGCTAAAACAATTTATCTATATATCATAATTTAATTGTTTATTTATTTAGTAAATGATTTTAAAATTATTTTATCATATTATATTTTTAACTTTACATCTAATTATATATACATCAACTTTTTTACATATGAAAAAACCATATAAAGCTTCATTAATTTTCTTCCCTTTTTACATTGTATTTTTTTTATTTAAAATAAAAAATATATATCAAATATTAATTTCAAACAAATAGGCGAGAACAAACTATCCTGTAACAGAAATGTCGAATTTATTGTGCTTGACAAAATAATCACACTCCAGTCGATCCCTTCTAATTGATTTTTTTTATTCTTTTTATGGAAGAAAAAAACACTTCATTTAAAATAAATAAAGAAAAAGAGCATCAAAAATGTAAGTAACCAAACAAAAATTTATTTTATTTTTCTTTCACTATCTGTATTTTATATAGTGGACCCTATGGTATAAATGTACACGTACTTGTAATTTTAATTGAAAATTAAATGTAGAATGATAATGTCAAAGTTTATATATGTACATAGAAAGCAATACGAAGTAATGGAAATTTTGTGCTAAGAGCACATTTCAGTAAAGGATGACATAATTACCATAAATTACCTGAATTAAATTAAATATAATCAAATCTAATTTTATGTTTTATGAGTCTAAATAAGTTAGTTTCTATTTTATAAAGAAAAAATTCAATATATGTTAAGTAAATTAAGATTTTAAAATTTATAAATTCACCTTCACAAAGGCTTACATATTATTGATATATATATTTATTTTTTAATTTATATATTTATAGTATATATATTATATATATTTATAATTATCTAATTTTAGTTAAAATTTTATTTCATTTCATAAAGGGTAACAACTTATATTATTTTTCTCTTATATTCATTTTAAAAAAAATTATTATAATTAATAAAAAATTTAAATTACTTTTGTTTCAACAATTATCTCATTTTCAAAAATTATTCACTACTTAAAAATTAATGTACAAATATAATTTAAATGTGAATATATAATTTTTTTTAAATAAATGATTGATTAGATAATAAATATTCTTATTAATTTAATATTAATATAAAATAAAATTATTAAAATTCACTTAAAAATAAATAGGTATAATAAGCAAAACAAAAACTTATCAAACATACATTGGTCAAATATTTTTTAACCTAATTTCAATTTTTGATTTAATAAATTGATATATATATATATATATATATATATATATTAACATTTTACCTCAAAATCAATTAAATTTGAACTACAACTGCCCTTAATTATGACAAAATTTAAGCATTAACTATTAAATAATAGTATTATCACGCTCTTTTTTATTGGTTATGTAACATATGTAATATTAAATTTAAAAATTAGTAAAAATATCTTTAATTAAACCAATAACCACCGTAAGTTCTTTTACGATAATACTATTATATATAAATATTAATATATTTAATAATAATAATAATTTTTAGGTGACTACTATCCTTTACCATATCATTATAAATTTAAATTTAATACAAATTTGATATTTATATTTAAAATGATATTATCATAATATATTATTTAATATTAAATGTAATTAAATTTAATAAATTTTAATATTTAATCGATCTAAATGATCATAATTTAATTTAAACACATTCAATTTAAAATAATATATTATAATATTTTTAATAATAAAAATATACGATAAACACAAAAAATTATCAATACTGTTATAAATTTAAAAATAAAATATTTTTATAATTATAAATTTAAGAATACTATTTTATTAGTTTTCTAAATATTTTTCATCAAAAGTTGGAATAGTTCTAACCAACATGTTAAAATATAACTAACTTGCTATTTCATGTTCGAAAATATTAGTCAATTATTATTGTAGATACGCATGTCCTTATTTATTACTATTTATTTTCTAACAGTTGTACAAAATTATACTATTATAATAATACAATAGAGCTAACGCAAGATCGTAAGGACCATACACAACTATAAGTTGTTGTACATATTTAATGTCACACAAGTTATATTTAATTTCACACCATATGTAGCTTAGCCAGGTAGAACATAATTCAGATAATATTTGTTCATTGAATTTATGATTTTCAAATCGTGAGATTTAGCTATGTAAAAAAGTATATATATATATATATATATATATATCTCAAATAAAAAAATATTTAAATCACAATTATACAAATATTGAGATTATATATTTATTTTAAGTTGTAATTAACATAGTTTATATACGTGAAAATGTGGAACTAGAGAGCCAGATTTTTGTTTTGAATTTATATATAATATTAAAACTAAATTTATTTTTATACTTTTAGTTAAATAATATCCACCAAACAAGAATAATTTTTGTTTATGATTATAAATGTAAATTTTTCGTATTAAAGTTTATAAATTATGGATCTAATTAACCTAGAGAAGTAAATAGGTTATTTTTAATTTTTAATAATTTATAATTTAATAACCTAAACAAAACAGCCAGACATGCAATCGTGTGTAAAAACAAGTGTGAAAATAAAATAATAACACACGATATTTTTAGGTGGAAACAACTTAGGCCACAACCTCATCTTAAGAGGAAAATCACCGGTCCACCGGACCACCTAACTTTCTACTATGAAAATCAAATGTTCAAGTACAAACTCGGTCTTATGCTACCCTCCTTAGGATACTGTCCCAATGTACTTTACTTACGAGCCCCTGCTCTATTTTCACAGTTTCTAATATTAGCGTGAGCGGTTTTCAGACCAACGTTCCAATAAGCTTCTCGCCAATCAGATACGTTCCCGAAGTAACTGCAAAATAGTTAGCACAAAAACACAAGTGCACGTGTGTGTTCTAGAACAAATTTAATAATGAATAATCCTAACTAGATGATTCAAAACATATGTCATTTAAATTAAATCAACTAGCAAATCCTATAACAAAAATATCAAATACAAGTTCAATAAAAATAGCTTCTTTAAAGATTAATAATCAAATCAAATAATTATGATATGACAAAAACAATTATTTGATCTAACAATTTAAGAACAAAAATAAAGAAGAAGTCATAAGAACATATTATCAAAATATCATAAAATAATTAGGCTTATTAATCAATCAAATATAACCACCAATATTTGATAGATTAACTAAATAAAGAAGCCTAAAGAATTATGATCTTATATTTGCAAAACAAGAGAAAAAAAATTAAGAAGATTAATATAATACTCTTGTGCGGTTAATTGAAACAATGAGCAATGAGTTTTATTTATATGAAAAATTAAAACCCTTAATCCTATATAATTGATAAATATCTTTTCTATTACAAATTATAATTTAAAATATATCTTATCTAATATCTTTTAAAATAGATTTGATGTTTTCTTTTATGCTAAAGATTTCAACTATAATTTAAAGTATATTTTATCTAATATATTTTAAAAATAGATTTTATGCTATCTTTTATGATAAAGATTTCAAATATAATTTAAAGTATATATTATCTAATATCTTTTAACATATCTTATTTTAGAGTATATATAATTTAATATCTTTTAGCATATCTTATTTCATATTTTAGCATATCTTATTCCATATTTTAGCATTAAAAATAATTTTAGATTTATAAACATGTGCTATTAAATGCATAAATATAATTCTATGTATCGTAGTTATTAAAGATATACCTGAAATACAATTATCTGAAATTCGAATATTTGTTTGACTTTTCTTGATAGACTTGATAGTAGCCTTAAAACAAATTTATAGATAAATATTTTGTTCACGAAAATAACCAATACTCATAGTCCTTACAACATAAATTATAAATATTCGTGTTATAAGTTAGTGTGTATTTTTTAACCAAAATATTTACATATTTTTATGAGTATAAAATGATTAACAATTAATTTTAATTAAAAAATAATTTATTACGTTTATCATTAAATTCGTTTGCTGTGTATTAAACCAAATTGTCATCGCCCATTCACGATACTGACATAAATATGGTGATCTATGCATGCTTATCATAGATTCATAGCTATTAATAAAATATGGAATAATGAGCCATTATGATGTCATCCATGATGAAATTTACTGGCTTACGAAAACAAAATATATGCATGTAGTAGTTTCAACTTGCATTTAATATAATATTAAAAAAAAATATTGATTTTTTTATTCCCCTGTCTTCTTTTCGACTGAGTATTCTTTTTGAGTTACTCTTCTTTATATTATTCCCATGTCTTCTGTGTTTTGTAAATTGTGAATTTGTAATTCCTACCAAATTAAGTTGCCATGTTTTAGGGATGCATCGAATTTAAATTTTTATAGAATTTTATGAATTGTAAATCTTAAAAAGTTACATAAATTTATAAAAACAAATTTATACACTTGTTAGATTTTTAATTTTAAAACTTTTATAAACTTTAATAACTTTTACATAATTTAATATAATTTTATTATTAACTTTTTCAATTTATTTTATTCTTTCTTTTTACTTTTTAAAGATATTAGCATCTCTTTCATTCCTATTATCTGTTAACGTTAACAAGTAACATTCAAAATACTATCACATAATCAGCTCTACACTCTAATAAAAAATTTATATTATTTCTATTTTATGAGACAATAAAATATAAAATATAATACATAAAATAAACATTTAAAAACATTAACTATGTAATTATTTTACATTTGAGTAGACAATAATGGAAAGAATAATAGAGAGAGAGAAAATACACATTATTAGAACTGATGATTAAAAAAACACATAAAACCTAAACTTAATTAAATATTAAAAAGTTTGTTTAAATAAGTGCTTGCACTACTAAAATTAAGTTAAAAAATAAAAAAATACACCCTTAATTTATTTTTGTATACTCTTAAATATGATCTTAGTAATATCTCTCCTTATATCAGATACTATATTTAATTCATTCATTGACAATTTCTAGTTCTTGTTCCTGTTCTTGTGTAATAGAAAATTATTTTCTAATCATGCACAAGCTAATATTAAAAATAAATAATGATGAGAAAAAATCGTTGTTAGTAAGATTATTTTATTAGAAATTAATTTTTAAAAGTAAAAAATTAAAAATTAATTTTTTTTGTGTTTTTATATTTTAAGAAAGAAAAATTAAAATAATTAAAAATAAATAACAATAATTAATTAAATCAAATTTGGTAACTAAAAAGATATACAAGAAAATATCTAAGAATTCTTAATTCTTCAATTTTCTAAACATGTGAATCAATAAAATCCTCTCAATATAATTATCAATTAATTACATGATCAATTGAATCTAACTTAACATGTATTTCTCTCCTAAGTAAAATACACATCATATAGTAGTTAATTTAATCACATTCTCATGTCAATTAAATTACATACTACTCATTAAGTTTATTAATTATGGATCACATATATAAGAATCATACATCTCTGCCTAGATACTGTGTATGTTATTTAATCAAGATAAACAATTAAATATTTATCTCAAATCTATTCAATTGCTTCTATAAATAAATTGTTGGTCAATTGAATCTAACTTGACGTAATTTTATTCATAAAACTCATATTTTTCATAACAAAACATAAAAATTGATAAAGAAATGAGCATAAGAAGAAATATAATCAATCTTTTTATTTATAGTACCAATATTCACTTGAATCTCTACCAAAATTGTATCTCCTTTTGAATTTTTTTTGTATTTTTCTCTCTTCTAAACTCTAAAAATTGATAAAAACTGGGCTAATAATAGCTCGTTAGGATTTATGGGGTGACTAGGGGTTAAATATAACTCACGTGGAATCTTGACCATCAAATCCACTTCAGATCAATGCTTGAGATTAAAACAAGCAAAATTAACAACGCTAATGAATAGAAACTCAACGCGTGGCAATGGGAGACTAGTCTAGGTCAACGTGCATTGGTGGAAAGCAATGACAAATAGCATGGCGATACGTGGTGTGAAGGTTTGTTTGTGCTATAAACTCGAAATGAACACTCTATTGACATATGGTGAGGTGCTACATCACTCCTCACTCACACTGATCTACGATTTGTCGTCTCTACTAATGTGGCATCTACATGGTTTACCCAGTCAACTTATCTACTTACGCGGAGTCCACTTAGTAGCTCTTGATTGGTCTTGCATTAAAAATTTATAAAGATCCAAAATAATTCCAAAAACATCCCAAAATATTCTAGAAAATATAATTTCACTCTTTTTCACTAAAAAATTTATATTTTAATATTTTTAACCCCAAAAATACTATTTATTAAATAAAATAAGAAAATATTAAGTAAAAAAATGCGTTAATGATTCTACCTTCATAAAGTCATCACATCCTCAAACTTAATTCTTTGCTTGTCCTCAAGTAAAACTAAGTCCAAGTAAATAAACTGACATGAGTAATATATTCATAAATATATAGCTAGTAATACATGCATATTAAGTAATAACTATCTCTTTCAAAAGTCGTACAATTCTATGACAAGGAGGTTTGCATATTCATGCATCAACATTCCATCAATACAAGGATATGCAAGGTTTTTGACAAATTAATTCGTGTGTGTGTGATGTACATTGTATCATCTAATGCACTCATGCAATCAACCTATATGAGCATGATAATCAATTCAATCTTAGAACAAGTCTCATAAGTCTATTTTTTACATCCCTCTCCACGAATAAATATGCACTTATCTAAAGATCAATATACTTACATGCTTGTCATGTAAGGCTTCGGTGGAGGGTCGGTAAATGAAGACATTTAGGCTCTTTCCATACCTTAGTTTTCTTTTTGTTCATCATGCACTTTTTAACTACAATTGAGCTTTTTCTTGATATTTTAGTGCACCCTCTCTTATCATTCTTTTCATATTCTTCTATTCCATATCCTTTTTTTATAACTTCACAACACTCCTAAACTTATTTCTAATTTTATTTTATTTTTCTTTAGAGGGATAATTATGTTGTGAGTTTTTTTATAGGGTACATTATATTTCATCTTACTCTCTAGCATAAAATATGATTGTTTTTTTTTCATACAAGCTAAAGGTACGAGGATAAAGATACTGCTTATTGGTTAGGCATAAAATGTGGCTTAAAGATATAAATGGTTCTTTGTTAGGCTCAAATGAGTGACTACGAATATTAATAATAGTTAGCTTAAAAGACTCAATCGATCCAAATAAAGCCTAAATAATCTCTTTTGCTAAACACTAGTTAGGATTTTACCTCAAGGGATGATCAAATAGATTCTAAAACCTGGTAGATCTCATAAACTCACAAACTCACTACAAATTTTCTCTCAATAAGCACCCAAAATCAATCATGAACATGTGCATAAAAATTGAATCAATCTGATCAAAACTAGCAAGCATATCATATGATTAATGTAAGTATCTTAATAAGTATGCATGCGTTTAGTTTCCATATATTTATCAATTTCTACCCAAATCATGATTAAAAATATCCTAAAAAAATTAAAAAATTCCTAAAAATTGAAAATGTACACTAAATACTAAAGTAGATAATAAATTTTCCTCCCCAAACTTAAATTGTACATTATCCCTAATGTGCACATATAAATATGAAAAAGTAAAAGTAAATAAAACTCCCTTAGTTATGGTACACCACATCTGTCGCTAAAATGCTCAATCTTGTTACGCCATTGCTCTCCATATTTATTCATCTATAACATTGGGTTGCCTCCCAACCAGTATCACATTTTACATCCTTAACTATACGATCATATTAAGTCCTAAGGCACATCCATCTATGCTCGTTTACTTTTGAGTTTTCCTAGAAACAATTTGTGTCTTGATTTGTTCAATAATACTTTATGTTCTAGTTTGCAAACGCAATGCTCAATTCTCTTCTCATTCCATATTTTTGTTTTTTTTAACTTTTTCGTATTCTTATAAGCACTCCACTGTAACTCATTTAATTTATGTATTTCTAACATCTTTTTCATCTCTTTATTGGATTCTTTCACTTTCCTACTTGATAAAGGGTGGGATGGTAAAAGTGTGAGGTCTAAACTAAGTGGCCCTTCAATTGTTAGCTTGAGCTTATATCCTATCTCAAAATTTTCCATAATCACCTTCAATACACACATGAGAGGCATGTCCTCCAAAAAGTTCACACAATTCACAATATGAACCTTTGATTCTATACTTTCAAAGTTAAAATTGGTTGAGTTATTTTCTGGTGAGTATATGTCCTTGTTTATATCATTATGTGTTAAAGTCTTAAGTATGGGCGACTCAACAGATTCTTTTAAGTTATCCCTATAATCAGGGGGTTCAGATGCTTTAAAAACTATAAACATTACTTATTCATCTTACACTCTCATTGTAAGCTCACCATTTTGTACATCAATTAGTTCTTTTCTGATTGCTAAGAATGGATGACCAAGTATGATAAGAATATCACGATCCTCCTCCATTTCTATCACAATGAAGTCTACCAGAAATATGAATTTGTCTACTTTTACTAGCATATATTCTACCATACCCTGAGATCTTCTAATTGGCGTGTATTCCATTTACAATGTTACTAAAGTGGGTTTGGCATTGCCAACCCCTAATCTCTTGAAAATTGATAATGGCATGAGGTTAATGCTTAAACCTAAGTCGCATAATTCTTTCTCAAAATGGATGTTTCCAATAGTGCAAAGGATGTCAACACTACCAGGATATTTCAATTTTTTTGGTAGTTTTCTATCAAGGATGGCATTACAACCTTTAGTTGAGGTTATTATTCCATGATCTCCAAGTCTCCTTTTCTTTGATAGTATATCCTTCATGAATTTGGTATAAGACGGAATTTGTTCAAATGCATCTACAAATAGTATGTTTATGTGTATTTTTTAAACACATCAAGAAATTTTGAAAACTATGTATCTAACTTTTCGTTTTGTAGTAGTTCAGAGAAATGAATAGTGGGTTTGTAGAGGTTTCTCCTTTTTGGTTAAATTATTTCCTTTTTAGTGCTCTATTTCCTATTTTGCCTCATATTTTTCAATCTTATGTTTTTGTTCTAAATTTGTATCATTCCTCAAGGCTATGGTATTGCACTGGTCCTTACCTTTTATTCTTGGGTTTACAATTGTATCACTTGGAAGGTTACCTTGAGGCCTTTGACTTATGGCCTAGGCAAGTTACCCCATTTGGTTCTCCAAATTTTGAATTGAAGCTTTTTGAGTGGACATTTTTGTATTTATTGATTGGATGAAGTGTTTCATCATCATCATTGTAGCATTTGTATTTTCCTCAATATGTGGCTTCTTTTCTTGAGCTTGTGATTGTTGAAAATCAGATGATGGAAATGATTGATGGTTGAATTAATTACCACTTTGATTGTTGTTATTACTCTAAGAGAAATTTAGATGTTGTTTCCATCCTGAGTTATATGTGTTCCAGTATGGATTTCACATTACCCATATAGAATACTGAAGAACGAGTATTTGGACAATTTTCAAAAAAATGACCTCTTCTACAAAACACACAAGACACCCATGAATCTTGGACCTTATTTATATTCGCCAGCGAGTTTTAAGCCTTCAAAATATTTACCAAAGATGATACTTAAGTTGTAAATGTCATGATATCATTTACTTCATGCACTCCGGCTACTCTTCTTGTGACTATCATTCTGTTTATTAGCCATTGATAATTATTGCTAGCCATTTTCTCAAGTAAATCATAAGCTTGATTGTAAGATTTGGCTAGCAGAGCTCCGTTAGCAGATGCATCAACAATAATTCTTGTTTGAGCATTGAGACCATTGTAGAAATTCTTCATTTGGATCTAATAAGAGATACCATGTTGAGGACACTTCTTTGAACCTTTCCTATGCTTCATTTAAAGATTCTCCTTCATTTTGTTGATAGAAGATAATGTAATTCCTAAGCTTGGCATTCTTTGTTGGTGGGAAGTATTTCAATAAGAATTTATCTGCCAAATCATTCCAAGTTGTAATGGAATTAGGTGACAAAAATTTTAGCCAAGCTCGAGCACGGTCTCACAAAGAGTAAGTGAACAATCTAAGACTGAATTCCTCTTCATTCATACCACTAAATTTGAATGAATATCCAAGTTCAATAAATAATATGAGAAGTAGATGAGGATCCTTTGTTGGTAGTCCACTGAATTTTTTAACTATTTGTAGCATTTGAAACATTATTTGCTTTAGTTCAAACTGATTGACTTGAATGTTAGGCCTTGTAATACTTGGTTTCAGTCATTCCAATGTAGGTATTCCATATTCATTCATAGCTATATCCCTATCAACCATCAAAAGTATATGATTGTTCAAATTTAGCTCATTATTGTTTATTTCTAATGCGTTACCCATTTCTTCCTCTTAGGTGACAACTTGTAGTTTTCTTATTGACCTCAAAATACGTTCAATTTTGAGATCTAAAAGCAAGATTTCTCCTTCACGAACTCTACTTATGCAATAGATTCAACTATGTTATACAGTACTAAAAGAGATGTCTAAATAAAAATAAATAACTAAATTAATTAATTAAATTTAAAAAAAATAAATAAAGAAAATTAACTAAACTAAATAAAAAAGTGAGTAAAAATAAATAAATAATTAACTAAATAACTAAAAAATCAAAATTAAAATTATGAAAAATAAATAAATAAAAATTAATTTCTAATATTTATAATCCCCGACAACGGTGTCAAAAACTTAATCGTCATACAAATTATGTGTAATGAATACACAAGTATACATATCACAACAAGTAATATAATGATAAGAAAAAATCTTTCCCATGAAGATTATTTTATTATAAACTAATTTTTAAAACAAACAAATAAAAAACAATTTTTTTGTGTTTTTATATTTTAAGGAAGAAAAACTAAAATAATTAAATCAAATTTGGTAACTAAAAAGATATAGAATAAAATATCTAAGAATTCTTAATCCTCCAAATTTTTACACATGTGAATCACTAAAATTCTCCTAATATAATTATCAATTAATTGCATAATTAATTGAATCTAACTTAGCATATATTTTCCTCCCAAGTAAAATACACATCATATAGTAGTTAATTTAATCACATTCTCTTGTCAATTAAATTACATATTACTCATTAAGTTCATCAATTATGGATCACATATATAAGAATCATACATTTTCCCCTAGATACTATGCATGTTATTTAATAAAGATAAACAATTAAATAATTCTTTTAAATTTATTTAATTGCTTCTATAAATAAATTATTAGCCAAATAATTTATAGCCTAAAAATTAGATTAAATAATATAATTAAATGGAATTCATAATTGGGGTAAAATATTAGATCATCACATGTTGAAAATTTGGTTCATAAGACCCCTAGCTTAATAAGTTAACTGAACATAATTTTATTCATAAAACTCATATTTTTCATAAAAAAAAACATAAAATTGATAAAGAAAAGAGTAGAAAAAGAAGTACAATCAATATCTTGATTTATAGTACTACTTTTTACTTGAATCTTTACCAAAAATGTATCTATTTTTTATTTTTGTTTGTATTCTTGTCTCTACTTAGCTTCAAAATTTGATAAAACTAGGCTAATAATGGTTTGTTAAGGTTATGGGGTGATTAGAGGGTTAAATATAGCTCAGGTGGAATTTGCACAGTTAGATCGGATTCAAATAAAGAATTGAGATTAAAACAAGTAAAATTAACAATGTTAACAAATAGAAAGTTGACATGTGGTACACAAAATTTATAGGGCGAATGAGAGCGCGACATATGGCAAAGGGATGTCGGTTTGGGTCAACACTATTGAGTCAATTCCATTTAACACAACGTGATTTGCCAATGCAAATGGAATGACATGCTGGTGGAAAGTAGTGACAAATATCGTGGCCACACGTGGCTTGAAGCTTTATCCGAGCTGTAAACTAGAAATGAACGTTATACTAACATGTGGCAAGATGTTGCATCATTTATCACACACGGTGATCTACAATTTGTTGTCTCTACTAGTGTGACATCTGTATAGCTTACCCAGTCATCTCCTTTGCTTGCATGGTGTCTACGTGGCAACTTCTGATTGGTTATGCATTAAAAATTTCGTAAAAATCCCAAAAAAATCAAAAAATTATATTTTCATCCCTCTTCACTAAAAAGTCTATATTTTAACATTTTTAATCCCAAAAATATTATTTATTGAATAAAACAAACAAATATTAAGTAAAAAAGTGCATTAATGACTCTACTTTCATAGAGTCATCAAGTATCCACTCCAAGCACTCTTCAAGTGACACTTTTTTAAATGCATCTTTGATTCACATCTTACGAATTAGAGTAAGAGACTTGTGATGAGCATGGTTATCTAAATTCAGGGTCTCCTTGATAGCATTCTAAATATTCTTCTTTTTCTTTTCTTCTTCTTTTCCTTTTATTTTTTTTAATGAGTTTGTTTATTCCTTGAATCTCATTTGTAATCTAAGCAATGAACCATTCCAAGGGATACTTTTCCTAATATATCAACTCGCTTAGTGGTTTCAGATGAGTTATTATTCCCTTCGTGCTTAACTCGATTTCGTTTTCTTGCAATTATGTTTTAGGTTATAAAATTCATATCCAAACTTATATCAATGAAAGGTGAAGTTGATGTATGATGTCCAGGTGATAAAGCCTCATAGGATAAATTATTATAGCTTGGTACATATACCTCATTGTTTTCATTATACATAAGATTTTCTATCCTATGACTTCATCTACTTTGCTCAATCTCATATGTTACATCAATAGTTTCACCCAATCCAACCACATTTTTCCAATAATAATTCTATTCCCAACTACAAGCCTTAAATCATCATAATTATTGGTCCATATCATGTGGGCTAACAACAAGAAAAATAAAAAAGGCATTCAAAAATGAAGGCGCTTGTGGTGAGAAGGAAGAAAAATAAAAGTAAAAATATTTGGGTTGTTTGTCTCCGCATAACTTGGCTAAATGGATGGAGTTTTGGCTCTATAAATAGAGCATTTGTAATCCCATTTTATTATAATGGAAGTTTTAAATGGCATACGTGTTCCGTGATTGTTACTTTATTTTTGGAAGGTTTTTTCACGCTAAAAATCTTTGGTATTATTTTTATTCTATTTTGGTTTGGGAACTTATCTTGGGTTTGTGGAATTTTTTTTCTTTACAACCATCAATATTTAAATATCTGTGGAAGCCAATTATAAAATTGAAGGAGAAAACTGTGTCTACAACTTCGACGAATGAGAAAACTGATGACAAGACACCAAAAATAACCAACACAAATGTTGACTGGGCCATGTTGAACCGAAAGTGTGCTACTCAAATCAGACAATGGATTGACAAGAGAATTTTTCAAAATTTTGCTAATGAACATGATGCTTACCTTTTTTGGAAAAAGTGGGAGAAAATGTATGTGAGGACAACCACACAGAATAAATCTAATCTGATGCAACGATTAGTCAATTGTAAGTATAAAGATGGAAGCAGCATATTAGAACATATAAGTGAGTTCCAAGGCATTTTAGATCAACTCAACTCTATTAAGTTGACCATAGATGATGATCTATAAGCATTGTTGATGCTAAGTTCTCTACCAAAAAGTTGGGATACTCTAGTTGTGTCAGTTAGCAACTTAGCTCCTGACGGCAAGCTTACCATGGATATGGTAAAAGACAGAATGCTAAATGAAGAGTCTCGATGAAAAAATGAAGGATATACTCTTGACACTAAAGCACTTGTTATGGAGAAGCAAGGTAAGTAAGAATGGCATGGAAGAAGTAAAAGTTGAAATCCTCGTAACCAAAGTCAGCAAAAAGGACAATCAAAGTTTAGATCAAGGCATGACAAGAAGTGTCATCACTGTGGCAAGCCCAGACACTTCATTCGAGAATGTAGAAAGTTAAAGGCAGAATGATCGAGAAATTAGGAAGTAGAAACCTGAAAAAATGATACCACAACTATCATTGAAGAAGTTGTCATTGTTTTAGATGTTGATTATCTCAATCTTGCATATCAAGACACTACTTGGGTAGTTAACTCAGGCGCCTTCTATAATGTCACCTCATGATGGGAATTCTTCTCATTTTACACTCAAGGTGATTTTTGACGTGTAAGGATGGGAAATAATGATGCATCGAAAATTGTTGGCATTAGCAACATTTATCTAGAGAATAATCTTGGATGCAGATTACTTTTGAAAGATGTGAGGCATGTTCTTCATATCCACCTCGATTTGATCTCTACCGGTATGCGTGATGATGATGGTTACAATAATTATTTTGGTGAAGGAATCTGGAAGCTCACCAAAGGCAATTTGGTAGTAGCGAAAGGCAAGAAAGATACATCACTCTACCTCACAGATGCCAGACTGTGTAGAGGAGAAGTAAATACCATTAGAAAATAAGTTCACACCGAGCTATGGCATAAACAACTCGGCCACATGAGTGAAAAAGGTCTCAGAATTCTTTCCAAGAAGGAGCTCTAGCTAGGAATGAAAGGTACACACTTGCGAACTTGTGTTAATTGTATTATGGGAAAATAACATAGAGTTTCATTTCGTAGTCTTGCACCATATAGGAAGGGAAATATTCTAGATTTAATACACACAATTGTATGTATAATGAGTTGTAAGTCACTAGGAGGTGCTCATTATTTTGTGACTTTTATTGATGATCATTTTAGAAAAGTGTGGACTTTTGCTTTGAAAACTAAAGATCAAGTGCATGAAGTTTTCAAGTAGTTTCATGTAAAAGTGGAGAGAGAAACTGGCAGACGTTTGAAGTGTGTATGTGCAGAAAATGGTGGTGAGTATCGTGGACCATTCGAGAAGTACTGTAGAAGTTTTGGCATCAGGCTAGAAAAATCAGTACCAAAGGCACCTCAACACAATAGTGTCGTAGAGAGGATGAACAAAACCATATGTGAAAAAGTAAGATGTATGCTCTTAAATGTAAAAATACCAAAATCCTATTGGGGGAGGAAATGAGGATAACAATCGACTTAATCAACCTTTCTCCATCAGTTCCACTGACCTACGATGTACCGAAAATAATTTGGATGGGGAAAGACATTTCTTAAAAACACTTGAAAGTATTTTGTTGTAGAGCATTTGTTTACATCCCAAAAGATGAACGGTCCAAGTTGGATGAAAAGAAAAGAAATGTATCTTTATGGGATATGCCCATAAAGAATTTGGCTACAGATTTTGGGATCCTATTAGCAAAAGGATTGTCAGAAGTAGAGACATGGTGTTTCTTGAAGATCAAACAATCAAGGATTTTGAGAAATCCGACAAACCATAGTTAGATGAAATTCTAGTTAGTTTGGAACCAATCCCTCCACCAATAAATCCTAATGATGGGAGAGTTACACCAGATACTGATGATTTTAATCCACCAGTTAGTAGTTCAGAACTAGAACAAGTTTATGGACAAGTCTAACCAGAAGTACAAACAAGGAGATCCACCCGAGTATGGAAACCAAGTCATAGATATTCTCCTAACAAGTATGTGATGCTCACTGAAGGGGGAGAACCAGAGAGTTATGGCGAAGCTATCACTAATCAACATAAGATTGAGTGGTTAAAACAATGCAGGAAGAAATGAAATCTCTACACGAGAACCATATATTTGACTTGATGAAACTACCATAGGGAAAGAAAGCTCTCAAAAACAAGTGGGTGTGCATAATCAAAAGTGAAAAAGGCAACTTGCAATCACGTTATAAAGAAAGATTGGTTGTGAAAGGATTTGAGTAGAAAAAGGGCATTGAATTTGATGAAATATTCTCACTAGTAATTAAAATGTCTTCAATCCGAGTTGTCCTTGGTTTGGTAGCTAGCCTTAATTTGGAAGTTGAACAACTTGACGTAAAGACCGCATTCTTACATGGTGATCTTGATGAGGAAATCTATATGGAGAAACCCAAAGGTTTCCAAGTCAAAAGTAAAGAGAGGTTGGTATGCAGACTAAAGAATAACTTGTATGGTTTGAAGAAAGCACTAAGGCAATGGTACAAAAAGTTTGACTCATTCATGGAGAAAAATGAATACAATAGAACGACGACTGATCATTATGTCTTCATCAAGAAATTCTCTTACGGTGATTTTATTATTCTTCTACTTTATATTGATGACATGTTAATTGTAGGTTAAATATTAACAAGATTAACAAGTTGAAGAAGGAGTTGAGCAAGTCATTTGCAATAAAGGACTTAGGACTCGCCAAGTAGAATCTTGGCATGACGATTACCCATAACAGGCAAAAGCGAAGGATCTAGCATTCCCAAAAATAATATGTTGAAAAAGTTCTCTAAAGATTCAACATGAGCAAAGCTAAACCTGTTAGTTGTCCACTTGCAAGCCATTTTAAGCTTAATGTGAATCCATGTCCCTCAAGTGAGGAGGAGAAATCAGAGATGAGCAATGCGCCTTATGCATCAGACGTTGGCAGTCTAATGTACACTATGGTATGCACCAAACTAAACATTGCACATGTTGTTGGCGTTGTGAGCCAATTCCTATCAAATCATGGGAAAGAACATTTGGCAGTTGTTAAATGGATACTCAGGTATCTTAGAAGAACTTCCAATCATTGTTTATGCTTTGGTAATAATAAACCTGTATTAGAAGGATATACATATTCAGATATGGCTGGTGACGTGGATACAAGAAAGTCTATATCCGGGTACCTAATAACATTTAGAGGGGAAGTTGTTTCATGGAAATCACGATTACAAAAGTGTATTGCCTTAAGTACCATAGAATCATAGTACATTGCAATCACTGAAGGTTGTAAGGAGATCCTGTGGATGAAAAAGTTCCTACAAGAATTGCATTACAACCAAGAAAATTATGTTCTTTATTGCGACAATCAGAGTGCAATTCACCTTAGCAAGAACTCAACCTTCCACTCAAGGTCCAAACATATGGACGTAAGGTATCATTGGATTCGTGATGTGTTGGAACATAAACTACTACAAGTTGAGAAGATCCATACCAAAGATAACGGGGTAGATATGATGACAAAAACCTTGACTAGAGAAAAACTTGTTATCTATAGAGAGATTTCCAGTGTGAAGGAGCCTTGTCCCACATAAGCTGGAGGGGGAGATTTGTTGGTCCATCTCATGTGGGCCAGCAACAAGAAAAATAAAAAGGCATTCAACAATAAAGGTGCTTGCGGTGTGAAATTTTACCCACAAATTAAAGATACATATTTATTGTATTTTGTAAGAGATCCACCTAAAGGTGAAGTTTTTAATCTCATTTTATTATAATGAAAGTTTTAAGTGACCTATGGGTCCAGTGGTTGTTATTTTTATTTTGTAAGATTTTATCACGCTAAAAATCTTTGGTGTTATTTTTATTCTACTTTAGTTTGAGAAATTATCTTGGGTTTGTAGAATTTGTTTTTTTACGACTATTAAATTTTTCAAAAAAGTGGTATAAATGAACCCATGTAAAGGTGTATGTTGTTTGGACGTGACTACAACATAGATAAACAATAAATTATTTGAAATAAAAAGTGCACATATGTTATAATTTTCTATAAATAATAGTTAATAAAAATTTAAACCTTACCTTTAAGTAATCTTCCCATACTTCATCACTAGTAGTAATATTTTTTTGGTACAGAGCCTTACTCAAAGCCAAAACTATAGCACATAAAGTTCATAAAAAGTATCATATTGCTTTTTAAACAATTTAACACAACTTCGGTAACTAGTAAATGTAATTTTGCGCACAAGTTTACTATTTATAATAAGAAGTATTTTGCTTTTCATAGTTAACTTGCTCAAAACACCATTATTATTACGAAATTGCTCAAAACACCATTATTATTACGCCATCCACTGTTAGCAGCATCGACCATTAATTATAATAATACATTATATCACATGTATACATTCACATGTATCATCTTCTGAATAAAAAATAACAAGTAAATAATATTATAAACATCGATAAAGAAGAATAAATATTAGTATAATAAAATATACCATTTTTTTTGTTAAAACTATCAAAACCTTTATACACCAGTAGAATAAAAGATAACAAATTGTTATCAAAATCTATCAAAATTGCTAAAAGGAAGCAAGTAGAAAATTATTAACGTAAGGTTTATGAATATTGGTGATATTTTTGAACAAGACGGTTAAGTGTAGAACATTTTTCTTCCTGCTATTAATAAAATTTTGAACATCAAGTTAAGGTATTTTAGGTATACATTTTTTACTTAATACGTTAGAATTAAGTTTACACACACAGGAAAATGTAGTATATATATGTTGATCGATCAATTGTGTTGATGACTCCATGGGTGTTTATTAATTTTTGTTGGATCGATAAAAAAAGGTTTCGATTGATCGACCTTATTAGTTCGATCGAACGTGTTGATGACTGTGAAAATAGAGTCATCAGTATACATTTTTACTTAATATTTGCTTGTTTTATTCAATAAGTAGAATTTTTTATATTTAAAATATTAAAATATGAACTTTCTAATGAAAAGAGATAAAAGTATAATTTTTGAATTTTTTTTGAAATTTTAATGCGGGGCCAATCAGAAGCTGCAACGTGGATGCCACACAAATAACGAAGTTGAGAAAGCAAGCCACATAGATGCCATGCAATCAAAAAAGATTAATCAAGCAACATCATGTGTTCCCAGTGATGTTGTGCCATGACACATATCAACACGACGTTCATTTCGAGTTTGTTGCTTGGTCAACGTGCTTGCCATGCGTCTTCATCGGATTTGTCCATTCATTCCACTCATGCACCATGCCATCCGTAACAACAAATTACGTTGTGTCATGTGTCACTAACTTAACCTTCGTTGACTATGACTAGTCTTCTCGCCATGCATCGTGCTTTGATTCGCCTACTAAATTTTGCATTCCACGTGTCTCCTTCTTATTGGTTGGTACTATTGATTTTTTTCTTTTTTTATCTCAACCCTTAATCTAAAACTGATATAATTTTCCAGATTCTACTTGTGCTATATATAACCCCTTGATTGCTCTATAAGTACTAATGATTCGAAATTAATATATGTTTTTATCAGTTTTTGGAGCTAAGAAGAGAGAAAAATACATAACAATTCAAAATGAGGTACAATTTTGGTGGAGATTCAAGAGGAGAATGATATTATAATTCAAGAGATTGATTTCATTTCTTCTTCTTCACATTTCTTTATCAATTTTTATGTCTTTCTTTATGAAAAATATGAGTTTTATAAACAAAATTATGCCTAGTTAATTTATTAATCTAAGGGTCTTATGAACCTAATTTTTACAATGTGATGATCTAATATTTTATCCCAATTATGATTTTAATTTAATTATATTATTTAATATAATTTTTATGCTATGAATTGTTTGACCAAAAATTTATCTACAATGACAATTAAATATAATTGAGATAATTATTTAATTATTTGTCTTGATTAAATAACATGCATAATTTCTAAGTAGAGATATATGATTTGATGTATGTGAACTATAATTAATGAATCTAATGAGTAGTATGCAATTTAATTGACATGAGAGTATGATTAGGTTAATTATTATATGATGTGTAGTTTACTTAAGAGAGAAATACATATTAGATTAGATTCAATTGATTATATAGTTAATTGATAATTATATTAAAGGGGTTTTAGTGATTAACATGTTTAGAAAATTATATTAGAGGGATTTTAGTGATAAATTATGTGAAAACGATCTTTTCTTATCATTATATTACTTGTTGTGATACGAATACTTGCATATTCATTAAACACAATTCATGTTTGATCAAATTTTTGGCACCGTTGTCGGTGATTATAAATAATAGAAATTATTTATTTTATTTTATTTTATTATAGTTATTTTTCTATATTTATTTTTCATAATTTTAGTTTATTTAGTTATTTATTTTTAATTTTTAATTATTTTTAATTTAGACATCTCCTTTGTGTTATTAGAAATATAGTTAGTTTTATTGTATAGGCAGGATTCGTAAGGTAAAAATTTTACCTTTAGATTTTGAAATTGAGCGTACTTTGAAATTAATAAAAAAAACAACAAGTTGTCACCTAAGTAAAAAAAGGATAATCCATTTGAAATAAACAATAATGAGCTAAATTTGATCAACTAAATTCCTTTAATAGATGATATAGATAGTGCTATGAATGAATGTGCATTACCTCTATTGGAAGGATTGAATCCAAATATTACAAGGCTAAACATTCAAACTAATCAGTTTGAACTAAAGCCACTGATGTTTCAAATGCTACAAATAGTTGGACAATTTAACTGATTACCAATAGAGGATCATCATCTACATCTCAGATTGTTTATTCAAGGTAGAGATTCATTCAAATTTAGTGGTGTGACCGAAGAGGCATTTAGGCTTAGATTATTTCTTTACTCTTTGCCAGACCATGCATGCTCGAGCTTGGCTAAACTCTTTGCCACCTAATTCCATTACAACTTGGAATGATTTGGTAGAGAAATACTTCCCACCAACAAAGAATGCTAAGCTTTGGAATGATATTACGTCCTACCAATAATATGATGGTGAATCTTTATACGAAGTATGGGAAAGATTCAAAGAATTTCTAAGGAAGTGTCCTTACCATAATATCCCTCATTGGATCCAAATAGAGACTTCCTACAATGGTCTTAATGATCAAACAAGAACCATTGTTGATGTATCCGCCAATAGAGCTCTACTAACCAAATCTTACAATCAAGCTTATGATTTACTTGAGAAAATGGTTAGTAATAATTATCAAAGGGCAATATATAAAATGATAGCCACCAGAAGAGTAACCGTAATGCATGAGATAAATGATATCACGACACTTACAACTCAAGTGTCATTTTTGGTAAATATTTTTCAAGGCTTAAAACTCGCCTACGAGTATAAACCAGGTCTTAGATTTAAATGTGTCTTATGTGTTTTGTAAGGGATCCCATTTGTTTGATAATTGTCCAAATAATCCTGAATCAATATTCTATGTAGGCAATATGAACCAAAATAATAATCCATACTTAAACACATATAACCTTGGATAGAGACAACATCTAAATTTCTCTTGGAGTAATAAAAACAATAACGGTGGTAATAATTTCCACCACCAAGTTTTCAACAATCATAACAATCACAAGCCTAAGAAAGAATCCATCTACAAAGGAAAATACAAATGTGTTAATGGGAATGATGAAAGACTTCGTCCAATCAATATATACAAAAGTATCCACTGAAGAAGCTTCAATTCAAAATTTAGAGACTCAAATAGGATAACTTTCCCAGGCCATAAGTCAAAGGCCTCAAGGTAATCTTCCAAGTGACACAATTATAAGCCCAAGAATATAAGGTAAGTATAATTGCAATGTCATAGCCTTAAAGAGTGGTAACACTCTAGAGAAGAAAGATAAGACTCAAAAAGATGAAGATGGCCATGAGACTAAAAAGGATAAGGAGGAATCAGAAACTAATAAAGATGAATAGGAATTAGTGAATAAAGAGAGCTAGGAATTAGTGGATAACGAGAGTAATGGAAAGGTAACCTTGCTATAAAACTATCCCAAAAACTAAAAGATCTAGGTAGTTTTGACATCCATTGCACTATTAGGAATGCCCACTTTGAGAAAGTACTGTGTGACTTGGGTTTTAGCATTAACCTTAAGCCATTTTTGATTTTCAAAAGACGGGGGGTTAGTAAAGCCAAACCCACTTAAATAACATTATAGATGACAAATAGATCAATTAAGACACCTCAGAGTATGGTAGAAGATGTGTTAGTAAAAATATACAAGTTCATATTTCTGGCAGATTTCATTGTACTAGACATAGAAGATGACTATAACATTTCTATCATACTTAGTTTTTCATTCTTAGCAACCGGAAAAACACTCATTAATGTACGAAAGGGTGAGCTTACAATGATAGTGTAAGATGAGCAAGTAATGTTTAAAGTTTTTAAAGCTAATGAATGCTTTAAGATAAATTTTACTAATTGTGATGATAACTTAAAAGAATCTATTGAGTCACCCATATTTAAGACTATTACACATGTTTTTGTGGAAAATGAAATAAAATCACCAAGAAACAACTCAATTGGTTTTATTTTTGAAAATATGAAATCTATGATTGATATTGTTGATTGTGTGAACTATTTGGAAGTTACACTGCCCATGTGTATACCTAATGTTGTTATGGAAAAATTTGAGATAAATTCAAGACTCAAACCATCTATTAAAAGACCACCAATTTTAGACTTCACACTTTTACCCTACAATCCCCAATCAAGTAGGAAAGTGAAACAGTCCAAAATAGAGATGAAAATAATATGGCATGATAGGAGAATTCAACACCATGTATTTAAACTAAAACATAAAGTATTATTGAAAAAATCAAGACTCAAACTATTTTCAAGAAAACTCAAATGTAAATGGACATAGAATAGTGTACCTTAAGACTTGATATGACCGTCTAGTCAAGGATGTTAAATGTGACACTGGTTAGGAGGCAACCCAATGTTATTTATATGTGCATATTGGAGAAAATATGCAATTTAAGTTTGGGGGAGTAAACTTTATTCTCTATAGTGTTTAGTATACATTTTCAATTTTTAGAAATTGTTTTATTTTTAGGATGTTTTTAATCATGATTTGGGTAGAAATTGATAAATATATGGAAACTAAATGTATGCATGCTTGATATGAAACATATGAACTCAATGATAAAAAATGGTTGTCATGACTAGGATAAGGAACATGATATTCTCATTAAGATACTTACATTAATCATGTGATATACTTGCTAGTTTTGATTGAATTGATTCAAATTTTTATGCACATGTTCATGATTGATTTTGGTATTCTTATTGAGAGAAATTTGTAGTGAGTTATGCAAGTTGATGAGATGTGCGAGGTTTTAGAATCTATTTGATTATCCCTTGAAGCAAAATTCTAAATAGTATTTAGAAAAAGAGATGATTTAAGCCTTATTTGGATCAATTGAGCATTTCAAGCTAACAATCATTAATATTTGTAGTCACCCACTTGAGCTCAACAAAGAACCTTTCATATCTTTAAGCCACATTTTATGTCTAACCAATAAGCATTACCTTTACCCTTGCACCTTTAGCTTGTATGAAAAAAATGTAATCATGTGTTATGCTATATAGTGAGGTGAAATGTAATGCACCCTATAAAAAAAGAGAAAAAAAAGCAAAACTCATAACACAATTATCCCTGTAAACAAAAAAAATTGAAAATAAGTTTGGAGGTGATAACTGTATTTTATATAGTTATTTTCACCTATTTTATTAATTATAATTGCTACGTTCTCACTATTTTTAGTAATTTTAGTTTGATAAATTAGTATTTACTATTTTTCATATATTTTAAGAAAATTAAATAAATTGTATCGAAAATGTTCTTAAATGACAAATTTGTTTCCAAAAATATAATTTCAAATAAAGAGTGATTAATTGCAATTTATAAAAGTTGAAAATATAATTTAAATTAAAATCGGGCTTAATTTTAATTATTAAAAGTTTAAAATTTAATTTAAATTACCAAAAGGGCTACATTGTAATTAACCAAAGTTTAAAATGTAATTTGAAATATATTTGTGGGTCAAAATACAATTAAGAAAATTGAATTTTCTGCGCAGATTAGAAGAATCACGCGCTAACAACAAGCGCCAAACGTGGACCATCCGATCAAAGAAGAAACGGCTACGATGCACGCATCCAGATCACGCCCGACCAAATCGCGTGTGCACAGATTCTTTCACGCGGCTCGGCGTGCCAGTGGGGCCCACCTGCCGCGCAGGCCGGCGTGCAGCGTGGGAACCACCCGTCTGACGCCGTGCAGACCTGTCCCCCACCTTCGCGCGCCCCTTTTCCCGTGCGGTCGATCCACGTGCGCCCGGTTATTCCACGAATCATAATCTGCCACGTGTCCCACTTAATATTGAAGCAAATCATGTTCTGACACGTGGCATGTTCCAATGAACGCGAAAGCACAGGATCAAGTCCCCGTTCCAGCCGTTGCCGCACTTTCTCGGCGCCCCAATCCCCTGCTTCTGTTTCTGCGTGTGCTCGTTTCCCGCAGCGAATGAAGTGCTGCCACGTGTCCCACTATTGGTTTCAGCGAATCAGATCGCGACACGTGGCAGCGTGTATTGATAAGAAAAACAGAAACGGACTGCTCGCCCACTCACATTAGCCGCGTTTTCGATTCCATTTTCGATACAATTTTTGTCCCCCACGCGTGTAATTTATTATTTTCCCCACACTTCCCTGTCCCCCGCGTGTATTAAATTTTAATATTTTTTTGATGTATTTTTTAGCTATAAATAGGTGATAAGATGATAGAGTTTAGGAGTTTTTTTTTTAGTTGGAGTTTTTTGTTGTTTTAGTTTTCGAAAGTTTTTAGAGGAGTTTTTTAGAGAATTTAGAGTTTGTAATTTTTGTGTTGTTTGTGTGTTGGTTGTGGAACACGCAGAAGCCATTTTTGGCTTTTGTTGTGTTCTGCATGTGCCAAATATTAATGATAAAAAATGTTTTAATTTTTCTTTCTACTTCTTCTAATTTTCTGTAGTTGTTGTAATTTTTATTTTAATTTTATGAAGTAATTTAATTTTTCTAGGGTTGCATTTGATCTAAATTTATGAAGCTTTGATTTTAATTATTTTTGATAGATTTATAAGACGTTCGATTTGTTCTTTCTATTTTATGCTTAATGTTTTTTGATTATTTACGAATCTTATCAAAACGACCTGTGGCACATAAATAAACTTGGAAGAGGCATTTGTGTGTATAGTGCTCGTAAATAGAATGACATGTATGATGAAGGATAGGAATATACCCTAATTGTATGTGTGACCTTTTGAAAACTTAGAACTTAATGAATCTTATTAAATTTAATTCTCATAGAGATATAGTGAATTAATTTAACGAGGTGTGTTTATACGGAGCTCGGAAGAGATGTATGAATAAAAAAGAAGTTTTCGGTTGACAAATTAAATGTACTAAAAATATAAATCAAAAGAAAATAACATGATTTGAGTGGATTAGTTTGGTGAAAAATTGCAATCCTAGATTTCTTTTATTTTCTTATGTTAGTTTTTTTTAATCAACGATTGTTTTAGATAAAATCAGAGAGAAACAATTTTATTACTCAACAAACTATAGTAACAAATCTCCGTAGGAACGATCTTTACTTACAAATCTTATTACTTGTGACCGTGTATACTTGCACGTTTTTATGTTCTCCAAAAGAGACAACTCAAATGTAAATGGACATAGAATAGTGTACCTTAAGACTTGATATGACCGTCTAGTCAAGGATGTTAAATGTGACACTGGTTAGGAGGCAACCCAATGTTATTTATATGTGCATATTGGAGAAAATATGCAATTTAAGTTTGGGGGAATTAACTTTATTCTCTACTTTAGTGTTTAGTATACATTTTCAATTTTTAGAAATTGTTTTATTTTTAGGATGTTTTTAATCATGATTTGGGTAGAAATTGATAAATATATGAAAAATAAATGTATGCATGCTTGATATGAAACATATGAACTCAATGATAAAAAATGGTTGTCATGACTAGGATAAGGAACATGATATTCTCATTAAGATACTTACATTAATCATGTGATATACTTGCTTGTTTTGATTGAATTGATTCAAATTTTTATGCACATGTTCATGATTGATTTTGGTATTCTTATTGAGAGAAATTTGTAGTGAGTTATGCAAGTTGATGAGATGTGCGAGGTTTTAGAATCTATTTGATTATCCCTTGAAGCAAAATTCTAAATAGTATTTAGAAAAAGAGATGATTTAAGCCTTATTTGGATCAATTGAGCATTTCAAGCTAACAATCATTAATATTTGTAGTCACCCACTTGAGCTCAACAAAGAACCTTTCATATCTTTAAGCCACATTTTATGCCTAACCAACAAGCATTACCTTTACCCTTGCACCTCTAGCTTGTATGAAAAAAATGTAATCATGTGTTATGCTATATAGTGAGGTGAAATCTAATGCACCCTATAAAAAAAGAGAAAAAAAAGCAAAACTCATAACACAATTATCCCTCTAAACAAAAAAAATTGAAAATAAGTTTGGGGGTATTATGAAGTTATAAAAATAAAAATAAAAGAGATGTGTAATAAAAGAATATGAAAAGAATGATAAGAGGCGGCGTACTAAAATAACAAGTAAAAACTCAATTGTAGTTAAAAAGTGCATAATGCATAAAAAGAAATCTAAGGTGTGTAAAAAAATTAAATGTCTTCATTTATTGACCCCCCACATAAGCCTTACATTAGAATAATGTAAATTCCTTGTTGATCTTAGCTAAATGCATATTTATATTAGTGGAGAGAGATGTGAAAAATATACTTATGAGACTTGTTCTAATATTGAAGTGATTAGCATGCTCATATAGGTTGATTTCATGAGTGCATTGGATGATATTATGTTCCACACACACACAAATCAATTCATCAAAAACCTTGCATATCCTTGTATTGATGGAACATTGATTGATGAATATGTGAACATCCTTGTTATAGAATTGTATGATTATTGAGGGGGATATTTTTCACTAAATATGCATGCATTAATAGATAAATATTTATGAATATATAGTCTATGTCATTTTATTTAATTAGACATGGCTTTACTTGAAGACAAGCAAATAATTAAGTTTGGGGAGTCATCAATGCACTTTTTTACTTAATATTTACTCTTTTAATTTAATAAGGTTTATACTCTGACATTAAAGAAATAGGTGAGCACCTCAGTCAGGAACTAGGTAGAGCTCCATCTTCTACTATTACATGACACAGGTTAATCACCTCGGTTAAGAACTAGGTAGACCACCCCGACACTTATAGAGCTCATTCCCTAATAAAAAATGAGAATGCACATGGAATAATGCAACGGTTGTGCCTTGCAAATAAATTTTATTAAAAATATTTTTATTGTTTGAACCCATAATGCTTTTATTATTACATAGTTCGGTCTCCCAAAATATTTATAAAAACTTCAAGCATTTATACACTCGATTGATGTCCATATCATCAATCTCCTCTATTAGAGGTAATAACTCAGCCTGAATCTTGATAATTTTCTCCTGAACATTGGTCATTATCTCAGGAGGGATCGAGTTCAACGTGAGCACAGAATGTTGTAATTCTTCAGCAACTCTCATCACCTTGAGGAATACCCCCTTAGATCACTTCATCTAGAAGTTTGCCCAATAGGATTCCTGATGAGACAAAATCAGTATCGAGTTAGCAATACCAATCTTGGAGATATTTTAGTTTTATATTTGTAAAACTCTCACAAGTGCACAAATAATTTTATAGAAAATGACAAGTATACTCTAAAGGTTGATCTAAGGAAAAAATATATGTGGGTTTTAATATATTATTCAAAATTTTAAAAACAAAATTAAATTCTAAACATTCTGACACGATAATTTGATTTTTGTATTTCCTAATCTAATAAAAAAATGAACATATATATGATTCACTAAAAAATTATGCAAATTTTTATCATTCATAGTAGTAAAATATTTATGAATAGAATAATTAAGTTAATTATATTTGCCATATTATTTAGGTTATTTAAAATATAAATTGATATTTATCGATTCTTTCTTTTTTATATAAATAACATCTTTTGTGGGGTTAAATATTTTTGCTAATTAAATAAATTAATTAACACTTATAGGTGGGGTCAATAATTAATATAGTTAATTAAATTAATTTCTTTTATTCTAAGAGATTGAAAATAAACCTTTTAAATGACACCTTTGGTGGGGTTAGATATTTTAAACTTTATTCAACGTGTCCAAATTAAATCTAAGAATTTAATTATGTGAGTACTAACTTTCAAGTTTTAAAACTATTACTAAAAATATGTTGTTAATACATTTTCGAATAATAGTTATAATAAAAACTTTTGAAAAAGACGTTTACTTTAATTACCGAGAGATTGTACCAACAAATAAAAGAGCACTACTCTAAATCAGATCGGATAATTAAATCTTAAAATCTAATTTTCAGATTTAAGTTTGTAATGAAAAATAATATATTTCTCTCTAAAATATTTAATATAAATCTTGAATAAAAACAAAATCAATTTATTTTATAATTTGTTTTACAAATTTAATATTTTGTAAGCGTAAAAATGTTATTATTATATCATATTTATAAACAGTTAATCGTGTTAAATTTAATCACAAACAAATTAAATATAGCAAATAAGAATAAAACATAAAAATAATTGTGAAGAATTTATTCAAAATTATATCTCAAAAAAATCTTTATAAAACTTTGATGCTAATTCTATTTTTAGAAAACCTTCAAATGGATTTACATTTTCGTTTATTGAATCAAAAACTAGAAATATATAAAAGCATAACTAGTTCTTCTCAAAAAGAGAAGAACTTTAAAACTAAAAAAACTAAGAACTAGAAAGAGAAGTTTGTGATTTTAGAATTTGAGGGGTGATTTTTATAATGGGGGAAATGATCATTTTATAGATGAGAAAAAGACAAAAAAAAAAAGGTCAAAAATATCTCAAAATTTGATTTTGGAAGTGTTTGGACAGGCTGGCACACGTGTGGGGCGATACTTGTGGCCAACGGGCATTGGTGCATGCAGGACTCTATGCGAGTGTGTGTTTACTGTGTGAGTGCGTGTGTTGGCTATGTACGGGGCATGCGCGAGACTACGCATTTTTGACCATTTTAACCTATTTTGTCCAATATTTCCATTTTTTTTTACTTTTTTGTATTTTTTCTCAATATATTTGTAATGTATTTCCTACAGTATTTTTCTTTGAATCTTTAAATTATTTTTGAACGAAAATACCTAAAAATAATTAAAATACTAGTGATTATGAAAAGACAAATTTATATAAAAATATGATAAAATCATACAAATATAAATCTATTTAATCAATTAAAGTAATGGTAATTTTAGTATTTTTTTAAGCACTCATCAACTCCTTGTCCATAAGGGCAGCAATTTCGACAGTGGCCCACCTCTTTTGAGCTCGAGTCTAAGATAAATGCTCCTTATAGGAAGTGAGCTCACACTTGACCTTTTCATGAAACTTTAGCTTAGCCTCGAGTCTTGAAAAACTTGATTTTCAATTTTTACACCTCGGTTTTAAGTCCCATGTTTTCCAATTTCAAAGCCCGAGCTGAATGCTTATTAGCATGATCATATCCCATAATCTTTAAGCAAGAAAGATGAAGAAGTAGTTAAAAATTGTTTCAATAAAGTTATGTGAATTCAACAATACCTTTAACCCTCTTTTATAGAGGATAGTGTCAAAAAGTTTTAAATGACACATCCCAAACATAGAGAGGTAGGTCAACATCATAAATAGATACAAAAAAATTATGATATAAATACACTACTAAAAAATCAACATAATTCCCAAAATTAAGCTAATTTTCATTAAGAATTGAGAGGAAAAAATTACAAGATAAAGCCCACGACCACACAAGCATAAGTGGCATCGAGCTCAAAAAAAAGGGGAAGACTTAAAATCTACCCCGACCACAAATTCATCACCATATCAATAGTCCATAGCCTCACCCTTTGCACCAGTCACCTTGGTACCATTGCTACTATTGCTTGAGTCTGAATCCTAGTCCTCGTCTCTACCTAGGGATTAGGTGGGCTCATACTGAGGAGTGACCAAGATGTCTAAAATTTGGTAATATTACTCACCCATGTCTTTCTTCTTGGACTCATTTTTAAAATAGTCCATCGCCAACCCATACCCAATTTCCACCCTTGAGGTGAGCTGTTTGGCCATAGCACTAAGCTCGCACTTAGCCTTTTCATTAGCCTCCTCGAGCTCAAATACCTTGAAATTTCTATCCTCGAGGTCAAACTCGGCCTCTTCCTTATCCTCCTCGAACTCAACCACATGAATCGAATAGTTGTTTAACTCGAACACAACCTTGGTCAGTTTCTTTGACTTATCTATGTCCCCGCCCTCCCATTTTTTAGCCATGGCCAGTAATCGTGCTCTATTGGACCAGGCCAAGATGTAATTCTCTTTATCCTAAGCAAGTTCAAGCTTCAAGCTCTGTTTTGGGTCCAGTTCAACCTAAAGATCAGTAACACTTGAAAAGTTCAGATGACCTAGGGTCAAACATCACAAATATACATTTACAATAAATCTCACCGTGCACAAAAAAAATATAAAGGCCTACCTAGTACATCATATGAATGATCATGGCCTCTAAACTCTTGCCCTCACATATAATGTCGAGTTTCTCCTAATGCAATTGATGAGTGCTCAAAAAGCACTAAAATTATCATGATTTTATGCACATTAATTGATTAAAAATATATATTTATATGATTTTATCATATATTTATATAAATCTGTCCTATCGGAATCACGGGTTTTTTTTATTATTTTTCACGTATTTTCGCTTAAAAACGTAACTTAAAGACTCAAAGAGGAATACTAGAGGCAATACATCACAAATATATTCATAAAATAAATGACAAAAAATCAAAAAATATGGAAAAAATGGGTCAAAAATTTTAAAAATGAGGAAATCGCGCACACAGCCGCCCAACCACTCGCATCGCCCATTCCGCGCGCGCCTGCGCCCATCAGTGCTCTGTCCCGCGTGCCGCAATTCCCTGTTCGTGCACACGTCAACTCGCCCCACATCACCATGACATCAACAGTATGACATCATCATTCACTACTCTGCGTTTTCTTCATTTTTAATCATTTTTTCACCCACTTTTCCTTCTTCTCCTCACCTATAAATACCCCCATTCTTTTCACTTCAAATCACACCTAAAAACACATCTTCTCTTCTCTTTCTTTCTCTCCATTTCTTAGTTTTTTAGTTTTTCTTAGTTTTTAGCTTTTGTTAGTTAGTTTTTCTTAGGATTAGAGTTCTTCTCTTCTTGAGAAGAACTAATTATGTTTTTTTAATTTATTTGCTTTTTGATTCAATAAATGGAAGTAAAAATTCCGTTTGAAGGTTTTCCAGTAATAGGAATAACATCAAAGTACTGTAAGGATTTTATTTTCTTACAGTTATTTTTTATGTTTTATTCTTACATGTTATATTTAATTTATTTGTGATTAAATTTAACTTTACTGGCTATTTGTAAACATGATATAATAATAACGTTGTTATGCTTGCGAAATATTAAATAGGTAAAAATCTCTAAAATGAATTGATTTTGTTTTTATTCAAGATTTTATATTAAGAATGTTAGAGAGAAAATATATTATTTTTCATTACAAACTTAAATCTGAAAATTAGATTTTAAGGTTTAGTTATCCGATCTGATTTAGAGTAGTGCTCTTTTATTTGTTGATACAATCGTCCGATAGTTAGAGTGAAACTCTATTTCAAAAGTTTTTATAAGAATTATTATCTGAAAATGTATTAACAACATGTTTTTAGTAGTGGTTTTAAAACTTGAAAGTTAGTACTCGGATAACTAAATTCTTAGGTTTAATTTGGACACCTTGAATAAAGTTTAAACTGTCTAACCCTACCAAAGGTGGCATTTAAATGGTTCATTTTCAATCTCTTAGAAAAAAAAATTAATTTAATTAACCAAATTAGTTATAAACCGCACCCATAAGTGTTAATTGATTTGTTTAGTTAACAAAGAATATCTAACCTCACCAAAGGTGGTATTCATATAAAAAAGAGAGAATCGATAAATATCAATTAATATCTTGAATAACCTAAATAATATGAGCAAGCATAATTAACTTAGTTATTATATCCATAAATACTCCACTATGATAAATGATAAAATTTGCATCAATATTTATTGAATCCATATCTATGTTTATTTTTATGTTCTTAGATTAGAAACACCAAAAACCCAAATATCGTGACATGATGTTTAGGATTTAATTTTGTTTTTAAAAGTTTAAATAATAAATTAAAAACCACATACATTCCTTTCTTAGATCGACCTTAGGAGTATACTTATCATTTTATACGAAATGATTCGTGCACTTGCAAGAGTTTTATAAATATAAAATCAAAGTATCGGTAGGATCGGCGATGTCGGTTCTGCCCATCAGCAACAAAATAGGAAGACGACACACATAATGGTCGAGCTACTCTCGTGTCATGCTCTGATATAAAGCCACCCCATCCACATCTTGTGTTAGATCATTGACTATATTTTTCCCTTTTTGAGAATCCCTTATAGGCTGAGTAGATGCTAGGGGAGCCAAGTTGGGAGGGGGAAAGGTGTGTCGGCTTGGGGAGGTTAGTGAGGGCTCAAAGATGTTTAGCGACTCATGTCTAAGTATGGGCTCATCCATAGAAAATTTATTTTTCTTTTTAGAAGAGGTGGAGAGGCCCTCCTTGCCCCTTTTCCTACCTTTAGAGGACTCCCTTCCTTTCACGAGGTGTGTGGCTCTATGAGAGGTAGTCCTTTGGGGAGCCCCACTCTTAAGCCGAGCCATGAGAGCATCATCATCAAACTCCATAGTATCGGCAAAAAAAAAAGAATAGAGGAAGTGTTAGTATAACAAGGTCGCACCAATAAAAAAAGAGAAAAGGAAAGAAATGTTCTAGTTTGAGGACTAATTCACCATCGCCAATGACCACCTAAAACCTACCCCTATAATCTGTGGGAGGGGTCCTGTACTTGGGCGAAGCTCAAGGCTTATGACTAATTATAAGAAAGGGCTTCATTGAGCCATGCCTTATCAGATTGCATGCAATAAAGCACGGGATATTCAATAGATGCCTCCACTAGGTCTTCTCAGATAGATAACTCTGATATCAGCTAGATGTTTCTTTGCATCCAACTTTAAGGTCGTGATGAAGGAACTTGTGTTCCTTATCATGACCTTAGTATCATTCCAGGTGTTCCTAATCAACTTGGTGTCATTGGTTGGAAATTTCCATCGACCTGAGGCATAGAATAAATATTCCTTCTAATTCTTCTCGTTTTTAGGAAGAGACACATTTATACCTCTATCCTAGTTCACAGATATATACACACTCCTTGGGTCTATTGGGTTTTATTTTAGAACATAGGCTTTATTAAACTAGGGCATTTCCAAAACCACATTGAGCTCTTGGCATATGACTGTGAGGTAGAGTAGATACCTCTAGTCATCAGGCATCAATTGACCCGGTGTGAGTTGCGTCCTTTCCAAAAACATCCTTATAAGAGGATACATGGGAAACTTCAACCTAAACCATAGAGCCTTATCATAAAAAACTACACACCCAAGTTATAGGTTGGTCGTTATCATGAGCTCCCTCTGATGGGATCATTATTTGAACTAAGTAGGGGATGTTGTAGGTTTTCCTTAACCTTTTCTCATCCTGGGGTGCTAGCCCACTAGTCATAATCTTGGCCGACCAACCCTTGGTAGGACCTGTAGGTTCCTAGTCTTTTTCTTCCAAGTCCTAGCTAGTGATATTTGAGTTTGAGGCATATTCAACCTAATGGTCGGAGCAACCTGAGGGTAGGTAGTGGAAGTAGAAAACTGAGGTAGAGACTGACTAGCCTAGCTAGAGGAACTTTTCCTAGAATAGTCCAAGTCATCACTAGCATTGGGGTACTTGAGGCTCTCTTAAGAGCCTAAACTTAAAGTCTCTTCCTTATGCATAGTGTCTACAAAAATAGCACAAAACATAAAAAGATGGGTAAGGCAAAAGATAAAGAGATTACCTAGGCTCGAGTTGAAATTAAAAGGAAATGATTCTTTATAAAATTGACCTAAAGAGAAAATGAGAGATAAGTTTTAGTTCCAAAAGAACTTATACTCTAGAAACCCGAGCAAATGGACTATGTGACGACCTAAGTTTCTTACCACCGTACTAAAAATCTTTTGATGGTTCGAGCTGATGCGATAGAGCATTTGTTAGTATTACTTTTCATCTGATGTGTAGGAAATAGTCTCATTCCAAGAACCTTTTTATATAGAGGCCTCAGTTTTATCTCTCCAATCAACTGACATGCATTTATTAGGAGAGCTGAATGGTTCGTATCAAGTGCTCAAGAATTACTATTACACCTCAGTCCAGAGTTTGAGTTGAAAGAGTAGAAGGACTAAATGTTTGGACATATGGACTGACCTATTGCTTGGTCCATTCAACTGCCCAAGCCAAGTCAGTAGCCCGAGCCATAAGAAGAGGCATCCCAAATGACCCTCGTCCTCGCAACATACCAGCAAGAAAGAGATCGCTTTGAGGAAACCATAGTGCCTATAGGTTCAAGCACTGGCTCAAGATAGGCTCGACCACTAGCTCGAGCTAAGATCAACCTCAAATCATAAAATGTGGTACTTTTCACCGTTTGTATCCCTCTGACATCCATGTATGTATACACACTATGTAATCAATACTTCTGTTTATAATGTCCTATAAATAGATAAACTTCTTAAGAAATCCACAAATTCAATCAATTGTTATGATTTTTATCTTTGAAAATCGAATCATCCCAAACAAACTCCATAGTTAAACGTGTTTGATTTAGAGAAAGTCAAGATGTGTGACCTTTTAAGAAGCATCTCGATCCTACATTTTGATATATATGTGATTTATTTTAATTTGTATAGATACATAATTAGTCTAGTAATTTCTTCAATTTTAGACAATTAATTATGTTTTGTAAAGTTTTCTTTCTTATATATAAATTTAGAACAATATTCTTGATCAATATTTTATGGTTGTTCAAATATGAAATATTAAGTTGTGTAACACACAAAGTATATGCTTTCTAAATTACGGATAAATTGTTATAATTATATGGGTGTTTAACTGTTATTTTAAAATAAAAAAAATAAAATTATGTGTTTTTGAATTTTTTTATTTAAATTCTGTTAATATAATTTATTCACTTAAATGAAATCTATATGTTAAGGAGCATCCTTACTCTTACTCTTCTTAAAGATTAAACATTTTTTTTTCTTTCAAAAAGTTAGTATCATTTCAACTTGTGATTTGAAATAAGAAAGGATGAGCATTACAATTATACCACTAGGAGAAACATGATTAAACATATTATCCATTAAAAATTTGAAAATTGAGAGTAGTATATTATCCACTAAGACCATTAAAGCGTATACATGCAACTCAATTTTAATATAACTAGCATTTAGTACGCGCAACATGTAATAACAAATATAATTTATTTTACACAAAAATTAAGAAACTCTTAAAAATAATAAATGTGTCAAAAGTAAATGAAAATTAAAAATAAAAAACGACAAATATATTTAATCTAAAGTAATAATACAAAAATATTAAAATTTGAAAAGATTTTGTAACTCAAGAAAAATTAGTAGTTAGAATGTGTAGTTAAAAATTATCTTATAAGTCAAAAGTTTTTAGAATTTACTTAGAAGTGTTGATGGACCTAATTATATTTTGAAGAGACGAGTAAGTGGGTACGAATGTGTTGAAGATAAATCCTAAAAATTGATTTTAAGATGGTTTAGGGATGCATTTTTAAATGAATAGTTCAAAATCTTTTAATAACATTATGAACTTTGAAATCACTCGCAAATGTAAATTATTAATTTTCAATAAACTTAATTGGTTCTTATGCTAAAACAATTCTTTCACATAATTCTATTTATATAGAACTCTAAAACTCGTGAATCTTCACTAATATTAAAGAATTTCTTTAACTATGTTTATTTTTTTAATTTATAAAATCTCTTGAAATTTCAAAATTCTCATTAATAATGATAATTAAGAATTTTAAATGTTGAATTATTAATTAAAGTTGGAACTATAAAATTATTTTTTATTTAAAAAATAAAGCTAATTAAGAACAAATAATTTAGCATGTAATTTTTTATGATAAAAATTTCATTAAATTAAATAATTTGAATTTATTATTCTAAAAGGAATAAAATAAAAATAAAAACATAGTAAATAGAAATGCCAAAAAACTTGCTGATGGTGATAGATATTGTTTAATTAGCTCGCAATTAATACTTCAAACTTTAAATATTAAAGTTTTTACAAATTAAAAGTTGAAAAGATGATGGATTTTATATGTAATGAATTTAACCACATTATTTAGGCAGCATAAAACTAAAAGTTTGTAGAATGCTATAATACATAAATAATTGAATTATATATTATAAATTAATTTTAAACATGTCATTTTTAGGATTAGGATAATCTTTTACATAATACATATTCACTCTTTTATATTAAGTTCATCAACTCTCTCAATCATTTATTTTAAGAGTCTTTTGATTTTTTTTCTTTTAATTCTCTCTCTATAAAATAATTAATACATCTAAACAATTATTATTTTTATATTAAATATAATTTAAAAAATAAATAAAATAAAAATTAATTTATAATGAAATTAGATTATATGAAAAAATAAACCAATAATTGAATACACATCAATTAAATTTTAATTTTTTTACATGTAATTTTTGGAGACAAAATACATTTTCTTATAAAAATACAAACTCATTCATTGATAATAATAGTTACAAGATAAGATTAGCATTCCTCCTTTTCACAATCCAAAAGTCGTTCTTCAACTGCATTTAAAAACTAGAATGCCTTCACAAATCTGAAGAAATTAAGATACCAGTGACATTAAATTTCTTTTTCTGCATCCTCTATATTACAAAACAGGGACATTCTGACAAACACTGCTGCTAGAATCCTAAGCACTTGTTTACCTGTGTTAACATTCACTTTCAAGAAGCGCCTATAAAAAGATATGAAATTTAACCTAAGAAGATCCGCTCTCAACTAATTAGTCCATCCTAATCATATATTGATGTACAACATATTATTAGCTAAAGGTCATCATCACCAAGCGCCATTGCCTCGCATCCGCTTATGTATATCTGCCCTGAGACCGTGCGGTCCATGTTTGCCTATACCTTTTCCAGCCAAACTTGAGTCTTGCGATGGAGGCTTCTGTTTTGGATTCATGCAGGTAGAAGTACTAGGTGGAGGCTGATCATCGCAACCCCATGGGTTGCTCTTTGCTACTTCAACAAAGGCAGAAACTCTAGGTTTGTGCTTGTGAGAAATGGTATTCTTGCACCAAGACAACCCCTCTTGAGAATTATGGTAATGCATTTGATGCTCTTGTCTTGGCCGCAATCCTTGTTCACTTAAGCTATCAAGCCAATAAGAGGTTACAGTTTCAGAATCATTTCCTTTTCCTCTCTCCATTCCATGGTTCATAAGAGATTTGAGGAAGCCACTAGAATTTTGTTTCAATCCTCTCTTGGGGACGAACTTGTCAATTGCAGCTGTCTCTGAAGGCATTAAATTCACATCCACTGGTTCCGTGGGAACAGAAATCCCAGACAAACCATCATAAGATAGAATGCAAGCTACAGCATACACAGAAGCCCCAAGACGTGGAGGCAGAACTTCCCTTGGATGTGTAACCTATAAGACATATAACCAAGAATGAGATAAGGTGTCAAACAAGGTTTCATAAACAAACCAAGTTCAAGCAAATCACTGCAAGCTAAATTTTTTTTTCGATTATTACTATCTTTTGACATGGAACAATAATAAATAACTACATAATAAGAGAACAAACTTACTTTGAATAGTATTGCTGCAGACAAGCGCTCTCTCAAGCAGTAAATTTGAGCAACATCAAGTGCCGTTGATGCAAAATAAAGCCACCGATCCAGGATGACTGTTACAGAATTATCAGGAGATGACATAATCTTCTCTTCATGTGATACAACGGAATTTTTATCCATGTCCATTGCATCTTCATCACTTCCATCTTCATTATCATTGTCACTTTCATCATCATTATTGTCATCATCATAATTAAGAGCTGGAGCAACAGCAATTTCTGTTGCCAGCAACAATATGGATAGTGGCCCAACAACAGTACAATTCCTAATGCTTACACCCCTATCAACACGAGTAATCTCGTTGTACACAACTAGAAGAGGATTGTCTGTTTTCTTCAGTGGTAGCTTAAAATTATTGGAGTGAGGGTGCAAACTAATTTTATCACCACTAGCAGTCTCTATAACAAGTCGTTTCCCACTTTTATGCGGTGGAAGCAACCTTCCAACCATTGGATATAAACCTGCCACAAGTACAGCACGAAGTATACCCGGATCATGTGCATTCAAGCTACAACTTGATGCATCTCCAGATATAAACCCATTCCGTTCTAATTCCATTTTAAGTTGCTTACGCATAGCACATAACATACTCATGGTGTTAGAAGAGACAAAATATTGAGAACAAAACCGCACCTCTTGTCCCCTTGCCTTTGCATTCTTCCAACACTCATATGCTGCTATGACTGCTAACTGATCGCTATTTCCGCCATATAATGATGCAAGCTCATATCTAGCAGCATCAGCTTTTTTCTTTTCGTTAGGTAACATAGGTAGAGTAAACGGATCTCTATAATCAGCAGCACATGCAAGAGTCAAGGCAGGATCTAGGCAGTTCATCAATATGGCAAAGAAGAGCATCTTGCTCGTCAATGGATGAACCGGAAGGGAACCTAGTTTTTTCCCAAGTTCAGTAAGTTTTTCTTCAAGTGACAAAGCTCCAATATCTTGCAGAACAACAACTGCATTCCGTATGGTCTCAAAAACCGGAGGATCCAATGTCTTCTGCAAAAAATCTTCTATCTTGCAATCTGGATCGAGCAACTTCACCTGTCAACAATATCATGATTTATTGTTTATTTGGGCCACTCTTGTCTTTTATATTTCTCTTAAAGCATGAAATTATACTATCCACATTGGCTAAATTTAAAACACGAATAGAAGTCAAAGTTCATGGAAGCCAGGACACAAATAACGCAATAGAGAAATACCAATCTCCGGAACTTCAGAAAAATTTAGAAGAGAATACCTGCAGACAAAGTTCCTCAATTGGCATCCTCTTAATTTCAGGAACTTGAAAATCTGGCAAAGAACCCGCTCGACATCTGGAGAACAGATGATAACAGATTCCAGGCTGACAGCGACCTGCACGTCCCTCTCGCTGCTTGGCACTAGCCTTAGAGACCCAAGAAGACTGAAGAGTCGATACATTATTATAAGGGTCATAACTTTTTTCTTTCATCCTACCACTGTCTATAACATAAACTACGTCATCAATGGTGACTGCAGTTTCGGCAATGTTGGTTGAGAGGACAATTTTGCGGCAACCAGGAGGTGGACGCTTGAAAACCTTCTTTTGTTCAATGGATGGAACCATAGAATGGAGAGATATAATGAAAAACTTGGTAGTATCTTTGAAAAATGGATTCATGAGTAACCGATCACGGGTTTTGTTTATGTCATCCCACCCTGAGAGGAAAACAAGAATCGCTCCATCTCCTGAATCAGTACATATTTTATGCAATACTTGCTCTATAAGAACAACATCAATAAATTCGGGATTGATTTTCTCAAGATATGTATCGAGCAGCTGTTTCTGTTCCATGGAGTTAGACTGGCCACTTTCCATATGTTTTTTTAATATTTCAGCAGTTTCTTGATGGGCTTCACATTCAGCCAACTCCAGCGCAGTTTTTCCATCCTTGGCTTGTAATTGGCAGTCTGCACCTATAGATAAGAGCATGCAGACGTCTTCCACTCTACCCTTTCCAGCAAAAACCATCAAGGCTGTAATTCCAGTTAAAGAATGCTGGTAATTAAACAATTTTGAGGTCACGTCACAAGAAACCAATTCCAAAAGGTGATCAAACTCATCATTCAACCAAGCTGAACTAATAGCATCATCTAAGGAAAGCTTATCTTCCTCTCTTAGTTTGGCTTCAATCGTTCGGTCACATAATATAGCATTGTCAAGGTGATTATCCTCTTTTGATTGAAGGATTGAAAGTACGTCCTCCAAATAAAAGGTTTTGACCTGGATAAGGAAGTCAAAATATCAACAGAAGATTACAGTGATTAAAACAAATTGTAAATCAGATATTTTTAAAGTCATTACAGGATAAGTGAACCCAGGGACTCGGATAATTGGACAGCCACCAAAGTATTCTGAAAACCGCTCAGCATCAAGCGTTGCACTCATCAGTATCTGTTAGATTGAATAACATGTGATGGAAGTCATCATCTCCTGATAGACAATAGGCACATAACGAGAGAAACTAACTAAAACATAAAAATTAAATTGAATGATCAAAAGAGACGCGAAAGTAAAAGAGGATATGAACAGACCAGACGTAAATGAGGATATGATGGGAGTACATCTCTGCAAATTCATCACAAATACAAGAAAAACGTGAAGTTAGATTTTGATTTGTGCTTATATGATTACTAGAAATACACCGTAGCACTCTCAAAAGAAAAATGCAAGTAGATGTGTGCATCATCAATGTTATCTTCCCTCATTATGAACACCAATTTAGAATCTAAATCATGGCAGAACCAAATGCATATTCATGTTTGATCATCAAACAAGCAACAAGTTGACAACTGTACATCAGATATGCAATACACAATACCTCATAATTGCTAGCATGAAGTCAGAGAAGCGATCTCTTTCATGAATTTCATCCTGCGGAATAAAATTTCAGTTTGTTTCAAGAAGGATCCATCCAAGTAGCCAAAATAAAAGTAAAGCACGCATTTTAAAACTAGAATCATATATGAAAAAAGATGGATTCACACAAATATATTGACCTCATATAGAACTTCTAAATAAATTCAAAGAATCACAGTGAAATGTAATTAAAGCATGTTGAAACTTGAAAGTGCTTTATTGGCAACTAAAATCATTCTCTTATGTTTTAATGTTAGGAACACTTTTTTTTCTGTAGTTAACTTCATATTTTGACCGAACCTAAGAAAAGTTCTTTCAAATTCCAATAGCTATAAAAAAAATAGGAGGTTTCTTCTTCATATAAAACACCAGACCCTTGAACTACAGAACACCTAAAACATCCTTGCAGTACATCAAAAGGCCACTGAATCTTTTACGTCCTCAGCTTTTTTCATCTGTGCCTCCCTCTGTCTCTCTAACAACATCCTGCAATTTACCACACTTGAATCACAACAATACAAAACACAATCAAGACTCAGTGACACACATATGGTATGGTATGTCTATATCCAGATTTATATTTGGTTCTTCTCTAATTCAATCGAATTTCGTGTGTTACGCAATTCCAATTAAAGATTGGTATATGAAAGATTGATTTGTTAGAATCAACAAAATGCTGTGCTTCCTTGCCCTAAATTTGGATTCCATCGTTTCTCCACCACCATTGGCGATTTCGCATTTGCTAAATCTCTTGCAGCTTGCAGTGTCATTAAACGAGTACTACATAATTCAACATAAGGAAAAGAACTGCATGAGTCTATGAGTAATATAAGAACAGTACCACAATAATGTGGGTAATTTCAGAAAGTTCAGACTTTGTATGTTTCGCCAATGCTTCTTCTGTATTGACACCTTTAGAAACAAGCACCCTCAATAAAATGCCATTAGTGCAGAATACAACTGAAGAGTATCTCCCCCCTTTGCTTTCTAATCGTATCTAGCATTCCAACAAAGACAAGTAAGCAAGTAGCACAATCCATAAGCATGAAAAGGGCTAAAACACAAAGAAAATAGAAGTCCATAAAATAGGCAGCCAAGAGTTTTGCAAATCTGCAAACCGTTTTAAGCCTTCCATTAATAGCACTAAGAATGGTAGGGAAAGTACCAGAGTACATATTGAAAAATGTAAAGACCACTTAGAAAGGAAAATTAGCAATTTTTTTTCTTTTAATATATAAAAATCAAATCAAATCCAAATAATAGTAGTCAAATCTGCAAGTTTTTCTTTCATTAATAACACTAAGAATGGAAGTAAGCAAAGTACCAATTAAACACTGAAAAATTAAAGATCACTTACATTTGAAAAATTGTAAGTTCTAAAGCACACCCAAAAAAGTGGTGATTGAGTTTTAAAATACTTATATCAGTTCAGTTATACTACAATCTGATAAGTCAAACCAATAATTTAGTTCAAATTTATGGTTCGCAAGGTACAGATTTGCAAAAGGTTATCAGTTCATTGCTCATTAGAGGAAAGTACACGGTTGAAATTTTCATGTAAAGCTGCTCCCTATTAGGGGTGTCTATGGTCCGGTTTTGAGTAAAAAAAATTTAACCGGACTGGACCGTTCATATTACTCAAACAAGATTGTTTGGTTATAAAAATATTGTAACCAAACGATTTGGTTGGGTTTGGTTAACGGTTTGATTTAGTTAATAATACATAAATATGATACACCTAATGATATACCTTTGATTAAAATATAAAAAATTTAATCAACGATTTGTGAGAAATAATATGAAAATTTTAATATATTATTAAAACCAGTCCGGTCCAACCAGTTTAAAAATTAATATAATCGGATTAGACTATTTGAAAACGGTTTTATTCTAATACAAACCGGACCGGACCGTTTAATATAATCGGATTAGACTATTTGAAAACGGTTTTATTCTAATACAAACCGGACCGGACCGTTTGATTTATAAAACTATTCAGATTGGTCCGATCCGGTCCGATTTTCCGATTTGATTTGATTTGGTTCGATTCGGTCCGGTTTTTGGACAACCTTACTCCTTATATACTACATTCCTCCTATTACACAATGCTCGACCAAAATCTTTTTCATTCATTTTTTGGGAACCATATTCTTCTTTGATTTGCCATAAATAATATAAACATTATTACCTTGTATCCAATATCACCTCCAATGGGTTCCCCTCTTTCGAAAGAGATTCTCTCAGCAACTAAATACAAATTTAATGAATTAAAAAAATGTAAGGTCTAAATAAAATAAATGGGAAGAAAGATTAAGTCACTAGAATTAAAAGATTAAGAGAGAACCTGAGATGGCTGAGATACGTCGAGGTTGTGTGCATACTACTTTACATGCCTCACCCTTGCCCCACATATAATCCAACAGAAATTGTGGAACCTGAATAATATTCCAAAAGGTGCATTTGTAAGTAACAATAAATTTAATCAGCAAAAATAAAATAGCAACAGAATTTAGGTAGCAACCAAATAATTTCCAGCACAAAGCCAACTAGTAAATACAAATTCCTCTTCAATTACCCCTCAGTGACTAAGTAGCAAGTGCTAGGATATGGATCTTACTAATAGAAAGAAAGCCATTGTAATTGCAATAGGTACCAAGACTTGTGAATTCTAGCTACAAAATGGCTTCCTAATATAACCGGCATACAAAATAAATAAATTGGGTCTGTAAAAGCTAACTAAATAAACTACTTTAAAACTCAAGGATTTTTAGCCCATGTGTCACTAGTACTCAAATAGTCTTAAACAGGCACAGCATATTTACATTTATAGTTTATACAGCAAAGTGTCATCTGATAAAATTTCAATGAAGATTGGAATAATAAATTCCATACACCAAACGTCAAACTTCCATGTTGGAAAGCTATTTGTAAAAATGGCATTTCACACTAAAACATTGCTTTAGATGCCACTGGAATTTAATCTTTAGTCCTTATATAACATATACAATAGAGAGACATGACTACAAGTTGTGGAAAGTATAGTTAATAAAATGGACAACACCATATGACATTTTTCAATACAGTCTAGCCAGGTAATGACACATATACTATAGAGAAGACAAAGCTAAGAAATGGTAACCTGTGTTGTCTTTCCACACCCAGTCTCACCAGATATAAGAACAACCTGGTTTCATGACAAAGGAATAAGAAATAAGTCACATGTAACATACTGTAAGCTAATCTTTCAAAAAAGAGTGCCATGAAGCGAGTAAAAATGACTCCAGCTAGGGGATACAAAACTGACCATGCTAATATATGGACATTATCTAACTTTAGACAATCACCAATAAATGATGCAGAATGCAACCTGCATTAAGGATCTTAAGCAAATATGAAGTTTTCAATAAATATTTAAGACACAAAAATAACCTGGTGAGATTCTACTGTTGTTGTAATCACATCCCTGAAGGATGACATTGGAAGCTTAGTCCTCTCTTCAGAAACCTGCACATATAAAACCATAGAAGCTTGCCACTCAAAGCACTGCAAAACATTAACCTACAAACAGCATATAAACAATTATAAAGATGTAGTTTATGTTAAGGTAGAAAACCAGTCTCAAGTTTGCAACACTCTCCATTCTGGAAGCAAGTGTGTCCAATTTCTTTGCAATATCAGTCTTGCTCAGCAAAGGCTTACAGAACATATCATCTCTCATCCGCTTTGACTTGTAAATTTTTCCAGTAACCCTCCCATCCATTTCTTTTCTCTCCTCTCCCTCATCAGGGGGGTACTGTTCAAACAAATCCTGTAACATCCTTTTTGTTTCCTCAGAAAATGTCAGATGAGGGAGATTTTGGCACTCCATCTTGTCTACCTTTGTTTTTTCCGTTTTGTATACAGAAACACACCTTTCCTTCCCACGCCTATAAGATATTCAAATTCGTAAGTGTTATATTAGGTAATGATGAGAACAACTGAATTCTCATAAGAATTAGGCCGTTTTTCTTTAGTAACTGTTTGAAACTAGAATTCGCATATAGGTATTTTTAGAATTTAGGCAAAGCATAAGCAACATGTATTTAAACATTATATCAGCCAGTGCTCACCCAGAACTCTTGGATTTCATACCCATTTTCCTGCATACTTCATGCACAACAGCACGTTCATAATTTGACATATCAGCCTCGAACGTATAAACTGCAATATGAATCCACTCGTTGATATATAAAGCTTGGAAAGAACTTCTACTATATCAACAATAGAATTGTAGCAGTGTGGATAAATATGAAAAATGTAAATGTAACTCATAGCAATGGAACCCAAAGTGAACATTGTGAACATAGGTACTATAGTAGTTTGAATTCCTGCTTGTAATGACCTGGTTGGGCAATCTCTTAGTACAACAACTAATCAAAAAAATTAAAGAGGGAGAAGAAGAGGAAAAAGAAAGTAGCAATCTCCAATGTCTTTCTTCTTTGATGCCAGCAATGTATGTTTCTCAGTCATGCTTATTTTAATCCAGTAGAATACAGATTACTGGTCTTTTAATCAATATTCAACAGCTTGAATAGCCCAATAACTTCAAGTCTTCATTAGGGGTGTACAATGGATCGAATCCGCACAGTTTTAATCAATCTGCAAACTGATCCAATCAGTACAGATTTTATAGTCTGCAACCTATCCACACATTACAATCATCCAAACCAATCTGACCCATTATATACACGGATTAGTTTGGATCAATCAGCACGATCCTTTAAATGTTATTTTCATGGCCACAAACTTTTTTGATAAAAAATTATGCAAAATACAAATCCACTCCACTCAATTTAAAACTATAAGTTGCAGCCGATTTTCGTTGCTCATCATGTGTCATATATTAAATTATACCTAACACTATAACATGCTACATTTTTCCAATAGAATTATCAATTAACTTTAGGAAAGAACAAATAATTTTGGAAAAACATATAAAAAGGAAAAATTATTCATTGAATAATTTCATTTCAAGAAGTTAAAAAGAAAAAATACAATTGAAAGTAAGACTCATTTAATTATTTTGCGTAGTAGTAGAGTGTGAGTTTTGATTAAGTGCGGTAAAATTATTTTAAAATTGTTAAAAACTCATAGAATTTATAGATAAATATAATAAAAAAAAACATTAATATATGTTGATCGGATTCACGTGAATTTAAAAAATGCTAATATGTTATCAGATCCACCCCTAGTCTTCATCAGTTCACAACAAAAAACTGACAATCATATGCAATTTTTTTAGGTAAATTGAAATCAATTACAAAAGCACCTATATCAACCCATTTCACATCACCCAAACGCAGTTGACGAAGTTGTGCAATTCAAATAACTGTACACTTGAAACCTCTATCAGTCTTCAAATAAAACAGAGAACAAATATTTCGCGAGTAGATGTCAATTGAAAACCGTACAAGATAATAGAGCTATTAATAAAGGATCCAAATTCTCATAAAACTTTAAGCAAACACGTTACCTTCGTCTCTGGAATTACGGAACTGATGTAGAATATCAGTTATTCGGATCCTGGTAGCTTCAGCAACGTTAGGGTTGTTACTTTTCCTCTGCATCTTCCTCGCCATTTACTAGTTCCCTTTGCTTTTCTTTATTTTCTGTCTCTTTGCTTTTCTTTCTTTTTCTGTCCCTTTGCTTAGTGTTTGATAATTTGTTTCTGATTTTGGAAACGTTATCAATACAATGTCAAACAGAACTGGCCAAGAAATGTGGAAGACAAGTCGAGAATGTTTCTTTGCGATCTATTGCACGGACTCGTTTGGAAGACTCGGCTATTTGCTCAATTTACATTCTTTTTCAATTTGGCTATTGTTGCTTGCTTCTTTCGCCCTGATATGGATTTTCTTTTATGGGTAACGCTAGGTAACAATATTCGACAAAGAGTGTACGATTACATGCGTGTAAAGTTACGCTAAAAGGGGTAGAAAACATGGTTTCTTACATGGTTTTTTATTAAAACTTGGTATGGACACGTGCCTTGCACGTATTCTATATTTATGTAGATTTTTTATTCTAAAATGAATGATTAATTACACTAATTTTAATGGCTTTAACTTCTAAAAATTAATCCACTAAATTGATAGTATTAAAATATCTACCTAGGTTAAGTTTAAGAAATTAAAGTAATATATTAATTAAATTATAAAAATAGATATCAAAATAATCAAATTCAAAATGTTAAAGTGCTAAGTTTATTAAAGGAATTTTATGATATTGAGTCCACAATCTTTAGTGCATTTGTTCTGAATTTAAATATATTTAATTAATTATGTTAAAATTTAAAATTTGATTAATAAATAATGAAAAAAATTATTATATAAATTTTGAATATTATAATGTAATTTTGATTTAATTTTTAAATTTTAATAAAATATTTTAAATTTAGAAAGCAACATTAAATCTAAAAACGATATAAATATGAATGAATTTGACATGATGTTGATAAGATTTGTATAATTTTATTTAATAAATTAATTAATTATAATATAATAATACAAATAATTTTTTTAATTAATTATGATATATATTACCTAATCGAATTCGATAATCAATATTTTCTTAAAAGTAATGTACCTTAGTTTATTATTATTTTACTTGATATAACATTATCATGATGTAAAAATAATAAATTATAAATACAAATAATTCTTTTGTAAATTGATTGAAACTAATCTGTTTATTAAATAGATAGTTTAGAGTTATATGAATTATCATCCTCAATATCAAAGATTAAAAGTGTAATAATTTTATTATGATAAAAATATATATATAAGTGTAATAATAATGTATAGATAATATATAATATAAATATTTAAAAAATAAAAAAATAAAACAAAATAAACTAAAGTTAAAAAAATGGAGAACTACAAAATATTAAGATAGTAAGAGTATGAAAATTTTGACAATTATTATTGTAAAAGAAAAACCAATAAAAACAAAATAAAATAAGTTAAAGTTAAAAAGTAAAAAATAAAATAAAATTTGAGAAATATCAAATATTTAGACTTTTTATATATAATGAAATGAAACTTAGTAAATAATGTAATAGATAATAGCCTCTCATTAAAATATTGACTCTTTAACAATCATTATTTTTATCCATTTTTAATATTTTGATTATATTAATTCTACTTCGATTATTAGAGATGATTTAGTTATAACATGTCATAATTTATTGATAGTATATTTTTAATAAAAAAACTATCTATGAAAAATTAAGCGACGTTTCCTAATCCCTTTAAAACAAATAACTAATGAGAGGAATACATATGATCTGCCTTTTCACTTTGGTTATTGTTGCTCCTGCTTTTATGCTTTTTTATTTTGTGAGCACTATTTAAATTAAGAATGGTATGTATCATTCTTGATTTGATTAAAATATAAATTAAATAATAAATATAATATAAAATCTAATGATATATATTAAATTAATTTCTATCACATGAATAATGATAATATTATTATTTGATTTATAATGATAAATAACTTTTTTCTTCTTTTATCCATTCACTTAGCATCTTTTTCTCTAAGTTGTCGTAAAGTCATTAAACTTACCTTATAGAGATGATCTAGTTCTTAAATTTTAAGATTTTAAGAACTAATGTATTATATTTTAATGAAATTTAAGAAATAAAGTATTTATTTTTTTACACATAAATATTCTAAGTTTTTAAAATATATTAATTAAAATAAACTAAATAAAAATTAAAGAATTAAAGTGTCTTAAAGATATAAGTTTAAAAAACATGTCGATATTTTTTTTCCACTTTTAACATGCATTTAAGAGTATCAACTAGAGGTGACATATCGTGTCTAATAACAGGTTTCGTATTAACTCATTTAATAAATATGTTATATCATATCAATCTATTTATAATCATGTTATAGTTATATTTGACTTATCATGTTTACTTGCGTTCAGGTATCATTTAACTCAAATATTAATAAACTAAAATATATTATTTAAAAGGATAAATTATTTTTGAAGTGTCACGATTTTAGTATATTTTACATAAAATTATTTGAATTTTTTTTAATTAAATATATCTAATTTTATTTATGTTTAATTCATATTCATCAATTAATTAATATTAATTAAAGTGATAATTAATTAATAATTAACATAATAGAATTTAATTTTAAAAAATAACTTATTTATAAATAAATTATGTATCTAGGTATCTTTACGTAAAACAAATTATTTATTTTTATATAAAGTGAAACAAAGTAAATTAAGGTAAATCAAAATTTGTTTATCCTATTTAAAGATAAAATATCATTTAACTTATATGAAAAGAATTTCATTTTGATCTTTCCACTTTTCCGTCTTCTTCTCTCTTTTTTCTAAAGCATCACTTTATTTTTAAAATATAATTTTTAATTTCAATTTTTCTGTAACTTATATAAATATATCCTTTTATAATAAAAAAATTATATATAATGATAATAAATTTATATTTTTAATATGCAATATTTTATTAGCAATTGAATATGAGTTATGATTATATTTTTTATTATATCTGAAATAATTTTTTTAATCTATATGAAAAGTGGGATTTAAGCTCTCACTTTTCTAATTTATCATCATGGATTTTTTTTTTTAAAGAATTTGAGAAAGTAAACTTTTTGTAATAATAATATACATAATGATGATATTAATACTCAAACTTACACATTTAAATACCACATAATTATAAAGATACCACTTTATAATAATATATATATATATATAATATTAATATTTAAAATTATAAGTTATATAAAACTATCATTATAATTGACTTTATTTCAATAGTTAAATCAAGTACAATAATCCAAAATAAAAATACTTACAATTGCAACGATCTGTACATGTTTTGAATCTCTCTCGATCAAAAAAATATTCTCTTTTTTTTATAACATTATAATTTAGTCAATAAATTTTTGATATGGTTCATTGATTTAATTTTGTTAATAGTATCATATTATTATTATTTTTTCTTTGAAAGAATTATGCACTTAAATATATGCACACATATTATATACATAAAATTCAAATTAACAAAAAATATAACTTATATTATAAAAAATTTACAATATTATTTAAATTTATATTTATATTAATCTTATATTTTATTTATTAAATAATTATCTAAAAATATAAATCAATTTTAAAAACAAAGTAATTGCTCACTATTTAATCATTAAAATTCACTCTCATCGTATCATAACATATGTCTAGTTATGGTATTAAATAATTATAAGGCATAACATTATCTAAGGTGCTCTTACTTTCATCGATTCTACATTTTGGTTATTTATCTTCATTTTTAAGATTTTATTATTAACTTTTCAATTAAAAAATTTGGTTTAAGTTAAATTAGAATGAAATTTTACCATATGGGTCATAACTAACATGTTCAAGTTACTTTTTAAGTATGATTTAATCTTATAATATTCTTTTGGATTAAATTTGATAAAATTAAAAAGGTAGTGACTAAACCTTAAAAAAAAAGTTAAAAAACAGAAAGTGTAATATTGATAAAATTTAAGAGAACTTAGTTGTTCTTTACTCTAATAATAAATATATATTAAAATAATGCTTGTTTGATAACAATTTTGATTATAAAATTTAGATTTTTTACATGATTTTTCATTGGTAATCATTTCTGATTTATGATTCACTTTTTTAAGAAATGATTGTCAAAATAAGATTTTTAAATTAGATTTCTAATTTTTGATTTTTTTTTCATTTTTACCAAACATTATTTTAGAGAATAACTAAATCTTAAGACTTTTTTATTAATAAATATATAAGAAAATGATAAAAAAAACATAAAATTTGTAAATAATTACCAAATTTTTTATTTTTAAGTTTTTGAAAAAAAACAAAAAAAAACATAAAGTATTATCAAACAACTTATAAGTGATTTTTGATTTTTTTTCTTAAAAATCACTAAGTAAAAATTATTATCAAATATATTGGTGATTATTTTTACAAAAAAAATATAAATCATAAAACCAATTATTTAATCTTATATCAAAATCCTTATGGAATTAGGTCAAAAGTAAATTAATATTATTATGTCGTATTGTCAGGTTGTCATGTCACATCTTGTTTGAAATATTTATGAAATGAGTTATACATATTGTGTGAACGTTGTTTATGGTCACTTATATTTGTATTATCATGTCACAAATTATCACCCATATTATCACCTTCACTATCTAACTAATGGAATGTGCACCGGATAATTAGTAACATTAAACCTTTAAAAAAATATGATTTTTTTAGTAACTCATGCACGCGTTCTAACTGAATACGAAATTATAACTTTTTTTATGAATGAAGATATAACATTATATTTCAAACCAATTGTTACAAAATATAAATATTGTTCGATGAGATTAAATTTTTTTTGTTGTTATTATTGTGTTTTTTCAATGGGATTAAAGGTTATTTGAAGATGATACAATTGAGGATATTAAAACATCGATATAAAGTTTTTCCAATTAGGATTAAAACATAATTGTGTTTTTTCAATTGGGATTAAAACACCAACATTGTCACAATCGGATTAAAGGTTTTTTCAATTGGATATATATATATATATATATATATATATATATAATTTCATTAAACTTAACCAACATTATATACATCCTTATCATTCAAAGAAACCATCATCCTTCAAGAGTATTGCCAAGGCATATGATGACTACACTATCTCGATATCCAAAATCACTTAACAAAATTATGGGTGACATTCTTAGCTCTTCGAGGCCAGTGAGTGCAAATGAAAACACCAATAGACCTCGCAAGAGTTATAATGTAGGTTATTACTCGCTGATTCAAACTTTTAGTTTAAGAAAAACATCATATAACTCATTTACAATTTTGCCCCTCAATTGCAAAGGAATCATAAAAGTTATTCACAATACATTGATGGTAAGGATTCTAAGTATACGATAAATCGTTTTTGCCTCACACTCAGTTCATATTATCGTATCATGTAATAAATTATTAAACTATTGGATACATTGTTGAATTTTTCGATTAGTCTAAAAATAAAGAGTAAACTTAATATATATAGTTGAAATATGTTACAATTTTTTGTCCTAGAATAACCTTTTGGGTTGTAAATCCAAATCTAATACACCCTTATTCCAAACACCTAAATCACTTCCTTAATATATATAGTTGTTGTCAATTACCTTGTAGACTTGTAGTGTAATAACGAAGGTAAGCTCGAACATCCAGTGGCAGAGCATCGGGCTTTAGTCGTAGTCAGTATTTTGTCAAAACATTTATTAGCTATTAACTTACGTATAAATCATCTTTCTTTAATTAAATTCAAAGGTAATTCAATAAACAAATCTTTGGTGCATAAACGACTCAATTATTTAAAATGATTTCACTTTTAACTCACTCAGTAAAAAAAATATATGTTCATTTTCGTATAATATTAAAAATATATGTTTATTTATGCTATAAGAAAAATAAACAAATGTTTTTTTATCCTAATAGGTTTAAAAATGAAACTCTAGGGCATTTTGACATATAATTAAACCTAAAAAAAATTACACTTCATGTCACTTTGGTTTTACAAATTAAATACATTTGTAACTTTACTTTAAATTAGTGCACTTTAGTTAAATTACTTTTACATTTGTTAACATATTAGTCATGTAAAACAAATTTTGATGATTTTAATTTATTTTATTTTTCATTTTTAAAATATTTTTAAGACATTTTCATCTTCAAACACTTATTTGCATGGTCTCTACTAGTAAGTTTCATTTTAATTTAACTTAGGTTTTTATAAAAAAAATATTATAAAAAATTGTCAAGAAATGATTAAAGTGTTCAAAATGCAACATTAATGTGACTAAAATGTACTAATTTTAAGAAATATGATTAATGTATTGTAAAAAAGTGTTGAGAAAATTCTCTATATTTCTCATATATTCATCTTAAGAGGCAAATACAATATATATACAAGTAAAAAATCATTTGCTTTAAATGACCTTAAAACAAAGAAGAAGAAAAATTAACAAAATTCCTACAATCAAGAATTGTCAACCCTAAAGAAATCAGATTATTAATTAGCAAGATTTGACAAAAATCAAATCTTAACACTCCCTCTCAAGTTGGAGCATGCATATCAAGCATGTTCAACTTACCTATTAACTTTTTAAACACATTTTCTCCTAAGGTTTTGGTGAACAAATCAACAATTTGCATATGAGATGGGAGATACTTGATGATAATTTGACCATCTTGAACCTTTTCTCTTATGACATGACAATCAAGCTCAATGTGTTTTGTGAGCTCATGATACATTGGATTTGCAGCGATATAGAGAGCAACCTAATTGTCACAAAAGAGTCATGCAATCTTATTGAAACTTGCAAGTTATTGAGTAAGGACCTAAGCCACGTAAGTTCACAAGTTACAGTTGCCATTAACCTGTACTCTACTTCAGAAGATGATCGAGAAATATTTTTCTATTTCTTTGCCTTCCATAAGATTAAAGAGTCTCCTAAAAATACACAATAACCTGTAGTTGATCCTCTTATCATAAGACAGTTTCTCCAATTAGCATCGCAATAGGCTTTTAAAGTAAGTCAATTGTTGGAAGAGAAAAATAATCCAAGACTTAGATTTCCTTTTATGTACTTAATAACGCGAAGAGCAGCATCTCAGTGAGGCTTTCATAGAGCATGCATAAACTGTTTTAGAATATTCACTGAGTAGGTAATGTCAGATCTTGTAATAGTGAGATAGATCATTCGTCCTACTAGTCTTCTATAGTGAGATGGGTTTAGTAAGAGATTATCATTTGAGTTTGTGAGCTTCAAATTAGACTCCGTAGGAAAGTCAATTGGTTAAGCACCTAGAAGGCCAACATCATCAAGAATTTCTAAGTTGTACTTTTGTTGAGATATGATAATGCCACTTTTTGATCTTGTAACTTCTAAACCAAGAAATTATTTGAGTTTATCGAGGTTTTTGATTTGAAATTGTGAATGAAGGAACTATTTCAAATTACGAATGGCCTTTGCATCATTTCCAGTAATCACCATATCATCTACATAGATAAGAACTATTATTATGGATGTTTCTTTTCTATTGATAAACAATGAATAATCATATTTGAGATTGAATCAATCTAACTCTTTTTATGGCTTCGAAAAACTTTGGGAACCAATTTTGAGGTGCTTGTTTCAGTCCATAAAGTGACTTATACAGTCAATATACAAGTTTCTCCCCTTGTCGACAAAGGTCTGGTGGTGGAGTCATGTAAACCTTTTTAGCTAAATCTTCAAGAAAAAAGGCATTCGTGATATCCATTTGAAATAAAGGCCAGTTTCAAGTAGTGACAAAGGTAAGAATGCATCGAAAAATTGTCAACTTGGAAATAGGGGAAAAGGTCTCATTGTAATTGAGTCTTTCTTGTTAAGAGATTCCTTTGGCAATAAGATGAGCCTTGCATCGATCCACTATGCCATCATATTTGTATTTGTACGAAAAAACCATTTGCTCGTGATAGGACGATGGCCTATAAGTAGGGAAACTAGGGACCATGTTTGTTGATTAGAGAGAGTTGCGAGTTCAAGTTGCATAGCTTCACGCCATTTTGGATCTAAAACAATCTGAGCATCATATTGGGGTTCAAAAACACTTGAAATATTGTTAACAAATTGTGTGGGAGAAAGTGAAAGATAATCATAGGAAAGGAAATTTGCTAATGGATATCGAGTACCTAACTTTGAGAAAGATGATGAACTTGGAGTTGCAGTTGATGGCACTATACTAACTTTTCCACAATGAAAATCACACAAAAAAATTGAGGGTTGTTGAGAACGAGTACTACGATGAAGAACATGTGAGTTTGGTGAAAGGGTAGTGTTGAATGGTGAATTTGATTCATTTGGTATGGGAAAAGGATTAGGTTATAGAGGCAACGATAAGAAGGTTTCATTATCATATGTAGAGATAGTGGGTGGTGAGGGATGTTTTGAAGATGTTTCATAAGTGTGGAAAGGAAAGGTTGTTTCATAGAATATTATGTCATGACTTGAAAAAAATTGACAAGTGTGTAGATCATAAACTTGATAAGCTTTTTGGCCGGATGGATATCCTACAAAAATGCATTTGTGAGCACGTGGTAAAAATTTGGCCATTGGTTGGAGATTGGTTGCATAACAAAGGCAACCAAATACTCGTAAATGTGAGTAATTTGGTGGTTTGTTATAATGTAGTTCATATGAGGACTTTTGTTTTAGTAGTAGGGTAGGAAGCCGGTTGATGAGGTAAGCTGCAGTGAGCAAACTTTCTCCCCAAAATGTTTAAGGAAGGTTTGCATGAAATCTTAAAGCTTCACCAACATTTAAAATATCTCTGTGTTTTCGCTCAACTACACCATTTTGTTGAGGTGTTAAGGGGTATGAACTTTGAAAGAGGATGCCAAGGCTAGTCAAATAAGCTTTCATGGAGACAAATTTTGATCCATTGTCACTTTTGATACATTTTATTTGGCAATCAAATTGGGTGTTAACAAATGCAATGAATTTTTTTAGTAGACTTTGTGTTTCAGATTTGAACTTCATTAAAAATATCCATGTGAAATGTGTGTAATCATCTACAATATTCAAAAAATAATGTGCACCATGATGTGTTGCTACTTTATGAGGCCCCCAAATATCACAATGAATAAGGATCAAAAGAGTGTAACATTTGAATTGAACTTAAAGAAAATGATAATTGAGTTTGTTTTGCCAATGGAAAAATTTCACATGAATGTTGAGAATCAAATATAAAGATGGAATTATTATGCTTAAAAATTTGGAGGGAACTTTGGATGGGTGTTCGAGTCTCTTATGCCAAGTGACAATGGTAGGAGAGGTGACCTGATGAATGGAAGATTGAACTAGTGCTAGTAATTGTGAGTGTGGTGTGAGATAGTACAGACCATTAAGCTGCTTCCCCATTCCAATCATCTTCTTCGAAGCTAGGTCCTGTAATATACAAAAGTTAGGATAAAAGTGAATGGAGCAATTTAATGCAGAGGTAAATTGGCTTACGGAAAATAATTTGACATGAAATGATATAGCACATAATATATTTTTAACATGTAGATTATTTGAGAGATGTGCTAAAGTAATTCCAATGATTTTTGAGTATGAGCCATTTGGAAAAGGCACTTTAGAAGGCAAGAGATTATCACATGTTATTGAGTAGGAAATGTGATTTTTGGCACCATTATCGATAATCTAATTTTTTTAGAATGGATCAAGTTGAATTAAGAGATGAGCAAAAAGGTTTTGATATACCTGTGTAATTTGCATGAATATGGTTGTTACCATGGATAAAAGGCTTTGATTTGAGATAGCTCCTCAGGAATGAACTGAAGTGACTACTCTGGGTTTTTTTTGTGCATCTTGTGATATCTTTGTATTGGTATGATTTGCATCAGGCTTTCAGGTTTGATTTAGGGGATGTATATCTTTACCATGCAATTTATGGCTAACTGGGAACCCTATCAAGTAAAAGTATATTTCCACTATATGTGTATTGCCATTATAGTAGGTACATATCAACATCCTTTTAGAACGTTGTGGTTTTGAATGAGAAGATTCCCACTGTCTGGATGAACGTTGAGTTTTGACATTCATAGCATAAACTTGATCATTTCCCTTATTTTCCATCAATTCTATTTTTTTCTCCTCTTCACATAAGAGTGACTATGCTTTCTTGACAGTTGGTAGGGGCTACATTAACATGATTTGACATTTCATAGCAGAACAAGACTCATTGAGTCCCATAAGACATTGTCCTAACTTGTCTCTCATCCCATAATGTTTTTATTTTAGTGTAATTGGTAAAAATAGAGTCTTGGTTTTGTTTTAATTCAACGATAGACCTTGTATTTGATAGTGATGGGAGAAGTCACCTTGTGAAAAATGTTCCTACAAATTGATATAGATTTTGGAAGGCATCTCAACATAGAGAACACTGTTGGCAAGAGCCTCACTTAGAGAGTTGAAAATACATAACAAAACCATATCATTACATCGCTACCAAACTTGATATTTGGTATCTATTTTTCCTAGCATGTTAATGATGCCCTTGATGAATCCGAGCTTGTTTTTAGCACTGAGACTCACCAATATCGAACGTCTCCATATGGCGTAGTTGGTACCATCAAAAACCTTAGACACAAGTACCATCCCGAGATGATAAAAGGCATGGAGAAATAAAGAATTAGAAGGATCAATTGTTGTGGTAGACATATTAAAAAAAAACTCTTGGTGTTTATTGGATTGTCACTTATAGAAGAATTGGGATCCTCAAAAAAAATAATGAAAAAAAGTATTTCATAGAGACATTAGGATCAATGCTTTGATACCTTGTAAAAAAGTGTTGAGGAAATTCTCTATATTTCTCATATATTCATCTTGAGAGGCAAATATAATATATATATACAAATAAAGAATCATTTGTTTTAAATGATCTCAAATAAAGAAGAAAACAAATTAACTAAATTCCTACAATCAAATCTTTATATGTATTTTATTTGTGAAATTAAAATCCCCAAAGTGTCATGCTACCCATTGATTATGTAGGAAACAACTACAATTTATTTTTTTATAATATTTGAGGTTTAGGAAGTGACTACCCTACATATACAACAAAACAAATTAATACATAATGATTTGATATTTTTTTATTTTTTTTATTTAATTATTCTTGTATTATTTTTTTGAATGAATGAAATATGATGTTTTTTTTAAAAAGCCTCATTCATCCGTAAATAAGACTTGAAGGTAGGTCACCTTGCCTTCCTACCTGGGAGGTGGATTATAGAAAACTTACTCCTAACTCATGAAATATCCCATATAAACTAAAAAAAGAGCAACGAAGAAAGTCTTATGTGTGTCAAATTAGATCTACCAAAAGTGATAAGAGTCAAATTATTGCATTTTTGTTATGATTTAAATGTTGATATTTGTGTGAAAATTGCATTTATTTGATTATTTAATCCACAAAAGTCATTTCACGGGTATTTCGTGTTTAAAATGCAATTTCAGGTAAAATCATAATTTTTGAGAAGTTTGGGACAAATTTCAATGATCGGGATTGAGTGCAAATAAAAAGAAAACAAAATTTCAAAATTTGGAATTTAGCCGGCGGCGAGAATATTCTCACCGCCGACGAAAACCTTATAGAGAATACATTGAAAATCATGTAGGGAGCACGGGTTTTGGCAAAGCAATCTCGCCGCCGGCCAAAGCAATCTCGCCGCCGACCAACTTCATCTCACCGCCGGCCAACTTCACCTCGCTGCCGGCCACATTGATCTCGCCGCCGACGAGATTTAGTAGAGCAAAAATTGTAACTTTTCTAGAAATCTCGCCGGGGCAAGAATAATGTTGCCGTCTGCGAGTTTCGTCCGAAAACACATTTTTTATGTTGTTTTGTTCCAAAATTGCCCCCCAAACCCTAGATCTATATATACAATATGATGGAGAAAGAGGGGGAAGGTAGAAAGAGGAGTTCAAAGATATTTTTGGAGGAAAGAAGGAAATTTTGGAGAGAAAGTTTGGAGAAGCTTGAAGGATCTTCACCATTGTTGCTACCAAGTCTTCATCTTCTAGAGTTTTTCATCTCTTCTCCTTAGCTTTTATATTCTACAGTTTATTCAGTTTTGTTATTCATGGATTCAATAGAAATAATGGTTGTTCTTATTTCCGTTATGAACTAATTCATTTTTGCTAAGGCTATGATGTAGTTGAATCAAGGAAATTTGATTTCTTTTGTTATTGTTATATGAGTTCATTGTTTTCAAGTTTAATATTTATTTCCATGCTTAATGCTTTTAAATTTCTGGCCAAGATTTAGATGATTAGTTGTATTATATTGAGACCGAGAGGAAATATGTAATGAATGCTTCTTGTGATAAATATCGTATGTTGAATGCGAGTGTGAGAACTAATGCATGATGTATGTGGTTATTCTAGAAATTCCATAAATCGCAATGTGCTTGTTTGTGATTAAATCTTCATTGAAATATAGTTGGTTTTCATAGATAAGTAATTCTAATATAACTCGAGAGAGAGTATTAGGTAAATTTGGGTTTTTCAACCATCACTTTTACCTTTGATTCTCATATAACATGACTTGAAATCGGATTGAATTGATTTAGAGAAATCAAATGCCTTAGCGTTTTTAATCATTTGTGAACAACATTAAATTTTGTTATTTGCGTTTAGTTTTATGTTAATTTTCTTTTTAAACAATTTCAACAATTCGGTTTTCAAATAAAATTAGGATTAGTCAATTTCGGTACTTAGTAACGCCATTCCTTGTGGGTTCAATATCCGTACTTTTGTACACTTTATTACTTGAACGATTCGTACACTTGCGAAAATAAGCATCAAAAAGCTTATAATCTTGTTGAATGGAATTTCCTTCTATCACTCACACACAACTTGGGCTTTTGAGCTAAATTTTGTCATCTTATTCAACAATGCATTTCAACTATCATTTATTCTGTATTATTGAAAGGATCCCCTTATGACACTCTCACACCATAACGTGGTCTCAAACCCCTTATGATACTCTCACACCATAACGTGGTCTTAAACAAGGCAATCTTTTTTCACCTTATTTTTTTACTAGCTTTGAATTTTTTTCTAGATTCATCTCTCATGAAAGGAGACTTTGCATGGCAAAAAAAATCAATAGATCTTCCCCTGTAATTTCTAATTTAATGTATGTAGATGATCTAGTTATTTTTGCAAGAGGCAATATGAAAGAAGCAACCACCATTTAATCTATATAGGAGAAATACTGCTTGTGGTTTGGGGAGCATGCAAACCTTAATAAATCTATGATTTATTTGTCAAGCAACTTAAATGGAGATCATAGTCATCGAATATGCTCATTGCTTAAGATTCAAAAAGCCACAAGTCCTATCAAATATTTAGACAATCTTTTATTGTTGAATGGATGTAAAAAAATGGATTTCAATTTTATCATTGAGAAATTGAAATCCAAATTGAATAGCTAGAAATGTAAACTTCTCTCACAAGTTGGTAGGACAACTTTTATCAAATCAATACTATATATTATTCTTATTTACTCGATCAGTACCTTCAAAATTCCAGTAAGAAAGACATTTTTTTACACGTTTAGCCTAGTCATAATTCTATCAACCAAAAGAAACATGAGGCTTATGTTTTGGTAAAATTTAAGATTTCAATCAAGCTATGTTAAATAAAGTGTCATGGGATATTATTATTAACCCTAAGAAGTTATAGATCACAGTTCTCAACAGTAAATACCTAAAAAATCAAAAACATTTATAGTACAATCCAAGACCTCATATTCTTATATTTGGAAAGGGCTACAATAGGATAAAGAGCTAATTATGAAAGGTAGTTATTGGAAAATTGGAAATGATGAAAGCATAAATATTTGGGATAATTCTTGAATCTCATGATTACCTTTTCAAAAAATGACTCCTTCTACACAAAACAGTCACAATTCTCAAAACATAACTCCTTCTACACAAAAAAGTCACAATTCCATGTTAGTCCATCCATATGAACTTTTTCATTGGAACCCCAACATATAATGGAATTCTTCTCAAATTGACAAGATTTTCTCAACTCATGTGGGAGCTTTCATCAATGCTTTAAAACCTCTATGCTTAGATAAAAAGAATTCCTTAAAATGGTTCAAAATAGTTGGTAAAAAATTACTCGATCGAATATGCCTACCTCACACTCATCAAACAACGAGGTAATTATGATCATATGGATTTTTGAAAAAAGATTTGAAAAGTTAAACTTTTCAAAATACAAACTTTTTCTATGGAAAATTTTAAAAGGAACACTTTTCATAAAAAATATTTTTGGTAAAGTTATACTCTTTTTGGATCTTACTTATCGACTTTGTCACAAGGAATTAGAAGACACAGAACATCTCTTCATTGGATGTGAAATTTTACAATCCTAGTGGTTCTATTAGAGAATATTCTTTGGCATTTCACAACAAAATTGGACATTTACACATATGTTAACATGTTACTTAACCTTCCCACAACACTATTACCTCTTAGTCTACCAATTCACCATTTCACCTTACTAGCTATTATTATGCTTGAGCAACTCTGGTATCTTCGAAATCATATTAGTTTTAACAATGGAAGGTTAGACCCTAATTACCAACTGGTCAATATTTCCCTCATATTTGAAGAATTTTAAAAAAATCTTAATTATTGATAAGCATGTGAGTTCTTCTGTTCAAGAGGATATTGTAGTCTATATCCTTCAAATTAGAAACCCCTCCAAAATCTACAATAGAATACAATGTTGATTCTAGTTGGAAAAATGGAAATACAATCATTGAATTATGATTTTAAAACGTCCAGGTAACATAATTTATACTTGGTCCTATCCTTTATTTACTACTTTTATGAAGATTGCAGAAGCTTTTGGCTTTCAATGCTACAATAGATCATGCCTTCACTAGAATTTACAAATAATTTTACATAGAAAGAGATACAAAATTTATTGTGGAAGCTTTGATGGAAGACAATTGGCAATCTGTTTCTCATAACATCAAAGAAGTAATATTACAAGGTCAAAACAAGTTGCATCTTTTCAAGATGATCTCATTTCATTGGATCACTCGGGAGTTGAACACTAGAGCTCATAGTAATGTTTCACTTTAGCAATCATGTTATTTTGATTAGGTGACACATAAATGTTATAATTCCAAGTCTTTTCCTAGTAGGCACTTTCTGCTTACTTCATTGTTAGTAAAACAAATTAAGACTTGAACTCTAGAACTTCATCATATTCAAATAAGCTCTATGTTATAGAGTTATAGCCTAAAATTATTGAAACTAGTACTTTAGTGAATATCACGCTTTATGAACAATGTGAGCAATCTAATTGCCTTAGCGTGATGTTCATTACAACTAAGTTCTCGGTTAGTATTCGTGGTTCTGTTTATCAGTATAACAATGTTTGGAACCTATTAAAAACCATTGATGATCAATTTCTCACTTCAGATAAGGCTATGAAAAGCACCTTTATTATGAATTTCTTTTCCTTAAGACTCACTAGTGAGAAAGGTAAATCTCAAAACAAACATAAAGGGAAAGAGATAGTTCCACCTCAAGTTGATATTAAGAAAGAAGCAAAGTGTTTCTTCTCAAAAAAGAAGGGATGCATGAAGAAGGAATGTATCAAATTCTAGAAAAGACTTGAGGGAAAAGGTAATCCAACCTCATTTGTTTTTTATGAATCTAATATGGTTAATGTTAATATTAACACTTAATGGATTGATTCTGGATCAACAATCCATATTGCAAACTTCTTACAGGGTATGTAAAACCTAAGGAAGCTAGTAGAAAGTGAGTATTACATCTTATCCGGTAACAAGATGGGCTTACATGTAGAGGTTGTAGGGACATGTAGTTTGATTTTAAGTAGTGGTTTTATTTTAGAATTAAAAAAGACCTTTTATGTTCCAAGTTTCTCTAAAAACTTGATTTCGATTTCAAGACTTGTATCTTTAGGTTATTCCTTTCACTTTTTAGAAACATCTTTTAGTTTATTTAATAAATCTAATTGTATTGGGAATGATATTTTGTCTAATGGTCTTTACTGCATTAATTTACAAAATAATGCCACTCATAACGCTATACATGTTCAAGCTAGCACTAAAAGGTGTATTATTGACGAGGACTCTTCTACATTATGACATAGGATATTATGACATATCTCCATAGAAATAATTAAAAGATTAGTGAAATATAGGGTACTTAGTACTTTAGATTTTATTGATTTTGAGACATATATGGATTACATTAAGGAAAATCAGACTAATAAGTCAAAGAAAGGTGTCGATAGGAGTTCAAGAATATTAGAAATCATACATACTGACATATGTTGTTCAGAAATGGACATTCAAGGTCAAGAATATTTTCACCTTTATTGATGATTTTTCTCGATATATGTATCTCTACATGCTTCATAATAAGAGCGAAGCATTAGATGCTTTCAAGGGCTTTAAGGTTGAAGTAGAGAAACAATGTAAAAAACAAATAAAGCTCGTGAGATCAAATAGATGTAGTGAATATTATGGTAGATATAATGAGAATGGACAAGCACTAGGTCAATTTACTAAGTTTCTTCAAGAGCATGAGATAGTTGCCCAATACACTATGCCTGGTTCACGAGATCAGAATGGTGTACCAAAAAGAAGAAATAAAAAATTATTGGACATGGTACGTAATATGCTTAGCTACTCCAATCTTCCTAATCCTTGTGGACTTAAGGTTTAAAGACGGGTGTGTATATATTAAACTAAGTTCCAACCAAGACCCTCAAAGATGCCATTTGAATTATGGAAAGGATGGAAACCGAGTTTGTGACATATATGCGTTTGGGTATGCCTGTCTGAAGTAAGGATTTATAATCCACAAGAGAAGAAACTAGACTCAATGACCATTAGTGGGTATTTCATTGGATATGTTGAAAGGTCTAAGGGATATAGGTTTTATTGTCCTCATAGCACTAGGTTTGTGGAATCAATAAATGATTTTTTTAGAATGACTTGATTAGTGGGAGCGATCAATCCAAGGGCATTGGTCCAGAGAAAGATCATTTAAATGCTCAGTGTGCCACTTCAAGTAATGGACTAATTGTTGTTTTTAATAACTCATCTCGAGTACAAAATGTGTGTTGAAGAACAAATCTTGGAAGTACCATAAGTTGTTGATTCTGATCCAGTAGATGAAGAAGTTCAAAAGATGCCTGAAGTTGTTGAACAACTAGCTGAACAACATGATCCTACTCCTCAGGATAATTTTGAAGCAGCATTTAGAAAATCTACTAAAGTAAGGAAATCGACAATTCCTAGTGATTATGTTATGTATCTACAAGAGCGTGACTATAATGTTGGAGTCGAAAATGATCATGACATTGGTTGCCTATTTTGATTAGGATTTGCATCAAATAGATGTGAAAATGACTTTTCTTAATGGTAATATAGAGGAAGAGGTTTATATGAAACAACTTGAAGGATTTTTCTCTACTAATGGTGAGCATTTGGTTTGTAAGCTTAATTAATCCATAAATGGATTAAAACAAGCTTATCATCAATGGTGTTTGAAATTCCATAATGTCATCACTTCATTTGGTTTTGAAGAGAATGTCATGGATCAATGTATATATACCAAGAGGTTAGTGGGAGTAAAATATTTTTTAGTGCTATATATGGATGATATTTTGCTTGCAACCAATGATAAATGTTTGCTACATGAGGTAAAACAATTCCTTTCTAAAAAATTTGATATGAAAGATATGGGTGAGACATCTTATGTCATTGGCATTAAGATCCACAGAGATAGACTTCGAGGCATCTTGGGTTTATCTTAGGAAACCTAAATCAATAAAGTTTTAGAGAGATTTCGAATGAAAGATTGTTCACCAAGTGTTGCTCCTATTGTGAAGGAAAATAAGTTCAATTTGGACCAATGCCTAAAGAATGATTTTGAAAGACAAAAAATGAACATTCCATATGTTTTTGTTGTTGGAAGCTTGATGTATGCTAAGGTTTGCACTACGATATCAGAGTAATCCAGGTTTGGACCACTGGAGAGTTGTTAAGAAAGTGATGAGGTGCCTTCAAAGAACCAATGACTATTTGCTAATGTATAGATGAACTGACAATTTGGAAGTAATTGTCTATTCCAATGCGAACTTCGTTGGTTGTGTTGATTCACGCAAATAAATATTTGGTTACATTTTCATGCTTGCCGGTGGAGCCATGTCTTGGAGGAATGCAAAGTAGTCCTTGACTGAAACTTCCATTATGGAGGCCGAGTTTGTGTCATGTTTTGAGGCCACATCACATGATGTATGGTTAAAGAGTTTCATTTCTGGGCTTAGAATAGTTAAATCTATTTCTAAGCCATTGAGATTGTATTGTGATAACTCAACTGCTATATTTATGGCTAAGAACAACAAGAGTGGTAGTTATAATAAGCACATCGACATCAAATACCTGACCATAAGAGAACGTGTCAAGAAAAAGAAAGTGGTTATTGAACACGTTAACACTGAGTTAATGATTGCTGATCCTTTGACTAAGGGCATATCACCATTGAAATTTAAGGATCATGTAGAGAAAATGGGAATGAGTTCCATTTTATAAAGGTATATATGCAGTTTATACTGAAACTCTTATATTGTAATATTTTCTCATATTTATGTACACATTAATTTATTTGAGAAAATATATTTTGTATTGGACCAAGAATAAATATAGGATTTATTTATTAAGTTTTGTTACCACATAAATTGTAATACTTGAGAAACTAAGTACATTGTAATGCATGGAAGATAATACTCTCTTTTAGAGGACCTATCACCATGATTGATGTGTTTATTTTTTAAGAAAGATAATCGATGGGATTAAGTTAAACGTTTGGACCAAGTGGAAGAATATAACCAATTTTCTGTTTAAACTCTCCAATTTTCATTTATGTTTTTCTTTAATGAATCATTTAGTGCTCCAAATGTTTTTGTCATTGAAGAGCTCGTCGGTTATGATTGAAGCTGGTAACAATACTGATGCTTTGATGGGAAGCACGACTATAAAATGAATGTCATGGTTCCTAAGCTCAATACATAATTCTAGTGTATTACATCATCTATTTGAGATGTTGTTAAGAGTTTAAAAGTTCTTAACACAAAGAGAAAATAAGTTTCGATCAATTTAGAGCTTTAAGAACAGTTTCAATGAATGGAGGTAAGATCTTTACTTTACTTGTTTTCGATCCCTTTAATTTATTTATTTTACGTTTAGTTCGATTAATTAATGTTTACATTAGGAATGACATACAATTCTACCCAAAAGGGGATTGTGTTGAAATTGTATTTTTTAAAGTTAAAATCTGGATTATAGTGATTAAGAACCATCAAAGATCCATCAAGATTTCAAATGCACTTTTCCCATACCTTCCTCTTATCATCCACGACTTGGAAGGAAAAGACAAACACATTCTGCCCTTCATCAAATTCAGATACAAAAAGACGTCCCATTGGAGACCAATAGTTTTGAAAGAGTTATAAACATGGGAACGACTTATTTTATCCTTGTTCCATATTTTACCAATGAGAGATTTTTCAGCTGATGCTTAGAGGATGGTTTTGTTTGGAATTAGTTCAACTTCAAAATCTTTCCTACCGACTTCCACCAGAGTTGAATAAGGTTGTGCATGCATCATCTTTTGGTAGTTGTGGCTGTTGCTTTCCTTCGTTTTCTACATGCAGAAAGAAAACCAACAACATGTATCATGCATGCAAAGGAAGGTAAGTGTAAATGGCTCCAGAAGAAAGAAGATTAGCTTAACATTGATAAAATTTTTGAAGAAATTATCATACAATATGCATTTGTAAGAACAAGAGAAAATTCCTTTTAAGGAAATTAGAATTTTTAGAGATGTATTCTCTCCAAGAAAGGCAAAATAACTACATAAAGAGACTTTTTACTTAAAAGTTTAAAGGAGACACACGAAGATAGAACTCAAAGAAAATATATTACCGAAGAGGAAAGGAACCAAATAACAGAAAGGAGGGAAACAAAAACTGTTAGCTGAGAGACTTTGTAAGTTGAAGAGAGAAATCGTCTTAGAGAAATAGATAAGAAAGAAGGAGATAGTAAAAAGCTTTGCTACAACCCGTTATACCTAGAGAAGATCAGGAGGTTTAACAGAAATGACGTCGGAGCTAAATACATTATCATAAGCAAGCACAATATTAATGAAAAAGTTTATCTCTCTAAGGGTCTTTCTCTCACTAGTGAAGGATCGTGGGATTTAGTTTTTCTTTTTCTTTTTTATTCCTTAAGGAATTTGGGTTTTCATTATTTAGTTTTTTAGTTAAAAATAAAATTAGTTAATTTTTTTATATATCAAAAATATCCTTCTAAATTTTAAATATAGACATTTTATGATATTTTAAATAAATTAGTGCATAAATAACTAATTTATATATTAAAATATAACTTTTTAAAAATTATGGATAGCTATTTTTGCATTTTGATTGCTTCAATATACTATTAGTAATCTTTTCCTTGGGTAACCGGCTGAGAAACAGAGAATCAGGAAGAGAGAAGAGATGATCGGACTTGAGAGAGAAGAGATGATCGGACTTGAGAGAGAAGGTAAAGAAAATATATGAGAGAAAATACTACTTTTATATTTTTTATTTTAATTAAAAATTTTAATTTTATCTTTACAAAATAATTTTTTTTAAAAGAATAAAATATATTTACCCAGTCTTGCTCTATAAACTTTTTCCCTTTCATGATGGAATCATAGAAACAAAGGTACATTCGAAATATAACTTCGGACCTATATAATATTCAAAAACCAAAATTATATCAAGGAGAGACTTTCAAAAGTTGTTAAATAATACAGATTTTAAAGACTGGGTAAATTTTGACAAAATCTTATGGATTTATTTCATGACGTTAATGTATTTGGTTTTTTATTTATAAGCAAAATATAAACGAAAAAATTAAAGAATTATAATAAAAAATTCATAGAACTTAAACAATCAAGGTGTATAGTTAATGTTAGAAATATTTAATGATTGTATTTTATTTTGTATCTTAAGGAATATAAATAGTGTCTTTATATAAGAGTTACAAGTAAACTAGATATGTTTAAAACAAACTATATATACATTAGCATATATGATATACATTAATATGTTAATAGATTCATATTAATAGTCTTCATAAAACTAAAGGTGGATGTGAGACTAATTTGAGGTTGTCAACTAAATTACGAGTGCGTCCTTTAGAAAGTGTCTTAGTAAAGATATCTGCAAGTTGATCGTTAGAAGAGACGGATACTGGCTCACTTGATGAACAACATAAGAAATGTCTAGACGAGTAACTGTAAGATAAACAAGGCTGTCAATCAATTTTCTGCAAAGAGAAGGATTAGAAAATGGTTCCTCCCCTCTGAGGGTGTCAGATGTGCATTAAGTTCAACTGGAGTGTCAACAGTCTTGTTGTTAGTGAGTCCAACTTGCGATAAAAGGTCAGATGCATACTTGGCTTGAGTGATATAAAGACCATCTGTGGAATGAGTGATCTCAAGACCCAAGAAATAGCTAAGATGTCTAAGGTCTTTCATTTCAAACTACTGACTAAGAAAATCCTTGAGTTCTTGAATGCTATTGAGGACATCACCAGTTATGATCATATCATCCACATATAGGAGAAACAAAATGATGCCTTTATCATTGCGATGAAGAAATAAGACAGAATCATAAGGACTGGCAGTGTAACCCAAGCGAAGGATGGTGGAGCTGAACTTGGCAAACCATGCTCGTGGAGCTTGTTTAAGGCCAAAAAGTGCACGTCAATGGTGGCAAACCTTGTTTATTTCAACAGAAAGACTAGGAGGAGGTTGCATATAGACTTCTTCATGCAGATCCCCATTAAGGAAGGTATTTTTAACATCCATATAAAAAAGGTCCCATTTACTAGCAATGGCAACAACTAAGATGGCATGAACAGAGGAGATATAGGCAATTGGAGCAAAAGTTTCTTCATAATCAATCTCATATTCTTGTGTAAAACCTTTTGCAACAAGAAGAGTCTTGTAGAGCTCGATGGACCCATCAAAATAAGTCTTGATCTTATAGATCCACTTACAAACAACCACAACCTGACCAGAAGGGAGAGTAACTAGATCCCAAGTATGGTTTTTGGTTAATGCATCAATTTCTTCTTTCATTGCAATCTGCATAAAGAGTCAGTAGATGCCTCATGATAGGTGTGAGCCTCATAGAGTGTATCAATGGTAGTGTAACAATGATAGTAAAATAAATGTGCAGGAATGGATCTTACCTGGATTGAGTAGTGAGGTGGATTGTCTTATGGAGGATCTTCAGGCAAAGTAGGAGAAGGGGACCTATGCTCAAGGTGGGGTAGCTTGTCATCAACTAGCTCATCTACAACCTATCTAGGAGAATCATCAAAAATATTTGAAGATTGAATAGAGAAGTCCAAAGGATGATCAAGAGTATCTATAGAAGGAACATGAGACTCATCTGAAAAAATTTCTAAAATAGAAGAGTTAGTTAGGGAAGAATGAAAATGAGAAAGTTCAACAAATAAGCGATGTTCCTAAAAGACAACATTACGGGAAACATGAAGACGATGCGAGACAGGATCATAGCACCAATACCCTTTTTGAGTTTCACCATAACCAAGAAAACAACAAAGTTTAGATCGAGGCTCAAGTTTGTTGTGCTTATGAGGCTGAAGAAGAACGAAACATGTAGATCCAAAGGAACTAAGGTAATTATAGTAGGATATAACCCAAAAAGGCGCTCATACAGAGTTTGATTATGAATGATAGTGCTTGGAATGCAATTAATGGCATTAATAGCATGAAGAACGGCTTCATCTCAAAATGGGGCAGGAACTTTGGTAGAAAGAAGAAGAGCATGTATAGTGTCAAGAATATGATAAAGTTTTCTTTCAACTCGACCATTTTTTTGAGAGGTGCTTGGACAGGTTAGATGATGTACAATGTTATGTGAATGTAACAGAGCTTGAAAAGCATATTGAGTATATTCAAGAGCATTATCAAATTGAAAAGTTTTGATATGTTTAGAGAATTATGTTTCAACCATTTTTGCAAAGTTACTATATATTCACTACTACAAAAAGAGGTATTTAAGTCGCTGTGTAAAGTCGGTTTTTTCCAAAAACCAACTTATAATGAATTTAAAGTCGGTTCGGTGTAAAACCGATGATATCCACGTCGAACGTAGCATCGGTTAGCCACGTCAACCGATGCTAGCCACGTGGATAGCGTCGGTTCTCCACGTCAACCGACGCTACCCACTTAATATATCCAGCTTTCGGGCAAATTTTTACGTAGAAACCCATTTTCCTTCCTTTCTCCTCCAATTTCTTCCTCTCTCTTCTCCATTTTCCTACACCGCGCGCCCCCTTCTTTCTAAATTTCCGGCCACCTCCGACCACCATTTGTAACGTTGTTTTGTAAGTTATATTTCTCTTCTCATTATCTTTCAGATCTACTATTTTTTTGAGCGAAATATTACAATTTTTTTATACCCATTTTTTGTATAAATTTTTTATGTAGATATGTTTTTTATTTTGTTTGACTTATTTTATGTGAAAATAATATCTGAAATGTTGTGGTTTTGATGGATTATATATAATTATTTTGCGTGGATAATAAATAATTATAGTAGAATTTTGTAGTTTTTTCTGTATAAATTTTTGATGTAGATATGTTTTTTTATTTTATTTGACTTATTTTATGTGAAAATAATATCTGAAATATTGTGGTTTTGATGGATTATATATAATTATTTTGCGTGGATAATAAATAATTATAGTAGAATTTTACAGTTTTTTCTGTATAAATTTTTGATTTAGGTATATTTTTTATTTTGTTTGATTTATTTTATGTGGAAATAATATCTGAAATGTTGTGGTTTTGATGGATTATATATATTTACTGTGCGTGGATAATAAATAATTATAGTAGAATTTTGCAGTTTAATATTCAGTTTGTTTTATATTTTGTATAAATTTTTGACATAGGTATGTTTTTTATTTTACTTGTTATTATGTTTGACTTATTTTATGTAAAAATAATATCTGAAATTTTGTGGGTTTGATTTACTGTGCATGGATAAATTTATTTATATATTATAAGTAATTATATTTTATTAAGTAGAATTTTGCCGCTTATATTATTCAGTTTGTTTTATATTTTGTATAAATTTTTGATTTAGTTATGTTTTTTATTTTACTTGTTATTATGTTTGACTTATTTTATGTGAAAATAATATCTAAAATGTTATGTGTTTACTATGCGTGGATAAATTTATTTATATATAAATAATTATATTTTATTAAGTAGTGAATAAAGAAAAAATAAATGTTTTTTTAAATTTGTAAGAAATTATATTTGTATAAAAGTTATACGTGCTATCTATTGACTCTTAAAAAATTATAAATATATATATATTAATAAAAATCAAATAATAACTAAAAACTAAGTATTATTATTATTATTATTTATATATGCTACTTATGTGTTAAAATACTACAAATATGTTACTATATATAATAGTGCCTATATACTTCTATAGAATGTTATATACGTATAATTAATATTACTTTTTAATTATGATATAGTAATATGCATAGAAATTAGAATCAACCACAAAATATGTGATTGGTTTTTATATATTCATGCTAACATGTTGCTTATTTTTTAATTTGTATAGAAATGGTTTTGTAAAATGATTAAAATGATAATTGTTTTGCATTATGTATGTTTTGATATATATTCTAATAATTAGGAAATTTATATATAATAATACTTCAAATATATTCATTTTATACATAATTAAGTAATATGTTTATCTGATGTCATTAATAGAAAATGGACAAATCTTGGATGTCAAAGTGTAGAATTGAGCAAGACTATATTTCTGGAGTTGAAAGTTTCATGGAATTTGCTTGTAGAAATAATAATACTGGAAATAGTAATACTGGAACTAGTATGATTCGTTGCCCATGCGTTAAATGTAAAAATGAGCGATTTCATGAATTTGATGAGGTTAAGTATCACCTTATCCGTAATGGTATTCTATTGAGCTATAAATGTTGGTATTATCATGGAGAAAATATTGATAATATTCATGTAAAAAAGATAAATAAGAATGTGAGTGGATTACATACATCTTATCATAATGTACAGACAGAAAATATGTTTCATGATGTTGAAGATCAATTACGAGAGGATGATCCCGAAACCTTTAATAAACTTATAGAAGATGCCGAAAAATCGTTGTATCCAAAATGCAAAAAATACACTAAAATGTCGAGATTGGTTCATTTGTACAATGTGAAGGCAAAACATGGTTTTTCTGACAAGGGATTCATAGAATTACTAAATCTACTAGTCGATATGTTTCCTCAGGGTATTGAATTGCCATCTTCAATGTATGAAGTGAAGAAATCTCTTAGTCGATTTGGCATGGAATATCATAAGATTCACGCTTGTCCTAATGATTGCATTCTTTATAGAAAAGAATATGAGACATTACATGATTGTCCTATGTGTAAATAATCGAGATGGAAACATGGTACAAATGAGAGTACAACACATAAGAAAGGCGTGCCTACAAAGGTTCTTTGGTACTTTCCTCCGATTCCTCGCTTTCAAAGGTTGTTCAATAGTAAATATACATCAAAGATGTTGACCTGGCATTCAGATAATCGATCTGATGATGGGGTGCTACGTCATTCTTGTGATTCTCCAAATTGGAAAGTAGTAGATAATTTATCTCCTCAATTTTCATCTGATCCGCGCAATCTTCGTCTTGCTATTGCTGCTGATGGAATTAATCCACATAGTTCCCTCAGTAGTAGATATAGTTGTTGGCCAGTAATTATGGTAACATACAACCTTCCTCCCTAGTTGGGTATGAAAAGAAAATTCATGATGTTAACATTATTGATCTCAGGACCCAAACAACCCGGTGTTGATATTGATGTATATTTGCAGCCTCTGATAGATGATTTAAAGACGTTATGGAATGATGGTGTAAATGTTTACGATGCACATAAAGAAGAATACTTTAACTTGAAGGGGTCCTTTTATGAACAATTAATGATTTTCCTGCCTATGGAAACTTATCAGGACATGCAACAAAAGGTTACAAGGGATGTCATATATATAGTGATGGAACTTCTGCAACTTATCTTGTTCACGGACGAAAGATGTCTTATAGAAGACATATAAGATTTTTACCATCTGGACACAAGTTTAGATACCAAAAGAAACCGTTCGATGGTGAAGAAGATCATGATCATGCAACTCGACCTTTGCGAGGTATTGAGATATTAAGGCAATTGAATGGGATGACATTCAAACGATATGGAAAGATGAAAAAAACTCACTAAGGTAGGGAAACGAAAGAGGTCAACTAATGAAATGGGTGAAAATGAAAAAGAGTTTGAACCGACTTACCATGGTTGTTGGAAAAAATCAATATTTTGGGAATTACCTTATTGGAAAGACCTACACATTCGTCACATCTTAGATGTCATGCACATTGAGAAGAATGTATGTGAGAGCTTGATTGGTACTTTACTTAATATACCTGGAAAAACAAAGGATGGAATTAAAGCAAGATTGGATTTAAAGAAACAAGGGATAAGACCTGCATTGGAACCAAGAGTGGAAAATGGTAAGAATCGAACATACTTACCACCAAAGATCATATACAATGTCAACAAAAGAGAAGGATGTGTTTTGTAAATGTTTGGAGGGTGTGAAAGTTCCGATGGTTACTCATCCAACTTAAGAAATTTTGTGTCTATCACCGATAAGAGATCGTATGGATTGAAATCACATTTGCCATATCTTAATGTAACAGTTATTACCAGTTGCTATTAGATCAATTCTTCCAAAACATGTTCGATTATCAATAATTCGGATTTGTTCATTCTTCAATACAATATGCAAGAAATCTATATCAATTGGCGAGTTAAATTCTTTACAGAAAGAAATTGTAGAGACTTTGTGTCTAATTGAAAAATATTTTCCTCCTTCTTTCTTCGATATAATGATTCACTTATGTGTTCATTTAGTTCGAGAGGTTCAATTGTGTGGTTCTACTTACTTAAGGTGGATGTATCCTTTTGAGAGATATATGCAAGTCCTTAAAGGATATGTAAATAATAGAAATCGACCTGAAGGATGTATGGTGGAACGCTACATTGCTGAAGAGGCCATTGAGTTTTGTTCTGAATACTTTAGTGGTTGCACTGAAATTGGGAATCCTATGCACAAGTTATTCTTAGAATGTCACATGATCCAAGTAGGTAACCCTATGCTTGGTGGAAGTAAGAAATTATTTATTGATCGCACTCGATGGGAAAAAGCACACCGAATCATTTTGGTAAATAATAATGAGGCACAACCGTACATAGAGTAAGTGATGTTTTTGTTTCATGATTGCAAAAATCATTTTTTATTTAACTATTAATGATGATATATAATTTAATATATATTTAATAACATTACAGGATGCATTTAAACTTATTGAAGATCGATCCTCGTTATAAAAAAAAGGAGGAGAAAAATGGTTGTATGATGAACATAAGCGAGAGCTTATTAATTGGTTTCGCAACCACGTAAGTATCACAAACAAAAATTCATGCATGTATCTTCCTAGATCTATTCAATGTTTTAAAACTTTGCTCTAAACACATTTTGTGTTTTTGTATACATAGATTCGAGATTAACTCAAGAAACCCAATCATAAAATATCAGAAAGTTTACAATGGCTTGCACATGGGCCAAAATTTGATGTCAAATCATTTTATAGTTTCACAATAAATGGATCGAGGTTTACGACTCAAGCTAGGGACAAAGTCCGAGTAAATCAAAATAGTGGGGTGAAGATGGTTGCACAAACTATGCAATTTGCCAGTTCAAAAGATGCTAATCATGTACTTTCTGATAGAACATATTATAGTATAATACAAGAGATTTGGGAATTGGATTATGAGGTCTTCCATGAAACAGTTTTCTTGTGTGATTGGGTCGAAGATGTTATCAATGTTGGATATAAAATAGATGAGTTTGGATTTAACCTTGTAAATTTATCCAGGATAAGTCACACTGATGATCCTTTCACGTTAGCACTTCATGCAAAACAAGTATTTTATGTGAGCGATCAGATTGATTCAAGATGGTCTGTTGTGTTAACACCTCCACAAAAAGAGTTTTACCATTGTGATGTTGTAGAAGATGATGACTCTATGCTTGATACATTAACCAATATTAGTAATTTCTCAAATAAATTGCCTAATGTATGTGATGATCTAATTGATGATGATGATGATTCTTCGTCATGGGCTCGAAAAGATTGTGAAGGAATATATGTATATGATCAACAACCTAATTAAACATAACATATGTTCTATATTGTTGTAATAACTCTTATATATATGTATGTTCCTAAAATTGTCAATTAATTTATATTTCTTCATTGTTTGCAGATATTTCATGGATATTCGAACAACAGAGATTGTAGATCCAAATGATCCATTGCGGTATTTGAAAAGAAGGGGTTGGGCGATTATACTTGATGCTCCACTTAACCCAGATGATAGAATACCTGTTCTATTTGATGCTACTTGTAATCCAATAGGGGAAAATGGTCAACAATTGAAATCCTCTATTGGTCGACTTGCAAAGTCCAGTATACCAATCAATATAAATGATTGGTCTGAGGTTGACGAAGCAGAAAAGTTCAAAATATGGATAACCATTTGTGTAAGTCTCTTATATTTTATAATCAATATATATATTATATTAGGTGTATATCTAATCTTTTGTACTGTTTTTTACAGAATCGTTACAAAGTCGATGACAGTTGGAAGGGCAAGTGTTATAAAATTGCAAATAAGGCGTGGAAGGAATACAAGACTTCCAGATTGGCAAGAAATTATGTGTTTCCATATTTGGAAACACTTGATGAGAATGAAATCTACAAAATTCCTAAAGGACACCCATGGACTACACCTCAAGTTTGGAAAGAATTTGTGGATTATAGACGTACAGATAAATTTCAAATTATTAGAGATCATCAGAATGTACAAATGCATAACATTCTTCCTAACCGTACTGGAAGGTCTTCAAATCCTGAAGTTAGATATAGAATGGTATTATTAATTTGTCTTAATTTATAAATATTTTTATATTTATTTTCCTCAATTTAATTTCATGTCATTGTTAATAAAATTTTCATAATTTATGTAGGAAGCTGAATTGGGTAGACACATTACGAACTGAATTATACATAGAAACAAAGACTCCCAAAACGAAGAATTCAAGACCGATGACTCAACGAGGAGAAGAACAATTAAATAAGTTGGTTAGTAATTTTGGTTGATAAAAAGTCTTAATGATATTTAATAATTGATATAATAATGAATGATATGTTTGATGGCTTTATTATTTGTAGAGAGCCGTTCAAGAAAAAATATCCAGGGGTGAAATAATCGAAGAGCCTGGAAGAGATGCTTTATATCATGCATTCGGCCGCGAGCATCCTAGTCGTGTTAGGGGAGGTAGCCAATATGATGGTTCTATGGAGTATTTTAACATTCCAAAACAAAAGCCTCAGACGATAAGTAAGGAGAAGTATACTAAAATTGAAGAAGAATTCAACTCCTTTAAGGCTTCAGTTATGAGTGAGATTGCCACTCTAAAAGAACATCAATCACAACAAATGTCAGCCATGGCATCATGCTACAACCAGGGCATGCCATATTGGCCAAGCATGCAACCATCCATGCCAGGCATACCACCTTCCACGCCAGTCATGCCACAATTCATGCCAAGCATGCCACCATACATGACAGGCTTGCCACCATACATGACAGGCATGCCACCCACGCAATTTCATTGCGCTCTAACTACATCCAGTATGGGATATAGCCATCCTATTAGACCTCACTATATGCCAGGAATGCATATGCAATCAAGTAGTGGTTGATTTTCTCCAATGCAATCTGTATATTCTTACCATAAATCAAACCAAGATGAACATCTTGGTAAGAATGTACATCCAATAGCTACCCCACATGAGAGTCCTCTTTTATTTGATGAATCATATGTGGTAAGATTTTAATTTCTGTTGTATATAATCTATTATTTTTAAATTCTTATTATATGTTGTATTTTTTATATATAACACTTAATTTTTTACAGAATATGAAATGTTTGTTGAAACATCCTTCGTCAACGGACTATGTTGCTATTGGAACGGTACAACAATTGAGCGATGATCGGATGATTCATAATCAATATTTGCCTAATTATTGGCGAATAGTAATTGATCAATCATTGTTTCATGATTGTCCACTACTTGTGCCTTCTGATGCTACCATAGTCCAAGAGGCGGTTGGACAGTATGTGGCTTGGCTGTCGATTCAAGTTATTCTAAATTTTGACGTGGTACTATTTTTTAACTTAAAAGATAACAATTGTTTACTACTATTATTTTATTATATCTTATATTGTTACTAACAAAATCCATATATAATACTTTTTTTAGTCTATTATACCAGATCTCTTAAATACGGCACATTTAAGAGATACAAAGCAAGTATCTCGTGCTAAATCTATGTCTAGTGGCCAATTATCGCGCACCAAGTCATTCAATAAGAAGCCTTGGAAAAAGTATAGTCATATTTATGCGTTAAAATTCAGTAGAAATCTTGGCACTTTGATGACTATTGTTGGGAGGGCATCTAGCATAAATGATGGATGGACTGTGCCACTTCTTATAGAAATTTCTGGTATAGACCTCGGTCAAACGTATATATCGATCGAGTGCTTATTGCAACTATTTGAATATCAAATGATCGATTTAAGTATAATTCAAGTATGGACAAGGTGAGTCCTCAATCTATTTATTTTTCTTTTATTTATGCAGAACATATATAATTATATTTATATTATATAATTATATATATATATCTTTTATATAGGGCGTGTTATTATCGACTTCAATATAATCACTCATCACATTTAGCAATGTTCTATGATTCTTCATATGTCAATCAATATCAAGAGAAGGATGTTAGCATCAGAGCTAAACAATTATGTGATAGAGCATTAACGCTTAACATAAATCAAAAGTTGATAATCCCTTGGCCATTAAGGTTTGAACAAGGCCAAGATCATTGGATGTTGGTCATCATTGATCTGTTTAATAATCATGCTTGGTATTGTGACTCAGCTTCTATAGAACTGAGTAAAGATACAAAAGCAGTTGTTGAAATGTAAGAGTTATAGTTACATATTAGTTTCTTCTATTATTTTTTGTAATATTTAATAAAAACTAACCGTTTTAAACCTTGATAGGGCATGGAAGTTGTGGAACAAGTTTCGAGGCATTGCCCTCAAAAAATCTCATAAGCTTATATGGACAAAAGTTATGGTATGTATAAGTCAATATTAATAATTTTATTAATTTTACAATTGAATAATAAAGATATGAAAATTCATGTACACTTGAATTTTGTAGGTTCCACAACAAAATAATGGAGTCATGTGTGGTTATTATGTCATGAAGTTTATGAGCGAAATCATCACAAATATCAAAATTCCAATTGATGATGTGGTAATATCTTTTATCCATATACATAATTTTTTTAACATATTTGAGTTTGTTTTTGTAAATAAATGAAATTATATTCTTATTTTGATTTTAAATACATGTAGTTCTTTGGTTGGAACAAGACGGGCTACGATCAGCAAATTTTTGATGATTTACGAGAGGAATGGGCAGAACACATGCTTCAAATTATATCATCACAAGAAGAATCAGGAGAAGATTCTGATGATCTTGAATAGCATATGACAACATGACAGTAAATTTTTTAATGATTTAATTTCTCTATCTATTCCTGTGTCTGAAATCACTTGTTTGATTGATGATTATATGACATAGGTATTTAGGGGGATGCATTGTTTTATGGACCTATTTTTGGCCCAAACTACATCTCATATCTCTTTCCTACTTTCCTTACGAACTCATATTAGCACTTTATTAATCATTTGTTTATAAATATGAATTTATCTGGAATCTCTGCTAGTATTTTTAATGATATATATAATGAACTCTAAATATGAAATCAAGTGTAACTCTGATTTCTTACATGGCTTGTGTGAGTTTTGGTGCCCATGAACGTGTTCCATATGTTTAAGGGCACCAAAACTCACACAAGGCAAGTAAGAAATCGGAGTTACACTTGATTTCATATTTAGAGTTCATTATATATATCATTTAAAAATACTAGCAGAGATTCCAGATAAATTCATATTTATAAACAAATGATTAATAAAGTGCTAATATGAGTTCGTTGAATGTCATTGTACGTGGTAATCTCTTTTTTATGGTAATATTTATAATGATTTAATTTCTTTATTCGTATATCTGAAGTTTAGACTACTTGTTTGATGGATGTTTTACGTGCTCATGTGTATGTAGGGGAATATGAATTGTTATATGGATCAGCTGTTTTTTTGTCATAATGCTTGTGAAGGCCAATCAAGATTCTAAGCCAACCAAGCTTACTCGATCGCATAATTACACTTTGACGACATTATTTTATTTGTAATTTAAGTTAACTATATGTATTATATATACATTATTTGTTTTTGTAATAAATTTAATTATCAAGTAATTAAATATATTTAAATTTTTAATTATTTGTATTATTATTTAAATTTTAGTTTTTTTATGCTATATATATTGAATAATACGAAAAATGAGAATAAAAATAAAATAAAATACAGTATGTAAAGTCTGTTCATCCTGTGAACCGACTTTACCCGTAAAGTCGGTTCATCTCGTGAACCGACTTTAAATTTGTTTAAAGTCAGTTTTTAACCGACTTTAATGCCTATTTTTGTAGTAGTGATTGGTAAGATTTTAGAACCAAATTTCATAGGAAAGATACAACTATAATGAGAATAATCATCAATAAAAACAATAAAATAATGAGATCCATCAATATTAGTAATAAGAAAAAGTCCCCAAACATCAAAATAAATTAACTCAAAAATACTATTAGAGATAGATTACTATTATTGAAAGGTAAAGCTGGTTGTTTTCCTAAATGGCATGAAGTACAATCAAAATTGTCTTTGGACATAGAACCCAACAGACTTTTAGAAGCTAATTATTGTACTCAAGTGGATGAAGTATAACTAAGACGAGAATGCTAAAGTGCGAAAGAAGGTAAGGAAGAAACTGCAGTAGTGACAACAACAACAGAGGCAGGAGCAATAGGTGGAAGATGAAGATTATTCACGAGAAATATACACCCAACCCTAGGAGCGATCCCAAGCTTTTTCTCCATCCTCAGATCTTGCATAATACATCTAGAATAGTCAAAAATAAGGCGATATCCTAGTTCAAATAATTATCCCATAGAGCATAAATTATAGGATAGGTCAAGTACATGAAAGACACCAAGAACAGAGAGGTTAAAGGTCAAAACAAAACCTAGACTATTCCCATGCATGGTGGAACCATCAGTTATATGAATATTAAGAGGATGTGGTGTAGGGTCAAGTTTGGAGAATAAAGATGAGTGAGGTGTTATGTGATTACAACAAGCAGAATCAAAAATCCAAGTTTGAGACTTACTGGGCAGAACTGAGAGAGTAGTGGAAAGAGATGCATTACCAGCCATTTGAACAACCTAAGTTATGATCTTTTGTAGTTCAGTAGGGGAGAGGTTGATAGTTGATCCAAAAGATTGGGACTCAGTTGAAATGGAAGGCATCAGTAAAGTAGGCTTAGTATTAGCAACAACAGTAGTAGATTTGTTACGATGGTAACAAGTCTCAATGATGTGGCTATGACACTTGCAAAACTTCTTATTAGTCTGCCTGCGATGATTGCTAAAGCAAGAGGAATCACTTGACTACTGAGGTTGATCAATGGTAGGAGCAGAATAAGGAGTAATAGCCAAAACATTGAACTTTATTTTCGGCTTGTAGGGTTGCAAGCTGAGCTTCTTCTTTAACCAACTCGTTTATGACAGTATCAAGAGAGGAAGAAGGACTACAATTGAGAAACTGACCCCGGATGAGCTCAAAGTCCTTATAAAGTGACATTAGGAACTCATAGAGACGAAACTCATCTCTAACTTTAGCATATTGTTGAGCATCCTTTGGGCATGCCCAAATTGGATCACAAAGATCAATTTGGTCCTAAAGAAAGCGAAGCTGATCATAGTAGTCATTGATGGATTATTCTTTTTCTTGTCGAAGTTGATGCAATTTAACTACTAACTGATATTTTATAGATCCGTGAGTAATGGATTACCTTTTGGCCAACATATCTCATGCTGATTTTGCATCATCAAAGCTACCCAATAGATTGGAAATGGAGGGAACATAAGTATTCTGAATCCATGTGAGGATCATGTGGTTGTGACTATCTCATTCAATCATACGACCAAGATAGGTAGCATCTTTTTCACCTACTCTTTTGACAAGAATGGTAATTTCACTAGAACAGTAATTCCAAAGCATGCGACTCTTAAGAAAACTACACATAGCTTGAGACCAGGATAAGTAATTCTTAGTCCCTTCCAATACAGTATTGATGGGGTGAGGAAGAAAAACATCATTTTTATCCATTTAGAAACACAATATGCAAAAACGAGATCTACGCGAAAAATTGGGTAGGGAGAACCTGATCTACAAAAAGTCAACCCTATAGAAAAGTCAATTGTCAACATGCCAGGTCAACAATCATAGTCAAAGGTCAATGGTAAAAATGTCATGGTCAACGGCGGTCAATAGTGTGGCGATGTCAATAGAAGACGGTTCGATGTGTAAGGCATATGAATCTAACGCGTGGTTTCTGTTGGTGGCGCATGCGAGCTATGATTCTAGCGAGACTTCCACGATTTTGTAGATCTGATCAAGCTCATCATAGTGGTACATACAAAAGAGTTATCAGAGTAAGATGCACGATGAAGACGATGATTGTAGTGATCTTTGTGGTGTGGGACTCCTCAATGACGACGGCTGTTGGCTGGGAACCCAAGGACCACTACTACAAAAAATATCATTAAAGTTGGTTAAAAATCGACTTTAAATTAAATGACTTAAAATTTAAAGTCGGTTCAACTCGGGAACCGATTTAATTTTTTTTTAAAATTTACTCATAGTGCCGGTTGACACCAAGAACCGACGCTACGTCCACACATAGCGTTGGTTCAACACGTCAATTGACGCTACATCCTACGTGGATAACGTCGGTTTTACACCGAATTGACTTTAAATTCATTATAAATCAAGTTTTTTTAAAAACCGACTTTACATATCGACTTAAATACCCATTTTTGTAGTAGTGGATAATGGCTGAGAGACGTCAAAGGTTTAACGGTGAGTGGCTACAACGATTGTTGTGATACCAGAATAGACAAGACTGCTAAAAGAAAGGTCAAAATAGTGACTCTGATACCATATTAGAAATACTTAATAATTGTATTGTATTATGTATCTTAAGGAATATACGTGATGTTTTTATATAAAAGTTACAAATAAACTAGATATACCTAAAAAAATTAAATATACATTAACAGTTAATAAAGGTTAAAGGATATAAGTATTATTTAGATATAAATGTATAATTATGACGAGAGTTTTATAATAAATAAGTATTGTTAATGAGAGAATCTTTTGTAAATTTTATTCATATGAAAAAACATGTAAGTTTAAAAATATTTGTAAAAAACAAAGTAAAAAAATGTCCTAAAAATAAAATTTTCAAATAAAATTAACTTATTTTTGTATATATAAATGGAGATTCGGTGGTTTTATATTTATTTAATACTTTTTGTTTAATAACTTTATATATTAAAAAATTCTCAAAAAAAATCTTTGATTTATTTGATAGCTAAATCTATCTTTTGCCAAAACAAATGGTTGGTACAAAATAACTTCTTTTTTCTTTTTCTTTTTTTCCCTTTCTTTAGTTGCATAATGTATGGATTCACCTAGCTATTTTTTGACATGTTTATTTTTATTTCTTTGAAGCTAATCCTAAAATTAAAATGAATAAAATTTTATTTTTTATATGCATTTTATTTTATCTATTTGATTGTTTGTTATTAATGTTAATATCTAATTTTTATGGTATTTTTATTTTGAAAAGAATAAAATATTATTATTTTATTGTTTTTATAGTTTTATTAGAGATTTTGTAATATTATATAAAGGAGAGTTAACCTTGTTTGATGCATCTATTTATTTGATTACATTTTGTTTGTCAATTTATTTTCTTTTATATTTTTCATTTCAATTATACTTTATAAAATTAACCGATAGAGTTGATTTCTTATTTTTGATGACATAAGATGATTTTATTACATTTTTTAATTGTTGAAGTTTAATTTCTTGATGTACCCATACCTCTACTATATATATACTTTTGTAAGAATATGAATTATTCAATCGATCAAAGTCATCTCTTCTCTTTGGACAAAAATGGGAGTTTGTAGTAATTCAATCAAAGTCATGTTTAAAGTAATGTCAGAGATTGTAATATCAAAAGTTTCTAATCATGTATTATTGTTTTTTCGAAGGAAACAAGAGTATAGAGGTCAAGAGTCAAGGTTAAACCAAAAATATCAATATTTTATACTCTTAATTTTGACACTTTAATGGTTCAAATAAAGGATAAAAGTGAGTATTTTAGTGATACAAATGATAAATAATAATAATAATAATAATAATAATAATAATAATAATAATAATAATAATAATAATAATAAGTATCAATGATCAAACGCTTAACAACTTAAAATTAAAATTGAAGGAATAAAAGATGTAATATTTATTACACACCGGTACATAAATCTAAAAAATAAATATGACACAAAATATCATTTAATATGAGAAATTAATAATTAATTATTTATTATATATTTTATATATATTGATTGTAAAAACAATTATACTCATACTATATTTAAATTAAATTAAATATATTTTTATCATAATTTTACCATATTAAACATAACTTTATGAATAAATACATTATTTAAAAGAAAGAATAAATATGTTGATATTAAATATTGAAAATTTAAAATAATTTAACATTCTCATTTTATATATATATATATATATATTAAATTTTTATTGTTATTTTTGAAAAATTATGGTTTAAAATATATTTTTTGTTAATTTATTGAAAATTTAAATAATGAAATTATATTTTATTTGACTTTTTTTCTTTCTAAATTTTATAGAAAAATAATTGAATCAATTTGGTGTGAATTATTTTATTATTTTTTCACAATCATTGCTTTGAGGTATATAATGTTTAATATCAACCTCAATTAAATATGTTAAAAATTAAAAATTTGGGTATTAATTATGTGTTGTGTGAACACATTATTAATCCATGCGTCCAAAAATTAGTATAATGTATAAAAGGAGAGTTGCTCGAAGTTGATGGCCATATACTTATTTGACATTTTATTTTGTTTGAAATTTTTTTATTTTTTGAAAATATATTTTTTATATAAAAAGTACCTTAATGTCACTCAATTATAGCACTTATTATTTTATTTTATTTTGTAATTGTAATTTTAATTTTCAATATTATATTTTGCTTTATTTAATTTCTTTCACCTTTTTTTTTATTTTCAATATTATTTTTTTTATTTTATAATTTTATTTTTTATGATTCTATATTATTTTACATTTTACATTTACATTTACTTTTCTTTTCCTTTTTTTCATATTATATTTGGTTTTTTATACTATATATAAAATAGCTTAATGTAACTGATGAATTAATATGAAATAGGTATTTTTCATAATAAGAAATATTTACTTTTTTAAAGAATATTCAATTGATAATTTTTTAGTCCACCAATAAGCGATTGTTGAGTGTGGAGATGAATTTAGTGAGATTGATTGTTGAGTGCGGAGATGAATTTAGTGAGATTGATTGTTGAGTGCGGAGATGAAATTAGTGAGATTGGATGGCCTCAACAAAATTAGATACCATGTGATGATAATTAGATACCATGTGATGATAATTATATAATATCATCCGTAACTTATTATAATATTTCGTATTTTTACTATAATTTTGAGAATAACTAATGTTTTGCATCTATAACTTATCGTAATATATAAAACAAAATATGATAATATAATCTTAATTTCTTACATAATCAACCTATCAATCTTTCTTTATAATTTGTTTATAATTTCTCATTAGTTTTCTTCAAAAAAAAAAAATTATAAAAATTAGTTAAAATATTATTCTTTATATCATATATAACAATATTAAAACAATAAAGTCTAAACTAAACACGTGCATTGCATGTGTTACAAACCTTGTTAGTATAAAATTATAAAAAAAAATTCAAGTAGTTGTTTTTATATATATGCATTAAAAAAATTAAACATCAATAGGTATGAGCATTGCAAGTGATAAAAAATACATAAAATAAAAATATTATAAAAATAGACAAATATATCGAGGATCTCTATGTTCTTTACGTTACTTATAGTAATTTAATATCTTTAATATTTTTATTTAATAATTTATTATTTATTATATGAAAAAGTATAATACAATGAAAAATGATCAAATGTTAAATTTTATTTTTTATCAATAATAATATATATAATTGATATGTCAATAATAATTAAAAAAATTTAAAAAATTTAAAAATAAAATGAAATTTTTTATCATTTTTTATTGTATGATTACTTTTTAAAAACAAAATAGTTAAATTTTCACAAAAAATAATAAAAGAATTGAATTACTATTTTTGACAATTAAAATACTTGTGTGGTAGCTGGTTTTTAAAGAAAATCAATTGGTCAAAATTTTTAGATAAATTACAAAGATCTAACGGAAATAATTCACTTTTAAAAAATACAAATTATCGCATAAATTTGTAATCACTAACTTTTATTTATATATAAAAAATATCAAATAAATATAGATCTATCGACTCTTTTTTTGAAATATGGTAAAAAAATGTACAAGTGATCGTAGAGGTTCAATAGCTTTTTGAAACTAAACACTTAGGTTTCGTAGTTTTTTGTAACATTTTAATACATTAGTTTTAAAAAAGTAACATTATAGGTTAAAATAGTTAATTTTTATGTTTTTTATAATTTTTTATATTTTTAAAAAATTTTATTTAAAAAACTATTTCATCAATTAGTCTAGTTAAAACATTCTTTTCAAATGAAATTGAAAAAATAAAAATAATTATTTCAAAAACCTAAAAATTATTCATTTGAATATATATTGTCATTTTTTCAAAACTAGTGTACTAAACTTTCAAAAAAAAAAAAACTACTCAAACTAAATGCTCTAACTACAATAGCTAATAGAATGTTATTGGCCATCCTATTTGATAACATTTAAGACAGTTAATAGATGTCTTAAAATAATTTTTTGAATACTCAGGGTTTGTGTTTCCTATATCATTTCCATCTCAGAAATACATTGTGCGAGTAATTTGAGACCCTTAAGCATTATTCTAACATCGTTTCCTTTCCTACTAGATGTTGAGTTCCAATCCACATTGTGCGAGTAATTCGAGACCCTTAAGCATTATTCTAGCATCGTTTCCTTTCCTACTAGATGTTGAGTTCCAATCCACAATCGTCGAATCCCTTCCAATCAACCACGTTATTCCTACCATTTGTCCTCGTCCTGTTTGCATCAACCCTTTGTATGAAGTTTGAAGAATTATCTTTTCTCTTTATCAATTGGGGTATTTTTTTAAAGTTTTTGTTTACATTCCCCTTATATTTTCATATGCATTCTTTTTAGTTGATTTTGTGGGTTTTATTTAATTGCAACTTTTTTTTCCTTTGCGGATAACAACCCTAATTGAAAATTGAAGCAAGTTTAACAAGTCCTCACCTTTGCGTATTGGGAGTCCCACCATTGGTGGCATTAGTTTGTGATGAGAATCATGAAGCCATACAAATTTCAAGTGGAATAATCACAAAGTCTATGAGGGCACAACTTAGGAAGACTTTAAATGGGCTTATTCAAGAGGTCATACATAACCAAGGGAACCCAAAATGGGAGTGCAAGGATTGGGAAAAACCTAGCATGGAAATTAGGACAAAATTGGCAAAAGTGGACTAGGCACATTGCTGTGCCATTTTGGACAGTTTTGGACTACTTTTGTTTCATCCCTTTGATGAAATCAAGGGTTATGATGTAATATTTGCTAGGGATTCTTTGTACTCAGCTGTCCCTACTTTTGCTCCATGTTTTGCACCACTTTTTGTGCTTCTTTGACTATTTTTATTTTTCAACCCTTGGATGAGACCAAGGGTTGTGATGTAATATTTTCTAGGGTTTCCTTATATCTTATAAATACTTAAAAGCAACTTAACTTCCCACACTTCACACATTAATGATATTTGATTATTCAAATCATTTGAGAGCTCATTCATGCTCTTTATTCCTCTTTAAATAACTTGTCAAGGGATTGGCAACATTTGTGGCATTGTTTCGTATCCAAGCATTTGTGGTGAGTAATATCCATACTTGTTAGGGTGTCATTTATGTTATACTTATCAATTAGACAACTCATTCTTGTGGTGTCTTTTCTCTTCAATTTAATGGTGAGTAATATCCATTGTTTTGTGGAGAAACTCTTTGCTATATAATTTAAAAATTAGTTAGGTCCTACCCCTTTAGTTCACATCATTTGGTGTCAAAGCTTTATGTGCTAATTTTTGGATTTCTATCCTTATTTTTGTTCTTATCTTGTTGTTCTTGTTTTGTTTCTAACACAAACCAAAAAATATATCCCTATAATGTGTTCTTGTTGAATTTTAGTTTCCAAACCTTAAAAATATTGGTTTTCTTTATTTCCATGATTTCTATGATTTTCTGGTGTTTATGATATTTTCTGCAAATTCATAGTAATTTTATAGTATTCTTGCGGTAGTTCCTGCAGAAATTTCATTTCCCTTTTGTGTCATAATTTATGTGTTATTTTACATATCATAAAATTCCTCAAACTCATATTGAAGATGTTGTATTGATTTACTTTTGAGTTATTAGCATATTTGTTAAAAAAAAATAGGAGAAAAGGAGTGGCAAAAATTTAATTAAAAAAAGTCAAAGAAAAGAGGCCAAATTACATATATTAATTTTTAGTGAGTGTTTGAACTCATAGTTCCAAGAACTTTACACTTTTATTATAAATTTCCAATTATGTGCTGATTTCTTTGAAAAAATTATTGTTTTTTTAATATTGTTGATCTTTTGATTTCCCTTTGCATAATTATTCTAGTCTAGGATCCTAAACATTTTGAGTTAGTTTCCTTTGTGCTTTAACAAGTGGGATATTGTGAACTACCTTTTTAGGTGTTTGATAGTTGTACAAATTGTTTGGAATTCCTAGATTAGGTTGCTTTGATTAGGAGCTAAGAGGGATTTATCGATCAATTTGAGTGCTAAACATGTGAGGTATTGAGTAAATTTACATTGGTTTTATTTTATTACACTAACATCTTGTTGTGTAGAATTGTAAAAATGTCCAATAAGGGTAGTCCTTAAAAAAGACCGAATGTGATGTTCATGATGAGGGTTTTGCAACAATCCTTTGAGAGAATGAATAACTTGATGGTCAATATGAACGAAAGATTAGAAAGGAAAGAAAATACCTTAGCATTTATATAAAGAGAAACACATCCACCCAATGTTAGAGGATTAATAAGCAAGCTCATGTTGAAGATTATATTAAGGAAGAAGATTAAGAGGAAGAAGGAAAAATGCCTAAAAGAGGAAGGAATGGTATATGAGGTATATGGAGACCCCCACTTAGGGCCCAAGATAGAGTTCATAGGGACCTAGGTAGTATAAAGATGAAGATTCCACCATTTCAAGGAAAGAATGACCCTAAGTTATATTAGGAGTGGGAAAAGAAGGTGGAGCAGGTTTTTGGGTGCCAAAACTACTCCACGATGAAAAGGTAAAACTCGTTATTATTGAGTTTTCTAACTATGCTTTAAATCGATGGGATCAATTAGTCATTAGTTAGAGGAGAAACCGTGAGAGACCTATAGATAATTGGGAGAACATGAAGGCCATCATGAGGAAAAGGTTTGTCCCTATCTACTACTATAGAGAGTTACACCAATGCTTACAAAGAGTGACTTAAGGATATAAGTATGTTGATGAGTACTATAAGGAAATGGAAGTGGCGATGGTAAGGGATAATGTTGAGGAAGATAGAGAGGCCACAATGGCTAGGTTTCTTAGTAGGTTGAATCTATACATTTCCAACATTGTGGAACTTCATCATTACGTGGAGATGGAAGACATGGTCCATATGGAAATTAAGGTGGAAAGGAAATTAAAGAAACATAGTTATCAGCCCCAAACATCAAAGTCTAGTCCCTTTACTTCAAAACCAAACCCTGCTAGTCCTTAAAAGTCTAATGAAAAAAAGAAGATGAAGGAGCTAGTTCCAAACCAAGATTTGAGCTTTACAAAGCCAAAGGACAGGGGCTGATAAGGACAAAGGTAAAATAGACACCCCAACTTTTCATCATGACATTACGTGTTTTCGGTGTCTTAGTAATAGTAATGTAGCCTCTCAATGTACAAACAAGAAGGCAATGATCACCTTAGCTAGTGGTGAGGTGAAAACCGATAATAAAAGTGAAGAAGAAGAGATGCCATCTCTAGAGAAAGCTAGTGAAGAGGAGATAGGACCCGTGGATAGGGAAGCACTTGTAATAAGGTGATATTTGAGTGTTCAAGTCAAGGATGATGACATTGAACAACAAAGAGATAACATCTTTCATACAAGGTGTATAGTATTATCATGGATGAGGAAAGTTGCACAATGTGGCTAGTACTACCATAGTTGACAAATTAGGATTGTCTACATTCAAACACCCTAAGCCTTACAAGTTACAATGGTTAAATGATAATGGGGAAAATGAAGGTTGATAGGAAAGTATTAGTGAGCTTAACTATTGGAAAGTACAAAAATGAGGTGATGTGTGATGTGGTACCCATCCAAGCTAGGCACATCTTACTAGGTAGGCCTTGGCAATATGATAGGAGGGTTACACATAATGGATATAAAAATAATTATTAGTTAGTGAAGGATGGTAGAAACATCACACTTGTCCCCTTTTTACCGAAGAAAGTCTTTGAAGATCAAATGAAGATGGTTAGGGAAAAAGAAAAGAGTGAAAATGAACAAAATGAAGAGAATGAAAATGAAAAAAAAGAAAAGAGTTAAGAAAAAGAAGAGGAGAATAGAAAAACAAGAGATAAAAAAGAGTGAGTTTTTTATGCTAAGGCAAGTAAGGTCAAGAGGGCTTTTTATTCAAAACAACCCATACTTGTACTTTTGTACAAGAAGGCTAAGTTTTATAATAATGATCTTAACCAATCTTTACCTAGTGTCATTGTTTATCTTTTGTAAGAATTTGAGGACATATTCCCTAGAGAGATTTTGGATGGGGTGACACCATATCGAGAGCTTCTCTTCCAAACCAACCCACCTATAAGACCAACCCCAAAGACACTAAGGAGATTCAAAAGCAAGTTCAAGAGTACTTGATCAAAGGTTAAGTAAGGGAGAGCCTAAGTCCATGTTCCGTTCCCGTGCTACTTATTCCCAAGAAGGATAGATTAAGCATAATGTGTGTTGATTGCCAAGCCATCAACAAAATTATGGTAAAATATCGACATCCTATCCCTAGACTAGATGAGTTGTATAGTTCATTCATTTTTACAAAAATTAATTTGAGAAGTGGATATCATCAAATTAAAATGAAAGAGGCTGATGAATGGAAAACCGCTTTTAAAACTAAGCATGGATTGTATGAGTAATTAATCATGCCCTTTGATCTAACAAATGTATCTAACACTTTTATGAGACTTATGAATCATGTTTTGTATGCATTTATTGAAAAATTTATGGTTGTCTATTTTGATAATATTCTCATTTATAGTAAAAGTCTTGAAGAGCACGTCTTACATATTAGGTATATGCTTGAAATTTTGAGAAAAGAAAATTGTATGCAAACATGAAAAGTGTGGTTTTTGCATAGACAAGTTGGTTTTTCTTAGTTTCATTGTTAGTTCTAAGGGAATAGAAGTGGATGAGGAAAATGTTAAGGCTATTCGAGAATGGCCCACACCTAAATTTGTCACTAAGGTTAGGAGCTTTCACGGCTTAGCTAGTTTTTATCGAAGGTTTGTTAAAGATTTTAGTGCACTAGTCGCACCTCTAACCAAGGTCATTGAAAATTTTATTGGTTTTAAATGATAATTTGTGTTCTGTACCTGTTTTATCTTTACCTAATTTTACTAAAACCTTTAAAGTTGAGTGTGATATGCTAGGAATAGGTATATGAGCTATTTTGATGCAGGAACAATGACCTATCTCTTATTTTAGTGAGAAACTTCATGGAATAACCCTTAATTATCCAACGTATGATAAGGAGCTCTATGCCTTGGTTAGGACCCTAGAGACATGGCAACATTACCTTTGGCCAAGGGAATTCGTCATCCACACTGATCCTGAATCTCTAAAACATCTAAGGCGCCAACATAAATTGATTAGAAGGCATACTAGATGGATGGAATTCATTGGGATGTTTCCTTATATTATTCAATATAAGAGAGGTAAGGAAAATGTTGTAGCCGATGTTTTATCATGGAGGTATGCCTTACTCTCAACTTAAAATGCTAGATTGCTTGGATTTTAGTATGCTAAGGAAATGTATGCTAATAATGATGACTTATCTACTGTTTACCATACATATGAAAAAGCTTCTTTTGAATTTTTTTTATAAATTAGATGGGTATTTATTTAAAGAAAATCAATTGTGCATACCCAAATGTTAAATTCATGAGTTGTTGATTAAAGAGGCTAATGAGGGAGGATTAATGAGGCATTTTGGAATTAAAAAGACTCTAGATGTTTTGTGTGAGCATTTTTATTGGTTGAAAGTGAGGAGGAATGTAGCGAGAATATGTTCTAGATGCATCACTTGTAAGCAAGCCAAGTACAAAGTCCTACCACAAGGACTATATACTCCTTTGCCCGTACCTAGCACACCTTAGGTAGATATTTCCATGGATTTTGTTTTAGTATTGCCTAGGTCTAAGAAGGGTAGAGACTCTATTTTTGTGCTTGTAGATAGGTGTTCTAAAATGGCACACTTCATAGTGTGTCATAAAACCGATGACGCCACTAATATAGAAGAGTTGTTCTTTAGGGAGATTGTTAGGCTTTATGGAGTTCCTAGGAGCATTGTGTCTGATAGGGATGTTAAATTCCTTAGTTGTTTTTGGAAAAAATCTTTGGGCTAAAATGAGCACTAAACTCTTGTTTTCGACTACTTGTCACCCCCAAACGGATAGGCAAACTGAAATAGTTAATAAGAATCTATCCATTTTGCTTAAGACAGTAATAAAAAGGAATTTGAAAAATTGGAAAGATTATTTACCTTTTATTGAATTTTCTTATAACCAAAGTGTGCATTCAACTATTGATCATTATCTATTTGAAATTATTTATGGATTCAATTCACTAACTCTTTTGGACTTATTACCTATACCTATTTTAGAGAGAACTAACTTAGTTGGTGCTAGAAAGACTGAAATGGTGAAGAAGCTCCATGAACGAATTCATGAACAAATTGAGAAAAGAAACAAGGATTATGCTTGCAAGGCTAACAAAGGACGGAAAAAGTCATTTTTGGGTGCATATCCAACGGTTCCCCGAAAAATGACAATTCAAGTTGCAACCTCAAAGAGATGGACTTTTTCAAGTGATCAAGCGAATTAACGATAATTCCTACAAAATTGATCTTTCTATTGAGTATAATGTCAGTATCTCTTTTGGTGTTTTTGATCTTTCTCCTTTTGATTATGTAGGTGACAATTCAAGGACGAATCCTCTTGAAAAGAGAGAGAATGATGAGAATCATGGAGCCATACAAATTCTAAGTGGACCAATCACAAGGTCTAGGAGGGCACAACATGAGGAGGCTTTAAATGGACTCATTCAAGAGGTCATGCATAACGAAGGAGACCTAAAATGGAAGTGCAAGGATTGGGAAAAGCCTAGCATGGAAATTATGGCAAAATTGGAAAAAGTGTACTAGGCAAATTACTGTGCCATTTTGGACTGTTTTAGACTGCTTTCTTTTCAATCTTGGGATGAAATCAAGGGTTATGATGTAATATTTTCTAGGGATTCCTTGTACTCAGTTGCCCCCACTTTTCTCCATGTTTTGCACCACTTTTTGTGCTTCTTTGATTATTTTTTATTTTTCAACCCTTGGATGAGATCAATGATTGTGATGTAATATTTTCTAGGGTTTTCTTGTATCCTATAAATACTTAAAAGAAGCTCAGCTACCCACACTTCACACATTAATGATACTTGATTATTCAAATCATTTGAGAGCTCATTTATGCTTTTTGTTCATTTTCAAGCAACTTATTAAGGGATTGACAACTTTTATGACATTGTTTAGCATCCAATGAGGATTCAAATGGTAGGTTTGAACAAAATAGTCTATAGAAAATAAAAAATATCAACAAATGATATGATTTGGTTATGAAAATTGGATAATATTTTTATGGCTTATATAGTTCATTATTATCCAGGTTAAAAAGTGTGGATCATGCTTCATTCAATGTTTTAATATCTTAGATCATTGATGTTAATGAATGTTTGTCTTCATATAGAATATTTCAAGGTGGTAGCCTTTATCTAAGCCTTGGTTTGATTGAATATTATTTCTTATCCTTTCACCTTTCTTCATTTTATGAAGAAACTTAACATTTTTATGTAAGAAGACTTTTTATTTTTGTTAGAAAAAGTGTAGTATGTACTTTATAAATTTTTTCTCACTTTTGAATTATTTCAATTGATCTAAGCTTTTATAAAGGTTGTGAAATGGAAGTGAAAACCCTTATCATACGATTATGTGTAATCCAGTGATCTTTGGGCTCAAAACATACATTTTCTTGAATATAGAGGATATAATACATATTTGTGATTTTAGTTGTGTTGGTGTTCCTAATGTGCAAATTTACATAAGTTAAATATATTGTGATTTACTACTTTATGTTAAGTAAATATAAGTTTTACATGAGTAACTATTATGTGATGATGGATGCAAGGTAAGTTATTATTTGATAAATGGATTAGGTAAAATGTCCAATTACATACAAATGAAGTTGGAACAATTGAAACAATAATGATACATATACGTGTTTGATTATCTTTATAATCATGAATTATTTACTTAAAAAAAATAAGATGTATAATATTGATGCATAGACACTAATTAATAGTTATAACATTGGTATATGTGGCTATATAATATATTTGAGCAAAACAAGATATACACTATGTAGTTTGTATGTATCGTGTATATTTTCAATTAATATTTTAATTATTAATTATATAACAAAATAATAAAAATGACCTTTTAAAAATTATTTTTAGTCGATTCGATGAACGATCTTAAAATGGAAGACTTAAAATTTAAAGTCGGTTAACCGGTAGAACCAACTTAAAATGCCAAATCCCTATTTAAACATACTTTGGTTATTTTCTACTAGTTAACCTCACTGCATGTTTTCGATCACTTAATAGCAGAAAAAATCAAAATATGTTTAAAAGAGTTTTTAAATACATTCTGCTAATTGAAAAATTAAATTTTATACAATACATATATATATATATATATTTAACTTAATTATAATATCATTAAATATTATAAGATACATATGCTATTCAATATCATCATATTCTTCTTCTAATTCTTCTTTTGATCTTATAATTTCAAGCATATATTCTACCTATTTTTCTCGTAAACCATCAAAAATTTACATATCATAACTTGACCTGATTCAATCAAAGAACTATATGTATTTAAATTCAAAATAAGAATGTAATATCATGAATTAAAAAAACTTATATATGTTAAAAGAGTATATTAGTAAAATAGATTACTACATCGACACCAGAGTGATATAATAATAATCTCATCCCTTCGAAATCATATTAGCACTGTCTTAATCTTTTGTCTATAAAATATGAAGCTATCTAGAATCAAGTTGATATTTTTAGTGCTATAATGAGTTCTAAATATGAAGTTAAGTGTAACACTGATTTGTTACTTGGGTTGGTTGAAGATATGATGATTCTTGGTGGGTTTCCTATACTTGGTTTGCCAGTGATTACTCCCATAAATGACGAGGATGATCGCGTCTAAATGTATACTATATCTCTCATCTTTTCCTGATTGTTCGATTATTTCACCCTGTTTATTTGTTCTTGAATTGTTCTTTATAAATTATTATATATGAAGTTATAAGTTATTAGAATATCCATCAAAACATTATATAAAAATAAATACATAAAATCCAAACAATTAATAAATTCATTATAAGATTAACAATATATAATATATAATAATTTATATACATATATAAATGCATCTAATAATAATAAATATTTTATACATATATATATATATAAATAATAATAATAATAATAAATGTTAATTAACTCATTATACATTATATATACATATACAAATATATTTTATATTATATATATTTAATGTACATGTAAATAATTTTAAGTTTAAAATAAATTAATATATATCAAAAACATAACATAAAATTATTAAAATAAATAAATAAAAAATATCTTCTTCTCTTCTAAGCTTCAATAAAAAATACACAACCTACATCACACAAAAATATACAAAAATAACCAATAACACATAATATATATTAAAATAAAAATATGAATAATAAGTGTAAAATAATTCATAGAAATACTTACAAGAATAAATGAAATGACACGATGAAGGAAATGAAGAAAAAAGAGTGTTTGATAAATGAGAAAGTGAAAAAAAATGAGTACGAAAAATTTGAGTTTTATATTCAAAAGAATAGTGGATCTAGAAGAGAAATTAGAGATGAATAAAACAAACTTACGGCGGTGAAATTAGTAGTCAAAAGTGACCAAAAAAGAAGAAAGAAAATAATGATAACATATGGTTTTTCTCTGTAAGGAAAGAATGAATTACGAGCTAGCATTGTTGGTAAATAGGAGAGAGAAAAAGATAATGAAAAAAAGGGTAGCATGAGTTGACGTATCAATCGACATAAAAAATTACAAAAAAATAAAATAATGTCGATTGACACATAAAATCGACCTAAAATTTATTATAAGTTAATTTTAAGTAAAAATTGACTTTAAATCCTGACTTATAACACTTTATTGTAATTGTGTCAATGATATGAATTTTTATTTATATTAGTATTAATAATATAGTAAATACTCAATATTAAATATTAAAAACTATATAGGAAGGTCATAAACCTTTCTATATAAGCAAAAAAGATGATCATTATATAATTTTTTTTAGGTGGGTAGCAAAAATAAAATAGAATATCTTTCATGGTTTTATATGTTGAATTCTTTTAGGACATTTGATAAAACAATTAGTGATAGTTCTATATTGTGTTTTTTTATTGTAGTATGTAAAAATAGAAGGAAATGAAAATAAAAAAAAAATCAAAATTAAATTATTTTTATTGTGTTTACTTATATTAATGCATAATCATAATAAAAAAATAGTTTTACTAAAATTCATTTTTAGTGGAAAATTAATTGTTTTAAGATGCAGTGTTGTTTTGGTCTGTATGTTTATGAGTTTGAAGTTTATTGATTTTTTACTTGTAAAAGATGGTATATAGTATTTTTTTTTAAAATATTTTTGTTATTAGAAATGATGATAGAAGAAAAACATCAGCATAATTATTTTAATATTTTAACATCTAATAAGATTCATCAAAAATGATACTTTGATCATGTAGTATTTTTTAATCTAAAAACAACCAACTTAACTGTCTAATTTTTTAGAACTAAAAAAAGTGGAATAATAACATGATATTCATATCTTATTTTGAATAATGAAATCATTAAAATAATATAAAATATTAAATTTTTCTTATAATCATCATTTTTTAATAATGATATATTAAATAACACATTTTTTAACGAAGAAATCTTAAATAACATATTTTTAACAAAAACTAATAACAATGGTTAAAGCAAACCAACTAAATATTAACTAAAATTTAATTATAAAGATTGTTTCAATCCTTTATCCTTATTTTTAAACAGGTTAACAAAAAGATTATTTCAATCCTTTATCCTTATTTTTAAAGAGGTTAACTTAGAAAATAAGGTTGAGATTACTTATGGCAATTTAATTTGTCATCCTCCCAGTATAATCAAGTTAATAGAAAATTAGTATCTTAGTTACATACATAAATTCGTGTGGGCTTTGATTCTTTAAGGTTTAATTTGTAAGTAAATGAATGAAAAGGATTGGTAATAACTTAATTCTCATAAGTAAACACGTTTTTAGAATTAAAATAAAAAATTGTGAAAGAAAAATGAAATAGTATTTATTATTTATAGAATATATGATAGCATGGTTTTTAAGTTAATAAAATTTAAAATTAATTTTTATAAGAAATAGAGGATGAAAACAATCTATATACTCTTGGCCCATTCAATGTACTGCAATTAAGTTGGGCTATTCCGGGCCGTCATATTTTGAAAATGAAGCCCAAGTCTGTGTAGAACCCAACCAGAAGCACCTGTACAAGTAGAACTCCACAAACCCATCTTCTTATAGCAGTACCTTGCCATAACCCCATTGATTTGGTTTCCTCCACGCAAAGAGAGCTCATTCCTTTTTACCTTGAAGGTACCAAATACTCTTCCTCTTACTTCCCATGGATTATCATCAAGCAATAGTCTTAGACCCTTTTTTACCAAATTGATCATTTTTTACTTTCTTATTTTCGTTTCTGCAATTGTTCTTTCATGTCTCTACCTAATCTTATAGCTCTTGCCCACCTATTATACTAGTCTTAATTTGCCGACAAATGGAAAATCGAGAGCCCTTGTTACGGGTGTTTTTGTCTCCAATTATTTCTTTAATTCATTTTTTTGTTTTTGGATTTTTCAATCAAAAATTTTGTATTGGGTTATTTTTGATCGGAATGGTTCCTAAAGCATAATCGTTAACTGGATATTCGCAATCTTTCTTGGATAATTTCTGCCTTATATGGAAAATGTTTTTATTTGTTCATGTTGTTGGTTTTTTATTATTTTTGCAGAATTTATTTATTTAATTTTTTTTTATTTTGGGGTTTAGTTTGGTGTGCAATTTAGGATAGCCCTATGATTTCACATTCAATATTGCCTCAGATTTATGTTTTGATTGCTAAGTATAGTAGAATACTGAACACAGTGAGCCTTTATGGTGTGGGTTTTAGTTAATTATTTCAAAGATTTGCTTTGTAGCCTTAAGATCTTATCTTCATCTAACTTCCTTTTGGAGTTAATCTTTTCCTTTACGCAAATGGTTTGAATACAGCTTGCTTTTGGTTTTTCTGAAATGTCACAATCAGTAATGTACTATGTTTTGCTCAATTTCTTTGTGTTCCAGTGTTCTAGTGACTTACCGTTGTGAACTCATGTACATTTTGATAGCAAAATTTAATTAATGAGTTTTCATGATCTTGAATCTCTTTGTTATAATTGAATGTTTTGAGTTTCTTGTATCTCAAATCAAACAGGTTAGATGCTGACATTATATTCTATTACCTTTTATATAAATAATTCACTGTGGTTTAATTGTATAAAGGTAATGTAACTGATACATTACAATTATTCTTAAGGTCGACGCCAAGCTTAATTTTAATGGTTGTGTGAGACCGATTGTATTTATGACCATTCCGGTTCAAAGTGGATTTCTGCCACTAAAGTTAACCCTACAAATTTTGGTCAATGGAACCTTAAATGCATTAGAATGCTATACTGTAACATTCTATATCAACAGATATACTGTAGTTTTTCTTTTTCCTTTGTTGATCTCAAGAAGTTTTCTTTTACTAAGAGTGCAATTTTTTTTACAGGTTGAAGTTGTAACTTCTTTATCAGGCAAGAAAACGAACGATTAAAATAAAGAGGTATGAAGAAGCTCAGTGATGCAAATGCCTTTAAGAACAACAATCAATTTCTTGTATTTATCCGTTGCACGAGACCTGAGCCAATCCATGATGATTCAAACTCGTCAATCTGATAATGGCTTTTTTCTTTCTTCATTTGTCTTCTTCTTCTTCCTTCTTTCATTTTTTTTTTCTTAATTGCCCGAATGTAGTATTCCACAATCATGATGCCACTGAAACTTAACATATGTTCTCAAGAAGTTGAGGGCCAATATGACTGTTCAAAAGCAATTCCCATTTTCATGAACAATAACTGTTCATGAAGTTTTCAACTATTTTCTCAAAGCCATTTGAAGCATGAAGCAAAATTATGAACTTGAAAAGAGTTCTTTGAGATTGAGTTATTACCGGAAAAGCAATTATTTTTTGCTTTGTGCAAACACATATGTTAATGAAGGAAAAAATTACATTATAAAATGTCGGTAATTCATACCATTCCAATGCTTTTATAACTGTCTATATCTATTATTCTTCTTCCTTTTCTTTGTGATTTATTGTGATTTATTTATTTTGCTGGCTTGGTACGGATCTTTATTTATTTTTAATTATAATACTTGTTTGGCCTTTTTTTGTTGTTTTATGAAACCATGTGACTGTTGCTTACATTTAATTAACTTCGTATGTTCTGTTTAGCAACTGTTAAATGTGTTTGATAAATAATATGCCACTATGGGGGGTGCAGATGGCTGTTTCGGTTGATATCCCCCAGAAGTAAAAAAAAATAATCTACATGTTTTTTAAATAAAAAATTTATGAAAATGATATTTGCTGAACACATTTATTTTCTAAAATTATATTTTATGAGAATGAGTTTCTAGAAACGAAATCCTACTAATGATCTTTGTTTCCGTTGTTTTAATATCAACTTGTAGATCCAGATAATGCAATAGTCAACAATCTGTTTATTTTTTATTTTTTTATGTAGAATATTCAATAGTTTGTTAGTCTGCTAAGTCCTATTGAAAGTGGTGCAACGTTGGTGGAACTAATTTATAGTTGGTACACTACTTTCTGTTTATATATGGAATGGGGCTTGGCTCTTGCATTTTGTAATTATAAACGACATGGTCGTGAAACTTTTAATCTAGTTTTTGGTGTTTTGCTTTTGATTAATTAAACTATGACTTGTTTTTATCTTCCATGCACTAGATTTATGGAGTTACTAGTTTTGCTTTTGTTATGCAGGAATCCATTTCTTGTGATTTACTGGAGGCATATTGGAAATCATCTTTCTGTTTTTTTTTCTTCCCCCATTTTGATGATATATGGGCTGACGTGTACATTTCATGGGACGTGTTGAGGATGAAGAACCAGCCTCAAAACGAGTGAAACTATCCTTTGGAGAATTGAGAAGTCTTTCTAACGGTACGTCATCTATAGAGCCTGTAGCTGATTTTTCAAGATACTTGATGGCTCGCCCCCTACCATCTGAAGGGGATGAAGATGTTGTTGGTTCAAGCGGAGTCATTAAAAGGGTAGAATTTGTACGAATAATAGCCAAGGCATTATACTCTCTTGGTTATAAGAAAAGTGGTGCACATCTAGAGGAAGAGTCTGGAATACCTTTGCACTCCTCTGTTGTAAATCTGTTTATGCAACAGATTCTTGATGGAAATTGGGATGAAAGTGTGATAACATTGGATAAAATTGGTTTGCAAGATGAAAACATTGTAAAATCAGCCACTTTTCTGATACTGGAGCAGAAATTTTTTGAGCTTCTGGATGGAGAAAAGGTCATGGAAGCATTGATGACATTGAGGACTGAGATTACACCTCTTTGCATCAATGGTTATAGAGTCCGTGAACTTTCTTCATGCTTAGTTGTTCCTTGTGTTGGTTCTCTTGGTAAATATGTTTTAAAGGCGAAGTCTAGGTCAAAGTTACTGGAAGAGTTGCAGGAATTACTCCCCCCAACAGTTATGATTCCTGAAAAACGGTTGGAACATTTAGTTGAACAGGCCCTTGTCTTGCAACGGGATGCTTGCATTTTTCACAATTCATTGAATGAGGAAATGTCACTCTACACAGATCATCAGTGTGGTAGAGATCAGATTCCCTCTCAAACATTACAGGTAAGAAAAGTTGATTAATTGAAGGTTGTAAGTTACATGTTAACTTGTATAGATGTGACCTGTACTATTCAACAGCATGACTAAAGTTAAATGTTTCTTCTTTTTGGACATAACGGTATTCTTTTACGTCTATCCTGATAAATTTTCTGAAACTAATTGAATTTGAATTATCAATACTTAGAGGTAAAGATGCGAGAATAACTAATAGTCGATTGTCTGTGATCTGTATGAGAGAGATCTGTAAGACAAGAATAGAAAGCATGGAAGTATATTTTCCGTACTCCTAATTATTCACTTTCCCAAAGCTGAAGTAATCTTGGAGTGATTCAGAGCTTTACTTCTTAATGGGAGGCATTGAACTCTCTCCACCATGTAAATCGATGATGCTCTATTTCAAGTGCAAAATGAAGATGATGATTGGGTCACTCTATGCACCATATTTTTTAACTTGGGACAACTTGTCTGCCATTAGCTCATTACCATGCTTGCTTGTTGTATGATAGCCAGTGGAAGGACGTCAGATTATTATCATTGGAAGTCAAGTTTGTGTGCTCAATTTGCAGTCTTAATTGATAATTTCTCTAATCCACTGTTTCCCTTTTGGAGGATTTAAGTTTTTGTTAATCCAAATCCATATATAAATTAAAATATATGCTAGGAATATTTCCATTATGCGAGAGGTCTTTTTCTCTAATAATGGTTCTCATAATTGAATCTCATGATCCTCATTCGAAGTCTTATGATTTTTGTATGTATAAATATTAATTGAGTTTTGATTTTTTTTTCTTATTTTTATCAAAAAATATTTCTAGAGAGTAAACCAAGTATGCCCTTTGTACATATAAATATAATATTAGGAGAAACGGGGGTTGGGGTGGGGGTGGATAACAAAAAGTTTCACAAAAAAACTTGCAAGTGATTTTTGATTTTCTTTGAAAATCATTAAATATAAATTTTTATCAAACACGTTAATGATTATTTATACAGAAGAATTAGAAATCGCAATATCAATTATTTAATCAAAAGTCATAAATCAAAAATCAAAATCGTAATCAAACAAGCTTAAGTTGTTAAGGCTCATACTTTATTTACTTTTGATTTGGTTATTTTGTTGCTGAGAGCATACAGTTTGTTTCTTGTAATCTCTCATTTGGTCCCTGGTTCTATATCTGTTTGTCCAGTTTTCACTTCCTCAACCTCCTTGTTCTAATTCAAATTTCTTGGATATTCTGACAATTGATTATAGTAATCAAACTTTCCTCCCCTTCTTTCTCTCCGTTTATTCATGCAACTGTACTCTTTACTGTAAATTTTTTATCTTTGATTTTTTTATTGCACACTTTATTCTTAATCTTGTTTTTTTTCTTACTGTTACAGATATTAAAAGAACATAGTGATGAAGTCTGGTTTTTACAATTTTCACATAATGGAAAGTACTTAGCTTCTTGTTCAAATGATCGATCAGCAATCATATGGGAGGTAATTTTAAAGTATTTGGATTGCTCAAGTCGTTTGGTAGGCAAACATTTTTCAGATAATCACAACTGTCCTTGCTTATAGGGAACATAACCTTCTTCTAGTTAAGTAGGCTCCATACCACTTTATTCCCCCCCATCCCCCCAACCCCAAAAAAAAATGAACTCTGCACGTGGGAGATTATTTTTATATTTTTTTTCGATAAGACCTGCTTAATGGATTAAGGCTTTCTTGTTTGTATTCCAAGAAGTCCTTCCCCCCGCCTTTATGAGATGATGCTGGTCCCTTACTGGTGTTGCACTAAAAAAGTGTGTACTCGGTTGTTAATTCCAGGATTTTCAACCAGGTTTCTAGGTTTTATTAGTGGGTAGTTGCTTTGTTCTCTTCCCTTTTTTTTTTTTGCTGAAGAGTATTGGCTCCTTTGTGAATTATCCTTGCCAAGTAGTGTTGGCTCCTTGTCAACAAAGTTTTCACTCCTAACTTCACTTTTATAGGTTGACGCTTGTAGTGGATTATCATTAAAGCATAGATTGTGTGGTCACCAGAAGCCTGTCTCTTCTGTTTCATGGAGTCCTGATGATCATCAGCTCCTAACCTGTGGAGTAGAGGAGGATGTGAGGCGTTGGGATGTATCTTCTGGCGAATGCCTATTTGTTTATGAAAAACCTGGTCTTGGTCTTGTGTCCTGTGGATGGTCTCCAGATGGGAAATGGATATTCTCTGGCATAAATGACAAAAGTATCTGCATGTGGGAATTAGATGGGATAGAGTTGGAGTGTTGGAAAGGCCAACGCACTTTAAGGATTTCTGATTTGGAGATAACAAATGATGGGAAACAGGTAGTAAGTATTTGTAGAGAGACTGCATTATCACTTCTTGACAGAGAAGCTAAAGTGGAGAGATTAATTGAAGAGGAACAAACTATAACTTCCTTCTCGTTATCTAAGGATAATAGGTTCTTGCTGGTTAATCTTTTGAACCAAGAAATCCATCTTTGGAGCATACAAGATGACATAAAGTTAGTTGCCAAGTACAAAGGTCACAAACGCACTCGGTTTGTCATTAGGTCTTGCTTTGGTGGAATTGAGCAAGCTTTTATTGCTAGTGGTAGTGAGGATTCACAGGTAATGAGTTTCTTACGATTTTTTAAATTTTCACACTTTCAAACTCTCCATTTGATTGAAGAAAAACATAACAGTTCTTTTGATTGTTCCTTTGTTTTGCTTCTTTTGGCAAAGAAAATATTTTCTATTTAGTTAGATGCAGTGCAGAGTTTTTTTGTTTATATTTGTAATCGTTTTTGGCTTTGCTTCCTAGTTTTAAGGGGCAGGTCATAGGTTCAACACCAGAATGCACTAGTGCTCGACTACAAGCATTATGAATTGCAGGAGCAACTTTTCTTCTCTCAATAGAAGATATTACTAACTCAAGGTTGTTTTACACTGGACATGCAGGTCTATATCTGGCACAGAAGCTCAGGGGAGCTCGTAGAGGCATTACCAGGGCATTCTGGATCTGTTAATTGTGTTACTTGGAATCCAACTAATCCCCACATGTTAGCCTCCGCCAGCGATGATCGCACCATTCGAATATGGGGTTTGAATGATCTAAATCTGAAACGCAAGGGTGCACAATGCAATGGCGTCCACTACTGTAATGGTAGATCTTGAACAGCAGATAAAAAAGGTTCTGTTTGGTGATTATCTTTCTCTGACCAATGCTTTTGTATAAATACATTAATCCATGAAAAACTCAGACATTCAACTCAAACATGCATGTGAATGATGCAGCAAATTTCCATTATAAGTACTATTTCATAATCTTGGTTTTACTTCTAAAAATATCCAACTCTCAGTTTCCTAACCATTATTTTGCTTTTAAAAATACATTTAAGGTCATTTTACTTTCACAAATTAGATACATTGATCATTTTATTTTAAATTGATGCATTTTAATCGCCTTATTATTACATTTGTGGACAATTTAGTTATTTTAGGTCTTATTTTTTTTATTTTTTTATTTTTTTCAAACATTTGAGAACTCTCTTTTCAAACATCTACCATCAAATTTAAGTTTTTTCAAAACAAATTAAAAAAAATCAAAATTGATAAAAAAATATTAGTGTTAAAAAATGAAATAATAATATTAAGATGATTAAAGTGCATTATCAATTTTAAAGTAATTAATGTGTTTAATTTATAAAAATAAGTCAATATATTTTCATGCTACAGAAAAATATATGCTCTTAACCTCATCGGTATAAAAAGTACGTTATTTATTTAAGTAAAAAATGACGAACAACTTTTTCTAGTATTCTATCAAAGTTGAGTTGTTTTTAGAGTTATTTTGTTTATTTCATTAGGACATTTTGTAAGTCACTTGTTATTCAAGATTGGAATACTTTAGTCATTCTTTAAACACAAACACAAGATGAATATTTTATTAATGAATTTAATCACCCATTAAATAACAACTTTTAATTGGAGTCATAAAGGATCGATCTTCAACTTTTTTTTTTCTATTTTCAACAGCTCTATTTTCTTTCCAATATTTTTCAACTGTAATTGATCCCATAAAGATTGCAATTTTTTAGAAATAGTGTTTGGAGTATAAATTGAAAAATTTCAACTTTTATACCACCTAAAACTGCTATAATAGCTAAAAAATAGAGGGAAGAAAACATAGTTGTTGAAAATGAAGAAAAAGTTGAAGATTTATATTTTTACCTCATTTAAAAGTTGTTATTGAGTGGTTGAATTTATTAATAAAATATTCATTTATTATTTGAAGAGTGATTTAAGTGCCTCAATTTTAAATACTTGATGACATATTTTTCTTGAAAAAATTGTATAACACTATCCAAGTGATGTAAACAAAGTTATTTCTAGGATAATATTCGTGAAAAGTTCAAATATATTATGTAATATAGTTAATTTAAATATGTCAAACGAGTTAAAGTTGGTTCATAATTTAAAAAAATTTAATTCATCTAACTCACGAATTTAAATAAGTAATTCATGAATAGTTCGTTAGTTTATTTAATAAAATCATGATGAATTAAAAAACTAACAAATAAGGGAAAATAAAATTGTTAAAATAAAATTGTTAATCTAATTTTAGTCAAATTAATAAATAGAAAAAATAATAACTGATTTTTGAAATAAATGAAAATTAAATTAAATTAAATTTATCATAAAATATTCTAATAAATATATAATTGTAAGATCAATAATAATTTTAAAAATGTACATAATATAATTGAGGTTAAAAAGATAACCATTATCTCACTTTTAAAATTTAAATTGTATTAATTTACAATAATTTATAATTAAATTTATATATTTAAAATATCAAATAGTTTATTTTATAAGATATGTTATATTTTAAAATTTTAAATTTTTAAAAAAGTTATGCTCAAAATATTATTCATATTCTATTAAACATTTTTGAAATATAAATTATACTAATTCATAAAATATTATGATTCATTTCATAGATCATTAAAAATCTTTAAATTTTTTAACTAAAATTTTAAGATTTGTGATTTCGAGTTATCTATTAAACGTTATGTATATTTGCTAATGTTTTTTTAGATTCAGAAGAACATTTTTTACCATTATAAAATATAAATTGTATTAATTCACAACATTTTATAAATTATTTCATATATCATTATAAAATTTTGGAACTATAATTTATAATAAATTTTATGTTTTTCTGATTTCAAGTTTTCTATAGAAAATTAAGTACATTTTATTAATAATTGTTTAGATTCAAAAGAATACTTTTCTTATTTTTAAAATATAAATTGTAGTTATTCAGAAAAATTTATAAAATTATTTCACATAGTATTAGAAATTTATAGAAATCTAATTTCTAATAAATTTTATGAATCGTGATTTCAAATTTTCTATAAAAAACTATTCTTATTTTACTAATAATTATTTAGATTCGATAGAACATTTTTGAAATATAAATTATACTGTCTCACAAAATATTATGAATAATTTCATATATCATTAAAAAATTATAAAAGTTTATTTTCTAAAAAATTATGATTTGTGATTTCTAATTTTTTTATAGAAAATTATACTTAACACAACCTAACTCAACCTAAAATTAAAGATTAAAAATTAAAAATTAAAAATTATTTATTAAACAAATAATATCGAATTTTTAATTTTAATTTTTTAAAATTAAAACTAGAATTTAACATAAGATAACTTTTTCTAAAAAAATATTTTAAAATTGAAAATTTAATTCTAAAACTCAAGAGTTAGAAATTAAAAATTAAAATAGTTATTAAATGTTACCTAAATTTTTAAATAATTTAAATAAGTTGTATAACTCAATTTATACATAAATAAATTGAGTTGAGCCAAAATCATTTAAAAATTAAATGATTTAAATTAAGTTATAACTTTTTTAAAATTAACTAAATTTGAGTGAATTGAGTTTTTCAAACTCATTTTACACACTAATTCCGTTATACTTTATTCAATAAAAGTTAGTACAGTTTCTTAGAATAACCAGTTTGTGTAGCTTAATAACTGACTTTACTTATTTCTTTTATTTTAAAAAAAAAAGAAATCATACTAAAGGAAAATTAGATTATTTTAAGAATTTTTTATAATAAATTATTATTATTTACCTATTATTAAAATGTGAGTTTGTGAGCCTCTTGTAAAATGAATTTTTTTAACATTTTTTACTAGATTTCTATTTTTTTAATTCTAATATTTTGATGCTTAACAATTTGTAGAAGTTATATATATATAATTTTGTTTACTATTATTAAAGATTCATAATCACGTGATATAAAAAAATTAATAAAATATTAAAAAGATATAATTTTCGTTATTTAGTTTTCTAAAATTTAAAATTTTGAAAGATAACTTATTCATAATTAACATGATTCTTTGTAATATATCATTTTAGTTAGAAAATGGTGATAAATAACTCAAATATTAATTAAAGTAATTGATTATTTGGTTTCTTAAAATTTGCAACTTTTAATATTAATTTTCAAATATTTAAAATTTCACCTATGTCAATACCGAAATTTCCAACAATATTGAAATTTTCATCATTGTCCTGCTTACAAAAGAGTAACATAAAACTAGCCTTTCCAACTTGAGATGTAAGCATACAACCTAAGTTTAGGGAACCATTAGACTAAAAGACAGCAGGTTATAAGCTCGTTGGAGAAAATAAGACAAAAACACATCACCATACACCTATTCTTAAATTTATCTCCAAAAAGAAAACCTATAAAAAGAAAACCTAATATAATAAAAAGTAATAATATTATTGTAATAACTTTTGTTATTCTTAATTTCCGTTTTGTTTTTATATATTAATTATATTTTATTGTCATTGATAAATTTTTGTAATAATAATAAAATAAATTAGATAATATCTAGTAAAAATGAAACATAATTAGCTTATCGATTTGTATATAAGCTTGAGATCTCCATTCTCCACAGCATCCAACAAGCACAGGCACAGCAACAGAGGGCTCTGTCTTTCATTTCACTCCTCATAGTAATTGCAGATTGGCTGTGAGCTTTAGCAACGTTGCTAAATTCCAAAATATCAGGAGCTTGTTCAGATTCTCCAGGAATAAACAACAAGAAGATCGAATTAAGATTTGTAATCCAACCCAGAAAATGAAACAAAAAGATCGACACCGTGACTCTACTAATTTCACTTGACATTTCTTACTAGTGCTTTTGTATAATAAGAGAGCAATTTTCTTGTATTTTCAAAGACCTTAAATATCGTCAAATATTTCAATATGAACAAAGATTACACCAACCAGTTCCCTCAATTTCATTTTAACTACATATGGGATTTCGAAAACCAAAAAGGCTAGAGTCTGTCTAGTCTATATAATTCAAAAAGAGAATTACAATCTTAAGGTCATTTACATATACATATTCATTAAACACAACTCTCAAGCAACACTGAAAGAATTTACAGTACTTTCCACAAACTTCCTTGCTCCCTTAAACCACCTCTTGTCTCCTGCCTGTGCCTTGCATATATAAAGCTTACCATCTTTCACAGCAGCCGTTATTAGTTGGTGCTTGCCTCCTTCATTTCCATCAGCTGTCCTTGTCAACACAGACAAATGGTAGTATTGTGTGCCGCCAATTACTGGACTTGTTGCTTCCAATAGGTTTGCTGTCGCTACAGCACCCGGCTCAAAACCACCCTATATTTGAAAGATCATAGTTGTTTATATTTGAAAAATCATAGTTGCTTGTGTTATTTATGAGATCTACTGAACAACATGTTAAACTGTTTTAAAGAGTTTCTGGTAACAAATGTGTGTGTGTGTGTTTTATATATATCAGAGGGTTACCTCAGATTCGGTTTTGCCAAAGTAGGCTTGCTTTCCCAGCAAGAAGTCAACCTAAACAAGCCCATAAAGAAGTTGATATTTTAGTTGAATGCGTTAATGTCAAACAAATATGACATAAAGAGAAACAAGGGATAAAATTAAAGCAAAATGAGTCCCAGTTATGAATTTATGCAAACCTGGGAAAGGAAGTCCTCAGGGGAACCATAGTCAGTGATGGATTTCTTGTTAGTCGAGGTGACCATGACTGTTACATTGCTGTTGGTATCAAAGTTGTCCTCGTATCTTAGAACTTGTCCGGGGTATTCCACCTCTTTGCTTGGGTTCCATTTTGAGGGGATAGACAGCTTGAAACCATCTCCATTGTAAGGCAAGAAGTCTGTTTTTTCCTTTGGCTTTCCAAAAACATTAGCTGCACTTGACAACAATTTCAAGTAGATCAGATAGCTTTCAGTTCTAGGTAATGTAGTATTTGAGGGGTATTAGTTAATCTCATAGACAGTTCTTTTCTGACCTAAGGTTACTCTTCCAAGTTGTGGATTCCAAAAATTTCCAATGTAGCTGTGAAAGGATGTTGAATGTTAAACCATAAAATTTCTTCAGAAGATAGTGCAATTCATTTTGTTTTAATTCATGCCTAGCTCTTGATCACACTCCTCACAAGCTCGAAAGAGACATCTTGCCTCCCGTGTCAGTATTTTGCTGAAGTATAATTGTATAAACATTGTTGAAATACTAAATATTATTACAATTAGTTGCCTATTGAGAACAATAATGAAATTCCATACTTTTATATAATATTGCATGACAGATTCAACTGATAAGGAATTGAGTTTTACTGGTTTTGAAGTAATATCTATTCAGTCTATTCTGCTTTAACACCGTTTTCATGGCAATGGATCAATAACTTGCTATGAATATTTTGTTTAATCTACTACAGTTGGCTCCAAAAAAAAAAGGGTACGAAATAAGATGGTACCCAGTTCAAGTAACCTAGTATAATTGACATCCAACTTCTAATTTATTACTATGCTCAATCCACAATACAAGTTCAAATGAAGTGTTGATGAACTGCACATCAATTATACCATAATTATCTTGATTCTCTGGTAATTAACAATTAATAATCACAATGGATTTAAAAAACCTTACTTTCTTCCTACATCAAAGAAAGTAATTCCTACATTCATCATGTACTAAATCAAAGAAAACAACATTAGGGACAAAAGCAGATGCAATGTTTATATTAATGCAGGGGGGAAAAACCCCACAAAGCAAAAACACAAACAGTTGGAGAGCACTCAAAAAGAAACTATAGGATAGTAGTTAGATACCAGCTTCACCATAAGCAGCATCAGCAGGGGATACCTTGGAGCCAAGAGCTGTAGATCCAATGAGAAGTGTGAGGGCCAAACGACGAGAGACAACATTGTCTTCTTGTTCTTGGACAGCCTGTTTCTGAGCCTTGCAGACTAACTGGTTAGGTTTGATCTTAACCAATTGGCGCTGTGAAGTGGAGGATCGAGAAGTAGCTGTAGTGAAGGCAAGGTGGTGCAAGAAACAGGAAGTGGATGCCATATCCCTAGCTTACTGATCTTCTTCTGGCAAAAGCCTTGTTTGTAGATCAAAGTGTTGATGGGTTTAGCAAAGGAAATGAATTTTGGATGTTGTGTTGTGTAACATGTGAAGATAAATGAGTGGTCTTTGGATTTTGGATTGAGGGCAATTGCATCATTAGAAGATTAGGATAAGGTTGTAGAGGCTCTTATTGGTGCCACCTGGCTGAGGTGCCAATTCCTTTGGTTCTTGGAGTCAAAGTTATCCATCATTTGTGCTTTGCGTACTAGTATTTCTTCTTTGTTTTGACATGCAGTGGCTCGACTTGGAGGGAGGGATGTACACAAGTGCACTTAACACGAGAAACCCATTTATTTTTTAAGGAAAAATGATACTGAATTACATAAAGAAAATATATTTTAGTTTTTAATTTATCAATACAAATCTACTATTTTTATTTACATATAATTTATAACAACAGGTTCTAATTTTACTTATTTTATGTTTTAATTATTATTTATTATTGTTCACAAAATTTTTTATTTCCCCACTATTCAAACACTACATTTTTATTAGTTTAGTATTAATAATTATGAGATTGCATAAGTTTAGATTTTTCTTTAATTTTATTGCAAAGAAATAGAAGAAGATGGTATAAATTAAAAGAACCCTCTACATGATCATTAAGCACCTATTTGGCTATCTCATCTGCTACTCCATTGCATCTTCTTGGAATTCATGCAATTGAAATGCATGAAAAATTCTCCAGTAGGGGTGCAGTTTCATTTAAAAATTGTTTGGCTTGCCATGTTTTCTCCACCATCAATTATGTACTTGATTATATTTAAGCAATCCCCTTCCACCATTACATTTTTTTAATCCCATAGCATTTGGCAACCCAATTCCTAGAGATAGTGCTCTTGCCTTTACTTCCTCAGTAGAGTTAACTTGCAATATGTTACCCATGCTCCAATCATTTCACCCTAATGATTTCTTGCAGTTACTCCTAATGTTGCTTGAACATCTTCAAAAGCTGCGTCAGGAATAAATTTTATGCAACTACTGATGGTTTTTGCCAATTAGTCATCATTCTCCTTGCTAAAAGTTTAGGATTAATATTTTCAATTCAACCATATCATCTTTTTCACTGCTTATGTAGCCTCTCTGAAATATTTTCACCCATTTAGATAACCTTTGGAAGTTTGGGTTTACATGCTAGAACAATAAGTTATTCCTCATCTTCCTTATGGCTACTGTAGTTATAACTGTAGATAATGTGAATTCCAGCTTGTTTTGTGTTACATCGATCAAAGCATTTGTGGGTTCTAATATGAATTTAAGATAAGAGTAAAAATTATACTGTTCAAATCAAGAAATGTTGATACTGTTAGAATAAAATAAACTTTCGGTGAAAACCATTACCTAAATATAACTTAGAAACATTTATATTGTATCATTAAAAATCAAAGATAGATATATGGAAATATACTTGATTCTATAGCCATTAATTAATTCTATAATTGAGTAGTTAGTCTTTCAGATCTATACATATTTCTTAAACAATCATTTAATTTTCTCTCTGTTATCTCTAACGATAGGATATCAGATAAGAAAAATAAAATATGTATGATCTAGGTACCACAACCGTTATATATATAGTTAATAATTGTATATCTATCCATTATTAAAATAAACATTATCTTTAAGTTTCTACACATTAGAAGTCCACACCCTATTAGATACATTAAAACCCAAATTATTTAAACCTTAGCAAATCACTTTTAAATGGGCTTAACTTTATATAAAAGTCTACAATACATAATTATTTACATATAAGCTCAATGTTGAATTAAGGATCCAACAATCTCCCACTTAGACTATATGTGTAATCCTATAATTATGCATTATAAAAATAACTATATGAGCTCAAATTTGTTGTCATTATCGAAATGTATCTGTAACAAATCTGGTCCATCAATTATACTATCATACGATCAAAGCGACCTTCGTTACATTTTGTGTAACTCAACCCATTAATGATCACATATACCGGTACAATTGAATGACATGGATCATGATGTGAATGTGTATCATGGAAATTTTATGCAATATGATCTTATCATACCTGATTTCAACTTGTCCAAGCTTAAGCCTTATTGAAATCAAATCATACCAAAATCAAAAGGTATCTATATCAAAGAAACATTTAAAATTAAAAACTCTCACTGAAACTGAATATCCTCAAATAATATGACACCCATACGAGCAATGTGCTATTGAAACACTATGGGTGGCAATCTCTTAATAAGCGGATCTGTAATCATGGAGTTTGTACCAATGTGCTTTATAGACTAAATTTGTCTCCTTTAGTAACAAGGGTATCACCTGGTTTGTAATTCTGGATGCCATATCTCTTAAAAACTTTTTCAATATAGTTCTTTTGTGATAATTTTAAAATACTTTGAGAGCGATCTTAGAATATCTATATGCCTAATACAAAAGAGACATCACCAAGATCTTTATCTCAAAATTCTTAGCTAAAAATTTATTAGTTTCATGAAATAAGCCTATATTGTTGATGACAAGCAAAATTTCATCGACATATAAAACAAGAAAAATATACTTGCTCTCACAGAACTTATGGTATATGCAATCATCGATCAAATTCATCTCAAAACCGAATGAGATGATCACTTGATGAAACTTGAAATACCATTTTCGAGATGCTTGCTTGAGTCCATAGATGAATTTCTTAAGTTTACAAACTATATTCTTTGAGTATCCTAACACAAAGTCTTTTAGTTGCATCATATAAATAGTCTCATCAATGTCACCATTGAAAAACGTCATACTTATATCTATTTTATGTAACTCAAGATTGAAATGTGCTACTAATACCATTATAATCCTGAAAGAGTCTTTCAAAGAAATCGAAGATAAAGTCTTTTTATGGTCGATGCCTTCTTTCTTTGTAAAGCCCTATATGACAAGACGAGCCATGTATTTCTCCACATCTCCTTTCAAATCCCTCTTGGTCTTAAATATCCATCTACAACCAATAGATTTCACAACTTTTTAGCAATGGGATAAGATCTCACACATCAGTGTCCTTAATGGACTTAATCTCCGCATTCATGTCATTAATCCACTTTTGAGAGTTAGGACTTTCCATAGCTTAACGAAAGTTGATTAGGTCTACTTCCATCACTCCAATGTTAAACTCATGTTCTTGGAGAAATATAATGTAGTCATTTAGTACTGCATTTCTCCTTTCTCTAGCATATCTCCTTAATGGCATGAGTTCTTGAGGTGGTAGAGTTTGTTTTTCTCGAACAATTTCTTGAATTGGAAGTTCTTCTAGATTGTCTTATTTTCTTATCTCTTGATCAAAGTCAGGAATGTGATCCTCATCAATGGAAATAGCACTTGTGGGAATATCAACATATTCCTCTTCAAAGACAAAATCCCTAACTGTATCTCCCTCGCAAACTCAACAACCTCAAAGAACCAGCCTTTTTTGACTCAAAAATTGACTTAAATGTGGGATCACAAAACTTGTACCCTTTGAATTTTTCAAAATATCCAATAGTAACTTACCATCCTTGAGTCCAGTTTCTTTTCATTAGGCCTATAAGGCTTAGCCTCAGTTGGACTTCCCCGTATATGCAAGTTCTTTAAACTAGACTTTTTGCCTTTCCAAAGTTCATAAAGGATTTTGGTTATCGCTTTAGTTGCAATCTCATTAAGGATATATGATGCAGTCTTAAGAACTTCTTCCTAGAGTGATTTTGGTAAGATATAATGATAAATTATACTTATCACTATGTCCTTAAACATCTTGTTTCATCTTTCAGCAACACAATTCATAATGGGTGAACCCGACGTAGTATATTGTGGGATGATACTGCATTCCTCTAAGAACTTAGCAAACGATTCTGGATATTGTTCATCTGAATCATCATATCTGCCGTAGTACTCACCACCTGATCAGATGTAATGCTTTTAATCCTTTTGCTGAGTTGGTTCTCAACTTCAACTTTTTAATTTTTGAACATATCCAATGACTATGACTTTTCATAAATAAGAAATAAATAACCATATCTAAAAAAATCATCTATGAATGTTATAAATTATTGTTTACCATTCCAAGAAATTAGAAGGAATGACCCACAAAATTCTATATGCATAAGTTCTAAGATTTCTAACATTTTGTTGGCTTCAAATCTCTTTTTTTTAGTTTGTTTTCATTTTATACAGTTAAGACAAATAGCAAAATATGTGAAATCTAAAAGGTATAAAATTTTGTTAGATACAAGTCATTCTATTCTTTATTTGGAGATATGACCTAATCTCTTGTGCCATAACGTAACTAAATTTTTACTTGTTATTTTTCTATAACATGTGTACTTAATTGCAACTTCCTTATCCTTCTCTTTTTTATTTCCTTTATTCTTGTACTTGGAGGTTAAGGCCAATTGAACACTCTAATCTTATCTTGCTTTAGTCTTTCATCTTCCTGAACACAGTGTGAGATGAGCTCATTTAGAGGTCGAGTCTATTTCTAACAGTTGTAGCTCACCTTAAATTGGTTAAATTATGATGCACTAACAAGTCCTCAATGAGTTCTAGCTTAAGTGCTTTCAATTGGGAAGTAAGATGAGACATCTCCTTGATATTGCCTTTGCCCCTATATCTCATTTGAAATTACACATGTAAGAGCATACCTATTTTACCATTTTCGTTCTTGACAAACTTCTTTTCAATATCAATGAGTGTTTAAAAATCATTAAAATTACTATGATTTAATATATTTTAATTGATTAAATAGATTTATATTTGTATGATTTTATCATATTTTTATATAAATTTGTCTTTTTGAAATCTCAAGTATTTTTATTATTTTTCAGGTATTTTAGTTCAAAAATAATTTAAAGACTTGAAGAAAAATACTGGAGACAATACATCACAAATATATTTAGAAAAAAATAGGAAAAAGTCAAAAAAAATGAAAAAATTGAACAAAATGAGTCAAAACGGTCAAAAAGGTAAAAAAATGCCTGTCTCGCCGCAAATCTCACCCAATCACGCGCTCCAATGCCCCTGCACACGTGTGGCAGCCTATCCAAACACATCAAAGACCAATTTTTTGAGATATTTTCTCACTTTTTTTTAGCTTTTTCCTCACCTATAAAATGACTTTCTCTCCCATTTTAAAAATCATCCCGAAAAATTCCTCGGGATCCCTTTGAAAATCCCTCAAATCTCACATTTTTCAATTCTTTTCTTTCTCTTTCACTTTCTAGTTTTGTCTCTCTAGAAAGTTTTCTTAGTTTTTTTTAGTTTTAAAGTTCTCTTTTTGAGAAGAACTAGTTATATTTTTTATTCAATAAACACAAATGCTAATTTATTTGAAAGTTTTCCAAAAAAGAAATTAGCATCAAAGTTCTGTAAGAATTATTTTGAGGTATAATTTTAAAATGAATTATTTATAGTTATTTTTATGTTTTATTCTTATATATTATATTTAATTTGTTTGTGATTAAATTTAATATGATTGGTTGTCTATAAATATAATATAATAATAACATTGTTATACTTGTGAAATATTAAATAGGTAAAAAATTTCTATAAAATAAATTGATTTTATATTAAGGATGTTAGAGAAAATATATTATTTTTCATTACAAACTTAAATCTAAAAATTAGATTTTAAGATATAATTATCCGGTCTGATTTAGAGTAGTGTTCTTTTATTTGTTGGTACAATCGTCCAGTAGTTATAGTAAAACTCTAATTCAAAAAAACAATTATAAGAACTATTATTAGAAAATGTATTGACAACATATTTTCAGTAATGGTTTTAAAACTTAAAAGTTAGTACTCAGATAATTAAATTCTTAGGTTTAATTTAGACACTAAAATTTAAAATGTTTAACCCCAAAAGTGGCATTTAAATGGTTTATTTTCAATCTAAAAAAAATTATTTAATTAAATAAATTAATTATCAACTTCACTAATAGGTGTTAATTGATTTTTTAATTAACAAAAAATATCTAACCCCACCAAATGTAGTATTTATATATAAAAAAAGATAACTAATAAATATTAATTTATATTTTTAATAATCAAAATAATATGAGCAAACATAATTAACTTAATTATTATATACATAAATACTCTTATGATTTAATTTTGCTTTTAAGAGTTTGAATAATAAATTAAAGACCACATATATTTCTTCCTTAGATCGACCTTTGGAGTATACTTGTCATTTTTCTATAAAATGATTTGTGCATTTGCGAGAGTTTTACAAATATAAAACCAAAGTATCTACAAAATCGGTATTGCTAACCCAATGTCGATTTTGTTGATTAAGTTTTTGGCACCATTGTCGGGGAAAGAATAACGTTTTTAAATTATTTATCAAAATTTTGAAATTTTTTATGTTGTAAATAATTGTGATTTTTTTATTTATTTTGAGTTAAAAAATTAAACTTTAATTTATTTAATTATTTTATTTAATTTTTAATTTTTAATTTATTTTTTTAATAAAAAATTAATTAATTTTTAAATTTTACTTTTAATTTTTAACTTTTAATTTTATGTTTTTTAATAAATAAATAAAAAAATATAACTATAAATTTTATTCTGAACTTAGTTTGTTTATTTCTTTTTATGTTTTATTAGCATTGAATATATGAATTTTCTCATCTTAATAGAGTGTCGTATATTTATTTTTTATTTTTTTAGATTAAATGATTTAAGTATAAATTGATAGTATATGCTTTTATCTCATTCATGCATAACTTCTATCAAAAAAAGACATATGAGTTTACCTAAACTGAAATTAAATGAAAAAACCACAAAATTAACCACTCATCAAAATCCTATAAAAATATACAATGTATAAATGGGTCCATTCTCTAAAAAAAACTATGTTAAAAAATCTCTTAAAAAAAGATAATAGAAAGTAGTTGCTTTGTTAAATCTAAGTACAAATGTGTTTTGATGCCTTAGTTATTTGACTTGCACTTAAAAGTAATTTATCTAAAACCCACAATCATGTCCCTAGTTTCAAGTAAATAAAATTTTGAAAATCCATAAGGCATGACTTAAAAAGTATATGCAGACAAACTTGTCATACCTGTAGGTTTGATTGACTAAATGATGTAAAAACATTGAGTTTATTTAAAATAAAATTGCCAAAGTTACAACTTGTTAAAACGTTAAATTAAGCGTTGGATAGAAGGTAATCCATCATTTTAAGTAATTTTATTTTATTTGTTTTATTTATTTTAGTAAAATTACATGTGAATAATTTTAGAATTGTTAAAGCTAAAAATATTTGTTGAGATATTAGAAGTTCATAACGATCTGTCTGTATGAACTTTAATGATGAACATGATAAATGCATCTACATTTCTCCATCACTACTTGCATATTCTTAGGAAATAGGTAACTTTTCTTCTCTTTTCTCTTTATCTTTAATTTACAATTTTTAAATTGAGAACAATATTAACAAGTTACCATGCTTAATTTCAATTTTTTTAACAATTTTAAAAATCTTTATGTTCACATTTTCATTTTTATTATGTTTGATTTTATTTTCTTTGTATGGTTTAGTAATTTTTAGAATTTTAGGATTATTTTAAAAAAAAATCTCACAAAAATTTATTATTTTTTTAAATAAAATTTAAGTAAATAGTTAAGTCTTTTGTACCGATAGATTAATTTTTGAAAACATATCATGGAGTATATGATAATTAATTAATTTTTTTCATAAGTAGTATTTCATGATAAAATGTGAAAATTATAATGAACTCAAAATCAATGTTTAGGAATCAAATAATGAAGACTACCCTTGTGAGATATAATTTGAACCTAATTACCTTTATTTTGAGTAAAATATATATTTTTCTATTCCAAACACATTTCTTATTTCTTCAAATTTTCAGATGATCTTTATAGATATTAGCATTGAATGTTAGGATATTCACATCTAATAAAGCTTTATATGTTGTTTTTACTACTTAGATTGAATGACTTAAGTAGAAATTGATAGTATATGCCATGTCGTCTTTCATGCATGACTTATACCAAAAACAAATACATATGGGTTACCTAAAGCATTACAAACAGTGAAAAACAAAAAATTAGCCACTTACCTTATCATACCAAAACAAATGTACAAACTGTACATGAGTCCTCTTTCTAAATAATAGGTCATCTCTAAAAAATATATATATTAAGAGAGAGAGAGAGAGAGTAAATATTATAATCTACATACTATGACACAGATAGCCTACAAAGTTGTAATAAAAGACTAATTACAAAATAAAGTTATAGGAAGTAAATCTCTAAAAATTTATTGTACTTTCTTCATTCTATAAGGCATATATCTTGAAATTTTTATTTAATGATTTTGATTGAGACATGAAAATAATTTTGTGATTTCTTTACGAAATCTTAAACATTTGATTCTTTTTATGAGATCGATGTTATCCACTATTTTTGAGCATTTATTCTTTTATAAGTATGTAAACTTATTAGTTCATTTCTAAACATAAACTCTATTTGCATATGCCTTGGTATGAGTGTGATAACTGTATTTTATATAGTTATTTTCACCTATTTTATTAATTATAATTGCTATGTTTTTTATATTTTTGGTTAATTTTAGTTTAATAAATTAGTATTTACTATTTTTTATATATTTTAAGAAAATTAAATAATTTGTATCGAAAACTTACTTAATTGCAAATTTATACCCAAAAATATAATTTCAAATAAAAAAGGGTTTAATTGCAATTAATAAAAGTTGAAAATATAATTTAAATTAAAATCGGGCTTAATTTCAATTATTAAAAGTTTAAAATTTAATTTAAATTAAAAAAGGGCTATATTGTAATTAAACAAAGTTTAAAATGTAATTTGAAATATATTTATGGGTGAAAATGTAATTAATAAAAGTTATTTTTCTGCATAGGTGAGAATAAGCCACGCACAATCAGCGCCCAGCGTGGGCCGTCCGTCAAAGAAAACGGCCAGCGCGCGTTAAGCCACCGAGAGAGTGCGTGAAGAATTCTATCTGTCGCGTGGCTCGGTGCGCGTAGGCCAGCACACGCAGCGGGCGTGATGGGACCAGCGATCGACGCCGTCGCCTGTCCCACCCACGCGTCTTTTTTCCCGTGCGATCGATCCACGTGCGCCCGATTATTCCACGAACGAGAATCTGCCACGTGTCCCACTTTATCTATCAGCCAATCATTTTCTGACACGTGACATGTTACAATGAGCGAGAACGCGCAGGATCACGCCCGCGTTGTAGCCGTTGTTTCCCATGCGACAATCTATCGTGCGCCCGTTTCCCGCAGCCAATGAAATGCTGCCATGTGTCTGCATTAAATCCCAGTGCCTCTCTGTCTACGCGTGATTTTAATTAACGTTTTAAATATCAAAAATCGATACGCGTGATATTAATGCGGACACGTGATAGCATTTTATTGGCTGCGGGAAACGGGCGCACGATAGATTGTCGCACGGGAGACAACGGCTGCAATGCGGGCGTGATCCTGCACGTTCGCGCTCATTGTAACATGCCACGTGTCAGAAAAGGATTAGCTGATAGATAAAGTGGGACACGTGGCAGATTCTGGTTCGTGGAATAATCAGGCGCACATGGATCGACCGCACGGGAAAAAGAGCGTGCGAAGGTAGGGGACAAGGCCTGCACGGCGTCAGACAGGTGGGTCCCACTCTGCACGCCGGCCTGCGTAGTAGGTGGGCCCCACTCGGTGCACCGAGCCACGCGATAGATAGAATTCTTCACCCACTCTCCTTGGTCGGGTGTGCTTGCAACGTGCGCACCTGGCCGTTTCTTCTTTGATCGGACGGTCCACGTTGGGCGCTTGGATTAGGGCGCGTGGCTTATTCTCACCTGTGCAGAAAAATAACTTTTATTAATTACATTTTCACCCATAAATATATTTCAAATTACATTTTAAACTTTGTTTAATTACAATATAGCCCTTTTTTAATTTAAATTAAATTTTAAACTTTTAATAATTGAAATTAAGCCCGATTTTAATTTAAATTATATTTTCAACTTTTATTAATTGCAATTAAACACTTTTTTATTTGAAATTATATTTTTGGGCATAAATTTGCAATTAAGTAAGTTTTCGATACAAATTATTTAATTTTCTTAAAATATATAAAAAACAATAAATACTAATTTATTAAACTAAAATTAACCAAAAATGTAAAAAACATAGCAATTATAATTAATAAAATAGGTGAAAATAACTATATAAAATACAGTTATCAGAGTGGTTGAACCCATACGATTCAATGTTTTTAGAGTCTTGACTAGAATAAAGTTGAAATGAATTCAAATTTCTCACACTGAAATTGAATAAATTTAAATTGAAACATTTTTTGAAATGGAGTATGAAAATAATTTTCAACTAATTATTATTATAAATTATGAATATTTAAGAAGTTGAAAATAACTTATGCTTTAGATTTTAATTATGATCTTAAAAAAGATTAAAAAACATGAGACATATTTATGTTTTATTTTATTTTATTTTTATTTTGTTATAATTATAGTTTTTGATTTGTCTATTTTTGTTATTTCTTTTTAATTTTTACATTTAGTTCAATGCTTATAGGTATCATTACGAAAACCCTCATGAGACTCAAACTCGTCCACTAGAGTAACCTAGGAGTTTAAAGGCTTATTGCATACACTAAATGCAATTATGTCAATCCATAGAAGTGATTTAGGATAGTTTCATTTTAGTTTTTACCGCTAGTCTCCTTCTCTTGCTAAGAGATTAGCAAGAAGCTAGTTGAGGGTTGTGATAGGTGTTTTAAAAGCACTAAAATCATCATGATTTAATGTATTTTAATTAATTAAATAGATTTATATTAGCATGATTTTATCATATTTTTAAATAAATTGTTCTTTTTCGGAAGCACGAGTATTTTTATTGTTTTCAGGTATTTTCATTAAAAAATAATTTAAAGACTCAAATAAAAATACTAGAGGCAATACATTACAAATATGTTTAGAAAAATATAAGAAAAAGTAAAAAAAAAATAGAAAAATTGGACAAAATATGTAAATACTTTCAAAAAGGTCAAAAAAAGCATTTGTCTCGCGACAAATCTTGCCCATCCGTGTGTGCCAGGGCCCCTTCAAGCATGCCATCCTATCCAAACAGATCCAAGTCCAATTTTTGAGATATTTTCTCATTTTTTTGAAAACATATTCCTCACCTATAAAATGACCATTCTCTTATTGTAAAAATCATCCCAAAAAATCCCTCAAGATCTCGTTAAAAATACATATAAGAATATAGCGTATAATTGTAAAATATAACATATAAGAATAAAACATAAAAATAATTATAAAGAATTCATTTTAAAATTATACATCAAAAGAATCCTTATAGAATTTTGATGCTAATTCCTTTTTTAGAAAACTTCTGAACGAAATTGTATTTCTGTTTATTGAATCAAATACTAGCAATTTACAAAAACATAATTAGTTCTTCTAAAAAATAAAAGAACTTTAAAAAAAACTACGAAAGCTTTCTAGAGAGAAAGAGAAGAGATGGAAAATGTGAGATTTGAGGGATTTTCAAAGGGATGCTAAGGGATTTTTTGTGATGATTTTTACAATAGAGGAGATAGTTCTTTTATAGGTGAGAAAAGACTAAAAAGTGAAAAAATATCTCAAAAATTGATCTTGGATGCATTTGAACTAGTTGATACGCATGTGGGGGAATTGGCATATGTGGTTGGGCACAAATAGGCGAGATTTGCAACACGATGGTTGTTTTTTTACCATTTTGTCCAATTTTTCTATTTTTTGACTTTGCTCATTTTTTTCTCAACTTATTTGTGATGTATTGCTTCCAGTATTTTTCTTCGAGTCTTTAAATTATTTTTGAACAAAAATATTCAAAAAATAATAAAAATATCTATGACTTCGAAAATACAATTTTATATAAAATATGATAAAATCATACAAATATAAATATATTTAATCGATTAAAATACATTAAATCATGGCAATTTTAATACTTTTTAAACTCATTAAATTTCCACAAAAAATATTTAGCAGTAGTTATCTTCTCAAAAATTGTGCCCTTGAATGCATCCAGAATGATCTTCTTCGTGATCATCATACACATGCGATTTGATCTCTCTCACCTTTCCTTTTCCTTCTTTTCATGAGAAGCACTCTTATCATGAGGTATATTTCTATAACTCTAAAAACTATCAATAGATTCTCTTGCCATGACTTGAAGTTAGTGTCATTTATCATAGTAATAAAGTTGCTTTTAGTAGGAATATTAGCAGGATTGTTCATAGTTGAATTCAAAAAACAACAAACAGAAAAAAGCTCATATAAGTCTCAAAACCAAAATAATAAATTCAAAGGTAAATCATATCTCAAGATATCCAGCACTCCATTAATATTTTTCCTTTGGACAAAATATATTAACTTGTAAGTGACTTGATGTAGTAATAAAACATGAATAAAAAGAGCAAATCGAATAATAAATCTTTCTTTAGGTTGAATTATTATTTATATACAAAAATCGAATAATCATTACGCATTTATTATTACAAGTGTATATGTAATTCTGTTAAATATTAACATTCTTTTGAGTCGATCAATATTCACATAAGTTACATGCACACAACTATTTATATTTCAAAATAAATAAATTTTCATTAGAGATGTTACTTTGGTGATACATCTCTTTAATTAATTCTTCTCAATATATATATATATATAAGCATACCAATATTTGAATTTTAAGTTGTATCAAATTTTTTGGTCAACATTGATCAACGTTGGTTAGCATCAATGAATATCGGTCAACACCGATCAACATTGGTAAACTCTTATTGGGTCAAAGCTTATTGTATCATAAAATCCATATCTATATTTTGACCCATTAACCTAAATACATATCTTTAAGCCCATTAAAGTTTTCTTCAAATCCATAAAATATTTGTGGGCTTTAAAAAAATTGTTTGTAAGTTTTAAAAAAATTAATTACTTTTGGGCATTGATTCAATACATTATGTAAGAATCAAAGACAAATATATGTAAACTTAATTGAATTCATAGTCATTAATTGATTTTGTACTTAAATAGTTAATCTTTTAGATCTACACATATTTCTTAGAGAACCTTTTAGTTTTCTCTATGTTATCTCTAATAATTAGATATCAAATATAAAAAATAAAATATATATGATTCGGAGACCATAACCCTTATAAATATAGTTATTAATTGTATATTTATTTTAACTTATCATTAAAATATATACTATCTTTTTAAGTTTTTATACATAAAGGTTATGTTAAAATTTAAATTACTTAAACCTTAACATATCATTTTTAAATGGAGTTAATTCTATGTGACAATCTACGACATATAATTATTAAAATTTATATATAAGTCCAATATTAGATTATTAAGGTTCCAATAGATACCTCTACCCCAAGTAATACATGGTATTTGAAAGAATGGATGTTACTGAAATAGGTATTCTATTGTTTATAAACTTTGATCGCGCAGCCCACATTTATCTTCACAATGTGTAAAAGCTTTTTTGATTTTATTTCTGTATAGTAAGCAGCTACTTTCCATAAAATATCTTATGTTTCTCATAATTTGCTCTCCATATTGCATTCCTAATTGGATCAATATCCCCATCAGCTATTCCAAAAACATTTACTTTATAAGCTGAGTTCATTGAAAAATTACCCGACTTATATATTATATATCCATACCAATTTGTCACGTGAATCTAAGCCAAGGCATCGAAGAAGTCTACTAATAGCAGCAACTTTAATTATTGTAAATAATATTTTGATCAAGTTCTAGTTCCGTCCACCTTGTGGCAGGGTTAGTTCACTAAACCTATTAGGTAGATTTATGTTAATGTCAATAATTGTTCTAACTGGAATGTAGCTTGAGACATAAAAACAATCCATGGATCATCCCATATTCTAATTTGCTCTGCATCACCTAGTTGAAAACTAATTCCTTTCTTCAGCAATTGAGAAATTTTGCATATGCCTTCCATATTCACACACTACATGCTTGTATAAAATTTCTACTCACATGCAATTCCACGCTCATGTAATTTTTATTCTTCTTTTCCCTTTCCACGAGAGAATGACGTTGTCATTATATTCACTAAACTATCACTACAAGAAAAAATGATATAGGTGACAAAAATTTGACGATAAATAAAATTAGTCCTTAAAAATAGTACAATTAAGGACAAAAATTTGATATTTATTCCTGATAATGTTAACCATAAATTTATCAAATAAAAATTTAAAAGGATAAAAAGTTAGGACAAAATTTAAATTGGTTGTTGAAAAAATGACGGCAATTTTCCATCAAAAATTTTTGACAAAACAATTTTCCTTGCAAAAGGAAAAAAATGATGAGAAATTTATTTCAAATTTTACAATAAAAATAGTACCCTCGTCTCCCTTCTATTTTTCTCTAGCTGCACCACCCTCACATCTCTTATTCCTTTTCTCCTGTCAAGCATTTCCCCTTGTTGGCAGTTTCTTTTGGTTGTCGGTCGCAACCTTTCTCCCACCATACCCATCTTAGTGAAACAGTAAATCTTATTCATAATGTATTTTTTGACTCCAATTTCAATGACTTGAGACTCAAATCGCTCGCTATTGTTAAAATCTCTGTTCATGCTACCGAATACGCAATTAGGGAATTTATGTCGCTGTGTTCTTTGTCAGATGATAGCCCGAGCGACATTGTGGCTACTGGGGTATTAACTCAATTGCTTCTATTGATTTTGAGCGATTGCATAGACAGAAGTAAGATAAAGGCTCAACTTTGTTAAAGCTTTTTCAGGATTCTTAGCCTGCTTATTCATCACATGGAAATTCTAATGATTTTGCTTGCAATGATGTGGTTTTAAATATAGGATTTGCATCAAAAATTCCCTGGTCATCCTACTCTTGATGTGGATGATAGAAATGATGTATGGCATTTGCTTATAACATATGCTTGACACAATTCAAAACACCATGTGCTTTGTATGTCTCTTCTTGCTTCAAATGCTATTATCAACTTGTTTCATTTCCTATTGTTTCTTCTACTATGTTTTTGTGTGCCACTCATCAGTTTTGAGGTTGAAGAAAAAGTATTTTACTCCTCGTAGTTTTTATTGTTTAAATAGTTTGAGCCATACCTTTTTCAATATGGATGATTCCTGATGGTAAATTTTGCCCATGTTGTGTTTTAAGAAATAAAAAAATAAATATGCAATTTTGGGTTAATCTAAAGACATGATTATGTTTATTTCACCTAAAGCTCTGAAAAAGTTGTGACCATAATAGAGATGATAGTGATAAGTTCTCAATCTTCTCTTTTATCTGGTCTAATCTGAGTATTGGGTTTGCATCTCTCAAATAAGAGTTGAGACACGATATTATGTGTGAATAATTCACTATTATAATACATGTTTTTGGTCTCGGGAATTTAGTCTCGATTTTTTTAAAAACCAAGGCCAAAGGGTTTTGGCCATAATTTAATAAAAATCGAGACTATAATGTATACATTTAGCCTTGGTTTTATCAATAACTGTGGTCATACATTAAATTACAAAAAATATTTAAATATATATGAACAAATTTATATATCCATGATTATTAAATGATTATGATTATAATTAAAATAATAGAATTTCTAATATTTTTAAAATCGAAATAAAATAATATATTGTATGTTATTTATTTAAAAGAAATACAAAAAATTATTTTACAATTTTTTTCATTTTTCTCTATTAATTTAATTTAATGTGTTTTATTTATTTTATAATACATATATATCAATTTTTTTATTTTTTGTCTCTTTTTTTCTTTCTTCTTTTTCCCTATCTTTTTTTCTTGTTTTTTTTTCTTTTTCCCTATATCCTTTTTTTGTTCCTTGCCAACTTTTTTCTCTTTTCTTTTATTTTCTTCCTCATCTCCCTCATGTTTTCCCTATCCCCGAGACAGCGCAGTGCTTTCACAAATTTCCCTCGCGTCTATTACTCTCTATTTTTTCTTTCCTTTTTCTTTTCCTCAGTAGCTCGCTCGACCCAACAACTTCCTTTCCCCCTCTCTTCTTTCTTTCTCTCTGTTTTTTTTTTCTTTTCCTTTTCCCATGTTCGCACCTCTTCGGCTGGCCATTTGTATTGTTGTCACTCATGACCCAACTCCAGGTACATGTGATACCTTCTCTTTTTACAATATCAATTCATATATGTGTTGATTATTAGTGGAATTAGGTCTCTACGCATAAATTATTGAATTAAGGTTATGCATTTTATGTATGAATCTATATTTCTTACTGTAATTTCTTAGAGTAGGGTATTTGTGCACCTATTGAGCATCAAGTATGTATAATGAGTCATTTTTAGTCTTAAATGGATAAAAGAGTGTTATTTCCTTGTATTTTAGCTCTGGGTATGTTTAAAGATGTTAGAGATGCCAAAGATGCAATTCATGGTTGTGATGGCTATGACTTTGATGGACATCGTTTAAGGGTGAAATACATTTTTTGCCTTTTTTTCCTCATATTTTAGCTGTAGTAGTTTAATGACATATGTTATGACCTTCTCTTTATAGGTAGAGCTAGCACATGGTGGATGTGGACATTCTTCTTCTTTAAATTGTTACACTAGTTTTAGTGGTGGTCGAGGTGGTAGCGGAGTATCTAAACGTTCCAAATACTGTGGTGTGTGTTATTTCTTGCATTTTACACTTTTCTATTCGCAAACATTTTGATAACTTTCTTAATTTTGTAATTGTTTTCACAGCTTTAGTAACTGGACTACCTTTTTCAACTTCATTGCAAGATCTTAAGGTGATCAATTGCATTCCCCATTACAATTTAATTTTATCATTCTCACTTTCCATTTTCTGTAGTATTAGTTTTGACACTTAAAGAATCCAACCCCATCCTCGACAAATAAATTAATTAAAATGATATGTCTGTCTATGTTTCTCATCTTATCACTATAACTATGAAATCCTGATAAACCAACATAAGATGTGATGTATTGTTGTTTAGGATCACATGAGGCGTGCAAGGGATGTGTGCTTTTCCCAAGTCTTCCGCAATGGTAGTGGTAAGATGCATTGAGCTCTTAAACTTGGTTGCTATATTTATGAAGGATGCTAGGTTAATGATAAAGTTGTTTAAATTGATAATAAATAAGAATTTTTCTTAATTTCTGTTGCTTATATTACACGAGGTAATTTTGAAAACTATGCTTCAAAAATGAGGTAGATATTCTGCACTTTAATTTTGACTTGTTTTAGTAATACATGTGAATCCTTTGATACTCTGTATTTTCAATTGCTATATTTTGTGATAAAAGGTGGATAAATTTGAGCTTTAGAAATTAGAACTAATTATCGCTATTTTCTTTTATCAAGTTTTGCAGGTTTGAATAGTCCGTAGTCTTTATCTTGAACATATTTCTTGTATTTTTTTGTTTAACCTATATTTTTTTACTTTGTATAGGCACAACATGGGTTGTGGATTATACTAATTATGAAGACATGAAGTATGTAGTGAGTAATCCACTTTTACACCCAGATATTTTTGCATGGATAATCTTACATGAAGAGTGTTGGGGAGTTATGTTCAGAATTAACATAGAAGTGGCTTTGAATTATGTTCCCAGTTTCACAGATCCAACTCAAATTTTACTGGCATTTTTTTCTCTAGATAAAAAAAACTTGATGACTCTGAATTTCGGAATGCTTTTTCTCGAGGATATGTTCGTGTAATAATCTCATTTTGTCATTCCAATATTGCCCATATCCTCTCTCTTGCATCTCAATATACGTTCATTTTAATATCTTATAGGTGAAGGAATATGACTAAAAGAGGGACTCATCTAGGAGTCCTAGTTGTGGTCGATCTCGTTCTAGAGATCGCAGCTATAGTCGTAGCAAAGTAGAAGCCACAGGTCAATCTCATTATTTAAAGCATGTACATAATAAAGCATTTAGTGGAAAATCCCCACTGAATGCCATTAATGGCAGATCATAAATGTAGTAGATGATAAAAAAATTGTTATTAATTGAATGGGATTTGTGTCCTATAACTTCATTTTGTAATACAACTCATAGATAATATGTGAGGTGATTTGATAGTCATCTGTCATATTGTATCATCAAGCTCCTGATATAAATTCTCATTCTCTGATAGGTTGTTAACATGGCATACAATAGGAAGATGGATCATCCATCAAATGATGTTTCCAGCTGGTTTAGTGGATGATTTGCGTGATGAGGTTATATTTTCTTTCTTATATTTCATCTTATTTAACATTTCAATCTCTTCTAAATATTGGAGTAACAATCTCTTGACATATTGGCATCTTATGCAATGAGTGTGAGTGTTTTTATTATTTGGTTAATTAATTCACACAATGAGCTTAAATATGGATAAGTTGTTTTTACTACAATATTTTAACTTTAAATAGAGTGTGTAAGACCGTAAGAATCATATATCATACTTGGTGTTGATATCTTCCATTTATGATCTTACGTCTTATTATTGTTGTGGCATGTCTATTGAAATCTATTTTTTGTGGTAAACCTCAGGTAGTAGTAACCTTAGATTATGCTCTTTTTTCATTATATATCCCTTTTTTGTTAAAATTTTAATTTTATATTTTTGTTATCTTTTATATCTATATGTTCTTACTTTTTGTTTATCAAATGTTTACTCTCATAGGTGCTACTAGAAGCTTCCATCATAAACAAGGCTTGTTGTACTATTGGCACATTTACAAGTTATCGATTATACTTTAAATATATTGCACTAATACATGAATAAGTTTAGGTGTTATTATCTACAAAGATGAAATGCAACCTGCATATATATAATTTTATCTCTACATTTGTTGCTTGTGAATTGTTATTGTATTGGTGAAATAAAAAACAATTGTAGCAATTTTTGTAGAACAATATATTTTGAGATTATTTTTTCTTTGTTTTAATGTTGTCTATAAATATGTTTTAAGACACAAAATTTGTTACAAATAAGTTTGAACAAAATATTGTCACAATTTTGTCTCACAATTGGTCTTAAAAACGTTATTAAGAGAATCAATATGTTTTAGGGACAAATTTATTCTAAATTAAAACAAATTTGTTTGTTTTACAAAATAATTTTCAAGGACAAAACTGTGTGAAAAAACATTAATTTTTAAAGACAAATATTTTTGAGCAAATTATCTATTATTTTCAAGAACAATCTTGTAGAATTTAGGGACAAAAATGTTTATCCTTAATTCTTTTATTTTTTTGGGACAAAATTAAATTTTGTTCCAATAGACTTTCTACGACCCCCACTTTGGAAAAAAAGACATTGACATTTTTGTCCCTAATTCTCATTTGAGACAAAATCTTGGCTTATAAGGACAAAAACTTTGTCCTTAAAAACACATTTTCTTGTAGTGTATTGTGATTTTTCTTTAATTTAAGCCCTAGATTAATGATAATAGTTTATTACATCATCATATCTCAACTGTTAAGATTTATACCGAACACGAGATAGACCCTAAATGTGAATAAAAATGTTTTTAGTGTTAAAACACAATACTTTACCTAGATCTTATTCAAAAGTGATTTTTTTCATCTAGATATTAATCTAAAATAATTTATTTTATGTTTTATGCATGTTTTTCTTGTATTTTGTTGCAAGTATAGATCTTCATCTAGATATGTTGTGTCTAAGATCTTAAAGGTTATGTATCTTGTTCAATTATTTATGAAAAACATGTAATATATCAATTGAGACTTTCAAACACTCAATTGGAAAAATTTACGATAGAACAAATGATGAAAGCTTAGTTTTTTTTAATGTGCTAGTTAATATCTTTAGTTTTGATTTATTAAACTTAATTCTTAATGTATTCATATCAATAAATTTTAATCTATATTGTATCTTTAATCTTTAGTAATAAAATTTTATTTTATTTTTAAAGAAACTAAACTTTTAAAACGAGAGATATTTATGATACATCCCTAATTATTATTTTTTACATGTTATAATTTATATTCAATTATTTTTACCTAACATGAATAAAATAAAATTTTAGTCCCTTATTGCAATAAAATTAATTACTTTATATGAAAGTTAATAACATTAGAGCTTATCATATAATTTTTTAACTTTTATGGGATTACTTTGCTCTTTTTATTCTCTTGCTATTTTCTTATTACATAATTTAATATTCTATATATAATCAAGATGATATGTTTTCTTTGACATGCTCAACTAAGGAATAGGTCACAACCATCGAAGCTTATAATTCGATATAGGTGTTCAGGGAATTAAAGAATTGAGGCAAAGTCATCTGAGCCTCTTTCATACTACTATCACGTTCTACTTTACTCTGGTGAGCTATTTAGAGCAAACTTCTCACTGATTGTTAGTTAAAGAAGAGGAAATAATCATTCATTTTAGATGTTCCTTACTTCGCTTAGTAGAGAAAAACATATCTTACATTTGTTGAGCTATCATTTTACAAGTTCTCTTTGGGATCTTTTAAGCTCCCTCTTTGATAGGAAACCACGTACAAATTCTCCCATATTTTATCTTTGGATAGTTACAATGACAATTGACTTTGGGTCATAGCTAAACAATTTATGGAAAATAAAGATTTTTTTTGTCATTTAGGTGATATGGACAACCAAAAATAATTTCCATTTTGGAAAAAACATACAACTCTAAGTTTTGCATTTGTCACAGTTTAATAATTTATTCGTGAGGTAGGTCTATCATGTTATGGCTCTATGCAAAATATAGTAAATAAATTTCAAATACTTAGAGATTTGCATATACTAGGTGTTCCACAACAGATTCCATGGATTATAGAGGTGAATTGGATGGCACAACATTCGAGATGGATAAAGGTTAATATAAATGGTGTTGTTTTTGAATCACTAGGTCTGTCTGGATGTGTGGGTTTGTTTGTACCTCAAGATCATTTGTTAAATGATGTTTTTGCATCTTGCTTAGAGTCTCATATGCTTTTGAGGTAGAACTTATGACAACTATTCACATGATGATATATACTGTCAACTTTGGTAGAGGAAACTTTGGTTGGAGTCAAACTTGATTTATGTTTTTACCCTTTTTCGAACCTTGTCACTTCCAGTGCCAAGGAGGTGGTATTCTATTTAGGTTGACTACTTAGAAAAAGTTGGTTGCATGGAGTTTCATTGTTCCTAAGTAATGCCCCAGATGATAGTATAAATTCTTGGGCCCTTATTATTTGTACAACAACTTGATAGTAGAATACCCCATCATTCGTTAGGTCTTTTATTTATTAAGATGTTAACAACAAATCTAACTATAGGTTCTATTGAGACTTATTTTGTATCTTTTTTTCACTATATATTTAATAACATTCTAATTGAAAGGCTAGATAAAGAAGGTATAAGAAGGTTCTAACCTATTTAAGATATTTTGATGCACCGAGGTTTATTATCTACAACATTCCATTAAAAAAAGATCATATGTTTTATTTATGTTATATTACTATCTATTTAGTAGCCAAAAAAATATTAGGAGATTATCCAAAATAACTAATAAAATCATAACATAGACAAACTTAACTTTAATTTACTTAGCATAACATTTGTTTTTATATTTTTTAAGCATACTATCATAGGCTACTTGGCCTTTTGGAAATGTTTTCCCCTATGATAGTTATCACTTTTTTCTTTTTCTTTATTTTCTCAGTATTCTTCACAGAGTAATCAAATTTTCTGTCCAAAATAATTCTTAGTAGGAGAGAAAAATATTTAAAAATTACATATGGCTTACGTTGAGCCAAGTTTCTTTGTAGCCTAATTTATCAAAGGGAGGTTTGATGACAAAAGAAGAAGTATTAACGTTGAATAAATGGAGGCTATTGTTCACAACTTGAACAAGTCTTTCAAGTCACTTTGTTTCTGTATAAATAAAGCTAGTATTTCCTCAATTAAAAATGTTCCACCAGTTGAGTTCAATAGCTATAATTTGTGAAAGAGATACGTGTCTAAAAAATACTCATTTTTTGAAATTTATAAGGGCTAAAGTATGAATTAGGTTTAATATTACATTTTTATTTAAGCATTTTATAAATTATGTTTTCGAATTATGTGATATGTTTTAATATATTTCATGTATTTTTGAATGTTAAAATATGCAAATTACAGAGAACCAAACAAATTCTCACAATCAATAACATAATTATCATATGATGGAAGAACTAAATGCAAATATTTATACATAATACATCAAAGAAGGGTCAAAGTATGAAATAAGTGTACGCCACGACATAATTCTCTCAAATTAAATTATAAGAATAAAAAATAATGTTGCATTGCGACCCGCTCTCAAATTTGCATTCAAAGACCAAATTTTCAGCACATTCTTATTCATTTTTTTTAGATTTGTTAGATTAGAATTTTAATTATTTTATACCTTTACAACTGTAATCCTAATTACATTGTAATTTTTTTACTATAATATATAGTTAGGATTACTAACAAAATATACACAGATTATAGGCACAAAATTTATAAAAAATATATAGATTTGTAGAGAATTTGAAAGCTAGAGGTAAGATATGATTCAAATAGGAAATTAAAGAGTTAGAAATCAGCCATTGACATTAGTCATTAGTTTATTCTTCTTCTTTGTTAACGATGATTTTAATGATAATTCTTTAAGAATCCATGTTTATCTAATTTATTTACGTGATTATGAGAAATTTTTAAGCCTTAGATTTTGATTTTAATTAATATAATATTATAATAAATTTTAAATTCAATTCTTGATTTTTGATGTGTTTGACTTTATGTTTAAATGTCATTACTATGCATGTATAATTAGAGTGATCAACTAATTTATTGCATAAATATGTTTAATTATAGTTTAAAATGTTAATATGTAATCGCTAATATTCTTATTCAAAGTGGTATCTTATTGCCCAGCATTAAAAGTAGGGTTGAAAACTTTTTTAAAGGTTATTAATGGTTATAATATTAAGTAGTTTATTCATCTTCTTTTTAGAACATAATGTAATGAATGGATTAAATATAGTAAATTTACCTTTAGGTTGTTCTGGATTTAGATTGGTTAATAGATTGCATTGTTAATCAATAAACAGTAAGAAAAGGTAGGAAGTCTTAAGAGTATCTAGATTTTCAAAGTTCAAGTTAAAAATTTAAGAATAATTCTAATATGAATGCATGACATATTTGATTAAATTATAGGCTTGTGGTGAGGATGGTTCCATAACCACGTGTTTTTCATAGTCTATGTACTCATTATTTTATCTATTGTTTTATGTTTTAATTTTTATTTAAAAATAATTTTCAAACTTTTTTTCTTAATTTACTAACAAGCTATTAAGTAGTGGTAGTCATTGTTACAATCCTTATAGATTCAACAATTGTTGTTCTGCATTTACTTTTTACTTATACAATTTGATCACATATATTTGTGTGTTTCTAAGTGTATCAAGAGAGAGAACAAAATTGAGAAGCTCATTTTGGTAGCTTCATAGTATTGCATCTAATATATTTAGTGATCTATTTTACTTTTTAGAGATAAATCTCTTAATTAGGTGTATTAAAATATTAGAATATTTAAGACTTTGTACTTACTTTGTAAACACCATAATTTAAAAATAATGAATAGTTCTCATGTTCTTATCTGTAGATTAAGTCTTACGTTGAACCACATAAAGTTGTGTGTTCACTTTGTTGTTTATTTTTCTTTACCGTTTGATTACTGTAGTTAATTTGTTACTTAATTGGATACTTACAATTTAGGAAAGTTTTGTCTAAGGAGATTGAAGTTTAATTGGTACAAGTGTGCCTCTCTAGCCTTTCCTAAGAGCTTTCTTTAATAGTGGTATTCAAGTGGGTCTCATACAATAAGTGATATCAAAACCGATTCAATCAATCTTCGATAAATTGTGTTGTTGCATAATTCTTTTGTGAGTAAAAAGAAATATGCTTGAATCTTTAGATATTATGGTGCCAACATTGGTAACAGTTAAAACTACGATAATAAATGTAAAATTTAAGGTGGAGAAATTTGATGGTACTAATAATTTTGGTATGTGACAAAGTAAGATACTTAATGTATTATGCCAACAAGAGTTGGACCATGCTCTTGAAGACAAACCTGAAGACATGGATGAGAAAGATTGGGTAAAACTCAATTCTTAGGCGACTATGTCTCACCAAAAATAAAAAATATTTTGTCATGAAGGAGACGTTAGCAAAGAAGTTGTGAAAGACGTTGGAAGATAAGTATATGTTGAAAAAACCTCTTAATGGTATTTTCTTAAAGAAAAAACTCTACAAGTTCATGTACATACTTGGTACATCATCAAGCAACCATGTTAATTCATTCAATAAGTTATTGGTCAATTTGTTCAACAATAAAGATAAAGCTTTAATGCTATTGAATTCACTTTCCAATGACTATGAGCAACTCAGCATCACGTTATTGCACGAGAACGATAAAATTTACTTTGATAAAATTTTTACAACTTTGCATAGTCGTGAAATTATGAAAAATGTCAAAGTTATTCGTAGAGATGCAACGATTGAAGTATTAATGGCAAGAGGTTGCTCTTTGAATCGTAAGCCTGAAAATAGAGATAAGTCACAAACAAAAGCAAAACTTGTCAAAGATGAGTGTGCTTTTTATTGTGAGAGGGAGCACTGAAAATATAATTGTCCTAAGTTATAAAAGAAAAATAAGGGCAAAAAGAATTTCAATACTTGTATAATTGATCAAGAATAATTAATGAAGTAATTTTTTAAATAAAAATTATAAAAAAGAAAATGATGAAGACAAATATAAAATTGACTATATGGATTTATAGTGTTACTTTTTTAAAAAGAAAACTAGGGATGAACAACATATTGAAATTGTTTATTTTTGTCAAATCTAAATATTATCTAATTCGAACTGGTTTGAAGATTTTTAATCCGAATTCGAATTCGATAAAATGATATAATTAATTTGAACTAATTCGAATCCGATTAGGTCGAATTTTTCAGATCAAATAATGTCAGATTGATATTAAAATTTATTTATGAATTATTATCATATACAAAACACGGCATACATAAATTTAAATTTCAAATTGATATTTTTGTAACAAATATTATTATTTATAATCATAATTAAAAAAATCAAAATAATAAGAAATATATATGTATAATTATTAAATTATTATAAAAATTTATATTTGTTTTTATAATAAAATAATAATATAATATAATTATATTATGCATGATATTTAAATATAACATATTATAAAATAAAATATGTATTTATTTATAGTTAATAGTAATTTGGTTTAAATCGGATACAACAGATTATAAAATATATAAATTCGAATCCAATTTTTATCCGAACAGATTGTATAATTCTCGATCCAAATCCAATTCGACTCTAAAATTTATTAATCCAATTTAATCCAAATTCGATAGATTAGATCAAATTTTTTAATTTAAATAAATTGATTAAATTATTTGATCACCTTTAAACTAAACTATCACAAAAATCATTAAACTTAAATATTCTATTTTAAAAAAATTAATAGATATTTATTATCACCTGCATTTTATTCAAAAGCAAAAGGGTAGTTCGAACAGGAAATTATCAAATAATTATTAAATTATTTATTACTATAAATTACTTATATATAACATATTAAATTTTTATGTGTATAATCGTAATAAATAACATTTTTTATTTATTAAAACACACTTTTACTGTTAGCTAATGTGATAAAAGATGTTGCACGCGTTAAAAAATCGAGAGTTTAAGTAATGAGATAAAATTTGGTCATTTATTTAAGAATATAGAAAAAAAATTAATGAGAATTGATAAACATAAAAAAGAAAAATGTATATATTTTTAACATAATTTTATACTATAAATCATAATACAAATATAATTCATATGTAAAAATAATAAGATTTTTTTGAAACTATAATTAACTATAAAATTAACTATAATATATATATATATTTTCCCCTTCTTGAACTATTCTGAAATCATACCCTCAAGCTGATAAGATACCAACCAATTGGCAACAGATAATTCCTCCAGAGTCCGCCCGCATTTTTATACTATTGGGGTCTATGACTGGTTGTTCGAGCACATTAACTGCATAGTGCAGAGCAATATATCTTTGTGTACATTTGCTGCAGTGAAATCCATCATCTTTATCAAACGGCTGCTTCTTCCTTTTGCTCTGATTTCCATCTTTCCAACACTCTTTTCCAGATCCTGGTTCGTTTTTTTTCCTCTTCTTACTCAGTATTACATTTGTATTATTTACAAGAGCTTGTTGCTATTGGTTTCGTGAATGAGTTGCGAATTGGTTTTTGCCGATGTTTATGTCTTTGAAGATTTTTATCTTTCTGGGTCAAAAATAATTTAATTTTTCTCGGATTTTTATTGCTGAAGTTGATATATGTTTCGATTCAGTTTTATCTTTCTGAAACCTGTTCAACTCCATTCTAGAATAGTTTTATGGGTTGATTTTAAATTTGGTGGTTATTCATTGGTAAGGTTTGTGTGTATGTTTGCGTGGGGGTAAGGTTTGGGGGGGAGTTGTTAAACACATACGGATGTCTATGTTAGTGGCTTAGTGCTTTATTCATGCTCTTGATTTTTATATTCGTACTTAGGGATTCCCGGGTTCAGCTCTTAGCTTTCTGTTGTAAATACCAAAACTTGTTTAGTTCTTTATTAAATGGAATTCATGGAATGATAAAGATTATGCTGGCATAAAATTCCAGAGTTCAGTCAGTTTCTTCGGGTTTGATTTTTGATTTTTTTTCCCTGACATAATTTGCTAACCTGGTTTTGCTTGATTTTGATTTGCCAAGTTGGCTTAGTTGGTTTTATGATGTTTCGTTGGTAACCGCAGTTTTTTTTAGGACTGTTGAGATTTTAAAATTAAGGGTAGGTGACAACGTCTTAGCTATGTCAAGCAGAGAAGTTTAACTCTTTTTTTATTTTTTATAATAATTTAGTTATTTTGTTTTGAAAAAGTGATATAAAATAAATGATCAATTTTTCTTCTTCATATTTTCTCATTATTTCAATTATTATTGAGATACTAATTTCATAAATTATCTTTATTATAAAATTGAATAAAAAATAAAAATAAAAATAATTTTTTTTAAAATTTGATTAATTGATAATGTGCTGTTACTTTTTTATAACAAAATAAACTAAACTGTTATAAAAAATAATAAAGGAATCAAACTGTTCTAACTAGATAATTAAGAGACATATGATGTATTTATCTCTAAATTAAACCCCTCCTTTCTCAGAACTTTGAGCTTGTTTGAACTTGCTTGATTGGATTTTTGTCTCCTTATCATAAGATGTTTTAGCTCTTTAAGCTTTGGCTGTTTGAAAATAAGCTTGATGGATGAAGTGCGACAATGGTGCAATCTTTTTTGTTGATATAATTTCTCAAAGAATGTATTCTCATTTCCTTTGGTTTTCATTCTCGATGCACTCATTTTTGTGTCATGATTTCTGCTACTGGTTTTCTTTTTTACCGAGTTACTACTCTTCTGCCTTTTTTTAACTCTCTCGTCTAGTTTTCAATAATTGATTTTTAAATTTTAGTATCTTTTGTGAAACCGAAAGTAAACTTGTATTAATTGTTGAAAAATTACACAAATTTTCGATAAGTTAGATTTATGAGAAAGTAAAAATAGATAAAATAATACATAAATATGATAACGAAGTTCAACCAATTTTTGCTTACGTCTTCGGACATACTGTAGATCTTTTTACTAAAAAAAGAGAAATTATACAAAGTGTTTACAATACTCACAACTCACAACTCAATTACACCCAAGAAAATTTGCTCCTAATTTTCTCTCACTAAAGTCTTTTTTTTCTAAGTTTTTCTCTTAATTGGATAATACAAAGTACTTATTACGGTGCTCTATTTATAGATGTAGAAGCCCTTCTTCTACATATTTTGTCAACTAATTTTTAATTGGTTTTCTTTCTTTTTTAACAAAAGGATACACCGTCCATTCAATTTTCTTGAGTTGTTTGCTTGACAACCATTTTTGGGTTGTTGGTTTGACAATTACTCTTTTGTTTTATTGTCATCTATTGCACTGTTTTTTTGCTTGTAAGTTTAACCAACATTCTTTTGACCAAAAGAAAAAAAACGAAATTGTATTATGAAACAAGTTCTGTTTAAGTGGTTTGCATGCATGACCTATATAGGTACACAAATGCATAAATCTGAGGGAAAACCAATACTTTTGTCCGGAAAAAGTGATGCCAAACTTAATGGTTTTGAGAGTGACCCTAGCATATAATGAAAAAAAGACAATGAACCAAGCATGTTGCTCACATCTGATTGGAAATTGGTGTTATATGTAGAGATGTAAAGTGTGTTGTCTCATATAGTGTCTCCAGTAAACTTATGGAACAATATTGTCTCATTTCATATAAATATCATATCAACTCATTTTATCTCATTTAGATTGTAGCTCTAATAGGCATATCTTTAAATATATATTGTATCATTTTTGTTATTAAGCTTACGTTATAAATTATTATTTATCATATTTTTTATTATTTTTGTATTCTTACTTGTCTCATTTAGGTCCATTAGGAACAAATGAGACATATTCATTAGTATCATTTCATTACCATCTTATCTCATTAAAAATTAAGTGAGACAAGATAAGATAGGTTTTGAAAATTAATGAATTATTTTATGAATCTCATTAACATCTCATCTCAATTTATACCTCTAGTTATATGGAACTCTAGGCTGACTTGGTTCTCTAAACATGTTGTTATCGAGCTAATCATAATTATCTACTTATGTTTGTGATTTTAAATGACATGTTAAAACCATAAATTGATTTGTCCAAGTGGCTTATAGTTTAAAATGTAAAGAAACTCCTCCATTTGTCACTTGCTATAAATAGGTCTTCCTACAACCATGCATAACTGATGTATTGTGGATTATTACTTCAATACTTCAAATTTCTTGACATTTGTAGTTGTTGAAATCTCAAGTAAATAGAGATTTGATTATTAATTAGGAGAATATCATTCAATGTGTGCATTATTAGGATTGTAATAGTTAATGAAGAATGTAGAATTTTACTATAAATATGTAATTTGGTCTGTTGTAAATATACAACAATAGATAATAACTTTCAATTTTAATTCCTTAATATTTTTATATGGTATCAGAGTTTTGGTTCATCTTAACTTAACTTGCTTTTTCATGGTTGAAATTTTTTGCAACCAAGTGTTAGAAATATCTTCTAAAACATCCAAAAATTCAGAACCCATCCTCACTTTTGAATTCTAGTGGATTAGACAATTTATCATTGCAATTCACTATTGAAAAATTCACCAGAAAAAATTATAACAAATGGGTACAATCAATTAAACTGAATATCAATAGAAAGGGGAAAACGAGGTATATGACAAGAGAGACGAGAAAATTCGACTCAACCAACGCAAGTGCTCTACAATGATGGAGCTCAAAGAACTTGATGATGACTCCGTAGCTCGTCAATATCATGTTACCAATGATAGGAAAAACCTATCTTTTCTTGTCGATAGCAAGAGAAGTATGGGAGGATGTACGTGAGACTTACCCCGATGGCGAAGACGCTTCTCAAATTTTTGAGTTAAAAACTTGATTATGACGAACAAAATAGGGGGATAGAAAGATGATTGAATACTTCATGGAAATGGTGGCTTTCTTGCAAGAAATTGATTTATGTATGTTCCGAGGAGGAATGAGAGTATTTTGGTGATAGTGTTCGTTACTGAAAGAAAAATAAAAAATAAAAAATAAAAAGTATTCGAGTTCCTAGTTGAGGTAAATGAAGAACTTGACAATGTGAGGGGGAGATTAGGTGGTCGAAAACCCTTTGCTTCTGTCCATGAGGTGTTCTCGGAAGTTTGTCAGAAAGAAAATTGGTGATGGGTCATGGGTCATGGTTGAAATTGGTGGCTTTGGTGTTGGAGGGACTCGGTCTTCACATGAGGTTTCTACCCTAACAATTGGAGAAGGAGGCTTCGTGAAAAGGAACTCTAGTCTAAATGGTGAGGGCTTTGTGAGAACCCTAGTGTGAATGGTGAGGGCTTTACATGAAGTGTTTCTATGAATGATGGAAGTGAGCTTGGGCTTGGGCCTATTGGGATGTACTTAACATTGGTAGGGTTTCCTTAGAAAACTCATTCTAAAAATAATTTGGGCTTGGTGGGCCCTTAATAAACCTAACCCATGGACCCATGGTAATAAAAAAGGAACATGCCCAAATTCATAATGATTTTTTTATTAACTACTATCGTAATTTGGCTCATACAAGGGACATTGTTAAGAAACTCATAGAAAGATGCCCGATTGGAAGCCAATACAGAATAAGATACGAGTACATAAAGTGTCAATTGACTACTAAAAATCACTTGATAGCTCAACTTCGGGAGGAGCATTCAACCTATAACAACTAGATCAACTTTACAAACTCTTTTCAAGTATCCAAAACTTTGGTCAGTCATCCATAAATGTTTCTTCAGCTTTATTAGCGTACAAAAGTAATTATCTGAGTGTCCTAGTTGCCACTTTACAATCCAAATACCCTTGGATTATTGACTCTTGTACATCATATCATATGATTAACGCATATCATTTATTTAGTTCTTACTCATCATGTGCTAGTAGTTTTAAATTTAGAGTAGTAGATGAATCTTTCTCATCCATTATGGGTAAAGAAAGTATTTGAATTTATAACTCTACTTTTCTTAAATGTGTTTTTTATACTTGAAATTCATCATGTAATCTGGTATTTATTAGTCAGTTAACAACAGACTCTCATTGCTTTGCTAAGCATCTACTATCTCACTGTATCTTTCAATACCTATTATTAGGGAAAACTATTGGCAGTGAATAGAAAGTGTGAATGACTGTACTACTTTGATGATGTAATGTGAATGAATGTAATCAAATTACAAGTTATGATTAAGGATAGTGAAATATTGTTATATTATTATAGAATGAGCCATCCTAATTTCCAATATTTGAAAAATTTGCTTCTATCTTTTTTTTCAAATAAAAGAGTCAATTTTTAATGTGAAGTATGTGAAGATGCAAATCATCAGTATGTTTCTTTTTCAAAAGTTCAATACAGGCCAGTCAAACTCTTAATTTTGATCCATAACGACGTATGGGAAACTTTTTGTTTTCCCAATCGCACTCATACCAAATGGTTTGTCATATTTATTGATTATTTCAAGTTTGTTGGTTCTATTGAAAGAAAAGAGTGACATTCGTGATGTTTTTATTATTTTTCATTTAATTATTCAAACACAATTCCAATTCTAGATCCTCTGGGCTGTAATTGGACATAACATTTTAGGAATTCCTTAGAGAATTATATCCAAATACATGGTATAGTATACCAAAGTTCTTGTGTTCATACTCCTTAACAAAATAGGGTAGCAAAAAGGAAAAATAGACATATTCTTGAAGTAGCCTGAGCATTGATTTTCACTATATACATACCTAAATAATTTTGGAGTGATACTATTCTAACCTTAACTTACCTCATTAACCGAATGCCCAGTCGGGTCTTTTCCTTTAAAACATTTCTTCAAAAACTTCAACAAACTTTTCCAATGTCTCATCTTTTATCTAACCTATCTCTTAGAGTATTTAGTTGTACTGTTTTCGCTCATCTTCATTTCAAATCCAAATTAGACCAAAAGCTATTAAATATGTATTTATTGGATACTCTCTTATTCAAACTGGTTACAAATGTTAATATCCTTCTACAAATAGGGTGGTTGTTAGTCTTGATGTTACTTTTTAAAAAAACACTTCTTATTCTCAAAATCCCTCTCATGGGGAAAAACTTGAAAGAAGATAACTCTTTTGATCAATACTTAGAATTGGGTTCCATTCTTCCAGAGTCACCTAATCCATTCGAGTCCATCCATAGCACTGCACTCGAAAATGAACCTATCACACCTTCTCGCAATGTTGTAAAAAATTATTTTAAGTTTCGAGGCATTTTTCTCAGAGGAGGTAGGGTATAAGCCCCAAAACAATCTATGATGTAAGCCTCAAACTTTACTTTAAAAACTTTAAAAAAATGAATAAAAAATTATATGAAATCAGCATGAAAATAGTAATGGAACACAAAGTAAATCATATATGATTGTAGTTCTATTCCTCAAATGTTAATTTGGAGCTATTAGAGGCGTCAACTATGATGGAAGTAGAACACAAAATTGAAGTTAAAGAAAAATATTTGAGTAATACGTATGAAGAAGATGGAGCAATAGACTCAAAAGAAATGAATAAGAAATAGAAATATAAATAGTCAAATAGGAAATATTGTTTACAAGCTCGAAACTTAGTAATTGTAAAAATTTAGATGTGTTAGAGGTAATGAAAAAGGAATGTGAGAGGTGGAGGATGATCGAAGAACATAAAGAACCCCTAATTATGTTTGTTCGTATGATTCTAATCTCTTTTGTTTTTATTAAATTTTAACGAAATTGAACTTCTTTTAAGCCTTAATATAGCCTTTTACAACATTGTTCACCCGTTCCATTCTACCATTTCCAAAAGAATACTTAATCACAAGGGAAGATGTGGAAAAGTCAAAGGAATAATTGTTTATTCATGGAGGTTGAAATCAAAGAACAGAGAGAACTTCACACTCGAGGCACCAAGAGAGCCATAACCACTAATTGATCCAACTTTCCATGAATCTACCTTAATACCAATTAACCTTGAGTCTCTTAAAACTTTTGAGTTATCTATTGCACGTAAAAAACCAACTCGGTCTTGTACACTTCATGCCATCTCAAGACTTGTTTCATATAGTACTCTGTCTCCTAGATTTCATGCTTTTACCACTAACCTTGATAAAACAACGATTTCAAGAAATATCCATGAGGCCTTAAAAATTCTAAATGGAGAGAAACTGTTATGAAAGAAATAAAAGCATTAGAAAGAAAATGGAATATGAGATATTATAGAACTACCAAGAGAAGGTACCAATTGATTGTAAGTGTATTTTTACAATAAAGTACAAGGATGGTGGAACAACAGAATGGTACAAAGTTCGTTTGGTTACAAAATTTTTTATTTAAACATATGGAATTGACTACTATGAAATCTTTACACCTGTGACTAAACTAAATACTATGTGGGTTCTCTTGTCCGTAGCAGTTAATTTGGATTGGCCTTTTCAATAACTAAACATTGAAAATGTCTTTTTAAATGGAGAATTAGAAGAAGTTTACATGACTATGCCACCAGGTTTTTGTAAAGAAGGTGAAAATGTGGTATGCAAACTGAAAAAATCATTGTATGGCTTGAAACAATCAATTAGAGCATAGTTCAATAGATTTGCAAAAGTAATAAAAAAATAAAGATACCAGTAAGGATAATCAGATCACAAAATGCTTTTTTGGCACATTGGAGATGGGAGAAAGATAGTCTTGATAGTCTATGTCGATGATATAATTTTCACTGGAGACAACTTGGAGGAAACTGAGAGACTAAATGAAACATTGACGAAAAATTTGATTTTTTTTAAGAATGGAAGTTGCAAGGTCAAGTAGAGGAATAAGTGTCTCTCAACAAAAATATATTTTCGATCTTCTCACAGAGATTGGAAGGCTTTGGTGTAAACGAAGTGACACTTCAATGGAGGTTGGAAAAAAATCAGACGAGCTAGGAGAGCCAATGGACAGGGATAAATATCAATGATTGATAGAAAAGTTGATATATTTGTCTTACACTAGATCTGACATTATATTTGTAGTTAGTGTGGTAAGCCATCCCAACACATACACTCCCCAACATAGATATGTATCAAAGATCAATAGGAGAGTTGATATATTTATCTCATACTACATCAGACATTATATTTGCAGTTAGTGTGGTGAGCCAACACATGCATCCCTTAACGGAAGCTCATTTTGAAGTTGGTTTCAAAATTTTCAGATATCTAAAAGAGTCACAATGCAAAAGTTTGTTATTCAAGAAAAATTAAAAACAAAGGAATTGAAGCCTTCATCGAAGTTGAATGGGTTGGCTTGGTAGAAGAAAAAAGATTCGTTACTAGATGTTGTACTTTTGTAATTGAAAATTTAGTAACTTGAAGGAGTAAAAAGCAAAATGTGGTAGCTAAAAGCAGCACTGAAGCTGAATTTAGGACTGTAGCACAAGGAATATGTGAAGTACTGTGACTGAGAAAACTCTTAAATGAACTCCGTGTTGCAGTGAAGTCTTTAGTTAAACTTTACTGCGATGATAAGACAACCATCAATATTTTCCTTAATTTTGTACAACACGTTAGAAATAAACATATGGAAGTGGATGGATACTTCATCAAGGAAAAAGTTGAAGATGAGACTATTTGCATGACTTATGTCCCAACAAAAGAACAAATTGTTGATATTTTCACTAAAAGACTTTTTATGTCCAAGGTTCCAAAAAACACATTGAGGTGGCACTTTGAGACAAGGTGATTGATGGAAGCCTTGAGAGTAGGGCCTCTTCTACAAAATTTGAAGCTTACGCTTTTCATAGTGAGGTGTATGCCTTGAGACAGTATGCCTTGAGACAGTATGAGGCTTACGCCTTTTTTATGACTATAAAGTGCCAAACTTGTATTATTTATTAAATAAAAAAATGAAATAAAAAGAAAAGATGAAACGAAAAGACTTTTAGAAGATGGAAATAGACATAACAATGAAGAAGATGAAGAATTGATGGATAAAGATGTTGATGAACATTAACATGACATTAGAATTAGATATGATGATGATGAGTGATGAGTGAGGGTTTGAATTAATAAACTAAAACGATGAATAAGAAGAAACTAACAATAACCAATATATTAAAACATGTTTTGTGACTTTATTTGAATCTTAACTTGTGATTTAGACATTTATTTCTATAGTTCATAACTTTATATTTAAACTACTTATACTATTCTTATAATTTATAATTTGTCTTAACTTATGTTATTTTTACAATTTATGATTTGTCTTAATTTTTAGTGCATTTTTACTTTATATAATAGGTTATTTATAATTTAATGTATTTTTTTGATTTTAAATGAAGTTTATGCTTCACATTGTCTTGAGATTTATTATGTTTCGTCTCATTTGTGGCAAATGTTTTAGTATTTGTTTCCGTCTTTTGAAACTTTACTTACGTCAAATTTCAATGATTTCATTCACAAGTTAGATATGATCAATATTTATAATGTAACTTGAGAGTGTTGAAATTCTATGTAATTAGAGATTTGATTATTAATTAGGAGATCATCATTGATTGTGTGCATTATTTACTCGGCTCAATTTTACTCTAAATATGTAACTTGGTCAGTTGTAAATATAAAGCAATACAGGAAAATACATTCGGTTTTAATTCCTTAATATTTCTACATAGTCTTCCCCTATTTAGTACATCTCGTTGTTGTCTTTTGAAGGAGGGAATATGGCTGAGAAAGCGACATCTGAGAACATTTTGAACAGCCTTGTGGACACATTTACCGAAGGTCGTTCAAAACAGAAATCTGTATCATTCTTTGGGGAGGATAAATCAGACTCTGTCACATATCAGTTCAATAAGTTGTTTGGTCGCCAGAAGCCTGTTCACCATCTTTTGGGTGGTGGAAAATGTATGTCGGTTTTTTTCCCCCCTGTACGTTATAAACGTTTTTGTCACTAATTTGTTGTTGCCTATTCTGTAGCTGCTGATGTATTGTTATGGAGGAATAAGAAGATATCGGCTAGTGTCTTATCTGGTGCAACCATTGTGTGGGTGCTCTTTGAATGGCTTAATTATCACTTTCTGACTCTTGTATGCTTTGCTCTGGTTCTTGGTATGCTTGCTCAATTTGTTTGGTCAAATGCATCAGGATTGCTTAATAGGTACAATAGGAAATTCAGTTTTGTAGTCATTTTGCTTTGTTCAGTAATGATGTTTGGTAGAGTTGAATTCTGTGTTTACTTTGACCATATATATTCATGGTGGCAGGTTATCTTCTGAAGTTCCTCGCCTCGTTCTGCCCAATGACTTATTTGTAAACATTGCCACCTTAGTGGGTTCTGAGTTAAATCGAGCACTAGGGATCCTTCAAGATATTTCCTGCGGAGGGAACTTGAAACAACTTATTGTGGTACATTTGGACCATGACCACAATGCCATTATCTTTTGTGTGTGCTTAGCTGCATTTATGATATGGACCTATATTGATAATGAAATTTTGGTCTATGAAAGCTGCTAGCTTGCGTGTTAGTAAAGAGTCTAGTAATAAATTGAATGATGACATGTTAACACACCATTCATTGGATATCAAGTAAATATTTTAAATTACTAGATAAACATACTTTGCAAAGAGTGTGGAAATCCACCTACTCATAAATGTCGTTCATTTCTGACCAAATAGCTGTCGAGGAAAATATTTCAAAATTACTAATTATCATTTTGGAGAGTTATGGTGACATAAGGTAATTGAATGTGGTTAGTAAAATGTAAGTGTCAGTAAACAGTCATCTAGTAAGTGAATAGTCTCTATAGAATTTTATATAAATAGAGTTACAAACTATTTTGTACGAATAACCAAGTTTATTGAGAAATTAGTAAACTACATTTTTAAGTGATTTGTAAGTTATCACTGTGTTCCTAAGGGGCTTTGCACTACCCATTTGGGGTGTTCATCGTTAAACTACTTATGTCATCTTTATATCAACTTCATTCAACTTTCAACACACTCACACTCACACACTCTTCAAATGTTTTTGGGCACATCAATACTTTTGCATGTGCGAAGAGAAAAACTTCACAATAACAGCATTACTTCGGAATTGGAGTGTATATGTCCTCATTGACCCTTGGCATGTTTGACCAAACTGATAAACCTTACATTTGAGTCATTTGAGGTTGACACTGAAGATGTATGCTCGCATACACGGGCATTGTTATTTTCATAAATCACATCTACTGGTGAAGAAAAATTAAGCTACTGTCTTTTACAGCTGGAAAGGTTTTATTTCCATCATGCATGCAAAGGCGGGCCTATGGGGTAAGGTTTGAAGAAGTTCTAAAATAGACAGACTTAGTTCAAGTTGATCATACAATTTGAGTACATATCAAGCATGGCGGTGAACGTATCGTAACGAAACTAACAATTATAACAATTATATTTTCTGAAAGATGTTATTGCAAAATGTATAAAAATATAAACTTTGTTGTGTTCGGCTTGCAATTGTTTATTATTTAAATAACTCGTTGTTATGTTATTATTTTTCTTGATGGCTCTAATAAGTTCTCAACTAATTTTTCCAGGCAATTGTCAGCTTGTGGGTTGCTGCTGTGATAGGAAGCTGGTGTAATTTTCTAACTGTTTTGTACATTGGTGAGAGATCTATAGCTCAGTCTGTTTACGAACTTTGCATCTTATTTAATATTTTTCTTAGACTACAAGCTAGATGTATCTTTGACAAAAGCTGTTCAAAGTTCATGCCAACGAATGAAATTCCTAGCTCATTTGGATTTGGAAATATTACATTGAAGGAACCATTGAATCGAATACAGGTTCTGTGAGTTTGTTTGTCCATGCATTAGGAACTTGTATTTTTTTTTTACTCTGAACTTTAATCGCATATTGGGTTTTGATACCAATTCCACTTGAGCTTTGTTCAAATTTACTCCTCCATTAAGCACTTATGGTTTTTAAACTATTGAATTTGATTTCTTGATTTCTGTTTGCTTAGGATAATGACCTATATGCAAGGATAATTTAAGACACCTAAAAACAGAGTTCTTTGTGCATTTTAAGACGTTTAGAATCCTTTTTTTTCTTTTTTCTTTTTTAACTGAAAATTGCTATCTTTGTTTGACCATACTGCCTTTTGATAACTTGTGAATGGTAATTTCAACCTTTCTAGTGCATTTGTGCGACTCATTGATATTCCTATGATTTATTGCTGATCTTTCTGTTTCTTTAGGCTTTGTAGCTGCACACACATTGCCAGTTATCTATGAGAAGTATGACGATCAGATAGATGGTGTCGTGTACAAGGTTTTGGACCAGCTTCAGCACAATTATCGAAAGCTGGATACCGGTGTCCTCAGCAGGATTCCCAAGGGAAAGCTGAAAGGAAAGAAGCGTGATTAGGTTCATTTTATAGCATAAATAAACCTTTTAGCTGTTATGTATAGTCATTTATCTTTTGAAGCATATTGACATATGATGCATAAAATAGAATGAAACATAAAGATACATTCATCCCTTCATGTATATGGGCCCTAGTACCATTTGAACTAGTAGAACATCAATTTGTTTCTAGATTGGTACTTGGTTGCATAATTCAATCAAACTGCATCTCAGAGACTCGGGGATATTGAATGGTTCCGGTTCAAGGCTCATAGACTTGAGAAAAATAGATTATGAGTTATAATACTAAACCCTAAACTCTAAACTCAAAAACCTTAAACTCTAAACCTTAAACCCCAAATCTTAAAACTTAAACTTCAAACCCTAAAATCCTAAACCATAAATCCCGAATCCCAAACCCTCTAATCCTTAAATCCCAAAACTTCAAACCTTAAACCCCAAATCCCTTAACCCAAAACTTTAAACCCCAAATCCCTTAACCTTAAACCTTAAATCCCTTCATCCAAAACTTTAAACCCCAAATCCTAAATCCTAAAACCCTAAATCTTATTTAGAAAAATAATAATTTTAATCCTAAACCTTAACCTATAAATATAACTCAAAACCTTAAATCTCATATCCTGTACCTCAAAACCCTAAGCCTTATGTAAAAAAAAATAATTTTAATAATATATTTTCTTTTTGAGTAATAATTATTTAGAAAAATAATGATTTCAATAGTGTATTTTGTTTGATGAAAAAATAATAATTAAATGATATTATTTAAATTTTATTAAATATAAGGGTATTAAGATAATTTATAGTTTTTTTTCATTCTATTCTAACGACAAACTAAACACTATAATATTAATTTTTTTTATTTCAGTGGTCAAATCATGCAATATTGTTTCCTTTCTATTTACATTTTTATTTTGATTTTGATTCCATTATGTGAACCAAACGTTACCTAATTCTTGTATACGTGAGAAGACACAAAGAATAAGAGAGAGAACTAAAATAGAAGAGGGAGTCGGTATTAGTGGGGTTATTTGAGAAATTTTAATGAGAGGTAAATAGGAGAGAGAATTTTTTTACCTCATATATGAAAGGTGGAGAAATTATTCATTATTATCTTAATATATAATGACGTGGTATTAAAGGTTAATAAAGTTAAAGATTAATGTAACTTTTTATTTTTTAAAAAATAAATATGCAATAAAAGTTGAAGAGAGATCTATTTGGTGTGAAGTATTTTCTCGGTGATCATCTTTCTTATCCTTATTTGGCTTCTCTATGAACTCCCCTCTACCATTTCTTTTAGTCACCATTTATTTTTTTTTACTAACATTTGATTTGGAAGTTGACTATTCATGATGAGAACTTTTTACATATTCTTACAAGTATTTAAGATAAATATGGCTGGTATAACATAGTATTTTTATTTGGTATAACATAGTATTTTTATTTGTGGAGTTAAATTTACATAATTATATCTAATAAAAAATTATTATATTAATTATGATTATGATATATAAAAGTGTTTAAAATTTTAATCATTTAGTATTTCATCATCAATTTCTTTTATATAAATTATCTAGGCTTTTAATCTATTGTTTGGATGGATGGTTGGTTAGGGATATAGTGATTAGATGTTTTTTTTTAATTTAATTTTAAACTATATATTCAAACCTATATATACACATTATAATACATATACACAATTTACTAATATATAATAAATGGCACTATCAATAATTTTGCTTTTGAAAAATAACTTTTAAGTCAATTTATTTTTAAGTTTTAAATGAGACAATTCTAGTCATTAAATTATTTAATAATAATAAAATAATAAAAATGATTGTTTAAAAAATTAAGGACTGAAAAAATAGAATTGCTGCATTTTAAAACAAATAGATTGAAATATTATCTTTTTAAAGTCTAATAATAGACGGTAACAGTTATCCTAAGCCAGAAAAGCTGCACTACAAACATAATATTATATTGCCATATAATTATATATAAATCAAACCTCATCCATTAGTAACAAAATTTTATGATATGTTATATGGTACCAATTTTTCAATTTTGAACATTCTAAATTACCCTTGAAAATATATTGATTAAATTGGAAAATTTGGTTAACCCGGTCAAATTGAAAATTTTACGTACAAAAATGATTAAATTAACTGTAGTATAAATTGATGAAGCTAATTTTTAAGAAACTCGTTTAAATCAGAAAAATTGGATACCTTCACTGTAAGTACGTTATAATATATGATTATATTTAAAACTCACTAGTCCTATGTCATTAGATAGCTTTAATCCCATCGTTTTTAAACTAGTGCTTTAATTTTTTATAACTATATATATATATATATAGATATATTTGTTTTAAATTTATATACTTTAATTTAAGATAAATGTGCATACAAGTCTTATAACTTTATAGTTTTAAGATTAATATATATATTTTTTTAAAATTATATAAGATTAAAGTGTTTTAATTGAAAATAAAGAAACTAAAAAAAATCTGAATTTATAAAAATTATAACACCTCATGTTAAAAAAAAAAAATCAGTAAGAGTTTGCAGTAGCTTTCTAGCCTGGTTGAACATCATTGACAAAATATTCTCTCTTTCTTCTGGAATAATACCTACATAAGAATATATATCTTTTTATCCGGAAAAGAATAGAAAAAGTTTGCACACGCCCGAACACAAAAAACACATGGTCGACGCATTATCACACTCTACCAATCTAAAAAATGCTGCTACGAAGAAATTTACAGTGTCTTTTGGTTGTCGTTCTTGTATATTAAAGTTGGCCCCTTTCATCGCTGCTTTACATTTATTATTATTATTATTATTATTATTATTATTATTATTATTATTATTATTATTATTATTATTATTGAATCTCTGTTTACAGTTTTATAATACCAGTTTATTTCTTTAACATTTTTTAATTCATATTTTTTCCTCTATTACATTTAATATTATATATTAAATCGGCATTAAAAGAAATAAAATTAATTTTTTAGCATCGGTAATTATGGACACAATGTGACATGCATGTATGCATACAGATAATATGATTCGGCACAACGTGCATAACAAGTTTAATAAAGAAATAGTATATTTGTATAATTAATATAATTGTTAATTATAATTTTAAAAAAATTATATTATTTAAATAAATAATTATATTAATTGTGATTATATTACACTTATTATATATAAAAAGTAATCTTAATAAATATTTATAAAATGGATTACAATGAATCCATTTAAGTAATACTTATAATTATTTAACATGATGATCAATGGTACACTTTTTGCTTCAAATAGTATATTTTATTTTAATATTGAGTTGAAGAATATGATACAAACATGTTGAGTTGAAGAATATGATAAACATGTGAGTCAAACGTATAACGGTAGAAAGTCATGACTCCTCTAAAAGAGTTCTCAAAGAAGAAATGTTGTCATAACCTTCTAACCAACACTTTATTGGCTTCTCTAGTCGATGTGGGACACTTAACACCCTCCTCACATTAGACGAAAACACCGCAAAGATCGATTGAACTGTGAGGGGATCATCAATTGAACCCAATGACCCGCTTTGATATCATATAAAAAGTCATGACCTAACTCGTTCCAAAAAAACTCTTAAAGAAAAAGGATTATCATAACCTTATAACCAATATTTTATTGGTTTTACTAGTGATGTAGGACACTTAACATAGACCATTAACGTAACTAGCTTATGTATTAAATAAGTGAACATCACTGCTTACTTTTCTCATCTCACGGTGCATATAGGTTGAGTGATAATTTATTACAATCCAGAATGCAAAATCGATATTTATATTAAGTTAGAATTATTTATTAGATTTTTTATTCTTTTAAAGATATTAAAAAATTCATCATTATAAATAAACAAGGTGATTAAAAATAATATAATTTTTTTATAATATTAAAAATATGTTAATTTAAGCACAAAATTACTAATACTCTTAACTTATTGTTTTGTATGCATTTTTAGTATATTTCATTTTTGACGTGTAATTATATGTATAGTCACACTTCTCTAGTTCTATGATTACTTGGCAATAAAGTTCTGATATAGGACAATATCTTATACAATAATGATCTGACGCAAGATTTTATTTTACCTTTTAAACTTAATATAGTTCCAAACCATCCAAGGATTGTTTTGTAAAGAAAATTTATGAGTTTGTTTATTACAAAGTTACTGTAGTTTTGCTATTATTTTATTTTGGTAAATACACTCGCAAAAAGTCACGTATGTCATTTTATATTTACAAGACATGAAGTCACGTTAGTAAATGGTAAAGGTTTAATACCATAATATAATTTTTTTATATTAATTTTTATTTTTAATCTCTAAATAAAAAAATATATGTTATTTTTAAGTTTTTTAAAAGTATATAATGTATATCATATATATATTTTTCATAACATAGAAATATCTTTTAAAGAATTAAATATAAATTATATTTTTAGGATATACTCGTGAGTCTCATACTGTATCGTGAGAGAATCCTTAGATTTCATCTTCAATTCGAGGTACGTTAACGAGTTTTTTTCACTTTCTTTAAGTCGCGAACCAAAAACTTAGTCCTTAAGTATCTCAGATTCTTAGAGGTTAGTATGACGTTAGAAAGAGGATCCGTAGTGAGTCCGTAGATTCTACCTCCAAACTGAACTACGATGTATTTTTTTTACCTTTTCTCAAATCTCGAACCAGGGACCTAGTCCTTAAGTACCTCAGATTTTTAAAGGTTGGGAACTTGAAGTACTTAAAGACTAGGTCCTAGGTTCGAGGCTTGGAGAAGACAAAAAAAACTTCGTTAACGTACCTTAGATTAAAGATGGAGTTTATGGACCTTCTCACAATACAGCACGGGACATACAAAGATATCCTAACAATATTAATAAATATGCTATATATAAATTAGAGTGAATGGTTCAGATAAGGTCTTTTTTTAAACTCCATGCACATTTATTCTTATAACTAAAAAATATATTTTTTATATTTTTAAAATGTATATATTTTTTAAAGAGATTAATATGATATTAATTGAATAATTTAACCATAAAAATTAGAGGGTTATTAAATTTATGTGTTACAAATCATTTTAAATCTGTAATATAGTATTGTTCATAGAGTTAATTATAATAACGTATGTTTCTTGTGGGTACTGAAATAGAGTATATTAGAATCCAATGTAATTGATAATTAAAACAAATAGAGTGAGGGATAAAGAATTATTTATACCATTAAGATACAGTTCAAATCTATTTTAACTTGAAGTTTCCAAGGTAACCGATGATAGTTTTGCTAAAAAAAATAAAAAAATAATAACTGATGATAATTTATGCTAATAATAAGATTCATTTTTTATTAGTTTATAATTAACTTTCATATGTTGTGATATTAAATAAACTTTTACTTTTATATAAGTTACTCGTACCTACTTACTAAATATTTTTCTTTCTTTCTTTCTGCTGTTAATGCTATAAGACTAGAACAACTATTTAAATTTGAGGGTGGTATATATAGTTATTTTCATTTAAATTTACAATATGATATATAATTTCCTGCTGAAGGGTTATAAGAGGTTTTTTTTTTAATGAGCACTTGAGTTTACTTACTTTTTAACTGATGCACGTTATCTTGGGTTATTTTATTTTTTAAGATGAATATTTTAGTCTACTTGTTTTTTAGTAATGCATTATAAATTAATTTTTTTAATAAAAAATACTTTAATCCTTTTTGCTTTTAAATAAAAAATTTGAAGTTATTCTATTTTTTAAAAATAAATGGACAAAAATGTTCATTTAAAAAATTAAGTGACTTCTCAGTATTTTTTTTAAGTTATGTTAATATAAATTTCATAATATCATTTAAAAATAAGTAGATTAAAGTGTCCATTTTGCATTATAAATTAATTTTTTTAATAAAAAATACTTTAATCCTTTTTGCTTTTAAATAAAAAATTTGAAGTTATTCTATTTTTAAAAAATAAATGGACAAAAATGTTCATTTAAAAAATTAAGTGACTTCTCAGTATTTTTTTTTTAAGTTATGTTAATATAAATTTCATAATATCATTTAAAAATAAGTAGATTAAAGTGTCCATTTTAAAAAAAAAGGTAAGTAATTTTAAGTGCGCTTAAGTGCTCATTTGAAGGAGAGAAAAAAAAGTACTTAGAAAACCATTTTTCCGATGATAAATGTAAGTATTTCTTAGTAGTATAGGGGTGAAATTGGCCCTCACCCAAACCCTAGTTTCTCTTTGGAAATAACATATTCACCCTTGGATGCTGTTTAATCATCATTGGCTAAATTGATGTATTTTATATGGTATGTTCGATAGAAAGTGTGCGCGTGCCGTTATGTGGTTCATGTGCATAAAAGGTCCAAGGTGTCTAGTGAACGTGACATTAAAGGCAGTGAAAGAGTGTGCATGGGGCATTGTTTTCATGTGTGGAATATGCAGAGCAGCCTGCTTCCATGAGTTGAGCTCACGCATTCATAGTTTCTGCTTTAATTTTTATGCCAAAACTCTTGTGGTGTAGCTTCTTATCAACCATTTGTTTATTTCCCTTCACCAAAAATAATCTAGCTAATAGTTATAATATGAAATGAAACAAAATTAACGATTTATATATAGAACACTAAGAAATCCAGTATTAATCCTCAAAAAATTAATATTGAATTTTTTATATGACTAATCTATACACGTGTTTTACACGTGAATTGTTAACTGTTATAATGTTTTCGTTTAATTTTTATTATATATTTGAAATTTATTTGATTTAATGACAATTAAATAAAGAACAAAAATCAACCATAAGTTTTTAGTCAATCTAAATTATTATAAAAATTCCTTGATTAAAGAAAATCAAAAATAGATATAATAAGCATAGATTCCTTTAATTTTGAAATTGTTTTTAAAGTGTGCATGTATTTTCTTGTATAATAAGTTCAAAAAATTTAAAAAAATATAAGTAATTTTCTTAATATTATAAGAGCTTCTAATTTTAAGAATCTTAGCTTAAACTTTTTCTAGAAGTTCAAAATAAAATATAAATGGAAATATATAATTATCTGAATGTAAGAATATTTTTACTAAATTTGTTTATATGTGATTTAAATTTGTATATATAATATTATCAATATATATAGAAATGTAATTCAACCCAATTTGCCCTAAGTTTGTAGGAACCTGATTCTACTCGCCTCAAAACCCAATGAGGCTCAGAGGTTTCATCATAATTTATCCAAATAATAGAATTGGATTTAGGACACCATATTTCTATTATTTTACAAAATAGATTTTTTTGATATTTTTTATAAAATTAACGAATTTATATTATCTTATTCAATTATACGAATTTAAAATATATTTTCGTTAAAATATAATGAAATTATAAACTTAAGAAACCCTTGTCATTATTGTTTTCTAACAATTCATATAATTTTATTTCAATCAAATATTTTTAAAGTTATTAATTTAATTCAAAAAACTAGACTCAACTTGAAAATATATAGAGACCTAAAAAAAATTGGTCTAAACTCGACCCGAAACCGAATTTGAAGATTTATGCCAGCCCGGCATGCCCGAATTCATATCCCAAAATATGTTGCCCGAATTCATATCCCAAATTGGCCTATAAATAAGGGGTACTAGGTAGTTTAGCTTATTCATCAGCAACAAAAAGGCCTTTCCCTAGGGTACTACTTCTCTATTCGAAACATTACTTCAAATTTACTTGCGTCAACAATGGTGGTTGTAAATGGAAAGAAATTACCTAAATTTTCCACGTTGGTTGCTCCTCTTTTGCTTCACTATAATCATGAGAATGGCAAAGATGACGATTATGATGATGATGACGACGATGACGATGACGATGATGGGAAGAATATAGCACCGGCTGCCTGATCACACCAATTGTTGGCTATGGATGGAGCTTGCAGAGAAAGGATTTATGCGAATAATATGGTGCCTATTTAGATAATTACAAATTAATATAAGTACTATATTAATTTACTTATATTTAAGATAGATAGGACATAGCTAGAGAGAGACTTAATTAACTACATATGTAAGGAAAGTTGTGATGAATCTGAAAATCCTCATGAAATATAGAGTATATATAGCATAAGGAAGGTAATAAATATTAATGTATTATATTTCAGAAGAAATAGTATTAATTAATTAAAGTCTCACGTTCCATGAGCTATATAACACAGTTAGAATTTCGTCTTCACAATTACATATAGTTTATTTTTGTATGCATGTGTTAGTATTTAAAAAAAATATAATAAATAACATTTCAACTACTAATATTACTATATTATAGTTTTTATTTATTTTTAATGTGTAAGCTAGGCTGCATTTCAAGAATTATATATATTTCTTCTAGTATTAATTATGTATTTCTATGGATTAATTTTAGGAATAAATTAATTAAAATATTTTAAATTTGAGAGTACACATTTATTAGGGTTTTTCTTCCCTTCTTACACGCCGCACATATATATATCTTAGCATATCCACCTTTCATCTAATTCAATTCACAAATTTCTCAAATTCTACATAATTTATTTGAACGAATGTTTTTCTATCTATATGATCATCATGAATTCTTAACATATTATCATGTTTCTCTATATGATGATCATGGACTCTCAACATTATCGTGCAGTCTTGATAATTTAGTTGATAAGATTGTGGTGTATTAAACCAAAGATCTAAGTTTTAATTTACGACCTTCATTCCTCGTACCCAAAATTGGTGTTCATTGCTTGAAATAAAAAAAAAATCCCTCAATTCTCCATGTTTTCTGTTATCTTAGGAAACTAAATTAATTATAAAAGTTGATCGCTTGGGGATATAAGATCATGATCGATCACAATCCCAATTAATCAACGCTTTCTCTGCACCACTTTCAGAAGCAAATTATAAATTCATGCATGTAAATCCATGTAATTATCAGAAATCAGAATTTAATTTAAAACTGAAATCCAAATTATTATCAATACAGTATGCTGAACATGTATTTTTCATCTATGTACACCTTCATCAGTTCTTACTATACGCAAACTAGATAGAAACCCTAGTCTTGAGATCCCTCTTAATTTTAACACTAATTGTACTTCTTGGAATTAGGAAGCTTCACTTTATGTTAATAGGCTCTATTTTCCTTATTTTTCCAGATGTTTAGGTGATGATCATACGATAAAGTTGGTTTTAGATTGAATGTTATAAATTAAGAATGTTACATATGAAAATAGTACTAGAATCACTTATTAAGAAGATATTCTTGCGTATAAATGTTCGTGGTGAAATATATTCCTTTTAACACTTCATTTTATAATAAATATCGAAAAATTGTAATGAGAAGAACGAAATCAATAATTATTACTAACAAGAGCATACAGTATACAAGACTTTCTCCAACTTGAGGCATACACCAATTAACATGTCAATATAATTGACTCATAATAAGGAGAAAATCTTGTATGTATTCCACTTATTGTATGTCATTATAATTTTTTTCATATTTATTATAAAATGAAAGGTTAAGAATACAGATGAATACGTCACACCACATGCCAATCATCCATTGTATGCAATAATCTCTTCTCATGTTATATAAAAAAAAATTATTTTTTAATAGCCCATCATTTTGCTCTTAAATATTTGGGTATTTTGGATTAAAATATTTTCAAATAATGAATAGAAAGTCACAAAAATAAAAAAAATTACATGAAATAACATTTTTAAAACTTAATAATAAAAATAGTATCTAATAAAATTGAATGAAATTTAATTATATAGTGTTCGATAATAATGAACAAATTTAAATAATCGTAGTTTAATTTAAATGACGTTTCAATGTGAAATGTTATGTATTGAAACTTTTAGAAAGTACTATTTTATTATTACATGTTTTAAGAATATAATTTTTTTGTTTTCACCAAAATAAACTACTAAAGTGCTCATCACAGTAAATCTTACTGAAAATTCTATAAAATTCTTACTATGCAATTGGTGTTATTTCAATCTCATGTGATCACAAATTCTTACCAAATTAACTAAAATTTAAATTTTTTAACTACGTTAATTAAATTAACAATTCAAGTGAACACTTGAAAAAGAATAAGAAATAGAGAATCTGCTACAATGTATATTTCTATTAGAAATTTAGAAGGTGCTCAGATAGCATGTTAGAATTTAGAAGACTTACGATAGCATGGCTGTAAATTTTATATATTTTCTGTAGATGGATTGGCTCAAGTGACATTGTGATATTGTGTAGTAGTGTACATGAACCACATTTATTAAGAAACTTTGTAGGAGATGCATTAGAAAATATGGCATAGGAATGCTGGCATATTAGATTGAACAAGCTCAAAGTTTTATAGCTTAAGAGCTTAATGTTAGAAAGACTCATAAGGATGTTTAACGTGATTTCCTTAGATATTTCTAAATCTTTCTTAAAGCATCCCTCAAACAAATGTTTCTGTCTAATTCTAGATTTTTCTATCATTTAATAAAAATGTAGAATTTTTATTTAAATATTTATTATAGATATTTCTTCTATTTTTCCCATTATTCTAAAATGTATATCACTTTCCAACAATTTCACACTATGAACTTCACGTTATACTTTTTATTTTTTTTTTATTTACAAAACTTCACATTACACGTTGAGTTGCTACTTATATAGTAGGGAGCAATATTATAACAAAATTATAGAGTGAACCAATTAATGCATATGACACACTTGTATAATACATTGAATATATATCTCTAAGTAAGTAATCACTCACAGTATACCCCCTCAAACTGGCATGTCCTGCGCAAAACAAATAATAATTTGGATCTAAGAGAAATCAAATTAACAAAGTGCATGAAATAAACAAATCATCAAGCTCATCATAAGAACACACAATGGTTTGGATTTCAAGCTCATAATTTTAAAAAGTAATCACGCGCTCAATGTGCTGATCAATTGTTGCGTAGTTTGTACGAAAATGCAAGGTTTGAAATGTTAATGTTGATGAAGATGTTGAGATATAATTTTTATAAAAATGTCAAAAATATTGTTATATATTGTCGACAATATCTTTGAAAAAAATCACAAAAATTATGTAAGTTTTTATAAATAATATGAATTATTTTATTTTTATAAAACTTTATAAAATATCAAAAAAATCAGTTATTTATATTTTAAACTAATTTTTTTATTTAATACATGTATTTTTAAATACTTAAAATATTTATATTAATCAATAAGTTTACAACTCGATTAGAATATTATATAATAAAAAATATATTCTTTTTTGTTAAATACTATAGATAAGTAGTTAAAATGTTTTAAATAATTAAGTAGATTATTTAATTGTATTATTTATTATAAATTATAAATTTGACAGTATAAAATGGTCAACAATTAAAATCTTTTATTTGTAGACTTTTGAAGTCAAGTATACCAATCAAATGATTGGAGTAAGGTTAAAGATGGTAAAAATACATGATATGAAAAACCATATATGTAATTCTCTTTTATTTTATAATTAATTACATATTATATCATTTTTGTAATTTATCTCCTCTAAAATGTATATTTTTACATAATCCTTTTAAAGTCCCCAATAGATGAATAAACAAGTGCTACAAGATTGGAAATAAGGCATGAAAGGAATACAAAACTTTCAAATTGGTCAAAAATTATGTGTTTTCATACTTAGAATCACTTAATGAAAAATAACTATACAAAATTCCTGAAAATCACCCATAGATTGGACTCCAAGTATAGAAAAACTTCGTAGATTATAGACATATAGATGAATTTCAAATCATTAAGAAAGACTATCAAAATATACAAATGAAGAATATTCTTTCTAACTTTACTGGAATGTCATCAAATCCTGAAGTTAGACAAAGAATGATAATATTAATTTATCAATTTGTATCTATTTTTATATTTATTTTCCTCTAATTTAAGTAAATAAATTTATTTAATTTATATAAGAAACTAAAATAGGTAGATCGATTACCTGAGTTGAATTGTATATAGAAACAAATACCTCTTAAATAAAGAAGTCAAAACCAATGAATAAATAAGGGGAAGAACAACTCAATAAGTTGGTTAGTAATTTAACTTGATACAAAATCTGTTTTTATGATTTTTGCATATTGATGTAATAATGTATGATATACTTTATTACTTTATTATTTGTAGAGAATAATTCAAGAATAAATTAACAAGGATGAAATAATTAAACAATCAGAGAAAGATGCGATATACTCTGTATTTAGACCCCATCATCATGGTTGTGTTAGGGGAGGAAGCCAATATAATGGTTATGTAAGGTTTTTCAATAATCTAAAATGAAGGTTTGAGATGGTCAGTAAGGAGAAGTTGAATAAAGTTAAAGAAGAATTTCCTTCCTTTAAGGCCATAATTTTAAGTGAGATTGTCAGTTTAAAGCAATTTCAAAGTTTCCAAGCTCAATCATAACACATGCTAGGCATACCACCATACTAAAATCAAGGCATGCCCTATTGGCCAGGCATGCCACCATCCATGCCAAGCATGCCACCCATGCAATCTTATGACCAACCTATATCCTCTATAGGATATAGTCATCCTATTGGTCACCTATTTATGCCAGGAATGTCAATGTAATCAAATAGATCAATGTCTCCAATACCATTCATCACATGAATACTTTGATCAGAATGTTCTTCTAATAGTTATCTCATATGAGATTCCTTCTCCATTTAATGAATTATTTATGGTAAGATTTAAAGCTCATGTAGTTAGTATATTATTTTTATTTTTTATTAAATATTTTATTTATTATATATAACGCTTAAATATTTTTATAGAATATGAAGTGTTTGTTGACAGATCTATCATTTACAGACTATGTTGCTATTAAAATGGTACAACAATTGAGCAATGATCGAAAGATCCATAATCAAAATTTGTCAAATCATTGGCCAATAGTACTTAATCAATCAATACTCCATCATTGTCCACTATTGGTGCTTTCTGATGCTACCACAATCCAAGAAGTTGTTGGACAATATGTGGCTTGATTGTCAAATCAAGTTATGCTAAATTTTGATTTGGTACTATTTAAGATAAAACTTTTTTTACTACTTGTATTATATTATTTTTCTTTTATTGTTACTAACATATATAATACCTCTTGTTTAGTTTATTATACTAGAATTGGTAAGTACAACATATTTTAGAGATATAAAGCAAGTATCTAGTGGCAAATTTATGTCTAGTGGACAATCATCACGCACTAAGTCATTCAAGAAGAAGACATGAAAAAAATATAATTATGAATATGCTATAAAATTCAGCAGCTTGACTCTTTGATAACTATTGTTGCAAGCAAAAATAACATAAATAATGGATGGATTGTGCCACTTCTTAAAAAAATATATGACATAGACATTGGACAATCATATATATCGAATGAGTACATATTGTATGTTATTATCGAATTAAAGCTAATCACCTATCACATTTATCAATGTTATATGATTCATCATTTGTCAATCAATATCAAGAGCATGATGTTAGCATTAGAGTTAAACAATTATGTGATAGGGTATTAACACTTGAGATAAATCAGAAGTTGTTAATCTATTGGCCAAGATCATTGGATGTTGGTAATCTTTGATCTATATGGCAATCATATTTGGTACTATGACTTAACTTCCATAAAATTGAATAAAAACACTAAAGAAGTTGTTGAAATGTAAGTTATAATTAGCTATTTTTCTTTGTAATATTTAATAAAGAGCTAATTGTTTCAACCTTCGATAGGACATGTAAGTAGTGGAATAAGAGTATATGAATTACTCTTAAAAAATCACATAATCTTATATAGGACAAATTTATGGTATGTACAAGCGAATATTAATAATTTAATGAATTTTACTATTTAATAATTTAATGAATTTTACTATTTAATAATTTAATGAATTTTACTATTTAATAATAAAGGTAATCAAATTAATAAACCATATATAATTGTTTTTTGTAAGTTTCACAACAAATATCAACATGTCAATTAAAGATGTGGTAGTCTCGTTTATTAATATACTCTTTAACATATATAAGTTATTTTTTGTGAATTTATGATATTACATTCTTATTTTGAACTTAAATACATGTAGTTCTTTGTTTGGAGCAAATCGGGTTATGATATGCAAATTTTTGATAATTTACAAGAAGAATGAGCAAAACACATGCTTAAAATTATAAGATAATTAGAGAATCAAAAGAATAATTTGATGATAATGTATAACATAGGTATCTTATAATATTTAATGATATTGTTATTAAGTTAAATATATATATATATATATATAAATTATTTTTTGTTATAAATTTAATTCTTAAGTAATTAATTAATATTTAATTTTTTAATTAATAGAATGTATTTAAAAACTCTTTTAAACATATTTTGGTTTTTTCTATTGTTATGTGATTGAAAACATGCAGTGAGGATAGCAAAATTAAAAAGGGTTATAGCATTTTAAGTTTGTTCTGGCCTAGATATGACTTAAAATTTAAAGTCATTTGACATGTATGACCAACTTAAAATTTAATATTGATTAACACGTAAGACAAACTTAAAATTTAAAATTGATTGACATATAAGATTGACTTAAAATTTAAAGTCAGTTAATAACTAACTTAAAAGCCCTTCTTTGTAGTAGTGTTAATAAACAAATCAGTAAACTAATCCTAAGAACATACAATGGTTTGGATTTCAAGCTCATCATTTTTAAAAATTAATCAAATACATAATGTACTCATCAATTGTTACGTGGTTTGTACAAGCATGTTAGGTTTGAAATGTCGATATTGGTGAAGATGTTAAGATATGATTTTTATAAAAATATTGAAGATATTGTTATTTAATACTTGTCTTTTTAAATACTTAAAATATTTATATTTATCAATAAATTGACCACTTGATTAGAATATTTTATAATAGAAAATATATATTTTTTGCTAAATATTATAGATAAGTAGGTAAAAGGTTTGAAATATTTAACTAGATTAATTAGTTGTATTAGCTATTATAAATAGATAAATTTGAAAGTATAAAAATAAATTTTAATTGATTATTTTTTAAAAAAGTACTCATATGTATAACAAACATGTTACAAATAAGAACAATAGAATATATTATCTTTTGAAAAATGAGAAAAAAAATTGAATTAAAATATTGTTCAACAAGAAGAAAAAAAAAGAAAAATAAATTAGGAATTAATATTTTGATATTTTATTCGATATTTTAACGATAATATCTATAATATTTAAGATATTTTAATAAAAAAAAATATTTAAATGATATGTTAATAATATTTTAGATAATTTTATTATAATTTGATTAATATATATATATATATATATATCACGTTTTAATATCAAATTATTTAAAAAAGAGATATTATTAGGATAATGTCATCCTTATTTTAATCCTTGCTAGCCAGATGATCAGGTATTGTGCAAGAGCAATAGCACGTGACTAAACCATAAAGCTAAAAAAAGACCTTTATATAAATTCGCCAAAATAAAAACCATTTTTAAAGGGATTATACATGACAAAGGAGTAAGTCCTTTTATTTGTCATTTTTTTTGGCGTTCTTTACTAAAAGAGATTTATAGAAAAATAAATAATATGCATGGTATTTAGCCAAAAAAAAAAATGCATGGTAAGCATACTGTCAGATTCAAAAATATTTTACTTACATTAAAATTAAAATTAAAAATGTTTTACACAAGTAAAACGTGTGAAAAATATAAAAGATAAATTAAAATTAAAATTTAGGAGGAACTTACCCCAAATAAAATTATATATATCTATTATAAGTGATTTTAAAATATTATTAATTTTTTACGTTTTTTTATTTTAACGGTTGAGATTTATATAAGATATAATCAATTGTCATAATTTTTTATACAATTTATGAAACCTATTTTATAGTTAAATATTCATAATTATAACTAATTTTTTTTAGTTGCATCTAACCCTTGAGATTAAAAATAATGATTTTTATTCTAATATTTATTCTAAATTTTAACACTTAAAGATATATCAGTATAATAAATTATAAGTCTAAGTGAAAATGAGAATAAAGCTAGGGAGTGTGCTTCGTTTATAACTTCCACTTCCACATGTGGGATGTGCATGCGGACACATGCTAGCTAAGCGTAACCTACATCATGTAATGCCACTAGGTGCCCTGTAGGAAAAATATTTGGAGTAATAAATAAATTCCCATAATTTTTTGATCAGTATCAAAAAAATAAAATTTGCTATAATAAAGGACAAACTTGGGAAAGATAAAAAAAAAAAGTGACCATGCATGATACTTCGTATATCTCTAGCGTCATACGTACGTATAATGTTTGTGGAATAAACTCTGCATATGCTTATTGCTTTATTCTTTCTTATTCAATCGTATAAAGAGAAGACTCAGTACTATAAATAGCAAATCTCTTTGTGTGTACTCCAATAAAGTTGTTTTCACATATACTACAATATGGTTGTTGTTAATAGAAACCTATTTACTGGTTTTTTGGCCGAGTCACTTTTTATTGAGGACTCAGTGCATGAGATTGAAGAACTCTTTAACGTTCAAATTGAGAATGACGATGACGGTGACGACGATGACGATGACGATGACGATGCAGTATACGTGGCACCTGCAGCGTGATTTTTGGCATTGTACATGTTCAGTTTAAGTATTTTTGATGTCTTTCCTTCATGGATATGTAAGAGCATTTTAAGTAGAAGAGTACGATTTTAGATTTTTAATGTTAGAAATGCAAAGCCCCTAGTGCGCGCGCCTGCTAGCTATAGACTATATGGTCTTTAATTAGGGGCACTAATGGCTAAGCTTAAATATATATCTTAACGAGATATCGTTAAAGACTAATGAGATCGATGCTCTATATTTAATTTATTTATTCTAAAAACCACTAATCAAATGCTTAACAATAGTACCCTCTAAGATTGCAAATTCACTCACTTCGATTTTATGACTGTGTTCGTATGTGTGGGATTATATAGACATCGAGGAGATAATAAATAGACACATAAAATAAATATTTTGTACACTATAAAAGAAAACATAATGAAAATTTACATTAAATAAATTCTTAAAATTTATAATAATAAAAACAATATTCGATAATTTTTAACAAAATGTCTAACCTATGTAAGTTTAACAACATCAACCCGTTTGTATTTAAAGTGTAATAAGTTTGAAAATTATGAAAATTAAATGCTCATTTTTTTTAATTAATTTTATATATATTTTATTAAGGAGGGTAATTCTTATTTGTATTGTATTTATTCATATTATTTTATCTAAATTTATATAGTTTTTTAATATTATAAAAAATTAAATTATTTTTATTTAAATAATTTATTTATTTATAATAATAAAAATAATTTAATATTTTAAAATAAACAAGTTAATAATTAATTTGAACTTACGGCTTGTATTCTGTGCTGCCGTCTGAATTGTGGCCCCAACATTCCATCCTCATGTTGAACTCTGAGCATTTCAAAGAATCATGGCTATGCATGTCAGTGCATGTTTCTCTGTTTTTAGCCACATAAGAGTTGGCAGAGTTAGGGCAGAGTTAGGGCAGTTACCTCTGAGAATCTGGGTACTTTGAAGGTGGAGGAAGAGACGCCAAAATTGGGACCTTCTAATTTGAAGGTTTCAAGGGTTGGGATTGGAGCTTGGTCTTGGGTTGACACCAGTTACTGGAATGAATTTGACTGGAATGGTACAACTTCTAATAAGAAAAAAAAAACATTTCCTGAATATTGGAGCTTAATTTCTTAATACCTTCAGTTTCTTACTAGCTTATCTTTAAGTTTTACTGTGAATTTATTAATATGTTGACTGTTGAGAATCATTCTGCTTAGTTTTGTACAGTGATTGGGCTTGCCAGTGAGTGATTACTCTGGTATTGGGGATTGAGGATTGAAACTTTGGATCTGTTTTTTCCAATTTCTTGCTCAGTTGTGTTCAAGCATGTTGATTTGCATTCTTTCATTATAACTTGATGTGCATGAAGAAATATGGCACACCATTTTTTTCTTTTCTTTTTCGGAAGCTTACGTAGGAGCTTCATTTGTTATTTTCATATTGACTTAGGCTTTTCTACAACTCTATTATATGCATTGCTGCAACTATATGTTGTATTCTTGTTGTATGGTTGTCTCTCCCTTGTTATATTAGGTTTATCTGAGTTTACTTGTTTGCTGAAGTGGGTGTGATTATTAACTCTGAATACTGGCTTATCTATGCTTTTTAAAAGATATGCACAAGGAAACTGAAGGCTGCCAAGTTTGCTTTCGATGAAAGTCTTAATCTTGGTATAAATTTCATTGATACTGCTGAAGTTTATGGCTCCAGGGTGAGAAGTCTGATTTGTTGTCTTGTTATTCTAATCTTCTTCTTTGGAAGCTATGAAAGTATTATCAGTTCAGAGGCAGTGCTTTTTATTTTTATTTTATCTATCCTTTCAGCTGTCTCTAGGTGCAGTAAATTCTGAATCTCTGTTAGGAAGGTATGATATTGATGTATGTTAGTATTAATATATACTTTTACGTTATAGGGAAAAAGAAATACTTTCCACAGTGCATTTTTAAGTAAATTTCGTCGCAATGTTTTAGCATTTTGACATAGATTTATCAAAGAAAGAAAGCATAAGGATCCAGAATCTGAGGTTGTTGTTGCAGCCAAGTTTGTTGCTTTGCCCTGGAGGCTAGGTCGTTAGAGTGTCTTGACTGCCTTTAAGAATTCTCTCTGTCGCCTCAGACTTCCTTCTGTTGATTTGTATCAACTCTGTCTCAAATGATTCATACTTCCATATCTTCATAACACTTCTCATTCTTTTAGCCCCTGATTATTAGCCGATCAAATGTTTATGTGACTTTTGGGCCTGGAGTATGAAGAAATGAAGTTGACTCATGAAAACAATATAATTTCATTTCGAAAAGAAAACTTTATTTTGTTAGTTGAATAGAAATTGAAATTTATTGAGTGTTGGTCCCTAAATGTTTTTATGAAGTGGTTTAGGTTGAAATGTACTGTTTGATTTGAGTTGTAGATTAAGTTATTCTCTTTAAGATGTTTCAACACTCTGTTTAAATGATTCATACTTTCATATTTTCATAACATTTCTCATTCTTTTAACTGATTATTAGCTGATCAAATATTTATGTGATTTTTAGGCCTGGAGTACAGGGAAATGAAGTTAACTCATGAAAACAAATAATTTCATTTTGAAAAAAAAACTTTATTTTGTTAGTTGAATAGAAATTGAAATTTATAGAGAGTTGGTACCTAAATATTTTTATGAAGTGGCTTAGGTTAAAATGTATTGTTTGGGTTGAATCGTAGACTAGGTTGTTCTTTTTAAAATGTTTTAACGTTCTGTCTAAACTTGTACAAGTAAATACAGTCTCGTCGTTCCCAAGATAAAATAACCTAAAATATTTTGATGCAGTTTAGTAGAGACTAGTGAAGGCTGAGGTGTTTCAAATTACAATGGTAAATTCCTGTTCCTTTTTCTCATATGCTTATATCTATTTGGTTGAAATAACAAACCATTAAAATTCTGTCTTTGAATGATACCTTTCCTCAAACTTGATTGTGATGTTTACGTGTTAATCTAGAAAGAAGACTGCGTGATGCACATGAGAAACTTAAGAAAAGAGGTATTCCACTGGCTTCAAACCAAGTGAGTTATAGTCTTATATACAGGGCACCAGAGGAGAATGGCATGAAGGCTACCTGTGATGAACTTGGGATCACATTGATTGCATATTCACCTATTGCTCAAGGTGAACTCATGCTCTATTTGATTATGCTCGGTTATGTGCAACTGTCTGCAAGATATTCAGAATTCAATTTCCCTTTTGTTATTTTATGTAAGTATGGAATTCAGTCATCATTCTGTTGAGCTACGCTAGAATAAACAGCGTGAACTTTTTCCAGGATATGAAATAAATCACAGCATGAATTTCAACCGGTGAAGTTAATGCATCATCAGGCACTTAGTGCCTTTGTCGTAGAGTTTACAATCCAACGTCCTATGTCAGCCTGTGTGTTTCATCAATATGATCTTAAGTAGCTATCTAATCTGCATCTTCAGGCACTTAGTGCCTTTGTCATAGAGTTTAGAATCCAATTCAAGCTTTGTGTTTCATCAATGTTGATCTTGAGTAGCTTCCTAATCTTCCTTCTATATAATTCTTATTTTTTCATTACTTGTCATGAATACCTCTATCATGAATAGTTGGTAAAATTAAACACTCTATTTGATCTTATGTGGTTATCTTGGTTTCTACCCTTTGAAGCTTGTGGCTTCGAGAAATTTTAGTTGCTTTCCACAATCATCTTTTTTTAAACTCCGGTTCAAGACTCCAGGTGATCATCCTTTTTTAAACTCCGGTAGGTGATCATCTTTTTTTAAACTCCGGTTCAAGACTCCAAGTCCAGTTATAATCTGAAGAAGTATAATGATATCTTTATAAAGATCAACTTTAAGAATAAAACAAAGATAACTATTGATAAAACAAATTGTTATTGGAAATCTTAATCTTCAAACTAAAAATAAAATTGAATCCTTATTAGAAAAATAGATGAAAATATATATTATTAATATGGTATGAATAGTTTACGAGAAGTAATACACTTCTAAGATTATTGTATGGAATTGAATAAATTAAACCTTTTTAAACTCATAAATATAACAAAACAAAATATAATAAGGTTTTCGAAATTTTTGATTATCGAAGAAATCTTTATAAAGATCCAATATTAAGAATAGAAGAAAGACAACGATTATTAAAATAAATTTAAGAAATTTATCTTGAATATGAAACCTTATTATTACATTTTAATTTTAAAATAAACTTATTATCTTATGACAATGAATTTACATCTAAATCTAAGCCAGAATCTCACACTTAACGTGATAAATGATCAAGAAATTGAATTTGAAAAATCTTCAGATACTCATATAAAAAAACCTGAAGAACCCTTAAAAGAATGCTTAAATCAAGAAGAATTTGAAGAATACTTAAAAAGAACTCAAGGTGAAGACTTTATTGATATGAATGAAACTTCATATAGTGGAATAAAACAAGAAGAAGAATAAACTCAGTCTTATACTAAGAGAGATTATTTAAATAAATAACCAATAGCTCAACATTGTATTCATTTAAACCTTTTTAATGTGTCTTTTAAAGATAAAAAAAAAACTATAGAAGAATGGGCATAATCTATATCCTTTATTTTACTTAATCATAGAAACACTTTGACAAAAGAAAAATTTATAGATTATATTGCAAGAACCTTACAAAGTGATACTATGCATTGGTTAAAACAATGGGAAAAAACCCAAAGAGGTAGAGAAACAAATATTATTCTTATTATCAAATTTTCTCAAACATGATATATTAAGAGAATTTACAATAATAATTAAAGAAATTTTGATAAGAGAAGCAAGAGAACCAACATTTCAAAAAGATGTTATATTTGTAATGAAGAAAGTCATTATGCACCCTAGTGTCCTAAAAAATAAAAAGTGCAAAAAAAATGATCAAAACTTTAAAAACAAATGAATTAGAGATTTTATATGAGAAGAAATTTCTGATATAGAATAAATAATAAATAAAGTAGAAAGTGAAAATAAATCATCTAAAGAAAAGTTGAAATGATATTTATAACGAATAACAATCAAGTTTTACAATAAAACTAAATGAAACTCTTATTGAAGAACTACAAAATATAAAATTAAAAAAGGTGATGGGAGAAGAACTAACTTATACTCAAGAACAACTTCAAGAAATAAAACAAATCAAACAAAAGGTTAAAAAAGAAGACATATATAAAATGTCTAAATTTAAAATATTCTAAGCAAGAGTTTTTGAACAATTTGTTAAAAAATCTGATGCTAAATGTACAAGAGACGAAACAACTGAAATACAACTGTTTGATAAAAAGAAAGTAAAAAATGGAAAAAAATATATCCATAAATCAAATATGTTTACATAGTTCTAATACATATATCAATTACAGGTTTAATAAAAGATCTATTACAATCAGTAATAGATGGTGTTCAATCAAACATAGTAATTGTAATTGTTTGATTTAATATAAGACCAAATATCTTTATATTTATAACATATCATAATATAAGTAATTTATTAAAAATAAATATTCAACTTAAAAATTTAAGTATAGACAATCAATCTCAAAATTTAACTATTCAATGGAAGACCATATATGAATTAAAAAATTTTTGAAACTTCAATAAAAGAAGTTAATAATTTTTTTGTATAATTATTCAAACCGAGCCTTTATGAAACAAAAATCCAATCCCAACTTATTAATTAGAAAGACTTAGAAATAACAAAATAATAGTTATTTACAACTCTTATGAATAATCCTTGTTTGGTATTAAATATGTAACGGACATACAACCTAATAAGTGTAGCTACCCCGCCAGGGTGAGGCGAGGTTACAGGGCTAGCTTAACAATGGTCTGCACCCAACGAGCTTGGTAAAACGTACCTCATTATCCAATTGCCTGGTCATATACTAAGAGAATTAATTTGTTTTGATTTACACGCCATCAAATGGATAGTCCACCCATGATTGATGAATAGATAGACAACCCTGTTTTATTGGCTCAAAAATTTGACCTCAACGATAGGGCACCTCCTTTCTCGCCTTTCAGGTCGTTGAGAGATTATGATTTAGTAACTCTTTCAGCTAGCAAAAATTGGGTTTCGACCTTTCGTGATATGGGCCATCCACATGAGTCGCACAACCCTTAGATACCTCCTCGAATTGTAGTACAAACAACCCTCCGTCCGAAAGAGATGCAATGATAAAAGGACTTTAAAAAAAATAATAGAACTACAAAAAGCCTTCATAGAATGCCAAAGGGAGAATAACAAGTTAAGATCTCGATTAGAACAAAACGTATGTTCAGATACAAGGAGTTCATTCTAAACACCCAGTAGCCCTCAGATAGCACATCAACCCTTTAGAAGGGAACGTGTATCCCGTGTCCATGACCCTCATCGACACATAGATATTGACAAAACATCCCCCAATAGTTCATGATCCTTATTTCATTGTGGGGACCTCCTAAGTAAATCCTTCCACTTATTAACCTACAATTCAACCAATTCATCCTTATAACTCGCACGACAAATTGGAAAAAAATTAAAAGAGATGGAAGAAAAAATGTGGACGAGAGTTAATGATAGGCTCAAAGGGCAGGAAAAGTCAAAGTCGTAAGGTGATATTGAAAATGTTTGCAATTAGTTATCTACATCACCTTTCTCAGATATCATTGAGTTAACATTGCCTTCGCCAAAGTTTAATGCTCCCAACTGTCCCATGTCTAAAGGAACCAAGGATCCGGTGGCACATGTTCTTCAATTCAAAATAGCCATGGCAGTAGTGAGTCTATCTGAAGACAAGTAGGAATCAATGTATTGCAAGTTATTTGTGGCCACCTTCCAAGACTAGGCCTAACAATGGTTCATGGAGTTGCCACATTTCAAGAAAGAGTCTCATCACTTGTTCTCAATAATCCAAGAGGAAGACGATACAATCGAAGCCTACATGCGGAGGTTCAAAACAGAGAAGATAGAGATTAATCAATGCCATAATTATATAGCCATCGAAGCCTTTTGAATGGGAATCAAGCACGATAAAGGTTTCTTTATAGAATTGACAAAAAATACACCACGCTCTCTCGAGGCAGTTTATGAGGAAACTTAAGAATTTGTTAATATGGAAAGGGAAATGAAATCAAGCAAAGGTTTGGTCAATAGAAACTTGAGTAGGACTAATCCCATTAAGAGATAAGATAACAAAAGGCCGGCTAGGGATTAATGTCCCAATTTCCCCTGCTTCAAACCCACTCTAAGGTCGAGAGGCAACTCAGAGACTTGGGGTTGTGCCTTATCTCCTTTCCAGGACCATCCTTGCGCATCACATTGGCCAAAGAAGTGCATTGAATAGAGCATCTCAACAATGTCAACTGGCCATCCATAGGGACACAGGGGCATTAGACCCAATATTGTGGCCATCTAAAGTGGGAGATTGAGCACCTCCTTTCAGAAGGATATTTAAGGGACATCATTGATAAAACCAGAACCCCTCTGGAAGAGGTTCATAGAGATAACCCTGATCAAAGGGTCAGAGTGCCAACCAACCCGATTCGTAGGGAACCAAATCGAGCACACCCTATTCCACCTGCGGATGTACATATAATACACATCATTCATGGCGGACCTATCATGGCCGGTTATACCAGTAATTCCATGAAGAGGCACACAAGAGAGGCCCGAGATACGGGGTATTTGGTCTACAGTCTAAGGCCTAAGGGCCCAGTTTACCCAATTAATTTTAAAGGTTGAGAGTGCCTACCTCCCCATGATGTTCCTTTAGTGATCACTATAAGAATAGCTCATTGTGAGGTGCGTCGAATGTTAATCGACAATGGTAGCTCATCTGACCTCATATACCTATCTACTTTGCTTGATATGGGTATAGATCCTAGAGAGATCACTAAACAACAAATGTCGTTGGTTGGGTTCAATGGTAGTGTAACGATGTTGGTAAGGACCATACGTCTACCTGTGTCGATAGAAGGCGCTATAATCTTGACAAACTTTGTCGTATTGAACACCCTCATACCTTATAATGAAATTTTGGGCACCTATGGATACATAAAATGAAAGTGGTACCTTCAACCTACCATCAACTAATTAAGTACCCTACTGTTGATAGGGTAAGAGAAATTAAGGAGGAAGTAGATAGGGTGTAGAGTTGTTATAAGTCACTATGAAGAATGTGTTACCCTATTCTTTAAAATAGAAATTAAAGAGCGAAGGTCATCCCGAAAAAATTAATAAACTACGTACATGTTAGTATATTATGATGGAAATCCACGGTGAATATGACATGGTTTATATAGGGGAAACGGATAACGACCAATCCATGAAAATCAATTTTGAGTTACCTTCTCCATTCAAAGCTGCTCTTATTGATTTCTTAAAGAATAACGTGGATTTTTTTGCTTGGAACCCTAAGGACATGCCCTGCATTGACCCAAATATCATCTCCTTTGAGTTATACCTAGATCATTCCAAAAAGCCGATCCAAAAAAGAAAGTGGAGATTTTCCAGAGACAAGAATGAGATTATCAAAAAGAAGATCGAGTCCTTGAAAAGTATTGGTTGGGTTCACGAGGTCATGTACCCAACTTGGCTATCAAATGTGGTATTAGTGAATGAAGTAGGAGGCGAGCACAGAATGTGCTTGGATTTCACTGATTTGAATAGCGTAACTCCAAAAGATTGTTTTCCTTTGTCGAATATCGACCAATTGGTAGATGCCATGGTTGGGTTCGAATCAATGAGCTTTATGGATGCTTATTCAAGCTACCATCAAATCCGAATGCATCCTAGAGATGAAGAAAAAATGGCATTTATTATGAAAGAAGGGACGTATTGCTACACTAAGATGCTGTTTGGTTTAAAAAATGTCGGTGCTACCTATCAAAGAATAATGAACAAAATGTTCCAAAACCAAATTGGACGAAATATGGAGGTATATGTCGATGACATAATGGTCAAAACCAAATGTGCCAAAAACCTATCTTTGATCTTAAAGAGGTGTTTGCCATAATTTGAAATTATAAAATGCATCTCAACCCAAAGAAGTGTATATTTGGGGTAGCCTCGGGGAAGTTCTTGGGGGTACTTAGTGACATCTAGAGGCATAGAAGCCAATCCAAATAAAATATCGGCCTTGGTCAACATGAAGTCCCCTTGTTGCCTCAAGGAAGTTCAACAGTTGAATGGACGTATCGCAGCTTTAAGTCGCTTCATTTCTAAGTGCATTAAAAAATGTCTACCATTCTTTCGATTGTTGAAAAAGAACACGAAATACCTTTAGGACAGTGAATGCGAACAAGCCTTTCAATCCATTAAGGATTACTTGGGGAAAGCACCTCTTTTGGCTAATCCTATGGAAGGAGAAGATTTGTATATGTACATATCTTTCACGAAAAAATACGTCAGTGCCGTATTGATGGTTGATAGAGAAGGAACCCAACACCCAGTGTATTATGTGAGTCATTCATTGACAGGGGCTCAACAACGATATCCTCCTCTAGACAGGGCAGCCTTAACACTAAGAATGATGGCACACAAACTCAGGTATTACTTTGGGGCACAAAGAGTAGTGGTCCTCAACCCATACTTCTTGAAAAACATTTTTGGTAAACTAGACCTCTCTGGGCGTCTTTCTCAAATAGCCATTGAGTTGAGCAAACTTGAGATACACTATAAACCTCTAGCCGCTATTAAATGACAAGACCTCACAGATTTTGTCACAGAATAGACACAAGAGAATACCCAGGAGTGTACTTGATAACTGTATTTTATATAGTTATTTTCATCTATTTTATTAATTATAATTGCTATGTTCTTGACATTTTTGTGTAATTTTAGTGAAATAAATTAATATTTACCTTTTATGTGTTAAGAAATACATTTTTAATAAAATTAAATAATTTGTATCGAAAATGTACTTAATTTCAAATTTATGTCCACAAATATAATTTCAAATAATAGAGTTCTTAATTACAATTTATAAAAGTCGAAAATATAATTTAAATTAAATTTGGGCTTAATTTTAATTATTAAAAGTTTAAAAATTTAATTTAAAATTAGCAAAAGGCTTAACTGTAATTAAAGAAAGTTTAAAATGTAATTTGAATTAAATTTGTGGGTCAAAATACAATTAATTAAAGTTTAATTTTAGTGTAGGAGAGAAGAATCCACGCGTCATCATCCATGCGTACAACGTGGACCGTCCGATGAAAGCATAAACGGTTAGGATGCACGCGTGTTCTTTATACCCGACCAAAGAGAGTGGGTGTAGAGTTTGTTCTATCACGCGGCTCGGTGCGCCGAGTGGGGCCCACATGCCGTGCAGGCCGGCGTGCAAGTGGGGCCCACCTGTCTGACGCATCGTGGCCGCTGTCCCCCACCTTCGTGATTTTAATTAACGTTTTAAATATCGAAAATCAATACGCGTGATTTTTATTTTTCGATACAAATTTTTACGCGTTTATTTAAAAAAAATAAAATAAAAAATGTAATATTTTAGATGTATTTTTTTAGCTATAAATAGGAGATAGGATGATAGTTTTAAAAAGTTTTTGGAGAGTTTTGGAGAGTTTATAATTTTTGTGTTGTTCGGTTTTGGTGGTATTTATAATAGAATGATGCCTTCAAATCACTTTCCAAGCAACTAACAACATTGCTGAGTACGAGGCCTTACTGTTGGCATTGCAACAATTAATAGCTCTTGGAGCTAAGAAGGTATTAATCCATAGCTACTCGCGCCTGGTGGTAAACCAAGTCAACAATGAATTTGAAGTGAAGGAAGAAAGAATGAAACTTTATATACAAAAGGTGCAAAAAGCAAAAGCCGTACTTGAAAATTTTGAGATTAAGCAAATTTCTCGAGAAGGAAATTCCTAAGCTAATTCCTTGGCTATGTTGGCCTATGTAGTGAATTAATATTCGAAGAGAGTCATCCTAGTCTCCTGTTTGTCGAGACCTAGCATTGGCACGAGTGAAATAAAAGTTCAAACTCAATCGAACGTCATTTTTATGACTTATGTGTCTTGGTTGAAGCCATGTATAGATTACCTTGTCAATGGTATTCTCCCAAAAGACAAACACTTAGCTCAAAAACTCATGACGAAAGCAAAACACTATGCCATCATCCAAGAGGGTCTTATATAGAAAACATTATGGTGGCCCTTGGTTGAAATGCTTACCCATAGCTACGGCTAAATCTCAGATGGTCTTGAGTGACTTACATGATGGCCAATGTGGAGCTCATTCTGGAGGAAGAACTCTTTCACAAAGAATTATTCAACAAGGTTACTATTGGCCTACCCTTCTCAAAGATTGCATCTCTTATGTCAAAAGGTGTGATAAGTGTCAAAGACATACCAACATGCCACACCGGTAGGGTGCCGACCTGAAATCTATTGTTAGCCTATGGCCATTTCATAAATGGGGTTTGGATATAGTGGAACCATTGCCTATCACCTCAGGCCAAAGAAAGTTCCTCATCATGGCAACTGATTATTTTAATAAATGGATAGAGGCGGAACCTTTAGCTAGAATCGAAGAAATAGATGTAGAGAAATTCATATGGCATAGCTCCATATGCAAATACATATTACCTCATGAGCTATTCGCTGATAATGGCAGATAGCTCACTGGAAAAAAACTAGTATCTTTTTGCGATGAGAAGGTATAAAATTATCTCATTCCACCCCTTACCGACCACAAGTGAATCGTTGATAATGGCAGATAGCTCACCGAACAAAAACTAGTATCTTTTTGCGATGAGAAGGGTATAAAATTATCTCATTCCACCCCTTACCAACCAAAAGTGAACGGTTAAGTCGAATCGTCTAATAAGACACTTATAAATATACTACAGAAATGTTTGGAATGAGCCAAAGGAAAATGGGTTGGTGAACTACCCGGAGTTCTTTGGGCTATAAGGACTACACCTAGAATGTCAATAGGAGAAACTCCTTTCTCCCTTGTTTATGGCACTGAAGTAGACATATCTCTTGAGATATAAGAGCCTACCCTTCGATCCAATATCACGTAAGATAATAATGATCATTTAAGACGGGAGGACCTGCTGTTAATTGAAAAAAGGGAAGAAGCCTTGATAAGACTTGAGTCACAAAAGAGAACACTCCAAAAGACATATAACAAATTTGTTAAGCACAAGAGCTTCAGTATTGGGAAGTGAGTTTCGTGAAGAGCATTAGGCAACAAATTCGAAACTGGTGTAGGAAATTTTTTCGCAACATGGGAAGGTCCGTATCAAATATACGATATCACCCCTACGGGCTCTTATTTAATAGAATGTGACGGTATAAAGGAGACCCTGAGTTGGAATGGAGAACTACTCAAAAAATACTACATGTAAAGTTGATGTTTTATATATAACAAGTACAATATCTTTTGATCAATTGTTGAATTTATTTTATGCCCTAAATTAGAAGTAGTCAAATGACCTTCTCGTTTGGGATGCGAGATTTATCCTATGCCTCATGATTGGAGGTGGAGTACCTTGACCCCTCACTTAAGATGTGAAATACATTCCAAGGAGCACATGCAAGGGAATGGATGCTAACCCTTGCATGATGCACATCTCCTATAACTTTTTAATGAACCCCCAAGTCAAAAGTAGTCGAATGACCTTCTCGCTTTGGATGAGGGATTCATCTCATGCCTCACAATTAGAGGTAGAGTCTTCTGACCCCCACTTGAGATGCAAAATATACCCTAAATAATACATACATGGGGTGGTTGTTCACCACCTTATACCGCATATCTCGGGACCCCCCACATGAGATGCAAGACATGTCATATGCCTCATGATTGGAGGTAGAGTCCCCTGACCCTCCTACTTGAGACGCCAGTCATACTTTTTATCATATTACATGGCAAGTATAAACTCTAGAGACCACTTCATTATTCAAGATAAAGAACAAATAACAGGAGTTATAATGATTACCAAATCAATAACGCGATCTGGTATTACAAATTATTGCTAGCATTATTACACATAAATATTGCATTCTTTCGTGATAGGAACTTCATGGTTGTTTTTTTTCAAGCGCCCTGTATTTCTAATATTCAAATAGTTTGTGTAATCCATGTCGTTCTTCTTTGTATCTTTCCTGTTCAAGATGTGACAATTTCAAATCTTTACGCGAGTCTGGTAACTCTTGTTCCAAGACTTTACAACGAGATTTCAACATACATAATTCTTGATCCACAAATTCGACTGCTTCTTGACATATTTCAGCCTTTTTTTTCTGAATCCTTCACCAAGGATATGGCCTATGATCAAAAACATGTTGCACAGAGTAAAAATAAATTGACATCACCATGAAATTTTACATCAAAAGTACTAATAACAAATACTTACGTCCAACATATGCCTCGCTACCATATGCCACATTATTCCTCCCTCTCTCTTGTGGGTTGTATAGATAGATGGGCTATATTTGAGCACCCCAAAATGATTATATACTTCCTCCTACGCATGAGGGACATTAAACATTCCACTTTTGAAAAGATTGTTAATATCGCTAGTCTTACCCTTCTCTTTTTTCCGTGGATATATACTAAGCAAAGGGTTAATGCCTGCCCTTAACAAGGAAAACCCTTCACTTAGAGGTAATTTATCAACACACGATCTACTCATATGTAGGGGGTAGACACCCCACCTTGAGCCAACTTAGAGAAAATTGGGAATTTCTCATCTTTTTCTCCCCTTACTACTTTGGGGGAGGCCTGGTTAACCTCCTCGCTATAAGTGGGAAAAATAGCTTGTTTCCTCCTATCTAGTGCAACTTGCATAGTGAGTAAGGTTGTTGGATTCACCTTCTCGCTACAACAAGGAAAAAATCATTCCTCTATAACAGGGAGTACTTTTACAGATGGCGGTGACCCCATTTCAAGCAAATCATCCATGTTTACTTTGCTATAATCCACCTATATAATAAACAGCTTATGATGAGAGGATGAATTTTATCAAGTCATCTAGTATTATTCTTAAATTCAACCTATATAAACGCAGCCTCAAATGCTTAGAGTTATGCCTATTATGCGAATGATAAAAGAAAAAAATTTTCAATCAAAACAAATATATAGAAGTAGAAAGCCACATTCAACAAAGTCAATTTCAATTCCCAAAATATTCAATTACACTTGACTTTACAAAATAATATGATAAATCCCTCACGGGGGGTGGCTTCTCCTACCATGCCTTCGGGTGGACAGTTGGGAACAACCTTTGTATTACAAGGTGAAGCTTGCGGAGTAGTAGTTCCAGATGTCTTGGACCTACTATGTTGAAAAGCCCGCATCAAAGCCAAGTAAGGCGCAGTCAAATCTAGCTTTTCAACTTGAGTCCTAAGATTTCTCACTACCAAGATGACACCATTATGATAGGCTATGGTGCACTTTACCTTCAAGGTGTCCACCATTGTAGACATCGAGCTAACCTGGCTTGACATGGCGACCAACTACTCTTAAAGAGTGCAATTTTTCTCCTCAACCTCCTTCACGATCTGTTCAAAATTCTTGGCCTCTTTTCGTAGCTTTTCCACCTTATCAATAACCACATTCTCAAGGTTCAAAATTCTTGTATCTTTTTCAGCCATCAAGACATCTTTGTCTTTTGCCATCTTCTCATACTTGGCTATTTGTAAACAATTGGCTTGAACCTTGAGCTTGTAGCCTCTGAGGGACAGTTCGCCCTCTCTCACCAAGCACACCGCATGCATACAAGATCAGTAAAAAAAGGCAATGAACATGTACCTCAAAGAGACAATCTACAATTAACTCCCCATGGGTGCCTCTTTCGCTCCTACGAGCCGCTTTGACTTATGACCTCTCAACATCTGCCCCAAAATGTTGAAATATATATCTTTTAAGATCCGTTTTCCCAAAAATCCCCTCACTGAAGTATGTGACAGGGGTATCTAGGACCACTGCATCCTTCAGGATGACCTCATCAAATTCGAAGTCGTCTATATCCATGACCTCCATTCTAGAGGTATACTCTTCTCTAATCTTCCTCTTTTTTGAAACGTCAAGTCTTTGAGGTAAGGATGAGCTCAAATTACCCGATGCTTCTTGAGGCATTGTGACCTCGATAGTTGGAATGACCTCCAACTCCACGAAGGGATCTTCATCCTGAGTTGGGGAAAGGGACATGGGTTCCAAGCGAGGGTATGTGAGAGCCAAATCCTGAATGCATGTAGTATCGATAAGATCTTCTAATTCAACATATGAGTAGTCAATGCCTGCAAAAAAGATATATACATCAGTAACCTTACTAGAATTATGAGCTGAAAATCATCTTGTAAATATAAAATGACCTTGATATTCATTCGAATAATCTAACCACACCCCGAAATTCTTCAAGTGAGCTACACTTAGGATATTGCAATAATCTTTATGCGAGATGTTATGTAGCTCGATTCACCATATATTTTCTTTACCACCAACATCTAATTTACTTATGAGCTCGCTAGCCCCGAGGTTGCGAGGTGTTAAAATGGTGGTTCTAGGTATATCGAGCTGGAAAATCCATCTTGTCACCCTAGATGTCCCCGATGATGTAAAAATACTTGTCCTTCTAGCCAATGATGCAATATGTGGCCGATGATGCAATACAAATACCTCAACTCATCACCAGTGAGTTCAATTCCATGTTCCCTAGTGACCACTGAGAAACATAAGAGGGTTCACCATCCATTTGGTTTTACTTGGGAAAAATTTATGTCAAATGTGCTCAAGGCACGGGCTACTAATTTAGGAAAGGGGTAGCAGAGACCTATTTTAAAGGCCACTAGATGAATCACCCACCACCCCAGAGGAGGATCATCAGCATCACATAGGTGGGGAGGTACTTGCATTATACCTACACGAGCTGGGAGGTCATACGTTTGCCTAATCTCTTCCAAATCCTTGACTGTTAGGACATTGGGCATCTTTTCAATTTGATGCTTGTCCTTAATTATATAAGTAGGATCACCCTTATTTCCCCTTTTCTTTTTAGGGTGAGGTACTTTGGCAGATGTAGACGTGGGGATCCTGATAACAGGAATTGAACCCAATGAAGATGAGGCAGATACCGCCATGGACAAAATATTTATCTGTAAATTTGTTTTTAGGCCTACTATCAAGTCTATCAAGAAAAGCCAAATAAATGCTCGAGTTTCAGATAATTGTACTTCAGGTATATCTTTGATAACTACGACACATAGGATTATATTTATGCATTTAATAGCACATGCTTATAAATCTAAAATTATTTTTAGTACTAAAATATGAAATAAGATATGCTAAAAGATATTAGATAAGATATACTTTAAAATAAGATATGCTAAAAGATATTAGATAAAATATATTTTAAATTATATTTGAAATCCTTATCATAAAAGATAGCATAAAATATATTTTAAAAGAAATCTATTTTATATATGAGTTATCTTAATTAATATTATTAATCCTATTTGTAATGTAAAAGATATCTATCAATTACATAAGATTAAGGGTTTTAATTTTTCCTATAAATAAAACTCATTACTCATTGTTTCAACGAACCATACAAGAGCATTCTTCTAATCTTTTTAATTTCTCTCTCTTGTTTTACAAATATAAGATCATAATTCTTTAGGCTTCTTTATTTAGTTAATTTATCAAATAATAGTGGTTATATTTGATTTATTAATAAGCCTAATTATTTTTATGATATTTTGATATTATATTCTTATGACTTCTTCTTTATTTTTGTTCTTAAATTGTTAGATCAAATAATTTTTTTTGTCATATCATAATTATTTGATTTGATTATTAATCTTTAAAGAAGCTATTTTTATTTAACTTATATTTGATCTTTTTGGTCTAGGATTTACTAGTTGATTTAATTTAAATGACATATGTTTTGAATCATCTAGTTAGGATTATTCATTATTAAATCTGTTCTAGAACACACACGGGCACTTGTATTTTTGTGCTAACTAATTTGTAGTTACTTCAGGAACGTATCTGATTGGCAGGAAGCTTATTGGAACGTTGGTCTGGAAACCGCTCACCCTAATATTGAAAATTGTGAAAATAGAGCAGGGGCTCGTAAGTAAAGTACATTGGGGCAGTATCCTAGAGAGGGTAGCATAAGATCGAGTTTGTAGTTGAATATTTGACTTTCATAGTGGAAAGTTAGGTGGTCTGGTGGACCGGTGGTTTTCCTCTTAGGTCATGGTTATGGCCTAGGTTATTTCCACCTAAAAATATCATGTGTTATTATTTTATTTCTGCACTTATTTTTACACACGATTGCATGTCTGGCTGCTTTGTTTAGGTTATTAAATTATAAATTAGTAAGAATTAAAAATAACCTATTCACCCCCCTCTAGGTTAATCAGGTCCATATTTTATAAACTCTCAATTGGTATCAAAGCCAACACTAGATAAACTTAGTGTTAGTCCTATGGATTTTTATTATGGATCATTCTATTGAGGATTATAGCTCAGATGATGAAGAACTTGATTCTTCTTTTCTCTCTAAATATAATGTGAAAAGTTCTATAGAATTAGTTTCTAAATGTCTTAGAGCCATAGAAGAGAATAATAGTTTAAATACAAAAATAGAAAAATTAAATGAACAACTTGAGGCGCATGAAAATATTTCTAATAAATTAAAAGAAGCGAATAATATTTTGCAAGAACAAAATAATGCTTTGAATTTGAGTCTTGTAGGTTTGAAAGAAGAAAATAATAAGCTTGTTGAAGATAATAAAAAACAAGTGCAAGAGCTCAAAGAATCATGTGAAATAGTGGAGAGACTTACCATTGGAGCTCAACAATTTGATAAAACATTGAGCATTGTTAAGTCACATGGTGATACAGATAGCTTTGGTAATAAGGATGAGAGTTCCACACATCAAAGACCATATTTGTAAGACCCTTAAACTCTACTCCTACTGTTACTACTTATGTACAAAGAACTATTACACCTATGGTATAAAAAGTTGTTAAGTTTGTGCATGTTTGTCATCATTGTGGTAGAAAAGGTCATATAAGACCAAAATGTAGATTTTTGAGGAATGCTCTTGAACTTAATCATTCTTTCCATGTTTCAAATAGTAGGACCAATAAGCATCATCCATCTATGCATGCTACATCATATTCAAGGATGAATGGAAATTTTAATAATGTGTTCAAAAATTCTACTAAGAAGCATGAAGTCTTAGGTTTAAAGAGGGAAGTAAAATTCAATACTTTTAATGCTAGGACTCATTATCATCATCCTACTATGCATACTACATCTTCATTTGGGATGAATAAGAAAAGTATAGCTAAGTCCAAGAACACACCTATGAAACCTAAGTTTATTGAGTCTCAACTCAATGATATAGAGAAACCAAAATGCAAGAAAATATGGGTTATGAAAGGTTGTTTTTTCCCGATCACCTGACCGTTTTTTTTATTAGAATGTTTAAATGACCCTAGGTGAGTAATCTTTACTATTTTTATTTTATTAGTTAAACTTAAAAAAAATAGAAGTAGCATTCTTATCTGGCCAACACGCTATTGGACTTATTTAATACTTACATATACAGAACCTCATTTTAGTGACTCGACTCATTTTGATATTTATTGTATAAATTATTCTAAAATTTTGGCTTATGCACACACACACATTCTTGTACATGTGATGATCGATGTTGACATAAACTTATTCACACACTCACGAACACACATATATGTTATGCTTTAAGTTTATGAAATTTCTTGAAAGACTCTAGGACTTCAACTAATCTTGACTATAAAATTGTGTTGAGTTATATTTCTTACTTGTTAAAACTTTACCGTATGGAGGCACCTAGTATTGATAGGGCTACCTACTGTGATGTGTGAAGCTATCGCAATGAACGGAGAGAGCTACCTCACAACTAGTGTGAAAGTCAGCATGCTAGGTTTATGGCTCGTGTAGAAAAAAAAAGAGAAAAGATTATGCAAAAAAAAAGTGACTACTTATAAATCTTGTATATTGAATGCACAAAAAGAAAGAGCCAATAGAGGTTATAAAAAATATATATATAATTTACCTCATATGTATGAAAAAAAAATACAAAAAAAAATAAAAAAAATAATAAGTCCTCCTTTAAAAGATATACTTTATTTTGTAAGATTAAAGACTCGATTATAGTTTTACATGATAGGTGATAATTTTTTATTTTGAGCCTTTTTTGATAGGTTATAAATGAATTAATTGCCATATTTGTGGAGTTTAAACATATATACTACTTTAAGTAAATGTCAATATGTCATTATATGTGCTTGTGTGACTCTTATACTCTACTTATTTATTTATATGATAAATAATCAAAATTGGAGTTAAAAATGATGAGTTTTCAATTGGTTGTGTACTTTTTTTGTAATTAAATGATCTTAATACCTTATGTGGCTATTTATAAAAAAAACAAAAAAAAAAAAAACAAAAAAGTAATCAGATTTTTATTTATTACCTTTTTAATCCATTTATAAGTTAGAGAGTCATAGAACTTAGGGGGATTTTAAAGCATATTGCACTTCTGTATTACTCTACTTTTACATTGTTATATCTTTAGGTGGAGTTTAACTTCATTGCTTTGTCTAATACTTTGTCCTTTTCGTATGTCAAAAAGGGGGAGAAAACAATGTGTTTTACTTCCATCGTTTTATTTTGTTATGCATATAGGGGGAGAACATATTTAATTAAACTTAATTAATATGAATGCATAGTACATGACTATTCTTTACACTTCGCTTATTTCTATGTAAACTGAACTAATATACAATGAAGCTTTCATGCCAAGTTGTCCTATGTTTTATCAATATCATTTCAGTTACAAGCTTGTCAAGTTGTAGCGAAGATGGATCTACCGGACCATAGGATAATTCCACTATGGAGTCTGGGACACCATTGTATTTTATCTTATTCCTATAAGTGTAGTGTAGTGAGAGAGAGGTTTTGCCACACGAAAATGCCAAAGGGGGAGTTTGTAAGGACTATGAGTGTTGGCTATTTTTGTGGACAAAATATTTATTTGTAAATTTGTTTTTAGGCCTATTATCAAGTCTATCAAGAAAAGCCAAACAAATGCTCGAGTTTCAGATAATTGTACTTCAGGTATATCTTTGATAACTACGACACATAGGATTATATTTATGCATTTAATAGCACATGCTTATAAATCTAAAATTATTTTTAGTACTAAAATATGAAATAAGATATGCTAAAAGATATTAGATAAGATATACTTTAAAATAAGATATGCTAAAAGATATTAGATAAAATATACTTTAAATTATATTTGAAATCCTTATCATAAAAGATAGCATAAAATCTATTTTAAAATAAATCTATTTTATATATGAGTTATCTTAATTAATATTATTAATCCTATTTGTAATATAAAAGATATCTATCAATTACATAAGATTAAGGGTTTTAATTTTTCCTATAAATAAAACTCATTACTCATTGTTTCAACGAACCATACAAGAGCATTCTTCTAATCTTTTTAATTTCTCTCTCTTGTTTTACAAATATAAGATCATAATTCTTTAGGCTTCTTTATTTAGTTAATCTATCAAATATTGGTGGTTATATTTGATTTATTAATAAGCCTAATTATTTTTATGATATTTTGATATTATATTCTTATGGCTTCTTCTTTATTTTTGTTGTTAAATTGTTCGATCAAATAATTGTTTTTGTCATATCATAATTATTTAATTTGATTATTAATCTTTAAAGAAGCTATTTTTATTTAACTTATATTTGATCTTTTTGGTCTAGGATTTACTAGTTGATTTAATTTAAATGACATATGTTTTGAATCATCTAATTAGGATTATTCATTATTAAATCTGTTCTAGAACACACACGGGCACTTGTATTTTTGTGCTAACTATTTTGCAGTTACTTTGGGAACGTATCTGATTGGCAAGAAGCTTATTAGAACGTTGGTCTGGAAACCGCTCACGCTAATATTAAAAACTGTGAAAACAGAGCAGGGGCTCGTAAGTAAAGTACATTGGGGCAGTATCTTAGGGAGGGTAGCATAAGACCGAGTTTGTAGTTGAACATTTGATTTTCATAGTGGAAAGTTAGGTGGTCCAGTGGACCGGTGGTTTTCCTCTTAGGTCATGGTTGTGGCCTAGGTTGTTTCCACCTAAAAATATCGTGTGTTATTATTTTATTGCCACACTTATTTTTACACACGATTGCATGTCTGGCTGCTTTGTTTAGGTTATTAAATTATAAATTAGTAAGAATTAAAAATAACCTATTCACCCCCTCTAGGTTAATCAGGTTCATATTTTATAAACTCTCAAAATCAATCAGGATTAAAACTTCAAGAACATATTATATCAAGAGTGAGAATTTTCAAAAGAAATCAATGGCAAGAATAATTACAAGGATCATTAGGAATTCTTAATTATGAAATGAATTTTATAAAGAATTTATAAGATATTCCTCTTATCAATAAATCAAAGAAAGATACTAAATTCTTATAGAATAAAAAGGATAATCAAGTCCTTAAAAGAAATAAAATAATAGATAAAATATCTTTCAAAAGTTTATTTTCCTAAATCATGTGATATATTAATTCTAGAAATGGGTGCTTAGAACTTTTAATGGGGCTATGTGCTAAAAGCTATTCTAGTAGAGAAATGGGAGGGGGAAAATCCATCAAGTTTTGTAAATGGTATCAAAGCCAAAAAAAACTCTTATATCTAAAAAACTTCAAAAAGAATAATTAATTTACGGATATAATTCTAATAAATTTGAAGCTAAACGAAATTAATTATATTATATTTGGAAAAGAGTTATTAGTAATAAGAAATATTTCTAAATTTATTTTGCTACAGAAAATTTTATTATTAGAATTGATAGCTAAGAAATTAAAGATTTTCTATGTAACAAAAGAAATAATATTGAAAGAAGAAGATTAAAATACTAAAACCAAATTTCCATATAAAGTTTTGAAGTAAAACATTTAAAAGAAACTGATAACTTTATTGCAGATTATTTAAGCAGAAAATTTTACAAAGACTATTAACTAAATGAAAATTTAGTTTTGCAGATGAAAAAACCTTTAAGAGATTGGATTGTCATTGCTAAGAAGGAAAAAATGGTAGAAAAAACAAATGTTCCAAAAAGAAAATATTATGTAGTATTTAGAAGTCATCATCTAGGAATATATGCTTCTTGGAGTGCTTGTCACTATCAAGTAAATAAGGAAAAAAAGCTTGTTATCAAGTATATGATTCTCTTGAAAAATTCAACAAGCTTTTCAAACATATCAAATAGAGTTTACTTTTGTTTATCTTATGTTTGAGTAAGACATAAAAGAATTTTATAATCCCAATATTCTAAACAAAATATATGAGAAACTTTATAGAGTATGAAAAACTCATATTATAGGTGAATCACATAGAAAATAGTTTAACTAACATAGGATTCAATTATCATAAAAGATAACTACAGAAATTGTTACATTATCAAATCTTAAAGAACTATGTTTTCAAATGATTAAATAGATGAATTGGGATGATGATATTAGTTTTGAGAAAATAAAAGTTTTTCTTCAATTATCGGATATAATTTAAAAATGAATTTCTTGATTTTATTTTTGAAAAAATCAAAATGAACTGTTTATATGAAAAAACTAAAAAAATATTAAAATATAGATATAAAAAATATACCAAAATATCAAAAATAGAATTGAAGATCATAAACTTAAAATAAAAAAATTCTTCAAAAAAGTAGTTCATTAATTAATCTTATTCATGAATTTTTTGAATTAACTATATTTGTTAATCATGATTTATGGTATATTGAAAATATTGAATGGGGAATTACTAATTAGGTAATTATTAAAAATCTTAATATGATGGAATTAATATAATTTTTAATGATGATCAAATCCATGGTCTATCATTATACCAAAAATTATAAATCGTCCAAATATTTAACATTTTGGATTGCTAGCATGATTGGATGGCGTGAAAGAGAAAATAAATTTCAACTTTACCAAATATGGTGGTTAGAAACAACTAAAAAAGCATTTGAAGCTAAACCTTCAATAATTCCAAAGATTTAATTTAAACCATGAGTACAAACGAGTATTGAATGCAAAATTTCATCCATACATCTCAAATTCCAAAAAAACATCTTATTTAAACTAGAAGATAAAAGACCCTTCATGGTAACAGATGACAAAAGGCTCTTTGTTATAGAACTCCTTATCAATATGATAGATTTAAAGAATAAACAAGGGAGTTAGCAAAGATATTGGAGAATCTTGCTAGAAGAAATAATTTGGATATTTCACATGAGTTGTCACGGTATGCTAAAGATATGGAATCTTTCTGTCAAAATGCTTAGAGTCCACTTAGTTCTACTGACAAAGAACTCCATAATATAATAAATACTATAGAAGCATAATGGACCCAATAAAAATGTGGTAGATAACCTTTGAATGACTACACTTTATTCAACACATACAAGAAATTTGTGAGAACTAGAGAATTCTGATGGATTTGAAACCAATTGAAATTCGAAAAATTTCACTCTATAAATAGGAGCCTCTAGCAATGCACTAGAGGCATAAGCAACGATAGAAAATCCTTTGTAAAAGTTTTCTATAAGAAGAAAAGTTTCTCTTCGTAATACACTACTCAATTGTAATAGTAACTTTTTTTCGTAATAATAAGCTTAGTTTCTTTATCTCCATACAAGTTCATTATTATAATAATATTGGAGTTATATCTTCTATTTCTCTTAGTATCCCATTAGATATATATGTTTGTTGTCCTCGTGGTTTGTTAGAAGTTACAATTAATATCCGTCAAGTCCACCAGTCGAGCCTAAGAAATAGATCTATACATTTGATGTTCTAACAAGGGTGAGGATCTATTGGTAATCTAAAAATGTATTATTTTTAGGTTTTAATTGGAGATGGAAACGGGTTGGTTCACGTCAAACTTAACCTGAATCAGTCTGACCTCTAGTTCGATTTGAAGTAAATTGTTTCATTCCAAATAGGTTCAATTCGGATCAGATAATATATATGGATTAAAAACCATCTGTTGACCTTTTTTCAAAAGAAAATGAAATAGTAATTTTTATGTAATTGGAAAATGGGTACCCGAATGGCGTCACATAGTGACCCGTTGTACCCGAACCAATAATAAGAAAATGGATAATAACCTAATATATTTTTGCACAAATTTGACCTAACCCGTTCAGGTCGGATAATCACGGACACCGACCCATCTGGTAAAATTGTCATATCTAATCCATTTTCATCACTTAAAGGTAATTTTGGTATGTAGCTTCAACATCTACCAAACAGAATCAAAGAAATTGGAGCAAATTACAATAAAACTCTAACACATGTTCTTTAAAGTTCTTTACTAAAATTTATAGTTTATTTTAAAAAAATTAAGTTCTGAGAATCTGAGGTATATTTCCAATATCGGGACATGAATTAAAGAAGTTAAGCAAACAACGCTTATACTATCACTATGTTGCATTTATGATCTCAAAGAAAACTTCCATTAGATGATGAACATCTAGAGTTTAATCAGCTTAGGTTCTAGGTTATGGCATTAGTTATGAAGTGATTAATGAGATTCAATATTTGTCTGTAGGTAGTGCTTAACTTGTAAGCATAAATTATTCGACCCAAATGTGAAATACACAAACTAAGGGATTGAAGAAAAGTAAAGCAAGGATTTTACCTCCAGCTAATGAATTGATCTTCAAGCTCCAAAATTGATCAAAATTGAAGTCTCTTTTTTGTTTATAACTTCTAAGCTCTCAAAAGCAGTCAAATTGGATGGTGTATTGCGCTAGAATTGTGTGTAGAGCTTAGGGACCATAACACCCCTTTTATAGTCGTGTTTCCCATCAAATCATTAGAATCCATTAATATCTTCAGCAATAATCGATGAGCTTTTCAATGACAGAAACTTTTGGATCACTAAATGATCCGTTGAAGGAAAATGGAAATGGAAATTAAAAATGGAGAACAAATGGATCGGTTACATTCTCTCACTTGGTCCAAACGTTTAACTTAATTTAATCGATTATATTTCTTAAGAAGTAAACACACGAACCATGGTGATAGGTCCTCAAAAAGAGAATATTATCTTCCATGTATTACAATGTATTTATTTTCTCAAGTATTACAATTTATGTGCTAACAAAACTTAATGAATAAATCCTATATTTATTCTTGATCCTATACAAAATATATTTTGTCAAATAAATTAAGGTGCACATGAATATGAGAAAATATCATAATATATAAGAGTTTCAGTAACAAACTGTATATATACCTTTATAAAATGGAACCAATTCTCATTTTGTCTACATTATCCTTAAATTTTAGTGATGGTATGCACTTAACCAAAGGATCAACAATCATAAACTTAGTACTAAAGTGCTTAATGATCACTTTCTTTTCCTTAATACATTCTTTTATGGTCAAGTATTTGATGTCAATGTGCTTACTATGACTACCACTCTTATTGTTCTTAGCCATAAACACAGCAGCTGAGTTGTCACAATACAATCTCAATGGCCTAGAAATAGAGTCAACTACTCTAAGCCCAGAAATGAAACTCTTCAACCATACAAAATGTGATGTGACCTCAAAACATGACATGAAATTGGCCTCTATAGTGAAAGTAGTAGTCAAGGAATGCTTCGTAATCCTCCAAGATAAGCTCAACTGGTAAGCATGAAAATGTAACAAGATGTTGATTTGTGTGAATCAACACATCCAGCAAAGTCGGCATCAGAGTAGCCAATTACTTCCAGATTGTCGATTCATTTATACATTAGCATATAGTCCTTGGTTCGTTAAAGGTACCTCATCACTTTCTTAGCAGCTCTTTAGTGGTCTAAACCTAGATTACTTTGATATTGTCCCAATATTCCAACAACAAATGTAATGTCAGGTCTTGTGTAAACCTAAGCATGCATCAGGCTTCTGACAACAGAAGCATATGGAATGTTCTTCATTTGTTCTCTTTCAAATTTAACTTATCACTTTTCAAAATGGGAGTAACACTTAGTGAATGATCTTTCATTCAAAATCTCTCTAAAACTTTATTGATATAGGTTTCCTGAGATAAACCCAAGATGCCTCGAAGTTTGTCTCTATAGATCTTAATGCCAATGACATAATATGCCTCACTCATATCTTTCATCTCAAAATTTTTAGAGAGGAATTGTTTTACCTTATGTAGCAAACCCTTATCATTGGTTGCAAGCAAAATGTCATCTATGTATAAAATTAGAAAACATATCTTACTCCCACTAAACTTCTGGTATATACATTAATCCATGGGATTTTCAATAAATCTGAATGAATAAATTACTCCATTGAATTTATAATACCATTGGCGAGATGCTTTTTTTAGTCTGGATATGGATTTATTAAGCTTACAAACCAAATTCTCACCATCACTAGAAATAAATCCTTCATATTGCTTCATATAAACTTCTTATTCTAGATCTCCATCGAGAAAAGCTGTTTTTACATCCATTTTTTGCATATCAAGGTCAAAATAGACTACTAATGCCAATATAATGCACAAGGAATCTTTCTTAGATACATGAGAGAAAGTCTCTATATAATCAATTCCTTTTTTTCTAAATGAATCCCTTAGCAACTAATATGGCCTTGTATCTCTCAAAGTTTCCAAACGAGTCTTTCTTTGTCTTAAAGACCCATTTACATCCAATGGCTTTTGCACCATTAGGTAACTCAACAAGATTCCAAACTCCATTACTCTTCATGGAACTTATATACCATAATTCAGATTCTTTGCAAAACATGACTTGTGAAAAGGATTCGGGATCATTCTCAGCTCCAATGTTACAGTCAAATTCTTGTAGATATACAACATAATCACTAGAAATTGTTGACCTTTTAGTTATAGTAGATCTTCTTAATGTCGCATCATCATCTTCTTGGGAAGTTGATTGCCATACACAAAGTGTGTGTAATAAATACGCAAGTATACGTATCGAAACAAGTAATATAATGATAAGAAAAGATCGTTTTCACAGAGATTATTTTATTAGAAACTAACTTTTAAAACTAAAAAAATAAAAATCAATCTTTTTATGTTTTTTAAATTTTAAGGAAGCAAAATTAAAATAACTAAAAGTAAATAGAAATAATTAATTAAATCAGATTTGGTAACTAAAAAGATATATGAGAAAATATCTAGGAATACTTAATCCCCAATTTTCTAAACATATGAATCACTAAAATCCCCCAATTTAATTATCAATTAATTACATGATCAATCGAATATAACTTAGCATGTATTCCTCTCTCAAGTAAACTACACACCATATAGTAATTAATTTAATCACACTTGTATGCCAATTAAATTGCATACTATCCATTAAGTTCATCAATTATGGATCACATACATAAGAATCATACATATCTGTCTAGAAATTATGCATGTTATTTAATCAAGACAAACAATTAAATAATTCTCTAGAACCTATTTAATTGCCTCTATAGATAAATTGTTGGCCAAACAATTAATAGCATAATAATAAAATTAAATAATATAATTAAATTATAATTATAATTATAATTGGGGTAAAATATTATATCATCACATTGTGAAAATTGGGTTCATAAGATCCTTAGATTAATAAATTAACTATACATAATTGTGTTCGTAAAACTCATATTTTTAGCAAAGAAAGACATAAAAATTGATAAAGAAAAGAATAGAAGAAGAAATACAATCATTCTGTTGAATTGTAGTGTTAATCTCTTCTTGATCCACACCAAAATTGTATTCCTTCTGGAATTTTTCTGTATTTTTCTCTCTTTTTAGCTCCAAAAATTGACCAAAATTATGCTAATAGAGGCCACTTGGGGTTTATGGAGTGATTAGGGGCTTAAATATTTCTCAAGTACGATATGGACTATCAGATTAGCTTTAGATCAAGGACTACAATCAAAACAAGAAAAATTGACAGTGCCAGCCAATCATAGTGGGACACATGGCATCAAACATTTACTAGCTGAATCAGGGCGCGATGCGTGGCAAAGGAGACCAATCAGAGTCAACGCTCATTGAGTGAGTGACACGTGGTGTGACGTGATTTATGAAAATGGATGGTGTGGCGCATGGGTGGAACACACGAAGCAATGGCATAGCGACACCTGTAAACACAGTTTGACCAAGCTTGAACTTTGATTAAACATTGTGCTTACACATTGCACGCATTTTGTCCTCCTCACACATGGCGTAACGTGATTCGTTGTCTGTACTTGTGTGGCCTCTACATGGCTTTCCCAGTGAGCTCCTATGGTTACGTGGCAGGCCACATGGTAGCTCTTGATTGGTCTTGCATTAAAAATTCATAAAAAATTTCAAAAATTATATTTTACCCCTTTCCACTAAAAAGTTAATATTTTAATAATTTTGACCCCAAAAATACTATTTTTTGAATAAAAAATAAATATTAAGTAAAAAAGTGTATTAATGACTCTATTTTCATAGAGTCATCACACCCTCAAACTTAACTCTTTGCTTGTCCTCAAGTAAAGCCAAGTAAAATAACTTAAGTAGTATATTCATAAATATACTTCTATTAATGCATGCATATTTCACAAAAAACTATCTCCCTCAAAAGTCGTACAATCATATGATAAAGAGGTTCACATATTCATCAATCAATATTCCATCAATACAAGGATATGCAAGGTTTTTGACAAATTGATTTGTGTGTGTGTGCTACACATGATATCATCCAATGCACTCATGAAATCAATCTATCTGAGCATGCTAATCAATTCAATCATAAGTCTATTTTTCACATCCCTCTTCACTAATATAAATATGCACTTAGCTAAAGATCAATAAGGACTTTACATGGTTGTAATGTAAAGCTTAGGTAAGGAGTCGATAAATGAAGACATTTAGGCTCTTTCCACACTTTAGCTTTCTTTTTGTTCATCATGTACTTTTTAACTACAATTAAGCTTTTACTTGATATTTCAGTACACCCTCTTTTGTCATTCTTGTCTTATTCCTTTTTTTCACATCTTTTTTATGTAACTTCACAACACCCCCAAACTTATTTTCAATTCTATTTTCTTTTCTTTAGAGGGATAATTTTGTTATGAGTTCTACTTCTTCTTTTTTATAGGGTGCATTACATTTCACCTCACGCTATAATTAATATGATTGCATTTTTTTCTTCATACAAGCTAAAGGTGCAAGGGTAAAGGTAATACTTATTAGTTAGGCATTAAATGTGGCTTAAACATATGAAAGGTTATTTGTTAAGCTCAAATGGGAAACTAAAGATATTAATAATGGTTAGCTTGAAAGGCTCAATCGATCCAAACAAGGCCTAAATCATTCTCTTGCTAAATACAATTTAGGATTTTGCCTCAAGTGATGATCAAATAGATTCTAAACTTGGTAGATCTCATCGACTCATATAACTCACTACAAATTTTCTCTCAATAAGAACATCAAAATCAATCATGAACATGTGCATAAGAATTTTAATCAATCCAATCAAAAGTAGCAAGCATATCGCATGATTAATTTAAATATCTTAACAAATATGTTACATTCCTTATCTTAGTCATGACAACCAATTTTTATCATTGAGTTCATATGTTTCATATCAAGTATGCATGCATTTAGTTTCCATATATTTATCAATTTATACCCGAATCATGATTAAAAACAACTAAAAATTAAAAAAAAATTCCCTAAAGCTTTAAAATGCAAACTAAATACTAATGTATAGAATGAATTTTCCTCCCCCAAACTTACATTACACATTATCACCAATGTGCACATATAAATATAAAAAGGTAAAAGAAAAGAAAACTCCCTTTAATCATGGCACAACACATATGTCATTGAAATGCTCATTCTTGTTGCACCATTGCTCTCCACATTTATTGACCTACAAAACAAAAACAAATAAAATATAAATAGAGTAATGTTGGGTTTCCTCCCAACTAGTGTCACATTTAACATCATTGACCAATCGGTCATATCAAGTCTTAAGCCACATCCCTTTGTGTCCATTTACTTTTGAGATTGCCTAGAAATAGCTTGAGTCTTGACTTGTTCAAAAATACCTTATGTTCTGGCTTGTAAACAAGGCATTCCATTCTCTTCTCATGTCATATTTTTTTATTTTTGAACTTTATGGCATTCTTATAAGAATTCCACCGTAACTCATCCAATTTATGTATTTCTAACAACTTTTTCACTTCTCCATTAGACTCTTTCACTTTCATATTTGACTGGGGATGGAAGGGTAAAAGTGTAGGGTCTAAACTTGGTGGCTCTTCAATTGATGGTTTGATCTTATATCCTATCTCAAAATTTTTCATAATTGACTTTGATACAAACATGGGAGATGTGTCTTCCAAAAAGTTCACATAGTCTATAATATCAACCTTTGATGCCATACTTTCAAAGTTAAAACAAAATGAGTTATTTTTTGGTGAGTTTATGTCCTTGTTCATAACATCACATGTAATAGTCTTAAGTGCTGGTGACTCAACAGATTCTTTTAAGTTGTCCCCACATTCAGTAACATTTACCTTAAGCATTCACTAGCACTATCAATGTCAGGGGTTCAGATGCTTTAAAAAAATTAAAATTACTTGTTCAACTTGCACTCTTATTGTAAGTTCACATTTTTATACATCAATGAGTTCTCTTTCATTTTCTAAGAATGTCAAGATCCTCTTCCATGTCTAGCACAATGAAGTCTACCGAAAAGATGAATTTGTCTACTTTTACTATCAAATATTCTACCATACCTCGAGGTCTCTTAATTGATCTATCTACCATTTGTAATGTTACTGAAGTGGGTTTGTCTTTACCAACCCCTAATCTCTTGACGACCAATAATGGCATGAGGTTAACGCTAGAACCCAAGTCACATAGTGCCTTGCCAAAACGGATGTTCCCAATAGTAAAAGGGATGTCAAAACTACTTGGATCTTTCAGTTTTTGTGGTAGTTTTCTATTAAGGATGGCACTATAACCTTTAGTCAAGGTTATTGTTTCATGATCTCCAAGCCTCATTTTATTTTATAGTATATCCTTCATGAATTTGGAATAAGACGACATTTGTTCAAGTGCCTCTACAAATTGTATGTTTCTGTGCAGCTTCTTGAAGACTTTCACAAATTTTGAAAACTACATATCTGAATTTTTCTTTTGCAGTCTTTGAGGGGAAGGAATAATGGGTTTGTAAAGGTTCTTTGTCTTTGGCTGAATTATTTCCTTTTTAATGCTCTCTTTATCCACTAGTTCCTCCTCATCTTTTTTAATTTCATGTTTCTCTCATCCTTTTCTATCTTATGTTCTAGTTCCAAAGTTTTACAACTCCTCAAGGCTATGACGTTGCACTGGTCCTTACCTTCTTTTTTTGGGTTTACAATTGTGTCACTTAGAAGGTTACCTTGAGGCCTTTGACTTATAGCATGAGCAAGTTGCCCCATTTGGTTCTCCAAATTTTGACTTAAAGCCTCTTGAGTTGACACTTTTGTATTAAATGATTGAATAAAGTGTTTCATAATCCCCATTAAGGCATTTGTATTGTCCTTAGTATGTGGCTTCTTCTCTTAGACTTGTGATTATTGTATTTGTTGAAAACCATCTGGTGGAAATGATTGATGGTTGAATTGATTACCACCTTGAATGTTGTTATTACTCTAAGAGAAATTTTGATGTTGTCTCCATCCTAGGTTATATGTGTTCGAGTATGGATTATTGTTTTGGTTCACATTCCCCACATAGAATATAGATTCAGGATTATTTGGACAATTATCAAACAAATGAGCTCTTCCACAAAACACATATCACACTCTTGAATTTTGGACTTTGTTTATACTCGCTGGCGAGTTTTGAGCCTTCAAAAGATTAACTAAAAATGAAACTTGAGTTTTAAGCATTGTGATATCATTTACCTCATGCATTCTGGCTATTCTTTTTGCGGCTGTCATTATGTCCATTGGCCATTAATAGTTATTGCTAGTCATTTTCTTAAGTAAATCATAAGCATGATTGTAAGATTTGGCTAGTAGAGCTCCATTAGCATATGCATCAACAATAGTTCTTGTTTGAGCATTGAGACCATTGTAAAAGGTCTCCATTTGAATCCAAGAAGGAATACCATGATGATGACATTTTCTTAGCAATTTCTTGAATCTTTCCCATGCTTCATATAAATATTTGCAATCATATTGTTAGTAGGAAGTAATGTCATTCCTAAGCTTGACATTCTTTGTTGGTGGGAAGTATTTCATCAAGAATATTTCTACCAAACAATTCCAAGTTGTAATGGAATCAGGTGGCAAAGAATTTAGTGAAGCTCGAGCATGGTCTCGTAAAGAGTAAGGGAAAAATTTAAGCCTAAATGCCTTATCGATCACACCATTGAACTTAAATGAATCTACAACTTCAATAAACAATCTGAGATGAAAATGAGGATCCTCTCTTGGTAATTCGCTGAATTGTCTAACTGTTTGTAGCATTTGAAATATCATTGGCTTTAATTCAAACTAATTAGCTTGAATTCTTGGCCATGTAATACTTGGCTTCAACCTTTCCAACGTAGGTATTGCATATTCATTCATAGCTCTATCTCTATCTCTAGCATTCACCAAAAGCATTTTATTACTCCAGTTTAATCCATTGTTGTTTATTTGTAATGAATTAGCCATTTTTTTCTCTTAGACGATAACTTGTTTTCAAATTGATCTCAAAATATGCTCAATTTTCAAGATTTAAAGGTAAGACTTCTCCCTCACAAACTCTACTCATCCAATAAACTTAACTATGTTTCTAAAATACTAAAAGTAATGTCTAAATAAAAAATAAAAAAAATAAACAATTTAATAAATAAAATAAAGTTAAAAAAATAAATAAGTAAAGAAAATAAATAAATATATAAGTCAATAAAAGAAAATAAGTGAATTAAAATTAAAATTAAAGTAAAGAAAAATAACTAAAATAAAAAAAAATTATTAATTTTTAATATTTATAATCCACACCAACGGTGCCAAAAACTTGATCATCACACATGAATTGTGTGTAATGAATATGTAAGTATACATATCGAAACAAGTAATATAATGATAAGAAAAAATCGTTTCCACGGAGATTATTTTATTATAAACTAATTTTTCAAACTAAAAAAATAAAAATCAATTTTTTTTATGTTTTTATATTTTAAGGAAGCAAAATTAAAATAATTAAAAGTAAATAGAAATAATTAATTAAATCGTATTTGGTAACTAAAAAGATATATGAGAAAATATCTAGGAATACTTAATTCCCCAATTTCCTAAACATACAAATCACTAAAATCCTCCCAATATAATTATCAATTAATTACATGATTAATTGAATCTAACCTAACATGTATTCCTCTCTTAAGTAAACTACATACCATATAGTAATTAATTTAATTACACTCTCATGCTAATTAAATTGCATACTACTCATTAAGTTCATCTATTATGGATCACATACATAATAATCATACATCTCTATCTAGAAATTATGCATGTTATTTAATCAAAACAAACAATTAAATATTTCTCTCAAATCTATTTAATTGTCTCTATAGATAAATTGTTTGCCAAACAATTAATAGCATAAAAATCAAATTAAATAATATAATTAAATTATAATTATAATTGGGGTAAAATATTAGATCATCATATAGTGAAAATTGGGTTCATAAAATCCTTAGATTAATAAATTAACTATACATAATTGTGTTCATAAAACTCATATTTTTCGCAAAGAAAGATATAAAAATTGATAAAGAAAAGAATAGAAGAAGAAATACAATCATTCTGTTGAATTGTAGTGTTAATCTCTTCTTGATCCACACCAAAATTGTATCCCTTCTGGAATTTTTCTGTATTTTCCTCTCTTTTTAGCTCCAAAAATTGACCAAAATTATGCTAATCGAGGTCACTTGGGGTTTATGAAGTGATTAGGGGCTTAAATATTTCTCAAGTACCATATGGACGGTCAGATTAGCTTTAGATCAAGGACTACAAGCAAAACAAGCAAAATTGACAGTGCCAGCCAATCATAGCAGGACATGTGGCATCAAAAATTCACTAGCAGAATCAAGGCACGACGTGTGGTGTGACGTGATTTACGAAAACGGATGGTATGGCACCTGCTTAGTCCTCCTCACACGTGGTGTAACATGATTCGCTGTCTGTACTTGTGTGGCCTCTGCATGACTTGCCTAGTTAGCTCACATGCTTACGTGGTAGCTCCTGATTGGTCTTAGGTTAAAAATTCCAGAAAATCCCAAAAAGTTCCAAAAATTATATTTACCCTTTCACTAAAAAGTTTATATTTTAATATTTTTGACCCTAAAATACTATTTATTGAATAAAACCAGTAAATATTAAATAAAAAAGTGCACTAATGACTATTTTTATAGAGTCATCAGAAGTATGAGGTTCAACTTGTTATTCAGAAGTATGAGGTTCAACTTGTTATTCAGAAGTATGAGGTTCAACTCGTTGTTCAAAAGTATGATGTTCAACTTGTTATTCAAAAGTATGAGGTTCAACTTGTTGTTTAGAAGTATGAGGTTTAACTTGTTGTTCAAAAGTTTCAGGAATCTACTAAATAGTCTAATCTATTAGAATGTTGTCAACAACTTATGGAATTTCAATAATTGGTTATTCAACACCGGCTTGTACTTGAGGGGTGTTATAAACAACAATAAATCTATCTCCTGAGGTGGAAGGTTGAGACTCTAAATTATTAGTATCAGAAAGTATGTTCCTGATTTGATCACTCCAACTAATCTGGTCATACTCAAGAAATTTTGAATTTCTTGATTCCACAAACTTAGTGCTATGAAATGGACAATAAAATCTATAACCCTTAGACCGTTCCACATATCCAAGATACCCACTAATGGTCCTTGGGTTTAGCTTCTTCTCTTGTGAATTATAAATCATCACTTCAAACAAGCATCCCCAAATCCACATATTTCACAAACTCAGTTTCCAACCTTTCCATGATTCAAATCGCGTCTTTCAAACAGCCTTGGTTAGAACTCGATTTAATATATACAAAACCGTATTTAAAGCTTCAGCCCATAAGGATTTAGGAAGGTTTGAGTGGCTAAGCATACTTCATACCATGTCCAATAATGTTTAGTTTCTCCTTTCTGCTACACCATTCTGGTCTGGTGAACCAGGTATAGTGTATTGGGCAACTATCCCATGCTCTTGAAGAAACTTAGAAAACAAACCTAGCGCTTGTCCATTCTCAGTATATCTATCATAATATTTACCACCTCTATCTGATCTCACGAGCTTTATTTGCTTTCTGCACTGCTTCTCTACTTCAACTTTAAAGATCTTAAAGGCATTTAAAGCTTCGCTCTTATTATCAAGCATGTAGAGATACATATATTAAGAAAAATCATCAATAAATGTGATAAAATATTTTTGACCTTGTATGTCCATGTCTGGACAACATATATCTGTATGTATGAACTCTTATTGGCACCTTTCTTTGACTTATAAGTTTGTTTTACTTTAATGCAGTCCACACATCTCTTAAATTCAGTAAAATCTAGGGTACTAAGTACCCCATCTTTCACTAATATTTTAATTTTTTCTATAGAGATATGTTCTAATCTTCTATGTCATAATGTAGAAAAGTCCTTACCAATAATACACCTTTTAGTGTCAGCTTGAACATACATAGCATTATGAGTGGCATTATTTTGTAAATTAATGCTAGTAAAGACCATCAGACAAAATACAATTTTCAACATAATTAGATTTATTAAATAAATTGAAATATGTTTCTAAAAAGTGAAAGGAAAAAACGAGAAGGAACAAGTCTTGAAATCGAAATCAAGTTTCTAGAGAAACTTGGAACATAAAAGGTATTTTCTAATTCTAAAACAAAACCACTACTTAAAATCAAACTACATGTTCCTACAGCCTCCACATATGAGCCCATCTTGTTTTCTGATAAGATTTATATCTCACTTCCTACTGGCTTCCTTATTCCGCATACCCTGTAAAGAGTTTGCAACATAGATTGTAGATCCAGAATCAATCCACCAGGTGTTAATATTAACATTAACCATATTAGATTCATAACAAATAAACGAGGTTAGATTACCTTTACCCTCAAGCCATTTCTAAAATTTGATACATTTCTTCTTCATGTGTCCTTTCTTTTTATAGAAGAAACACTTAACTTTTTTCTTAATATGAGGTGAAACTATCCCTTTCCCTTTCTATTTATATTGAGATTTTCCTTTCCCGTGTGTGGTAGCCAACATTGCACTTTCACCAAGCTCTATAACAAGCCTCCTTTTCTCTTGAACACATATGGCCATTAGTTCATTAATTGACCATTTATCCTTATGTGTGTTGTACAAGATTTTGAACGGCCCGTACTATTGTGATAGAGTGTTCAAGATATAGTGCACTAGGAAAGATTCTAACATCTTAACCTCAAGATTCTTAAGTTGAGTTGCAAAGTCACTCATTTGCATAATGTCCTCAAGCATACCTTTCACACTGGTGAGTCTTAAGGAAGAGAACTTCATAATAAGGGTGCATACCAAAGTCTTATATAAACTGATGAACTGATCATCAATGGCTTTTAGCATGTCCCAAACATTGTTATGTTGATCAACATAACCACAAAAACCAGCAGAGATCTTAGTCTTAATGAACATGATACAAAGGCGATTAGATCGCTCCCATTGTTCATAAAGCGTGATATTTGTTGGAGTGCTAGTTTCAGTAATTTTTAGTGGTTTATTTTTTCTAATAGCATAGTCAATATCCATCTACCCTAGATGAAGGAGAATAATTTCCTTCCATAATTTATAATTATCCTCTTTCAATTCGAGAATGTCGTAATAAATATAAGAGAAATTCACAGGTTGTGAAGCTGCGATTAAAGATTATATACTTATTAAAATTTGAGACCTAAATTAAAGTCATTCTTTACCAATGTAAATAATGAAAAATATGAATCTAGTGACATAAAACTTGCTTGTGGGCTAAAGTTCTAATTCAATTAGATTCATCTTAACTTTATGACAAAACTATCAAATTATGTTCCTTTTCCTAATCCATGTAGTTAAATTAGAAAATATAATTTGATATTCTATCCTAATTAATCACACTAAATATAATAAAATTTCCTGTGGGATACGATTTATTATATCGCATATGATTAATCATAATTAATATTTATTTTTCTAAATGTGATCTTAAATAAACCTTATTATAGTTTTAATTAATTAAAGATGTTGTGGCTACTCCCTAATTAATTAAACTATATGAATCACTGAAACATTAACTAAATCCTTAGGCTCAATTATTGCATAAAACATAAGTAATATTAATTTAATTCTAAATGTACAAATATTATCTATCTTAAAATTTCATTTATAAATAAATAACAATAAATTATACATGTAAAATAAATAATATAAGTACAAATTAAATTCATAAAAAGTCATTAACAATTAATTCCATTATGCATAAATCAACCAAATTTCATATGTATAGTTTATACATACAAATACCAAAACAAATACTTTAAGCATAATGTATTTATTCATAAATAAATTTTAGTGTCAAAATTATTTAAATAAATGTCACATGTATAATAAATATTCTACACATGACAAACATAAGTTAAATATATTAATCACATTAAAATTGTATTTTTAATTCAGTATTAATATTAGCCAAAATTAAAAAATCAAATTCTAAATATATATAATAATAATAAGCCCTATATACAAAATAACACAAATACGTTGTAACCCATTGGTCTGGACAATTGGCTCTCACTTAGGAAACTTGGGTTCAAGTCTCGCGAATGGATTTTTTTTTATTTCATCTTTAACCTCTAACTAGGTCAGAATGACCCGATTTTAACTCGATTAGAGTCCCAATCGTATCTCGCAATTTCGATGACGAAAGTCGGCATTATTTTTAACAAAATTTTCATAATTGAATTTCCAAGTGATTCATCGACTCAGTTTGAATCAAAAATGTCATTTTAAATAAAAAGTTAATTAATACATTCTAATGAAAGCAAACGACGAATTGAAATGATGTTCTTCATGGTTTTTCACATTTTAATTCACATAATCATTGGAATATCAATAATGAAATCATTTATAACTGTTATATGCATCAAAACTGTACCTTTCAAAAAACCCAATTTCAAAGTGCTCGGGGAAGCAGATCAAAACAAAGATCATTTTAAACTGATCAAGACAAAGGTAATATGAGCTCTGATACGAAATATAAGTATAAATTATTTGACCCAAATGCAGAAAAAACAAACTAAGGGATTAAAAGTAAGTAAAGCAAGATTTTTATCTCCAACCATTGAATTATTTTTCAAGCTTCAAAATTGATCAAAATTGAAGTGCTCTCTGTGTTTGGAAATTTTAAGCTCTCAACAGCACTCAAATTGGATGGTGTATTGCGCATGAATTATGTGTAGAGCTTAGGGACTGTAACACCCCTTTTATAGCCATGCTTCCTATTAAAGCATTGGCATCTATAACCAACTTCAGTCATAACCGACAAGTTCTTCAAAGGCAAAAACGTTTGGACCACTAAATGATTGGTTAAAGAAAAACAAAAACAAAAATTGAAAATGGAGAACAAACATATTGGTTACATAACTGGCTCATAACACATGAAAACGTTGTACCGATCTCGGGAACTAAAAATGCAGAATAGGTAGAAATATTTTTTGGTGCACAAGGATGGAGACTTTCCAATGAAGAGATAAGTAAGCTGTAAACTTTGGCTTCAGAAATTAAACCTGTTTTTGGTTTCCCTATTGAAAACATATAATAGACTTGCAAAAACACCTATGAATTTAAATTCCTTTCTACACAAATTAAAGAATAAACTTAGAGGAGAAATGTAACTTCACAAAACAAATAATGTTATATATTTTTTATTCTAAATGTTTATCCTGTGAATTCAAAGACAATTTGTGTTTGTTTGGCTGTATGGGAAACCAGAACCTATAAGACCATACCTGAAAAATTGCTCAAGCTATGAAACAAAGGAAAATATAAGAAAATTACAATACAAACACCCAAAATGTTAGAACAAAAGGTCGATATAAAGTTTTGGCTGTTGAATCCATCATTTGGAGGAGAATACAAATTTAGAAAAAAAATCTAAGAATAAATATGCACATTATTTGTTTACTTTTTTTTATCTAAAAGGAAATCATTTCTATTGGTTTTTTTCCCTTCAAATTGCTCGGAAACCAACCGAGTAGTTGAGCAGTTGGCCACATTTGGCAGAAGTTGGTCCATAATTTCCATTATTCCATCACGCATGTTTTGTAACCCCTTAAGCACAGGACCTTTTTCTCTTTGATGGACACAGCACTTGAGACATGCTTATACATTTTAGTTTGGTCCCTAAACCTGTTCTGAGTGTTGATAATTATGAAAAAATTCAATTAATTTTTAGTGAATTTTTCTCTGCACCATTGTGATAACAGAGAAAGGTTTAGAAGCATCAAACCAAAAACTCATTTTGACTTCCCGTGAAATTGGTGAAATTTGATCAATGGCAAAAGATATGTTTTTAATTCATTTTTGCTTCTATTGTATTTACATTTGCGTTCATATGGTTCCTGAATATTTATCATTCGAATTATGATCTAACATTTGGTATCAAAGTAGTTTTAAAAACACCCATATTTTGCTCTATTTCACCGAGGAATTGAAAATTTGGGTTTTTTATTTGGATCGTTTTGATGCATATGGAAATTATAAATTATTTCAATATTAATATTTGCACATTCATTGAAATTTTTTAATTAACTTATTTTTACTTGGACGTTTTTTATTCAAAATAATACCATGGACCACTCGAAAATCAAATTCTGAGAATTTTGATAAAAAGAACGCCATATTTGGTCTCTAGAATATAGAGAAACCATCGGACCTTCATTCGGGTCAAAACTGGGTCACGTGATCGAACTAGAGGTTAAAGATGACTCTCACAGTGAAAAACGAGTTGTGGTTTTTTGAGAGAAAAAGACATTTTCTAGTGCCGAGAATTGAACCTGGGTCACACGATTGACAATAAGCACCCAAACCACTAGGCTACAACGCATTTAGTGTTGTATTATGTACAATGATTATTATTATATATTCTGAATTTATATTTTTATTAAAAATAAATAATAATTTCTAATATAATTTTAACGTGATTAATTATTTAACTTAGGTTTGTCATGTGTAGAATATTTATTATATATGTGACATTTATTTAAATAATTTTTGGACACATTAAAATTTATTTAAATACATTATGCTTAAATTATTTGTTTTGGTATTTATAAATTTTGTAATTAATTATACATATGAAATTTGGTTAAATAATTTATGCATAATGAAATTAATTTTTAATGGCTCTTTATGGATTTAATTAGTGCTTATATTATTATTATTTTGCTTGTATAATTTATTGTCATATATGCAATCTTAAGATAGATAATATTTGCATATTTGGAATTAAATTAATATTGCTTATAATTTTATGAAATAATTTAGCCTAAAGACTTAGGTTTAATAGGCGTGCTCTTGGTCTTAGCTGTACTCTTCTTATTAATCACAAACGAAGATGCAGTATGCATAGTAGGATGATGATAATGAGTCATAGCATTAAAAATACTGAATTTTATTTGCCTCTTTAAGCTTAAGACTTCATACTTCCTAGTAAAATTTTTGAACACATTATTATAATTTCCATTCATCCTTGAATATGATGTAGCATGCATAGAGGGATGATGCTTATGGGTCCTACTATGTGAAATATGAAAAGAATGATTAAGTTCAAGAGAATTCCTCAAAAATCTACATTTTGGTCTTATATGACCTTTCCTACCACAATAATGATAGACAAGCACAAACTTAACAACTTTTTCTACCATAGGTGTAATAGTTCTTTGTGCATAAGTAGTAACAGCAGGAGTAGAGTTTAAGGTCCTTACAAATGTAGTCCTTGATGTTGAAAGTGTGGAACTCTCATCCTTATAACCAAAGCTATATGTATCACCATGTGACTTACCAATGCTCAATATTTTATCTAATTGTTGAGCTCCAATGGTAAGTCTCTCCACTACTTCACATGATTTTTTGAGCTCTTACACTTATTTTTTTATTATCTTCAACAAGCTTATTATTTTCTTCTTTCAAACCTACAAGACTCAAATTCAAAGCATTATTTTTTTCTTGCAAAATATTATTCGCTTATTTTAATTTATTAGAAAACAATTCATGTGCCTTAAGTTGTTCATTTAATTTTTCTATTTATATATTTAAACAATTATTCTCTTCTATGGCTCTAAGACATTTACATAATAATTCTTTAGAACTTTTAACATTATATTTAGAGAGAAAAGAAGATTCAAGTTCCTCATAATCTGAGCTATAATCCTCAATAGAATGATCCATAATAAAAATCCGTAGGACTAACACTAATTGTATCTAGTGTTGTCTCTGATACCAATTGAGAGTTTATAAATTATGGACCTAATAAACCTAGAGGGGGGTGAATAGGTTATTTTTAATTTTTACCAATTCATAATTTAATAACCTAAACAAAATAGCTAGGCATGCAATCGTGTGTAAAAATAACACACGATATTTTTAGGTGGAAACAACCTAGGCCACAACCATGACCTAAGAGGAAAACCACCGATCCACTAGACTACCTAACTTTCTACTATGAAAATCAAAGAAAACCACCGATCCACTAGACTACCTAACTTTCTACTATGAAAATCAAAAGTTCAAGTACAAACTCGATCTTATGCAACCCTCCCTAGGATACTACCCCAATGTACTGTACTTACAAGCCCTTGCTCTGTTTTCACAGTTTCTAATATTAATATGAGCGGTTTCTAGACCAATGTTCCAATAAGCTTCCCACCAATCAGATACGTTCCCGAATTAACTACAAAATAGTTAGCAAAAAAAACACAAGTGCCCATGTGTGCTCTAGAACGGATTTAATAATGAATAATCCTAACTAGATGATTCTAAACATATGTCACTTAAATCAAATCAATTAGTAAATCCTATAGCAAAAAGATCATGCACAAGTTCAATAAAAATAGCTTCTTTAAAGATTAATAATCAAATCAAATAACTATGATATAACAAAAATAATTATTTGATCTAACAATTTAAGAACAAAAATAAAGAAGAAGTCATAAGAACATATTATCAAGATATCATAAAATAATTAGGCTTATTAATAAATCAAACATAACCACTAATGTTTGATAGATTAACTAAATAAAGAAGCCTAAAGAATTATGATCTCATATTTGTAAAACAAGAGAGAGAAATTAAGAAGATTAGACTAATGCTCTTGTGTGGTTGATTGAAACAATGAGTAATAAGTTTTATTTATAGGAAAAATTAAAACCCTTAATCCTATAAATTGATAAATATATTTTATATTACAAATAAGATTAGTAATACTCATTAATTAAGATAACTCATATATGATTGATAAATATTTTTTCTATTACAAATATGATTAGTATTACTCATTAATTAAGAAAACTCTTATTTAAAGAATAGTTCTTTTAAAATAAATTTTATGCTATTTTTTATGCCAAATATTTCAACTATAATTTAGAGTATATCTTATCTAATATCTTTTAGCATATCTTATTTTAGATAATATCTTATCTAATATTTTTTAGCATATCTTATTCCATGTTTTAGCACTAAAAATAATTTCAGATTTATAAGCATGTGCTATTAAATGCATAAATGTAATCTTATGTGTCGTAGTTATCAAAGATATATTTGAAGTACGATTATCTGGAACTCAAGTATTTGTTTGACTTTTCTTGATAGACTTGATAGCAGGCCTAAAAACAAATTTACAGATAAATATTTTGTCTACAAAAATAGCCAACACTCATAGTCCTTACAAGACATATCTCCATTAAGTGAATTAAAAGGTTGGTAAATTATGGGATACTTAGTACTTTAGATTTTAGTGACTTTGAGACTTGTATAGACTGCATTAAAGGCAAATAGATTAACAAGTCAAAGAAGGGTTCCAAGAGGAGCTCTGAATTATTGAAAATCATACACATACACATGGATACAAATCGTGATAAGTACTACATATCTTTCATAGATTATTACTCACGATATATGTGTCTCTACTTGATTAACAGTAAGAATGAAGCACTAAATGCTTTTAAGGTGTTTAAAGCTAAAGTAGAGAAACAATGTTGCAAGAAAATTAAGATGGTGAGATCGAATAGAGGTGGAGAGTATTATGGTAGATACACTAAGAGTGGACAAGCAAGTGGTCCATTTATGAGGTTTCTTTAAGAGAATGGGATTGTTGCCCAATATAGCTTTACAGGATCTTTAGACCACAATGGAGTAGCTGAAAAGAGAAACCAAACATTAATGGACATGGTGCAAAGCATGCTTGCTAGCACCAAACTTATTGAGTCCTTATGGACTGAAGCTCTTAGGATGGATACGTACATATTGAACCGAGTTACAACCAAGTCTATCACAAAGACACCTTTTGAGTTATTCAAGGGTTGGAAAACAAGTTTACGACATTTACGTTTTTGGGGTTGTCTGTCTAAAGTAAGAGTCTATAATCCATAAGAAAATAAGTTGGACCCAAGAACCATAAGTGGGTATTTCATTGAATATGCCGAAAGGTTTAAGGAAGTTTTATTATCCATATTATAACACTAGGTTTGTGGAATCAAGAAATGAAAAATTTCTTAAGAATGATTTGATTAGTGGAAGCGATCGATCCCAGGGCATTGGTGCTGAGAAAGATCATTCAGATTCTCAATGTTCCACTTCAAGTAATGAACTGATTATTGTTGTTAACAATGCTCCTTGAGTACAAATGCATGTGGAAAAACCAATTCTGAAAGTACCATAAGCTATTGATCTAGTAGATGTTGAAGTTCAACAAATGCCTGAAGTTGTTGAACAACCAACTGAACAACATGATCCTACTCCTTAGGAAAATGTTGATGCAGAATTAAGAAGATCTACTAGAGTAAGAAAATCGGCAATTACTAATGACTATGTTATGTATCTACAAGAGTGTGACTATAATATCAGAGCCAAAAATTATCCTGAGACATTTTCACAGGCCATAAGTTCTGAGGTTTCAAACTTATAGTACAATGTCATGAGAGAAGATATGGATTCTATGACTTCTAATGGAGTCTGGGATCAAGTCAAGTTTCCTGATGATGTGAAAGCCATTGGATGTAAATAGGTCTTCAAGACAAAGAAAGATCACAAGAAAACATTGAAAGACATAAGAAAAGACTTGTTGCCAAATGATTCACTCAAAGGGATGGAATCAACTAGATGGAGACATTCTTTCCTGTATCTAAGAAAGATTCACTTCATGTGACCATGGCATTGGTTTCCCATTTTCACTTGGATTTGCATCAAATGGATGTGAAAATGGCTTTCCTTAATGGTAACTTAGAGGAAGAAGTTTACATGAAACAATCTAAAGGATTCTCGTCTAGCAATGGTGAGCACTTGGTTTGTAAGCTTAATAAATCCATATATGGATTAAAACAAGCTTCTCGTCAATGGTATTTGAAATTCCATAATGTCATCACTTCATTTGGTTTTGAAGAGAATGTCATGGATCAATGTATATACCAGAAGGTCAGTAGGAGTAAGATTTGTTATTTAGTGCTATATATGGATAATATTTTTCTTACAACCAATGATAATGATTTGCTATATGAGGTGAAAAAATTCCTCTCGAAGAACTTTGATGTGTAGGATATGGGTGAGGCATCTTATGTCATTGACATTAAGATCCATAGGGATAGATCTTGAGGCATTTTGGGTTTGTCTTAAGAGACTTATATCAATAAAGTTTTAGAAAGATTTCAGATGAAGGATTGTTCATCGAGTGTGTCACTCTTTGTGAAGGGTGATAAATTTAGCCTAAATCAATGCCCTAAAAATGAGCTCGAATGGGAATAGATGAAAACCATTCCATAGGCTTTAGCCATTGAAATCCTAATGTATGTTCATGTCTGCACCAGACCTGACATTGCATTTGTTGTTGTGATGCTAGAGAGATATCATAGTAACCCAAGTGTTGACCACTACAGAATTGCAAAGAAAGTCATGAGATACCTTCAAGGGACAAAGGATTACAAGCTCATATATAGATGAACCGACGAACTAGAAGTGATTGGTCACTCTGATGCGGACTTTGCTAGTTGTGTTGATTCACGAAAATCAATATTTGGTTACATTTTCATTCTTGTTGGTAGAGCCATGTCTTAGAGGAGTATGAAGTAGACCTTCACTACTACTTACACTATAGAGGCCGAGTTCGTGTCATGTTTTGAAGCTACATGACATGGTGTATGGTTGAAGAGTTTAATTTATGGGCTTACAGTAGTTGACTATATTTCTAGGCCATTGAGACTGTGACAACTCAGTTGTTGTGTTTATGACTAAGAACAACAAAAGTGGTAGTCACAGTAAGCATATCGACATCAAACACTTGGCCATAAGAGAACGTGTTAAGGAAAAGAAAGTGGTTATTGAGCACGTTAGCACTTAGTTGATGATTATTGATCCTTTGACTAAAGACATGTCACTAAAAAATTTCAAGGATCATGTAGTAAGAATGGGACTTGGTTCCATAAATTAAATATTCATTGTACATACATTTGTTAATATTAATGAAACTCTTATTCAGTTGATGTTTTCTCATTAATTTTATGCGCATATTTTGTTTATTCATATATTTTGAGAAAACATACTTAAGTTATAGACCTCAAATAAACATCGGGTTTATTCATTAAGTTGTATAGGCTTGAGATGCATAATGCATCGTGATACATGGAAGATAGTACTCATTATTAGAGGACTTATCACTATGATTCATGTGTTATGTTTCTCATAAAGTTGAATGATGGAATATATGGACCAAATGGGAGAATATTGGTTTTTTCTCTTCAAACTGCTCGACAACCAACCGATCAATTGAGCAGTTGGAAGAAGTTGGTCCATAACTTCCATTACTCCATCACCCACGTTTTGCAGCCCTTGAAGCGCACATCCATTTACTCTTTGATGGACAGAGCACTTGAGACGTACTTATATATTTTAGTTTGGTCCCTAAACTTGCTCTAAGTGTTAAAAAATGAGAGAAAATTCAATTAATCTTTAGTGAATTATTCTCTGCACCATCATGATAACAGAGAAAGGTTTAGAAGCATCAAACCAAAAACCCATTAGACTTCCCGTGAAACTGGTAAAATTTGATCAATTGTAGGAGGTATGTTTTCAATCGGTTTTTTTGCTTTCGATGTGTTTATATTTGCGTTTATATGGTTTCTTGAATGTTTCTAAATTAAATTATGATCTAACAATTTCTTTATAGTCAAATGATATGATAGTCATGGTACATCATATTATAACATCTAAAATAAACAAGATGAAGCAAGTACAGATGCTGATGGGCATTCTAACCTTTCGACTAGCTATCCAGCTTTCTAATCTAATGTATGTGCACACTTTTTGAAAGTAGCTAACAGTTGTCTACAATGTTCAATTAGTGTCATAATCTCCTATCAAATCAAAGCTATCCATTAGGAAAGTCTTTGGGCTACCACAACCTAATCCAATTGAATACGTATATTATGGTGGTTCTTGGTGTGAGTTTTGTCATATTTTATCATCTCATAAATATATGTTAGAGATATATGGATATATCTATTTCATGTTAAAACATATCCTTTCTTTTTATTTACTTGTACATTTAACCCTTTAGATTTATGGAGACTCCTTTCGAAAGATTATATTCACTTTCGTTTATGTCTCAGAACAAATTACTCGAATTTTCCCCCCGTCCAAATCAATTGATATTATTCAGAAATTTTACTAACAGGATTCTTATTTTCATATTTTTCATTTGTCAACTTACCTATGAATTAAAAACTAAATTTCTTGAAACTTTGAATTTATTTTCCTAAAATGTATGTCGAAATTGAAAGAAAAAAAATAGTATAAAGAATTACAATTCCCATTTCGCTTAAAATTCTAAGAATTCGTTGATAATTAGAATAGATTTATAAACTAAGTCAATTGATTCGTTTTAAATTAAAAACAATTTTATATGAAACTTTCCTATTCTTATATGCGAGTCAAAACAAAAAAATACTTAGTATTGTCAAATACTTTGTTATTGTACCAATCGAATAGCATATAGCACCACATATAAATGCATCATGTTTGTCAATTCGCATATAAATCTCTTCCTAACTAACCATGAATATTGAGGAAAGACAACCTTTATGACAAATCCTTACACTCCAAAATCTCCTTAAGTTTCTTTATATCAACGGACCTCAACAAAGAAGAAGAAGAAAAATCATACCTATTGTGTACACCATTACCTTGTTATAGCAATTTGGCAGCAGTTCTTCATCCAGTATATCATTTTGTGGCGATAAACTCAAACCTAACCATTGAACACTGAAGTTATAATCGACCCCAACTAATAACCCCTCCAAAGCAAACTCTACCCTAACTGCACTTAACGCCCCTCAGTTTTCTCTTTTCTACTAATTTCTTTGCTTTGTATTATAAATTAGCACTTGCAGAAGCAAAGATCGGGTCCAATTTTGGTTGCACAAATATATAATTATGGGTAACAAATAAATAATAAGTAGTAAGAAAATATATGGCATACAATGATTTAAGTGGTTCAACTTTTCAATGTGAAAAATCTACTCTACTGACGACGACACACCGAGGAAAATCCACTAATAATCAAATGGAGATACAAATACCAATATTCAGAGAGCTTCACAAATTATACCAAAAAATCCAAAAACATCTACAAAATAACTCCCTCTAATTTACTGGTAATATATAGCAAGATAAATTAATAAACTTGCTATTAAATCAAATATTACCTCACAAATGAGCTTCCCTTTCTTCTAATCTACTCTGCAAAATTTGAGAAGAAAAATAGGAGATTCTTTGGCTGAAAATGGAAAAAACAGTAGTTGAAATTTTTCTTCTTCTTCTCACTTTTTAATTTGGTAGATTTTGAGCTCTCTCTATTTTCTATCTTACGGTAGGTGTTATTTCTCTGTTTTGGGAGCCGTTTTTTTTCTTTTTGTTCTTCTCCAGTGACTATTCACGTAGGAAGGGAAATATATATATCAGCTAGGGTACAAGCTGGGAAAAAATAGATGGGCTTATGGGCTTGAAGTTTTGGGCCAATAATAAATAACAAATCTCCACCTTGGCTCAAAACGGAAACAAGTTTGTCAAATATGAACTTCCTCAGATTATCAAATAACCGTCATCCAAAAATCCCGAAGGGTGATCATCTTCTGCAAATACCAATCAAGTCCAAGAAATGCTTGAACTTATTAAATGGAACTGGTTTGGTTAAAATATCAGCTGGATTCTCTGTAGTAACTATCTTATTGACATCAATGTGTTTGGTTCTTTCATGATACATAGTATTCTTTCATGATACATAGTACTCTTACTATCACAAAATACAATAGAAGTATCCTGGTGTAACCCAAATCACAAAATAAACCTCTAAGCCAAATGGCTTCTTTCACTACTTCTGCTACTGCCATATATTCTGCCTCTGTCGTAGACAAAGAAACTATAGACTATAAAGTAGCCTTCCAACTAATGGCACAATGAGAAAGAGTGAAGACATAACCTATCAGAGATCTTCTTCTATCCAAATCACCAGTATAATTAGAGTCCACATAATCAATAACATTGCAACTGGTATTAGAACTTCCATCATATACCCAACCAAGATTAGATGTACCTCTCAAATACCGAAGTATCCATTTCACTACTTGCCAATGACCCTTACCAGGATTACCCATATATCTGTTGACAACACTAACTACATGTGAAATGTCTGGATGAGTACAAACCATAGCGTACATCAAACTACCAACGACATTAGCATATGAAACCTAAGACATGTACTGCTCTTCTTCTTCTTACTATGGTGACAAATCCAAAGAAAGCTTAAAATGCATAGCTAACGGTGTACTCACAGGTTTAGACTCTTTCATACCAAAACATTCAAGAACTTTTTCAATATAACTTTTCTGAGTCAAATAAAGCTTACCCGTTTTTCTATCCCTATAAATTTCCATGCCTAAAATTTTCTTCGTTGCACTCAAATCTTTCATCTCAAACTCACCACTAAGTTGAGACTTTAATTTCTGAATCTCAAACTTATTCTTGGAAGCAATAAGCATGTCATCAACATAAATCAATAAATAGACAAATGAACCATCATGGAATCTTTTATGATAAACACAACTATCATAATCACTCCTAGAGTAACCATAATCAATCATAAAAGAATCAAACCACTTATATCACTACCTAGGGGATTGCTTCAACCCATATAAAGACTTTTTCAATAAACAAACATGATCTTCCTTACTTGGAACAACAAACCCCTCTGCTTGATGCATATATATTTGTTCCTCAAGCTCAGCATGTAAAAAGGCTGTCTTGACATCAAGTTATTCTAATTTCATGTCAAACAATGCAACCATAGCAAGCAACACACGAATAGAGCTATGTTTCATAATAGGTGAAAATACTTCAATGAAGTCAATACCTTTCTTTTGACAATAGCCCTTTGTAACAACATATGCCTTGAACCTAGCTGCTTCAACCTCAGGTATACCTTCCTTTCTTCTGGCCCTTAAACAATTTCACCAATTCCCAAGTATGATTCTTATAAAGTGATTCAATCTCTTAATTCATAGCAACCAGCCACTGAACAAACTCATCACAAGTAACAGCTTTATGATAACTAGAAGGTTCATGCACTTCAATAGACTCTACCATAGATAATGCAAAAGAAAATAAGTCTGCATCTACGTACCTCTGAGGGTGACAAATCTCTCTTATTTCTTTACCCTTAGCGATACTATATGGTTGCTCATGTTACTCTTCTGCTACATCATGAGCAAAATCATCTATCTCATCCATATATGGTTGATCTGAAGTATCCTCTTACACTTGACTAGGAGCTCCACTCTCAAGCTCCACTTGTTCACTAACACCATGGTCTTTATCTGCAACAATAAACTCTTTTTTCTTTTATAACATGGAAAAATCATCAAACTTAACATCTCTGCTAATCAAAAATTTAGGTGACTTGGGTTCAACACACCATAATCTATAACCCTTCACCCCAGAAGGATACCCTAAAAATATGCATTTCAATGCCCTAGGATCAAGTTTACCATCATTAACATAAGCATAAGTAGGACAACCAAAAAAATTCAAATTAGAATAATTAGTAGGAGTACCAAAGAATACCTCAAACAGAGTCTTCAACTCAATTGCAGTTGATAGAGACCAAGTCACCAAATAGCAGGCATGGTTACAAGCTTTAGCCCAAAAAGATTTATCCAAGTTAGCTTGAAAGAGCATACAACGAGCTCTTTCTAAGAGAGTCATATTCATCCGTTCTGCTACTCCATTTTGCTGTAGTGTATGATGCATAGTACGGTGTCTCACTATGCAATTTCTTTCACATAACTCATTAAACTGACTGTCACAAAATTCCAAACCATTATCAATTCTCAAATTCTTGATTTTCTTGCTTGTTTGATTTTCTATACAAGCCTTGAATTTCACAAATTTTGAGAACGCATCATTCTTTTTCTTCAGAAAATACACTCAAACATGACGGAAGAAGTCATCAATAAAAGTAAACATATACCAAGCACCACCCTTAGACACAACACGAGAAGGACCCCAAAGATCTGAATGAATATAATCAACGATACCTTTCATTTTATGGATGGTTGTATTGAACTTGACTCTATGATGCTTTCTATAGACACAGTGCTCACAAAAATCAAGCTTCCCGGTTTTCTGACCATAAAGCAAATCCAGTTTGCTGACAATAGACATCCCTGTCTCACTCATATGCCCAGGCCGCATATGTCATAATCGAGTAGTATCTGAATCTTGATCTGATGAGGATGAAATTGATACACTGTCAATAATAGTGCTACCTTGAAGCATATAGAGATCACGTGACAATTGACCTTTAATAACAACAAGAACACCCTTACTAACTTTTAAAAGTCCACCTTCAGCTACATACTTATATCCTTGTGAATCAAAAGTACGCAAATATATCAAATTCTTTTTCAAATCTGGAACATGGCGAATATCTTTTAAAGTTCTAACAATACCATCGTGCATCTTAATTTGGACAGTACCAATACCAACAACCTTGTAGGGCTTATTGTTTCCCATCAAGACAACACCTCCATCAATAAACTGATAAGAAGCAAACCAATCTCTACTAGGGCACATATGGTAAGTGCGACACAAATCAAGAATCCAAACATCTCCAGGAGAACCAATAGATACTGATAGAATATTTTTACCATCAGAACCAGAACTATCTGTAACACCAACAACATCATTAGTACTAGAAGACGTTGTGGCAGATTTTCTTTACCTTTGAGTTTTGGAAAATTTACTTTCCAGTGCCCTTCTTGACGACAATAGTTGCATTTATCTTTTCATTTTCTAGATTTGGATCTAGACTTGCCTCTATTATTGCTTGTGCCTTTTTCTTGATTTCTACCTCTGACAAATAAACCACTACTATTATCATTATTGCTTGTAGACACCTTTTTCTTCAACTCTCTGGAATCCAAAGTTGCTTTGACATCCTCCAAAGAAATAGTGTCTCGCTCATATAGCATGGTATCAACAAAATGTTTAAATGAATAAGGTAAATAACATAATAGAACTAAGACCTGATCCTCATCATCAATCTTAACACCACCATTTTTTAGATCACGAATAATTTTAATAAATTCATCAAGGTGATAGTGCAAAGGTGTACCTTCTGACATTTTGAATGTATATAAACGCTGTTTCAAATATATCTGACTTGTCAAAGACTTGGTCATATACAAATTTTCCAATTTAAGTCATAACCTCGCAGGAGATTCCTCATCACCAACTTCGCGTAGTACCTCATCAGACAAGGATAACTGAATTGAACTGAGAGTATTTTCCATCGATGCATATTTTTCTTCATCAGTCAATTTTTCTGGCAATTTATCATTGCCTTCAAGTGTTTTAGAGAGTCCTTCTTTAACCAATACAGCCCGCATCTTCATACGCCAAAGACTGAAATCATTTCTACCATTGAATTTTTCAATTTTGTATTTTGCTGCCATGACAAAAAACTCAATATTAAATAAACAAAAGTACAACCCAAAAAATATGAAACCAATCAGATAACCAGAAGCTCAAAATAAATCCAAAAGAGCAAACTTGATCAGTTTCAATAAATAACAGAATAACCCAATTCTCTGATACCAATTTGTTATAAATTAGCACTTACAGAAACAAAGATCGGGTCCAATTTTGATTGCACAAATATATAATTATGGGTAACAGCAAACTAATAAGCAGTAGGAAAATATATGACACACAATGATTTAAGTTGTTCAACTTTTCAATGTAAAAAGTCAACTCCACTGACGACGGCACACCGAGAAAAATCCACTAATAATCAAATGGAGATACAAATACTAATATTCAGAGAGCTTCACAAATTATATCAAAAAACTCAAATACATCCACAAAATAATTCTCTCTAATTTACTAGTAATATATAACAAGATAAATTAACAAATTTGTTATTAAATCAAATATTATCACACAAATGAGCTTCATTTTCTTCTAATCTATTCTGCAAAATTTGAGAAGAAAAATAAGAGATTCTTTAGTTAAAAATGGAAAAAATAATGGTTGAAATTTTTTTTTTCTTCTCACTCTTTAATTTGACAAATTTGAAACTCTCTCTATTTTTTATCTTGCGACAACTGCTATCTCTCTAGGAGCAATTTTCTTTTCCTTTTGTTCTTCTCGGCTATACACGCAGGAAGGAAAATATATATATCAACTAGGGTATAAATTGGGAAAAAATAGATAAGCTTATGGAAGTTTTTGGCCAATAATAAATAACACTTTGTTTTCGAATTTTTCTCACTTTCTCCCTCTGAAATGGACAGAGAATAAAGTGGTTGGAGAAACTGCTGTAGAGATGAGAGGTTACAGCTGTTATTCTGACGCGCTTACATTGTTTGTCTACCTGAACCTGAGTAATCCAGTCCATGTAATGAGTTACCGTAATCCAGCCACTTCCTCTGAAACAAAAAGTGATAGACTTTACTTCTGTTAATTAGAACCTTAGCATTGTTAACATGTTCTGTTAATCAGGTAAAGTTTTATGTAATCAAATTAGATTCTAGAGCTTTTTTGTATGAGATAAACAGTGTTTATGATATATTATTATTATGATGCACTAATCAATATTTTATAATAGTATTGATCTATTCTTTGCTGTCAAAAATATAATTAGATAGCACTAGTATAATCCTTCAGAAACCGAAGTCTATGCAGTAAGAGAAAAAGTACAAAAATAAGAATCTATTTATTTTTTATGATCATTTAATGGTGTTATTATTAAAAAATGAAGTTATTATTTTTTTCAAATTATAATAGATATAAATTATTTTAATTTAATAAGTTATATTTGAAAGAATAAAAAAAATCATAAAAATAATTATTTATCATTTTTTTTATATAATATATAACTGTTATTATTATTAAATTTCCATTTAATGGCGTGTAGTGATGGATAAAAGCTCTCGTTTCCTTAAATTTCATTGTATCAATCACAATAAATCACACGTTAAATGTTACTTTATTTAATTAGAGTTTATTTCCTCTCAAAATAAGGTAGCAGTATGAATTTCAATCATAACATTATTTACTCTCTCACCTAAAAGGTGCTTATTGATTAAGGTAAAAAAATATTGTGTAAATTAATCATAATTTAAAAAAAATTAATCATAAGGCTTGATTTCAATAATATATATTAATGCTACCAATTTAACTATTTTATTTTAAATTATTAAACCTAACAATTTAATCAAATAACTTATTGTTGACTAAACCAACTTCTTTCCTTTTTTTTTTTACATATCTCCTACGTTCTTCCATTTTTGCCCCCACCTGGGTTGAATTCATTTTCAGTCCCTCTTGCATCAATTTGTTATGTAAAACTAATTAAGGTTTGTGCAAAATAAAAACATTTTAAGGGTGCAAACGTAATTAGCTTTTGGAGCTTTCTTTATTTAATTATTTATGTGCACTCAGTTAGGTATTATTCTGTAGTTCTAACCTCTAATCAACAACAGTCCTGCATCTTCAAAGATGTACTCCATTAGTTTATATTTGATAGTTCCATCAATAAAGTGCGAATAATTTAACATGTCAAACAAAATCATGCCTGCCCAATTGGTCAAATCTCATCCCAACTAACATAATAAAATGAAAAATGTTTTTTTTTCTTTTTAATACCATACAGTATGTTATAATTTAAGGTAAACATTTAATATATTAAGAATGTATCATAAAAAAATACAAACATACTATTTAAATATATAACGTTATAAATAAAGTACGAAATTTTATAAATGTTACAAAAATATTATTCCAATACAATATATTTTACAATTATATTTATAACACAAAAATATATATAAAAACATCATCTAAATTATATTGATAGTATTTTTATAATATTTATAATAATTCAATATTATATTTATCACGAGAGAAAATTATTTCATTATATTTAGATCGTATATATATTAATTTATTTTATAATTTAGTTAATGTTTAATAAGATATCAAAATTATTTTATCATGTATTTATAATTTTATTTTTATTTTATAAAAAAAGTTATTTATTATAGATAAAATTAAAAATAATATAATATTATTAATAATTTATTTAATAAAAATTATTATACTAATTATAATTATAATATATTGTGTTTATGTTTATTAATTATTAGTTGTTAAAAGAGTCTTGTCCTCCATCATTACTCAATAAAATACTTTGGATATCACCTTACACGTGTCACTACTCCTATTGCATTTTAAGATCACATAGCCTATGGGATTGCAGCTGTAGATTTCCACTTCCTTTTCCCAAAATAACCAATCGCCAAGTCAGCCATATCAAAATTCCAAACCATCTTCTCTAGTACCCCTTGATCTAACCCAACCTTTACAGCCTAACTCATTCAAAATCGGACACGTGGAAAACTATATGAAAACCAACAAGAATAGACTGAATTGTTATGCAGCGAATCTTCTTCGCTCTAAGGCCTTAGCTTTCTGACCTGTTTGTATTGTGGCAAAAGGGTATTTCTGTAATTGGTGTTAATGGCGCTACGGCCTATATTCAGTCTCCTCTAAGCTTTAGCTTCTCTCGTCTTAAAAGTAGTTAACTTGCACAAGTACCCAACCACAAAGAGAAATTTCTGCAGCTTCCAGACTAGCCTCCTTGATTTGAGGGCTTTCAGTTTCTTCTTCCAGAGAAATCAAGGTAGGCTGGTTTTGGTCAGCTGTGAATCTGTTATTCCCTTTTCCATTTTCTGCTTCTGGGTTCTCTTCCTTTCTATTTTCTCCTAACTGGGTTTAATTTCTTTTTGAACATTTTGACTTTTAGTTTTCAACTTCGGAAGTCTTTTTAAAGTTTAATTTATCATTGGTTCAATTTTGGGATTTTTGAATCTGGCTAGATGTGGTGATCTTCTCTATAAATTATTATTATGGTTTTTTTGCTCTTTAGTAGAGATTATGAAGATGGAGGGAATCTTTGTTTCTTCAAAACTTGTGTGATTTAATAAATAATTATTCGCTAATGATAATAAAAAACAATTATGCTTCCTATTTTAATGAACTTTGTAAAAATAAATCAAGTATTGATTCAATTGCGGCTCACAATCTTTTCAAAGAACAGTCCCCATAAAGTATTAATTATTGGTTTTTATTTTAATAATTAATTGCTCTGACTAAACTAATCAGCTGCTGTCTGCTCTTTTAAGTTATTATTATTATTATTTAATAAGGGATGTCTGCTACTGTTCTTGTACTCTGTCTATGAAACAGAGGACTAAGGGTACTTAAATAGTAAAGTCTAAAACTTTTATGTTGTTCTTCAGACATCTTCTATTTGGTAAAGCCATGAATCAAAGTGTACCTATTTGCAGTTTTGAAGGTGATGTCTCTGTGTGCAACCAAAAGAAACCAAGCGGGTCAGTACTCTCTCCCTCTATTATCGAAATTCTTAGCTACTTTTGAGTTTTTAAATATCTTAATCAAGGATTGGAACAAAATGTCAAGTCTTAATTCAAAGTTTTGTTTGTTCTGGTGATATGAACTTCAGGCCAGATCATGAGCTGATGGAATTGTTATGGAGAAATGGGCAGGTAGTTTTGCAAAGCCAAACAAATAGAAGATCAAGTTTTAATCCTAATGAATCAAAACAAGTTCAGAAACCTGATCACCAAGCAATTAAAGGTGATGGGTCATGTGGGATTCCACATAATTTGATTCAAGATGATGAGCCAGTCTCTTGGATTCACTACTCACTTGAAGATTCCTTTGAAAAGGAGTTTTGTTCCAATCTTTTCTCTGATTTACCTTCCTCTGATCCAATTGAAGTTGACAAAACAATGAGACAATTTGAAGAAGAAAAGTTTGTAAAGTTTGGTTCTTCTAATGCCTTGCATGGTTTTCACAACTCATCACAACAACCTAAAACTAAACCCCCCTCAACTAATGTGACATGTCTTGAAAAGCAAATGCCTCCTCCAAGATTGCAATACTGTAATAATAATAATTCAGCTCCACAAAATCATAATAATCTTGAAGAATTGGGAAAAGTGGTTAATTTTTCTCAATTTACAACCCCAGGAAAGGGCATTTTAAGATGTTCTAGTGGACAAGTAATAGGAAAAGATGAGTCTCAAGGAGGAGAGGTCAGAGAGTGTTCAATAATGACAGTTGGATCAAGCCACTGTGGGAGTAACCAAATTCTACCTGAATCTCATATGAGTAAAGCTTCAAGTAATGTTGATGGGACTAATGTTGGGTTATCTGCTGGACAACTGAAGGAAGATCGTGTTCAGATGACATTGTCTCAGAGTGAAGGAGGTAAAAAGGAGATAGTTGATCCAACTTTTACTTCATCATCTGGTGGATCTGGTAGTAGTTTTGGAAGAACATGTCAACAATCTGCTGGTGATAATAATACGAACAACAAAAGAAAGAATAGGGATGCAGAGGAATCAGAGTGCCAGAGCGAGGTAAAAACTAAACCTATTTTTTTAATGCTTTCATTTCATATATTATCCCACTTATTTAACCGGTTTTTTTTAAACCCTAAAAAAATTGAACATATAATCAGCATTCATTCGGAGGGGTTAAAAACAAAACGCTTTCGATAACAAAAAGAATATTATGTTATGTAATTAAATTATTTTTTATTTGATATTTATATAACTCCGTGCATATATAGCAATATCTATGTTTTGTGCTCTAAGAATGAAATGACACATTAGGCTGCTGAACTTGAATCTGCTGGCACAAAGAAGTCGTGCCAACGATCTGGATCATCCCGTAAGAGCCGTGCAGCTGAAGTGCATAATCTTTCTGAAAGAGTAGGATTTTGTAATCCCTCAAATTCTAAGACTTTATTCTTCAGTTTAATTAATACCAGCTTAATTAGTATTTGTTTTATGTATTGTGTAGAGACGGCGAGATAGGATCAATGAGAGGATGAGAGCATTGCAGGAGCTCATTCCACACTGTAACAAGGTTTACTTTCCTTATTTTCACCTCTTATCTAGCTATATGATTGTGTTCATTTAACTGAATTAGTTCTTGTTTTGCAGACAGACAAGGCTTCTTTATTAGATGAGGCAATTGAATACTTGAAGTCACTTCAATTACAACTTCAGGTATACTCACATAAACTACATTTTGTTTTTAAATAAGATAAGGTGCATTATTGATTCTCAAACTTTAATTAAATTCACGTTCTTAAATTTTTAAAACTTACAATTTTATCCTCAAATTTTTAAAATTTCACACATAAGTATTAATTTAATTAATGTTTTAAGACTAATGATACACTTTAATCTTTAAATGAAACTAATACACTCATATACATATACAGTTACTCGAACTCACGTTTCTCTCCATGCTCACAATGAGCAAATACCATTGCATTACAAGGCATTTGGTTAATTAAACTACTAATTAAAACAATAATATATCTTATATATTGTTTGAAGTTGAATTATTTGATATAAATTGTTTTATTTTTCTTGATAATTTAGGTGATGTGGATGGGAAATGGAATGGCACCAATGATGTTTCCTGGAATGCAGCACTATATGTCTCGAATGGGAATCGGAATGGGAATAAGTCCTCCTGCAATGCCTTCTATTCACAACCCAATGCACATGACAGGAGTCCCTCTAGTTGATCCTCAAACAACAAATCATCAACCAGTTTTGTGCCAAACACCAGTTTTAAATCCTATTAATTATCAAAATCAAATGCAGAATACCTCTTTTCCTGAACAGTACGCACGTTTCATGGGTTTTCATCCTATGCAAACTTTACCTCAGGTTTGTGTTTATTTCTGGTAAATTCATTTTTGTCAGAAGTCACTCGTCATTTATATTGCATTAAAATTTCAATGCAGCCAATAAACATGTTCAGTAGGCTTGGTTGCCAGACAGTACAACAGAACCAATCAATACCACAACAGGGAATTAGCAGTGGACCTTTCGGTGGAAGTACTAATTCAATGAATGGTGGATTAAGTGGCAAGATAGGTCAGTCATTTCTATTACTTTGATTGATTATTAAGAAACCTAGAAAAATATCTAAATATCCAAACTTCATAATTTTGAGTTAAATGCTTGAACAGAATTTGGTGGAAATTATTATCCATTTTTGTCAAAGTTTGAGAGCTATCCATATGTAAAAGCAAATATGTGATTTGAACTTGAACAAATAAATGAGCTCATCTGCTGCCTTATCTCCATTAGCTTTTCTCAAACAGTAAATGGTCAGGAACTTTTTTTTTTCACTTGCTCACTCTCACTGCTATAGCCACATAATTAAATATTTGGGGTTAATTAAGTTTTATGTCTATAATGTATAGGATAATTTAAAAAATACTTAAAATTCTTACTTTTTTACAATTATGTCCCCAATATACGGATAATGATAAAAATACTTTCAATAACATACATTTTTAAAGTTATAATTATAACTACAATGAATAATGATACAATTATATCTAAAGTATATATTATGGATTATATATTTTGAATATAATTACAACAAAGTAAATTTTTTGAATATTTTTACAAATTATTACATATATTATGTACATAAAATATAATTAACCCAAATAGTTGATTATAACTATCATATGCTAACTTACACAATATGTTAAGAAAACTTGTTAGGAAGATGTAAATTTTTATCAAATTAATATATTCATATCATATTGTGTAGATATGAACAAAAAGTACAAGTAAAGACATATTTTCTTCATGTTTGATACACTTTATTATATAGGTTAAATATAATTGTATTGTATTGAATTATATTAAAATTATGATGTGTATATTATTTTGCAAAAATTTATATAATATAATCAATAAAATTTATGATAAATATTTTAATAAAATAATTTTTATTTAAAATAATATTTATTTTATTTTATGTAATTTTATTTTCTATTAAAATAATGTCATTATAAAAAAATTAATTTAAGACCAAATAAAAAATAAATATATTTAATTTTAAAATTAAAATTTTACATAGATTAAATAAAATATTTTTAATATAATTTAAAACCACTGATTTTATATTTTTATATAATTATACGGTTTTATTTTATACCATATGAAATTAAATACATAATTATATAAAAGTTATAAAATTAAGATGTTAAATACTCTGTAATTTATTGGAGTTGTGATTCTTGTCCGTAGTATATGCATGAATATGAAAGGTGGGGATAAAATTTTACATGTCAAATTTCCTTTCTGTTTTTTGTGCTGACAGGTTGATTGATGACTATAAATGCTTATCATTTCGGTCCCTGCGGCTTATTTGAACAAGAATATTGCTGCAAAATATAGCTAAGCCATTGATTTGGACGTTTTAAACGAATCTCTTGTTTATAACACTACTAAAGTTTCTGGGGAAGATTCAGCTCGACTATGTATGAGTTGCTTCACAATTCCTGCAAGAGTTATAGCAAACGATATATAATTGCTATGCTATATATATGTAAACACCATTGAGAGCAATAGCAAATAATAATAATAATAAATTTATATAACCCATGATTTGGATGAAATTAGTTGTTATATTTGGCAATCAATGGAATGGAAAGAGCATTAATTTTAGGACCCTAGCTTTCTAATCGGAAGTGTCATAGAATATGTCATAAAATAGCTCTTTCTTTTATCATCTCACAACTATATATTATGAATTAATGAATAGTTGAATATTATTAAATTATTTAAATTACATTGCAAATCTATTAAATTTATACTTTTTCATTGTTATTCCATCATGCGTGACACACTTAGTTGCAAAAGCATCTCAAGTTGAAGCGTGGATCTAGCACTTATATTTAGTTACCTTTAAAATATTCTCAATTTTGACATGTTTTGGTATAGTGGTTTTCATTTTTGATGTTGCTTTCAAAGATCAATTTCATGAAGAATTGAATCATATACCACTTTTTTTTTCTTTTTAATCTTCTCTTATATAATTGATATATATAGTCAAGTTACGAATAGTTGAATGGCACGTAGTGGTTTTGGAATCAAAACCCAACTACTTTATAAAGATATAGTTGGATCAACTTGGGATAACTTTGGTGCAATTTATAGGTGCAGTACCCATGTGATGATGGCTTGTCTTTACGACCTTGGAAATTAAAGGTAGAGATTCTAATAGGACATATATATATATATCACAATATGGTATTCAATGCAATAATTAATATCTATGTTGAGATTTCCACTTGTTTTGACATTTAGCCTATGGAAATATATGAAAACGTGTAATTTGGAATAATATAGAATTCGAGCTTCACGTTTTCTTTTGGTGGGAAATCCTCGAGTTAAATTGATTTTGTGAAATAGATATTTTAATCATTTTAATTTAGTAAAAATATTTAAATCATTTTTTAAAATATAATTTAATCACTTATCAAATAATACCATATTTATTAATAAAAAATTCTAAAAGTTAGTTTAATAGTGAGTGTTTCTCTTTTTCCTTCCGAAAACATATATAAATTTTAAATTTAATTATAAGTAATAATTTTTTATATATATAATTTTATTTTAAATTTTATAAAAAATAAATATATTTTTAAATAATTATATATTTTTTAATATTACAAATACGAAACATTTTTTTTTCGTGATTAAAAATAAAATAACTTTAATTTTTTAATTCCTTATTTCGAGTGTTACAGTACTTTCAAATTACATTCTTAATTATACTATTTTCCCCTTTTTCACTATACTGCATATTTCAAAACTATTCATAGTGCTGTCAATACGGATTTGCATTTTAAATATCAACTAAAATTATAATTATTCAAAAAAAAATCTAATATAGTGTTAAACAATTCGAGATACAGCTGGTGACAACTAACACACGAACTGAAAGCAGCCATCAACAGCTTGGTGGGAAAGAACAAACAGTCTAAAAACATGTCTATTCATAATTGTGTTTGTTTTTAATTCTTACAATTTTGTTTTTCTTTTGTATAAATAGATTATAAATATTCGTTTATTCATCATCAATAAAACCATTTCTTATATGGTATCAGAGTTTAAGAAATAATTCCCAGAAAATTCAACTCACACAAAAAAAATTTCTTCTTTTCTTATTCTGTTTTTTTTTCAAAATCAATTTCGATTCACAAAATAATTTCAATTTCATCCCATTATAATATCCAGAAGAATCCGAGCAATCTGCAATTAATTTCAAACCAAAATACCACCCTACGCGCTCACACGCGTCTTCCTTGAGTTCACTGGCGTTCCACGTGCCTCGCCGGAGTCACACGCGCCAACTACTGAGAAAGACGACTCCAACGACACGTCGTTCATCTAGTTCGGTCCTCGATCCGATCCAGTTCGGTCTTCATCCAGTTTAGTAATCCAACGTTGCAGCCGCCGTTCCAACCACTCCAGACGCCGGTTCACCCATTTTCCAACCGGTTCTGTGGCTAAAATTTTCGATTTTGTAATCCTTGACTCATTTTCTATAAGATAAAGCATATTTCAATTCATTATTTGTTTCATAAGTAGTCATTATTGTCTAAAACACACTAAATCCTATCCCGTTCTTTTAATTTATTTTACTCAACAATCATGTCTATAACTACCAATACCAACCCTACTTTACCAAATTGGTATGATGACCCTAGCCATTCATTATATCTACACTACTCAGAACAACCAGTCATGGTTCTAGTAGCTCAATCCTTAAATCAAGAAAATTATCACATTTGGAGTCATGCGATGCTCATGGCTCTAATCACCAAAAACAAAGAAGGATTTATTGACGGCACAATCAAAAAGCCATCAACAAACTTTGAAGCAGAAATCAAACAATGGACTCGTTGCAACATTCTTGTCAAAGGATGGATTCTCAATACCATATCTCCTAAAATTGCAGAAAGTATCATGTATAATGATACTGCATATGAGCTATGGGAAGAATTGAAAGAATGCTTTTCACACACCAACAGCGTGTACCTATTCCACATTGAGCAAGAGATCCATGATTGCATACAAGAAGGTGTAAGCATTGGAGAATACTACACCAAATTGAAAAGCTTATGGGATAGTCGAGATGCATTATGTCCTCTTCCACATTATGGAGGAAATGTCAGAAGGGAACTACAAGAATATCAACAAAAGCAACGAACCATAAAGTTCCTCATGGGGCTCAACACGATTTGCACATCAACACGTGGACAAATCTTGCTCATGGAACCTTTTACCTACAGTAAATAAGGTATATTCACTCATTGTTCAATATGAAAAGCAGAGAGCTGTCTCTATGCAAACCATAGGAAGAATACTAGAAGTTGTCGCACTTGTTGCCAAAGGAATCCACATCTCAAATGCAATCGATGCAAAAATATAGGTTATAATTTTGAGAATTGCCGAAGTCACCTCAAATGTGATTTTTGTGGTGTCAATGGACATAATTTTAAAAACTGTCGAAAGTGTCTCAAATGTAATTTTTGTGGTTTGAATGGACATGATATCAACATGTGTCGGAAGAAAGGAGCAATTCAAGATAAGAGAAATACAAGTTATGGCTTCCCCTCTAAAACTCATCATACTGACCTTCAGGAAAGCTGCTCTAACATAAAGACATCATCCCACAATCTTACATCTACCCAATATCAAGAGCTCCTTACACTTCTTAATCAATCCAAATTAGGTAGCATGGAAAGTCAAGTGACTAATTCTTCAGGTAACACATTATGTGCAACTGTTTTCCATTCAGAAACTCGTTGGATTTTTGATATAGGAGCAACTGATCACATGGTCTGTTCCCAAAACCTTATGAGCTCCAACATTCCAAACACTAATCGGCATGTGCATTTACCTGATCATTCTCTTGCCCGTGTCACACATATTGGCACTGTACATTTCTCCAAAAATTTCATACTCCATAATGTCTTATGAGTTCCATCCTTCAAATTAAACTTAGTTTCAGTAGCCAAACTAACTCAAACTACATTTTGTCATATCACTTTCACTAATAGTATGTGCTTTGTTCAGGACAAATGCTCAGGAAAGACGATTAGGATGGGAACTGAGAAAGTAGGACTCTACTACCTGACTATTTCTGAAAAAATTGGATGTTTCTCCATTTCAAATACTGCTTCCACCAACTCTCACCTATGGCATCAATGACTTGGTCATTTATCTAATAACAATTTGCGTGTAATTTCTCTTTCCATCAACACACCTTTTTGTTCCATTTGTCCATTAGCTAAGCAAACTCGTAATCCATTTCCTCTAAGCTCCATCAATACAAAAGCACCTTTTGAACTGATTCATGTCGATATTTGGGATAGCTATCACATTCCAGTACTTAATGGAGAACGTTATTTCCTCACTATTGTTGATGACTACTCAAGATACACATGGGTCTATCTCTTACATGCTAAATCTGATGCACACACATTTCTTACCACCTTCATTAATCTTGTTGAAACAAAATTTTCATCCAGAGTTAAAATCATTCGTAGAGACAATGGACCAAAATTCTCTATGACCCAGTTATTTTCTACCAAAGGAATCCTTCATCAAACCAGTTGTGTCTCTACCCCTCAACAAAATGGTGTTGTTGAACGCAAATATCGTCATCTTCTCAATGTCGCTCGTTCATTGCTCTTCCAAACCAATCTCCCTAAACAATTCTGGAGAGATTCCATTCTTATAGCCACATACCTCATAAATCGTACTCCAACACTTGTTCTCAAACGTAAAACACCATTTGAAGTCCTTTTTCACAAAATTCCTAGGTATGAACATCTTCGTGTTTTTGGTTCCCTTTGTTTTGTGTTTGCACATCATGATCGACTCACCAAGTTTGATGCTAGATCACATAGATGCATATTCATTGGATATCCATCTGGGATAAAAGGTTATCGTGTCTACAATCTTGAAACAAGCAAGACTTTAGTGTCTCGTGATGTTATCTTTCATGAATATGTATTTCCTTATTTCACTTTCGCTGTCAACACTCCAACTCTATTCCCTCCATCAAAAAATACTATTTATGATGACATACCTAACATTTGTCAATCAACCAATCCAAATACATCATTTCATCATACACCATTTGTCCTTCCAACAATCAACTCATACATTCTTCATCTTCAAAATTCATCTCCAGAAACATGATCATCAACTTCTCCACTACACATGACTCCTCCAACACCAGTCACACATAGGCTTCGTTGATCCACCAATGTTCCTAGCTACCTTCAAAAATATCATGTAGAAGCTTCCTTGCCTTCTTGGTCCTTCCCTTCGTCTAACTCAACATCGTCCAATAACAAAGGTACTTCTCATTCTCTATCTCGTGTACTTACCTATGACCAATTATCACCTACACATCTTGCCTTTGCTATTTATATTTCCATTCTCAGGGAACCAACCACCTTTGTTGAAGCTTTCAACGATCCAAAATGGCGGCTTGCCATGAAACAAGAACTGGATGCTCTTGAAACTAATGGCACTTGGACGCTTCAATAACTTCCTCCAAACAAGAAACCAGTTGGTTATAAATGAGTCTACAAAATCAAGTATAATACTGATGGCTCTGTGGAACGATACAAGGCTCGGTTAGTGGCCAAAGGATACAGTCAGATTGAAGATTTTGACTACCAAGAAACTTTTGCACCAATAGCCAAACTTTTCACTGTTCGGCTTCTTCTTTCCATTGCTGCTATTCAAAATTGGCATCTTCGATAACTCGATGTCAACAATGCTTTTCTCTATGGTGATCTTCATGAAGATGTCTACATGTCCCTTCCACCTGGATTTGAACGAAAGGGGGAAACACGAGTATGTAAGCTACATAAATCTTTGTATGGACTCAAACAAGTCTCACGACAATGGTTCATCAAGCTATCAACAACACTTAAGCTAGCTGGTTTTAACCAATCCAAGTATGATCGCTCACTGTTCGTCCAAACCCGTGGTAATTCCTTCTCTGCTCTTCTTGTCTATGTAGATGATATAATCATAACAGGAAACAATATACAAGACATTAAAGAAACTAAGAATCATCTCATGAGACAATTCAAGCTTAAAGATCTTGGTGAATTAAAGTATTTTTTGGGCATAGAAGTTTCACGTTCCAGGAAGGGAATTGTTCTGTCACAACGCAAGTACGCACTTGAAATATTGGAGGACATGGGTTATCTTAGTGCCAAATCTGCCAATTCACCTATGGAACAAAATTTATCCCTCAACAAGGTTGAAGGGGAATTCATCAGTAATCCCACATCATATCGAAGACTTGTTGGGAGATTAATATACTTAACCATTACAAGGCCTGACTTACTGTATGTCGTGCACATTCTCAGTGAATATATGGATAAACCACGTCAACCACATTTGGAAGCAGCTCAACGAGTGCTACGATATGTCAAGAACACACCAGGGTAAGGTCTCTTTTTCTCAACAACTAGTTCATTACAACTAAATGCTTTCTGTGACGCAGATTGGGAAAAATGCATAGATACACAACGATCAATCACAGGATATTGTATGTTTCTTGGAAACTTGCTAATTTCTTGGAAGACTAAGAAACAAAATACATTCTCACGATCAAGTGCAGAAGCAGAATACCGCTCTATGGCAACAACACGTTGCGAAATAACCTAGTTACGATACATTTTGGATGATTTGGGTATCAAATACTCCCAACCAACCAAGTTATATTGTGACAATCAAGCATCCCTTCACATTGCATCAAATCTAGTGTTTCATGAGCGAACCAAACACATAGAAATCGATTGTCATCTAGTAAGAGAAAAGATTCCAACTGGTGACAACCAACACACCAGCTGAAAGCAGCCACCAACAGATTGGTAGGGAAGAACAGACTGTCCAAGAACATACCTCTCCATAATTATGTTTGTTTTTAATTATTACAATTTTGTTTTTTTTTGTATAAATAAGTTGTAAAAATTCGTTTATTCATTATCAATAAAATCATTTCTTACATATAATTTTCAAAAATAATCATAATTGTTAAAACATAAAGTAGGGATAATTATTAAAATACTAAAATTATAATTAATCGAAACTAAATATATATTAATATTATTTTTTTATATAAAAATATATATTTTTAATAATAAAACATACATTATTTTAAAAAATTAGATTAATTTTATTTATTTATGTTTTTATATTTTTATTTTAATTAAAAATATATGTAAAATAGTTAAAAATAAAAATTAATGTTAATATTTTAAATAATATAATAGAGTAAAAATTATATTAATATTTAAATTTTTTAAATTAAATATACTTTTTAAATAAATATTAAAAAAATAATAAGCACTATGAAACTACTAAAAAACCGATATCAAACTATTACAAATTATTATAGCCATTAATATAACATTCTCCGTCTATCACACACATCCCTAGTAGTGAACATCTTTCTCACTACTAAAAGTAAAAATGCAAAAAGTATTAACAAATGAGATTTCAACCGAAAAAGAGATAAAAAGTTGGGAAGTTTAACTTCCTTGATCTACACTAGGATTGTCAACGAAACAAAGTAGAATGGGAGAACCTCTTCTATTCCTTGTCTTTAAGTAGAATTTTTTTTCATCGCCACTTTAAAATTATTGAGGGAACATAATGAGGATTCCAAGACTAAAAATACACAAAAATCTTTATATAGGAACGGGGCTCTATATAATATTTGAGATTATTTAAAAAAAAAAAATTAATAATTCTCAATTCTAACTTTAATATCAAGGTTAAAAAAACACTAAAATTAAATCAGTAACAAATATATAATTGTAAACAACATTTTAAAACAATCATTATTAATAATTTATAAAATAATAAGTGTGTTTTACATTATTAGTTTTTAGTATTTTTAAATAATTTTAACACAAGGAAAATAATTTTCAAAACAATAAATAATATAATATAATTAATGATAAATTTATAATATATTATTTTTGATGATTTATTTAATTCTCATTTACTACAAAATTTTATTTTAAAAAAAATATGCACATATTTTTTAAAAAACTATAATAAAGAGGTATAAAATTTTGAAAACTAGTTAGGAAATACAATCATCATTCTTGTCTTACCTCGTGTGCTTAAAATGGTGATTCACGTCTCCATTTTATATTTTATTGTTTTTCATTCTTGTCTCTAATTAAGAAATTTATACGAGGATTTGTCACACGAATAAAAAATAATAACTTTAATTGATTTTTATTTTTAATCTTATTCAATTCATGTTCAAAATTAAACACATATTTTAAAATAAGGTTTATTTAACACATATTTAAAAGTAGGAATCATATTCTAACACAATATTTTTAAGATATAACATGATTTATTTGTAACATAATGATAGTACTTTATTAGAGTTTTAACAACATTGATATTTTTGATCTAGTTTTACCTATGTTTTCATTATTAGTTTTCATATTTCCTGAATTTTGGTCAGAGACTTAACAATTTTAATATGTAATCCAATAACTTTAACAAATGTTTAGAAATGCTATGAAATTTCAAAATGGTTGTTTAGAAGCTCATTATACTCCTCCAGTAGTCATATATATTATCATCTATTGTGGAAATTCTAGTAACATTATTACTTTTAAACGCATCTAAGAAAAATAACATGTCTCCAAAAACACTCAAAAATGAAATTAACGACTATTGAGTCGTCTATGCATTGTGTTAATGAGTTGACACTTTCATTATATAAATTATTATTTAATAATAATAAATAATGTGGCATCGATAGACAAAATAATTAATAACAAATTTTAATTATCACAAATATTTTTAAATCCTTTTATTTCATATTCATATTTATATATACTGTCCTTATTGCACCATGTTCATAACTTGTAGTTTAATAAGTTGTTGATATTTTACAATATATTTTCTCACAGAATTTTTTTTTAATTTTTCTTGATCTTTTCTCTCAAAAAATACATGTAACAAAATGTGTTATATACCATATAAATATTTAATGCATAGAACCAACTCTATATATAATATTTTTTTTTTGGTAAAATATATATAATGGAGTTGATTATTCAGGTAATGCTTATATTGTTTTGGTATGACATTGGTGTTATGTTTACATTCGTGCTAAGTTTGGACCCAATAAATCTTGTGATTATCACACAAAAATTAATTAAATTATTCAATAATTAAATATATAAAGCATTAAATTGATAAAATAAAAAATAATTCAAATAATAAAAGGAATGTAAATCTGAACATGTAGGAAATGAAAGCATGATATATATATCCCTTAGTTTTTGTCTTTCTATGAATCTATGTTGTTATAAAGATATATATATATATATATCTTAGAAACTTAGGCCTAACTTAACCCAATAAGATCTCATTAAGTTAAGGGTTGCCTAAATTTATAAGCAGCTTTGTTGTTTTATTCCTAGTCGATATGGGACAAGGATACTTAATGTACCATACAATGCAATGACAAAGGTGGGCATTAATACACGGTGGTATGATAGAGTCAATTAGGTCAAGCACATAAAAAGCTACGATATCACATGTTAGAAACTTAGGCCTAACTTAACCCAATAAGATTTCATTAAATTAAGGGTTGCCCAAACTTATAAACAGCTTTACTGCTTTATTCTTAGTCGATGTGGGATAAGAATACTTAACGATATATATATATTAGCCAATTCTTTAACTTTTATAATTTATTGAAATAAGTATTTAAGGAATTTTCATTACCTTTTTATTTATTATGTTAATACTTGACTACATTTTTGAAAACTCAAAATAATTTTATCATTACATTTTGATTCGGCTTTCACATGTATGGATTTGATACATTAAAGGTCACTGCATTTCTGACAAACAAACAAATGAAATCAAATTATTTGTACCTGCAAGTTGTTGAACAAAACCACTATTTAAAATGGGACCAAGAAAAAGATTATATACCATTGAAGAGAATATATTAAACAAGAGCCACTTAAAAATTAAAATAGTGGGAATATGTCTTAAGCCCTTTTTTTCTTATCCTCAAGATCACTCAATCATTTTTTTTTCTTGACGTTAGAAGTTGGAAAAGCATTGATGTCATAGGTTGCTAGGTTTCTCATCATCACCTCTCTCTCTCTCTAGCAAGTCCATAGGTAGCTGGGGGTGTTAAATCATGCCATGTGTATCATGTTAAATGTTTATTTTTCTACTTAAATTTAATATTTTTTAATATTTTAAATAAGTTAAATTATATTTATCAAAAATTATTTATTTTAATGTAAAAGAAATTAATATCTTTATAAATATAAAAAATATATTTAATTTTAATTAAAAATAATTTATATCTATTTAAGTTTTCTTTCTTTATAAGTTGTAAGAATTAATATGAAATTATGTTCATACCATTCATTTTTACGCAATTAATCACAAATACTTTTTATATTCAATTAATTGAAAGACTTTGGGACACAGTTAAAAATAAGTTATTTTTGAAGTGAATTAGTTTACTCTCATATTTTTAATTTACGTGGTTTTTTAGTTAGTCAATCAATAATCATTTGAAGGATTATTATTGCTACATAACATGCATACGCCTAATTATATTGATGATAATTTTGACTTTGTAAGTATATTATAACGTAATTTAAAAAAAATTCTTTTCCCTAAAGAGCATTTATCTCTTTGGTTTTCTCGCCCAATTTTATGTTGGTGTTCCTAAAATACCTAATTCTCAATCTACTACATCCAAAGCCCTAATTGAATTCATCAAATTGGTCATGATCCTATTTCCTAGTTGCTCATGATCTTCTTTGCGGAATCTACTCTTTGTCTTACTTCTAGTTTCTTGTTCTATCTTGTTCATACCTTCAAATTTAGTTTGTTGTAGTGTCAAAATTCCACTGATAGAAAAGCTACGAAATCGTGTAGATCACCTTGACTTGATTGACGATAACAAATATCTTCAAATCTTGATATTGTAGTTAAAATTGTCTCAAATATATTTGCTAATGTGGAAGATGTTCTTCGAGTTCATCGGAGGAATTAATGAAGGTTGGTGGTCTCAATCTTAAAAAAGTGGACCAAAATACTTTTGTTTTATATTTTGAGGATGATGATGAATTGGAACTGGTGCTTAAGAAAGCACATGATAATAGTTTTATAATGATTCAAAAGTTTGATCCAGATGCATCTCCCTCTATTTTAGTTTGATTATACCTGTGGATTGGAGAGTAGATGCAATTGTGAGAAGGATTGTTGGTTTTATTGTTCATATTTTTTAGTTTATAGGTTTTTCATATCCAATGGTCCTCTAAAATCCATTTGGGTGCTATTATGTTTGATATTTTAAAGTCTTTGTTTCATGCAGCTTGGATAACTTGTAAAACTAAATATGTGTGGATAGTGTTTAATTATGAGATGTTTCCAAATTTGTATTACTATTATGGGTTGATAACTCATCAAATTAATTTTTATAAGGTAGCTAGTGATATGTGCATTGAATTTGGATGTAAATATGCACTACTTATTGGATGGTTTCGATAGACATAAGCATGATGGTTCCAACTCATCAAGTGGAAAAATGTGGCTTGAGTGAAATGAATGCTAATGCCTTGTTGTTTGGTTCAACCAATTTTAATGAGAAGAAGAATGGGGATGTAGGTTTATGGGTCAAGGTAAAAAAAAATATGGCCACTAGTTCTAAAAAAAGAAAGAATACAAGTAATGTTATCAATTTTTTCTATTGAGATGCATAACTATAGAAGAAACTTGTAATTTGTTTACGGAGATAACTCGATTGAGAAATTTCTTTTGTGGGATGGGTTAAAGGATTACATATCCCACCCCATCAAATCTTCAAACCTAGATATTTTAAAATTTTATATTAATTTTTTATATATTAATTTATGAAAATATAATATTATAATTAAAAATAAATTTTATTTTGAAAATTTTTAATTATATCTATCATTTTTACATTACATTTAGTATCTATTAAATATAATTTGAAATTTATTTTATTTTCAAGCTAAAATTTGTTAATTTAGAAAACAAAATGTATAATTAAAATAAATTATTCGTTGGTGAAGAATACTCGATCTTCACAAATTCTTCGAAACTCTAATGGAGAATTCTCACCCATCTTTATAAATAATTAACATGGGGATGGAGATATCAAACCCATCCATCTTTCCATATTAACAACATTAAATGTATGGAGTATAAAGGATATTAGGTTTAGTAAGAGAATGAGGTAAAGTTTGGATGATGTGAGTTACTTGAATAATATTTGAAGTGTATTGGTGACGACGTAAAGCACATGATATGCTTTCTAAGAGTGGTGATCAATGTTTTTGATATGAACAAACCTATCATTAATTTAACTCTTTAACTAGTTGGAATGAAAGCTTTGATATGTGGTGGACTAGTAGTTTGCATATGTGTTTTTGCTTTATTGTTTCTACCTTTGTTATGATTTATGGTTTAGTTACTAGTTCAGTTCTTATGTTTATTGGTGATTGTTGGTTTTTGTTTCAATTTTTAGGTTGTGAAATTTCTATTATTTATATTTTTCATGTTTTGGTTGTGTTTTATAATATGCTAATAGCCAAATTATTCATTAATATAGTTCTTCGAGTTGGAGTAATTATAGGTTTAGATTATATGTTTGTAGTTTGTAAACGTTGTCGATGTTAGACTTGTAATGACTTTTTGATTTAATTTATTAATAAAATTAGTTGTTCTGTTTTAACCAAAACAAAAATACTTCATTAAAATTATGTAAATTTCTTGGAGTGTTACATCATTTATAATGAATAATATTTTTAATAATTAATCTCATATATCATAATATTTTAGGAAAAATAACAAATATAACACATTTAAACTTAAAATAACAAAAATTGCATCATTCAAACTAGTTTTCCAATTCAAGAAGATTGATGGCAATGTTTTTATTACTTAGATTCTTAGATATAGCTATAATTTTTATAAGGATAAATCTACAAAAATATCACTAAACTATTAGGTTTGATATGAATGTACCACTAAAATTTTTCATTACAAATGTACACTACTAAAAGACATACATATGGTCTCAAACTTATAGCCTCAGTTTTTATAAAAACTGAGGTCGTAGAGTTTTGGTCACGATCTAATAAAAATCAAGGATATAGGATATGTTTATGGCCTCGGTTTTTATCAATAACCGTGGCCATAAGTTATATCAATTTTTTTCATGTTTCCTCTCTTTTTTTCTTTCTCTCTTTTTTTCTTCTCTCTCTTTTTCTTTTTTTCTTTTTGTCCTTCTCCCATGCCTTCTCTTTTTTTCTTCCTTTTTCTCCCAGCAGCTGCTTTCATTTTTCCAAATCTGAAATTTCTCTTCCCCTCTCGTGATTCTTCATTTTCCCATCTCTTCTTCCTCTTCCCAACTCACTGATTCAGTAGTCGTTATTCGATGGGTCATTTTTCACTAGTTCCCTGGTTTGTTGGCCATTAGGTCATTGTTTGCTGGTTTGTTGGCCATTGGGTCGTTGTTTGCTGGTTTGTTGGCCATTGGGTCGTTGTTTGCTGGTTTGTTGATCGCTAGACGCTGAACACTGGACGTTGAACGCTGGTCGCTGGACGCTAGACGCTAGATGCTGGTCATTGGTCGCTGGACGATGGACACTGGTCACTGGACGCTGGTCGTTGGACATTGGACATTGGTTTCTAGTACTGGTACGCTACATTGGTCGCTGGACGATGGAGACTGGTCACTGGACGCTGGTCGTTTGACATTGGACGTTGGTTTCTGGTACTGGTACGCTACATTGGTGCTGGTGTTGGTACGCTGGTCCATAGTGTCTGGTGTCTGGTGTTGATGTTGATACAGGTATTAACTGGTGGAGAATTTTTTATCTACATCACACGAGTACTCTTCTTTGTCTCTGTTTACATGTGTATTTATGCATATGTCTCTCTTTTTTGAGCTCAGAGTACTTTGTAGTTTACACCCTAAAATTTGTAGTATTTATGAACTAAATCTCACAATATTGGAAAATAGTAATATGTGGCTTTGTTAGAGTTCTGTTGTTTGATGTTTTACGTATTTGGCATTTGTGGCAATATAAGAGCTTCTCAAACTAGTGTTCATATATCCTTTATTCAGTGAATAATCAAATTCTCAAATGCTATTTCCCTTTTGAAGCTTTGATATGTTATTTTTTCAATTGATGCTCTATGTACTTTTGCATATAGAGAGGGATGATGTCAAAGTTTTATTTATATTTAAATTTATATTTAGATGGCTATAAATACTTCTTTTTTCTATTTTCTTATTAGGTTTTAAGATTAAATATTGTTCTTCTATTTGTAGGGTTATTTTCAAACATTGTTTTCATATATAATAAGGTTACTATGCTATCTAAATGTGGAAAATCTGATACTCCCTGCTATTGAGGATGCTAAATCAATATGGATAAATAAATTAGGCTTCAGAAAAATGAGCGAGGAAAGGGAAAGTAGACTACATTTTTTGATCTCCTCCTTATAAATCTCCATTTTCTTTTTTTATTTTATTTATTTTATAATTCAGACAATTAGCCTTTAATATTTCTTAATTTGACAAATTTAGTTTAATTTTAATTTTTGTTAAATTGATTTAATGAGGTTATAATTAATTATAACATAATTTGATTTTTAATTCATTTATTCTTCATCATATGATGTTCATGTTGGGGTTGGTGCAGGTACGCTGGTGTTGGTGCTGCTGTTGTTGCTGCGCTGCTGCGCGACGTTGTTATTGCCCTGCTACTAGTTGATTTGAAGTACACTTATAAATACTTGTAATGAATAGTAAAAAGTCAGTTTATAATAGTAAGTTTTTATTATGTTTTAGTGTATAATAAACTTTCAGATGTAATTATACTTTTAATTTTAATATAATATGATTTTTAATATTGTAATTAATAAATTTATTGTAATTTATATTGATTTTCAATATTGTAATTACTAATTGTATTTTTTTATTTATGCATATCCTATGGCCTCGGTTATTGAAAAACCGAGGCCATAGACATATCCTATGACCACAGTTATTGAAAAATCGAGGCCATAGATATACCCTGTGGACTCGGTTATTGAAAAACCGAGACCATTGGTAACAATCTATGGTCTCTCTCACTTAGGCCTCGGTTCTTATAACCGTGGCCATAATCCTACGATCATGGTTAAAAAACCGAGGTCATATGTATGTTTTTTAGTAGTGATACCATCGAACTATTAGATTTGTTATGAATGTAACACTAACTTTCTTTTCATCACAAACGTATCAATCAATTATTAAAAAGTTGCAAATATACAATTTTGTTATTTCTTCATTCATGACAACTAATAAAAAGTTGAATTTTAATGTGTTTAGAGTTTAAAATAAAATTAAAATTAAAAATCTTCGAATTCACTTTTCATCTTCCTTGCTTAAACCTACCTCAACTGCCATTAAAATAATGCTACATACCCTTGTCATTACCTTAAGCATCACCAACCTTAGTCTTCCTTAGAATAGCCCCAACCAACCCAAGAAAGAATTTAATAGTACATAATAAATCTTAAAAAGGGTGAATTTGTAACGAAGTTAATATTTCAGTTATATATTTGTATGTTAACCTTTGTATAATTTTCTCAACATTTATTTGGATAAAAAGTTCAAATAGTACTAGTTTTTGGCCTAAATAACATTATTTTTGATATTTTTAATTAGCAATAATTTATCTCAAAACTTACAGTTTTATATCAAATCACTCAACAAGTAAACCAAAATATCTTTATTTTATAACTTCAATAAAATGGGATGATTATAAGACCTCGTCACATTTTCGATGACCTCACGAGAGCTGAGACCATCCTCATTAACAACCACACGCCAGTCTTACTAGCAACCTCATTGGAGCTCCAATGACCTTGTTGGAGGTGAATATAACATGTTGCATCCAAAGGTAAAGTTAGATGTAATATGTTACATTTTTACTAGAGCTCTAGTGATCCTACTAGATATAGATATAATATATTACATTCAAAGATAAACGTAGATATAACATGTTTTATACAAATGTAGAGTCAGATTTATAAATTGTAGAATGAAGCTGAATCGACCAATTTGTAGTAGTTGATGTAACATGTTACATACAAACATACATGTAGATATAATAAGTTGTAAAGATTTAAGTAGATGTAATAGATTACATATGAAGATATAGTTGGATGTAATATGTTATATGTGGTGTGATGCCGAAAAAGTTGTCGAAAATCTTATGAGTCATTGGAACTTTGGTAGATCACCGACGATGGTCACTAGAGTTTTACTGTATTGAATATATATAGTAAGGGTATTTTTGTATATATATGTGTGTCTATGTGAAACTATGTTTTGAGTTAATTTTTTTGCTGGTTTAGGAAAAAAATACTATTGGAATAATAAACATGCTATATGAAGATAATATTCTCCAAAACATTACATAATAAATCTTCAAAAGCTCATTGTTGATCGATAAAAGTATAGCCTTAATTTAAACCCAATTCATTTAATAAATGAGTTAAAACTGGTCGATATATTTATGATTTAATCTAAACCTATTTAAAAGTCTCAAATTTGGGTCAAGTTTATGAGTTATACTACAATATTTATTAATGCCTCATATATGGATTAACTTGTTTATGATACAACACACTTAACCCTAACTCAAACCCAATCCATTAATAAATTGATTACGATCGATTAACCTGACCCAATCCATTAAATATCAACTTAAACCCTTTTAAAAACCTCAGGTTTATAGGTTGTATCAAGAATTGTGATTTCTAACTAGAGTTTTTATATAATAAATATATTTCTTATGAATAATTATTTTGATAGTTTTATTATGTATTGACTTTACGTTATTACCCTTAGATAATTATTTTAATCACATTAAAGGTGATAATTCATATGATTCTTATTGACTAATTTAATAAACAAGTTGAGTTACATACGAAAGCTTCAATGTTTTGGTTCTTTTTTTTTCTTATACATCAATAAATATCAAATGTTCATATAATAAATATATTTATTATGAATAGTTATCTTAATAGTTTTATTATATATTAACTTTACATTATTACCTTTCAATGATTGTTTTACTCACGTTAAGAGTAACCATTCATATTATTCATGCTTATTTATTTAGTAAGCGGGTCGAGATCAATCAATTTATTTATGAGTAAATTATATTCAAGTTAAATTAATAATTTTTCGTATTGAAATCATATTATATCTTATATCAATTAAAAATAATAGTCAAATTATATACATTATTCTTAAGAAAATATTGTTTTTAAAAATGATTATTAAGTTCAATCATGTTGTATTTTTATATAAGATTAACTTTGTAGATAATAATAATATTAACTAAATAATTTTATATATGTTATCCTATTATATTTAATTTATTTATTAAAATAAATTATATAAGTATTATCAATATTATACCAAATTAATCATATTTGTATCGTATTTGGAATTTATTATTCATAAATTGTATATATATTTTTCACTAAAATAATAAACTAATTAACCATTTTTTTAAGAATATTCTTACAAATCACTTTACAAAGTTTATTACAATGAATTTTCACATTGTTATAATAAAAAAAACCTAAAAAAATTATATTTAAAAACTTATTTTTTTCATTTTATTTTATAAAATATTTTTTAAAACAATAAAAATAAGTATTCATCAATTAATAATACTATATTTATTAAATTTTGAGTCACCATGCATGGCTAAAACTATTATTATTATAACAAATGATTTTTAAAATATTTATGAGTAATTGTTTTTAATTCAAACGATAAATATATATTTTAAGTATTTTATTTTTATTTTTTATTTTATTTAAATCCATTGAATAGTCAAATTTAAATTATTAATACATATTTTAATTAATTTTAAAAATAATCCATAATTAAAAAGATGTTTCTCGTAGTAATCACCTTATACTAAAATAGTCAAGTTTATCTAATCGAATTCTTATCATTAAATGTGTTATCCCATTTAAATTTACCTTAAGATTTGGTATAATTATTTTACAAGTTATCAAATGTTTACAAACTTTACGCATAATTTATTGTATTTTTAAATTTATATTTTTTCAGTTTTCAAAACTTAAAAAACTTTATTCCATAGTAATCATTAATGTAAGATACATTATATAATTTTAAGCAGATTAGTTAAGAACGACAAAGTAAAAATATCTCTCATCTAAACCAAGAGGTTTCACACTGTCTGACTTTCGTCTCCAATTTCGTACTGGTTTTTCTCAATCCTTAGAAATTGGCTTCATATTGTTTATCATTTCTTCTCTCTTCTCTAGTAAATATTATAATCTCTCAGCCGATTGCTCTAATTTTTTACATTGAGGATTTACTTGAGGAAGATCAAAGCTCGTTGGACTCAGATCTTGTTGCTTGGATTGTTTATAAAAATATGGTGAGTTTTCTCTGTGTTCTGCGTAAGAACTGGGCAAAGAACGGTGGCTTGAACCTCAGGGTTCTCGATCGCTCAACCTTTATGTTCAATTTTGAAGTATAAAAGAGGTATTATTCAATTGCTCCTAGATTATATTCCACGATTACTTTCAGTGTGAATCTCCAATTAGATGTTTGTTTTTTTTTTCAAAGAAATTTTTTCACTAATTTTAAATTTTATTAGCTTAAAATATTATATCATCACATAATTTAAAAACAATGAATAATTTGCAATCGGAGTTTGTTTTGAAGAGAGCATCATGAAATTCTGACCAGAATATGCTGGCCATTATACATGTTCCTCCAGGTGAGGGAAATACAGTTTAAGTTGTTGTAGGGGAGGCTAGTTTGGCTGCTCAATCTATAGATCAAGCTTCTGCTTGGGTGGTGTGATGGATCCTGCATTTAAACTTTTTATATCTAATTATTACACTCAATTAATTCTCATTTAAATTTTTACTATTATCTCAGTTTCTCAGCAGCTTTTTTTAGATATCGATAGCTTATTAAATGTTTAAAACATTTGGTGCTTTAATTAGAGTCTTTCAAAACTACTTTTAACTTTCAAATATCGTTATCTTTTAAATTCATTACTTTTTTTATATAATTGATCAAGCTGTTTCTTCTTTTAAAAGCATGTTTGTGAAATTTCAAATATATGAAGATGTTTTTGGATTTTTATATGATTTAAAAAAAGATAAGTTTGGATGATGAAATCTTTAGGAAAAAATGTGGTAATCTTGAAATTTTTTTGAAACATGATATGTTTTCTGATATTGGTGGTTTAGATTTATTTTCAGAAATAAAATTTTTAAGAGAAGTTTTACCAACAGAAATAAAATCCCCACTTGAGGTATTTGATTTTCTAAAAAAAAAAAAAAGATAATTTTTTTCCCTAATGCATGGATTCTTATTGAATATTGTTGAAAATACAATAAAAATTTATTTGCATTCAACTATCTCGTAGGAAAGCTTTAGTGGATTATCTGTATTATAGATTGAAAAAAAAAATGTTATTAGATCTTGAAATTTAGAGCTTAGTTGATACTTTTGCATCTAAAAAAGCAAGGAAAATAAATTTAAAATAATGATGATACTAATGAACATGGGAGAATGATTCATGTAATAATCACTTTAGGTAGAAGCCTTTCCTTACAAAATCAGCTTGAGAGGGTGCTCATGTTATTATTAACCCATTCATTTATCCATATTGAAGTGACATGGAACTCAATTTGATCATTACATTTCACCTCTATTTTAAAACTGACATCCACGGCAGCCCATATAAGTTAGATGACTTCACAGATATTTTGGTAACAATCCTCTTTAGTGTCTCACAATGCTATTTAGTGTCTCTCTGTCCACGATGATAGCTATGTCGAAGGGTTCTTGTTCTAATATCAATTGTAACAATTACTTTAGATAGAATTCATCTTACAAAATCGACTTGTAAGAAGAGATTATCCAAGTGGTTATTAATCCATTCACTCATCTATACTTAAGCGATGCGAGATGCTGGAGCATTACAATTCAACTTTGAGCAACAAAGAAGATACAATAAAGGTAAGCACATTATGAAGTAAATGGTGTGTTTACCAATTAAGAAAGGAAAATGAAGGAAAGGGTATTCTCTTTCCTATGTTTACTTAACAAAAAAAATGTATAGGAAAATAGAAAGGTAATGATTCTCAAATCCCTCTCTCATTTTGAAATCTCTTCAAATTTCATTCCCATCCCTTCCTTAGGATTCATACCCATTCCAACTTCTTTTTTATTTTTAATACAAATTTTGGGACAATTTTTTCCTAAAAAAAAATTATAATATTCCAAGAATACCCATAGGGTAAGATTTAAAATTATAATATATCTTTAGTTTAGATTTAAAATTTATTTAACTAAATTTTAATTATTTAATTTTTCATAGAGAATAATGATGATTTAAGTAAAATTTAATTTTAATTTAAATAAAAAATATTATTATATTAATTATTTTTTAAAAATAAAACTAATATACTAATTATAAATTAAACATAAATAATAATTTATTTACAAGGGGTTTAGTTTTATAAAGTGTAATTTTTATTACCCTTGATTCACATTTTAAATGCTTACTTCACATTTCAAAGATAATATGTTTACTGATTTATACTATTTTTAAAAAATGTTAGTAAGAATTAACATATTTATTTCGATTCATTTTCATTTTGGTTCAGATTGATACCTATTATTGATTAGTAAATACAGTGATCAATTATATACCGATAAATACATGTGTAATCTAAGTTTTATTTTGTATTGATGCATTGTAAATTTAACGAAAACTACTATTTATTTTCTAAATAGATTTTAAATTATTATACAAAATATTTTTTAATTATTTATAATATTGTACATCGGGGCCACATGAAAAGTCTAGCCTAGGGCCCCTTAAACGCTGGGGCTTGCCCTGCCTGCTTGTTACGCTTGCTTTGTTTTTTTTTTTTTTTGTTTAAAGTGTTGTTTTGATCTAGATTTCTATATACGGTTATGTTTTTTTTTTCAATTTCTTTAATTTTAATGCTTGTCTAGGTTGTTTGTTATTTGTGTCATGTTAGCTCCTTGACACTTGGCTGGATATGATAGGAAGGAGGTTGGCTATGCTTTTGGGAATATTTTCTTTGCTAGTTTTGGTGGTAGTTAAGCGACAGGTAGAATCTTTAGACTATACTCTTATGTGTAGTTGATGTTGGATACATTAGGCTGTTGCATTGATGGTCTAGTTCTTGTTCTTTTGTGTCTGTTTGTGTGGCATGGATTTTTGATTAATGAAAGCTTTTTCTATTTTGACTTCAAAAAAAATTTGTTAAGAACAAATTATTATTATTATTATTATTATTTGTTTTTGCTAATAAACAAATTATGTATCTAAATAACTTAGAGGAGTTTAATAGGTTTTTATTCAAACAACTAACAATAGGATATATTAAATTCAAATGGTCTTGCATACAATCAAGTATAAAAATAAATACATGCTTGAAACGCAACGAGGAGGAGGAGAAAAATTGTGGTATTGAGTATGACCATGGAGGATATAAAAAGAAAAGGATATAGTGTAAATTTAAGTTTGTTACCTTTAATGAAATTGTATTTTAAATCTATACATATTAGGTAAGACATTACAATTTCGTTATTTTTATAAAAATGTCTCAAAAATTTATTTTGGAAAGATAATGGATTTTTATTGTTCTATTTTTTTATATATATTAGTTCATTATCTTTACAAATTGAACTTCTATTATTATTTTTGTAAATGTGTCATACTTATAATGTCCTAACTAATAAATAAATAGAGGATCAAATTGTACTTTTAGGATTTTAGCTAACCTTGAAAAAAAGAAAAGTATATCTGATTAAGAGATTGAAGCCTAAATTTTGATGGGGGCAATAAATGGATCTTCGATAAAATTGGTACTACACATAAGCTCATCTCATCATACATCCCCAATTCCCCTATGATATAAGCTTCCTGCACAATAAATGTTAATCCTTCCTGCTCATAAAGTAAATATCATGCATTAAATATAATACACTAACCCAAAAAAAAAAAGATTTAGTTATAATATATAAATTAACAAAACATGAATTAATTATACACTACTACAAAAAGTACATATGACCTCGGTTTTTAACCGTGATCATAAATCTATAGTCACGGTTATAAGAACCGAGCTCTAAGTGAGAGAGATCATAGGTAACAACCTATGGTCTCAGTTTTTTAACCGAGGTAATAGGTACACCCTATGATCTCGATTTTTCTAATAACTGAGGTCATAGATACACCCTATGACCTCGGTTTTTTTAATAACTGAGGCCATAGATACACCATATGATCTCGGTTTTTCTAATAGCGAAGTAGTAGATACACCTATGGTCTCGGTTTTACGATAGAAAGCCGTAGGGTATACATAAATTAAAAAATACAATTATTAATTACAATATTAAAAATTAAATCAATATAAATTACAATAAATTTATTAAAAACAATATTAAAAAATCATATTATAGTAAAATTAAAAGTATAATTACATTATAGAGTTTATTATACCTTTAAAAATTAATACGCATAGTGTACAATAGAAATAACTTGAGTATAGTATTTATTTTTATCTATTTTGAGACAAAGTGTATCTCTTGCTGGTCTTTGGTGCAACTGGTGTTTGTTTTATTGAGTGCACTTTCTTTCTTTGCTAGTGTGCTTCTTTGCGTGGGTGCCGCACGGTCTTCTGGTGCCTGGTGTGCTGTATTTGTAGCAACGGATAAAATAAGAATGAACCGTAAACATAATGTATAATAGAAATAACGGTAGATAAATAAGAATGAACCGTAAAAGCTGTTCACTGATAGACTCAAAAACATAATCTAACATAGCATAGCGTAAGCATAGCAAGTAAAGCTAAAATGTATCACCAGGAGGATTTTGAAACTATCACCGGAATGATATATCAATGTATCACCGAAACTTAGTTGGCGATGTAAATTCAATACCTAAATTCCAAGATGAAGCAAATATGGAATGAGGGCAGAACCTTTCCATTCATGTATAGATCGGTCACGAAGATGGTGATATAAGCTAGAAAGATTGTCCCAACATTATAAGCGATAAAGGAGGACAAATGTGACAACACACTTGTATCTACAAATTAGAGCCAAATAGAATGATGTCGTATATTGTGAACAAGTAGATAGAGAAATAACGAAAATAAAAGCGCAAAAAGAAGCTTGTAGGTTGAATCTGGTTTACCTCATGGGCTTTGATGATTGATCGGTTTGTTTACAAATCCACAAAGTATAAATCTTTAATTGCGATAAAAAGAAAACCCGGTCTACGCAACTTTCGAAAGAAAAAATGCTCTAAGTTTATAAGAGATAGAACTTGGACACAAAATCCTGAAAAACTACCTTGGAGGCGAGAGGATGAGAAAAGGTGAGTATGGTGATCAAATAGAGGAAAAGCAGTACTCGTAAAGTTAATGATATGACCATTTCTTCCTTGAATGCGTATAAAGAAGACCACTACAAAAATATCTATATCAATCAAAGCATTCATTTTGAATGTTAAACCAAAAAGCGATGAAGCTATAATAGAACATCAATTTGTTGATAGAACACTTACAATTAATATCTTAATATGTATTTGGATTTTGGTGTACTACGTTATCTGTCAAACTTATACTCGCGGTGATAACAAGCGTAAAAGGAGATGTGCGTGTATATGCAATCGGCTGAAAGATAATATAATTCGAAGGGTAATTGGATCACATGACAACAAATAATCTCATTTGTACCCACGAAATACATATATACTTTGCACTGAAACCCAGACAAAATTATGAAATAAGATACCATACTTGGGATAGGAACCAAATTCAAGAATAAGAGTTGAAATTTGTGATCAAAAATAGTCTTATCATAATGAGAGAGCTAAAGAGTATTTACCTACTATCACAAAGAACATCATAAACAACCTCCGAGTAACACACGTTTAACCAACTGCAAGAATTATGAAATTTGCATCTAAAGCTAATAAAAGAAAATTGAAGAATGAGCATTAACTTACCCCTACCAATATATGGCGGAGAATACACCAATTGTTGGAAAAATGCCACTTTACAATATTATAAACAAAAAAATTATAATCAACAAACCAGAACTTATATTTTTTATCATAGAGAAGAATTTATATGAGAACTTCAAATAGTAAAATGAATTTACTTCTCTTAGGATTAAGCAACTAAGGATTAACTATAGGATTCCATAAATTGAGGACCAGTTATCACCAATTGGACGGAAATTAAGATAGATAAAAGCAGGGCCAAATACCTTCTTCCAGGTTCGCTCTAAATTTTGGATCTAGATCTTGTCCAGCATAATGAGAACTAAGAAAAATTTATCAGAAAAAAAAGAGCCAACATGACTAGAGATTATAGCTTCAATGTAAACTAAAACAAAGAGTAATGATATGATATCCCAAAAATTAAAACCTGGGTTCCATTAATTAGATCAAAGTCATCTCAAAAATTATAAACAAGAATTTTTAGTAATGGGTTCATCGCTGAGACAAAACAAAAAAATAAGGAATAATGACATATTGGCAAACAAAGAACAGATGTTGCAGTAGGAGGGAAAACAAGACGCAAACCATCCATGGGATGATTACCTAATAAACAAAATTTGAATATACGTACCTCAACTAGAGTGAATTTGAAGTGCAGATCAGTCGCACGATGAGGAAATACATATACAGCGCGCGAGGGAGAAAAAGAAACAAGGGAACGAGAACGGCGAGACAAGGACGACAAGACGAGAATGGCGAGACGAGGACGACAAGAAGAGAACAGCCAGACGAGGATGGCAAGACGAGGATGGATGGCGAGACGAGGACGGATGGGAGACGAGGCTTAGAGCGGCAACTGGAGACTTGCCATCTCTAAAAAGAAAGTATATATATGCTCTGTAGGAAAACCCTAGTCGAGAAAGGAAAAAAAGGAAGAAAAAAAGAAAAGAAAAAAAGAAAAAGGAAAAAGGAAAAGGGAAAAAGGAAAAAGGAAGAAAGAAAAAGGAAAAAAAGGAAGCATAAAAAAATGATAAATTTTTTTGGTGTTAATTTGGTGTAAAAAGAAAGAAAAAGAGAAAAAAATTGATAAAATTTAAAGGAGAAAAAATTAATATGATATGTCTATAGCCTCGATTTTTAAATAACCATGACCATAGGATATGTCTATGGCCTCGGTTTTAAAATAACCGAGACCATAGGGTATGTCTATGACTTTGGTTTTAAAATAACCGAGGTCATAAAGTATGTCTATGGTCTCGGTTTTTAAATAACTGAGGTTAAAGCTCTATGGTCTCGGTTTTTTTAAAAACCGAGGCTAAATGTACGAGACTATATATATGTATTGTAGTAGTGATAGTTATATGATTTAAGAATGTAATTAACTGCTTGTTAAGTATCCCATGTCTAATCTAGTACATCTAGACTAAGAACTCTGATGATGTATCATTTCTATTAAAGAGGGTTAATGTAGTATTCATAGTATGTGTTGGAAATGAATTTAAATAAAAAAAATACTTTTTATTATTTTATGACCGTTATTTTATAAATTATGTAATTTTCATTTTTATAATTATATGATTGTTATTTTTACGATCGTTATTTTCATAATTATGTGGTCGTTACTTTTATGATCGTTATTTTCATAATTATGTGACCGTTATTTTTATGATCGTTATTTTCATAATTATACGACCATTACTTTTATGATCGTTATTTTCATAATTATGTGTCCGTTATTTTTGACTATTATTTTCATAATTATATGACCGTTACACATTTTTTCAACTATAAATAAGGACAATAGTCCTCAGTTTAGAAAACAACTTAACAACTCAAAAACAGTTCTACGATTTTATAACAAAATCAAAGAAAAGAAAATTTAGAATTGTTTTCTCAGATTTTCGAGCAATATAAATATTTAAGAGGTATAGTATTCTGGACTTCATCAGTGCAGTGAAAATTCGAGACAGAAAAAGATTATGGGCTGTTTTATCTTGGGGACGATAAGATTGTGTTTGCTTGTACAAGTTTGAACAGAGTCGTAAAATGTCTTAAAGAGAGCGACTTAGTTTGTGACTCAACCCAAACAGTTCATTTCAAGTTATTGGTAATATTGTTCTTACATAATTTTTCACATATTTGTTCCAATAATTTTAAGACGTATTCTATCTGTCATATCTACTGAAATGTTAATTGTTGATCGAAACAAACTATTTTGTTTTGAAGAACTACACTTTAAAAAGTGGAGACAAAAAAATGTTATTTTCTTAACCATGTAAAATGTCGCTTTTGTTCTTATTATTGAAAAACCAACACTGTTTAATTCTCATACTAAAACTACAATAAAGGATTTAAACACGTGAATAGAAAATCATTTTCTATGCAAAATTTGTTTATTCTTAATGGATTAGCTGATGACTTGTATGATTATTATAACTTTGATATCGTCTGCTAAGGAAATTTAGGAAGCACTTCAAAAGAAGTACGATACTAAGGAAGCTGGAACTAAGAAGTATAATGTTAATAGATACATGAAGTATCAAATGATTGATGGTAAATCTGTGGAAGCTCAATCACACGAACTGCAGAAGATAGCACACGAAATAACTTCTGAAGGTATGGCTTTAGATGAACAATTTCAAGTAGTTGTTATTATAGATAAATTACCTCATGCTTAGAAAGACTTTAAGAATACACTTAGACATAGAGCTAAGGAATTTTTTTTATAAAGTCTTATAACCCGTTTAAGAATAGAAGAAGAAACCCGAAAATAAGACCAAAGAGATGAAGTACTCGTTGTCTCAAACAACAGTACTAATAAGAAACCCTCATCTGTAATTCTAAAACCTAAAAGTAGAAATATGAAAACTCATAATTGTAATAATAACTAAAACTGCAATCACCAAAATAGAAACAAAAACTATCCTCCCCAGAATGGACATTAACCCCCTTAAGAAATAACACATTCATGTGTTATATTTGTAACAGACCTGACCACTTGACAACAAACTGCCAGAATAGGAATCGTCCTGTCCCGTAGGCGAACCTTACCGAAGATCAACTTATTGCTATGATATCTAAAATCAATTTTATTCGTGGATCTGAGGGGTAGTGGGTAGACACTGGTGCTTCTCGCCATGTTTGCTATGATCAAGATATGTTTAAGTCCTACTCTGAGTCTGAGGATAAGAAAGTATTGTTGGGCGACTCCCACTCCACTAAAGTTGTTAATACTGGTGAGGTGGAATTGAAGTTTACCTTTGAAAAGACTATCATCTTGAAAGATGTCTTACATACTCCAGAGATGAGAAAGAACTTAGTTTTGGGATATCTTCTTTACAAAGTTCGGTTTACTCAAACTATAGGAGCTTATTTATATATAATAACTAAAAATAATATTTTTGTTGTGAAAGGGTACGCCACTAATGGCATGTTTAAATTGAATGTTGAGTTCTTTTAATATTTGGCATGTTAGACTTTATCATGTTAATAAACGCATAATCAAGAACATGAGTAGCTTAGAACTAATTCCTAAGTTATCTTTGAATGATTTTAGAAAATGTGACTTTTATAATCAAGTTAAAATAACAAAAACTTCACATCAGTCAGTAGTTTGAGAATCTGAACCTTTAGACTTAATACACTCTCACATATGCAAACTTGATGGAAATTTAACAAGAAATGGAAAACTCTATTTTATAACTTCTATTGATGACTATTCAGATTATACTTATGTATATCTAATGAAAAATAAAAGTGAAGCGTTTGACATGTTTAAAATATTTATGACTGAGATTGAGAATCAACTTAACAGAAAAATAAAAATATTTTAGTAATAAAGGCATTGAATATGAGTCCAATATTTTCAATGTTTTTTTAAAAAACTCATGGAATCATACATGAAAAAACTACACCTGATTCTCTTGAAATGAATGGTAAAACTGAAGAAAAAAAATTGGAACTTTTGATGAATCAGTTATTGCAATTTTATTAAACTCTGGTATTGATTCCCATTGGTGAAAGGAAATTTTATTAACTGTTTGCTATGTGCTAAATATAGTGCCTAAATTTACTAGTAAAATTTTACCATCTGAAATTTTGAAAAGTAAGAAGCTTAACTTATTTTAAAACTTGAGGTTGTTTAGTCTATGTTAGGATCCCTGATCCTTAAAAGAAATAAAATTACTAATAGAACATACGACTGTGTATTCATAGGATATGCTGTGAATAGTAAAGCTTATAAATTATGACTTAAATGATCATAGTTATAGAATCAAATGATGTTGACTACTGTGAACATAGGTTTTCATTTAAATTAAAGAATAGTAGGGGCTCATCTTCTAGTTGTTTACCCATAACTAGAACTAGTAAACAAAATGAGGAATTAAACACTGAAATTAGGAGAAGTAAACAAGCTCAAACCCTTAAAGACTTTGGGTCTGATTTTTATGCTTATATCTTAGAAGAAGATCCCTAAACTCTTCAAAAAACCTTATCTTCTTTAGATGTCAACTTATGAGAATAAGCTATAAATGATGAAATAGACTCTCATGAGTATAATAGAACTTGGCATTTAATTGACTTACCTCCTGGTTGCAAATCTATAGGATGTAAATGGATACTAAAGAAGAAATTAAAACTCGATGGTACTATTGAAAAGTACAAAGCTCGTCTGGTAGTCAAAGGGTATAAGCATAGGAATAATGTAGATTTCTTTAATACCTTTTCACCAATCACACAAATAAATTCCATACATGTACTTTTCTTTCTTGCTGTTATCCATGATTTAGTAGTGTATCAAATGGATGTCAAAACTGTTTTCTTAAATGGTGACTTAGAAGAAGAGATTTATATGGACTAACTTGAGGGCTTTGTTATCCTAGGTCAAGAAAATAAAGTTTATTAACTATATTAATATCTATATGGTCTAAAACAAGCACATAAACAAGTCTTGAAAATTTTGATAATATAGTTATCCCACATGAATTCAAAATGAATGAAAGTGACAAATGTATTTATTATAAACCAGAAAATGACATTTACACTATTTATATCTTTATATGTGGATGACATGATTATTTTTGAGTCAAATATTCATATTGATGTGAAAATTTTATTATGTGCTAACTTTGATATGAAAGACCTCGGAGAAGCGAGTGTAATCCTAGGTATAAAGATTACTAGGTCTAAAAAGGGGATTTCTCTAGATCAATCTCATCACATTGAGAAGATCTTAAAGAAACATAATTACTCTAATTGTAAACATGCATGTACTCTTTATGATCCTAGTGTAAAGTTGTTCAAGAACACCGAAATGGTGTTAGATAAACTGAGTATGCGAGCATCATTGGTATATTACATTATGCTAATGATTACACTAGACCAAACATAGCTTATGTTGTGGGACTACTATGTAGGTTTATCAGTAGACCTAGTATAGAGCATTGAAATGCAATTGAGAGGGTCATAAGATACCTTAAGAGAACTATGAACCTTGGATTATATAATAAGAAGTTTCCCATTGTTCTAGATGGATACAGTGATGATGATTGGAACACTCTACCAGAAGACTCCAAATCAACTAGCAGCTATATATTTAGCATTACTGGTGGAGCTGTTTCTTGGAAGTCTAAGTAATAGACAATATTAGCTCAATCTATGATGGAGTTTGAAATGATAGCACTAGCTACTGCTAGTGAAGAAGCAGGCTAGTTAAGAAGTCTATTAGTTGATATCCCTTTATGGGAAAGATCGATACCAACTGTCCTGATCCACTACAATAGTATCGCGGCTATTGCAAAGATTTAGAACCGTTATTACAACGGAAAGAGACGATAGATACATAATATTTTTAGAGAATTTCTCTCTACATAAGCTATAAGAATAGATCATATATGTACTGATGAAAATTTGGCTTATCCTTTGACAAAAGGATTAACAAGAGAGAAGGTTTTCAAAAACCTTGAAAGGAATGTGATTGATGCCCTTAGAATGAAGAGTCACTCATGATGGTAACCCAACTTATAGACTAGAGATCCCAAGAAATAAGTTCAATGGGTAATAACAAGTCATGAAATGATATGAGATTAATCATGTTATTATGAAATCCCATTCTATAATGTTAGAAGTATGAAGTCCTGAAGCGACAGAAAGGATGAGTTCATTATTAAACACTTAATGAGTTCTATACTCTATGTGGAGTAGAGTACGTAGCTACAGGAGTAGTCTTGATAGACTCACCTATGTGAATGTGGAAGTGTGGTCGCTTCCTATGACAGTTTTGGGCAAAATTTAATAGAGCATTCACTATACTGGGATACACGTGCATGGTCGTAAAGCACGGGTTTTTTGAACTACACCTTAGAAAGGTTGTGTGTGTAATGTTGTTAGAGATAGAGTTCAAAACTACGAGTTACTCTAGTATATTCTAAAGCATCAATACTATGCAAAGGTTCAAGTCGATAGACACCTTTTTCTTATTCACAATTTTATACTTTTAATTGATCGATTGTTTGATGAAACTATTTTTATTTAAAATTCAAGTCGGGGATTGTTAGAAATGAATTTAAATAAAAAATATATTTTTTATTATTTTATGACCGTTATTTCATAAATTATGTAACTATCATTTTCATAATTATATGGTCGTTATTTTTATGATCGTTATTTTCATAATTATATGGCTGTTACTTTTATGATCATTATTTTCATAATTATGTGACCATTACTTTTATGACCGTTATTTTCATAATTATGTGACCATTACTTTTATGACCGTTATTTTCATAATTATGTATTCGTTATTTTTTAAACAGTTGTACGGTTTTTTATAGCAAAATCAAAGAAAAGAAAATTCAGAATTATTTTCTCAGATTTTCAAGCAACATAAATATTTAAAAGTGTAGTATTCCGGACTTCATCAATACAGTGAAAATCCGAGACAGAAAAAAGATTTTAGGCTGTTTTATCCTGGAGACGACAATATTGTGTTTGCTTGCACAAGTTTGGGTAGAGCCACAAAACGTCTTAAAGAAAATGACATAATACGCAACTTAACCCAAACAGTTCATTTCAAGTTATCGATAATATTGTTCTTACATAGTTTTTCACATATTTGTTCTAACAGTATGTATTTTAGCATAACATAAAAAAGGTTGTTACAAGAGTTGGTAGACTTGTTAAGGGTTGTTACATAGCTCCATTATATAACCTCATTTTATTTGCAAATAATCATGGCTTTACTTGTTGCACAATAAAAGTCAAACAACTCCAAATTTCTTACATTTTAATGATAGAAATATAGTTTAATAAAAAATTAAAGGGGTATTGAATTTAAGACATTGGAACCTTATTTGTTTCAATGAGATTATAACAAGAGAATAACATGTTCATACACTCCTTTGTTACAATATGTCCATATTACTCTTTCACAAAGGATTGTCTTCTCAGGCTTTGTTGAATAAGTCTCTTTTTGAGCTATTATACAAATGTAAGCTTGATTATTGTCATCTTAGAATTTTTTGATTTCTTTGCTACCCCTACCCTAGATCCTACTCTTCTTCTAAGCTAGACTTAAGGTTGGTACCCGACCATAGAAGGATTTAATTTCTTTGATCCAATCACAAGAATGATGTATGTTTCTCCACACGTGATTTTTAATGAAGATGATTTCCCTTATTTAACCCTTAGGTCATGTTTGGCTAAAATGAATATGATCAAAAATGAAATTATTTTCACACATTTTTACATTTGGTTGTATGATATGCGTAAAATGGAATGTAAACAATTTTTAAAAGGCATGAAATTATTATTCTACCATCCCTTTTAAGAATTGTTATTCTATTCTCTTCCCATTATTTTATAAATATATTATTCAAATTTTATCTTAAAATTTTAAACTCTAAACTATAAATATTAAAATCCTATAATCTTAAATCTTATACTTAAACCTAAAACCCTAAAATCTTAAACTCTAAATCTTAATTTTTTTTTTAATTTTTATTATGTAATATTCGATGTTGATATGTTGATCAATAATAGGACTTTTCATATATTAATACTTGATGTCATTTTGCAAATAATATGAAAAAAATAAATTATTTTTTTTTTCTTTTTTAAATTTTTTTTAAGATTAAGTAATAATTATTTAGAAAAATAATAATTTTTAATAATAAATTATTTTTTGATAAAAAAATTAACAATTAAATAATATTATTTAAACTTACATGTGGTATTAAGGTAATATAAAATATTTTTTTATTATATTTTAACTTTAAATTAAAAATTATAATATTGATTTCTTCTTTAATTTCAGTGATCAAATAAAATATCATAATAATAATAATATTTTCATTATATTCATTATCATTTAAGTTATTTTTTCATTCTATAAATCAAAAGTTACCTTAGTTCTTCTAAAAAACAATCACATTATCCAAACACTTCCTCATCCCACCACCCATCACCATTGCATTTTGTTCGGTTACCACAATCATGTGACCAAACCAAAACTATATATAATGTTGTACACAGATTGATGAATACTTTTATGTCTTCTACGGTTCATACGTACATGCTCTTAGAGGTGTAATATGAGTCAAAGCTATTCAGGTCCATCCAAGCTCAATTCAGTAGTAATCTAGGTCCTGTTCATCATTTTTTAAATATAACCAATAATATAATATTTCTTATTAATTATACTCAAATCTATGCAATTTTATAAATAAATTTATTTTAGTTTTTAATATAAGATTTTTCTTATCATAAATCATAAAGATACGAAGATTTTTTATTTTTTCTTCGTATTAATTGTATTTATATAAAAAAAATAAATTCTTAAGTTCAATATTTTTAAAACAAAAATGAAATAAATAAATAATATTAGGTTATTTTTAATTTTTCTTTTATAAATAACTTTAGATAAAGAAAGAAATAAGTTTGTTAATAGATTTTTCTTAATAGAATAGGTAATAGATAAATACTAAAATAATTTTGTAAATGAATTTTTTTATTTAATTTTTTAATATTAAAATAATTTTTTATTGATATTAAAAATTTTAAAATTGGTCTAATATTATTTTCTATCATTTTAATTTTAATTTTAATTTTATGTTTTAATAAATTAAAATTTTAAATCATATATAATGCATTTTAAAATTAATATTTTAAATAAAGGTTCTTAAAAACAATAAAATGGACTAGTGGATTGGACGGAGATTAACCTATAACTTAATAGACTCTATCATATCTAATGTACCAATCCAACAAATTATCTTTAAAAAAACTTAAATTAGATTAAACCAATCTCTATACACCACTAAATCTGCTCCTTCTTCTGTAACACCAACTTTGGGTGGTGAGTGTATAGCTAGTGGTAGTACTACTACTACTAATAACTCTGTCTCAATCGTACCTTACCTAATAATTTTTCTACCTCGTATATAAGTCCCAGCCTATATTACCTACTACTTCTCGTGAACATACTAATATAGATATATGTCATAACTTCAACCAGGTGCAGATTTATACATAATTCAGCAGGGATCCATGCCTATTTTAATTTTTGATAAAATTTTAAGCATAATATTTATAAAATTATAGATAAATTATATCTATCAATATAATTGTATTCTACTTAAATTTTAAATTTTTAACATTTAATAACTAAAAAACTCAATAATTGAAATAAATTTCTAATAAAATGTAATATACACAACATATTTTTCAATTAAAAACAATTAATAACTAAATATTAATTTTTATTGTGTATGTATGGTGTCCCTCCTAACTACAAATTCTTCCAAATCCGTCGCTGACTCTAACCCTCATATACTGAGTCCTCTCAATATTCACACTTCTGAGTCTTCTAATTCCTCTTCTCATTTTGTTTCTCACTCGTCATCTCCTTGTCTTCCTACCTTATCTAATAACTTCTCTACTTCAACAAATGGTTTTCCAATTGCTTTTGATTCTAATCCTCCTCTTCTATGTCCTGAAGGTATTAACCTCACTTTAAAGCAGCCTTCAGTTTCACAAGTACATAAACCTACATCTCCTAACAATACCCACCTTATGCAAACCTTTGTCAAGACGGGAACTTTTAAACCAAAAGCACTAAATGTGCCATTGATTTTAGCAGTTCCTTCCACAATAAAGGAGAACATGCAACATAAAGAGTGGATTAAAGCCAATGGAAAGGAGTCTGACGCTCTATTAAGAAATAGGACATGGAAATTCGTCCCTCATCGAAGAATGGTAAGATCATCAGCAGTAAATGGGTGTTTGCTGTTAAAATGAAGCCTGGCAGGTCTCTTGAGTGATACAATAACAGGTTAGTAGCCAAAGGGCTCTTGCAAACTGAAGGCTTGGATTATAGTGAGACATTCCCCGCTGTTGTCAAACCAACAACCATTAAAGTTGTATTAACTTTAAAAGGTGGATGGTAAGACAACTATATGTGAATAATGCATTTTTAAATGTCTATTTTAGAGGAAAAAGTGTATATCTATCAATTGAAAGATTTGTAAGTAAAAAGTTTTCTAATTATGTTTGCAAATTGAAGAAGGAATTATATGGTTTGAAACAATCTCTTAAAGTATGGTATACTAAACTGAGCACATGTTTAATGTCCTAGGGTTTTCAAAATTCTCAAGGTGGTACTTCTATGATGTTGTATAATGATGGCACTGGGATGGTAGTCATGCTAATTTATGTAGATGAAATATTAGTTACTGGTTCAGATAATGTGTTTGTGCAAGAATGATTACAAAGTCAAATACATAATTTATCTTGAAGGACTTAAGGGAGTTAAATTACTTCTTAGGAATTAAGGTTACTAAGTTAGAGGGATGTTTTCACCTCAGTCAACAGAAGTATATAGCTTAATTGTTGGATAAAGTTCAGCTAATGGAATCTAAGTCTGCAGCAACTCCATTAGCTCCGAGGAAGACATTGTTTAAGTATGATGAGCAACCTCTTCTTGATGCAGGGCTTTATATGTCAGTTGTTTGAACCTTACAATGTTACTACATATTGCTTAAGCTTTGTAAGTTTTTATATTGAGCGGTACAAAATTATAAGTACACGTACTTTTACAATAAAGTGATAAGAAGAGTATCGTCTTCAGGAATTTGTAACTTATTTTTAATAAATATCAAAATTATATTAATCTCAATTTTATCTAAAGAAGTTACTAAGGTTGTTGTAATTGAAATTCAAAATAAAATTAATTTAAAGAAAATACACCAAAGAAAATAAAGATATTATTCAAAGATTAAATTAATGGGAATAAAATTTCTAGAAAATCGATTTCACTTGATCCCTCACTATTTTTATTTATCTACCTAATTGAATTTAATTATCTTTATTTGTTAACAATCTCCAAAAAAAATATCAAAAACCCTATTTCGATAGTCAATTAAAAACATTTTTGTTCATTAATTTACACAAAAATATACAATTTAATAAAACAAGAAAGTATTAAGACCAATGATTTTAATACTACACAAGTCTATACAAATATTTCGATTTCTATTTTTACTTATGTCAAAATATTTCATATCTATCTTATAATTTTATTTTTCGATAGTAAATCATAAGATTAAATCATCTAATTAATAGCCAATTAATTAGAAGAAATAAACTCAAAATGAATCAGATAAACATGAAGAGAAATAATTTAAATTAACAAAAAAAATTAAATATAATTAGGAATTAAATTGTATTTTTTTCTTAAAATAAAGTTAACATAAATAAATTCATGTAATTCAAAGAAAAGTGGTTCGTAAAAAAAATGTTTATGCTTTAATCTTTTCGCTTTTCTCTTTCCAACGTTTTTCGTATATAAACTCTTAAGCATCCTCGTATATATATATATATAATAACTGCCCGATCATATATATAAATTTAAATTTCAAAAAATTTTAGATGATATATTTTTAAAATTTTAGATCTTTATTATCTTCAAATCTACGATAAAATTTAAATAATAATAATAAAATTAAAAAATATAATAAATTAAGTTAGACAAGTTATTATACATTATTATATTAAGTCATGCAAGTTATCATACATTATCCAAAGGATGCTCGTTGAAAATCTCTAAAGAGATTACATAGATATTGAGGGGAACAATTAGATATGAAATGTTGTTGCAAAGACATGAAGTTTTATCACTTATGGTCTATATTGATTGATGTAGACTAAGCTACTTGCTCAGGTGATAAGATAAGCATTGGAAATTTGTGCATTTTCTTGGGACATTCCTTGATGTCTTGGAGTTTTGATGGGTGTTAAAACGCATCAAGTCTCAGCGCGCGCGCGCACAAAGAAGAGACAGAGAAGAGAGAAGAGGTATATGGCTCCAACCCAGAGCCACGATCTAGTTCGAAGGAGGAGGAGAACACTCTAATCTGTTAGGAAGGACCATTCAAGCCGTTAGAAGAATCTTTGACGGGTGTGAAGGGCACGAAGGTAGGCTCATACCATTCCTGCTATTTTTTTGTTATGATCCAACTGATTTCTATTAATCTATGTAATTTCCCTTCAATAAATCTGATTTGTAAGGCTATATAAAGGGCTAAGGAATCCAGAGAAAGTTAATGAGAATCAAAGCTTATTTTTCCCTCTCTACGTGTCATCTTCTTCCTCAGCTCTGTTCCTAAATTTAAAAATCCTAATAGTGGTATCAAAGCCATGGACACCAAGGGTAAATCCAACGCTGAGTTTCGCAGCGAAGTAATGGAAACCCTAGCAAGGCATGAATCATGCTTTGATCAGATGGGCATAACCTTACAGGCTGTGCTCACTGAGTTACAAGGACTTCACGCCACACAAAATTTACCTTAAGAAAACCCGTTCGCACGAGAAGAAAACCCATGCCCAAATGGTGGGTTCAAAAACCCTAATGAGCCACCATATTCTCGCTTTAGGCTATCATTTCCTACCTTTGTAGGGGAAGAACCCACTGGATGAATATACAAAGCCGAGCAATACTTTGAATTCACAAATACTACACCAAAACAACGAGTGCAGTTGGCATCATTTCATTTGGATGGTATTGCCTTACAGTGGCATAGATGGATCACCAAGTTCCATGGACCATTCACTTGGGAGGAATTCATCCAAGCTATGCAGCTGAGATTTGGCCCAACTGATTATGAAGATCACTCTGAAACCCTAACCAGACTCAAACATACCTCAAGCGTAGCTACTTATCAGGAAACATTTGAGAAACTCTCTCACAGAGTGGATGGTCTTCCAGAAGAATTTTTGATAGGCTATTTCATCGCTAGATTAAGAGATGAGATCAGAATTGAAGTAAAAATTAAGAAGCCACGAACGTTGGCTGAAGCTATAGGGGTGGCAAGATTGATTGAAGAAAATAATCTACTCCAGAGGAAGGCCATTCAATATCCACAATACCCAACATCCTCTGTGAGAGCAAGGACCTCTACTAACCCTACTATTGGTGTGTTAGGACCCCCTTCCCAACAAAGAACCAACTCAGCACCAATTGCCTCAGCTACTACCTTTCGTCGCATCACTAATTAGGAGGCACGTGAGCGTCGAGATAAAGGGCTATGCTACTACTATGATGAGAAGTTCATAGCTGGCCACCGTTGTGCACGTCCACAACTGTTTATGATAGAAGAGATGGAACAAAATCTCTCAAGAAACTCTGAAGAAAAGTTGGAACAAGAATTACCAGAGGTAATGCCTGAAATCTCATTTCATGCTATAGCAGGAGTTGAACATCCTCAAACCATACGGGTAATGGGGCAATTAAAAAAAAGAGTGCTAGTGCTGATTGACGGAAGAAGTACTCACAATTTCATTGATCAAGCTTTTACTCTCCAATATGGAATAACTATCACCAAGGGAAAGAAGCTAGAAGTAATGGTGGCCAATCGTGAGAAGGTGGAATGCGCAGGGCAATGCTGCAACCTTAGCCTTACCATACAAGGGTATTAGGTAACTGTAGATTTCTATGTCCTTCCTATTGCAGCATGACAACTGGTTTTAGGTGTCCAATGGCTTGAGACTTTGGGTCCTATCGAGATGGACTATAAGAAGCTAACCATTAGTTTCCAGGAGAAAGATACTTCTCATAAGCTTCAAGGATTAGGGCACACAAACATTACAGCCCTAACCTGTAAGGAAGCCCATAGCTTGCCAGATACAAGGTTGTTCCTCTAGATACTTTCCAATAAACCCTCGGGAGAACAAACTAGAACTCATTCCCCTGAGATAAGTGAAATATTGGTTACATTCCCTCAAATGTTTGAACCCTCCACTAGTCTTCCTCCTAAACGATTACATGATCACTATATTCCTCTGCAACCAAGAACAGGACCAGTAAATGTAAGACCCTACCGTTACCCTTACTTCCAAAAAACTGAGATAGAAAAAATGGTATCAGAACTCCTACACTCCAACTTGATTAGACCAAGCAACAGCCCCTTCTCGTCACCAGTATTGTTAGTAAGAAAAATTGATGGAACTTGGAGATTTTGCGTGGATTACATATCTCTGAATTCCATTACTATCAAAGACAAATACCCTATACCGATCATAGACGAGTTATTGGATGAATTGCATGGAGCCAGGGTCTACTCCAAACTGGATCTTCGATCAGGGTTCGTGAAGAAGATACCCCAAAAATAGCATTTTGGACACATGAAGGCCACTATGAGTTCCTTGTGATGCCTTTTGGCCTCACTAATGCCCCAACCACCTTTCAAAGTTTAATGAATGATCTTTTTATACCTTACCTCAGGAAGTTTATATTGGTTTTCTTTAATGACATTTTAGTGTATTCTCAGTCATGGGAGGATCATACACTACATCTACAAACTATTTTGCAGGTGTTAGCAACTAACAGTTTAATTGTTAAACCTTCCAAATTCCATTTTGGTGTATTGTAGGTAGAATACCTAGGGCACCTGATATCAGAACAAGGGGTTGTCGTGGATCCTGTAAAAATTTGAGTTGTTATGGAATGGCCAACCCCAACCACAGCAAATGGGGTTAGAGGGTTCCTAGGATTGGCTGGCTATTACAGAAAATTTATTAGGCAATTTGGTGGGATAACAACACCTCTCACCTCCCTACTAGGAAAGGAAGGGTTTCAGTGGAATGAGGCTGCAGCTCAGGCCTTTCAAAAATTGAAAGAAGCACTGACTTCCCCTCATGTTCTAAGGTTACCTAACTTCATTCAGCCCTTTATCGTTGAATGTGATGCTAGTGGCATAAGGCTAGGAGCAGTTTTGACCCAGGAAAACCGTCCAGTGGCTTATTACAACGCTATCCTCAAGGGGTCAGCTTTGGCTCTGTCAACTTATGAAAGGGAAATTTTGGCTGTGGTGAAAGCTATCAAGTTGTGGTGCCCCTATCTGTTAGGAAAACCTTTCATCATGCACACAGATCAGCGAAGCCTTAAATACCTTTTAGAGCAAAGGATTACCACCCTAGCTCAAGCAAGGTGGTTACCTAAGCTGCTCGGGTATGACTATCAGATTGAATACAAGAAGGGCTCAGAGAATCAGACAGCAGATTCATTGTCAAAAAGGGTGGAATTTTAATTGATCTCCATCTCGCAACCCCAGGCAGCCTGGTGGTCTAGCCTCCAAAAAGAAGTCCAACAAGCACCATTTTATGAGAAACTGCAAGCCAGAATCTCCACGGGGGGGACACATTTTTTTTTTCAACGTGATGGGGTTTGGTTAAAAAAACAAGGTTTATCTAAACCCACAGTCCTCCCTAATTCCTCAACTTATGGTTGAATTTCACTCATCACCAACAGTAGGGCACTTCGGATTCCACAAAACACTTTCCCACATCAAACAAAATTTTATCTGGCCCAATATGCAGCAAGGTGTGAAAAGATTCCTACGTTCATGTGATATATGTCAAAGGTGTAAGTATGACTGTATGAAACCAGTTGGATTACTGCAGCCCCTACCAATTCCTGATAAAATCTGGACAGATATCTCAATGGATTTCATAGAAGGGTTGCCTCCTTCCAAAGGGCATACAGTGATTATGGTGGTAGTGGATCGCTTGACCAAATATGCCCACTTCATAGCTTTGAGACATCCTTTCACTGCCCTAACTGTTGCTAAGGCTTTTGTGGCAAACATAGTACTTTTACATGACATTCCTACTTCAATAGTCAATGACAGAGATAAAATATTTGTAAGTTCCTTCTGAAAAGCCCTATTCAAACTACAGGATACTAAGCTATGTATGAGTTTAAGTTACCACCCTCAAACCGATGGGCAGAAAGAAGTAGTCAACCGCACCTTGGAACAATATCTACGTTGTTTTATTGGAGAACAGCCAAGCCAATGGATGGAATGGTTGCCTTGGGCAGAATATAGTTATAATACATCGACACATTCTTCCACAAGAATGACACCCTTTGAGGCAGTTTATGGCCACCCACCCCCTCGTTTATTGGCCTACATTCCTGGCACTTCCAAAGTTCAGTTTGTGGATGAATGCTTGCGCGATAGGGATACCATTTTGCGTGATCTACGCCACCATCTCATGATAGCTCAGAACCGTATGAAGTGTCACGCTGATCAACAACGTAGAGAAGTATCCTTTACAGTAGAAGATTATGTATACCTCTGCCTTCAACCATATAGACAAACATATGTGGCTTTCCGAGCTGCCATAAAGTTAACTCCACGTTTCTATGGGCCTTACAAAATCACAGCACAAATTAGGGCAATAGCATATAGGCTGGAATTGCCTCCTGATTCTCAGATACACAATGTCTTTCATGTTAGTCGGCTCAAGAGACACTTGGGGCATTACACACCACCCCTCGCGATCCTACCTCCTATCTCAGATAATTCTACAATGCTTCCTCAACCTGAGTTTGTCTTGGACCAAAGAGTGATCAAAAAGGGTAATTACCGACCAAAACCAGAAATTTTAGTGAAATGGGCTGGAGCATCGATAGAGGATGCTACTTGGGAAAACGAATGGCGTTTTTCTAAGACATATCCATCCTTCATCCTTGAGGACAAGGATTCTCAGGCAAGGAGGAGTTGATGGGTGCTAAAACGTACCAAGCCCCAGCGCGTGCACACAAACAAGAGAGAAGAGGCATATGGCTCCAACCCAGAGCCACAATCGAGCTCGGAGGAGGAGGAGAACACTCTAATCTGTTAGGAATGACCACTCAAGCCGTTAGAAGAATCTCTGACAGGTGTGAAGGGCGCGAAGGTAGGCTCATACCATTCCCGCTATTTTTCTGTTACGATCTAACTGATTTCTGTTAATCTATATAATTTTCCTTCAATAAATCTGATCTGTAAGGCTATATAAAGGGCCAAGGAATCCAGAGAAATTTAATGAGAATCAAAGCTTATTTTTCCTTCTCTGCGTGTCATCTTCTTCCTCAACTCTGTTCCTAAATTAAAAAACCCTAACAAGTTCTAGAAGGCATCGAGTGGTTTCAAGATCTTCTATAGAAACAAAATTTAGGTCCTTGGCCTTGATAATCATTGAGTTATGTATAATGTCACCTTCTACCCTGTACTGTTTTGTGATAATCAAAGAGTTTTTGTTTTAACTAAACACTCAGTATTTTATCGAAGATCGAAGCATGTGGAGATAGACTTCAATTTTATAAGGGAATGAGTTCTAAGTGGAGAGATGTATATATAGAGTATATTTCGTCTTAGGAACAACCATAAGATATTATGAATAAATCACTTAGTGCTTCAAAATTTTCCGAGCTGCAAACCAAGCTCATTGTTATCAGTAAAGACATGAATTTGATGGAAGATATTAAGTATTCTACGTCTAATCTAGTATATATAGACTAAGAACCTAGATGATGTGTCATTTCTATTAAAGAGTGTTAATGTAGTCCACATTATATATTGTAAGGATGTAGGCATTTTAACATAGCATAGAAAAGGTTGTAATAAGAGCTAATGGACTCGTCGTGTAGCAAAAATAAAATAAAATGAAAGAGCAAATAGACTTGTTAAGGGTTGTTACATAGCTCCAGTATATAACCTCTAATATCTGTGTATAATCACTATGATTAATACAATTTATTTTCTCTATTCTATCGTTCTTGTTATCACTTGTCTTGTTTATAAAATTTCTTACTGTTTTTGAATTTTATAATAATCAATTTCAATTGAACTCCGAATGTATTTGAGAGAAAGGTTGAGGATAATACTAGTGTTGTTAATTGTTACTTAAATATAGTGACTATATATCATCGACTAATCATATAATGTGTTTTTTTATCATCTTTTCTTGTTAATTTAAATTATTTTTATTTTGATTATAATTAATTATAATTATAAGTTAGTAAAAATACAAAAATAAAGCCATATTGTAAAATTGTTAACAATATGAGAAGGAAGGGAACTATGGGTATAAGGTGGGATGTCCATATACCAATAATAAAAATTGATGTTTTACATTGATTTAAAATAATATTTAATGTAAATGTAAATAACATTAGGAGTTTAAGTACACCACCTGGCACCCCAACTTAAAAATTTTGGATCCATCCGTAAACACGAACATGGTAAACAAACTATAAATTAAGATTTGTTAAATAAAAATTTCATTTAATTTTTTCTCACGGCTTGTAATCCTACCTCTTTTTTAACACCTAAGCTTTTCAATTGTTAATTTCCCATCTTCTCTCGAACAAACTCTTTTTTTTTTCTTTTTTTTAAGAAATCATTTAGTTTTTTTCTTCACAATACACTACTACAAAAAGGGGTATTAAAATCGATTTTTGGAAAAAATCGATTTATAATAAATTTAAAATCGATTCGGTATAAAATCGATGCTATCTACGTAAGACGTAGCGTCGATTAACACGTAGAACCGACGTTACACACGTAAATAAATTCTTTTATTTTCTTTCTTCTCTAGACAAAAACTATTTCAAACGTTACATAACTCTCAAAAACTCAAAACCTCTTTTACTTCTCCTCCACTTTTTTTCATTTTTTGGCCACCTACGATCACCATTTCCAATACCGGTTAGTGGGTTTTCTTCCTCTTTAACTAATCTTTTAGATCTCCTTTTTTTTTTGAACAAAATACTCAAAAAATTTATAGTCATTTCTCACTTACAAAATACTATTTTTTCTTCATTTCCTTTATTTTGTCACTTCATTTACTCTTGTAAGTATTTCTATTAATTTTACTCACTTACTGTTCATATTTTTTCTGTTATTATGTGTTGTTATTTATGTGTATAAATTTTTGTATTATATATGTAGGTTTGTATTATAACATCAGGAGAAAAATACACAATGGTAATTTTTTTACTATTAATTAATATCTTATTTTTTAATTATTTATATTATTTAAACTATTAGTTAAATAGATTTTTTTCTGCTGTTATTTAGATTTTTTTCTGCTGTTATTTAGTGATCGAATACATGTTTAATTTGAGTATAATAAAAAATATGTAAATTTTAAATCATTTTATTTAAAGTCCATTTTTAACCGATTTTAATACTCGTTTTTGTAGTAGTGGTAAATATATATGTTACAAAATTTTAATAATAATAAGGAAACTATTAATTTTAAACCTTATTTAAATAGTTACTAAAATTTTAAACGTAGGATTTAGTTGTGAACTTTTTAAAATTTCACATATGGATTGTTGAATTTTTATACTATATAATTTTATCTTTTAAGTTTTTAAAATTTTATGTCTAAATTTTATTTAATAATAAAATTAAAATATGTATAAAATTTTAAAAATTTATGAATTAAATTATAAGATTAAAAGTTTAAAAATTAACTATTTTTAATAAACTTAAACTTAATAATAATTATTATTGTTACTTTAAAATAGAATTAGTACACAGTTCTTTTATCAAACGTAATCAATCACGTGTCTGTCGCAAAAGGAAACGTGATAGCAAGTCTTGTAACTATTATATTAACTGTTACATGTCAATTTAACAAAAAAAAAACAAAAGAACTGTTAGATGTCAATTGTACTGACTACAACATAACCAGCGTAATTTACACGTGATTGATCATGAAATAAAAGCGTCTGTCTCATACGTTCTCGTCCTTTACGTAGGCATCCAATATATATCATTTTTTATAATTAAATTATGAACGTGTATATATATATATATATAATCATTTTCTAATTTCTTATTTAACATATCATTATATATCATATAATTTATTAATATTTAAAGAATCATCTCATCTTTCCTTTTTCTTTTTCATAATATTTAGTTGTCTTTCTTGACTTTGTTTGATATTATAGAGAAATTTTTTTCTAATAAATTTTTCTCACTTTTTTAATTTTATAAATAATTTATAGTGTAACTTTTTCTTTACTTAAATTTACTATATATTTTATGTTTTATTTTATTATCTTATTTTATATATATATGATATTTTTGAATTAATTTTTATTATAATTTAAATTTAAAAAAATTTAAATTAAATTTTATTAAATATTTGATTAAGTTGAAAAATGAGACGAGTTAATAAGTTAAGAAACTAAAAATCAAGCTAAAATAATTTTTAAAGATAATTGTAATAATTTAATATATTTTTATAATTATTTTGATTTATATGAACATAAATATATATATTTTAAAAATATATAAAGAATACTATATATGTGATGTAATTTTTTTTTTAAAGTCTCTTTCAGCATTAAAGTCACTGGTCCACAAAAAGTTGGTCGGTGAGTCGGTGACACAAGACAGGTAAGATAGTCGCTTGCGGCATCCCACACGTCCTGATCTTTCATTTTTCATGTGTTTTTAATATCTACCATTAAAATATGAAAAATGTTTTTATTTTTATTAATACAATAACGCTTGCATTATTGCATATTATAAAATAATTTATCATATATTAATAAAGTGTTGAAAATATGTATTACAAAGTCTGGTATTACTTAAATATTAATAATATTTTTATTTATTTTTAAATTCAACAATTCTTAAATAAAATTATTTTTTCTTAATAAATAATAAAAATATAATTAAAATTAAAATTAATTCATTTAAATATCTTAAATGTGAAATTTATCAAATTAAAACTAATAATATTTATTAATACATGAAAAAACAAAAATTTTATTATTTTAATTAATATATTGAATATTTTTAAAAATAATTGAAATTTAGTATCATCTTTAATCTTTTGAGATATTAAATACAATGCATCTAAAGAAAAATATAGATTTTTAACTAAACATAAGCAGATCAAGCATATGTGTTTAAATCATTATATATTTAGATAAAAAAATTATTCTAAAATAAAATCTAAATAAATAAACATAAAAATACATTTTTATTCGAAACAATGGAAGAAAAAAATAAAAAAAAAGTTAATTTAAGAAGAACAATTTCTATCGAATGAGATCGCTTCAGAAAGTAAAAGTAGATTTACTTTGAAGGTCTTTCAAAAAATTTGTTCAGACTGTAAGGTGAAAAATAAGAGGAAGATGAATGTAAAAGGTTTAATGTGTGAATCTTTATGAGTGATCATCTATTTATAATATATTTATGGATATATGTCTCAGTTATATAAAATGTATATGTAATTACGTGTTAGTAGAACATAATCAACTTAAAGTATAATGTGTCAGAGATCCAAATTAAGTTTTACTCGTATTGTTCACAAGTTCGTGCTGTTATTGGGCTTGGTCTGTATAAGGTTCGAGCTACAATTAGGATCAGTCTGTCCCATGGGTGAGATATTTAGGATACTTCATCTTTCGTCTTGAACTAAACTTGGTTTAGGTAGTTTACAAATTCCGATCTTTAAGTCAATTCGGATGTCCAAACATCAATAGCTCATATGGTATCAACTTGTTTCCCAAGATCTACTTAAAAACTAGATCTTGGGTTCGAGAGCTAAAAAACGAAACAAACACATGTCAAGAATAGACCGTACTGACTAATAAGGAACTAGGCATGGTTAAAACAAAATTCAATATTAATAAGTGATTTAATGCATATAAAATATTATATGTACATAAAATTATTTTAAGAGTATATATTGCATATATTTTTTTTTCAAAGTGGATATATATTGTATGCTTTGATGTCTCTATTTTTTTATAATTTTCACGTTTATCAATATTATCTCTTATTAGTACTAAGTGGAAGGAAATTTTATAAATTTTTACTTTAAAAACAAAATCAAATTACAAATCTTTATAATTATACTAAATTTATAACGTACAATAAATATATATTATATTTATATTTCACTTAACGAGATAATTCGCCAAACTTTATTAACACAGAGGAAAGATTTGTTTTGAGACGCCACTTTAAGTATGAACGGTAAATAAACTTTGTTATTTATTTAGTTTACTTAATTTATCGACACAATATTATATTTTTAGTATTATTTATTGTTTAAAACAAAGTTTAACTTATAAAATTAATGTACCAATTTATAAAATAAAAATATATATAAGAAAGAACATATATTAATAAAATAATAAAAAATAAAATTCTTAAAATTTATAATTAATTATAAAAAAACACTATTTGTGTTAATTTTATATATTTTTCTATTAAAAAAGAGTCTAATATATTATTTTATTTTAAATGTCATCAAATTAGATATCAAGTCAATTGACATTATCATTTATATTTTTTAATATTAAATATCGTTTAATTAGATCTGATTTAATATTATTGAAATGTTATTTCTGTTATTATAAATTTTAGAGGTATTATTTTTTATAATTTTTTAAAAATATTTTCATTTCTTACTATTTTCTTTCTAAGCTCGTTTGTTAGCCTGTTACTAATACATTTATAAAGATTTGTTATTTATGATCTAAGGAAATTGTTTAATTTTTCAATGGAAAAGGTACCATTCATTTGCTTTTGAAAAAAAAACAAACTTTGATCAAGTAATTTTAATTGAGATATATCGAAAGAAATTTGATTTTTTTAAAATTACTATTTTATTGTATTTTCTTTCAAGTAGATGTTTAAAGTTCACCTAATTTTTTAAAAAATAAGCATAGAAAATTACTAAACTTAGAATGACATTTTAATATATTTTCCATTACAAATAATGTGAATTTAAATAAAAATTGATTAAAAAATTTAATATTTTTATAATTATGTGACAGTTATTTTCATAATTATGTGAATGTTCATCTTTTTAAGCTATAACAAGAGGAACATAACTCTCATTTTAAAACACACAACTTAACAACTTAAAAAAATGGTTCTAAAGTTCCTCGTAGCAAAACCAAAGAAAAGAAAATTTAAAATTATTTTTTCAGTTTTCCGAGCAACATAAATATTTTAAAGGTGTAGCATTTCAGACTTTAAAGTGCAATGAAACTCCGAGACAGAAAAAAGATTTTGAGCTATTTGATCTTGGGGACGACGAGGTTGTGTTTGCTTGCACAAGTTTGGGTAGAGCCGCGAAACGTCTTAAAGAGAGTTACCTAGTCCGTGACTCAACTCAAGCAATTTATTTCAGTATATTGGTAATATTGTTCTTACATTATTTTTCTATATTTGTTCCAACAAAAAATGTTATTTTTCTTAATCATGAAAAAAGTCGCTTCTGTTCTTACTACTAAAAAACCAACACTGTCTAATCCTCTTAGTGAAACTACAACAAAGGATTTAGACACTTAGATGAAAAATGATTTTCTATGTAAAAAAATTATTCTTAATGGATTAGCTGATGACTTGAATAGCTATTATAATTCTAATAAGTCTGCTAAGAAAATTTGAGATGCACTTCAAAAGAAGTACAACACTGAGGAAGTTGGAACAAAGAAGTATGTTATCAATAGATACATGAAGTACCAAATGGTTGATGGCAAATCTGTGGAAACTCAATCACACAAACTGCAGAAGATAACATATGAAATAACTTTTGAAGGTATGGCTTTAGATGAACAATTTCAAGTTGTTGTTATTATACATAAATTACCTCATGCATGGAAAGATTTTAAGAATGCACTTAGACATAAAACTAAAGAAATTTCTTTAGAAAGTCTTATAACCCGTCTAAGAATAGAAGAAGAAGCTTGAAAACCAAATCAAAGAGATAAAGTACTCGTTTTCTCAAACAATAGTACCAATAAGAAATCCTCCTCTGTAATTCTGAAACTTAAAGGAAGAAACATGAAAACTTAGAGTCATAATAATAACCATAACCATAACCTTTAAAATAGAAATAGAAATTATATTCCATAGAATTGACTTGAACCCCTCTCAAGAAATAACACATTCATGTGTTATAGTTATAAGAGGCCTGGCCACTTGGCTAGGAACTACCAGAATAGGAATCGTCCTACCCTGCATGTGAACTTTACCGCAGATCAACTTATTGCTATGATATATGAAATCAATTTTATTGGTGGATCTGAGGGGTGGTGGGTGGACATTGGTGCTTCTCTACATGTTTGCTATGATAAAGACATATTCAAGTCCTATTCTGTGTCTGAGAATAAGAAAGTTTTGCTAGGCGACTCCCACTCCACTCAAGTTGTTGGTATTGGTAAGGTGGAATTGAAGTTTACCTCTAGAAAGATTGTCATCTTGAAGAATGTCCTGCATACTCCAAAGATGAGAAATAACTTAGTTTCAGGCAATCTTCTTAACAAAGCTGAATTTACTCAAACTATAGGGGCTAATGTACAATAACTAAAAATAATATTTTTGTTGGGAAAGGGTATGCCACTGATGGCATGTTTAAATTGAACGTTAAAATTATTAAAGCTTCTTCTTCTGCTTATATGTTGAGTTCTTTTAATATTTGGCATGTTATCATGTTAATAAACGCATAATCAAAAACATGAGTACCTTAGAACTAATTCCTAAACTATCTTTGAATGATTTTGAAAAATGTAACTTTTGTAGTCAAGCTAAAATAACCAAAACTTAACATAAGTCAGTAGTTAGAGAATCTGAACCTTTAGACTTAATACACTCTAACATATGTGAACTTGATGAAAATTTAACAAGAAATAGAAAACGTTATTTTTTAACTTTTATTGATAACTGTTCAAATTATACTTATGTATATCTAATGAAAAATAAAAGTGAAGCATTTGACATGTTTAAAATATTAATGATTGAAATTGAAAATCAACTTAACAGAAAAATAAAAAAGTTTCGAAGTGATAGAGACACTAAATATGATTCCGATATTTTCAATGATTTTTATAAAACTCATATGATCATTCATGAAAAAACCGCACTTTATTCTCCTGAAATGAATGACAAAATTGAAAGAAAAAATAGAACTTTTATTGAATGAGTTGTTGTAATTTTATTAAACTCTGGTGCTGCTTTCCATTGGTGGGGATAAATTTTATTAACTGTTTTCTATGTGCTAAATAAAGTGTCTAAATTTACTAGTAAAATTTTACCATATGAAATTTTGAAAAATAAGAAACCTAACTTAACTTATTTTAAAACTTAGGGTTCTTTAGCCTATGTTAGGATCCTTATCCTAAAAGAAATAAACTTGCTAATAGAGCATATGACTATGTGTTCATAAGATATGATGTGAATAGTAATGCTTATAAATTCTATGACTTAAATGATCATATAGTTATAGAATCAAATGATACTGACTTCTATCAAAATAAGTTTCTCTTTAAATTGAAAAATAGTCGGGGCTTGTCTTCTAATAGTTTACCCATAACTAGGACTAGTGAACAAAATAAGGAATTAAACATTGATATTAGGATAAGTAAACGAGTTCAAGCCCTTAAGGATTTTGGGTCTGATTTTTATGCTTATACCTTAGAGGAAGATCCTCACACTCTTCAAGAAGCCTTATCTTCTTTAGATGCCAACTTGTGGAAAGAAGCCATAAATGATGAAATGGACCCTCTTGAGTATAATAGAACATGACATTTAGTTGACTTACCTCCTGGTTGCAAAACCATAGGATGTAAATGGATACTAAAGAAGAAATTAAAACCTGATAGTACTATTGAAAAGTACAAACCTCCTCTTGTAGTCAAAGGGTATAGGTAAAGGGAAGATGTAGAATTCTTTGATACTTTTTCACCAGTCACACGAATAACTTCCATACATGTACTTTTCTCTCTTATTGCTATCCATGATTTAGTAATGCACCAAATGGATGTTAAAAATGTTTTCTTAAATGGTGACTTAGAAGAAGAAATTTATATGAACCAACCTGAAGGCTTTGTTATCCTAGGTCAATAAAATAAAGTTTATAAACTAGATAAACCTTTTTATAGTCTAAAACAAGCACCTAAGAAATGACATAAAAAATTTGATAATCAAATTATCTCACATGGATTCAAAATGAATGAAAGTGACAAATGCATTTATTATAAATCAGAAAATGACATTTGCACTATTATATGTTCATATGTGCATTACATGCTTATTTTGGGTCAAATATTCATGTTATGAATAATGTAAAAACTTTGTTATGTGCTAACTTTCATATGAATGATTTCAAAGAAATTAGTGTAATCCTTGTTATAAAGATTATTAGGTTTGAAAAGGAAATTTCTCTAGATCAATCTCATTACACTAAGAAGATCTTAAAGAAATATAATTACTTTAACTACAAACCTGCATGTACTCCTTATAATCCTAGTGTAAAGTTATTCTAGAACACTAGAGACGGTGTTAGACAAACTAAGTATGTGAGAATCATTGGTAGCTTACGTTATGCTACTAACTACACTAGACCATACATAGCTTATGTTGTGGGACTACTATGTAAGTTTACCAATAGACCTAGTATAGAGCATTAGAATGCTATTGAAAGGGTCATGAGATACCTTAAGAGAATTATGAACCTTGGATTACATTATAAAAAATTTCCCGTTGTTTTAGAAGGATACAGTGATGTTAATTGGAACACTCTATCAAAAGACTTCAAAGCAACTAGCGGTTATATATTTTACATTATTGGTGGAACTATTTCTTGGAAGTCTAAGAAACACTACTACAAAAAGGGGTATTTAAGTCACTATGTAAAGTCAATTTTTGAAAAAAATTGACTTATAATGAATTTATAAGTCAATTCGGTGTAGAATCGAAACTATCCACGTAGGACGTAGCGTCGGTTTTACACCGAACAGACGCTACACATGTGGATAGCATCGATTCACCATGTCAACTGACACTACATCCTACGTGTATTTTTTAAATTAAAAAATGCAGCTTATAATTGAAATTTTTTTTAGGTACAATGTTTTTTAGGTCAATTATTATTTTATTTAACTCTTTAAAATTTAAGTTGGATATATATAATATAATTTTATTTTTCTAGACAATTGGTTTTTAAAATTATATAATTTTGTGTATTTGTTTGAATATTTAAATTTATTTATGTACATACAGTATATCTTTATTTAATTTTGTGTTTTTATTTAGATATTATTTTAAAATTATTATTTTTTCTTTTTCTATAGTACATATATATAAGAGTTCAAATAAAATAATAATTGATAAAAAAATTTCAATTTTAAATTGCGTGGATAACATCAATTGACGTGGCGAACCGACACTAACCATGCGTTATTACCGTTCTTCTCTCTTCTTCCAATAGAATTCCAAAAATTTCTCATTTATCTTCCCCCTTCTCCCAAAACTGAGCTCACCCACCATTCTTTCTCAATTTTCAGCCACCTCCGACCACCATTTCCAACGTCATTTTGTGCGTTATATTCCTTTTCTCATTATCTTTCAGATCATTTATTTTTTTTAGAGAAATACTCAAAAAATTTATACCAATTTTCTCACTTATTCTCATTTACAAAACATCTATTTCTTCTTTATTTCCTTCATTTAGTCACTTCATTTACTCTTGTAAGCATTTCTATTAATTTTTTTACTTATTATTTAATTTGTTTTATTTTTTATATAAATTTTTAATTTATGTATGTTTTGTATTAAGTTTGTTATTATATATGTTTGGCTTATTTTCTGTGGAAATAATATTTACATTCAAACCAATGACTCTTCAATTATTCTATGAATGTACAATGTGAAGGCAAAATATGGTTTTTCTGACAAGGGATTCACAGAATTACTAAATCTACTAGTCGATATGTTTCCTGAGGGTATTGAATTGCCATCTTCAATGTACGAAGTGAAGAAATCTCTTAGTCGATTTGGCATGGAATATCATAATTAGATGATTGTCTGATGTGTAAAGAATTGAGATGGAAGCATGGTACAAATGAAATTAAGAATCCTACACATAAGTTGTTCTTAGAACGTCACATGATCCAAGTAGATAACCCTATGCTTGGTGGAAGTAAGAAATTGTTTATTGATCGCACTCGATGGGAAAAAGCACACCAAATCATTTTGCTAAATAATAATGAGGCACAATCGTACATAAAGTAAGTGATGTTCAACCTTTCCATTTATGCAAAAATCATTTTTTATTTAACTATTAATGATTATATATACTTCATATATCTTTAATAACATTACAGGATACATTTAAACTTATTGAAGATCGATCCTCGTTATAAAAAAGAGAGGAGAAAAACGATTGTATGATGAACATAAGCGAGAGTTTATTAATTGGTTTCACATCCATGTAAGTGTCACAAAAACAAATTCATGCATGTATGTTCCTAGATCTATGTAATGTTTTAAAACTTTGCTTTAAACACATTTCATGTTTTTGTATACATAGATTCGAGATGAACTCAAGAAACTCAATCAAAAAATATCAGAAAGTTTATAATGGCTTGCACATGGGCCAAAATTTAATGTCAAATCATTTTCTAGTTTCACAATAAATGGATCGAGGTTTACGACTTAAGCTAGGGACAAAGTCCGAGTAAATCAGAATAGTGGTGTGAAGATGGTTGCACAAACTATGCAATTTGCCAATTCAAAAGATGGTAATCTAGTACTTTCTGATAGAACATATTATGGTATAATACAAGAGATTTGGGAATTGGATTATGAGGTCTTCAATGAAACAGTTTTCTTGTGTGATTGGATTGAAGATGTTATCAATGTTGGATATAAATAGATGATTTTGGATTTACCCTTGTAAATTTATCCAAGATAAGTCACACTGATGATCCTTTCACGTTAGCACTTCATGAAAAACAAGTATTTTACGTGAGCGATCAAATTGACACAAGATGATCTATTGTGTTAATGCCTCCACAAAAAAGAGTTTTACCATTGTGATGTTTTAGAAGATGACGACCTTATGCTTGATACATTAACCAATATTAGTAATTTCTCAAATAAATTGCCTAATTTATGTGATGATGTAGTTGATGGCGATGATTCTTCGTCATGGGCTCGAAGTGATTGTGAAGGAATATATGTATATGATCAACAACCTAATTAAACATAACGTATGTTTGATATTGTTGTAATATATATATATGTGTGTGTGTGTGTGTGTGTTCCTCAAATTGTTAATTAATTTATATTTTTTTCATTATTTGCAGATATTTCATGGATCCTCGGGTAATAGAGCTTGTAGATCCAAATGATATATTGGGGCATTTGAAAACAAGGAATTGGGTGAATATACCTGATGCTCCACTTAACCCATATGATAAAGTATTTGTACTATTTCATGCTACTGGTAATCCAATAGGGGAAAATGACCAACAATTGAAATCCTCTATTGGTAGAATTGTGAAGTCCAGTATACCAATCAATATAAATGATTGGTCTCAGGTTGACGATGCAGAAAAGTTCAAAATATGGATAACCATTTGTGTAAGTCTCTTATATTTTATAATCAATTACATATATTATATTTTTTTTGTATTATATCTAATCTTTTGTAGTGTGTTTTTACAGAATCATTACAAAGTCGATGACAATTGGAAGAACAAGTGTTATAAGATTGCAAATAAGGCATGGAAGGAATACAAGACTTCCAGATTGGCAAGAAATTATGTGTTTCCATATTTGGAACCACTTGATGAGGTAGAGCTCTACAAAATCCCTGAAGGACACCCCTGGATTACACCTCAAGTTTGGAAAGACTTCGTGGATTATAGACGTACAGATGAATTTCAAATTATTAGGGAAGAACATCAGAATATACAAATGCATAACATTCTTCCTAATCGTATTGGGAGATCTTCAAATCCTGAAGTTAGATATAGAATGGTATTATTAATTTGTGTTAATTTATAAATATTTTTATATTTATTTTACTCAATTCAATTTCATATCATGGTTAATAAATTTTTCATAATTTATGTAGGAAGTTGAATTGGGTAGACCGGTTACCCGAACTGAATTGTACATAGAAACAAAGACTCCCAAAATAAAGAATTCAAGACTGATGACTAAGCGAGGAGAAGAACAACTAAATAAGTTGGTTAATAATTTCGGTTGATACAAAGTCTTTATGATTTTTAATAATTGATGTAATAATGAATGATATGTTTGTGTGCTTTATTATTTGTAAAGAGCTATTCAATAACAAATATCTAGGGGTGAAATAATCGAAGAGCTTGAGAGAGAGATGCTCTATATCATGCATTCGGACGAGACCATCCTGGCCGTGTTAGAGGAGGTAGCTAATATGATGGTTATATAGAGGATTTTAACATTTTAAAACAAAAGCCTTAGATGGTCAGTAAGGAGAAGTACACTAAAATTGAAGAAGAACTCAACTCCTTTAAGGCCTCAATGTTAAGTGAGATTGCCACTATAAAAGAATATCAATCACAACACATGTCAAGCATGACATCATTCTACAACCATGGCATCATCACAAATATCAAAATTTCAATTGATGATGTGGTAATATCTTTTACCCATATACAGAAAAGTTTTTAACATATTTGAGTTATTTTTTGTAAATACATGAAATTACATTCTTATTTTGATTTTAAATACATGTAGTTCTTTGGTTGGAACAAGACGGGTTACGACCAGCAAATTTTTGATGATTTATGAGAGGAATGGACATAACACATGGTTTAAATTATATCATCACAAGAAGAATCAAGAGAATATTTTGATGATCTTGAATAGCATATGACAACATAACAGTAATTTTTTTAATGATTTAATTTCTCTATTCTTATGTCTAAAGTCCCTTGTTTGATGGATGATTATGTGCTCATGTATTTAGGGGAATGCATTGTTTTATGGACTTGTTTTTGGCCCAAATTTCATCTCATCTCTCTTGCCTACTTTCCTTATGACAACATCATATTAGCACTTTATTAATCATTTGTCTATAAATATGAAGTTATTTGAAATCTCTGCTGATATTTTTAATGTTATAATGATCTCTAAATATGAAGTCAAGTGTAACTCATATTTTGTTACTTGGCTTGTATAATTTTTGGTGCCCATAAACGTATTACAAAATTGTTCCATACGTTTAAGGGCACCAAAACTCACACAAGCCAAGTAACAAATCGGAGTTATACTTGATTTCATATTTAGAGCTCATTATAACATTAAAAATACTAGCAGAGATTCCATATAACTTCATATTTATAGACAAATAATTAATAAAGTGCTAATATGAGTTCGAAGGGTTATATCACTCGGATGTAGTTGTGGTAATCTCTTTTTATGGTAATATTTATAATTATTTAATTTCTCCATTCATATATCTCTGAAGTTTAGACTACTTGTTTGATGGATGTTTACGTGCTCATGTATGTATGAGAATGAATTGTTATATAGATCAGCTATTTTTTGTCCTGTTTCCTTATCACAATGTTGGTGATTCTAAGCCAACCAAGTTTGCTCACACAATCCAATTACACTTTGACGACATTATTTTATTTGTAATTTAAGTTATATATATATATATTGTATATACATTATTTGCTTTTGTAATTAATTATATTTAAATTTTCAATTATCTGTATTATTATTATATTTTGATTTTTATATGTTATATATATTGAATACAGGGTGGAGTGAAAAATGAGAAAAAAAATTGAGCATGTAAAGTCACTCAATTTAAAGTCGATTTAACCAACTTCAAATCCCAATTTTGTAGTAGTGAAACAAACAATATTGGCTTAATCTATGATGGAGTCTGAAATGATAACACTAGCTACTGCTAGTGAAGAAACAAATTGGTTATGAGGTCTGTTAGTTAAGATCCCTTTATGGGAAATACCACTACCAGCTATCCTAATCCTCTACCATAGTACCACGGCTATTGCAAAGATTCAGAACCGTTATTACAATGGTAAGAGACGACAAATATGTCATGAGCATAATACTGTTAGAGAACTTTTCTCTATAGGAACTGTAAGAATGGATCATGTACGTTTTGATGAAAATTTGGTTGATCCTTTGACGAAAGAATTACCAAGAGAAAAGGTTTTCAAAACCTCGAAAGGAATAGGATTGATACCCTTAGAATGAAGAGTCACTCGTGATGGTAATCCAAATTATAAACTAGAGATCCCAAGAAATAAGTTCAATGGGTAATAACAAGTCATGAAGTGTTATGAGATAAATCATGCTATTATGAAGTCTCATTCTATATTGTTAGAAGTATGAAGTCCTAAAGCAACATAAAAGGATGAGTTAATTATTAAACTCTTAATGAGTTCTATACATAGCTATAGGAGTACTCTCGATAGACTCATCTATGTGAATATGGAAGTGTGATCGCTTTCTATGAAAATTTTGGACAAAATTTACTAGAGCATTCACTATACTAGGATACACGTGCATGGCCGTAAAGTATAGGTTTTTCGAACTACACCTTAGAAAGGTTATATATGTAATGTTGTTAGAGATAGAGTTTAAAATTACGAGTTACTCTAGTATATTCTAAAGCATCAACACTATGCAAAGATTCAAGTCGATAGACACCTTTTGCTTATGTACAATCTTATACTTTTAATTGATAGGTTGCTCGATAAAAACTATTTTTATATAAAATTCAAGTGGGAGATTATTAGAAATTGTGTGAATTTAAATAAAAAATTGATGAGAAAATTCGTTATTTTGTTAGCGTTATTTTATGATCATTATTTTCATAATTATGTGATTGTTATTTTTATAATTATGTTACCATTATTTTCATAATTATGTGAATGTTCATCTTTTTAAGCTATAAAAAGAGGAACATAGCCCTCATTTTAAAAACATACAACTTAACAACTAACAAAAAGGTTCTACTATTCTTCATAGCAAAACCAAATAAAAGAAAATTCAAAATTGTTTTTTCAATTTTCTGTTCAACATAAGTATTTTAGAGGTGTAGCATTTCGGACTTCATGAGTATAGTCAAATTTCGAGACAAAAAAAAGATTTTAGGTTGTTTTATCCTAGGAACGACGAGATTGTGTTTGCTTGCACAAGTTTAGATAGAGTCGTAAAACATCTTAAAGAAAGTGACCGAGTCCGCGACTAACCCCAAACAATTCATTCCAGTATATCGATAATATTTTTCTTACATTATTTTTCGCATATTTGTTCTAACATTTTCTTTTAAATAGAATATAAGTCATTGATCTTTTAAAATGTCTACTTGTCTCTGATGTTAGTTACTTGAATCAATATTGAAGTTATAGTATTAAATATCCTTATTATATTTTTTATACATTTATGTATTTAATTGTAAAATTAAATAAAAATAATATTATTATATAAAAATTTAGTAAGATTAGAGAATGTAAGTTTAGACCACATTGGACACCTAATTTAGTTTATTTAAATTTTTAAATTATAAAAATATGTCTTAATTTTTTCTTTCAAATTAAATTAAAATTAAATTTTATTATTATTTTAAAATACAATAAAAATATTAATTTAAATAATTTTTTTATAAAATTATTTTATTAAAATATTTATAATAAATTTTGTTAAATTATATTATACAACATATTATCGAATATTAAATAAAATCTAATTTAATCATACTTAACGTATTTAATACTTACACAAAGTACGAATTTAAATAGAAAGGCATATCGTTAGATCCAACTCTGGCAATTGCAAGGTGGTTTTCTTTGCCATCGCTCCATATTAGAATTCAAACACCCTTTTTTTCTCTCTAAGGTACATTTTAACCCTTTTTCCTCCTTTTCTTATCTATTTTGTTTTTCTTACACACTTCAGTCGCACAAAATTATGTTATAATGTTTGAATATAATTTATTTATTTATTTATTTTAATGAATTAGTCCATTGGCTTTCAGTTCATACAGTGCTCGTATTTCACTATAACCAAAATGTTGGCTCCACCCAACCAAACAAGAAAAAACATAAAGCAAAAAATTAAAATAAAAAAATAAAAACTTTGATTAATTTGGGTTTGATCTGTGATTTGGTGAGATCCGTTTTTAGTGGAAAGAATTATTTAAACTTCCAATTATATCCCTCTATTTCTCTCTCATGTGATTAATAAATGTGATTTTTTTTATAATTTATTTTTAAATAACCTTGTATTACTTAACTTTAAAAAAAATGAATTAAAGTGTATTTATAAAAAATATTGCAAGAATAATAAGATCTTTAACCTTTATTTAAAAACAAATAAATAATGAGACCTTTTTTATATAAAAAAATTGATATTTTCATCTGTCCTTGAAAGTCAATGGATTAATATGTTTAAAAAGAAAAAAAAAATAGTGTACAAGTCTAATATTTATATTTTATATATTAATTTTTTTGTGATATTTTAATTTTATTATTATTAAAAAGTGATTATAAAGATGAATAATTTTTTAAAATATTTTATTTTTTTTATTTTTTCTTCAATTCTTTCAGTTATAACATATTTAAATTAAAATGGTCTATATTTAATACAATTAATAAAATAAAAAAATTAAATTTATGATTATGCAGTCATTTTTTAATAATAATATGACTAAATTTTTAAAATAATAAATAAATAATATAAATATTATTTTTACAATAAATAAAGATCGTGAATATATTTTTCTATTAAAAAGGGAATTAAAAAAGAAAAAAATGTTATCTATTTAGAAAATATTTTTTAAATTTCATTTATTTATTAAAAAAATATCAAATAAGAACAAATTTAGACTTCATTATAATTTTTAGTTAAATATAATAGAATATTATATATAACATACGCATATTTATTTTTTAATAAATATAACTAATAAAGTAATTTTTAATTAAAAAAATTAATTAAATTTTTATCAAATTATTTTCATAAAACTTAAATACAATTTCATTATCAATTTTATTATTTAATGTGTAGCTTTTGAATAATAGACAATAAAAACTTTGTTTTATTACAAAAGAAATTTTGTTAAAAAGTGTGAATAATTTTTTAATTTAATATTAAATTTTTATGTATATATTTATAAAAAAATATAACCAAATACATATGTAATTATGTTATATTTAAAAAATATAATTAATAATTGATTTTATCAATACTTTAAAAAAATAGAGATTTAAATAACATAATTTTTATAAATAAAAAGATTTAAAAATATTTTTTAAAATTAAGATAGGAAATATCACATATTAAAAAAAACATAAAAATAATGGAGTAACTTACAAATGCAACCCTTACAAATTTAGAATAAAGTGCTCTTTCTCGAAAACAATAAATGGACTTGTAAAACGAAACCTTCGTCCATTTCGAATATTCATTAGTGTGTGTAAACCAGGTACGATGGCTTGTGAAATTTATATTTGATAGAATAATAAAATAATATATATATAATATAGAAAAAATACATGAGTATAATAGACACGTTAAGATTGCTAGGATTGTTACGATGGCTATAAGTAGCTTTACTTCTATAGTAATGGTAAACATGTTTTCTATAGTAATGGTAAACATGTTGTAATTTTTTATGAATAATATGAATAAGGAGGTATCTATGTTATGTAAGGTTCAATTTTGAATAAAAAAATTTAACTAAATTAGATCGTTTATATTGTTCAAATTAAATTAGATCGTTTATATTGTTCAAATTGGATTGGATCGTTCATATTATTCAAATCAGATTGGATCGGACCATTTTGCTATCCAAAATGTTATAACAAAACGATTTGGTCCGATTTAATTGACGTTTTTAAATACATAAATATGATACAGTCTAATAGGATACAGTCAAATGTGATGCTCATCAATCATCATACATAAATAGATATTATTGTTAAATACATAAGCTATTATTGAAATCCAAAAGCAAAATAGATTAAGCATGAAGAAATAAAGTCCTAATATCTCATTTACACAAAATTATTAAACAGATACAAATACAAACATCCAAATTTACAATGAACAACAATATCATTAAATAATAATATTTAAAAGTTACCAATTATTAATCATCAATGATCAATGTAGTGACTTTAATAAACTCTAACTACTCTACAATCAAATAAAATCATATATCATTAGATAATAATATTTAAAAAATAAAATTAGAAATAATTTTTAAATCTTACAATTATCTAAATCAACATCTTCATAAATCTCTAGGTCATCATTGTATTATGATAAGGTGACGTAGTCATTACTAATGGAAGAGCATAACCAATTTTAACTACGTATTAATGCCTCTATTATTTTAGGATTCAAAGAACTCCTAAATGGATCAAGAATACGCTCTTATGTGCTAAAAGCTGATTCTAATGTAACAGATGAAACTTGAACTGCTAACACATCACGAGCAATAAGAGAGATTATATGAAACCTAAAAGAATTTTTCTTCCACTATTTCAATATATCAAACTTATCCAACATGATATTTTCACATGGGGTGTTCAAATATTTCTTAAACTTAGATTTTAACTCCAAACTATTTTTCTCCTCTAAATATTTAAGAAATTTCATCTTTCTTGCTTCCTCAGATGAAAGAATCCTTCCTATTACATCTTGTGGTTGAGTCACATTAGATTGAAAATCTTTTTCATGCACTAACATATAGTAAGCTTTGAACATATCCATGAAAATATTTTTTGTCATTATCTCTCAATTTTTGAACAATTTTTAAATCATAAATCTCTTCAAATAGGAATTCCAAATACTCCAATTTGTACCTTGGATCAAGTACAAATGCAACATACAACATCTTATTAGTCTTATCTAGATCTCCATAATACTTCTCAATTTTTTTCATGCTAGTAGCCATATTTTTCAACAACAAATCATTGGAACCATACCACATAAGTATTTGAGATTGAATGTCATGCAATTCTGTAAAATATAAATTTGATGTGGTACATAAAGATGTACTGAATGCTAATGTAAAGTTATAAAAAGTCTTCAAAAACTTGACAAAACACTAGCATTCTTCCAATCATCTAATGTTGGATGCCCAACATTCGATCGCTTCTCATGAAAATACGAAATAAAGTTTGTTTCTTCTTCTTCTTCAAGAAGATCAAATGCTTTTTGAAAATATAAAGAAGATTTTAACATTAGATATATGGAGTTTCATCTTGTAGGCACGTCTAGCACGACACTTCCTTTGACTCAATATTTTCCTTAACATAAGACATTTTAAACTTTTGTAATCTCAAAGGAGAGGATCTAACATATCTCACTGCACAACGAATACTTATAATAGTATTCTGAAGATATTTAAGTCCTTCTCTTACAACCAAATTCAAAATGATAGCACAACATCACACATGAAAGAACTTCTCACTCATAAAAAGTCTATCATTCCAATTTTTTAGCTTACTTTTCAAGTATGACACAACAATATCATTTGATGAAGTATTATCAAGTGTTATGGTGAATACCTTACATATATCCTAATCATGCAAACTCTATTCTATCACTCTCCCAATTATATCACTTTTATTATTCTCAACTTGACAAAAGTTTATAATTCTTTTTTGTAATTTCCAATCTTTGTCAATATAATGAGTGGTTAGACAAATATAATTAACATTTTGAATTGAAGTCCAACAATCACTAGTAAGACAAACTCTTTACTTTTCACTTATGAAAAACTTTCTCAAACTTTTTTTTTCATCTAAATAAAGTTGAAACATATCCCTAGAAATCGTTTGATGATATGGCATATGAAACTTATCACATATTTCAGCTATAAAATCTTTAAATACCTCGATCTCAACAAATTTAAAAGACAATTCATCAATAATAATCATTTTTGCCAAAGAAACTCTAGCATGATTTGCATCAAATGATACAATAACTAATTTATGAGTTGTTATATCACCCTCTCTTTTTTGTGTTTGAAAATTTAACATCTTTTGTCCATTATCTACTTCTTTAGGAATCTTCTTACATAAATTTTTGAAGTGATATATCATTGAAGTAGTTCCATTCTTTGTGAGATGAGCATAATAACTTTTTGTTTACAATAATGACATGTAGCTCTAAGATTTTTCACATCATAGGATAAAATATATGAAAAATGATTTCATATTTTTGAGCTGAATTTTTTTTTATTTCTTCATATCAGATTTCTTATTGGGGTGAACATTAATTACTTCTATTCTTCTTTTTGAAGATGAGTCATTTAAATTCTATGATAGATTTTCTATTTTCTTTGGATGAATTTCACGTTCAATGTCTTCAATCATAGACATAGTAAAGTCTGTAAATTGACTTGGTTCAATAAACTCATATAAATCATCATCACCTATATATAAAATATAGATTAGTACATATTCTTAATATATTAAAATATTACCTTTTGTATTTAATCAACAATTATTTCAAAACTAAAATAACTAAATCATCTTAATTGTAAACAAATGATATACCATTATTTATAAGAAATGTTTAAAATTAGTGTCAATTCAAGCCTCATTCAAATATACATACTTATGTATGGTTATTTTTTTTAGAGATGACATTTTTATCCACGATAACAATAATATAAATACTCATTATATATATGTATTAAAAGTATAAAAGTTATAAGTAAAAATTATTTAAACATAATAGGACTAACAACCTAACATCTTAATTGTAAACAAATGATATACCATTATTTATAAGAAATGTTTAAAATTAATGTCAATTCAAGCCTCATTCAAATATACATGCTTATGTATGGTTATTTTTTTTAGAGATGACATTTTTATCCACGATAACAATAATATAAATACTAATTATATATATGTATTAAAAGTATAAAAGTTATAAGTAAAAATTATTTAAACATAATAGGACTAACAATAGTTTACCTTAAGTTTAATAAAAAAAATTTAAATCAAATTTAAATTAAATTTTCTATAAATATATATATATAAAATAAAGAAGCGGTTGGAGATTTAGGAGTAATATCTATATATATGTCGTGGGATTGAGAAAGGATATATATATAAAACAAAAAGAAAGAAGAGCTGCGTAGAGAGAACAACGAAAAGAAAAAAAGAAAGCAGATGAAGTATTAGGGAGAAATAGAGAAGAGAACACAAAAAAGGAAAAACATAGAGACTAGGTAAGAGAGAAATAAATTGAATTCAAAAAAGAAAATGACAGCCTCTTCATTCCTAAGTGGCTCAGTTTATCACATACCTATTTTGTCTATAAATGATAGGACGCGAGACGAGGTTGGTTGGTTGGTGATGGAGGCAACACGAGGATGGTTGATTGTTGTTGGAGGATATTATTACCATTTTAGCTTAGGGTTCGCACTTCATAGAGGAGAGTGCAAGGATGAATGTAAAAGGGGAAAGTGATGTTTTTATATATGTTTAATTAAATTTTTTTTAATTATTTAATAAAATCGGTCCAATTCGATCTGATAGGCTTATAATTTTGTATAACCGGACCAGATCATTTGAAAATCGGTTTTACTTAATACAAATAGGATCAGATCGTTTTATTTATAAAACTATTCGATCAGATACAATTTTTTGGTTTAAACTTATTCAGTCCGATTTTTGGACACCTTTAATATTAATTGAGAGATTGGTTCTTTTTTTATTATCATTATCTTCCAAAGCCCTTTATATCTCTACTATTTCTTTCTCAATTCTTGCATTCCAATCTTATCTCATACATCACCTGCCATCTTCTTCTTTTTGTCTTTATTTAAAATGTATTATTCTTATTGCATAAACTTTATATTACAATATGCTTTTATCAGCTTTGAACCTCAGATATTGTTTGTTGAAGGGTAGCAAAGATGGGCTTTGTCTAATGGAAAAGCTAGAAGTTACTCATAAAGTCGATGTTGGGTAAGGTCTTTTCTTATTTTTTGGTCCTAATTTTTACGACATCATGCTGAAATGAAATCTTAAACTATTTATGTATTTCTATTAGACTTATATTTTTATTCTTTATGGTGAACTTTTTGAGCAAAAAAAAGCACAAGATTATGGAAAAATATACATGGTATGTAAAGCAAGTGATCCTAAATGATAATAACATCTATTTTGGCACAACTAACTTGGTAATAAGGCATTTTGGTGAACTAGCTTTCAAGACTACATATGATAACTAAAGAAATATGGATATGAAATAATAATTTTTATGTGTGTTTTGTTTAAGACTCATGTAAGTAATACATCTTGTGATTCTTCTTATTGTATTTAAGTCCTTTATATTCTAAAAATTCTATTATTTGTTATTAAATATAACCGTCCCCGAACCGAATTCTAAAATCTGTCCCCGACACCGCCCGAAAACCGTTGCAGTTCGGGGACAGTTTTTTACCCGCGGTTAACAGTTCGGGACAGTTATTGAAAAAAAACCGAAAAAAAACCGTTTTTCAAAATCCTATTCAATTGAGCCCCCTTTAGCAATACAATTCAACCAAACACAAATGGTTGAATTTATTATCTGAATTTATTATTTTGAGTTTATAATAAAAAAATTTAACATTTAATAATATATATTTCTATGAATCTAGATAACATTAAATACATATAATGATATAAACAAGAAACACAAGATATAAATAAAATATTATAAACTAATACAAATATTGAAATCTAATTAAATAAATAAAAACTTCTTTCTTCTAATTATTCATCAACTGTACGCATTTCCTGCAAAAATCAAATATATAAAATCACTTTTATAAACCAAAATAATAAATTGATTAATCAATAATAAATTACATATTGCCTTCCATATTCCATTAATTTTCTTCCTATCAAAATGAACCCATGCTTCAGACTTTAATTTAGCCTTCCCATCTTCTTCCTCACTACATTCATTTGATGGTTGACTTTGTGTATTTTCAGGTGAAGAGGTTGATGTAAGGAGAGGAACATTTGTATGTTGATCGGCACTTGAAGTTCCACCACTTGTTACCTCCACATTAAGTTCAATGTCATTTACTCCTTGAGATGATTGTGGTGAACAATTCTGAAAAAAATAACTTTCAAAATGTAAATTCATATGTAAAAAATATATACTTATACTTTCTATTATCTCAAGTTACCTTTTCAACATATTCATTTGTCATGATATTTAAAATCTCTCGATAGTCTTGATATGATAACCTCTAATGCCAGTGATCCTTATCCTGGAACGTGGCTGCACACTAAAACCAAAGAAGTGCGAGTAAGTAGCTTGAAGTAGCTTCCAAAAGTAACAGTGTTTGAAAAAATAAAAAGGTAAACACTGTGTATTGGAAATAAGTGGCGAGATTACCATGCAAACTCCTTGAGTACTTCAAAGCAATTCTGCGCAGTAGACACCGCACAATAGCACTCACTGTAAGAGCAAAGTTTGTTGCTTCCCAGCAGTCTTGAGCTGCAAAAGGTAAACAATAATAGTCAATAATTCCACCGCAAAGTCTCACGATCTTGGCATACATTGGCTAAGGTTGAATGACTCATTGAACAACTACCTAATAGACTATTGAAAATTGATAATGTAATTTGCTAAATTCAAGTAAGGACTAATTATGACATTAGATTGTACTTTGGCCTCTTTGTGATTAAATGTTCCAATCTTGATTTTATCAATCGAAACTTAAAGCAAGTGATCTTATCATTTTTTACTCAATAAAAAATATAAAAATATATACGTACACATCATGCCTACTTGTACATAGGTGTTTTTGTTTTTAGGGGTGAAGCGGAGGAATTGTATGAGATGCTTTTAAAAAGTATTCCAACAAACTATGCCAACATAAACAAGAAACAAGATATTCCACAAGCTCATACGACCAGACATCAAAACACGTGTTGCAATCAGTTCTTACGCAAAAGTGATAAATTGACAAGATAAGGCTCAATGGAAGTAAGAAGGAAAAATGAGTTATCTACTCTCTGCTTTAATGCCAGATTAAAAGTAGACATTTTGATAGCAATTTCTCTAAGATTTTTATGATGCATAATTGAATAAAACACACATCAAATTTCCTTGCCATCAAAAGGGATAATATAGCTATAATCATGCCTTTACGACCGTAAACACATGAAAGCTACTAGCGTACAAAGATAATCAATTGAGATACATGAGGCCATATCACCTAGATATAATAGACAATAATCTTTACCCCAATATCCGAATCAATAATAATGACAGAAGAATTAAATAAAACCATAAATTAGCACTAACTACAACTAAATTCCTCAACAAGCTTGGGGAAAAAAGAAAAGCCATCACAACTACCCGAATACATATATGTAACATCCAAATCAAAAAGAGAAATCAATAACCAACAAGGAACATCGAAAAACAAATCAATATGCATATACAGATCGAAAGAACTATAGAAAGCATCACATCAATGAAACCCAAAAGATAAAACCTAATTCTTCGACATCACGATTGATCTTCAGTTCTTCACCAACCTTTAGAAGAAATGAAAAGCGGACCACTCTTGATTCTTGAATACCTGCTAAATAGTACCAAATGTAAGAAAGCTTGATCTGGATTCTGGAGATGGAAGATTGGAATTTGGAAGGAAAATGAAAGAAAATGAGAGTAAGAAAAAAAAAGGAGGCGCTGAGCCGCTGAGTAGGGATTATGATTTAGGTTATAAATTAGGTTTATATATTAGGTTAAAAATAAATAAATTTTAATTAATATATAATTTATTTAAATAAATATAATTAAATTCGGGTACGGGCGGGTACGGTTTTTAGTATAACCGTAACCGAACCGTACCCGTGCATTTATGTTCGGTTTTTAGCCGAAATCGAACCCGTCCCCGAAAGTACACGGTTAAAAACCGAACCGTGGGTGCGGTTATCCGCGGATAACCGAACCCGCAGTTTTTTTGCCCATCCCTAGGCGGAACTGAGGGGATAGGAGAGAGCTACTTACGCATACATATTTTCTATTTGTATATAATTTTTAATATTTTTAAAGATAAAATAAAATATTTGATACCTTTTATTACAATAAAATTATTATTATTTTATATAAGTAAATAAAAATAAAATTATTAATATAATCTGTTGTATTTTTAAAAATATCTTACATTTATCTATCTTATAAAATATAATTTTATTTATTATTAAATAATTTATAATATAAAATTTAATTGATTATGATCCTTATATAAAATAAGTTCCGACTCCGAATCAATTTAGCCCATGAAATTTTTTGCCCCCCACCCTAGCATAATAAATTTATTTTGTTCATTGCTAATTTACTAGTATTTTATTTTATTATTTTCAGTTATATGTGTCTAGCTGCTTAAATTAAATCAAAATAAAATTTATATGAAAGTCGGTGATAATTCCAAGTAATTTGATCTCACAGAAGAAAAAACCAGAAAACTTGAACTAAAAATAATACATATTTTGAGTTTGTGAACATTGTTAGAGTAGAAGAACCTATTCTCACAGGATGCAGAAACGAATGATCTAATTCAACCGGTAACTAACACACCTCTTCACCTTGCCCCCCCTTGTACTATTTAAATCTATAATTTTGATATGATCTTGGTCAACCTATTACGTCATATATGTGTTTGGTGAACTACTTACTTCAAGCAGGTTGACTTAAATCCTTTTTTTTTTTAAAAGAAAAATCAATCTATTTCTTTGAGGATTTAATTATTACTTTTTAATTTTCAAACTTGGACCAAAAAAAAAAAATTTCTTTATAATAATTATAAAGTGGCTCTTAATGATTATCGTAAATTTTTTACTGTACAAATTCTTATAAAATTATACTATTAAAGACATAATGGATAATAAAATAAAAAATAAATATTTATATTTTATAACCCGATTACAAAAAAATATATATTTTATTTTAATAAAAAATTGAAATATTTAATTATATTTAAATTTAAATTAATCATAAATAATATATTTTATATTTCATTTTTAATTATGTTTTTACTCTTTTAAAACATAAAAAATAAATTTTTTAAAAATCTAAAATCTTATAAATATTTTATAAATTATTTTTGTTATTTTAACCTACTTTGTAATAATATTTTATTAATATTATTTAATATAAAAATATTATATATTTTATTAATGCATATATGTTATTTTTCTTACATTTATTTAAACCTTAATTTTTATTTATTGTTTCGAAATTTTCTTTTTTAATTATAAAATATTTATTAATAGCTTATTTTTTTATATTTTTCTTTATAATCAGATAAAAAATTATTAAAGTAATTAAATAAATAATATATTATTTAGATTCTCATTTTTTATTTATCAGTCCCCATGTGTTATCACAAGAATTTTAAATAAAGATGAAGATAAATTTAAAATCAAAGATAGAAAACGAAGAGAGAGATCTGGACCGATCTCATTCTTATAATGACTCCAAGATTTATATAAGGATTGTTTTCATTTAAATATAAAAAAGTACAAAAGTTAGAGATTTATTAATTGAAAAATATAATTTAAATGAAAAAATATATATAATTTTTCAAGATTGCCCCTGCAGTTAATTAGGGCTTTAAATTAATTAAACTACATGCGGTGACTTTTACATTGAATATCTAAGCCACAGGCAATATGAAGACATCAATGTTTGCAAAATAAAGCAATCCTATCTATGTTATTGGATATAGAAAGCACAACCTAAGCAGATAATAAATGAAGGTTAGCAACGTAATTTAATTGGATGAAGATAATATCATTAATCTACAAAAGTATTTAAATTATTTAATTGAATGAAGATAATATCATTAACCTACAAAAGTGTTTGAAAAAATTAGATAGTTATAAAGAAATAAATTTTACACATCTAAGATAACTTCCCAAACTAAAATAGAAATGAAAATTTATAAATTATGAATCTAATTAACCTAGAGATGGATGAATAGGTTATTTTTAATTTTTATCAATTTATAATTTAATAACCTAAACAAAGCAGCCATATATGCAATCGTGTGTAAAAATAAGTTCGAAAATAAAATAATAACACACGATATTTTTAGGTGGAAACAACCAAGGCCACAACCATGACCTAAGATCGGTCCACTAGACCACCTAACTTTTCAATATGAAAATCAAATGTTTAAGTACAAACTCGGTCTTATGCTACCCTCCCTAGGATACTGCCCCAATGTACTTTACTTACGAGCCCCTACTCTGTTTTCACAATTTCTAATATTAGCGTGAGCGATTTTCAGACCAACGTTCCAATAAGCTTCCCGCCAATCAGATACGTTCCCGAAGTAACTGCAAAATAGTTAGCACAAAAACACAAGTGTCCGTGTGTGTTCTAGAACGGATTTAATAATGAATAATCCTAACTAGATGATTCAAAACATGTCATTTAAATTAAATCAACTAGCAAATCTTAGAGCAAAAAGATCAAGCACAAGTTCAATAAAAATAGCTTCTTTAAAGATTAATAATCAAATCAAATAATTATGATATGACAAAAATAATTATTTAATCTAACAATTTAAGAACAAAAATAAAGAAGAAACCATAAGAATATATTATCAAAATAAAATAATTAGGCTTATTAATCAATCAAACATAACCACCAATATTTGATAGATTAACTAAATAAAAAACCTAAAGAATTATGATCTTATATTTGTAAAACAAGAGAGAGAAATTAAGAAGAATAAAATAATGTTCTTGTGTGGTTAATTGAAACAATGAGTAATGAGTTTTATTTATAAGAAAAATTAAAACCTTTAATCCTATGTAATTGATAAATATATTTTCTATTACAAATAGGATTAGTAATTCTCATTAATTAAGATAACTCCTATTTAAAATAGATTTCTTTTAAAATAAATTTTATGTTATCTTTTATGGTAAAGATTTCACTTATAATTTAAAATATATCTTATCTAATATCTTTTAAAATAGATTTTATGCTATCTTTTATACTAAAGATTTAAACTATAATTTAAAGTATATCTTATCTAATATCTTTTAAAAATAGATTTTATGTTATCTATTATGATAAGGATTTCAAATATAATTTAAAGTATATATTATCTAATATCTTTTAACATATCTTATTTTAGAGTATATCATATCTAATATCTTTTAGCATATCTTATTTTAGAGTATATTTTATCTAATATCTTTTAACATATCTTATTTTAGAGTATATATTATTTAATATCTTTTAGCATATCTTATTCCATATTTTAGCACTAAAAATAATTTTAGATTTATAAGCATGTGCTATTAAATGCATAAATATAATCTTATGTGTTGTAGTTATCAAAGATATACATGAAGTACAATTATCTGGAACTCGAGCATTTGTTTGGCTTTTCTTGATAGACTTGATAGTAGGCCTAAAAACAAATTTACAGATAAATATTTTGTTCATGAAAATAGCCAACACTCATAGTCCTTACAAGAACAAAAATAACATCAAAGATTTTTTGTGTGGAAAAACCTTCCTAAATAAAAGTAACAACACAGGACTCGTAGGCCACTTAAAACTTCCACTATAATAAGATGAGATTATAAACTTCACATTTAGGTAGATCTCTCGCAAAAATACAACAAATATGTATCTTCAATTTGTGGGTAAAACTTTACAAATTGGCTCTCTTAATTTTTCCTCTCAGAAAACTCTCTCTATTTTCTCTCTCTCTCTCTCTCTCTGATCTATATATTGAGATTAAGGCTAAGGCCTTTTATAGAAGGAAATGAGCCTAATTTTTTTGACTTTTTTATTCTTCTTCTTTCGGTGCCACCTTTGAATGTTGAATAATCCTTTTTCTTTTTTTCTTTGATGCTGGCCCACATAGTTGGACCAACAAATATCCCCCTCCACCTTATGTGGAACAGGGTTCTTCCACACTTGCAATCTTTCTACAGATAGCAAGCTTTTCTCTAGTCATGATCTTTGTCATCATATCTACCCTATTATCATTGGTGTGAACCTTCTCAACTTGCAATAGTTTATGTTCCAACACATCACGAATCCAATGATACCTTACTTCGATGTGTTTAGACCTTGAGTGGAAGGTTGAGTTCTTACTAAGGTGAATTGCATTCTAACTGTCGCAATAAAGAACATAGTTTTCTTGGTTATGATGCAATTCTTGTAGGAACTTTTTCATCCACAGGATCTCCTTACAACCTTTAGTGATTGCAATGTACTCTACTTCTATGGTACTTAAGGCAATACACTTTTGTAATCGTGATTGCCATGAAACATCTCCCCCTCCAAATGTTATTAGGTACCCGAATATAGATTTCCTCATATCTACGTCACCAGCCATATTTGAATCTGTATATCCTTCTAATACAGGTTTATTATTACCAAAGCATAAACAATGACCAGAGGTTCCTTTGAGATACCTGAGTATCCATTTGACACTTGCCCAATGTTCCTTTCCAGGATTTGATAGGAATCGGCTCACAATACCAATAACTTGTGCAATGTCTGGTATGGTGCATACCATAGCGTACATTAGACTACCAACCGCCGATGTATAAGGAACCTTGCTCATCTCTGATTTCTCCTCCTCACTTGAGGGATTTTAACTCACATTAAGCTTGAAATGGCTCGCAAGTGGACAACTAATAGGTTTAGCTTTGCTCATGTTGAATCTTTCAAGAACGTTTTCAACATACCATTTTTAGGAGAGCCAGATCTTTTACTTTTGCCTATTGTGGGTAATCGCCATGCCAAGAATCTGCTTGGCATGTCCTAAGTCTTTCATTGCAAAGGACTTGCTTAACTCCTTCTTCAACTTGTTAATCTTGTCAATATTTTGACCTAAAATTAACATATCATCAACATAAAGTAGAAGAATGATAAAATCACCATTAGAGAATTTCTTGATGAAGACGTAGTGATCAGCCATCTTTTTGTTGTATTCATTTTTTTCCATGAATGAATCAAACTTTTTGTACCACTGCCTTAGTGCTTGCTTTAGATCATACAAGCTCTTCTTTAGTCTGCATACCAACTTCTCTTTACTTTTGACTTGGAAACCTTCGGGTTGTTCCATATAGATTTCCTCATCAAGATCACCATGTAAGAATGCAGTCTTTACGTCAAGTTGTTCAACCTCCAGATTAAGGCTAGCTGCCAAACCAAGAACAACTCGGATTGAAGACATTTTAACTATTGGTGAGAATATTTCATCGAAGTTAACACATTTCTTCTGCTCGAATCCTTTCACAACCAATCTTGCTTTGTAACGTGGTTGTGAGCTACCTTTTTCACTTTTGATTCTGTACACCCACTTGTTCTTGAGAGCTTTTCTTCCTTGTGGTATGTATGGTTCTCATGCAGAGATTTCATTCCTTCCTACATGGCTTTTAACCACTCAGTCTTATGCTGATCAGTGATAGCTTCGTCATAACTCTCCAGTTCTCCCCCTTCAGTGAGCATCACATACTCGTTAGGAGAATATATACAACTTGGGCATCAGTATCTGGTGTAACTTTCCCGTCATCAGGATTTGTTAGTGGAGAGCCTGGATCCAGATTAACTGGAATTTCATCTGACTATGGTTTCTCGGATTTCTCAAAATCCTCGATTGTTTGGTCCTCAAGAAATACTACATCTTTGCTTCTGACAATCCTTTTGCTAATAGGATCCCAAAGTCTATAGCCAAATTCTTCATGGGAATATCCCATAAAGATACACTACTTCACTTTTCCGTCCAACTTGGACCGCTCATCTCTTGGAATGTGAACAAATGCTCTACAGTCGAATACTTTCAAGTGTTTGTAAGAAACATTTTTCCCCGTCCAAACTCTTTTCGGTACATCGTAGTTCAGTAGAACTGATGGAGAAAGGTTGATTAAATCGACTGCTATCCTCATTGCCTCCCCCAAAAAGGAGTTTGGTAGTTTTGCATTTGAGAGCATACATTTGACTCTTTCACAGATGGTTCTGTTCATTCTCTTCGCGACACCGTTGTGTTGAGGTGTCTTTGGTACTGATTTTTCCGGCCTGATGCCAAAACTTCTACAGTACTTCTCGAATGGTCCACGAATCTCACCACCATTATCTACATGTACACACTTCAAACGTCTGCCAGTTTCTTTCTCCACTTTTGCATGAAACTGCTTGAAAACTTCATGTATTTGATCTTTAGTTTTCAAAGCAAAAGTCCATAATTTTCTAGAATGGTTATCAATAAAGGTCACAAAGTAGTGAGCACCTTCTAATGACTTATAATTCATTGTACAAACATCTGTGTGTATTAAATCTAGAATTTTTTCCTTTCTAGATGGTGCCAGACTACGAAATGCAACTCTATATTGTTTTCCCATAATACAGTCAACACAAGTTGACAAAGGTGTACCTTTCATTCCTAGCAAGAGCTCCTTTTTGGAAAGAATTCAGAGACCTTTTTCACTCATATAGTCGAGTCGCTTATGCCATAAATCGGTAGGAACTTCTTTCCTAGTGGTATTTACTTCTCTTCTACACAGCTTGGCTTCTGTGATGTAGAGTGATATATCTTTATTGCCTTTCGCTACTACCAAATTGCCTTTGGTGAGCTTCCACTTTCCTTCACCAAAATAATTATTGTATTCTTCATCATCAAGCATACCAGTAGAGATCAAATTGAGGCGGATATCAGGAACATGCCTTACATCTTTTAGAAGTAATCTGCATCCAAGATTAGTCTCTAGATAAATATTGTCAATGTCGACAATTTTTGATGCATCATCATTTCCCATCCTCACACATCCAAAATCATCTTGAATGTAAGTTGAGAAGAATTTCTGTTGTGAGGTGACATGATAGGAAGTGCCTGAGTCAACTACCCAAGTAGTGTCTTGGCATGCAAGATTGACATAATCAGCATCTCGAACAATGAAAACTTCTTTAGTGACAGTTGTGGTGTCATTTGTTCGGGTTTCTGCTTCTTGATTTCTGGATTGTTCTGCCTTTAACCTTCTACATTCTTGAATGAAGTGTCGAAGCTTGCCGCAATGATGACACTTCTTATCATACCTTGATCTAGACTTAGACCGTCCTCTTTGTTGACTTTGGTTATGGGGATTTCTACTTTTACTTCTCCCGTGCCATTCTTGCTTGCCTTGTTTCTACATGACAAACACTTCAGTGTCAAGAGTACATCCTTCATCTTTTCGTCGAGACTCTTCGTTTTGCATTCTGTCTTTTACCATATTCATGGTAAGCTTGCCGTCAGGAGCTGAGTTGCTAACTGACACAACTAGAGTATCCCAACTTTTTGGTAGAGAGCTTAGCATCAACAATGCTTGTAGCTCATCATCTATAATCATCTTCATAGAGTTGAGTTGATCTACAATGCCTTGGAACTCACTCATATGTTCTAATACGCTGCTTCCATCTTTATACTTCAAATTGACTAATTGTCGCATCAGATTAGCTTTATTCTGTGCGATTGTCCTCACATACATTTTCTCTAACTTTTTCCAAAGAACGTAAGCATCGTGTTCATTAGCAAAATTTTGAAAAATGCTCTTGTCGATCCATTGTCTGATTTGAGCAGCACACTTTCGATTCAGAACGGCTCATTCAATGTCTATACTAGTTACTTCTTTCTCCTTCGGTATTATAATTGGCTTCCACAGATCTTTAATATATAAAAGATCCTCTATCTTCGGCTTCCAAATTGCATAATTAAATGCGGTCAACTTTATCATATTACATGTGCTCTCCTCCATTTGAATCGTCACTCAATAGGTTTCGCCGAACTTGGTACTTTTTCGACGATGAATAGTACCCACCAAATAGTATCGATGAATAGTACTCTGTGAATAGTGCGGTTGAATAGTATTTATAAATAGTACCATGAATAGTACCACCGACAGTATATACGAATAGTTTGTATATGTGAACAGTACTAACACTAAAAATAACCAAAAGCTCTTATACCACTTTGTTGGGAAAAATTAAATAGTTGTAAAAAAATAAATTCTACACACCCAAGATAACTTCCTAAACCAAAATAGAACAAAAATAACATCAAATATTTTTTGCGTGGAAAAACCTTCATATATGAAAGTAACAACCACGGGACCCGTAGACTACTTAAAACTTTCACTATAATAAGATGAGATTACAAACTTCACATTTAGGTGGATCTCTCACAAAAATACAACAAATAAGTATCTTCAATTTGTGGGTAAAACTTCACAAATTAGTTCTCTCAATTTTTCCACTCAGAAAAATCTCTCTCTGTTTTCTTTCTCTCTATCTTTGATTTATATATTGAGATTAAGGCTAAGGCCTTTTATAGAAGTAAATGAGCCTAATATTTTTGATTTTTTTTTTCTTCTTTTCTTTTTCTTCTTTCGATGCCACCTTTGAATGTTGAATAATCCTTTTTTTTTCTTTATTACTGGTCCACATAGTTGGATCAACAAAAAGTATTTAAATTATTTAATTGGTACATATGGTTACGGATAGATAAATCTTCAAGATTTAAAGTTTACCATGATATTATAACAATTCTCCTTAAAAAAATAGAAAATTAATATAACCATGCCCTCTTTTATTCTTTTTTTTTCTTTTTCGAATAACTAAAAAGATTACAAATAATGCTCTAAGGCATAGCATCAAAAATCTTAATTTTTAAGGATAAACTATCTCACATTATTTATTACACACAATCAAAATAATAATAATGCTAAAAACATTAAGTATTTCGAGAAAAAAACTTCTATTATTAAATCTTGTTTGAAAATAGTTTCTTATTTCACAATTTTTAATTTCTCTACCGTGAAATAATTAATGAGTTTCTTTTCGAGGTCTTTCCTATTACCCCACGTTTGGTTGGAGGGAATGGAATGGAATCAGAATCGATTCCTTCCATTTTGTGTGTTTGGTTGGACGGAATGGAGGGCGGAATGGAATCTGATTACCAAAAGAGAAGGAATCACAATTCCTTCTCCCACCTTTGGTAATCATTATTCCATTCCCATCTAAACTTTTTTTTTCCAATTTTACCCTCACCTAAAATATAACCTTAAATTCAAATCCCAAAATCTCAAACCCAAAATTCCAAAACCCTAAACCCTAAACCCAAAATTTCAAAACCCTAAACCCTAAATCCAAATCCTAAAACCTTAAACCCTAAACCTCAAATCCCTAAACCCTAAAACCCTAAACCTTAAAACATAAATCTCAAAACCCTAAAACATAAATCCCAAATCCCTAAACCCTAAACCCCAAATTCCAAATCCTAAAACCCTAAATCCTAAACCCCAAATCCCCAAATCCCTAAACCCCAAATCCCTAAACCATAAATCCCAAATCCCAAATCCCTAAACCCTAAACCTTAAACCCTAAACCTTAAAACATAAATCCCAAAACGCAAAACCCTAAAACATAAATCCCAAAACCCTAAACCCTAAACCCCAAATTCCAAATCCTAAAACCCTAAACCCTAAACCTTAAACCCTAAGACCCTAAACCCCAAATCCTCAAATCTCTAAACCCTAAACCCTAAAACCATAAAACCCTAAAACCCAAATCCCCAAATCTCTAAACCCTAAACCCTAAATCTTAAAACATAAATCCCAAAACCCAAAACCCTAAAATATAAATCCCAAAACCCTAAACCCCAAATTCCAAATCCTAAAACCCTAAACCCTAAACCTTAACCTACAAATATAACCCCAAATCCTAAATCCCTAAACCCTAAATCACACATCCCAAACCTCAAAACCCTAAACCCTATTTAGAAAAATAATAATTTTAATAATATATTTCTTTTTAACTAAGTAATACTTATTTAGAAAAATAATGGTTTCAATAATGTATTTTGTCTGACGAAAAAATAATAATTAAATGACATTATTTGAACTTTATAGCATGTAGGGGTATTAAGGTCATTTACAACTTTTTTCATTCCATTCCAGTGGCAAACCAAACACTATAATCCTGATTCTGAGTTTGATTCCAGCGGTCAAACCAAACAAAATTGTTTCCTTTCCATTCCATTCCATTCCGATTCCGATTCCATTCCACGAACCAAACGCCACCTTAGTTCATTTATTTAATTCTCTTCAAAGAGCTTTCATCCAATCTTACATGTTAAATACATATAAGTGAACTATTTCTTCGTATAGTCCCACATTTAAAATAACCTCAAAATTAAAATCACAATTCATTAATCAGATTTCCCTCATGCACAATGAATTAATTTACATTCTCTTGTTACTCGTTGAATTCTAAACTAACTCGTTTTTATTATTCTATTCTATCTAACTTTAATAAATAAACATACCATCATTAATTCAACTTATGTTTAAGAGAACATATGTTCTTATACAATATACATTAAAAATATAAGTTCATTTTATTAAGATTTTTTTTAAAATTAGAGCCAAAAAAATTATTTAAAGTAAGAAAAAACAAATTTCTCAAAACTTTATCATTTATTTTTTAGTTTAAGGAAAAAGGCATAGGAATTTCTACACGAATATGTTAAATCATAATACTTTTGCTTTCAAAGTTATTCATATTTTTTAATCGCATGTTGATATTTGGACGTATGTTATTGAGACTATATGGTAGCTTTACATACCACCTAATGAGTTTGTCCGTCAGTTTGTTGGTCAACTCGATATGCAACCTGAGTCCCATGGACAAGCCCTTTCCATAACCGAGAATCGACTGGTAATAGACTATTGAGAAGTTGGTATAGAAGATCCGTGACCCTGTGGAACATCCAAGGAATTGGACCAAAGTGAGACCGTCTCCCAACATATTTGATAATCGCTAACCATATCTCGACAAATAAGGTTGGCTCGAATCCTTTCTACATTCTCAAGTGTCAAGAGACTCATGGACCTTCTGGTTGACAACACTACAGGTCATGAGATGTTCTCCATTATGGATGGTTTCTTTGGTTACAACCAGATCAAGCTTGCAGAAGAAGATCAGGAGAAGACGCCATTCACAACACCTTGGGGAACATACTATGTAGTAGTAAAGCCTTTTGGTCTCAAACTGGGGCAATAACTCATAAGAGCTATGACTATAATCTTTCACGATATGATATGGGGTGTGTGGACATTAAAAGTTGGCATATTTTGTGCAGCCTGTGAGAAGTTGTGGATTTTTTTGCTTTTTTAGCCTATTTTTTCTTTGAATAATAGGCACATTGGGTAGTTTAATAATACTCTGGTGAAAGGATGTGGTCAAAAGAGTTAAGATGACCTCACAAACACCTCACTCTCCTTACAATTTAGGCTACCTATGGCTGGACTACAAGAGCCCTATGTTGAAGTAGACATATCGCTGAATGTAGGCAGTAGGTCATGAAGATCGATTATGGGTACGAACTTATAAATGACCTATACAAAAATAAGAGACCTAATGAGGGAAAGAATGGACTCATCAATAAAAATATGATCCTGAATTGAAATTCATGTTGATACTCAATTTTGACCTTTAATTTCCAAACTTCCCTATAAATGTGAGCTCAAATATTAGAAAAAATGAGGCCCAAAAATGAAATCCAACTCAGATAAAGGAAGAAAAGAAGATAATTATCTTGCTTAAAACGGGTTGAAATCTTTCGTTTGGATTGAAATTCCTACTGATTGGATATAGCAACGGGTTGAAATCCTACAAAATAGTATTTTCACGAATTGATTTTCTCTGAAGAAGGATCTCTCTAAAAAAGGCAAAAATAAGAACCCTCTCACACACATATAAATCAATCATCACAAAAGAATGCAGATAATAACTAATAAATGCTAGAGTATATGAAGAATCTTAATTTATCATCATCAAAGTGAGCACTAATAATTATAATTATTCTTTTAATTTGATACAAACTAGATAAATGGGATCATTGAATCTTAATTTATCATCATCAAAGTGAGCACCAATAATTATAACTATTCTTTTAATTTGATACAAACTAGATAAATGGGATCTTTGAATCTTAATTTATCATCATCAAAGTGAGCACCAATAATTATAACTATTCTTCCAATTTGATACAAACTAGATAAATGGGATCCTTGATGTTTGGACATATGCTATTGAGACCACATGATAGGCCTACATACTGTCGAATGAGCTCGTTCGTCAGTGGTTAGCCCGATATGTAACCTAATGCTTGGGCATAATACTAGAGCCCAGGGGTAACCCGAGCCCATAAAAAAGACCCACAATCTCATGGTTCAACTCGTTGTGAGAACCAACAAGTCTTTTCCCATGATTGAGAATTGACTAGTACCAAGCAGTTGAAAAGCCTGTATAAAAGATTCATAACCCTATGAAACATTCAAGGAATTAGACAAGAATGAGACTACCTCCTGACATGATCGATAATCTTGAACCACATCCCGAATAAAAGGCCGGTGAGACACATCTTAGTTTTGTATTATTCAACCTATGTGAAGCAAGCCTACATTACTATTATTAACCCTAGAAGCTATATTAGATTGATGACTTTACCTATTGCAACCCATTGTAGGATTTACTCTCAAACAATTCATATTAAAAGTTTTTTTAGTTATATTAATAAAAATAGTTTAATTTTTTATTATTTTTTTAACAGAATTATTTTATTTTAAAAAAGTAACAAATAATAACAAATAATAACAAATGATAAATTTTCATTATATTTTAATTATTATTAAGATTTAGTTTAATATATTATCTTCAATAATATACAATAATAACTATAAAATTGATAAAAATAAAATAAAATAATTTTTTTAAAATTTATTATTTGTTGTTAGGTGGTCTCTTTTTAATAACAAAATAATTAAATTATTATAAAAAATAATAAAAAAATTAAATTATTTTTGATATAATATTTATCTTTTTTTTTAATTATAATTCTCAATTCAAAATATCATAATTACTATTAAATAACTTTTTAACTATGGAAAAATAATAAATAATTTACTAATTTTATTTTATTTTATTTTACACGCCTTAGTGGGGTCATGTACCGTGTACGTAATAAATTCTGAACGAAATAATTAAAATCGTCCCAAAGAATATGAGAATCCAAGGCATACAACCATTATATATAAGTTGTAAAATACAATTTAAAAAGAATATATGTTAAAAATACAAATATATATAGCAGTAGAAAAAAATTAATATTATTTATTTTTATATAAATTTTTATATTTTGACATGATTATTTTTAAAATTAAAAGAATATTATATTTTTTAAAATAATATGGACAAATAATAAAATTTAAATAATTTGATTACAAAATTAATACAAATTAGTATTACTCATAACATTAATCAAATTCACCCGTGTCGGCTGGCTCGATCGAAGTTATATATATTCAACGCCAACCCAAAAGACAGGAACTCAGAAAACTTTAACTGTTTATATTTTCTTATTATTTACATTCGAACCACCTACTTCAACTGCCTTTGGTGTTTCTCTCAACCTTTTTCTTTCCCCAAAACTAGAAAAATCGTAGATCCATTCCTTTTAAGGTCTTGCGTATCTTAGTTTCAGAATTTCTTATTTCAAAACCACTGATTTTCGTTCAAATCTAGTATTAGATTTGTGACATTAGGGTTTTCACGCTTGAGTTTTGTTTTTTCTTGAGTGTGGAATCTGAAGGGGGATTTTGAAATCTGATTGTTTTCTTTGAGAAATCAAAGAAAGGGTAATACGAAAGAGAACTGCATGAGCTGGTCGGGGAAGCTGGGGTTAACCATTAAATCGAGTTCTAATTCCAATCACTTCATTACGTGTTTGTTAATTTTTATTCTTCATTATTCCTTTCAATTGACTCCTTCTATTTTTCAATTCGAGAGGAAATCCCTTGATCCTTTATTAAGCCCTCTTGATTTTAAGACTAAATTTAATACAAATTGTAGCAGTAATATTATTGCCATTAATCCTACTATTAGTCGCCCATTATTGATTGAAAATGAAGTCTGGAGGCAGGAGTAATCCCCAATTGCGAAGAGGTTGGTTTTGAATTTATCCCAATTTTTTTTCTTTGGTCTCTCTTTTTTTTATGTTTATTTGTGGTTGAGTACTTGATATTCCGATTTTTGTCTTTATTTTTCGTTTGATTTTATCGGTTTTCACTTGTATTATTATGCCGGATTGCTAAGTTTAATAAGTTTATTAAGACGGTTACTTGTACCTGAACCCACTGATTTAGCTTAACCATTTCAAGGATTGCATTGTTAATTGGTCAGTAGCCGGGGCGGAGCCGGAAAAATATTTTAAGGGGATTCAAGCATAATTTTTTATATAATATAGAAAATTATATTTAATTACTTAGGAGTTAGGGTGGATTCTTTTTCATTAAAAACAAAACTTTCTTTCATCTTATATTACAAGAGAGTTATAGGGTTAGTAAATTATAACTTATAATAAAAATTATTTAACATAAATAAAAATATAAAAATATAATAATTTAATAAGTATTAATATTATATATAAAAACAAAACTTTCATGTTATATTACAAGAGAGTTATAGGACTAGCACATTATAACTTATAACAAAAATTATTTAACATAAATAAAACTAGAAAAATATAATAATTTAATAAGTATTAATATTATACATATATAAGTGTTAAAAACTAAAGCTAAAATAATGTATTAAAATATAAAGAATAACATTTGATTTAAGATTTTAAGCCTGAGAGTGTATTTAAAAATACATATTGTTAAAAAATAAAAAACTAACAAATACAAATATTTTTTTTTGTTTGTGCTTGTTATATATATTTTCTTGAACCGGAAAAATGAGCTAATTTTATAGTAGTGATAAAAATGAACAAAAAAAACTATTGAAAAAATATTAAAATTTTCAAATAAAATGTGAAATGATATAATGCCAGGGAAAATAAAAATTTAAAGTTAAACAAAATATGATAAAATTTGAAAATATGAATGAAAAAGTATAAAAGTTTTAGTTTTAAGCTTATCATCATTCTTTTTTTTATTTTTATTTTTGTAATGTTTGGTGTTGACATTTTATTATCACGAATTAAAGTTAAATATATGAATATTTTTATATTACATTATGGACTTAAGAAATTTTTTTATATAACACATACTATTAGAATTCTATGTGTGCAACTAATTGATGTTTGTTAAATACGTAAAAAAATACCTATGTTTAAATCTTTTACTCACGATTTATTTATATCACTTTTGTCCATATGTCTGGTAAATATTATTGATACATATAACGATATATTAAACTATGTACAAAAAAAATTAAACAAAAATATATTATTGTGAATAAAATATTTATTTAATGTTAAAAATATACATGTAATTAATTTTTTGTGAAGTTTTTTTGACCGGATTTACAGTCCCACTTAGCCCCATAAAGCTCCGCCCATTGTTAATAGTTGGGTTTAATTTATTTTTTTGGTGTAAATGTAGCTCTATGTTATTCGAATGAGGAGAGTCGGCCGGCATTGTCGCCATCAGTTATTGTGATCGGTGGTGGTATGGCTGGAGTTGCAGCAGCACGTACTCTTCATGATGCTTCATTTCAGGTATTCATACCAATCCCAAAAGAAACTTGGCCTTTTTTTACGGTTTACCAAACCACGGAGGTAGCCATGTTTAGAAAATGGTATCTCTTTTTACTCATGTTTTTGAATAGTTTCAATTTAGTACCTGTTAAATAGTTCACAATTTTGATTAGTACATGAGTTTATTTTGTTAAATTCAGTTGGTGCATCACAAGTGACTTAAAAGAGAGGAGCATTTTCGTCATTTCATGTGACATGCATCAGCTGAATTCCTCAAAATAAACTCATATATTGTTCAAACAGGGGTACTAAATTGAAACTCTTCAAAAATATGGGTGAAAAAGGGATCCGAGCTTATAAACATGAGTACCTATGTGGTACCAAACCTTTTCTTTTTCTTTTTTACTTGGAAATTTTCAGAGCAATGGATCCAAAAAAAATAGACTAGAGGTGCACTACATAAAACATGGATTGTAAATATCAAGGAAAAACATATTAAGTACACTAGTAAATTTTTTTTTGACAGATTTAAATTTTAAAAAATAATGGTATGAAATTTTATGAGTAGTAGGACCATAATATAGTGTGAATTGAAAAATTAATTTTTTTTTATTTAGTAAAAGTGAAACCAATAAATTAAGCCTCATTCATCTACTTTGAGGTAGTTACTTAAATGATGCGTCTCATATCCTGTTGTCTTGGATATGGCTTCAACTTTCACTTCTCGTACTATTTAGAGAAGGATTCAGTCTATATTCCAATGTGACCTATAGCTTGAGAACAAAATATGAAAAATGACATTGAAAGATGGCGTGTGCAGTAAAAGTGTCAGACAATAATGTTAGTGGAGTAGAAAAATGGTAGACAACAATGTATAGTGGAGCAGAAAGTATAGATGTGCAGCAGCCATTAGGGTTAGGGTTTTATATTCGTTTCCTTAGTATACATAATGGTTCTCTTGTACAGAAAAGAACAGAACAGAAAAATATATTTTGACAAAAGATACTATCTTTATTTGTTAAATATTTTATTGTGATAGAGTTTGTTCTTAAATAAGGACGAGTAGCATAAGCCGATAACTACTAATAATTGCTATAATATCAATTTTTTTTAGAGATTACTACTAATAGTTGACACATTGTTCAAAGAAAATTTATCGGTAATTGGAAGGCATGTAAATCAGAAAGAATGCGGGGACACAACTCTACAGTTTGGTGAAAAATTTAGAAATTGAAAGAAATTCAAAAATTCAATAAAATCCTATAAAAAGAAAAAAAGAAATTTTGAGGGGGCACATGCCCCTCACCTGGTAAGGTCTGGCAGTGAATATAACTTGAGAATGTTTAGATGCTCTACTTGAAAGCTTTTTTAGAGGTAAAATGCATTATTTTGTGTTTGGCATTGAGATTTGAAACACTTTTAGTAAGCACAATTTCCACATTTAAGCACTTTGACGAAAAAATTTCATATGTAAACCCCTTATTTTTGAAAAAAAAAAAACCACTTTCCTAAAATTGGAAATAATCTGACCCACTTACAGAATTAATTACTTACAAAATTACATTAGTTGTCCATTTTTAATAACTTTATCAAGTCAGTATGGATGATATTGTGGTTATTTTAGTAATTGCAACAAATACAAGCACTATTAGAATCTTGTTTCCAAACGACTACAAGTGCTTTTCAATAAATTTTGCCAAACACGCAATGCTTTCGTATAAAACTGCTTTTAGTGTAAAAAGCTTTTTAAAACACCACTTTGCTTCACTTAGTCTCTTTTTTGAGTAGTACATCAAACATGCTCTTTGTACTGTGGGCTGCTGATTATTTGCCTGACACTATTAATTGTAGGCATTATTGTAGCTAAGATATGGCATACATGCAAGGTGCATCTACTATAACTCCTGCATGTAGGCAATTCAGGGAATATAACAGGCCTAACATCATGCAAGAGATCATTTATTACTTTTTATAAGCCATGTTTTGTGTTATATTAGTTCTAAGATTAGCAACGTATTGTAATGTCCATGTAATGTTTGCTTACTTGAATGTGGTTTTTGGTGGTTAGGTTGTCCTGTTGGAATCACGAGATAGACTTGGTGGTCGAATTCACACAGATATGTCCTTTGGTTTTCCTGTTGATCTTGGTGCATCATGGTATTTTTCTTTCCAAAATAGTGTGTAAGACTTCTCGATCCAGTATATTTTGTATCTGATTATGCTATTTCATTGTTAACTGGTTCAGGTTGCATGGAGTATGCAAAGAGAATCCCTTAGCGCCATTGATAGGGAGATTGGGTTTACCTTTATACCGTACAAGTGGGGATAACTCTGTGTTGTATGACCATGATCTAGAGAGGTATGTAAATGTCTTCCATGTTAGTTTTGATCTAATAGTACTTTATTAATTTCCACAAAATTGCTTTATGTATAACCTCTATAATAAAAGTATTTCAGCTACTTAGAACCGTTAGTATAAAAATAAACATTCTTTAAAGGCTATGAACTTTAAATTGATTTTGAAGTGTGGTATAAGTCCATGTATGTGAAACGCACCCAGCATGTTTGTGGCTTTGATGCATTTTAATCTTCTGAAGTTTTGCAGCTTTCTTGTTGCATCTGAAATATCTTTTTCATTTTTCATTCCCAGCCAATCTCATCGGTTAAGTTTTGTAGATAGTTTGTTGTTCGAGCTTGCCCATTTATAATTACATGCTTCTATCTATGTTATGCAAGTTTGTAAATGAGTTGTTCTTCCCTGGACCTTTATCTACCATCTCATCGTTGTATAGATTTGTGACTTTTTCGTTTCATTTTTGCAGTTATGCACTCTTCGATATGGAGGGAAATCAAGTTCCACAAGAGTTGGTTACTAAAGTTGGTAAAGTATTTGAAGTTATTTTAGAAGAGGCAAGTTAGTTTTTGATTCAGAGCAAAACGAAAATTAATTTTTTGGTCATAGTATTTTTACAGCTCCATAAGGTTCTATTTGGTGGTAATAATTCTCTTTAAATCAGATAATATTATTCCTCTATTTTCTTTTGTCTTAAATTTTAGGGACAAACACTGGTTATCTTATAGTTGTGTTATATGCACTTTTGTTATGAGTTATGTTTGAGCTGTCTTCTTTTTCTTTTTTCTTTTTTCTTTCCCTTTGCAGGCAGACAAAGTAAGACAAGAATTCAGTGAGGACATGTCCATATCCCGTGCTTTCTCACTTGTTTTTGAAAGGAGATCAGATCTAAGGTTTGGTGAAATGAACTGTATTAGAATAGATTATTTCACTTCTGCAAATCTGGATGGTGGTGGCATGTTTTATTGATTTTGGGTTGCAAAATACAGATTGGATGGACTTGCTCACAGGGTACTTCAGTGGTATCTATGCAGAATGGAAGGATGGTTTGCTGCTGATGCAGATACCATCTCGCTGAAGTGCTGGGATCAGGTAAGCTTTTAGTATTTCATAATATAGAATGAGAATGAATTGTAAAGATGGCATAATAGTAGAGATAACAACAATTTGGTTTGGGTTAGATCCGAACCAAACTGAAATGACCCGCGAGACAGCTTGAACTGAACCATTACAGGTCATTCGGTTTTGATACGATTTGGGTAATATCTGCGGGTCAAAAAACCTACCCTGTTTATCTGTTTGATTTTTTTTCTTTTTTTAAATTCAAAATGTAGTACTATATTATATGTAATAAAAAATGAGAGGAGAGATGAATCTTACTAGAAGCCCACTATATGACTTACATGTAATTGAAAATATTAATTGCATAATTATTTGAAATGATGCTGGTTAACAACAATTAAACTAGCTAAGTAGATGTGGTGTTACTAAAATAGCAGTAATACTTACAGAACAATTATTGATATTCTTACCTGTAACTTTTTGAAAAATTTCAAAAAAAAAAAAAAACAATTCTCCACGAATCTCCTTGGATGAAAAGAACACATCATGACCCAAGAATTTTTTACGGTAAAATTAATAAATTTAAAAAGTCTTAATAAAAAAAAGGTGGAAGTTCACATTGGTATTTGTACTTTATACAAAAGGTATCATTTAGTCTCTTAATTTTGAGAAGATGACATTTAGTCTTTTTACTTATAAAAATAGTGTCAAAAAAAGATATTAGTAATTTTGAATTTATTTAAAAAGAATTGTCAAGGTTATTCTAGTCATAGAGTGGTGGTAAAAGATGATAATACTTTCACCAACTATGTTTGTAATTATTTTTTTTGGTTTGATAGGGTGAAGGTAAATGAAAAAAATATCCTCACTAATATACGTTTAAAAAAATTATCAATAAAAGTTTTTTGTGGTTCCTTTTTTATTAGTAAAATGACTAGTGGATACTTTTTTATTGATAAAAGGGTTAATAAGTATTTTTTCAAAGTTAAAAGGACTAAACAACACTTTTATATAAAAAAAAAGGACCTCAATGACATTTTTTCTTAGAAAATATCATACAAGAAGATTTATAATATATATAAAAATTTGGACCATACCAAATGTGTATAAAAAAATTTAAAATTAAGAATATATATTAAATGATTCGTAAATAGCCTATATAGTAAATAATTCCGAGGACAAATGTTAGCGTGTGTAGATTTTGAAGTATTGTTAACCACAAAGGGAGTAAATTGTTAAATGTTATAATTGATTAAGTGATTAAAATAAAAGAAATTCTTAAGAAAAAAGTGGGTACCCGAATGGTGATCTAATTTGAAGCATTTTTGACCCAAAATGTTCGTGCTTCGAACTGTTTATAGTGAAATAGATGATGCATCGATTCATTTATGTTCCGATTTGTCCTGCCTGTTCTGACTTGAATGGGTTGGGTACCTATGGAGCCCCAATCGGTCAGGTCAAATTGCAATCTCTATATAATAGTAAGTTTTGTTATGCAGACGATGTGGCCTCTTGCTATACATAGCTATTAATTAACATATTGATTACTAATATACAAACCTTGCCTTTTTGTTAACAATTTTCATTATGGTCCTTCAAGATTGATAGCCTGAGTAGCTCAGACTGCTTTATATACAATTCACTTAGTTATCTAGATGCTCTCTTCATTTACACAGGAAGAATTGCTCCCTGGTGGTCATGGGCTTATGGTGAGAGGATACGTCCCTGTTATTAACACCCTTGCTAAGGGTCTTGACATCCGCTTGGGTCATAGGTAAAAATAGTTTACTCAGGTCTTTCACATTGATTGTTCTACGTCTTACAATCAGATTTATAGCTTTTTCATGCCTACCTTCAGGGTCACAAAAGTTACCAGGCGTTATAATGGGGTAAAGGTAACAATTGAAGGTGGAAGAACTTTTGTAGCAGATGCTGCTGTTATTGCTGTTCCTCTTGGTGTGCTGAAAGCAAAGACCATACAATTTGAGCCCAAGCTTCCAGAATGGAAGGAAGCAGCTATTTCTGACCTTGGTGTAGGGATAGAGAACAAAATAGTACTGCACTTTGAAAAGGTATTTTGGCCTAATGTTGAGTTCTTGGGAGTGGTTGCAGAGACATCTTACAGCTGTAGCTACTTTCTAAATCTTCACAAGGCTACTGGTCATCCGGTCCTTGTTTATATGCCTGCTGGTCAGCTTGCTAAAGACATTGAGAAAATGTCTGATGAAGCAGCGGCTAATTTTGCATATTTGCAGCTCAAAAAGATCCTTCCTGATGCTTCTCCCCCGGTAATTATTCTAGTTTTGAATGGCATCCCGACTCGCCTTCCCCTTTCTGGCCCCCTTTTCTTCCCCAAAATATTTCTTATCCAAATACAACTAATGATGTACCATTTGATTTATGCAGATGCAATATCTTGTTTCTCGTTGGGGAACAGATGTTAATTCACTTGGATCATACAGTTATGATACAGTAGGCAAACCCCATGATCTGTATGAGAGGCTAAGGATCCCAGTGGATAACCTATTTTTTGCTGGGGAGGCAACTAGCATGAACTACCCAGGGTCTGTGCATGGTGCATTCTCCACTGGATTAATGGCTGCTGAAGACTGTAGGATGCGTGTTTTGGAACGCTATGGGGACTTGGATTTGTTCCAGCCTGTTATGGGCGAGGATACCTTGGTATCTGTCCCCCTGTTGATCTCCCGCATGTAACTTCTAGGCCATCACCTTTGTATGATATGAAAATTATGCATTTGAGATATGTTACATCAGATGCGACTGACATATTGTTGCCAAATTGATCTTCCCATCTGATGAAAATCTGTGGAGGAAGGCAATGAAAATGTTGGTTAATGTATGTTGGCTATACCCATAGTTGCCTTGGCGCTGGATAATGATTACGTAACAGACAGAATAGTCCTGTACTTGGATGCTAAAATTTGGAACTGCTAATGGTTGGATGCTATTCCTAATAAATATATCTTGTGTTCAAAAGTGTTTGTTTTCTCGATGGTTCACTTCTTGGGGCATATTGTTTGAAGGACAACAATTTATATGTTGTTTTGAATCTGTTGTGTTTATATTGTGTGGTTCTGTGTTTTTTTTTTGGTTCGCTGTGTTTTCTTTGCTAGCGACGCTCCTTCAAATTTCTGTTACATCTTGTGCAGATGGGATGAATGATTGAGATATTAAATGTCAATTTTGTCTTCAAACAAGCCCAAAGTATGTTATTCAATAGTCAATGCCTCCTTTTAAGTTTTCTGTTTGTTAATACAGGCATTGCACCATTCAATTTCAAATATAAACAAAAAAAAAAATCTCCGCTTTAATTGGTTTTGTAATAAAAACTGATTTTGAATTTTTTTCATGCAGCAATGGCACAAGTTTAGGTGCAATGTTGTTATTTTTTCCTTCTCTCTCTCCCCCCCGCTCTCTCTCTCTCTCTCTATTGAGGGGATTTCTGAAGTCATCCCTCAAAGTCTCAAACCACTAATAGCTCCTTAAAAAAAAAAATAAAGGAGAAAGAAATCCCAGAGCTGAGGCCTGAGGGATAGTGGAATAAAATGGTTCGAATTCTCAACCTTTTTGGTATGGACACTTCCTTTGCAAACCCTACTTAGTGGAGGATATATTTTATAGAGGAATATTAGGGTTATCTAAATTTGTATTTATTTTTATATTTATATTATTTAAATTTTATTTTAAAATAATTATTACATATGATATAAAGATATGGGTACAAAAGTGATTATAGGATATAAAGATATGGGTGTAAAAGTATACAAAGTTAAATAATATTATCATTTATTATATTTTATAAAAAAAAATATCGTACAGGTGGTTTACATTAAGCTAAGGGTGTTATTTAATCATTTAAAAAAAAAGTCATTTTATCCTTTTCTTTTGTAAAAATTGTTAAAGAAGGATCAATTTTTTTTTATTAATATTTTAAAAATAATAATAATATTTTATTTTATTGGCAAATAAAATAAATAATAAAAATGATATTTTGCTATAATATTTTTTCATAAAAATTATTAAAATATTTAATGAATAGTTAAATTTTTGTTATAAAATTATTAAAATATTAAATAATAAAATCTATCATTTTTTGGTACCTTTTATAAAATGTAAGAAATTAAATGACATATTTTATAATGTAAAGGATTAATTAAAATTTAGTACTTTTATATTACTCATATTTTATCAAAAATTTTACAAATTGATCATGTTTTAAAAAGATTTTCATTTAATATCCAAAAAAATGTTACAATTTGGTACCCATAAATTTTTAAAATTTCAATCTAATCATTTTTAAACATTTACCGTAAAAAACTTCAATTTTACTCAATTAAAGTTTTTTGGGCAAGGATAAAATGAGAATTAACAACGTTCGTGCTTACATCTTCCATTCTTAATCATTTTAGGGACATTCCAACTTCTATTAATGTCATGCTTGGGCATCTTCGAGTTCCTTTAACACCACCTAAATGACTTCCATAACATCCATAAAGCATGACTGATACTCTCAAAGCTATTAATACAGAATGGGCAATTCGCATAAGTTATTATTTTGTACTTCAGTGACACCACATTACATTGTTTGACATATCTAAAATGTTTCACCTTCCTCATTAAATTCATGCCCCTAAAGTTTGCTCCATTGCCCTACATTCTCTATGTTGACACATCAGTCTGCTTCACCTTCCTAGAATATCAGGTTATATAATTGGTGCTAATGATATATTCAAAATGTCTTCAACTTCATAATTAAATAATTGGCAAACTAACAATCTATCCCAACTACCATCATCACCAATTAAATCCGCCACTGCATCCACCCAATCATGGTGTTGTTCCAACTGAACCCAAAAGCTCTCACTAGAATGGCATTAATAGAAGCTGGACCAGTGTTAAAATTGGACTATATAGGTAAGAAGGTTAGATAATTCCCATTTTACCCTAACCCAGCTCCAATTGATTTTTTTGTGTTCAAAAATTGAATTTGTTTTGAAAAATATGAATATTAAAACGTGCAAAAAGACGTATCTTCACTGCCAGAGAGTAAAGATGACAAAATTACTTCTAAATGTATACAGCAACATTAATCTAAATCCTGATCCGTGGATTTTAGTTCTAACAACGATAAAAACCAAATTAAATTAAGGCAAAGTTTTGTTAACAGATCTTTAAAACAGTAAACAAACTTAAAAAAAAACAACCTTAATCCATCAATCCAAATACAGCATCTTAAAATTCTGTAAGAGGAATTTGGAAAAACATGTTTTATATTATTCATCACATTAATATTTAAATATATCAATTAAAATATTATTAAATAAAAAAAATATCCCATTCTTTAAAAACATTTGCAACGAATGTAACCACAAAATAACAAACATCTAATAACAACTGAAACTATCTACAAGCACAGACAAAAATAGGAAACTGTCTGCAAAACAAGATACACACTTACGACAAAAAGCTAAATACGAGACACTAAAATAAAAGAAAAAAACAGAGCACAAACTGTCTGAAGTACACCCCACACAAGGCTGTAGGCACCACCCCTCAGCCGAACAACCAGACCGAAGAGAGTATCACCGGCGTCGAGGACGAAAACCAACAGCCACAATGTGTAAACCGAATAGCCTTATTACCTAAAATCTAAAGCTGAAAGGGCTGAGAACCTGAGACGACGGAGGGAAACGATGAAGGTAGTTGGTGCGGTGGAGGCTGAGGAACAATGGCGCGAGGGTGGCTGAGGAAAACGGAGGCTCGATGAAGGCTGAGAAAACAGAGATGATAGGGCTAAGAAACAGGGGCAAAGGGGCTAAGAAACAGAGGCGATGGGCGGGTTGAAACCTTACAAAATATCGACTCTCAAAACGACGGAGAGCTTACCAGAACAGTGATGGTTGTTGGACGTATCAAATAACCCTTTTATTCAAGATTAAGTAAAATATCGTTTTAAAACATAAATATTATTATCAAAAAACATTATCTGTATATACAAGTAACTCATAATATTTTTCGGGTAAGGTAGTAAATAGTATTTTTTTTTTTAAATTATATAAAGAAAGGGTTGTCAAATTGTAATAATTTAAGTATCAAGTAATCATCAATTATCCCAATATAAAATTCATCCGGAATATAAAATGACTTTTTTGTCAAGTTGATATTATAAAAAAGGTTAAATTTAAATAAAATATTATATGTGATTAAAATATTATTATTTTAATGAATACTAATAATTAATGAATGTTGTTAAAGGAGTTCCACACATGACCCTCACCGTCTCCCAAAAATAATAAATAATAAAAAATAAAAAATAAAAAACAGAAGGAAAGAGTTACCTCCTATTTCTCTTGCAATTTTCTCTTATTCTCCTAGTAGAACTAAAATGATACAGTTCTTCATGCTATCAACTGTGTCTTCCTCGCGAAACGAAACACGAAACCGATCATAAAACCATCCCAAGCAGTCCTTTTAAATATTCAATTTGAAGGAGCCAATCAATGAAGAGAACTGAAGCTCTCAATGGGATCAGATTCTTCAAGCATGGAAGCTGCCTGGAAGCAGTCTGTAGCATCAGCTATTCGTCCATCCTCTTTGTGAACCATCCCCAAGTAATACCAAGCCTTACGGTTTGTTGGATCTATCCTTAACGCATCTGACAGAAAGCTTCTTGCAACAGGCAATGCCTTAGTGTTTATCTTTGTCATAAGAGCACCAACCAAGATCTTGCAAGGAGCATAAGAAGGCTCCAATAATAAAGCGTCTAAGTAAGTGGCTAGAGCTTCTTCAAGTCGTCCCTGCCCTTCAAGCATCAGACCTAGAAAAATCATCAATTTCTTCTTCAGTGTAGGAAGCACAAACCAGCCACTTATTAGATTATTTGCATAAAACTAATAATTCAAGGCAGTTGTTTTTACTATCGTTCATTGAAAGCCACAGAGTGCCTCACAAAAACAAATTGAATTATTCCTGTCATGCAAAATCTAATGAATCTTAAGATTCAACAGTCCACAATTACTTTAGTGCCATATCTGTGCATTGCAGGTTTGATTGACTAATCTTTTTAGCAAACACATGTTTGCTATAATTATCAGCTAATTAAGTAATTAACTAGCATTTTTCTTTCCGAATATAACTAACTAGCTACTTGTTCTTTATGTCAGATGTCTCTTAAAATGGACTTAGCTCACTAGTGCATCACACATATTTAAGAAATTTTGAACTTTTGCCTCAATTGCATGGCCATGATTTTGGTGAAGGGAGCCCGTGGCTCCAAGACTATCTAAGGTACCCCCCTTTAAGTCTTTTTGTCCAGTTTAAAAAATATAAAGGAAAAAATCCATCAGGTATTTGTCAAGAGTTATATAGCATGAGTGCATGATATAAAAATGAAAGCCTGATTTAGGAGTTTGACAGCTAGCTTGCCTTCTGCGTGCAATGCTTCTGCAGAGAACTGTTTAAGTTGTCTGGCTTTTCCCAAACATACTTCTGCATCATTCCAGTGCGAAAGGCTTGCATATAGGTTTGCCAAACCATGCCAAACTTCAAACTCATCGACTTTATCATCCTCAACCTATCATCAGCAAAAAGGATAAAGTAAATTTATGATTTGATTAATCAGGAATATTTTTAATATTCAAAATTCGACTGATATATATATATATATATATTTTAATTTAAAATTGATGTCGTCTAAGTTATAAGCTAAATGGAAACACAGTTTAATACGAATGATTGAATAAATCACAAGCAAAGCTTAACCTGAGAAGGAATTCTGAAAGGCCCAAGAGATTTCCTTTGAGCTTGAACCAAAGCAAGAAGGTAGCGATAAGTTTCAATAGCATCCATGGGGATTGACTTGGCAATTTTCAGTTTTGCTTTGAGCCTCAAAAGAGGTCCTTGATCCCATTTTGCAGTCTCATCTAAAGCAGCATCTGTGACCAATTCAGCTTCTGAAAAGCGCTGCTGAGCAGACAAAATAAGAGCAAGTAATCTCCAACCTTTTAATACAGAGCCCCCAGTTTCATCTATGAATTGTTTTGTAAAACGCAAAGCAGCATTCAGATTTCGGTGCTCTGCATATTGAACGCCCAAGTCAAAAATCAAATCCGAATTGTTGTGCTCCAAGCCGATTGCCTCGTTTAATGATTTCAATGCTTCAGACTGAAGACAGGACCTCTCAAAATCAGAGGAAGAAACTTTAGCTTGTTTTCCCAAACAAAGACCCAACATCCTTAGTCCAACACCTTTTAAATGTTCATTCCTATGCTGAAAATTACTGATTGCCCTTCGTGCATATTCAACTCCCTCAGCGGCAAGATGACAATCCTCACTGCATATCTTAGAAGCCAATAACAATGCCATGATATCATTTGGCCTTTCATGTTTGTGTAGTGACTTCCTCAGAAGATTTAAGGCAGCTCTGTTCTGTCCGGTTCCACTGTAGCAAAGAGCTAAAGAATTCCAACGATCAACACGGAGATAAACACCGGGCATGATCTCTTCAAGTTGCTTTGCAAAAACAGAAGTTTGATTACATAAAGAGAGTGCAAATGTTAGGTGTTCCATTACTGATGGATCCCATTTGACCTTTCCTAGATGAAATTTCCTTATTAAAATCATCAAAAGCAAAATTGCTTCTTCCAGATTATTTTTGGGCACATATGAAGTGTCAATCTGTGCCCCTAAAGTAGGTGGACTAGCCTCTACTCCACTATACAATAAATATAATGCAAATTCTTTTTGAATTCTCGAGCAGCAGTCGTTGTCAAGGTTCCAGTGACTAAGGAGGGAACGTCTATAAGCAGATATTGCTTCATTACAGCAACCAGCCTGCTTCCATAGTTCTGGAACGAGCTCTACAGCATGACTAACAGTCTCTTGCAATCTACTATCAATTTGCGCATCCGGTATACCCTGCTGGAATATCTTTTCTACGGCATTTAGCACACATTGACATTCTTCAGCTGCTTCTGCAAACCACAAGATAAAGCTCTCCCCTCATTCAAGTTCAAATTAAAGTGTAAAGAGAAGGGAAAAAGACAATCATAATTCATAGGAGAAGCTTCACTAAACCACCAATAAGTCATTGGAGTTGTTCTACCATTCAATTTTCCAAGCTTTTGAAGGCACTTGATCTTCAAGTATATGGCTTCAAGAACCAGGCTAGCAGCATGTTGAAAGACTGGCCCCTGTGATTCAAAGCGAGCCTTCTTAGTAGACTTTTCAGCAATAGATTGTTGTGAGCGCTGTACTGCAGCTTGGAGGTCAATGCCATCAAACACACGAAGTGCACCTTCAATGTTACCTCTTTGATACTCCAACCTTCCAAGAAGAGCTCTTGCATCCTGTACATTTCCACAATTAGTAATTAAGTATCAATCAAAAGAATGCTTCAACATTAATAAAAAGATATTCAACAATTAACAAAATTCATAATGCAATCAAGAATTTCAGTTTTCTTCCCTTTTTTGATACCCTTCCTTTTATTCCGTTCGACAAACTCACACTTATTTGGTAACAGTACCTAATCTAGAGACATCTCAACCCCTATCCTTATCATGGAAATCAACAGTACGTAATAAAAAAGCTTTTGCAGCATATGTGTAAATACTCAATGAACCAAACTGAAAAAAGATGGATGTTTTCATTGTTATGAAAGCACAATAAAAAAGCGTTACTATTCTGATAAAAATATTGAGATCTAAGTTCATTGAAAAGCCTCCATTATTTTACAGCCCCTTGTCTCCATTTAGTGCTAGCAGACAAGGTGCCATATCTTGTCTAGAGGATCGTTCATAAGGGGAAACTTTACAAAGTACATATAAACATACAGTTGTATTCGATAATAAGATCAAGAACAATGAACATAAAGCTTAAAAAATAATTAGCTGACCTCAGAATTGAGCGATAACCCTTCTCTCAATGAAGATTCTGCTTCCTGAAGATTTCCCTCATCAAGCTTGGCCTCAACTTCTGTAATTTTAATGCAAACTCCATTTGCACAGAATTCCTGAACTGTTGTGTTTCCGTGATTCTCACCAGATTCCATAGGTTGACTCCCAATTTTCTTTTACTAAACGTTTTCTACACAAGTCTACTTTAATCCCCTTGATTTATCAATACAATGCTGTAACCGCCATATAGGTCCCTTGCTGCAGTTATATGAATCATAAACAATTAATTTAACTACGAAGTAGAAATTCAAGGGAAAAAATTATGAATAACTGTTTTCAAAGAAGTTAGTATACATAATAGTGCATAACGCTTTTATTTTGATTGGAAGTACTTTCAAATAGACTAAATCACTTCTAGTGGTGTTAAGCAATCTCCATAAGTACTTGCGAATTTGTGAGAGCACTATTAATGATTTTAGTAAAAGCAAGCAATTTGTTTTGAATAAATGCTCTACACTTAAAATAGTCACCAAATTACACTTAAAACCAATTCTTAAAATTTTGTACTACTTTTGTTGTATTACTTAATATGTCACCAATAGTTGAAAAACACGTGATAAAAATTTACTTTTCATGCAATAAAGGTACACATTTCAATCACTTTCATCTATATATCGTGAATTGGTAATATATGCAGTGATACACCCAAAATAACACTACAGAATTAGACTAGTGTTTTTTTTTTCTTGAAAACTTTTAGATGTACAACCAGACGGGCAGATCATCACCTATAGATTTCCATCCAATTGTACTATAAAACCCCATCAAAGCAATAGTATATAGATGCCAAGTTAAAAAATGCACACCAAGTTTAAAAATAATTACAAAAAAAAGGAAAAATGGAGAATATTTTAAAATTAAAATCTTAAAATGACAAGCTACTAAATTGGCTGAACGGGGAGGGTAAAAGATAAAAAAAAAAACAAAAGGGAGAAAATTGGTATTCAATGTCAAGTTTCTTCCCGTACTACATCTTTATTTAAAATGTTGTGTTAAATCAACTAAATCAGATAGCAGAACCATAAATACATAGAATTATCTAGACAGTATGAGCAACCGACGTCAAAGGTTTTATTTAGACAATCTCCAACCCCCCACTATTTTAACAAAATGGTGCAACTTTAATATTTCATCCAATACAGCGTAACTAACATTATTGAGTTAAATTTGATGCGATAATATTTATTTTACACGATATTATTCATGATTTTTTTTAATAAAAGATAAAAAATATGAAAATATTTTTTTAATTTAGATTTTACTTTAATTATAAATATTTAACTAAAATTTATTATGATTATATTTTCTTATTATTTAATAATAATATTATTACATATCATACAAAATTAATAAAAAAATTATTAAATATAAAATAGAGTTAAAAATATAATATAAATTAAAATAATGATTTATTAATCGAATAAATCATTTGCAATTAAGGAATTAATTAAAAAAGAAAAACAAAATGAATATTCAATTTTGTAAAGAAATATAATTTTTGGCGTTATATTTGCCATAGGGGATTAGAGATGAGAAAAAACATAATACAATTTTTGCATAAAAATAGTGCAATGCATTGGGATGCTCTTAAACATAAAATACAGTGAATGCAGTGCAATTCCTTCTCTTTTAATGTGCTTTCTTCTTGACCAAACACACAAGAAAATTTTAAATAGGGGAATGCAGAAATCTTAGAAACGACAAAGACAATGTATATAAGAAATTCAATATGAATTCGGTTTTGAATTTTTGTTTGTTTAAATATATTGGAATAGGATCAAATTTTCTCAAGAACCAAACGTAGCAATGAGAAAGCTCACCTTGTTTGAGGAGGGAAAACAAAGTTTTGAATTGTGGCCCGGAAACCAATGGGAATGCTAGCGATGGAAAGAGAATATCAAACTACAAGAATATCATCGCCGAGAAAATTAAGGGGGCTCTGGCGTTATCCTTCAACGAGAATCTGACTGGTACAGATGGGATCTGCCCCATTAATTTAAGCCTTCATTTTCGTACGTGCTTGCTTGTTGCACCAATTTGTTCTATTTTCTTACATTTCTTTATTTATTTAATATATATATATATATATATATATTGTTGATAAATGGTAAGATAATCAATAATTTCTTATTTATTTATTTTACACAATTCCTTGTATTTAAAAATTAAAATATCAAAGTTGAACAATAATTTACTAGTATTATGACACACTAAATTTCCAAATCATACTTAATAATATCACAATAAAGTTTTTGATGATTATAATCTTTACCATCCCTTATATTAGACCCTATCAATCACATTATCACCGTTGATTATTTCAATGAAGACTATTGTTACACCATTTCCAACCCCATTTTATAAAATCTAAGTATAAAATTACTTTAATTTTATATCAAATCTTACACAAAATATTATTCATAGTTACAAACGCTATTTATATTACATTATTTTTCTTAAAATTTTAAAAATATTTTTAAGTTTTTTATTACATATAATATAATATAATAAAATTAAATATATGATATAAAATAATTAAAAAAGTATTATAATACAACACAGAGTTAAAAAATTAATATAAACTAAAACAATGATTTACTAAAATTTTAAAAATATTATTAATTTTTTTATTATATATAATAAATTAAAATTAAATACATAATACAAAATAACTAAAAAAATACTAATACAACATAAAACTAAAAATATAATATAAATTAAAATAACAATTTAATAATTAAATAAATCATTTTTGAATCCTTCAATATTATTAAAATATAGACTAAAAACAATTAAATATAATTTTTAAATAAATTGAATTATTAATTTTTTAATAATATAATTTTTAAATAAATTAAATTATTAATTTTTTAATAAATTAAATTATTAATTTTTTAATAATATAATTTTTAATTAATTAATTGTAATATGTAATTATTTAATGATTGAATATAATAATTGATAAAAGAAATATAAAAAAAATTAATTTTTAAAAAAATATGTTTTTTAATATAATATTTTATGTTATAGTTTAGAAAAAAATAAAAATTTAAAATAATTTTTAATATAAAATTCATAAGATTTAGTATAAAATAAATTTTATGCTCGAAAGTAAATGCAAAACTTGTATTGCTATTTAGTAGTAGGCAAGGCAACCTAGATGTAGAGTTTACATCAGAGAATGACACGAAACTAACATATAAATGAAATTTTGACACTTAGTGCACGTGATGGTGTGACAAGCGATTGACATTTTAAAATTATAATTACTCTTATAAATTTGACGTCACAAAATAAATTAAAAAATAATTTCTAAGGTGCTAGATTGTATAATAATTACTTTCATGTATTTAACTGTGTAGTAAAAATTCTAGACTTATTTACTCATTTATTTTTTTATGTGTAAATTTTTTTTTATTAAAAGAATTATATATGCATGATACAATAAACAAAATTAATAATTAACAAAATAAATCTGGCAAAAAAATATATATAGAAAGATCACAACAATATGATATAGGAAAACGATAATATCTTCTTTTCATCTATCAAAGTAAAAATCAAAATATAAAGAAATATATCTACATATCAATCATATATTATATAATTTATTACATTATTATATTTTTATTGTTAAAATTATTATTTTTAATCTAAATAGTTGAGATATAATGATTAATAAATTACAACTAATTACATATGTCTTCTAATAAGGAGTGGTTTTTTAACTTTGAAAAACTAAACGGTAGAGTTGTTTTCATGAGCAACGATTATCCATGTAAAATTTTGGGGATTAATACAATTAGTTTAAAGAATCAAGATAGTTCAACCAGAGTCTTGACAAATGTTATTTATGTCCCAAATATGAAGAAAAATCTCATTGATATAGGAGTCTTAGAATCAAAAGGATTCACTATGACCATGCAAAATGAGAGATTAAAGGTTATTTCTGGAGCTCATATAGAAATGAAAGGTGTTTGGAAGAATAGCTTGTACTACTACCTTGGTAGTACAATTATTGGAATAGTATTAGTAGCAATCTCGGAGAAAGAAAAAGATTCAGAAAATACCAAGCTGTAACATATGCATTTGGGACATGCTGGTGAAAAAACTTTACAGATTCTGGTAAAGTTAGGCCTGTTGAAAGGCATCATAACAGGCAAGTTGGATTTCTATGAGCATTGTGTATTGGGAAAGCAAAAAAGAGTAACATTTTCTATTATTTTTTTTTTCTGTCATATCTTTAATAGTGGGTTGGTTACACCTACAACCGAAATGGAAACTGGGCATTTTATGGTTTAAAAATTCTGAATCTCATCTCAATCATCATTTATCAAGACTATTCAAAGTAAGCTCATTAGCTTGGACAGGTCATTTAGTTCATGTTGACCCATGGAATTTAAGAAACCTAAAAGAGCATGAGTCGTATATTCTGCAGAACATCGTTCTTGCCAAGGCTATACATATTTTTTCAACCTACTGAAGTCTAAACCATTGGGACTTTTTATAGGCTCTAACCAGGGAATACATAGGTCCCAAAAATTCATAGTTTTTCCTCCAAAAATAACTTTTCTAGTCGGGGAACACATTAAATATTTACCTAAATCGATAGGTCCTTGAGCGGATCTCATGTTAGCCTAAAGATATTGGGGTAGAGGAAGTGGAGCGGTGAAATGCATAGAGATCAAAAAGAACACCAATGGCTAAAGTACTCTGCTAGGCTAATACTGACACTGAGAGACAAAATCTAGGGGAGAAAAGAGAAAATGTGAGAGTAAGCTTTGGTAATGCACTCCATGATACAAAAGACATTTTGGATTACATTCATACCAATGTGTGGAGGCTAACAAGAACTCTATCCATGAGTGAAAAATTATTATGTCACTTTCATCGACGACTTCTCTAGAAGAATTTGGGTGTATCTCATAAAGAAGAAAGATGAAGTGCTAAGAATTTTTCTCAAGTGAAAAAAGATGATCGAGACTCGACTGGTAGAAAGATTAAGCATCTGAGGTCTGATAATGGCACTGAGTACACAAATGATCCATTTATGAAAGTTTGTGAAGAAGAAGGCATCGTACGACACTTCACTATTCGAAAAACACCTCAATATAACAGAGTTGTAGAATGTATGAACTGGACTTTGTTGGAGAATGTTCAATATATGTTTTCAAATACTGGGTTAGGTAAGCAGTATTAGGCTAAGGTTATGATGTATACGTGTCATCTTGGAAAACCTACTAGTGATTAGGATTTCTTACATGTGTTTGGTTCTACTACATACTACCACATCACGGAATTGAAGTTGAATCCAAGAGCTAAGAAATCTATTTTCCTATGATCGCCTTTGGTTCTAAGAGATATCATCTATGGTGTCTTGAAATGAAAAAAATAGTCTTCAGTAGAGATGTTACATTTGATGAATCTATCTTGTTGAGAAAGGTAACTGAGAAAATAGATGATACTTTGCAGTAGGTAGAGCAAACTCTGAAGCAAGTGGAGTTTGAAAGCAGAATCGTTGATCCAGTTGGTGGAGATAAGATAGAAGTTGATCCTCCATTGGCAGAAGATGAATCATATGAAGAAGAGGTTTTAACCCAAGAACTTTACAACAACAAAGAAAAATTATAGTTGATAAGCCATGACGACAAAATGTCAAGGTACTTACTTAATATAAGGATATGAAATATCTACCTACTCAGTTTAAGAATACGGTGGCATGTTCAGTTATGCATGATGATGTTCCTTCCACATATAAAGAAGCAATTAGAAGTCCTAAAGTTGAAAGATGGAAGGAAGCCATGGATGAAAAAATGTTGTCGCTTCAGAAGAATAAGACATGGAAATTGACACAACTACCTAAGGGTAAGAAGGAAATTGGTTGCAAATGGTTGTATGCAAAGAAAGAAAGATTTCCAAACAAATATGGTGTTTTCTACAAGGCAAGGTTGATGGCTAAGGGCTACGCTCAAAAGGAGGTAATCAATTATAATAAGGTATTTTCTCTAGTTATAAAGCATTCCTCCATTATAATTTTGTTGGCCTTGGTAGCACTTTTGGATTTGGAATTAGTTTAACTTGATGTGAATACCACGTTTCTACATGGTGACTTGGACAAGGAAATCTATGTATCTCATCCAGAAGGATTTAATGTTGCTCGTAAAGAGAATTGGGTTTGCAAGCTAAACAAATCATTGTATGGATTGAAGCAATCTCCAAGGTAGTGGTATAAGCAATTTGATCAGTTTATGTTGTAGCAGAAGTACACATGATCATTATGCGTATTTTCACAAGTTACAAGATGAGTCTTTCATCTATCTCCTATTGTATATTGATGATATGTTGATTGCATCAAAGAGCCAAGCAAAAATTGAGAGGTTGAAGGCTTAACTAAGTTAGGAGTTCTAAATGAAAGATCTGGGAGAAGCCAAGAAGATTCTTGACATGAAAATAAGTAGAGATGGGAAGAAGGGGAAGCTTTGTTTAACCTAGAGTCAATATTTGAATAATGTGCTACAATATTTTGGTTTAAATGAATAGAAAAAACCTATAAGTACTCCATTTGTTCCTCATTTCAAGCTTATTGTTCAATTGTCTCCTAAGAATGATGCAAAACAAGAATACATGGAAAAGGTACCATATGCAATGGTGTGTATGATACATGACATTTCACATGCGGTTGAAGCTATAAATAGGTACATATATGATTCTAGCAAAGGACATTGGATGGCTATGAAATAGATTCTACGATATATTCTAAATAATGTAGATGTTGGTTTAGTATTTGAGCAGGATAATACTATGGTTCAATGTATAGTCAGATATTGTGATTTTAACTATACAAAAGACTTAGATAAGCGTCGATCAACTACAAGTTATGTGTTTTACTCTAAATAGAGCACTAGCCAATTGAAAGTCTACCTTACAGTCCACAGTTGCCTTGTCTATTACAGAGACAGAGTATATGACAGTTATAGAGGTTATGAAGTAAGCTATTTAGTTACGAGGTTTTCTTGAAGATTTGAGAGTTGGTTAATGATGAGATAAGACACACATCGGGTCAACAATACCGATCTTGCAGATACTTTTGTTTTATATTTGTAAAACTCTCGCAAGTTCACAAATTATTTTATATAAAATAAAAAGTATACTCCCAAGGTCAATCTAAGGAAGGAATATATGTGGTTTTTAATTTATTAATCAAAACGAAATTAAATCATAAACATCCTGTCACGATATTTTTATTTTTTGTGTTTCCTAATCTAATAACATAAAAAAATAAACATAGATATGAATTCAATAAAAAATTATGTAAATTTTTATCATTCATAATAGTGCAATATTTATGGATATAATAATTAAGTTAATTATGTCTTCTCATATTATTTAGGTTATTAAAGATATAAATTAATATTTATTAATTTTTTCAATATATAAATACCATCTTTGGTAGAGTTAAATATTCTTTATTAATTAAACAAATCAATTAACACTTATGAGTAGGATCGATAATTAATTTAATTATTAATTAAATTAATTTCTTTTTTCTAAGAAATTTAAAATGAATCATTTAAATGTCATATGAGTGTCTAAATTAAACTTAAGAATTTAATTATCCGAGTACTAACTTTCAAGTTTTAAAACCATTACTGAAAAATATGTTTTCAATACATTTTTGAATAATATTTCTTATAAAAATTTCTTAAATAGAGCTTCACTATAACTATCGGGTGATTATACTAACAAATAAAATAACACTACTCTGAATTAGACCAAATAATTAAACCTTAAAATCTAATTTTATATTTAAGTTTGTAATGAAAAATAATACATTTCTCTCTAACATCCTTAATATAAAATCTTGAAAAAAAGCAAAATCAATTTATTTTATAGTGTTTTACCTATTTAATATTTCGTAAGCACAACAACGTTGTTATTATTATATCATATTTATAAATAGCTAGTCATGTTAAATTTAATCGCAGATAAATTAAATATAACATATAACATAAAAATAACCGTAAAAATTTCATTTTAAAATTATACTTTAAAAGAATCCTTACAGAACTTTGATGTTAGTTCTATTTTCGAAAAACCTTCAAATGGATTTGCATTTACGTTTATTGATTCAAAAACTAGAAATCAACAAAAGCATAATTAGTTCTCAAAAAGAGAAAATTTAAAAATAAAAAAACTAAAAACTAAGAAAGCTTCTAGAGAAAGAGAGAAAAATGTGTGATTTTTAGGATTATTTTTACAATGGGGGAGAGAATCCTTTTATAGATGAGGAAAAGGTAAAAACAACAGTGGGAAAATATCTCAAAAAGTGATTTTAGACGCATTTGGACAGGCTTGCATGCGTGTGGGAGGCTAGATTTGTGGCATATTGGTGTTGGTGTGCGCGGGACTCGGTATGATATGTGCGTGGGAGCTTGTGCTACCTACGCGCACAAGACTTGGCATTTTTTATATTTTTTACCGTTTTGACCCATTTTTCCATTTTTTATTTTTCCTCATTTTTTTTCTCAACATGTTTGTGATGTATTATCTCCAATATTTTTTCTTAGAGTCTTTCAATTATTTTTGAATGAAAATACTTAAAAAACAATAAAAATACCCGTGATTTCGTAAATACAAATTTATATAAAAATATGGTAAAATTATGCAAATATAAATCTATTTAATCAATTAAAGTACATTAAATCATGGTAATTATAGTGTTTTTTAAGCATTCATCACAACCCCAACCAACTTATTGCTAGTCCCTTAGCAAGAGAAGCGGTAAAAACTAAAAATTAAACTATCTTAAATCACTTCCATGGATTGACACGATTGCATTTAGCGTATGTAACAAGCCTTTAAACCCCTATGTTGCCCTAATGAATGAGTTTGAGTCTCGTGAGGTTTTTCAATAAAAATAGTCATAAACATTAAACTAAAAAAAAAAAATAACAAGAATAAAAAATAACAAATCAAAAGCTAAAATTATAACAAAATAAAAAACTAAATAAAATAAAACATAAAAATGTCCCATGTCTTTTAATTTCCTTTAAGATCATAATTAAAATCTAGAGTATAAATTATTTTCAACTTTATAAACAGTCATAGTTTATAATAATAATTAGTTAAAAATCATCTTCGTACTTCATTTCAAAAATGTTTCAATTTAAATTTACCCAATTTTGAGTGTCAAAAATTTGAATTCGTTTAGAATCTATCCTTACAAGTCAATACTCTCAAAACATTGAATCTTATGGGTTCAAGCACTCATACTAAGACATATGTGAATTGAGTTTATGTTTAGAAATGAACTAATAAGTTTGCATATTTATAAAAAAAAAGACTCAAAAATAATGCATAACTTCGATATCATGAAAGGATCGAATATTTAGGATTTCGTAAAAAAATCACAAAATTATTTTCATGCCTCAATCAAAATCATTAAATAAAAAATTTAAGATATATGTCTTGTAAAATGAAAAAAAGTACAATGACTTTTTAGGGATTTACTTTCTATAACTTTCTTTTGTAAATAGTCCTTTCTCGTAACTTTTAGGCTATGTTGGTCATAGTATGTAGATTATATTTTTTATTTTTATTTTTCTTTTTTAAGAGATTTTTTAAATATATTGTTTTAGAAAGTGGACTCATGTACAAATTGTACATTTTTGTAGGATTTTGGTGAGTGGTTAATTTTGTGGCTTTTATGTTTGATTTTGGTTTAGGTAACCCAAATATGTCTCTTTTTGGTATAATTCATGCATGAAGAACGAAAAGGCATATACTATCAATTTTTACTTAAGTTATTCAATCTAAGTAGTAAAAACAACATATGACATTTTACTAGATGTGGAAATCGTAACATTCAATACAAAAACTTATAAAAATCATCTAAATATTTGAAGAAATAAGAAATGTGTTTGGAGTAAAAAAAATATATATTTAACTCAGAATAAAAGAAATTAGGCTCATATTATATCTCACAAAGGTAATCTCTACTATTTGATTCCTAAACATTGATTTTGGGTTCATTATAATTTTCACACTTTATCATGAAATACTACTTATGACAAAAACTAACTAATTACCATATACTCCATGATATATTTTTAAAAATTAATCTAATAGTGCAAAAGACTTAACTATTTACTTAAATTTGATTTAAAGAAATGATAAATTTTTGTGAGAAATTTTTTAAAACTAATCGTAAAATTCTAAAAATTACTAAACTATACAAATAAAATAAAACTAAACACAATAAAAATAAAAAAAGTGAACATAAATTTTTTTAAAATTGTTAAAAATTTTGAAATTAAGCAGGGTAACTTTTTACCACTCCTAACCTAGAATTTACATTGTCCTCAATGTAACAATTGTAAATTAAAGATAAAGAAAAAAGAAGAAGAAAATTTACATATTTCTTGAGAATGTGCAAGTAGTGATGGAGAAATGCAGGTGCATCCATCATGTTCATCATTAAAGTTCACACAGATAGATAACTGTGAACTTCTAGCATCTCAACAAATATTTTTAGTTTTAACAATTCTAAAATTGTTCATATGCAATTAAACTAAAATAAACAAAACAAATTAAATAAGTAAAACAAATAAAATAAAATATCCTAAAATGATGGGTTGCCTCCCATCTAGCGCTTAGTTTAACATATTAGCAAGACATAACTTGAGGGATTTCACTTAAGCAAACTCAATGTCCCCACATCATTGAGTCAATCAAATCTATAGGTAGGACACATTTCTCTACATATACTTATTAATTTATGCCCTATGAATTTTCAAAATTTTATTTACTTAAAATTAAGAATATGATTTTGGGTTTTAGATAAACTACTTCTAGATTTAAGTCAAATAACTAAGGTATCAGACACATTTGTACCTAGATCTAACAAAGTAATTATTTCCTTTTATCACAGATTGTAATTAAAAACTTTGAAATTTTGAAGATAGCTTCAGAAATATATTTTTCATCTAATATAACACTAATTATTAAAATAAATACTAAACAAATAAAAAAATAAAAAAAGTTAGTAAAATAAAGAAAAAATAAAATAATTATACAAATTTTACAATATATATAATACAAACAACATCTATACAAATTTTGATACATATAATTATACATACTTAAACTATACATATTTATAATACACTCTATCTATCATGTAATACAAACACATTTTTTTACAAATAAATATACATGATTAAATTATACACAATAAATTATTATAAGACACTCTTTCTAATATATAATTTAAACATATTATTATACAAATAAATATACATGATTAAATTGTATAGAATATAATACACTATTTCTAATATATAATACAAACATATTTCTATACATGTTATATAATAAAATATTCACAATTTAGTATACAGAAACACAATATAATAAATAAAAGAAATAAAATAAAATTAATAATATTTAAAGAAGTTAATCATTGTTAAGTTAATCTTTAAGTTAAATAACATATCTGTATTAACCAAGAGTTCTCCTAGAAAATTATGATGGGATAAAGCTTTCTTAAAAACCATTCTCCAAAACAGAACAACGTTCCTACGAAAGACTAGTGACATAAAAGCTACCAAGAACTAGTCTCTTAAACATAACTCACTTAAATATTTACTTTTCATGCTATTACATAGTTAGTTTTTTTTATATATTTATTTTTTTATAATTAAAAAAATAAATTAAAAACTAAAAGAAAATTTAAATTTTAAAATTAAATAAAAATTAATACTAAAAATTTTAAATTTTAAATATTTTAGAAAATAAAATAATTACATAAATTAAAGTTTAATTTTGTATAAAAAAAATTAAGTTTTTACACACGAAAAATAATTAAATAAATCAAAGTTTAAATTCTTTAAATTTTAAATTTCAAATTTTTGATTTACTGTTCACGGAAAAGTATCCATAACCGTACCTTTTGATTTTTGATTTTTTGTCTTTTTTCTTAATTTTAAAATTTTGATTTACTCTTTATTTAGATTTTTTTAAAATTTAATAATTAAATTAAATTAATTTAAATTTAAGATTTATTATTATTATTATGAATAGTATATCACAAAAATTTATTGAAATTTTTTTAGATTTTTTTTAATTTTTTTTAAGCTAAATAAAATATCACAATTATTTTCATCATAAAAAGTTTTTAAAATTTTGATAAATAATTTGATCTTGTAGATACTTTGATTTTATATTTGTAAAACTCTCGCAAATGCATGAATCATTTTATAGAAAATGACAAATATACTCCCAAGGTAGATCTAAGCAATGAATATATGTGGTTTCTAAGTTATTATTCAAACTCTTAAAAATGAAATTAAATCCTAAATATCTTATCATGATATTTTGATTTGTGTTTCCTAATCTAATAACATAAAAAAATAAACATATATATGGATTTAATAAATAATAATACAAATTTTTATCATTCATAAGAGTAGTTATTTATGAATATAATAATGAAGTTAATTATGTTTGCTCATATTATTTAGGTTATTAAATATATAAATTGATTTTTATTGATTTTTTTTCTTTTTGGTATGAAAGTGTGCCTAGATAGGTTCCAAATCCTTTTGTTTAATATTAATTAACTAACATTCTTAGCCTATTAATTAATTAAGTATTAAATTTCAAATTTATTTCTAAAAAAATTGCAAACCATCTAATCACAGTTTTAGGTAAAATTAGTTAATTAGACTTTATTCAAGGTGTCCAAATTAAACCTAAAAATTTAATTATCCGAGTACTAACTACCAGGTGAATATACTAACAAATAAAAGGGCACTGCTCTAAATCAAACCAGATAATTAAACCCTAAAATCTAATTTTTAATTTTAAGTTTGTAATGAAAAATAATATATTTCTCTCTAACATCCTTAATATAAAATCTTGAATAAAAATAAAATTAATTTATTTTATAAATTTTTTTACCTATTTAATATATCATAAGTATAACAACGTTATCATTGTATCATATTCACAAACAGCTAGTCATGTTAAATTTAATTACAAACAAATTAAATATAACATATAAGAATAAAACATAAAACAATTTGTAAAGAATTCATTTTAAAATTATACCTCAAAATAATATTTACACAACTTTGATGCTAGTTTCATTTCTAGAAAACCTCCAAACAGATTTACATTTCTATTTATTGAATCAAAAATTAGAAATTTACAAAAGCATGATTAATTCTTCTTAAAAAGAATAGAACTTTAAAAACAAAAAAAATTAAGAAACCTTTCTAGAAAGAGAAAGTTAGAGAGATAAAGAGAGAGAAATATGTGATTTTTTTGGATCATTTTGACAACGTAGAAAAGGGTCCTTTTATAGAAGGCAAAAAGGCCAAAAAAATGGAAAAATATTTCAAAAATTGATTTTGGACAAGCTGCCACGCTTGTGGGGGGCAAGATTTGCGGCAAATAGGCGTTGATGTGCGCGATACTCGGCGTGACATGTGCGTGTGGTGCATAGGACAAGTGCGGTTGTGTGCTAGTTGTGCCTGTGCGCAAAGGGGTGTGCTAGCTGCGCACGGGATTCGTCATTTTTGATCGTTTTAACCTATTTTGTCCAAAAAAAATCATTTTTGACTTTTCCTCATTTTTTCTCAACATATTGGTGATGCATTGCTTACAATATTTTTGTTTGAGTTTTTAAATTGTTTTTAAACAAATATACCTAAAAACAATAAAAATAATCGTTATTTCAAAAAGACAAATTTATATAAAAATATGATAAAATCATACAAATATAAATATATTTAATTAATTAAAGTACATTAAATCATAGTAATTTTAGTGTTTTTTATGCACTCATTAAGTACTAGTTCAGAAGATCAATACTATATATAGAGAATCTCGTAGATATGATGATCAAGATGGTGATGGCAATCAAATTCAAACATTATCTGGACTTAACTAACATTCAGCAAGTTTGAGTTAGAATTGATATCATTGATCTAGAAATTGAAGAAATCATATAAGAATAACTAAGTCGCCAAGGTGGAGATTTGTTGTATAGCTCGTTATTGAGCAATTTGAAAAAAATCCCAAATAGATTAGGAACCATGGTGGATGGTGTATTTGAGGCTATAAATAAAGTCTTTTTCTCTATTTTGAAATCATCACAAAATTTGTATTTCTTCCTCTCTTTTATATGAGTAATTTGATTAGCTCAATCTTATCCAATCAGTTATAATTTTTGGAATTCATCCAATTTAAAGATAATGGAAGTAGTCAACGACGCTCGAAAACATAGGTAAGATTTATACCAAATCTTATTAAATTTCCGCTTTAATATTTTATTTAATATATGTTTTAGTTTCTTTTAGCATTATATTTTCAATAGCATTATTTTTTATATCAAGTTTGAGTTTTATTAATTTAAATCATAGTATTTATGATAAGAAAAATATACCTGATTTTTACAACAGTTATGATACAAATATTATATCAATAAAATTTTTGCAAAAAATTAAATCAAGTTACAAATTGATATAATCTAATATATGAGTCTGTTTCTACTTGGAACGAGAATAGTTATTATAAATTTAAATTGGTTTAATAGATATGAATATATATTAATATTATATTTTATATACATATACAACTTTATAATATAATACACTTTTTGGTAATAAAATAACAATATTTTTAATAATTAGATTTTGTTTTACACATATATATTAAAAACTAATGAAACAAATATTAATTTAATAGATTAAGCGTTTTATTAAATTTTCATTTTCTTGTTGAATTAAATATATTTTCAAATAAATATTATTAAAAATATAATAATTTTTATAAAACTGTAAGAAAATTAATATGGGATATTAATCAAAAAAATTCAGAATGAATGAGCATAATTATCAGTATAAAATGTTTAAGCACGTCTCCACCTCATCCCTAGTGTTCCAGTAAGGGAGGAGGGAACACAATTATCAAATGTAACATCAGAGTAGTACAACGTAATGGTGAACCGTGGAAACGATTTGGTTTCGTCGAAACCGTACGTCGGTTACAAAACTGAACAAGGTTCTCAATGGAATAACCTTTATAAAATATCGAGTCCTCTCACTATTCACTATTTAATTCAGATACACTATCAAAACACAGAGAATAAGTGTGAGAAACCAGTGGAAGGATCAAATCGAAAATCCATTGGAATTCCCGTGTAAGTGTTGAAATTTGATCAATGGCAAAAGGTATGTTTTCAATCCATTTTGTTTCCGCTGCATTTAAATTATGCATTCATATGGTTTTCTAAACGTTTCTGGATTGAATTGTGATATTATATTTAGTATAAGAGCCATTTTTGAAAATATCTCTATTTTGCTTTGTTTCATTAGGAATTGAGATTTTGGATTTTTATTTTGCTTGTTTTTGATGCATATGAAAATTATAAATTGTTTCAATGTTGATTTTAGAGTGATTCTGTGAATTTAAATTTAAAAAACAATTAATAAAATAAATTCAATTTGTCGTGGGTATTTATTTGAATCATTAATTAACTTTTTATTTAAAATGATGTTTTTGATTCAAAATGAGACCATGAATCATTCGGAAATCGAATTTTGAAAATTTTGATAAAAAGAACGTCAAATTTCGTCTCTGAAATAGAAAGATACGTCTGGGTATTCGTTAGGGTCAAACCGGGTCAGGTTGACCTGGGTGGAAGTTGAAGATGAAGTTTAAAAAAAAAATCTGGGAATTGAACCCAGACTCCATGGTTAAGATTGCAATGTGCTGTCAACTGGAGCATGCCACACTTTGTATTGTAATTGGTACCAGAATTAGGAGTCGAACCACGACTTCGCTAGTAGGCATAAGAAAGACTATCCGCTACGCTGCAACGATTTTTTGCCTCTAATTGGTGTTTGAGTTATTTTTATATATTAATTCGACATTTGATTTAAATTTTTTTGAATATAATTTGAATTAATTATTTAACTTATGTTTGTCATATGTATAATATTTATTATACATGTGATATTTATTTAAATAATTTTTGGGCACATTAAAATTTATTTAAATACATTATGCTTAAATTATTTGTTTTGGTATTTGTACGTGTAAATTTTGTAATTTATTATACATATAAAAATTTGGTTAAATAATTTATGCATAATGAAATTATTTTTTTATGGCTCTTTATGGATTTAATTAGTGCTTATATTATTTATTTTTACTTGTATAATTTATTGTCATATATGCAATCTTAAGATAGATAATATTTGCACATTTAAAATTAAATTAATATTACTTATGGTTTTATGCAATAATTGAGCCTAAGGATTTAGCTAATATTTAAGTGATTCGTATAGTTTAATTAATTAGGGAGTAGTCACAGCATCTTTAATTAATTAAAACTATAATAAGGTTTATTTAGGATCATATTTATAAAATAAATATTAATTAAATATTAATTGTAATTAATCATATTTAATATAATAAATCTTGTCCCACAGGAATTTTTATTATATTTTTGTGTGATTAATTAGGATATAATATCAAATTATATTTTCTAATTTATCCACATGGATTAGAAAAATTAACATAATTTAATAGTTTTATCGTAAAGTTAGGATCAATCTAATTGAATTAAAACTTTAACCCATAGGTAAGTTTTATGTCACTAAATTCATAATTTTCATGATTTACATTGATAAAAAATAACTATAATTTAGGTCTCAAATTTTAATAAGCATATAATTTTTAATTGTAACTTCTCAACCTGTAAATTTCTCTCATATTGGTTATGACATTCTCGATCTGAAAGAAGATAATTATAAAATATAGAAAGAAAGAATTCTCCTTCAACTAGGGTGGATGGATATTGATTATGCTATTAGGAAAAATGAATCACCTAAAATTACTTAAACCAACACTCCAGAGAATATCATGTTTTATGAACAATGGGAGCGATCTAATCGCCTTAGCATGATGTTCATTAAGACTAAATTCTCTACTGGTATTTGTGGTTCTATTGATCAGTATAACAATGTTCAAGACTTGTTAAAGGCCATTGATGATCAATTCGTCACTTCATATAAGGCTTTATCAAGCACCCTTATTATGAAGTTCTCTTCTTTAAGACTCACAAGTGTGAAAGGTGTGCGCGAGCACATTATGTAAATGAGGGACATTACGACTCAATTTAAGCATCTCAAGGTTGAGATGACAGAATCCTTCCTGGTGCACTATATCCTTAACATTCTCCCACATCAGTACGGGCCATTCAAAATATTGTACAATACATATAAAGATAAATGGTCAATCAATGAACTAATGACCATGTGTGTTCAAGAGGAAGGGAGGCTTGTTATGGAATTTAGTGAAAGTACAATATTGGCTACAACGTACCGAAAAGGAAAATCTCAATACAAGCATAAAGGAAAAGGGATAATTCCATCTCATGTTGATATTAAGAAAGAATCCAAGTGTTTCTTTTGTAAAAAGAAGGGATACATGAAGAAGGATTGTATCAGATTCTAGAAATGGCTTAAGAAGGTAATCCAACCTCATTTGTTTGTTATGAATCTAATATGGTTAATGTCAATATTAACACCTGGTGAATTGATTCTGGATCTACAATCCATGTTGCAAACTCCTTACAAGGTATGCAAAATCTAAGGAAGCCAGTAGAAAGTGAGCAATACATCTTATCTGATAACAAGATGGGCTCACATATGGAGGCTGTAGGGACATGTAGTTTTATTTTAAGTAGTGGTTTTATTTTAGAATTAGAAAAGACCTTTTATGTTCCAAGTTTCTCTAGAAACTTGATTTCAATTTCAAGACTTGTACCTTTTGGTTATTCCTTTCACTTTTTAGAAACATCTTTTAGTTTATTTAATAAATCTGATTGTGTTGGGAATGGTATTTTGTCTAATGGTCTTTACTGCCTTAATTTATGAAATAATGCCACTCGTAAAGCTATGCATGTTAAATTTGGCACTAAAAGGTGTATTATTGATGAGGACTCTTCTACCTTATGGCATAGGAGATTAGGATATATCTCCATAGAAAGAGTTAAAATATTAGTGAAAGATGGGGTACTTAGTACTCTAGATTTTACTGATTTTGAGACATGTGTGGACTGCATTAAAGGAAATCAGACTAATAAGTTAAAGAGAGGTGCCAATATAAGTTCAAATATATTAGAAATCATACATACAGATATATGTTGCCCAGACATGGACATTCAAGATCAGAAATATTTTGTCACCTTTGTTGATGATTTTTCTCGATATATGTATCTCTACATGCTTCATAATAAGAGCGAAGCATTAGATGCCTTTAAGAGCTTTAAGGTTGAAGTAGAGAAACAATGTGGAAAGAAAATAAAGATCACGAGATCAGATAGAGGTGGTGAATATTATGGTAGATACATTGAGAATTGACAAGCACCTGGTCCATTTACTAAGTTTCTTCAAGAATATGGGATAGTTTCCCAATACACTATGCCTGGTTCACCAGACCAGAATGGTGTAGCAAAAAGGAAAAATCGAACACTATTGGACATGGTGCAGAGTATACTTAGCAACTCCAATCTTCCTAAATACTTATGGATTGAAGCTTTAAAGATAGGTGTGTATATATTAAACCGAGTTCCAATCAAGGCTGTCTCAAAGACGCCATTTAAATTATGGAAAGGTTGGAAACCGAGTTTGCAACATATGCGCATTTGGGGATGCCCATCTGAAGTGAGGATTTATAATCCACAAGAGAATAAGTTGGACCCAAGGACCATTAGTAGGTATTTCATTGGATATGTCAAACGGTCTAAGGGTTACATATTTTACTGTTCATCTCACAGCACTAGATTTGTGGAATCAAGAAATGAAAAATTTCTTGAGAATTACTTGATTAGTAGGAGCGATCGATCATAGGTCATTGGTCCTAAGAAAGATCATACAGATGTTCAATGTTCCACTTCAAGTAATGGACTGATCGTTATTGTTAACAACACGCCTCGAGTACAAACGTGTGTTGAAGAACCAGTCCTGGAAGTACCACAAGCTGTTGATCCTGATCCAGTAGATGTTGAAGTTTAACAGATGCCTACAAATGTTGATCAACCAGGTGAACAACATGATCCTACTCCTTAGGAAAATGTTGATGCAACATTAAGATGATCTACTAGAGTAAGAGAATCAACAATTCCTAATGATTATATTGTGTATCTACAAGAATGTGACTATAATTTTGGAGCCAAAAATGATCCTGAGACATTTTCACAGGCCATGATTTCTATGGTTTTGAACTTATGGTACAATGCCATGAAATAAGAGATGGATTCTATGGCGTCTAATCGAGTCTAGGATCTCGTCAAGTTTCCTGATGGTGTGAAAGCCATTGGATGTAAATGGGTCATCAAAACAAAGAAAGACTCACAAGGCAACATTGAGAGACATAAGGCAAGACTCCTTACCAAAGGATTTACTCAAAGGGAAGGAATCGACTACACAGAGACATTTTCTCTTGTATCTAATAAAGATTCACTTCGTGTGGTCATGGAATTGGTTTCCCATTTTGATTTGGATTTGCATCAAATGGATGTGAAAATGACTTTCCTTAATGGTAACCTAGAGGAAGAGGTTTATATGAAGCAACCTGAAGGATTCTTCTCTAGTGATGGTGAGCATTTGGTTTGTAAGCTTAATAAATCCATATATGGATTAAAACAAGCTTCATGTCAATGGTATTTGAAATTTCATAACGTCATCACTTCATTTGGTTTTGAAGAGAACGTCATGGATCAATGTATATACCAAAAAGTGGGAGTAAGATTTTTTTTGGTGCTATATATGGATGATATTTTGCTTGCAGTAAATGATAAGAGTTTGCTACATGAGGTAAAAAAATTCCTCTCTAAAAATTTTGATATGAAGGATATGGGTGAGAGATCTTATGTCATTGGCATTAAAATCCATAGAGATAGACTTCGAGGCGTCTTGGGGTTATCTCAGGAAACCTATATCAATAAATTTTTAGAGAGATTTCGGATGAAATATTGTTCATCAAGTGTTGCACTCATTGTGAAGGGCGATAAGTTCAATTTGGATCAATGCCCAAGGAATGATTTAGAAAGATAACAGATGAAAACCATTCCATATGCTTCAACCATTGGAAGTCTGATGTATGCTCAGGTCTACACCAGACCTGACATTGCATTTTTTGTTAGGATGCTAGGGAGATATCAGAGTAACCCAGGTATTGACCATTGGAAAGCTGCAAAGAAAGTGATGAGGTACCTACAAGGAACCAAGGATTATATGCTTATGTATTGACGAACTGATGAATTGGAAGTAATTGGCTACTCCGATGCGGACTTCGCTGGCTGTGTTGATTCACAAAAATCAACATCTTGTTACATTTTCATACTTGTCGGTGGAGTTATGTCTTGGAGGAGTGCGAAATAGTCTTTGAATACTACTTCCACTATGGAGGCCGAGTTCATGTCATGTTTTGAGACCACATTACATGGTGTATGCTTAAAGAGTTTCATTTCTAGGCTTAGAATAGTTGACTCTATTTCTAGGTCATTAAGATTGTACTATGATAACCCAGCTGATGTATTTATGGTTAAGAACAAAAAAAGTGGTAGTCGTAATAAGCACATCGACATTAAATACTTGGACATAAGAGAATGTATTAAGGAAAAGAAAGTAATCATTAAGCATGTAAGCACTGAGTTGATGATTGCTGATACTTTGACTAAAGGCATGCCACTAATGAAATTCAAGGATCATGTAGAGAAAATGGGAATTGGTTCCACTTTGTAAATGTATATATATACAATTTATTAATGGAACTCTTATATATTGTGATATTTTCTCGTATTCATGTGCACCTTAATTTATTTAAGAAAATATATAATTTATTGGACCAAGAATAAATATAGGATTTATTCATTAAGTTTCGTTACCATATAAAGTATAGTACTTAAGAAACTAAATACATTGTAATACATGGAAGATAATACTCGCTCTTAGAGGACCTATCACTATGATTCATGTATTTTGTTACTCAAGAGAATTTCACTTAACGTTTGCACAAAGTGGGAGAATGTAACATCAGGGTGGCGCAATGTAATGGTGAACTATGGTGACGGTTTGGTTTCGTTGGAACCGTACGTCGGTTATGAAACTGAATGAGGTTCTTGATAGAAGAACCTTTATAAAGCATCGGGTCCTCTCACTATTCACTGTTTAATTTAGATACACCATTAAAACATAGAGAATAAGTGTGAGAAACCAATGAGAGCATCAAATCAAAAATCCATTGGAATTCCCGTGTAAGTACTGAAATTTGATCAATGGTAGGATGTATGTTTTCAATCCATTTTGTTTTCGCTGCATTTAAATTATGCGTTCATATGATTTTCTGAACGTTTCTGGATTGAATTGTGATATTACATCAAATTTTTATCAAACAAAAACCATATCTCTATAAAGTTTCTACAATCAAACTGTCAAGACTATATTGAGGCAAAAATGTATCATCTAGTAGGAAATATCACAATAACAGGATACATTGATAATCCATTAAATAATTTCCACCCACATTTCCCGGTCTCCCTTTCCTTCCTTTGCCATCATTCACCCACCTATTTCCTCACCTTTCATCCACCCATCCATCTTGAGGTAAAGTTAGTTATCTCATCTCATTTTATGTCTCATTTAATGTCTCTAATGAATTTACGGTGTAATATTATCTTATTTCATTTAAATATCATTTCATATCATCTTATTTAAATTATAGCATAACTTTAAACATATATATCATTTTTTCCTTATTAAACTTACGTTATGAATTACCATTCCCTCACCCTTTGTCCACCATTTACCACGGTTCACCATTCGTCCATCTCTACCCCTTTGATTGTATGTTTAGCCTCATCAGTTTAGTAATCTTGTATTTTCCATATTTCCTCTCTATTTCTTTAAAGGTAATGGTCAAATGTTAAATCATAAAGAGTGAAATAATACCTTGTTTCAATAATATAATATGTGAATAAAATATAATATATATGATCGTTTGTAGAAACAATAGATCTCTATTAAAACCCCAATACCTGTAATTTGGTGTGTGAGCGTCATGGAATGGACGCACTTAAAGATATATGGTTAATCAAATTATTTACCTCTAACTCTTAATGTTTTGTTTATAATAAAATCCTACAAGTAATGGGTTGGTCTAGGCTTATAAATGCAGCGAGTTTATGGGTCTATTACACAATTAAAATATGTTTAATCCATCTCATTATATCCTTATTTCATATATTAACTCATTATGTCAATTTTGTCCTAACATACTTTATTAATTATTTAATATAATTTATATCAACCAATGATTATGTTAATCCAGGTAAAATAATTCCAACAATTCTCTCACTTGTATAGTATAATCATGCATTGCATACTTAATAACATAATCATATCAAATGATACATCTTAAGACTTTTGAGCCCAAGTGTTATATGCAATATGCACTAAAATGATATATACTACACATAACTTGATATTTGGAGATTTAATCCAAACTGTTATATGTCGATCATTATTTCAGTTAGAATAACCATTTAAATTATATAATCTTCAATATGAGAAAGCATTACAAGAAAAAATTATGAATTATTCATCAATGATATTCATTTTTTGAAAATATGAACTTGTAATAGACACCTTGACTAAATTACCATAAATCTACCATGATAACAACATGTTAGAAGAAGTATGTGAAAAAAAACGTAAGAATAATATTAGCGATATATTGAAACGTATTGCTTGGATTGAGTCGCGGACTAGATCGTTCTCTTTAAGACGTTTCGTAGCTCTACCCAAACTTGTGCAAGCAAACACAACTTCGTTGTCCTCAGGATAAACAGTCCAAAATCTTTATTTTCTATCTCGAAACTTCACTACATTGATGAAATCCGGAAAGCTACACCTCTAAAGTTTATGTTGCTTGGAAAACTCTAAAAACAATTTAGTATCTTCTTATTTTCTTTCTAAGAGCTATTTCTTCTATGATCTATAAGAGATATTTATAAATTGATGTGTCAAAATTGAGAGTTGAGGAACTCTATTTATAGTTTGAAAAAAGATGTGACAATTATGATAAATAATAGTTAGGTATGAGTGAAAAGAGTAACGGTCATTTCTGAGTGAAAAAGTAACGGTCATTTTCTGAGTGAAAAAGTAACGGCCAATTCTGAGTGAAAAAAATAATCGACATATTTTGAGTGAAAAAATAACGATCATTTTCTGAGTGAAAAAGTAATGACCATTTTCTGAATGAAAAAGTAATGACCATTTTCTGAGTAGAAAAGTAATTTTAATCAAAAACAAATTTCCAAAAAATAAAATTCCACCTCACCTCATGCATACGCACACGCACTGGTACTAAACTCAGCACGACACAACCGGTCGAACGGTCGGTGGCGACGCGCGTGCATGTGGAATCACATTTGCCTAGGTTCTCTCCCCTTTCACAAAAGTGGATGCCCCTTGAGCTCCAAACCCAATAGTCAATTCTTTTCTATTTATACATCTCCTAAATGATGTAAAATAGCAATTTGGGACAAAAATTAAGAAACTAAAATTTGGCACAAATTGGTATCATTTTTTTTATTAAAATTCATTTCCAACAATCCCCTACTTGAATTTTATATAAAAATAGTTTTCATCGAGCAACCAATCAATTAAAAGTATAAGATTATGCATAAGTAAAAGGTGTATATCGGCTTGAACCTTTGCATAATATTTATGCTTTAGAATATATTAGAGTAGCTCGTAGTTTTGAACTATATCTCTAATAAAATTACACACACAATCTTTCCAAGGTGTAGTTTGAAAAGCTCGTGCTTTGCACGTGTATCCCAATATAGTGAACGCTCTAGTAAATTTTGCCCAAAATTTTCATAAGAAGCGGTCACGCTTTAACATTCATATAGGTGAGTCTATCAAGAGTACTCTTGTAGTTATGTACTCCACTCCACATAGAGTATAGAACACATTAAGAGTTTAATAATTAACTCATCCTTCTCTGTCACTTCAGGACTTCATGCTTCTAATAATATATAATGAGACTACATAATAGCATGATTGATCTTATATCACTTCATAACTTATTACCCATTGAACTTATTTCTTAGGATCTCCAGTCTATAAGTTAGGTTACCATCACGAGTGACTTTTTATTCTAAGGAATCAGTCTCATTCCTTTCAAGGTTTTGAAAACCTTATCTCTTCATAATCCATTCTTACAGCTCTTGTAAAGAGAAATTCTCTAAAAGTACTGTGCTTACGACATATCTATTGTCTCTTACTATTGTAATAACGGTTCTAATTCTTTACAATAGTCGCAGTACTATCATAGTGTATCAAGATAGTTGGTATCAGTCTTTCCCATAAAGGGATCTTAGTTAACAGACTTTTTAACTAGCTTATTTCTTCACTAGCAGTAGTTAGTGCTATCATTTCAAACTCCATTGTAGATTGAGCCAATATTGTCTGTTTCTTAGACTTCCAAGAAATAGTTCTACCAATAATGCTAAATATATAGTTGTTAGTTGCTTTGGAGTCTTCTGATAAAGTTTTCCAATCAGCATTGTTGTATCCTTCTAAAACAGCGGGAAAACTTTTATAATGTAATCCAAGATTCATAGGTCTCTTAAGGTATCTCATGGCCCTTTTAATAGCATTCCAATGCTCTATACTAGGTCTACTAGTAAACCTACAAAGTAGTCCCACAACATAAGCTATGTCTGGTCTAGTGCATTCAATAGCATAACTTAAGCTACCAATGATACTCACATACTCAGTTTGTCTAACACCATCTCCGATGTTCTTGAACAACTTTGCAAGTAAAGTAATAATATTTGTTTAAAATATTCTCAATGTAATGAGATTGGTCAAGAGAAAGTCCCTTTTCAGACCTAGTAATTTGTATACCAATGATTACACTCGCTTCTCTGAGATCTTTCATATCAAATTTAGCATATAACAAAGGTTTCACATTATTCACAACATGAATGACCCAAAAATAAGCATGTCATCCACATATAAACATATAATAGTGCAAATGTAATTTTTTGATTTATAATAAATGCATTTGTCACTTTTATTCATTTTGAATCCACGTGAGATAACTAAATTATCAAATTTTTCATGACATTGCTTAGGTGCTTGTTTTAGACCATAAAGGGATTTATCTAGTTTACAAACTTTATTTTCTTGACCTAGGACAACAAAGCCTTTAGGTTAGTTCATATAAACTTATTCTTCTAAGTCACCATTTAAGAAAGCAATTTTAACATGCATTTGGTGCACTACTAAATCATGGATAACAGCAAGAGTGAAAAGTACACGTATGGAAGCAATTTGTGTGACTGGTGAAAAGGTATCAAAGAAATCTACATTTTCCCTTTGTATATACCTTTTGACTATAAGACGAGCTTTTTACTTTTCAATAGTACCATCTAATTATTATTTCTTTTTTAGTATCAATTTACATCCTATTATTTTGTAACCAGGAAGTAAGTCAACTAAATGCCAAGTTCTATTATACTTAAGAGAGTTCATTTCATCATATATGGCTTTTTCCCATAAGTTGGCATCTAAAGAAGATAAGGCTTCTTGAAGAGTTTAGGGATCTTCCTATAAGGTATAAGCATAAAAATCAGACCTAAAATCCTTAAGGGTTCGAGCTCATTTACTTCTCCTAATTACAGTGTTTAATTTCTCATTTTGTTCACTAGTTCTAGTTATGGGTAAACTACTAGAAGACGAACCCCCACTATTTTTCAATTTAAAGGGAAGCTTATGTTCATAGAAGTCAACATCATTTGATTCTATAACTACATGATCATTTAAGTCATAGAATTTATAAGTTTTACTATTAACAACATATCCTATGAACACACATTCATATGCTCTACTAGCAAGTTTATTTCTTTTAGGATTAGGGATCCTAACATAGGCTAAACAATCTCAAGTTTTAAAATAAGTTAAGTTAGCTTTCTTATTTTTCAAAATTTCATATGATAAAATTTTACTAGTAAATTTAGGCACTCTATTTAGCACATAGCAAATAGTTAATAAAATTTCTCCCCACCAATGGGCCGGGAAGCAGCACCAAAGTTTAATAAAATTGCAACAATTGATTTAATAAAAGTTCTATTTTTTCTTTTAGCTCTGCCATTCATTTAAGGAGAATAAGGTGTAGTTTTTTTAATGAGTTTTATAAAAATCATTGAAAAATATTGGAATCATATTCAGTGTCTCTATCACTTCGAAACCTTTTTATTTTTCTTTTAAGTTGATTTTCAATTTCAGCCATAGATATTTTAAACATATCAAACACTTCACTTTTGTTTTTATTAGATATACATAAGTATAATCTGAATCAATAAAAGTTATAAAATATCATTTTCAATTTCTTATTTTCCATCAAGTTCACATATGTTAGAGTGTATTGAGTCTAAAGGTTCATATTCTATAACTACTAACTTATGTGAAATTTTGGTAATTTTAGCTTTACTACAAAAGTCACATTTTTTAAAATCATTCAAAAATAGTTTAGGAATTAATTCTAAGGTATTCATAATCTTGATTATGCATTTATTAATATGACAAAGTATAGCATGCCAAATATTTAAAGAACTCAACATATAAGAAGAAGAAGAAGCTTTATTAATTTCAACATTCAATTTAAACATGTCATCAGTGGCATACCCTTTTCCTAACAAAAATATTATTTTTAGTTATTGTATATAAATCGACCTCTATAGTTTGAGTAAACCCAACTTTGTTAATAAGATAGCTGAAACTAAGTTCTTTCTCATCTCTAGAGTATATAGAACATCCTTCGAGATGATAGTCTTTCTAGAGGTAAACTTCAATTCCATCTTACAAGTACCAGCAACTTTAGTGGAGTGGGAGTCAACTAGTAGCAATTTCTTATCCTCAGACACAGAATATGACTTGAACATACCTCGATCATAGCGAACATGGCAAGAAGTACCAGTGTCCACCTACCACTCCTCAGATCCACCAACAAAATTGATTTAAGATATCATAGCAATTAGTTGATCTTTGGTAAGGTTCACCTATGGGACAGGTTGATCCATGTTCTGGTAGTTCCTGGCCAAGTGGCCAAGTATGTTACAACTATACCACATGAATGTGTTATTTCTTTAGGGGGTTAAGGTCTATTCTGTGGAGGATAATTTCTGTTTCTATTTTGGTTGTTACAATTCTGGTTATTATTGTGATTCTGAGTTTTCATGTTTCTTCCTTTAGGCTTCAGAATTACAGAGGAGGATTTCTTATTGGTACTGTTGTTTGAGATAACGAGTACTTCATCTATTTGATCTTATTTTAAGGCTTCTTCTTCTCTTCTTAAACGGGTTATGAGACTTTCTAAAGAAAATTCCTTAGTTTTATGTCTAAGTGTATTCTTAAAATCTTTTCATGTAAGGGGTAATTTATCTTTAATAACAGTAACTTGAAATTGTTCATCTAAAGCCATACCTTCAGAAGTTATATCATGTGCTATCTTCTGTAGTTCATGTGATTGAGCTTCCACAAATTTGCCATCAACCATTTAGTACTTCATATATCTACTAAAATCATACTTCTTTGTCAGCTTCCTCAGTGTCATACTTCTTTTGAAATGCATCCCAAATTTCCTTAGTAGACTTATCAGAATTATAATAGTCATACAAGTCATCAGCTAATCCATTAAGAATAATTTTTTTGTATAGAAAATCATTTTCCATCCAAGTGTCTAAATCCTTTGTTGTAGCTTCTGTAGGAGGATTAGGTAGTGTTGGTTTTTCAGTAGTAAGAACAGAAGCGCTTTTCATGATTAAGAAAAATAACATTATTTGTCTCCATCTTTTAAAGTGTAGTCTCTTGAAACGAAATGGTTCGTTGAGATCAACAATTAACATTTCAGTAGACATGGCAGATAAAAATACATCTTAAAATTGTTGGAATAAGTATGTGAAAAACAATGTAAGAACAATATTATCGATATACTGAAATCTACTGCTTGGGTTAAGTCGTGGACTAGGTCGCTTTCTTTAAGACGTTTCACAGCTCTTCCCAAACTTGTACAAGCAAACACAACATCGTCATTGTTGTGTGTTTTACAACACACAAAAACGTGCAAGTATACACGGTCACAAGTAATAAGATTTGTAAGTAAACATCGTTCCCACGGAGATTTGTTACTATAGTTTGTTGAGTACTAAAATTATTTCTCCCTGATTTTATTCAAAATAATCGTTGATTGAGAACAACAAGAAATAAGAAAATAAAAGAAATCTAGGATTGCAATTTTTCACCAAACTAATCCACTCAAATAATGTTATTTTCTTTTGATTTATATTTTTTAGTACATTTAATTTGTCTACCGAAAACTTCCTTTTTTATTATTCATACATCTCTTCCGAGCTCCGTATAAACACACATCGTTAAATTAATTCACTATATCTCTATGAGAATTAAATTTAATAAGATTCATTAAGTTCTAAGTTTTCAAATGGCCACACATACAATTAGGGTATATTCCTATCCTTCATCATACATGTCATTCTATTTACGAGCAGTATACACACAAATGCCTCTTCCAAGTTTATTTATGTGCCACAGATCGTTTTGATAAGATTCGTAAATAATCAAAAAGCATTAAGCACAAAATAGAACGAACAAATCGAACGTCTTATAAAATAATTAAAATCAAAGCTTCATAAATTTAGATCAAATGCAACCCTAGAAAAATTAAATTACTTCATAAATTAAAATTAAAAATTACAACACATACAGAAAAATTAGAAGAAGAAGAAAGAAAATTAAAACATCTAATACGAAAATATTTGGCAAACGCAGAACACAACAAAAGCCAAAAATGGCTTCTGCGTGTTCCACAGCCAACATACAAACACCACAAAAATTACAAACTAAACTCTCCAAAAAAACTTCTAACTTAAAACTTTCGAAAACTAAAACTAAAAAAACTCAACTAAAAAAAAAAATTTTCAACTCTATCATCTTATCTCCTATTTATAACACAAAATTTCTAAAAAAAATACATTTAAAAATATATTTTTTTATACGGGGGGACAAATAATGATGGAGAAAATTATTTAAAATTACGAGTGGGGGACAATTGTATCGAAAATGGAATCAAAAAAGTGAGTGGAGATGCTACGCGTTTCTGTTTTAATTTTCTTCCACGTTGCCACATGTCGCGTTCTGATTCGCCGAAACAAATAGTGGGACATGTGGCAACATATCATTCGTTGAAGGGAATGGGCGCACGCAGAACTTGTCGCACGGGATTGGGGCGCGCGAAACGTGAGGCAACGGTTGGAACGGGGGGTTGATTCAGCGCGGTCGTGCTCATTGTAACATGCCACGTGTCGGAAGATGATTTGCTGAAATATTAAGTGAGACACGTGACATATTCTGGTTCGTGGAATAACCGAGCGCACGTGAATCAACTGCATTGGAAAAGGCGCGCGCGAAGGTGGGGGACAGGGTTTGCACGGCATCAGACGGGTGGGTCCCACGCTGCACGCCGGCCTGCGCGGTAGGTGGGCCCCACTCGGGCACCGAGCCACGTGATAGAGAATTCCCTGCATCCATTCGCTTTGGTCGGATGTGATCAACACGCGCCAATCCTAACCGTTAATGATTTGATCGGACGGTCCACGTTGTATGCGTGGAAGATGACGCGTGGATTCTTCTCTCCTGCACGAATATTAAACTTTATTTAATTATATTTTCACCACAAATATATTTCAAATTACATTTTAAACTTTATTTAATTACAATACAGCCCTTTTGTAATTTAAATTAAATTTTAAACTTTTAATAATTGAAATTAGGCCCAATTTTAATTTAAATTATATTTTTAACTTTTATAAATTACAATTAATAATACTTTTATTTGAAATTATATTTTTGGACAAAAATTTGTCATTTAAGAACGTTTTCGAAAAGCTACACTTCTAAAGTTTATGTTGCTTGAAAAACTCTAAAAATAATTTAATATCTTCTTCTTTTCTTTCTAAGAGCTATTTCTTCTATGATTTGTAAGAGATATTTCCAAATTGATGGATTTAAACTGAGAGCTGAGACCCTCTATTTATAGTTTGAAAAATGTGTGATAATTATGATAAATAACGGTCATGTCTGGGTGGAAAGAGTAACGGTCATTGTACGACACGACCCAATAGATCAGAGAGACGATGGCGACGCATGCGTACGTGTGGAATCACATTTGCTTAAGTCGTTTTCACTTCCATAAAAGTGAGTGCCCCTTAAGGCCCAAACCTAATATTCAATCATTTTCTATTTATACATCTCCTAAGTTATGTAAAATAACAATGTGGGACAAAACTTAAGAGACTAAAATTTGATACAAACTAACATCATTTGTTTTTTTATTAAAATTCATTTTTAACACAACCAGAAAACCCATAGAGACAGCTAGAATCCAACTCTTCCACCATTATATGGTTTTCCTTTTTCTTGGTAAAAGTCAACCAGCTATGCATAAAGTGGAAAAGAAGACAAACTTTTTTTCTGTCTGCAGATTCAATTATTCAACCCAATAGTGGAGAAATTCTTGCATATCCCAGGTCATTGCCATTGACACGTAGGGTAACACGTTCAAATTTTATAAAAGTGGAAAAAGTGTAAGAAGTGAAAACGAAATTAATATTAACATTGGCATATTACATGTGGTATAATTGTGGGCAGTAACATGACCACCTACCATTCCAAAGAGTAGACTTTCTGAAAAAATTTAAGAACATAAAGAGAAAGGAAAGAACTGCAATTTTTTATTAGCATTATGAAAGAACAAGTTTTGATTCAAATGAGCTAGCAAACTAATTCTAGAAAACAAAACATAAACCCATAAACAAGAGGCAAAGAAAAACATTTAGCCTAATTTTTATTAACCGAAATAATGTCAAGTTAGTTTGGAAGAAAAAGAAGTATCTTTAGTGGCAGAAGAAGAATCTTCTACTGCTTTAATTGGGCAAAGTATAAACTTTCCCACATATATCATGCATCAGTCACAAACGGATATATAGCAGTGTCTATTTCTATATCCCATCCTTTGTTTTCATAATCTGCTAATGAGCATATGTTGTATGTCTAGATTTGTTTAGCATTGTTAGCTTCTTTGCATCTATTGTATCATAAAAGGCAGATTTGTTTTAGTACTTGTGTTACCATATCTCATCGTTGTTTAAAAAAAATTTAAAATATTAAAAAGGGAAGAAGAAAGCCACTTACCATTGGCTACATTGTTTTTGTGTTGATTTTTTTTTTCTTAAGTACTGCACGATCACGAGCTCATGACAGAGGCAAAAGTAACAATAATAAAAGGTCCCCGTAGGTTTTTCTCCTGCATCGAACATGTTCTTTAAATTTATAATCAAAAAATTACTTCCATATACAATTATCTCCTTCAAATGAGCCAACCAATTATAGCTTGTATGGTTTTTCCGAATCCAATCTCATCAACAGGTACGCCTTTTAAACCATGAATCAACAAGAATCATCCTAAATAAACAATTAAAGTTTTAAAGTGAAGTAAAAATGTAAAATACTAATATCTATGGCTATATTACATACTTGCTTATTGGTTAAATCAAGTCAGAAACAACATTAAGTATACCTTCATGCATCATATGATGCATTTATTCAATTACATAATTCAGTTACAAGACTTACAAATAAAATTACGCAAGTATTAAAATTAGAATCAAAAGTCAAAGTATACCTACTTTTACACCTTACATCTATGTATAATTACAACATACCAACATGTAAGTTTATGACAATTGACAAAATTAGACAACATAAACATAACATTTTTAGTTGCATGAAACAACTCGTGGTACATCTTTTTTCTATACAAAGAAACGTCTTCTTCTTTAAGATCGCCTAGTGAGTTACTTGTAGCGCGAAATTTAACAACCTTGAGGGAGTAAATACTACAATCTCCACTGCAAAAATATATTCGTTAGTTCAACAAATACAATCAATTTCGATAGCAATTTTAAATAACAAAGGATTGACAATGCTCACCCACGTTAGTTGCTGTTTTGGGTTTTCCCTTACATTCAGATAGATCGTCCAAGTTTTTCTCAACTTGAAGTTTCTGCCATGTAGATTACACTCGTAAATCCCACACTGTCAAATAAAATTTGGAAACATTACACATATTCCGTGCATAAGTTTCTTTAATTAGGCATCTCAAATATGCATTGGAAGCATGTCATTAACATGTATTTCTTGGTCACTAAGGTCAAACTCCAATGCAATCCAATAACCGTTGAAACATACAATCCAATAACTGTTGAAACATACAATCCAATAACTGTTGAAACATACAATCCTATATAGGGTGTTCAACTCATACCAAGGCATTCCAAATTTTGGGCTTGCTCCTAATACATAATTTATTAAAGTTCTATCTATAAACTAATTGTATGGTTCATTCCTAGCTTGTGCTTACTCCATTGATCCAAATGACCCAATAAATATAGTTGTTCAACAAATTTGATAAATATTATTGAAGTACTTTGTACTTGTTTCCAATCATATTTATACGTGTAAATCAGTCGATAAGCATTAAGCTATACAATACGTACTATAGACTTAATATTGCCTATGATAACTTAGAGACATTACAAAACATTATATGTGTGACTCATTATGAATTAAACTAAACTTTGGGTACTTCATAAGTATTTAAAGGTTTTAGGTCGATACAAAGTAGATAGATGGTAAAAAAAGGCTCAAAAAATTGAGTTACATACTTACACATGACAGACTTAATATTTTCTCATAATATCATATCACCAATAAAGCATTGGTATGTATACATGACTTTTGTATTATAACGAAGGAAAACGTTTTATGAACTTGGGTTTCCTATTTACATGTGGATTGTAATTATTTATGAAAATATTAAAGTCAAATGTAAAAGCAAGTAACATCCATGAATTTAAAAATAACATTCGATAGTATAACTCATGAAGAAATAGTAATCCATTATTGATCATCCTTGAAGATGGGACTTTCGAGGATAAGAATAAAATTTCTTCCTCAACAACCTTTACCCACAAACACTATGATGTATAATTTATTTAATTAAAATGTAAGTGGTTTGACAATAAATAGAAGTTTTGATATAATATTTAACTAAAATTGAATTAAATATTATGATTGAGCATAATAATCATAGATATGACAAAAGGATAGCAACTACATAAACTGCTTCATGTCTCATAAGTAGCAATGAAACACAGTGATTATCATTCCAATAATGAAATTTGAGTCAAAAATGGACTTGTGATAGTATTTAATGGATGCATTGAAGTATTCATATATGTAACAAAAGACAAAGTCAAGTGAATCAAACTCAATATATAAACAAGTGTCATCTAGTAGACTTAACCAACAAAGTTGTTAATAATGAAAAACTCATGATTATACTTTCAAGAAATTAATTATCAACCTTTGTAACTCTATTATGCAATTTAAACACTTTACTCTAAGAAACCAAAAAAGGAATTAATTGTTTGACGAAATTAAAAATTCATATAATAGAATAAAAATTTGATCAAAGATTAAAACATAATCATTATACAGAATGCTTTCTTGTCTTCAAGAAGCATCAATAATGCCATGTTTTACTAAAAATAAGAAAATAAGTAGTACAATATCAATAAAAAGAAAAAAAGACTTAGAACTATATTAGGTAAATTAGTTTTCGGCCCAATCTAATTTTGAGAACGACTCTACATCAAAATTTATCAATTCGAACCTAACTCCACATTTCAAGACAGAACTAACCATCATGTGTTTATGCAAAATGTTTCCCTAAGTCAAACTCCACTCAAACCCTTATTACTTGAATCTTTAAAACCTGTATCCAGATTGGTAAATCTAAATAATTAAACTAAAACTATTAAATCAAAACCTTCAAAGTCCATTTACATAAACTACCAATTACTAAAAGCCATCCAAGCAGAATATCAAACAAGAAGCAGATGGCCCAAATGCAACCTTAATCTAAGGCTTTCTTTAATTTGAAGAATCATGAAACCTAATGAATAATTAATTTGATACCAACAGTTAATAATCCAAATCTGAGAAACACAGATTGAGTTTAAGAGAGATCCTTACTTCTTACTGAAGAGAGAGATGGACACTGATAAATTGCAATAGTGTTTTCTAGACCAGCAACGTTGGTTTGAGAGATCAAAAGAATGAAGCATTAGACTGAGTGTTCAAGGGTGATGTTTTGCCGATGTATCTGAGGTTGTGGAGTTTTAGGGTTCTTCAAAAGGGGTTGTTTTGCTAATGGTTATGAGGTTTGTAAAGTTTTAGGGTTTCTTCGGGCATGATGCTAAAGACTTGAAATCTTGTAGAGCGTTTGGAGGTTAGTGGAGGCAATTTCGAAGACTTAACCTTGGGGACTTCGATCTCTCAATAGGGTAGATTCATGCTCTACTTTTTTAAAATGATAATGAAAAATATTTAATTTATAATTAAAATTGAATGAAAAATATTAAATATTATATTAATACATTATTAAAATTATTATTTTTTAAATAATTATTACTTAAAAATAAAATATATCATTACAATTATTATTTTAGTTTTGAGGTTCAAGTTTAAAATTTAAGATATAGTGTATTTGGATGATTTCATACCCAATTTTTACACTTTTCGTTTTACAAAAATAAAATATTGTTGTGAGCATATTTCCCGCTAATTAATGTCTCATTATATGAGAATTTCTCCCCACGTAGAGGATGGAACTTTAGAAGAAAAAAGCATCAATGACTATTAGAAGCTGAAGCTTGCATTCAAAGAAAAAATCACTTCTATGACAACACAAAATATGTTGATCCTTCTTACGTTGAATCAGAAACATAAATCATCAAAAGAAAGACGACATGGTCCATGAATTTAAGCATATTATAAGCATCTGGGTAAAACTTAATGATGCATTAAGTTCAGCTTACAGATTACAAGGCAAGATAGCAATCAAATTGCCACCCAGATATTAGAAGATACAGGTCCTCTAAGTGCCATAGTGGGAGTTTGAGAAACCACGTCTCCTAATACAAATTTACAGTAAAATATTTTACATCTTAAAGGATATTTTGCCTACGCAGTATATCGCGCCAATCATAAAGAGTATATGGGTGCTATAAATGCTATCCCTTTACAGCAGGCAATTTGATTGGATTTCACTTTAAGAGCATCTACGTTTAGTACTCAAGAGATCCCATTGATGGTATCCCATTACCTGAATTTCTCAGGTCCTGCCGAATCATGTAGTCATCACAAGTATTGCCGCTTTTAGAAAGCTTATTACTTCTATTTGAGAGTTTGTGGCTTCGAGTACAAGTCGTAGGATTGAGGCCTTCCTTGCCCATCTGCTGCACTTCAAGTGGAGAGAGTATCTTGATGTACCATACGTTGTTCACAAACTCCCTGGAATAAAACATAATAGTCAATTTCAAAAGGAGAGGTGCATACCATTAAAGAAAAAATAGTGTTTTTTATCACGAATTTGATGCATACAACAATCCACATGTCAATCTAATTGACTCTCTATTAGTAAATGGTCTTATAATTACTTTTATCATTTTACAATCAATAACTGTCATGTCACTTGGTGCATGTAGCACTACTCTTAAAGGAAACCAAGTCCAACACAGATAGTTAAAGCTAATAATCACATACAGAGAATTCCCACAACTCGTATATACAAGTTTCATTTCAAGTTAATTTTCAATGCATGCACACTCCCCAACGTATTAGAGCGGCTGCAAATATGCCCTCAACCAACTCAGATTGTTATAGCTTAATCATCACATACAGATAACTCCCACAATTCCTTCGTACAATTAATTTATTGTAAATACAAGTTCCATTGCAAGTTAATTTTCGATGCATTCACAAAAATATCCAAGAAAATTCAAGTTTCATTCACTTAATCTCCTCTTTAAGTCAGTCTCATTCTCAGAATCATAAATTTACTGAAGTTACTTTATAGGATAAATCTTATAAATGAAATGTCATACAAGCACCTGTGTCACAGGAAAAACATCGTTCTATAAAAGCATAAACAAGATAGGAATGCCCAATGATGTGATAGTGATAACCAGCAGAAAAATAAATCGATACAGCACCTTATCAAGACAACCAAAAGCAACAACGATTAGAAATATAATTAAATTGTGGATTAGATTAGATGCATACAAGTGCCGCTAAGAGCATAGCTTTCAGTTAATGGCATATGCTTGCATACACACTCATCAGATTATAACGAAGTTCAAGTCTTGCAAAAGTATTTAAGGCTCTTTAGAGTTTTAACTCTAATAAAATTATTAGAGTAGCATGATTAACTCCATGCATAAAGCCGTGAGTTCAATTGGCCAGCAAATACGTACTTATCATCACCACATAGTGTACCGGTACCTAAGAGTGTCAAATCAATAACTCGGCTCATTTAATGTTTGATCCAATAAGCTTATGAAATAGCTCGCCAAGCTTAAATGAGCTGGCTCACCTAGGCCTAACTAATGGACAGCTCGTGAACTCAATTAACAAAAAAATACACTTAAAAAGATAATCTTTTTATTTTTCATGTCACAAAAATATAATCAAAAGATAATTATTATACTAACATTTTTATCCTTAAAAAAAATTATATATTTCTCATTTATATTATTTTTCAAAAATGTAAATGAGCAACAACTCGTGAGCTACTCAATGCAACTCATTTCATTTATAAGTGATGAGCTTAACTCAGTTTACATAAAATTTCGATTAGATGAGATGGATCAGCTCATTTGAAACCTCTAGTGGTGGTACCTCGAATTTAAAGGATAAAATTTTAATAGAAAGAAAAATGGTTTAACAGGCATTGTACCAACCAATCAGTAGGGATAGGCAGTAATCAATGATAAAAAATTTGATGAATGGTAATGATAAAAAATGATACCTGACAACTTGAATATAAAATACATAATAGAAACTAAATGCTAGAACACTGTTAGAGACTTACTGCCAAGGATCATCGCCAAGGAGAAGAACATCATTCTCCCGGTCAACAAATACAAGCTGCCAGCCTGATCTCTGAGGATCCTCCAATTGGCCTTCAAGGCCAAACATACGAGCGAGCTCACTGCGAAGTTCATCATAGCTGCTGAACTTAGAAATATCCAGTGACCTCCCGAAGGACCCGGACTTGTGAACCTGTCAGAATGGTGCAATTTAAGCCAAATAAAGAATTTGAGTGAACAAACAACACATATTTCCTGAAGTAGAATGGGAAAATCGATTATATAGGAGAGAATATATATAGAAAATAACAGTCATCAATTCAGTCCATATAATGTTTGACACCTTACAGTTAGGTATTTTAAAAATGAGTTGATTGTAAATGAGGAAAAGCAACCATACCTTTTAAAGTCAGAAACATGTAAAATTATCTCAGCCACTAGATTACCATGTAAGAGATTAAAAGTGTATTCATAACTCAGCCCTTGTAAATGTCATCATGGTAAAAGAAAAGTAGTAAAATTACTGATGGACGGATCAACCATTTATATGAAATTTCTCCATAAGTAAAACTATTCAGTCACCATCAAGAAATTTCCAACATATGACCTCTGGAAACTACACTAAGAATCCTAGAATGAAGAAACCACAAATAATTTTCCAGTTCAAAATTGTTAAAGATAGGAACCTCAAAACTAAGGGCATGTTTGGTTCACACTTTGAAATTGAATACGGATTAGGAATAGAAACCACAAATAATTTTCCAGTTCAAAATTGTTAAAGATAGGAACCTCAAAACTAAGGGCATGTTTGGTTCACACTTTGAAATTGAATACGGATTAGGAATAGCAATCAATAATGTAGGAAGGAGGGTGATATAGTCTTTTATTATTTGTTATTATTTCAAATGATGAGACCCAATAATTCATGGCGCATTAGTTTACTATTAGTACTCTAGTTCACGTATTGTAGGCAACTTTTGATGAATATTTTGATTACTTCATCTTCTTCCTTTCTTCTCTAATTTTTGCTTCCATTTCTATATCTCCCTTCATCAAATTGGTATCAGAACAAACATAATTTTCTTTCCTAAGAAAATTGTACTGTGAAATTCTCTCCTATTTTCTTGCCTATTTCTATCCATCTTGTCTAATCTGTTTTCACTTGCCTCATTAGTTTCTGATTATTTAAAAAACAAAAAATCAAAAACCATAAAACTTTACCCCATTCCTACAGTGACTCCCCCCCCTCCCAAAAAAAAAACCACCTCTTGCGACCCATAAGTTAGTTATCCCACCAAAACCAACCATCTTGCCACCCAAAACCACCTTCCACGACACTCGCAACACCCAAACCACCTTCCATGACACTCGCAACACCCAAACCACCTCTCGACCCAAATCCATCTATCACACATCGGTTCAACTGTACCTAACGACCTCCTGCCACCTTTCACATCCCTTTCTGTGACCCGCCTCATCGCAACCCACCAGTAAAGGAGAAAAAAATACATATCAGCTTTCCATACTTCATTCCCAGTTTCATCCTCCTTTGAACTCTTATCATTTTATTGGAATATATATTGTTTTTCTGAACTATAAAATGAAAGAAAAATTGAATTCCATTTGGAGTTGTTTGCTTGTATGCATTTGGAGTTTCCTTATTGAACTTGAAGACTCAAATTGCCAAAGCTATCATTCACAGCCTGGAGCTAATTTGGAGGATTATTTCACTTTGACTTTGGTTTGGCACATCTCTAATCCCGTTCACTTGATTTGTTTTGCATTGTTATATTTTGTTAGACATTTTATGAAATTGTATTAGAACAAAAAACCCATTTCCAAATGTCTTACCAAATTCCACTTACCATTTTAGAAAACCTTGTGGATGATTTACCTAATATAGACCGGGTGTTGAAAGTTTATTGAATTAGATTGATAAGATTGAAGATGCATTTACATATTATGATATTCGTAGTTATGATTGTAGCTTATGCCCAAAAAATTTACTAAGTGATCATGTTTTGAGATATTGGAAACATATTCATAAGAATTGCTTCTCTTGTATTAGTGAGCGATACAATACTTGACTCGAGAAGAAATACCATTTATATTGCCGGTTTTTTCCTCAACATGCAAATCAGTATAGGCCTACACCATGGTTGAGAACAAATAGTGATCAAACCAACTATATGACCTCACATTAACCTCATAAAGCTACTAAATCTATTGTGAGAATGCACAAACAGCAAGCCCTATGGTCTCATATTCACCATCTTTTGATCCTAAATTTGCCAATTACAAGTATCTTAATGTGCCAAAAAGGTTATCTCATGTCTAAAGAAACAATTGTCAAGAGTCTTATGTAGTGTGAATCAAGTCCTACCCCCAACTGCCACTTCAAGAACCCAATTGCCCAAGAGAATCATTACTCAGCATAAAAAACAGTCACAAATTCTTGATCCTTTTTTAAGTAGATCCACCTTTAGTAACAAGGTTTGTGTTGTAATTATCAATGTCGAAAATCATGACAATCTTGTTTCCAAACTCGAAGTGAAAGCATTGGGTTTATAAACTGAAAAAGACCATGGTGATAGTGAATTTTGTTTTCAATTGAGAAGTCCTATCAATATGTGGTCAAATGTGAAGTGATAGACATACATGTCTCACATGCTTGCCATGTTCTTGGTAAACCACGGAGAGATCGTGTATGAGCAGTCATAGGGTGAACCAAAACGTGTTTATATTCTCTTGGAATGGTAAGAAAATAGAGCTAGTTCCTTTAAAAGAAGACCCATATACTACTTTTCCAATAAGAGAACCAAAATCAAATCCACCCAAAATTACTAAAATTCCTTCACCTTCAAAGGATATTCTTAGTCCACCACAAAAATGGAGCAATCCCAAGTTGAGAAGGCCTTGGAATGCCTCCCACATAAATCACCTCGCCGCCTAAACCAATTCCAAGTATTTTAGGCCCTCATCCAAGAAACCTAAAGCATTCCCTTGTGCTCCTTTTTTAATTACACTTGAGAGACTAACTACAATATTTTCTTATGTTACCCTTAATGTTTTGGTCGAGACCATTGAGCCTGTACTTAACTCTCCTATTGCACTTGTCATTCATTTTTAAAATCCAAGGCTTGTCTTGATCAAATATTTGTTGCTCCATTTGATTGTTCTACTACATGCTTACTAGGATGTTCTACTCATAATTATGAATTTACATTTGAAGCGGGATGGATCATTACCTAAGTTCTCATTTATTGTGATGTGCTCACTCCATGTTACTTCTCGTACACTTTTCAGGAAGGTTGAAGAAATTTCTCTTATTTTAGTAGTTTACTTTATGGTTGTATAAATTTGACAGGGTTGTTGAAATCTTTTCAAGTGGGGGAGAATAATGTAAGGAGGAGGGTGATATAATCTTTTATTATTTGTTGTTATTTCAATTGACATAAGGCCCAATAATTTATGGCCCATTAGCTTACAACAAGTATTCTTAATTTATGTATTATAGGCAACTTTTGATGAATATTTTGATAAGAAATGTTATGGAATGAGAGCATTTGTTCTCAATTTTATCCTCCAAACCCCTAATTTTATCTTCTTACTTTCTTCTCTAATCCTTTGCTTCCATTTCTCAATATCCCTAGATCACTTAGAAATAGGAAATTGGGAAAGAGAACTGTAATTCGTATCACTTTTCTGGTTGTGTACAAGATATTTGTATTCTCATGTTCCCAAATTACACTTCATCTTACTCAAAAAGAAATGCAATTTATTTTTGGAAACCAACTGTTTTTTTTTAAGAAAAAAAAAAAGAAATAGTTCAAATATAGGGAAGAGCCATTCTTCTCATAGGTGAATACAAATTCCTTTGCCCCAAGGAAAATGGTATTCTCTAAGGACTGAATTCATGTGCTTAAAAAATGAAAACAGAAAAAAAAGAATAAATATTCTCCCTGGTCTATTACCACAAACCAAACATGCTCTAAAGAATTTGACAGCTCAAAGAAAATAAAAAAGGAAATACAAGATAGAACATAGATAAAATTCATTTACCTTCACAAAGGTTCTATTTTGAGGATTCACTTGGTCAACATTTTCAGACGACTGCAAAAATGATTCATCCACACAACTTGAAGAAGTCATGTCTGAATTAAGTGGAAAATCAGTACCTGTAACAGTTGAATAATTTGAAGAACCAAATGGTACTGACAATGAATCATTTTCACCGCCAATATTTCTAAAGTTTGACATTCCATTTTGCAGCATAAGAGATGAAGAATCAATGTTTACGCCAAACAAAAGATTGTTCTGTGGATCAGTAGCACCTTGATACACGTTGTACTCTCTCCCAGGAAATGGAGGTAAAGTAGTGAGGTCGGATACATTTGACTGTGATATGCCTAACTGTTCAACCTGGGGTAACACACAATGAGTAGCTCCAGATGGAAGCTGAGGTTCAACTGTGACTTGCTTGGTTAGGAGGGAGGAAGACGACAACACAGAGTTAGATGCACTTAAATTAAGCAAGTGTGATCCTCCATCCTGAGACAGTGAACCCAATATACTATGCATAGGGGAAACATCAGATGAGGATATAGCATTTCCAACAGGACCAGGAAACATTTGCTGGGGACACTGAGAAGAGATAGCCTGCAAAGATGGAGACTGGGTCTGTGTAACTGATGCAAAGTTTGATAGAGAAGACATGACATTAGGAATCTGCTGCTGAACAGGCAACTGTTGCAATTGCTGCGATTGTTGAAGCTGTGGTTGGTGGTGTTGGAGCTGGTTCTGGTGCTGTTGTTGACGATGATCACTATATGGGTGGTACCGCTGCAACTGCGGCTGCAGAAGCTGAGCCTGAGCTGGACCGTGGGTTTCTTGAAAGTTCTGAAGATAATTACTTTGAGATTGAGACTGCGGCAACATCTGCCTTTGAATCAAAGCAGCAGGCCCGTTTGAAATACTTTGAGATTGTTGCAAGGGAAAGAGAGACTGTGATGAACCTTTGGAAGGCTCCACTGCCCTCATTTCCTGAAGTGCCGCAGCTGCCATTGCTTGGTATAGATCAGGCTGTAGACCTGCAATAGAAGCATCAAGCCTTGGCTGCATCCAAGGTGTAACCCCAAAGCCCTGGAAGTTTAATGATTGAATTCCTGGATCTCCAACACCCCCTTGAAGCCACATCAATGGAGAGTTGATGCTCATATCACCATCTTTGAGACCTGAATCATAAGAAAGTAAACAAGAAAAAAATCAAGAGAGAAGAAAAGAAGAAATAGACCAATAACTGTGGCTTTCCAGGTCAACTACCAAACAAATTATACCATGAAAAGAGGGTAATCCGGATGGCCATGGTCGCTTCAGTCGTAAGGGAAAGGGGGATGGATACATTGGAAATGTTGTTAATGGCTCAATCTCCCACAATGAGACTCTTGGCTGCCTCTCACCTGCAGTTGACTCATCCCAGCCAACCTGCATTAATGCAAAATAACTCATGACCACACCATACACATATAAGTTAGCATTTGTTTTAAATCAGAAGGAAGAGAGTTTGAAATTTCATTTCATTGCTCTAATCCACTTAACAAACCTTTACAGAGCGCCAATGTGAATTTTGCCAGCGAACAGGATCCAAATCACTAATGCCAGTAATTGTGCCCATGTACCTAGCCAGAAAGATTATCAAGTAAATACTATAGCACATACTAAATGATAAAAAAAATTAACTGCATCAAATGATGCAGTAGAATTTACAGTTATTGTCAGATAGTTCATAAAACAAATACACATGCATCGACGTACATACAACACACATGCATACAAATGTATGTAGAGAGAATAAAAAAGGAACATATTGCAAGGCATAAGATGTGACAAACAATCAGTATTACTGCCTACTAATCTTTTGGTACCCACCCATTTGTTGCAAAGTTCTTGAGTAGTACCTTGAAAGTACTCAAATTATTCAAAAGGCACCCATTTAGTAAAAAAAAAAGAGAAATGTGCACAAAATGTTGACTAAAAATTGGCTTTCTTTTAATCAAATTAAACTAGTAAATAGTTAAAAGCAAACCACAAGCAATTTCATAAAGTACGAAAAAGGATCAATATCTACCGACGGACACTTGACTCTTCAGTCTCAAATAGCATCCTAAACCGCATGCCGACGGAAACACGAGTATGGTAAACTGCTTTTACATACTTAGCAAGAGGTATGACAAATTCTGATGGACTAGCCCTGCATATGAGCCAATTCAGAATTGAGAGGCAAGGGTAACAGCAATGGTAGGATTTCGGGACAGAGCCAAAAATTGTTCATACAAAGCAATGCTTTGTGCTTACCGTGGATTATAAAAAATAGTAAAGCGGCTATTTGTCGCAGCTGCATGAGCTGCAGCAGCAAGAAGACCAATGTGCATGCTGTCACTTGATAAAACAGATGAAGGCATTACAGTCTGAGGACGATTAGCACGCCGTATACCCAATAATAGCTGATTCTTTTCATTCCTGATAGAAGAGAACTCATTAGACTGGAAATATAATTTCGAGCATAATGCTGTGAGATATAGCAATCACTTCGTATGATCTAACATATTAGATACAGCATAAAGAAAGGAATAAAAGCAAAACTTTGCTGCAGAGAACATACAGAAGTGTCATCCTGCTTAGCAGAGGCCATAAAGAATGTTACAAATTCCATATAAAGTGATTTTATGAGTAAGATTTCAAGGGGCACTTATCTGCCTCATAATATTGCATATGAGTACAGCAAAAGGACAAAGTGAAAACGATAATTGGGAAATCAAAACTGGTACCAGATAAATAGGACAGAGTCGCCAGCAACAAGTCTCTTTGCACTAACAAACACACTCCATCCTGTTGTAAGAAGATGCCTCTTGGGTTGGCCTGCTCATAAACAATGAAATGCTGAAAACTGAAGTTTTGCATTATAAAAGTTTGAAAACCTTAGTAATCAACATAAGGGAAGAGTTCGGATATTTATCCAGAAAAATTATCATTTACTAGCATCAAATGCTCCTTTGAATTCAATGATTCAAACTATGAAACAAACCTGGGAATAAATGTATAAAACAAATGGCATTAGCATGCAACAGGATCAATAGATTTCAATTGCTGAAACAAACAAACATCTATGACACAAGCTATGTTACAGGACTGAGTGTCGGGTGTCAAATACGAATATGTATCTAGTGATCAGACTCATAAATTTTAAAATTTTAAGATATAGGGATATGTGTCTAATTCTTAGACACAAAATATTACATTAATAAATATATTTAACATATATAATATATTATTTAAATAATTATGTTTACAAGTGTCAAGTAATTATTAAATTATATTAATTAGATTTTTTTTGCATTAACTGTATTTTTAATTGTGCCCAGTGAGCTAATAATTATTTGTTATTATTGAAACGAATACCCATATTTAAAAGGCTTATTATGCATCATGGACTCATGGTAGACTTGCTTGCAAATAATGGGTAAAACCAATAAAATATGGCATTAACAAGCTTTTATAATATATAAAAAACCCAGCCCATATTATTCCCTAATTATCTTTGTTAACAAGCTTCTGGATGCCACTTTTCTTCTTCTCTTCCTTCTCTGTTCCCAGCGCCTCTGTTCCTAGCAACTCATCCTCTTAAATCTTCTTCTTCCCTTTCTTTCTCCTTCCAGCCAAGTCCGAATACATATAAGCATGTCCGACCCATATCACATACCGGTGTCGGTATCGGTGTCATGTCGTGTCAACATCGGTAGGGTGGGGCAAAATGCCAAGTCAAAGTAACAGAGGACACAAGACAGACCTAACACCACACAGCATAAATTGAACTTAAAATAATCCTCAGAATATTGACCTCGGAAAATATGTCTGAATTTCCATTCATTATCATGAAGATCCCTTGCAATTAGTTCCTGAGCAGGTGGCTGCTGAGAGTAATCCTAAACAAACCACCAGAGATAAATGAAGAACATAAGAATTTGTAACTGATAAAATGGATAAATGTCAAGTTTAACTTACAAGAGGTGGAAACACTTTTTCGGCCGCACGGCGAGGAACAGAAAATCCTCCGTGAGTGCTAGTATCACTTGCAGTCAAAGTTTTACAAAAATAATTGGTAGGCTGTTTGCTAGGAGTACCCAATTCTGCAGGCAGTAGGTACACATCCTTTTGCTCTTGCTACAGGCAAGCAGTAATAGCACATTAATTCATGAGTGAATGCAACACAAGCATACACATGGTACTACCTAACTCAAGATAACATACTGGACTCAGTGGCTGTAGGGTCATTTGAGCATATACTTCATCTGTTTCCACATCTGCCTGTTACATGCGTAACTAAATAGTCACAAGAGTAGCCAGAAAGATCCTCAAGGAGATGTACAAATAATTACACTTACATGCATGGTGACATTGTGAAGCTGACAAATAAGTTGAGGAGGCAAGTTTGGATAGTTCGGAATATGAGCATCCACTTCCTTGTTGGTTGATGCAGCAACCTGGTACAGAAAATATCAAGATCAATATGTTTTTAGATTTAACTGTCCAAGTTCATTTATTTCAATAGTCTATAGTTTCACATTACTAAAGGTATCAACATACAAGTTAGTAAAAAACTGCATAAGAGATGAAACCCGAATGACATACATGACCAAAATGATCTGACTGATGCACTTTCCAAAAGCATCTAATCTATTATTTAAGGGAGATCATCAATGGCTTCAAAATATTGCACAATTTTTTACGCTTTATATATTAACAGTTGAGATTTAAAGGATCAATTTTCTCTCTCATTCCCTTATAGATCTCAACCATTGAGAAATGAAAGTGTAAATAATTGGGTTAATTGATCATGCCCCATTATTCAAATACAATATAATATCCATAGATTAAAAATCTCATATCAAAATACATATAATACTTACACTTAGTATCACTAGTAATATAGTAGAAATTAGTCTCCCACTGTATAAAAAAGATGAGAGATTTGCATGTCATGCTGTTAAGATTTGATTGTCTAAGAAAGGAGAAGCCAACAAAATGGCCAATTTTAAACATAGAACTATATCAGACAAGTAGGAACTTGAACAAGAAGTAACTTAAACGACTAAAAATAGCATTCCGAATCTAAAAGTACAAAGCTTTTGGCACTTTTTTCCTGGAGCACCCTTAAGCAGGAATTTCATTTTCAACCACAAAAGACCTCCCCTTAAGCATACCTGCTCACTATGTCCTTGAGGAAAGTAGACCACACGACTCCCAAGCAGAGGCAGAGACACCAAAGGGCCTGCACATGCATGCCATAGTTCGGAATTCAGAACTTTTTTCTCCCCTGCACAAAGTTTCCATGCTCAAATTAGTATTTACGTCATGAAAACGAGATAATCATAGCATGAAACCACATCAATCAATATAAAATACAAGTCATCACCAAAATTCAAGCAAGAAAGCTAAAACATCTCAAGCTCATTCACCATTAAGTCCCACAACTAAGACATCCAGACAAGTGACATAATTATGGTAAAAGCAGAGGTGGCTTCAATTAACTGAAACCTGATTCTAAATCAAAACAGTAATGCATCACGCTATCGAATAAAATGCATGGCTCTACTGCCAAACAAAAAAGGGACGTTCAATATCTCCATCTTAACAAACCATCAATTGTAACATGCTTAAAACAAGGCAAAACTTGCAAGAGAAATCCAAAGTCTAGTCCATAAACTAGCAGACACGAGTCACAAAGCAAAGTAAAGACAAAACAAACTACTTTTTTTCCGACAATAAAAACAAACTACTTACACCAGCTACAAAATGATCCCAATAATATGCAAATTTATACGCAAATGAATCACAATCATATTACAAAAGGAAAGTACTTACCTTCTTGAGGCTGCTGATTGAACCCCGAAGATGACGAAGAAGAAGAGAGTCTCATTCTTCCACGATAGCGAAATCTAACTTTTTCCACCAACTACAGAACCTTTCTGCACCCCCAAGACACGAACCCAAACAAAGATAACTTTAGCCCCTTCCTAATCAAACACATTAATCACATATAAATTACCCATAGCTCAAACCCCTTCTGCTTAGTAACATGAAATGCAACCAATACAGAGCCCACCCCCACCCCGCAGCTCAAAACAATACCTCAAAGAATATATCATCCAAATCCAGTTCCAATACAAAACACCAACCCTCTTGCCCTCATACGAGCTAGATCTTCACTCCAATCTAACCCCCAACAAGAACCGGCACATTCAACCTCTAAAGAAAACTATTTCTAAAGCCTAATTTACAGCTCAAACCCCAAGAAATACCAAAAAGCTTACAGCTTTACTCAAACCCTAGAAACCCAGATCTCAGATATAGAAGGCCCACCAAAAGAGTAGCTCAAGAAGCAACTTCAGAGAAATAATGAGAGAAGTTCATCAAGTTGAGTGTGACATTTTGGGAAGTTCAGCTTCTGGGTAAGGGATTTACTGCCAAAGATATGAACTTAGCTTACAGTGCTAAGAGCTGAAGGGGAAAGGAGAAACAGTATGTGGGCGTGTGTATGTGTAAGAGAAAAGAGATATTCGGTGGAGTGATTAATTAGTCTTCGTTGAAGGGCTTGTTTGGTCTACCGTCAATTAATACAGTGGTAATAATTGCTGGCTGGGCCTTCACTATTTGATATAGAGAAAGGCACAGAAGTGGGGTATTACATTTACAATGCTCATAGGAATGGCTGTCAGATGCAATAAGATAAAAAGCGAAATAAAGTAAGGGCAAAAATGATCAGTTTTCGTTTTGTCACTTGTACACTAGCTTTTATTTTTGACCGATTCTAAATTTTTTCTTGAAATTTGATATTTTTTTTTATTATAAATTATATTATTATTAAAAGATACTATATTATTAATAAATATAATCAAATTTAATAAAAAATTATTATAATTATAATAAATTTATAATATATAAAATGTTTAAAATTTAATTATTTTAATATTTTATGGTCCTAAATTTTTATTAAAAATATAATATAATATAATTTATTAGTATCTTAGTTGCCGACTGTCATCAAAATTATTAAATCTCTAATAATTAAAAATAAATTATTTTTTAATATATATTTTAAAATAATAAATGGAAATCATCTAATACAATATTCTGAAAATATCCCCCCAAGCACTAGCACAATCTAGGACTATCTCTCTCCTCTTATTTTTTGCCCTAGATTTTTGGTTCTTAGCTGCCTACCAACCAAGTTCGTGAATTATCTATATACTGTTCATTTAATTAATCATTTTATTCGTATTTCATGACATTTTATTTGCTTTTTAATAAAGTTTCCTTGGGGATTTGCTATTTAAATTTTAAAGGGTTTGATCACTTACGATTTACATATTCGAGGTAAAAAAAATAGTATTAATTATCTTTTAAATATTTTTTATTTTAATTAAAAAATATTATATATATTTAATTTAAAATATAATTTTATTTTACGTGTATAATTTATGTAAGCACATCTCCTCTCACCCCAATTAATTTCTTATAATTAATGAAATGTATATATATAATTAATTAATCAAATTTTTTTAATTATTGTAATCTGGTACCTTTATTAAGATTTTAAATGAATTAAAATATCATCTTATTACTATTTTAAAAATAATAAATATTTTTTTACTCTCAATGATCCGAAAAAGAATAATTAAAGAGTTATATAATCAAGTCAATTATGTGATGTATTTATGAATAAAAACACTTATTTTTTATCAATTAATTAAAGAATTGGTTAGATTGGCCTCATACCTGAATGTTAGGTTTTTTTTTATTCTTTTTGAAAATTTAGATGTTAGGTTTTCTTTATTGTTTTAGAAAAATTAGGCTTAATTTGAGTAGAATCATCCATACATAGTAATAATAAGTTCTCAGTACGAAGATTTAACTGTTTGTGGCCATCAATAGTCTAAAACATTTTTTATTTTATTTTTTTGTATAATTAAAAGAATCTTAATAGTGCTCAAGGATGTGAAGATAGGATAGATTTTGTAGGGTCATTGGGATTTTATTATTAATACTTTGACAATGTTGTGGGATTTTATTATTAATACTTTGACGATGTTGTGGGATTTTATCAACCATTGAAGAAATTGGTTTCTAGTTTTATTTGTAATTATCCATATTGTTGTATAATTAAAATATTAAATATTTATAATAATATTTTTTTAAGGTATTATATGAAAAATATAGAAAATATTTTTTTAATATTTCAAAAATATCAAAATTTGTAATAAAATATAGTGTTAAATTTGATATTTTATATCTATTCAATATTATAAGGTTGTATCATGAATATTTAAGTTTGATAAATTTTTAATTTTAATAATTTTTTTAAATTTAAGTAAATATTGATACAATCTACAATTCTTTTCCAACTTTTTTTTTTTTAAATTATCGATATTTTTTAAAACAGCAATATTTTGACACTTGGGTGTACTAGTATGTTAGTTTTTTATACCCAAAAAAAATTAGTCTCTAATTTTTTTAAAAATATAATATAAGTTTAAATTTATTGTAAATATATTAGTAAGTTATTTTCAATTAATTATTTTAATTTAATTATTATTAAAATAAGTGATCATACTTAATATCATAAATAAAGAAAAATTTATCTAAATAAAAGTATTTATTTTTCTTCTAAAAATCAACAATTTTTAATTTTAATACTTATTTATGATAACAAGTAAGTTTTATAGGTATAAATTATAATCAAATTAAAATAATTATTGTAAATTTTATGATAACAAGTAAACTTTTATGTGTCTAAATGATAATCAAATTAAAATAATTATTCTAAAATAAATTTATATACACTTTATAGATAAATATATAACTTACTATACATATTTTAAAAAATTAAATGTTAAAATATTTATTTCTGAAAACTAAGAGACTCCTATAGCTATTTTCTCGTTTTAGTTTTCTCAAAATTTTTATGGACATGTATTGATGGGTGATTGGGATGGGGGGTTTTGTTGATTCATATATTTCGCTAAACAACAAAGGAAATTATTTTGAGAAGGTATTATGTCATTTTTGTTGGAACTGTTCTATAACAGTGATTGTTTTTTTTATTTTTGTTGACCCTACTTAACCTAAAATCACTATTATGAAGTTGACACTACTAATCACAAAGTTTAATTTTCAAATAAAAGCTTACTTTGGAGGATTCTATGCTTTATAAGCTAATCAAAAGATGTTAAAGTTGCAATTTTCAAAATCCAATCTTGAAAAGGATAGACAAGAAGGCAGTCTTAGAGGAATGTTTTGGGTTTAATTATCATTAAAAACAATTTTAATTATTTTATATCACCCATATACTAATCATGAACCATTTTGTCAAAACATATATGATTAATTAATCATTTGTTCTAATCAGTTTGGACTCCTTTGTTTGAAACTCATTCCCCACTTTGTTTTATTCTTCCATCTCATTTTGTCAAGCAATACTATCTATTATTGTAATACCTAATCATCATTCTTAAACAATTTATGGGATTGGATTTGACTTTAATTTCAACTATTATGAAAATCTTATCCGATAGCTCATTAAATCAGTCAACACTATGTTATACTAGAAAAATAAACTTGATTTTTAAATATATATATATATATTATGGTTATGGCTAGCTAACTAACAATTAATTTAGTGTTGGTTGGTTTGTTAGTAGCATTATTATTTTGCTTTTATAGGTTATCTCTATCTATTTGTATTGTTTTAGAAGTTTAAATAATAAAAAAATAACTTATCAATTGATAAAAAAAAATATTAAGAAAATAAAGTAAACTATTAAAAGCAATATAAAGTACAAACTTATATTTTATCTATCAATTAAAAACTATTTGATAAGATACATAACAAGTAAGTAAGAACATTGAATTAGCTAGATGAGGCCACTGAGAAGATAAGAAACATCTTTTTGATCCTTCTGTTTATTCTTTGTTCCATTTGCAGCAATTTTTACTGAACACTGCTCCAACAAAAATCAAGAAAGGAAAAAAAAATATTAAAATCAACAAAATAGAGGAAACTACTTGTTTATGATAGTAACTACAAAAAGAGGAGAAACAAACGAAAAAAATAAAAAGTAAGTGGAAGAATCATTGGGGTGATGCAATAACCCCAAAAACTCTAATCTTCGTCCTCAGTAGAAACGCCTCTATTATTTATGATAGTAACTACAAAAATACCAAATACAAAATAAGTAAATCCGTTAGAAAACTCTAGTTAAAAAAATAAATAATAAAAAAAGACCACCAAAAAACTTTATAGAAAAAATTTCACCTTCAGATGAAGATTTGAATAAAACTTACAATATCTGGGTGGGATTTGCAAAATCAACAATGAGATCAATGATAAGATTTAATAGATTATAATGTGGTAGACTGGATGAATAGAAGGGTTAATGGAGTAGTGGATGAGAATGGTTGGAGAAGTGGAGAAATTGGGTGGAGGAGATATGATAGGAGTCTTATTGATTTTTAGACATGCTTAATTTAAACCTAAAACAGTTGTGATTTGAGAGCCTTAATTCAAAATTTAGTTCAAGTTTGAATTACCAATTTAGTCAGATAATTATTTTTAAATTGATTTAGTCAGATAATTATTTTTAAATTGATTTAGTCTTGTACTTTTAATTACACGCTTTGATCCCAACAATTTTTTAAAATACTAATGTAATCTCCGGTTTCTTTTTGTTTGACCAACCTTTGGTATCTCATAGGACCAAATTGATCAAATTAAAACGTTAAGAATATAATTAGTCAAATCAGGTTTTATTTCATATGCAGTGAAATTAACGAATTGGTCCTGTAAAGTAACATCAATCATAATTTTAACCTTTTATGTTCACATATAAATAACCAGTTAATCACCAGATTTTTTCAAGTGTATGTATAATCCCAATTCCCATTTGTGTTATAACTACAAAAATCATTAAATCAGCCTATCATAAGCCAGAGGGGGGGTGGGAAGGCTAAATAAATTTTCAAAACCACTTTGCAATCTCAAACTACTTGTTTTCATTTCTCTTGAATCTTTTTTTTTTATTTTAAAAGGGTACTAAAATCTTATTCTTTTATTTGTTATTTGTTTGGCACAAAACCTCATTAGCACAAAGCCCATATATCTCGTTAAAAACCACTACATTTTCTTCTAAAATATATATATTAGTTCTCTACGTGAAGTTGTAAGTCGTCGTAGAGGGAGAAAGAGCAATCGTTGGAGATAGAAAAGATAGAAGCTGCTGTTGGAGATAGAAAAGATAGAAGCTGCTGCAAAGAGAAGGCTACCAAATTGATATAGATGAGTTACCAATTCGTCCTTTTCATTGACCATTAATATCATATTCCATAACTATCATTTGTCATCATTTGAATAATTGAAAATTTCTTTTGACACCATTAGAGTTTTCTCTACAGTTTGTGGGAAAAATCTTCAGTAAGTTTTAACTATTATTATTTATATGGTAATATTTGATTTAATAACAAGTTTATTAATTTATCTTGCTATATATTACTAGTGAATTAGAGGGGATATTTTCTGGATGTATTTTGGATTATTGGTATAATTTATGAAGCTTTGAAAATTGGTGTTTGTATCTCCATTTGGTTATTAGTGGATTTTCATCGGTGTGTCATCGTTAGTGGAGTAGACTTTTCACATTGAAAAGTTGAACCACTTAAATCATTGTGTGCTATTTATTTTCTTACTGCTTATTATTTTGCCGTTACCCATTATTATTAATTTACTGCTTATTATTTTGTTGTTATCCACAAGTGCTAATTTATAACAGATTGGTATCAGAGCATTGAGTTATTCTATTATTTATTGGAACTGATCAAGTTTGCTCTTTTGGATTTATTTTGAGTTTCTGGTTATCTGATTGGTTTCATATTTTCTGGGTTGTGTTTCTATTTATTTAATATTGAGTTTTTTTGTCATGGTGGCAAAATATGAAATTGAGAAATTCAATGGTAGAAATGATTTTAGTCTTTGGTGTATGAAAATGTGGGCCGTATTAGTTAAAGAATGGCTCGTTAAGACACTTAAAGGTAAGGATAAATTTTCAGAAAAATTAACTGATGAAGAAAAAGATGCATTGATGGAAAATGCTCTCAGTTCAATTCAGTTATCCTTGTCTGATGAGGTATTACGCGAAGTTGGTGATAAGGAATCTCCTATTGGGTTATGGCTTAAATTAGAGAATTTGTATATGACCAAGTCTTTGAAAAGTCGGTTATATTTGAAGCAGCATTTGTATACATTCAGAATGTCAGAAGGTACACATTTGCACAATCATCTTGATGAATTTACTAAAATTATTTATGATCTAAAAAATGGTGGTGTTAAGATTGATGATGAGGATGAGGCCTTAGTTCTATTATGTTCTTTACCTCTTTCATTTGAACATTTTATTGATACTATGTTATATGGGCAAGACACTATTTCTTTGGAAGATGTCAAAGCAGCTTTGAATTCTAGAGAGTTGAAGAAAAAGGTGTCTACAAGCAGTAATGATAATAGCAGTGGTTTATTTGTCAGAGGTAGAAATCAAGAAAAAGGCACAAGCAATAATAGAGGCAAGTCTAGATCCAAATCTAGAAAACGAAAAAATAAATGCAACTATTGTCGTCAAGAAGGGCACTGGAAAGTAAATTGTTCGAAACTCAAAAATAAAGGAAAATTTGCCACAACGTCTTCTGGTACTAATGATGTTGTTGGTGTTGCAGACAGTTCTGGTTTTGATGATGAAAATATTCTATCAGTATCTATTAGTTCTCCTGGAGATGTTTGGATTCTTGATTCGAGTTGCACTTACCATATGTGTCCCAGTAGAGATTGGTTTGCTTCTTATCAGTCTATTGATGGGGGTGTTGTCTTGATGGGTAACAATATGTCCTGTAAGGTTGTTGGTATTGGTACTATTCGAATTAAGATGCACAATGATATTGTTAGAACTTTGAAAAATGTTCATCATGTTCCAGATTTGAAAAAGAATTTGATATCTTTGGGTACTCTTGATTCACAAGGCTACAAGTATGTAGCTAAAGGTAGAGTTTTAAAAGTTAGTAAGGGTGCTCTCGTTGTTATTAAAGGACAATTGTCGCATGGTTTCTATATGCTTCAGGGTAGCACTGTTATTGGTAGTGTTTCAGTTTCGTCCTCATCAGATCAAGATTCAGACACTACTCGATTATGGCATATACGACTTGGGCATATGAGTGAGGCAGGGATGGATGTCTATTTTGAGCAAACAGGAATTGCTTTGTGGTCAGAAAACTGGGAAGCTTGATTTCTATGAGCATTGTGATTATGGAAAGCATCGTAGGGTCAAGTTCAGTACATCCATCCATAAAACGAAAGGTACTGTTGATTATATTCATTCAGATCTTTGGGGTTCTTCTCGTGTTGTGTCTAAGGGTGGTGCCCGGTATATGTTGACTTTTATTGATGACTTCTCCTGTCATGTTTGGGTGTATTTTCTGAAGAATAAGAATGATATGTTCTCAAAATTTGTGAAATTCAAGGCTTGTATAGAAAATCAAACAAGTCAGAAAATCAAACATTTGAGGACTGATAATGGTTTGGAATTTTGTGACAGTCAGTTTAATGAGTTCTGCGAAAGAAATGGCATAGTGAGACACCGCAATGTGCGTTATACACCACAGCAAAATGGAGTAGCAGAACGTATGAATAGGACTCTCTTAGAAAGAGCTCGTTGTATGCTCTTTCAAGCCGACTTGGATAAATCCTTTTGGGCTGAAGCTTGTAACCATGCCTACTATTTGGTGAATCGATCTCCATCAACTACAATTGAGTTGAAGACTCCGTTTGAGGTATTCTTTGGTACTCGTGCTAATTATTCTGATTTGAAAGTTTTTGGTTGTCCTGCTTATGCTCATGTTAATGATGGTAAACTTGAGCCTAGGGCATTGAAATGCATATTTTTAGGGTATCTTTCTAGGGTGAAGGGTTATAGATTATGGTGTGTTGAACCCAAGTCACTTAAATTTGTGATTAGTAAAGATGTTAAGTTTGATGAATTTTCCATGTTGGAAAAGAAAAAAGAGTCTATTATTGCAGATAAAGACCACGGTGTTAGTGAGCAGGTGGAGCTTGAGAGTGGAGCTCCTAGTCCAGTGCAAGATGGCACTTCAAATCAGCCATATGTGGATGAGATAGATGATTCTGCTCATGATGTAGCAGAAGAGCAACATAGCAACCATATAGTATCGCTAATGGTAGGAATAAGAAAGATTCGACACCCTCAGAGGTACGCAGATGCAGACTTAGTTTCTTTTGCATTATCTGTGGCAGAGTCTATTGAGGTGTATGAACCTTCTAGTTATCATGAAGTTGTCACTTGTGATGAGTCTGTTCAGTGGTTGGCTGCTATAATTGAAGAGATTGAATCACTTCATAAGAATCATACTTGGGAATTGGTGAAACCGCCTAAGGGCCAGAAGATTGTTGGAAACAAATGGGTTTTCAAGAAAAAGGAAGGTATACCTGAGGTTGAAGCAATTAGGTTCAAGGCACGTGTTGTTGCAAAGGGCTATTGTCAGAAAAAGGGTATTAACTTCAATGAAGTATTTTTACATGTTGTAAAACATAGCTCTATTCGTGTGTTGTTTGCTATGGTTGCATTGTTTGACATAGAATTAGAACAACTTGATGTCAAGACAACATTCTTACATGGTGAGCTTGAGGAACAAATATATATGCATCAACTAGAGGGGTTTGTTGTTCCAGGTAAGGAAGATCATGTTTGTTTATTGAAAAAGTCTTTATATGGACTGAAGCAATCTCCTAGGCAATGGTATGAACGATTTGATTCTTTTATGATTGATCATGGTTACTCTATGAGTGATTATGATAGTTGTGTTTATCATAAAAGATTTCATAATGGTTCATCCATTTATTTGTTGCTTTATGTTGATGACATGCTTATTACTTCTAAGAATAAGTCTGAGATTCAGAAATTAAAGTCTTAACTTAATGGTGAGTTTGAGATGAAAGATTTGGGTGTAGCGAAGAAAATTTTGGGCATGGAAATTTACAGGAATAGACATACGGGCAAGCTTTATTTGACTCAGAAAAGTTATATTGAAAAAGTTCTTGAACGCTTTGGTATGAAAGATTCTAAACCTATGAGTACGCCGTTAGCTGCGCATTTTAGACTTTCTTTGGATTTGTCACCACAGTCAGAAGAAGAAGAGCAGTACATGTCTCAGGTTCCATATGTTAATGTCGTTGGTAGTTTGATGTACACTATGATTTGTACTCGTCCTGACATTTCACATTAGTTAGTGTTGTCAGCAGATATATGGGTAATCTTGGTAAGGGTCATTGGCAAGCAGTGAAATGGATACTTCAGTATTTGAAAGGTACATCTAATTTTGGTTTGGTATATGATGGGAGTTCTAATACTGGTTGCAGTGTTATTAGTTATGTGGACTTCGATTATGCTAGTGATCTGGATAGAAGAAGATCTCTGACAGATTATGTTTTCACTCTTTCTCATTGTGCCATTAGTTGGAAGGCTACTTTACAGTCTACAGTTGCTTTGTCTACTACAGAGGTAGAATATATGGCAGCAACAGAAGTAGTGAAAGAAGCCATTTGGCTTAAAGGTTTGGTTTGTGATTTGGGTTTATAACAGGATACTTTTGTTGTATTTTGTGATAGTCAAAGTGTGATACACTTGACTAAGAATATTATGTATCATGAAAGAACCAAACATATTGATGTCATATATCACTTTGTTCGTGACATTGTCTCTCAGGGTGCTATTGTTGTCAATAAGATAGTCATTACAGAGAATCCAGCTGATATGTTAACCAAACCAGTTCCATTTAATAAGTTCAAGCATTGCTTGGACTTGATTGATGTTTGTAGTAGATGATCACCCTTCGAGGCTTTAGACGACGATTATTTGGTAATCCGAGGAATTTCATTTGAAAAATTTGTTTTCTGTTTTGAGCCAAGGTGATTTCTTATTTGTTTGGCCCAAAACCTCGTTAGCCCAAATCTCATATATCTCATTAGAAACCCTTGCATTTTCTTCTAATATATATATATTAGTTCTCTACGTGAAGTTGTAAGCCATTAGAGAGGGAGAAAGAGCAACCCCTGAAGATAGAAAAGATAGAAACTGTTGCAAAGAGAAGGCTACCAAATTGATATAGATGAGTTACCAATTCGTCCTTTTCACCAACCATTAATATCATATTTCATAACTATCATTTGAATAATCGAAGATTTCCTTTGACACCATTAGAGTTTTCTCTACAATTCGTGGGAAAAAGTTTCAACAGATTTGAACTATTATTATTTATACGGTAATATTTGATTTAATATCAAATTTATTAATTTATCTTGGTATATATTATTAGTAAATTAGAGGAAATATTTTTTGAATATATTTTGAATTATTGATATAATTTATGAAGCTCTAAAAATTTATGTTTATATCTTCATTTGATTATCAGTGAATTTTCCTCGGTGTATCATCGTTAATGAAGTAGACTTTTCACATTAAAAAATTGAATCACTTAAATCATTATGTGCCATTTATTTTCTTACTGCTTATTATTTATTTTACTGTTACTCATTATTATTAATTATGTAATTAAAATTGGATCTGATTTTCGCTTCCGTAAATACTAATTTATAACATTATTAAATAAATAAAACATTATATTCGAACTTGGATATAAGGTGGTGGCAGCGAAAACTCATAACACCTACCCCATACACCTATGTAATCAGTTAATCATCAGATTTTTAAATTGTATGTATAATCCCAATTCCCAAATAATTTTCGTGTTATAACTACAAAGATCATTAAAATAAATACAGGGAGAGAAAAACAAGGCTAAATAAGTATTCAAGTATTTATAACATTATTAAATAAATAAAACATTATATTCGAACTTGGATATAAGGTGGTGGCAGCGAAAACTCATAACACCTACCCCATACACCTATGTAATCAGTTAATCATCAGATTTTTAAATTGTATGTATAATCCCAATTCCCAAATAATTTTCGTGTTATAACTACAAAGATCATTAAAATAAATACAGGGAGAGAAAAACAAGGCTAAATAAGTATTCAAAACCAATCTTAAACTACTTATTTCCACTTCTCTTAAACTTAGTGGTACATCCACTATACAAATGATTATCCAATAAAATTAACAAGAGTCAGTTTCTCTTAAAGAAACAACCTTCCTTGAGAGAATCTTTCAAATAAAAATTCCAAGCTAACAATGCTGCGCCAACTGCAGGCTCCACCTGGAAGAGAATATAATATAAGTTTCTCATATTTCATAAACATTACAGACAAAGATATTATAACCTATAGATATTCATACAAGCATGATATGTATTAAACAAAACACTTTTAAACATCTTTCTAGTTTATGATTTCATTTATGCTTCTACTTGAAATTCTTATATTTGCACCTGCATTCACCTCCCTAATGTTCCATAATACAACCAATTCTCTTTTAATATTATCATGTGGGTGTACCAAAAATTTAGTATTCAATTAATGTCCCAATCGATATTTAGAACCGAGCCAATTTAAGGCCCAAAATTGGGACATTTTGGCTAAGCGCACACACGATATATAAGATTGTACATCGTGAGTTATGCAAGAAATTGGTCCCTCACCTGTCCAAAATACACTTTAGTCCCTGACCTCTTAATTTATATCCATAATCTTTTTAAATTTCACAAATTGAGTCCAACTGTTTAATTTCCATCAAATTGGTTTAACATTAAATCATATATTAGGGAGCAACTGATTTGAAAGGTCAAGTCACGTGATAATTAAGTGTAAGATGTACCAATGTTAAACCAATTGAACTTAATTTGTCAAATCTAAATTATGCCAATTAAAAGTTATAGAGCAAAGTGTTATTTTGAAAATAAGTTAGGGACCAACTGATGTAAATATATTTAAGAGCAAATGTTAATCATCCAGAATCATCCATATGTAACTACATTGTGTATTAGGACTTAATTCATAATCCATAAAAAGTTTAGTCAGATAGCTTCCAAATGCAAGCTTTGTTGCTTGGTTGACCATTTTACCTAGTAAAATTCATTTTTTCAAACTAATTTTTCTAACCAAGTTAAATGAAATCAATTCTTAAGTGGCTATCATAAAACTACAAACAATAATGGTTCAGATAAGTGTTGCAAGAAAAATATTCTCACCTTTGGCCTAATAGGAACTGCAGCAGGGTAGTCCTGGGAAATACACTTCACTACTTCCTTTCCTATATCCCACCTTCTATTTGCTCCTAGAACACCACCAACCATGACAAGGGGAAAATGTCCTTGTCCATCTGCAGTGACATTCTTTCATAAATTACAGTAAAGTATGCTAAAGGAGAAACTCAATTGTTCACAGAGCAAGAACAATAAATTCCATAAGCAAAGGCACAGGCGTCATCATCCAAAAGGCATCCTGTTTTAAATTTCCCACCCATGTCAGCTTACAATTCCTATGTGAGAATGCAGGGCACGGAAATTCAATGAAGGCTATGTCTGCCATACCAAACTCAGAATCATGAACCTAAGCACAGACTAAGTTCATCCGCTGCATGTAAGTATTGTATTAAAACACTTCTTTTGTGCAGCTTATAAGCAAAATAGTCCTACATAACACGCCTTAGATTCTTCGAATGGAACAAGCCCATTGATGTATTAATGCTTAAAGATCACACTAGTTTATAGTTACAGTTACCTTCTCCACACAAGCCAAGCCTTCGAACTACAGCATTTACACTTGAGGCCAATTCCTTGACTGAATCAAACAAAATTTTAGTTGCAACCTCATCACCAGCCTCAGCACAAGATACAACCACTGGAACCAGTGCTGCAATGCGAGCCCAAGATGGATCTGCATATGTCCATCTGAATTCCAATAGAGACCAGTCACAAATCAGTGACAAAATTCATGGCATGAATCATACTTTGTTCATTTTCATGTGAATTGCAGCATTCAAATTCAAGACTCACACAAGATGTCCATACAAAAATTGGAGTGATATGCATTCTTATCAAATTCTTGGATTGATGTAACCGATTAAAATGAGTATTTCCATTTCAAGATATAGTTATTAAATGTATTAATATTTTAATATGATTCCACAGATATTGAAGGAAAAAAACAGTTTACCACTGGATTGATTGATTAAACAACATAAAGAAAATTAATTTCATAAAATAATCTTCACTCTGATAGGAAGAAAAATTGTCACACACATCTGCCATTTTTATGAAGGCTAGCTACCCAAGGCAATGCTAAAAAACAAATTCATAGATTTCATAGATTAACAGTACAAACCTTGTCACTTATTTTCTTCAAAAACTGCAAAAAATATTGGCTGCAGACTGTACAATGCCAAAATACAACTAGTAATTCACCCACATTAGTCACGTTAACAATTTTAAGTTTCAGATACATACCCGATGAGTTCATCTGCAGAAGACAGACCAAGTGTTTCTAAAATACTAGATGTAAGCATTGTATATGGACCACGACCATCGTGGGCCTTCACTACAGCAGTTAATGCCTGTGCAGCAATTCCGTATCCACTGCAAGCAATAAAGAAATAAAATCTGTCTCATCAAAACTTTTTCATGATTAGTATGAGCACCAAAAAGGAAGAGGCAAACATTACTTGACAAGACATGCATTTAAAAAAGAAGGAACCATTTTTAACTAAATAACTAGCAAATCCATGAAAAGCTATTTATTTTTTAAAAAAACTTTCAGAATAAAAAAAGATGCAATGTTTACGGTCAAAACAACAGTGCAGATATTATATATGTGGAAGAAGGCAGATTAATAGGAAGCAACAACATTCTATAAGTAATTCATCCACTGGTTTCATTAAAAAGGGACTGAAAAAAATAAGCTTCAATCGTAACTCCAAAATAAAATGGATGGATGTTTCTCATCACGGATATTTGATATTTTGATTTAACTAGAGGAAAAAGAATAGTGTATATTGTTCATTAGCAAGTAAAAAAAAAACTAAAATGGTAGTAGACCGAGGCATTGAAAGACAAAGAGAATTGTCATGTCTTGTCTTCTTTTTTTCCCTATACATCCATCCACAGGATGGAAATGCATAGTCATCACCCTATACCTCCCCCAGTCACCTAATATTGGCCCTGCACCAGCAGCCCTAGCTTCTTTGCCGTCTTCTGTGAATCCATATGCAATAGTCCCTGTCCCAGCAATTAAAACGCATCCATGAAGCTTGCCCATAGTTCCGCTTGCCAGAGCAGCCACCGCATCATTCTGAACATATAACCTTACATGACTTGGGAATATGTCCCTGTTTATATCGTGACAAAACTTATTCAGATAAAACTATACATGCTCATTGCAGCTATTTGTGGAAAAGTCCAGTGGACTCTTCACGGATTTTCCATCTCAAAAAAATCAAATTCACGATTATAGAAGAAGCAAAGATATTATGCAAGGATGTTATAAGCATATGATGGTATAAAATAAATAACAATTAAAGAAATATCATCTAGGTCTGCTAAACCTTAGTTTCCTTAATTTTATAACTCATTATGTAGCCTTTTGCCACTAAATAGCACTGAAAAGAAAAATTCAATCTTAGACTGTTTCGTGCTACCTACATACTTCAACACTTACTGCCCAACTTGACCAATACAAGCCCCCACCAGAAGTAAAAACCAACACAAAGGTGGTTGTATAGTTTGTCTAAGAAGAACTATACAAATATTACAAACTGATCAGTTTCAAGAAAACAGTGCCAAGCGGGGAAATAAAAGTCCTATTCTGAAGGTAAATCTTATATAACTGAATATTATGACCAATAAATATTATTCTACATTCAGAATAACCACGGATATTTTATTTTCCAGCGAATCTAGATATCTTGGAATATGAGTAAAGCAAGGAAAGGTACATTAGTAAATTAGAGAACATTCTAGAACGAACCTCAAAGACTGGAACAAATGAAGCAAATGGGATGGACAATGTATAAACAATGAAGACAATTTAAGAATTATAATGAAACAAAAATAAGTGCCTACAATAACAATGTAAGAAAAATATCAAGAAACCAAAATAGGAGGAAGTTAACTTCTTCATTGATGAATTCATTTGACAGCAAATTCCAAAAGGAAGCATAATGTCAAATGAATCAAATAATAATTTAATGGGAATTAGAATTAGATAAAATGTTGCCATGTCCCATACTTATTGCAAAAGTACTTAAATCACGTGCTTATTTTTTGTTATAGTTTAATCATATTGTTATTAAAAAATGATCGCACAAAGATAAATTCTTTTTTATTTTTTATTTAAAATTTTTTTTAATCACATTAGTCAGAGACAATTTTTTACTTAAATAAATGCAATTAAAAATATAAGAAAAGACACAAAAACCTTTAAAAAAATGATTACTTATCCATGGGATCATTAGGAATAGGCATTTTACCCACAGTTTCAGTTACTCATCGATATCCGACAGAATGATTTGGTTAATACCCTATGGCTTTCTGAGACAAGGATAGTTTTGGGGAAAATCGAAAAGCAACTCTTAAGGACTGGGCGGGTATATTTATACATAAAATTGTCCTGTCTGTATCCATAATATATTACATTATTTAATATTTTTATACATTGATATATATATATACACAAAAATTTCAATCACTCCAAAATTCGAACCTTTACCCTTGATGCTTTAAGCATTGCCTCACAATCATTGAGGCACTTGTAGCCTTTGTCAATTTGTGTATGTTAATACTAAGCTTGCACGAGCTTAAATCCATATTTGATATATATATATATATATATAAGGAGCAAACTTTAAAATCGTTATATTCTTTAATATTTACAAACAAAATACAATATTTTAGGCACATATGTTGTAAGCCAACAAATAAGAATTGAACTTGTAAATTAATTTATATAATTTGTTTTTAGATAATAATTTGATAAGAATGATACAATTGATACAAATATAAATTTAAAATAACATTATAAATTGATTAGGAAAAAAATAATATTATAAATTTTCTTATAGTATAATATTTTTTTGAATTATATAAAAGATTCAATATAGTGAAAATTTACACATAACAGCAAAAAAGACAAAAGTAGCATGTTTAATAATTAAAATGTACAGTTTAAAAAAATAAAAACATATATATATTAGAAAGACTAAAATAACCTTAAATCTAATCAGTTTAGGTTTAAAGTTTTGGATTTAAGATTTAGAATTAAGATTTATGATTTATGATTTATGATTTATGATTTAGGGTTCAAGGTTTATGATTTAGGATTTAAGGCTTATGATTTAGGGTTTAAGATTTAAGGTTTAACGACCAATAAATGAGCATTGTTGGTAATTTAATATTTTTTTCTTATTTAAAATATACCTTCTAGTAACTGACCTCCTAATTTTATCTATTTTGTTTTTTTACTGTAAATAACACCTATATTAGTCCTAAACTCATATAAAATGAGTGCACATGTATGTAAATATTTAATTGTTCAATAAAATACCAAAATATTAAACCACTCTTCTATAAAAAAATGCATAAATTTAAGTCTTGGTATTGTCATTAAGAACATTTTATTCATTTAAGATTGTATGTGAGAAAGAAAGGGGAAAAAAATGAAAAGACATCAACAAAAATAATAAAAATAAAACTTATTTACGTAACAAATAAAAACAATTTAGGTGTAAGTTAATTCATACATGAATCAAATAAAGATTTATTCATAATTTCATATTCAAGTGGTAAGTATAAAGTGACAAATTCAAAAACATAAGTTCAAGTCTTGATATTATCATTATACATGTTACATTAAAAATCCAATTTTGTAAAATTTAAGAGTCTTGATATTATTATTATGTACAAATGGTAATTTAAAAATCCAATTTTTAAATATATTAACTTAAAAGAAACTGTTATAATTTCATTCAAGTGGTAAATGTAGAGTTCCACATTCAAATAGTCAAATGGTGAGTGTAACTTATTGAAGTTTAATTTAATTTGTACATGAATCAAATAAATGACATAATCATAATTTCATAATCAAGTGATAAGTGTAAAATACCACATATAAAACATAAGTTTCAATCTGAGATTGTTATTATACACATTTTATTCATTATGTTAAAAAAAATGATAAGTGTAATTTTATTTGTATATGAATTAGACAAATGACATAGTCATAATTTTATAGTCAATTGATAAATATAAAGTATCACATACAAGCATAAGTTCGAATCTAAATATTATCAATATACACATTTTATTCATTAAAAGAATGAGATAAAGGGTAAAAAAGTCAAATAAAAACAAAAAGCGAAGGACAACAACAACAACGAAGTCGATCCTTAGCTTTTTATTCATTTCATGCTTCTCTCTCCCTGATATCATTCAATCTGAGCCGCACAAAAGCTCCAACCCCATTCCCAATCTAGACCTCAATACCTCACCCCATAGAGCAAAAAATCCAAGCATACCAAGCTATTCTTCAGCCATTAGCTCGTTAATCGGCTTGTGCTGCCGCCTTGTTGGAGGACGCATTCCAATCCCCTTGGCCCTTGCATTTAGTTAGGTATTATATGTTCTTTTTTTTAATTCCATTTATGTAATTATTTACATCAATTCTGTAATAAACCATGTAACTTTCCTTTTTTTTCCTCCCATTTTCGCTGGTTTTCAAGTTCACTGCTGGACTTTTTCTTCTACCCTAGCCAGATCAACAACCAAGTCCAAGTTATTTCCATAGTGTTCAAGACAAGATGAGTTTATTGAAATTTTGAAGGAGTTTTCTAAGCTGTTTGGGGATTTTAACATTGCTGATTCTAAGCTATTTTGATTCCCTGGCTTTCTTGGATTCATCCACGATGTTTTAATACTAGACTCGTTAAGGCTGGTTTGACACTTGATAGATTCATTATGAACATGTGAATAACAAAGGTAACAACTGTGGAGTTTTAGATGATGATGAGAGAGATATGGTTATTGATTTACCATCTTTTTATAGTGAAGAAGGTAAGGGAAATGGTTTTATTCAGATGTCAAATTGCAAATATTGGTGTCTAAATTGTCTTTGTAAAACTAAATTCCACCAGAACAATACAAAGTTTTTTATGTGTTTTCTGTAAATTACAAGCACCATGGTTATATAGAACTTATTTTTTAATGCCTCTTCCCATCCAATACCTGATGGTTAATACCCATCCCCGATTGCTCCAGGTGTCAGCCAGTTTCAAGAAAGCAGTTATATGTTGGGATTTGAGGATAGTTATACTAAAATTCATTGTCGCCTATACCTGTGCCCAATCCTAGTGGTCACTTTTTAACAACAATATGAATAAACTTTAGCAAAAAATAAGTATGACACATAACTGTCACTTTTACAATAAGTACGAGACATGTAAAACGAATCCCATTTTAAAATTCCTGTAGTTTTTATCACTGAAAGGCAATCTTGGATACAAGCACCTCATTGGTATGATCGTATGGATAGATGCAGATAATAGCCAAATAACAGAATAAACCCCCAAAAAAAGTACCTAAGCCAACTTAATATTCTTTGCTGATCGGTTGGATGGTTAACCCCAGACACAGCTAGACAAACGGCCCGAACTGCAGATCGGTTTGAACCTGACTTCAAAAGTGCCTCTGCCATCACTTGCTCCAATGTTTCCTTGGCAGCAGCTTCTATTGACAAAGAAAAAATATGAGTTAACTACTACTACATAATGTTCTAATTATGCCTCATTCATATTGATCACAGTATTATGTCATATTTAATTCAAAGGATTCATCATTTTTCTTCAATAAATAAACCCCCCAAGTAACTAGTTAAAACGGCTAGGCTCTATGTAGCAAAGTTATTGGGAGGGTTGGTGACCAACACACAATAACAACCCGAGCAGACAATGCAGTGCAAGTCTGCTAGAGGTAAAATTATACCAAAGCTACAAAATATTATAATGGGCAACTATGTCAAAACCATTAAACAACAGGCAAACTATCAAAGAAGAAACAGAACACTAAAAATCCAGTAATTTCATATCAAGAAACCAAAACAAAGAATGACCCTCCAGTTAAATATTCAAAAATTACAAAGAAAATATATAAAATCAAAAGCTACTAGTGGAAATCAACCACTGGCAAAAAAAATTACAAAAACAACCAAAAGAATCCCAAAGAGAGTAACGATATAAAAAACAAAACCAAAAGATATAATCGAAAGCAGAAAAAGGAAATTACCACCAACACTGTTGTGATTGGAGCAACCGGAAACGGCACGAGCGAGAACAGGAAGAGGGTCAGGGAGAGGAACGGAGGAGGGAAAGAGTGGCATGCAAATGCAGACGGTAGACGTTGTACCGCCGTCCAAACCAAGTATCAAATCTCTAGCGTTCTTCGCAATTGGCATTTCGTGCTCGAATGCCCAGATTTCACCATTTATGTAACTTTTCATCCTCGCTCAATTGCCGAATCAGATATCAGATTACAATCGACACTAAAATCTCACCAATTATAATCAAAATTGCTTTGCTTACCTCGCCTTCAATGTGTGAAATTATAAAACAAAAGGAGAAAAAGCGACAAAGAGGAGTCAATCAAGAAGAAGAGTAGAGTGGAGAAGAGACCCTCAATGGACTATAAAATCAGATAGTACTGGACTACTGGTTATTATATTTTTGGTTTAGGAAAAAAGTAAAATATGAAAGATTTATTTGTTAAAAAAAAAAGTGAAAGATTATTATTATTATTATTACATAGAAAAAAAATATAATTAAATTATATTATTTTAATTAATTTTAGTGTTTTAGACGTAAAAAAAACTTATTATATAATTAATAATAAATTTTATTATTTTAATAATTTTTATATTATTTTTTTAAATAATTAAATATAATCAAAACACAAGTTTTTAATGATAATAGAACTAAGATTAATATAAAAATTTATAAAATATTTATTAATTATTATTACTATTGATTATTATTTTTTATTAAAAATTAAGTTATATATTTAAATAATTTTAAGTTTAAATATTATTATTTTTAATTTTTTTAAATAATTTTAAACTTAAATTTATTTATTTTAATCGTATTTTAATTATTTGATTAAAAATAATATATTTTAATTAAAATTTATTAAAATAATATAATTTTTTTCTTAATTATTATAAAATTATAATAATTAAGAAAATAATATCAAATGATTTAAATAATTTAATTTAATATATATGTATGATAGCGTTAATTTTTGCTAATGAATTATTTTGTATATACCAAATATTTATATTTTTTGATCAATTATTTTGTATATTTGTTCTTGTGATATATGTACGTGGTATGTAAGTCTAAAAAATATGTAAGTATAATTTATTTATAGGAAAATTATAAATTTCAGGTTATAAAATATAATAATTACACTTATTTTTGTTATTATTTTTAAAAAATTTATCAAGATATTTGAAAAAATATATATAATAATAAAAATCATGAAATTTGAGTAACATATAGAAATTATATAATATTTTTTTCCTTTATTTTATATGTTTTGAAGTCAAAAGGTAGCATATTGAATATTGATTTATATATATGAAATATAGGGAGAAGGGCAAGGACGGCCAATACGCCAAAAGCTTAGTGGTTGAACTTTTGACTACTTCGAATTTATTGAGATTTTACGTTGATCATGATTAGTTTAGAAAAATTATCTTGACTTGTTCCTACCCCTTGATTTTTTTTCTTTAAAGCCTGAAATCAAGACAAAGTACTATGACAATGGGTTAGAAAAGCAAGCAAGAGTTTGTTTATTTCTTCGTTTTGTTTTTATTTGTGTCTCAACATTTTTTACTATTTTTCTTTTGGATTATAAGGTTCTAGCAGTGACAGCATTATTTATATGCATATTTAATTTAGATTTTGGGGTGACATTAATTCAGGAATGGCATAAAAATTTGATAGAGAGAGAGAGCTCCATGGATATCAAATTCACTACTTTCGATCCATTACTAACTACCTCAAATCAAATTAAAATGCTTTGTAGATATAAGATTTTAGCTAAAACGGAATATTATATAAAGGATAATTATAATTAATTTTTATTATATTTTATACTTATATCAATAACACGATTTTATTTTATTTCAATTAGTTTCCTTTTACTTTTAATTACTATCGTTAAAGTCCTTAAAATATTAATTTTTGATATAATAATACATTTTTTTTAACTCTAATACCAAATTATAACTAAATTATTTTAATTCAAGTTGATCGAATATTGAACATCGAATTTAATTTAATATTTTCTCGATTAAATTATTTATTTAATTAATAACTTAATTTTTATATTTCATTATTTTATTTTATATCTAATATTATTATGTCTAAACTGGCTTCTAGATTTTAAAAATATTTATCATATCATTTTATTAGATCATGTCTTTTTTTATTTTTAAAAAATAATTAATTAATCATTATAAATTTTTAATTACTTTTGATATTTTTATGCTAACAGTGAAGTTTTTTTATAAATTCTCAAAACATAACAAAGATGTTTTAAGATATTTAATATCTTTTAAACTTTTTTTATTTCTTGTTTTCCTTTTCCTTTTCTTTTTATTTTATTTCTATTCTTCGTTATATCTTTCTTTCATATTTTATGCAAAATATTAGATGAGTGATAAACAAATTAATAAACAATCAAGATATTTAGTATCATCACAGTTATGTAATTATAACTGATCTGATAAATATAGATCCACCTTAATCTTTTGCTTCGTAATATCTCCTTCTTTTTTTCTTAAAAATAGCGTCTCAAATAGATCCAATTCTATATCCTTCTTGATTTATAGAAATCTATAATATTTGTATATTCTTTTTAAGGTTAGAGTGATAAATAGGAGTTTTTATTTATGATTTACTTTTATTTATCTTAATAATTTATTACAACTAGAGTAGTAAGAACTTAGAGGGAGGTTTTAGTTATTCATTCCTAGATAAAAGATTACAAAAGATAAAATTATAGGAGCAAAGTGAATAATTTTTTCAAGGAGTGTGAGATGTGTCTTCTTTTAAAATAAGAGTTCAATTTTATAGGCATACAAGTTCTCTTTTACATAGGTGATATTTCACTACTTTATCCAACTTTCTCAATTAACACCTACATTATTGAGTCTAAGGTGACGATTTACGATGTAAGGATCTTGCATTTATTCAAAATCATTTGCCTACGTTAATTCTTATAAAGCTAAATTCTTCACATCTTCTTCCTTATCTTTAATGCAATAAATACATTATTTATAATCCCTAACCTACTATTTGGTATAATGGCAGAATATCTTTTTGTTTTCTTCATTTACATCCAATTCATTACAATTTAAATTAGCTTCATATTTACTAATCTTTTTACTATCTTTCTCAATGATAGGTAGATTATTTTGTGAGGCGATAATCATTTTGCTGGTAGAAAAATTAACTTTAACTTCATAAGAGTTGTTAATTTTGCTTAGTTCATAATAGATATGGATTAGCATTTGACCACATTATATGCTTAATTTCTTTATATCAAATTCCTTTTATGGAAAAACTTTGAAACAATTAAATTCCCTTTTGGTGTTGGTAAGTCCAAGCTTAATGAAATGACATAAACTTATTGAAATTTTCTAGTTTCAATCCATAATTAAACTAAAAAAATTTAAATAAACATGCTTATCCATAGCCTTAATTTTCTTTTTAAATTTTTTAATAGATTTCCTAAATACAAGTTTTATATTAACCCAGCATCAAATACTTTGTATATAAACATGAGATCTACTCCTTCTTAGATATTAAATTTGCTACATGTAAGGAATTTTTTTCTAAAGTGTAGAACTTTATATCATCAAGATGTTCCTTAATAGATTTTTTGGCTAGGTTATACAAACTCAATCATCGTTATCTTGTAATATTCCTATGCTTATCTCTTTCTTCTTCTGAAACAATAGAGTTATTGATTGCTTTTCTAAATAGTATTGGTTTAGATATCCTTCTGAGTGTCTTCAATCTGCTAAGATTAATTGATTTTTGTACTACTTGAGGATAGTTCTTAGTCACCTCCAAAAGAGTTAATAGTTTTGACATTCTATAATTAACAAAACTTCCTTCTACTTTTATTCTCTTGTTGAATAATCTGTGGATTATTCCACTGAAGCATGTTATGATTGTTAATTTTTGGCCAATTAGTATAAATGTCTAATTTAGGGCCATTGTAGGCTACATAAAGCTTAGTCTTTGTGATTCTTCATTTTATGTTTCATTTATTCAATTGAGCTTTTCTTTCTTTTTCTCTATAAAGAGATTATTTTCTTCTTCACTTATTTTGGGAATTTTGATTCCTTTCTTTTCATATGAGATAATCTCATCATTTTTATAGTTTGAACATTTAAGTTCTCCTTGCTTCAACGATGAGTTAACCTCTTTAGTGTTATCCTTTAAAAATTTCTTAAGATATAACATCTCAAGTTGGTCCTCTAGGATTTTGATTTCTTTTTCTTTGATATTGATATCTATGTTAAAAGGATCCACTCCTGATAAATAAATAAAATGATTAAAGGTGTTAATTCTCTAATTAATGCATTAGCTAAATTGTTTTTATTTTATGGTAAATGTTCAATGCCAAACTTATAATGGATGAGCCGATGTTACCGTTTAATTGATTGATTTTGCTTATAATCACTTACAATATTAGTCTTTAAGAAATATCCAAAGTTTTTATTATCCATTTTGATAATAAACCATTAATTGATAACATATATTGTAAATTTCTTTATAATTTTTTTAACAGCTAAATATTATTTTTCATTATTATGAAAATTTAATTCTGGACTCTTAAAAGATCCTAACATATATCTACAAAGATATTCATTTTTACCATTTATCTTTGTTTTTAAAAATGTTCCCTGATATTTATGCAAAACATTTATTTCTATTATCATTTTATCATCTGAATCTGGGTGGTATAAAGTTGAAAAGATTCTTACTTATGTTTTTACCTTGTCTATGTACTGTGTATTATGTTTTGTCCATTTCTAAACATAATCTTTTTAAATTTAGTTTGTAATGATTTTTTGCATTTTTGCTAATGTTTTTATGTATGTTTCTACATAAGTCAAACATCTTAAAAATCTATGTAATTGATTTTTTTATCTTTGATTTCATTAGGAAATCCATGTATACTATTTATATGAGTTTGGAGATGATATTTTTCATCTTCTATTTTTAATCCTAAATATTTAATTACTTGTTAAACTAGCTAATAGAATAAGTTATTTTTTTCTGCATTCTTGTAAGACATTAATGATATCTAAGTAATATTTATTCAAGTCATTACTAAATACTAAAATTTCATCAATATACATAATAAATATTATGTAGTTTTTAAAGATATTATCCATATGCCTATGGAAAATACCTAGTACTTCCTGGTGCTTATTTTAATTCAAATGGTACAACTGTTGATTGAAATTGTACTTATGGGCAATTAAATATTGTTAATTTTTGTGATTCTTCATCAATTTTATTTACGAAAACTACTTTTACAATCAAAACTTGAGAACTATTTTTTGTCTTTTATTAATGATAGTAATTCTTTTTTCTTTGGAATAAAATATTCATCATCAATGGTTTTTTTATTTAAAGCTTTGAGGTTTATTACTATTCTCTTTTTCTTTCTTATTTTCTCAACCAAAATTTTTGGACTTAAGTGAGGTAAATTACTAGATATTATGATTTTTAATTATAAAAATTCTTGAATATGTTTTTCAAATTCATCTCTATCTTCTGAGGTATAAAACATTGATTTTACTCTTATGACTTGTTAAGATCTTTAAGTTTTATGTTTGCTATTATTTTAGACATATTCATTTTAAGATCTAAAGAATTTTCTAAACTTACTGTTTGTAACAATTTTCTTATTCCTATATTTCATTAAGAAATAAGTTTTATTTATCTTTTATGTCTAATGAAATATTTTCTAGATAAGGTTATTGTTTTATATCTATCTCACCATGATTTTTTCTTTTTATGTTATTGCATAAAAGTTGTGTTCGATACTATCAAAGTTTTTCTTATTCTTGTCACATAAATGATTTCACCATCTTGTATTGTTAAACTTATTTTTTCTAAATATTAAGAAAATGGTTAGTAAAGGTTTAGAAAGTTATTTCCTCATAGTAAATCAACTCCTGATTCTTATTGATATATGATAAGCATATGAAATTCCTTTCTTCCTATCATTATATTTGTATTATTCAAGACTTTATTTAGATTTATTGTAAGATTATTTTTAATTATTATAATTAAATCTTTTGGTGCTTGTTTTTAAAGTTTTTTGAGAATACATATTTGCTAACTACACACATATTTGCTAACTACACACATATTAGCTTATGTATATACATATGTATGTAAATGGTAACTTGTGTAACATTTAAATTTCAATCATACTTTAATATATGTAATGTTTGGATTTGTAGTACTATACAAATCATTCATCTTCTGATTAAAAGTATTCATATTATGAGTCATTTATTTCCTCCTCGGTTTCTTCTAATAGATAAATACTATAAGTATAATCTATATTTGATTCTTCTATTGGATCTAATTCTATTTTAAAAGCCTATTCTACGATTTTTTCTTTCGATGAAAATTTCTTTTTAAATTTTTTTTATGTTGAAGCCTGTCAGAGTATTCATTAGTATAAATTCCCTATTGTAGATTCCACATCTGCATTTCTTTTTCCTTAATAGGCAATATTTTTTTTGTTTTTTGGTGACTTATACCTTTTTCTTCTAAAATATTTTTTCCTGTAAGGTTTTTTATTATATATTCTCTTATATTTTTGAAAGTTCTGTCTTCTAAATTTATATCTTTTGAATGTTTTATATTTGTTTATATTCCTATCTTTTCAACATTTAATGATTATCTAATTTTTAAGACTTCTTGTCTTTACTTATAAAGAATCTAGTATAGTTTTCCTAGTTCTTTTATTACATTATTATGTTATGATTTTGTGTAATTTTTAGGTAATTTTTGAAAAAAAATATTTCATTATAAGTTTCTTGCATAAAAGGTGGTAACTTATGATAATACATTTCATATTCACAAATAAATAAATATATAACACATGTCACATATTTTCATATTTTTTAAATGTCATTTAGCTTCCTCAATTTTTTTTCACTAGATCAGTGATATATCGACTTTTTCTCTTCTCCAATAAATTCATTGTATATTTCATTTATTACAATATTTATGTATTCCCTACCTATGAAAGCATTCCCCTATATTTGTAAATATTGTTGTTCTGTTAAATTTGTAAACCAAATTTTAACATCTCTTGTCATTTTGTGAGTTACTAAGACTCTATAAGTTGCAGGGTTTGATCGTGTGGTTTGAGAAATTTATATGATTACACTCATACCACTAGATCATTCATTTAAGGTTTTTTTTTTTGTCTCTTATATAGTCTAAATCTAAAAAAACAGATATATAGTTTTCATGGAATTTGAATCTTGTTGTGATACTACCTATAGTTTCGTAATGTAATTATTCTTTCATTTTGGGTTTTTGGTTTCTTCTATAAAGAAAGACATTTTTTTCTAGAATTTGCCTATTTTTTTCTCCTTTATGTAGTTCATATGTTTTTTCTTGACAAGGAACTAGTAAAGAAATTAATTTCATATGATTTTTTTGATAATATTTTTTGCTTCATGACCAGTTACACTAATTATTATCATATTATCTTTCTCTTTGTTTGTATAAATTTTTTCATCATAATATCTTCCTAGTTTTTTATTTGTTAAGGTTAACAAACTAACCAATATTTCTATGTTCTTATTTTTAAGGTTCAAAATCTTTTCTTCCAATTATTTTCTATATTCCATTAAACTAAAATTATAGCTTCTTTATCTTTAATTTTTTTCTCATTCTTTCCCTCTCATTTTTAGGTCTCAGTGCATCTGATCTCTTAATTGATTCTTCCTTTAATCCTATAAATTGATCATACTTATAACCTATAATTCATTGTTTCTAGGTTTGTTATTTATATATATTCTTAATTATGCAAATTATTGATGTATATCTTGTTGTAGTTTTTTATTATAACTATATTCTCTTATTTCTTTTAAGAGTTCTTTTTATGTCTTGTAAAGACTTAGTGTTTGACTATTGTGCTATATCCATTTCTTTTGCTAAAAAAATGAAAGCTTTCATTATTGTTATTTGTTTTTTTATTTGACTATTAAGCTTCCATCAAAATATAATTCTATATTATGTAGCATGTTTTTAAACATTATTGAGATAACAATGATATTATTTTTTAATATTATGTCAATGACTAATGCTTTTATTATTTTAACCTTTTATTTTAGACCAGGAACCTCTCTTTTTTTGTTAGATATTTCTCCTTCTGGATCTATAAACGTAAACCTTAATATATTATTATTTCTTGTTATATTTTTTTTCTACCTAATATAAGAGACTTTTTTAACATCTAGGTTTCATTCTTCTGGTATTTTAAAATCTATTAATATTTTTTATTTTATTATTTGTCTAATTTCTTAAAATTATTTATTTATTTATATGAATTCATTTTGTTAAATTTCTTGGAAACCAATAGATGATTTTCTTCTTTTATTAAATTTCATATTTCAAATTCATAACTAAACTTAATACTTTATTTAAGTTTTTATCATTAATATTAAAGGTAAACAAGGAGTATGCTATGAATTTTAATTTCTGGTATCCTAAGTTTTTATGTATCATTCATAATAAATCATATTTCCTATTTATTATTCTATTATCTATGAATGTTAATTTTATTGGCATATTTATTATTTCTCTAAAACATACTTTTATTCATAATGGATGTATCTAATATATTTTTATTCTTTTGAAATTTTTTAGATAGTTTATCCATAATAAATTATTTGTTAATTAATGATATGTTAAGCATTCCCTTTTCATATGTAATATTAATGTTCATTTATTTATTACTTATTCGATAATAAATTATATATTTTCTTGAGATTTTTTCCTTAATCTTGAAAATAATGAATCTTTAAATCTAATTCATTCTTTGAGATTTGTTTTTACTTTTGTATTTCTTCAAATGTTTTTACTAATTACTATTTCTTATGAAAAATCTTAAGATGTCTTGTATTTTTATTTCTATTATTTCTTTATTTCCTATTACCTCTTTATTTTTCATTATTTTTATGTATAAAAATTACTATTTATTTTCGTTAACTTTAACTTCTGTTGAGTTAAGAGGGTTTGTGATATTTTTAAACTTTTAGCGATATTTTGTGATATTTCTTATAAACTTAAGAGTATTATTAATATTATCTTATTTTATAAATAGTAAAAATAAAATAAAATAATTTAATTTTAATTAATATTTATTTTTTATTGAAAAAGATGTTATATGTATTTTATTTGAATATAAATATGTTTAAATTATTAACTTTGTAGTGTATTTTTAAGCGATAAAAAATTTAAAATGAAGAATTGAGAGAAGATACAAAGTTATTTTATATAGATAATTTCTCTAAAATTTTATAAATATTATACTTAAAATTTGTGATACTACGCAAGAGAGGGTTAATACCCCTTTGGATCCCGTATAGTTATGCTAATATTAAAATGGATAGAGTCAATATGCAAAAAATAGATTAATAGAAAGGATAGGATGATAATTTGATTAATTTTTTTAACAAATTAAACGCATTAGGTATTTTTTTTTATAAAATTTGTGTAGTTTAGTTATCTTACTATTACAACTTTTGACTTTTTATCATCTCTTGACAATTTTAGTTGTTTCAATTTTTTTTTTGTAAAAAACTAAGTTTATTGAATTGAACGTTACGAGCAAGATACTAATAGATATTTAAAAGAATATGTATCAAAAAACTTAAAAACAAATTAGAAAATAAAGTGTTAAAATCATTAAAATTATCTAAAATTATTAAAATGTATACAAATATAATAATAAGGTGACTAAAGTGCACTAATTTAAAATAAAATAATCAACATATTTAATTTATAAAAATAAGGTGATCCTAACTATACATTTTCCTAATAAAACATGTTGGACTTAACATTTTAATCTAGGAAAGACATCATATGAATAATAAAAACTAATATTATTTTTTTAATTATTATTTTTTCATTAAAAAAAGATCTTATATATATTGACTGTAATTATATTATAATTATTGAGTTTATAGTTAGTTTTTGTATAGTAAAAACATAAAAATTAAAATCGAGAGAGTCAATTCCATTTAATGTGTAAGTTGTGTATATTTTTGGAGATATTACACCTAAAATTTTATTTGTTAAAAGTTGAGAGAGATATGCCCTTCCTCGAGTGCAATGTTTTTAGTTAGGCTTAAAAGGGTAACTAAAGATATAAACAATGGTTAGCTTGAAATGTTTAATTGATCTAATTAAGGGCTAAATCATTTCTTATGCTAAAAACCATTTAAGATTTGGTCTCAAAGGATGATCAAATAGATTCTAAAACATGGTAAACTTTATCAACTAGCATAACTCATCCCAAATTTTCTCTCAATATAAACACTAAAATCAATCATGAGCATGTACATAAAAATATGAATCAGTTTAATCAAAACTAGCAAGCATATCTCATTATTAATATAAGTATCTTAACTAGCATGTTACGTTTCTTATCCTAATCATGATAATCAAATCTATTATTGGGTTTATATGTTTTATATCAAATATACATGCATTTTATTTGTATATATCCATCAATTTCTACCCAAATAATGATTAAAAATATTCTAAAAAGAAGAAAAACATCTTAAAAAATAAAATGCATACTAAATATTAAAGTAGAAAATGAAACTGTCCTTGGAACGCCATATTTCCTCGTTAAAACTGTCCAATTTTGTTGTGCTATTACCCTCCTTATTTATTCACCTACAAAACAGAAAAATATAAGTAAAATAATGTTGGATTGCTTCCTAAGAAGCACCATGTTTAATGTTTTTGGCTAGATGGTTGTATAAGCTCTTAAGGTACATCTACCAAGGTCATCATAGCTTTTTCATTTGGTAGTGGATATCCATGATAATGTTTTACTATGTGCCCATTAACCATGAACTGTTTTTTGTTTTCATTGTCTAATTAAATGGTTCTATCGTTGGTTACTTTGTGATGGTGAATGGACCTGGCCATCTACTTTGAGTTTTTTCAAAAATAGTTTGAATCTTGAGTTGTACAGTAATATTTTATGTCCCGGTTCAAAAGTATGGTGTGTAATTTTCTTGTCATGCAATCTTTTTGTTTTCTCTTTGTTTAGTTTCGCATTTTCATAAACATTTCATCGTAGCTTATTTAGCTCATTTAATTGCAACATCATTTTCTCACCAACTACATCCATGGCCATATTCAATTGTTTCAATCCCTAATATCTTTTATGCTCTAATTCCATCGATAGATGACATACCTTTCCATAGACTAGCTTGTATGGGTGGTACCAATTGGTGTTTTAAGTGCGATTCTGTACGCTCAAAAAGTATCATCTAACTTAGAGGCCCAATACTTTCTAGAATTATTCACCATTTCTTCAACCAAAATTCTTTTCACCTCTCTATTAGACACATTTGCTTGCCTGCTTGTTTAGGGATGATATGAGATAGACCTTATGCTTAATCCCTTTTTTAGTCAATAGAGAATTAAAGGTTCTATTGCAAAAGTGATTACTTTCATCACTAATGATAATTCTATGAGTTCCAAACCTAGTGAAAATTTTCTTCAAAAATTTCATGACAACTTTGGCATCATATTTGTTGTTAGCTATGGCTTCAACCCACTTTGACATATAATTCACTCCTACTTGTATGTATTGGTTACCAAAGGATGAAGGGAACGGTCTCATAAAGTCAGTGTCCCAATCATTAAACAATTCTTCTTCAAATATATTATTAAGGGGCATTTCATCTCTTTTAGAAATATTATGTATTCTTTGGTATTTATCACATATTTTTACATAAAGGTAGGCATTTATAAATATTGTTGGCCAAAAATAACCAAATTAAAGCACCTTAGTTGTTGTTTTTGTGCTTCCAAAGTGACCTTTATATATTCTGAGCTATGACAATGGTGAAGAATACTTCCAACTTTATCATAAAGGACACATATTGTTAAAATACCATCATCGCATTCTTTGTTGTAATAAGAAAAGGTCTTCCTAAGATGAGTGGAATCTTTGATTTCATGTCAACCACTAATTAAGTATCCAAAACTAAAAAATCAACTGAGTAGTAGAATTTATGGATTAAGATCAAAACATATTCAAGGATCCCTCTTTGTCTTCGCACATAACGGTTAGCAAATTGTAGTACCATAGATGTGGGTTTGATCTCTCCAAGTCCAAGTTGCAAGTATATAAAATAAGGCATCACTTGACACTTGCTCCTAAGTCTAGGAGAATTTGACGAAATTCATATATCCCAATATGGTAGGAAATTTTAGGACAATCAGGATCTTTGTACTTCGATGGTGTCTTTTGTGCAATCACTGTACTAACTAGCTTGGTCAGAAATGTAGTCTTCTTGACATGATGCCTCGTTTTCATGGTGCATAGATCCTTGATTACTTTAGCATAAGCGGGTATCTGCTTAATCACATGTAACAAGGAAAGATTAATCTTAACTTGTTTCAAGTGGTCTAGAATCTCACTTTGGTTATCTAGATTTTTCCTTCCAAATATTAGGGCTTGAGGAAAGAGTACTTCAATTGAAATATTCTTCACTACCTCTTTTAAAGTGGAATCTTTAGCATTTCTCATAGTGATGTTAGCGCTTGTGTTGACTAGTGGACTAGGTATAGTTAGCCCCTATAGAATGTTATCACTACGAGTTGAAATGACATTGACCTCTTTGACATTGTATGCATCGATAGTAGAGGTTTGTACCATATGTTGACCTTTTGGGTTGGGTTGAGGTTAACAAAGGAACTTTCCATATATAGGCTTTCTTACCTTACTTATTCAAGTAGTCTATTGATGAGTGCTCAAAAAGCACTAAAATTACCATGAATTTATTCACATTAATGATTAAAAATATATATATTTATATGTTTTATCATATATTTATATAAATTTGTCTTTTTCGGAATCACGGGTATTTTTATTGTTTTTCAGGTATTTTCGCTTAAAAATGTAACTTAAAGACTCAAAGAGGAATACTGGGAGCAATACATCACAAATATATTAATAAATAAATAAGGAAAGGTCAACAAATATGGAAAAATTAGACAAAATGGGTCAAAAATGTCAAAAAGGAGGAAAACCCGCACGGAGTCCCAACCCGCAAGACCAAGACTACCCGGCCAGACCGCACGCAAGACGCCTCGGCCGAGCCTCGATTCACGTGCCATGCTCCAGTCTCGCGCGCGCCTTGCTCCCGTTCCACGCGCGCCGTTGCTATCTCGCGCCATTTTCGCGCACAGCCGGCCCACGTCATGCTGACGTTATTAAATGACATTATCAATCACTACTCCGCGTTTCTACCATTTTTTAACATTTTTTCACCCACTTTTTCTCTCCATCCTCACCTATAAATACCCCCCTTCTCTTCACTTCTAAACACACCTCAAAACACATCTTCTCTTCTCTTTCTTTCTCTCCATTTCTTAGTTTTTAGTTTTTTTAGTTTTTCTTAATTTTTAGTTAATTTTTCTTAGTTTTAGAGTTCTTCTCTTTTTGAGAAGAACTAGCTATGTTTTTGTAATTTATTAGTTTTTTTATTCAATAAATGGGAGTGTAAATTCCGCTTGGAGGTTTTCCAGCAACGAGAATAGCATCGAAGTTCTGTAAGGATTTTATTTTCTTTGCAGTTATTTTTTATGCTTTATTCTTACATGTTATATTTAATTTGTCTGTGATTAAATTTAACTTTGCTGGCTCTTTGTAAACATCATATAATAATAACTTTGTTATGCTTGTGAAATATTAAATAGGTAAAAACCTCTAAAATGAATTGATTTTGTTTTTATTCAAGATTTTATATTAAGAATTATAGAGAGAAATATATTATTTTTCTTTACAAACTTAAATCTGAAAATTAGATTTTAAGGTTTAGTTATCCGATCTGATTTAGAGTAGTGTTCTTTTATTTGTTGGTACAATCGCCCGGTAGTTATAGTGAAGCTCTATTTCAAAAGTTTTTATAAGAATTATTATCTGAAAATATATTGACAACATGTTTTCAATAGTAGTTTTAAAACTTGAAAGTTAGTACTCGGATAACTAAATTCTTAGGTTTAATTTGGACACCTTGAATAAAGTTTAAACTGTCTAACCCCACCAAAAGTGGCATTTAAATGGTTCATTTTCAATCTCTTAGAAAAAAGAATTAATTTAATTAACCAAATTAGTTATCAACCCCACCCATAGGTGTTAATTGATTTGTTTAGTTAACAAAAAAATATCTAACCCTACCAAATGTGGTATTCATATAAAAAAGAGAGAATCAATAAATATCAATTCATATCTTTAATAACCTAAATAATATGAGCAAGCATAATTAACTTAGTTATTATATCCATAAATACTCCATTATTATAAATGATAAAATTTGCATAAATGTTTATTGAATCTATGTTTATTTTTATGTCAGTAGATTAAAAACACAAAACCCAAAATATCGTGATAGGATGTTTAGGATTTAATTTCGTTTTTAAAAGTTTGAATAATAAATTAAAAACCACATACATTCCTTCCTTAGATCGACCTTGGGAGTATACTTATCATTTTCTATGAAATGATTCGTGCACTTGCGAGAGTTTTATAAATACATAAAACCAAAGTAACGGTAGGATCGGCGATTTCGGTTCTGTCCGATCAAGTTTTTGGCACCGTTGCCGGGGAAGGAATATCGTTTTTAAATTATTTATCAAAGTTTTAAAATTTTTTTGTGTTTTAAATAATTGTGATTTTTTTATTTAAAAAAAATAAAATAATAAAAAAATTTGTTGTTTGTGAAAAGTAAAAAAAAAATTTCAAATTTCAATTTCATAATAAATAAAAAAAAATTAAAATTTTAAATTTCATAAAAAAATTATAGCATGAATAATAAAATAATTTTGAATTTTGAAATTTGATGTAAGAAAAAAAGTAAATAAATTTTAAAATAAATAAATAAATAAAAATAAATAAATAAAGTAAAAAAAAATGAAAAAATGAAAAAAATAAAAAATAAAAAAAATTTATTTTCATTTTTTTTTTTATTTTTTTTATTTTTTTTTATTTTTATCTTTTTCAATTTTTTTTTCTTTTTTCTTTTTTATTTTTTCTTTTTTCAATTTTTTTATTTTATTTTATTTTATTTTTATTTTATTGTTGGCTTAATTTTTAATTTTTTTTCTCTTTTAATTTTTTTTTTATTTTTCTTTTACTTTTTCAATTTATTTTATTTTTGGTTTAATTTTTTTTTAATTTTTTTTTTTAACTATTTTTTTATCTTAATTTTCGTTTAAGTTAATTAACTTTGATTTTTAGTAACTTAATTTATTAACTTATATTAATTTAATTTACTAACTTAATTAACCTATATTTTCATTAACTTAATTAACCTACCTTTTTATTAACTTAATTAACTTAAATTTTAAATTAACTTAACTTAATTAACTTAATTTTAATAGCATGAAAAGTAAAGATCTAAGGGAGTTGTGTCTAGGAGACTAATTCTTGGAAGCTTTTGTACCACTAGTCTTTCGTAAGAACGTTGCTCTGTCTAGGAGGATCGTTTTTAAGGAGCCTTTGTCCCACCATTCTTTCCTGGGAGCACTCTTGGTTAATACTAATTATGTTATTTTAACTTAGATATTATACTTAAAAACAAAAAACAAACAAAAAAACAAAAAAAAAAAACCAAAAAAAAAAATCTGAAACTATCTCCAAAATTTTAAAGTTTTAATTACAATCTAAGGAGTTAGTTGTTTTGTTTGATCTAGGTACAATTGTGTTTTGATGCCTTTAATTATCTGATTTGTACCTAGACATGGATTATCTAAAACTCACAAGCATGTCCCTAGTTTTAAGTACAGAAAAATTTGAAAATCCATAGGACATGACTCAAAAAAGTATAGGTAGACAATCTTGTCTTACTTGTTGGTTTGATTGACTCATTGATGAGGGGACATTGAGTTTACTTAAAATGAAATCCCCAAGTTACGTCTTGCTAAGACGTTAAACTAAGCGCTGGATGGGATGCAACCCATCATTTTAGGTAATTTTCTTTTATTTATTTAATTTCTATTGTTTATTTTAGTTTAATTACATATGAATAAATTAAAATTTGTTAAAACTAAAAATATTTGTTGAGATGTTAGAAGTTTACAGCAATCTGTCTCTGTGCACTTTAATGAACATGATGGATGCACCTACATTTCTCCATCACTACTTGCAGCATTCTCAAGAAATAGGTAATATTTTATCTTTTTTCTCTTTATCTTTAATTTACAGTTGTTACATTGAGGACAATGTAAGTTCTAGGTTGGGGGTGGTGAAAAGTTACCATGCTTAATTTTTTTAAAAAAAAATTAACAATTTTTTAAACAATAAAAAATAATTTTTTTTCTTTTTTATGTTCACATTTTCATTTTCATTGTTTTTGGTTTTATTTTTGTCATTTAGTAATTTTTGGAATTTAAAAAAAAAATTTCTCACAAAAATTTATCATTTCTTTAAATCAAATTTAAGTAAATAGTTAAGTCTTTTGTAGTGTTAGATTAATTTTTGAAAACATATCATGAAATATTTTGTAATTTTTTTTGATAATTAGTTAGTTTTTGTCATAACTAGTATTTCTTGATAAGATGTAGAAATTATATTAAATCCAAAATCGGTGTTTATGAATTTGTTTTAGTGGAGACTACCTTTGTGAGATATAATTTGAGCCTAATTTCCCTTATTCAGAGTGAAATATATATTTTTTCTACTCCAAACACATTTCTTATTTCTTCAAATTTTTAGATGATCTCTATAGGCATTAACATTGAATGTATGAATTTTTTCTCATCTTAATAGAGTGTCGTATATTTTTTTTTATTATTTTTGCTTAGATTAAAAGATTTGAGTAGAAATTGATAGTATATGCTTTTATCTCATTCATGCATGATTGCTACAAAAAAAAGAGATATATCTGGGGTTACCTAAACCAAATCAAACAGAAAAGCCACAAAATTAACCACTCACCAAAATCCTAAAAAAATGTATAATTTGTACATGAGTTGACTCTCTAAAAAAATGATATATATTGAAAAATATCTTCAGAAAAATATAGAGAGATAAAGAATATATAGTATAATCTACATACTATGACTCACATTGCCTACAAAATTGTGAGTAAAGGCTAATTACAAAAAAAAGATATAAGAAGTAATTCCCTAAAAAGTCATTGCACTTTCTTCATTTGTAAAAGGCATATATCTTGAAATTTTACCTTAATGAGTTTGATTTATGCATGAAAATAATTTTTATATATGATATCTTTATAATTTATACATTTGATTCCTTCCATGAGATCAACGTCAAAATAACACTTTGAGCCTTTCTTCTTTATACATATGCGAACATATTAGTTCATTTCTATACATCAACTCTTTCGCATATAAATTAGTATGAGTGTTTGAACCCATAGGATTCAGTGTTTTGAGAGTATTGACTTATGAGAAATAGAGTCGAAGCGAATTCGGATTCATGACACTGAAATTGGGTGAAATTAAATTGATACATTTTTGATATGAAATATGAAAATGATTTTTGACTAATTATTATAATAAATCATGATTGTTTAAATAGATTAAAATAACTTATGCTTGAGATTTTAATTATGATCTTAAAGGAGATTAAAAAGTATGAGACATTTTTGTGATATGTTATTTTCTTTTATTCTTAAAAATTCAATTTTTAATTTTGTTGTAATTTTAGTTTTTAAGTTGTTTTTTTTTTATTTCTTTTAATTTTTACATTTAAGTTCAATGTTTGTGGGTATCATTACTGAAAACCCTCACGAGACTCAAACTCGTCCACTAGGGCAACCTAGGGGTTTAAAGGCTTGTTGCATAGGCTAAATGCAACCGTGTCAATCCACGGAAGTGATTTAGGATAGTTTAATTTTTAGTTTTTATCGCTTCTCTTGCTAAGGGGCTAGCAAGAAGCTGGTTGGGGGTTGTGATGAGTACTCACAAAGCACTAAAATAACCATGAATTTATTCACATTAATTGATTAAATATATATATATTTATATGTTTTATCATATATTTATATAAATTTGTTTTTTTTGGAATCATGGGTATTTTTATTGTTTTTCAGGTATTTTCGCTTAAAAACGTAACATAAAGACTCAAAGAGGAATACTGAGAGTAATACATATTTGTTGACCTTTCCTCATTTATTTATTAATATATTTGTGATGTATTGCTCCCAGTATTCCTCTTTGAGTCTTTAAGTTACGTTTTTAAGCAAAAATACCTGAAAAACAATAAAAATACCCATGATTCTGAAAAAGAAAAATTTATATAAATATATATATTTTTAATCAATTAATGTGAATAAATTCATGGTAATTTTAGTGCTTTTTGAGCACTCATCATCTATGACTTCATCAAGATCTTTTTGGAGAAACTTACTATTGTACATCATTTCTATAAATTGATGCTCCCTAATTGTGTGTCCATTATAAAAGTAGTTAACTAAGCGCCAATATTCATAACCATAGTGTAGGTACATCTTTATTAACCCTTTGAACCTTTCCTAAGTTTGGTCAATGTTTCACTATCTTTTTGGGGAAATGTTGAGATCTTTTTTTTAAGATTATTAGTCTTATGGTGGAGAAAATATTTATTAAAGAAGGATTGGGTCATTTTCGCCTATTGTACCTATAGATCTCTATCTCAAAGAGTATAGTCAACTCTTTGATTTGTATTTTAGGGAGAGAGGAAAATTTTCAACCTAACAGAGTTTATATCATTTTGTTGGCTATTAAAGGTGGCCACTACAAATTCTAAATATGTAGATATGAATTTTTACTATTTAAGCCATGAAAAGTGGGCAAGAGTTGTATCATTCCAAGCTTGAAATCTATTTGTGGTGTGTAAGGTGGGAACATTATGCATGATGGTGTAGCTGTATGGGTAGGGTGGAGGTAATCTTTAAGAGTTTTAACAGGGTTATTCTCGTGGTCACTCATAGTTTCAAAGCTAGTGGACGAGTTAAAAAAATGAGATTGAATTAAAGGTAATTCTAATTTTATTCTTTTAAAAATCTTTCTCTTTCGTCTCTAGATCGATTCATACAACATTTTTTTTTAATTTTTAATTTTTTGTATTTCTTTTGAGTTATTAAATTTATTTAATTTTTATTTGACAATTAAATCTAACAAAGAAATAAAAGATAATAATAAAACCAATAGTTTTTAAGAAAAATAATAATGATGTAGCAATACAAATAGTATTCATTAAGAGTACTCCCATGAAAGAATAATGAGCTTTCTTAAAAATCACCCTACTATATGGAGGAACGTTTTTAGGAAAAAAAATAGTGACACTAAGGCTTTCAAGAATTAGCTTCGTAGATAGAACTTTTTTAGATCTTTCCCTTTCATGCAACTACACAATTGTTTTTGTTTTTATTTTTTTAATAAAACTGTGTAATGAATAAAAAAAGTTATATAAAAGAAGATAGAGTTGGTAATAAAAAATCAATAATATAAAAAGCAAATCAATAATAATAAAAGCAAGTAAGTACTAATTTTTAATAATTTTTACATATGGCCTTTTTTTAACTTATAGATAAATTAAAAACTTAAAAACAAATCTTTTTGTTGTGATGTTTCTGCGACAACGATGACAAAGTTTAATCACACTCAAAATCAAAATTATTACCCTTAGCTAAGTAGTTGTTGTATTGTAGCTTTAGGTGTCGATTCCACAGGGAAGTAAAATTAACAAAAAACGTTTTCACAGAATAATAAATAAAAAATGATAATTGAGAAATAAAGAAAAATAATAATAATTAAAGATAAAAAATTTGAAAGAAAAGAAAATCAATGTTAACAAAAAGGCTCTGAGATTCACTTAATTGTTTCGTTTTAATATTACAAACTCTTATTACTCAATTATTTGCTTCACATCTCAAATAAAGAATCGAAAGATATAAAATTAATGATCAATAATAAAAGCTAATGTATTTATTTTGAGAAAATATTTTTATTAAAGAACAAGTAAGATTTATTGTTACAAGTTATATAAGATCAATAATATATCAAAACGGTAATATCGTAGTAAAAAATCAATTTATAAAATAAATATAATAATTGTAAACTAAGAGTTGCACATAAAGAAAATATGACCGAATTTATATGGTATTGAATGATATAGTATATTGAATATAATAAAAAAAATGAAGAAAATAATTTCTCTAAATAAAATTGTAATATAGAAATCACTTATAAAAATTAAAGAATAAAATAGAAAAACTATACAATTAAGCCTATCTCTAGCTTTAACCTAGCTTACAAATCATTCTCACAAATTCTAGAGGGAGAATGAGAGAATAAAGTAAGAGCTCTTTGTAATTTTTTTATGTTTCAAAGTGTTGAATACCCCATCTATTTATAGTGTTGGAGTATAATGATTTGATGAATCTTGATAATATCAAGTTGTTTTCTTCTTGAAGAAAATTGATTTGAAAAATATTTTCAAAACAAGAATTGTAAATAAATCTCTTTTTAGAATATCAAGTATTATTTAATTTGAAGCTTTATATAAAAAAGATATATTAGAAAATACTAACAGATATTTAAATGTTATATATTTTGGATTTAAGATTATTTTTGGACTTGCTTTGATTTAGATATTCTTCATGAAATATGAAATTGTAGATAAATTTCTTAGTTTTTCATATCAACTTGAATCATCTTATTTGGATATACGAATCAAAAGTATGATCTAAATCATCACTAGAGCACATGTTATGAAGCACATTAGTGGATAGCTCATCAATAACATCTATCTTAAAGCAATCACTAGTATTATTATTATTAGGAAATTTAATTGCTTTAAAAACATGAAATATTACCTATTCATCTTGTACTCATTGTAAGTTCATTTTTTGTACATCAATGAGTTCTCTTCTTCTTGTTTAAAATGGACGACCATGTATGATAAGAATATCATGGTCCTTCTCCATGTCTAGTAAAATAAAATTTGCCGAAAAGATGAATTTGTTCACTTTTACTATCATATTTTTTACTAAATCCAGGGGTCACTTGATTGACCTATTTTCCATTTGTAATGTTATTGAAGTTGGTTTGGTTTTACCAACACCCAATCTTTTGAAAATCGATAGTGACATAAGGTTAATGTTGACACTCAAGTTACATATTGTCTTGCCAAAATATATATTCTCAATTGTGTAAAAGATGTCAAAGCTATTCGAATTTTTCATTTATTGTGGTAGTTTTCTATCTAAGATGGTAATACATTCTTCAATTAAACTTATTATCTCATTATATCTAAGCCTCTTTTTCTTAGACAAGATGTCCATGAATTTGGCATATAAAGGCATCTGTTCATGTTTTTCTGCAAATTATATGTTCATATCCAACTTCTTGAACACATACAAGAATTTTGAAAACTGTGTCTAACTTTTGCTTCTGAAGTCTTTAAGGGAAAAGTATTGTGGATTGATAGAGGTCGCTTTTCTTTGGCTAAATTATTTCCTTTTAATACTCTCCTTGTTCTTTTTAGCTTCCTATTTTTTCTCTAAAGTTTTACCACTCCTCAAGGCTATTGTTTTACAATGTTCCTTACCTTCTCTTTTTGGGTTTACTTCTGTATTGTTTGGAAGGTTACCTTGAGGCCTTTGACTTATAGTTTGGGAAAGTTGCCTCATTTGGATTTCCAAATTCTGGATAGAAGCCCCATGAGTGGACTTTATTTGACCCATTTTTGTATTTACTAAATGGATGAAGTCTTTCATCATTCCTATTAAAACACTTGTGTTATCCTCACTAGATGACTTCTTCTCTTGGGCTTGAAGTTGTTGCGATTGTTGAAAACATGGTGGTGGTAAAGGTTGACAGTTAAATTGATTACCACCCCAATTGTTGTTATTATTCTGTGAGAAATTTGGGTGATTTTTCCATCCTAGATTGTATGTGCTGAAGTATGGGTTTCCTTGGAAATTTTGATTGTTGAAATATTTTATTGCTTTAGGAAGGTTCTCACCTGTGTCAGTAGAGTGAAATCCACTGCAATAATCACACACCACGAATGGACTTTGTACTATATCTACCCTCACATTACTACCATGCAACTTCTTCGTTAAACTCAATAGTAAGGAATTTGTTTGAGCTTGCAATTATGTTATGGTGTTTACATCTACTACTTTAGGCACTCTCCCTGGGTTGAGCCTCTCTGCAAGCCATTGGCAATTACTAGATGTCATCTCATCAAGTAGTGCAAAAGTTTCTTCTTTAGTTTTACTCATTAAAGCTCCTTGAGCTGTAACATCAATTATTGGTTGCCCAATTAATCCATTATAAAATGTTTGCACCTGTAATCAAGTAAGAAGACCATAATATGGACATCTTCTTAACAACTCTTTGTAGTGGTCCTAAGTTTTATAAAGTGATTCATCTTCAAATTGCTGAAAAGATGTGATGTCATTTCTAAGCTTAGTTGTCCTTGAAGGTGAGAAGTACTTTGCTAAGAATTTATAAACCAATTGGACTCGTGTAGTGATTGACCCATCAGGTAGTGATTGTAACCAAGCCTTAGCCTTGTCCCTTTGTGAGAAAGGAAACAAGTGAAGTCGAATTACATCATCTGATACACCGTTCATTTTGAAGATGTTACATATTTTCAAGAGTAAAGCCAAGTGAAGATTTGGGTCATTGTTGAGTAACCCTCCAAACTGATTTGCCCTTACCATCTGAATGACACCTGGCTTGAGTTTGAAATTGTTAGCATTGACTACCGATCTTTTGATAGATGATTTGGACTTCATATTCTTATGGGACTACAAAATCCTTTAAAAGTTTAGTTACTACTATAGCTCGTTGATTCCCTTGTTCTGTCATAACTCATGATTGATCTTGTGTTAACCGTTTTCTTCTTAAGCAAAGTAAGTTTCTCTCTATTTTAGAATCAAAAGAAATAAGATTTTTACCTATCAACTTGGGCATACAACAGAAATACTAAAACAATAATTAATAAGTCCAAACTAATATAGAAATAATTGTTATTGATAGTCGTTACAAATACTATATTCTCCGACAATGCCATCAAAAACTTGACACCCTAACCGCAAGTATACACGTCGTGTGAGTAATATAATATACCTAAATACAGATATTGATCCCACAAGGAGTTGTGTAACTTATAATTGAGTACCAATATAATTATTATGAATACTATTTAGGCAATAACCAATTATAAAAACTGAAAACGTCCTAAGAATCTTAAACCTCAAATTTTCTAAGCATATGAGTCACTAAAATTTCTCCCAAAATAATTTCTAACCAATTACATGATCAATTGAATCTAACATAGCATGTATTTCTCTCTCAAGTAAACTATACACTATATTTTAATTAACTTAATTATACTCTCATATCAATTAGATTGCATAGTATTTATTAAGATCATCAATTAGGATAAAATATTAGATCATCACATATAGAAAATTGGATTCGTAAGATCCCTAGATTATTAAATTAGCTAAATATAATTATTTCATAAAGCTCAGATTTTCTATCAAAAAAGATATAAAAATTAATAAAAAATGGAGATGTGTGTGTGTGTTTTTTTAAAGAATAATATTTATTTAAAAGAAAAATGACCTAATATGGAACATTAGATTATCTCTTAAAATGATAACAATTAAGAATTGAAGTTAGAGTTATTATTTGATTAAAAATAGAATATGTACCTAGCTACAAATGCACGCCATGTCATGGTTTTATCCGATCATCAACGTATGTCTAGCCATAGATTGAGCGCCATGGTGCTAAAAAAAGCGCACCATAACATTGTCTGTGCCACTACACAAAAAAATTCCATTGTAGCATGGTGGTTGATTTTTCCCATTTTTTGACTCATTTTCACTTTGTTTGTCATCATTCCACTTATATTGATATACTTAAACACAAATTAAGCTTTTTTATGATATATTAACACAGAACAAGATAAATAAATGGTTTAAAAATAGTTAAATAACACTCTATTTTCGTAGGGTTATCAAGTGGATAACGTAATCTCTATCAAAAATTTCATTTTTGCACCTCTATTTGGAAAATGGGTTCATTATTAGGGGCATTATGTCATTGTCTCAGGTCCTTCCCTTTCACTACATTGACGTGGATTGCCTCAAGAAATAGCAATTGCACAATGCATATAAAAAAAGGATTATATGTTGTGATGAACTTAATATTAGTTAAAAATTATATATGATATCCACTTATCTTCTAATAAAATATGACAATAATGCACTTATGTTTCATACATCAATGTTGATTGAATTTTGATCGGATATATAACTAATTTGATCGACCAAAATTACATGGTTGTCCAATTGATCGATGTTTCATCAACTGCCAACCCAACTTGTTGGAATCAAGTTGGACATAAACGGAACAACTATCTAATTGATCAAAATGTCCAACTAAACGAAACAACTATCTAATTGATCGAATTTTGATCGGCCAAGGTTTTAAAATGAGAGTTCTTACCTCAGTGCATACCCCCTCTATTGAGACGAGAAATATGCCTTGAAGTAGTATGAGGTTTAAGCCATAAAAATAAACAACAAAAAAGGAAAATTATCCCAAAATAACATAATAATAATCATAATAACTTTTCATGTGCCTAAAATAGCAATTCAATCTCCACTAAACATCTAAACATGATAAATTAATATCCATAAAAATTTAGCTAAAAAAATATTAAGAAAGTTCATAAAAAAACTAGCAATATAGATTTAGACAAAGATATCTCTTGATTTTAGAGTTCATCGTCATCATTATATTTTTCACTCATTCATGTAATCACAAGCATTATTATCACTCGTTCTAATCATCGCCAAAAAGATAATTATCCAATCACCAAAGGGATTACCACTATCATCACCACTAGATTCATCAAGGAAGTAATTAATCAATTCATCTCTTTCCACAAATTCACCATTCTCTAATTCAATCCATTCCTCCTCTTCTTCATCAACCAATTCAACTAATGGACTCTTTTGTCCTACTCCTATCACTAAAAAAAACCATATTGTTAGTATTTAGAGTTTAAAAACACATATACTTAGATTGTTTTTGTTATTTGACTATCCTTGAAGTTGGTATTTCTTGATTTATTTGCATTGTTTCTTTATCATTATCATGATTTACCAAGTTCTCATCATCACACTTAACTTCATCTTCTTTTGTTGTCCTTTTCTCGTGGTTTCTCTTTCTTAGTTTTTTGTTATACATAATGAACACCAACATTTGTTTTTCGAAAACTGCTTGTTGGAAGGAACACAAAGTTGTTGAAAGAAGAAAGAACTAATAAGAACAAAACCAGAGCAAAGAAAGAGGAATAAAATGGTTGCTTAGAAGTTTCACTATAAAAACTAAGGTCTTTTAACTTTTGTTTTCTTTTTGTCGGTAGTTTTTTTTTTACTTATTTAGACCAATATATTAATGGTCTTTTTCTGAGAGTCCAAATAGAACCTTAGTTTTGCATTTAAATTCACTAATGTTTTTTTTCCTGGTACATACACCTTAATAGCCTTAGTGCATGGTATCAGTGTGTGAAAAAAGACCTAAACCTTAACAACAAAAAACATATAATTTTTCCAGCTCTTAATATGCTAGCCAAGGTTGTTGGGGTGAAAAACAAGCCTTGAGGCTAGTCTTAGAACTTTTTTTAAAACCATGTGATCGGCCAGTGACCCCATTGGTTGGAGCCAAATTGAAAATATTTTCAATTCATTGTAACTCAATTGGACAAATGAGCAACTTTTTGAATTTCACTCTTATTTATTGCAACCGAGTTGAACACATGTTCAATTCATTGTAACTCAATTTAACAAGTGTTCAACTCGTCGGATATCACCCCGATTCACCTTGTTATCTTCATTGTTCAAACAACACAACACCTCTAGATAACATGATTTCCATTCAGGTGATGATTAGAGCACGAAATCCTGGATCAAGGGCCGATATAACTAGTGAAATTACATGTTGTAATGTTTGGTTTTGAAAGTTTATCAACTTATGCACTACACGAGGGTTGAAAAAGGAGCAAGCTAGTTAAAATGAAAGATGAGCAACATTGCAACATCACTAAAAATAATCAATGCATAAATTACCCATGAGTGTTTAAAGATATTCTGACAAGGTCCCCTGGTTCTTCAGTTACCATGAACAAAACCTGCAATCTCTATTCCTCATTGTTGGGTTTTCCTCTTGATTTGGAGGAGCTCAAGGGAAACCCATGTGGTTTAAAAGCCCATGGAGTAAGAAGGGTAATTGTGTCATTTTATTGCTTTAATTAATAAACCCATTTAGGGTTTGTTGTGTGAAAAATCTGTAGAGAAAAACAAGTGCAGAAAAACTGCTCTCAGTTTTCAGTTTCTCCTTCTCCAGCAAGCCTTCATCAAGTGCTTCGATCGAAAGTCATTTGTGGTCCGATTAAGTTGAAATTTTGCAGGCAGGTTCACGACTCAAGACTCTTTAATCTGTGCGGTGGGATTTAGATTTGGCTCACCGATTTGAGAAATTCTGAGCAGTGAACAATGACTATGAATTGGATTAGATTTCTCCATTTTCTTGAAATAATTATTAGTTTCCAAGAATTGTATTCTTGATGATGTTCTTGATTGTTTGCCTCTAGTTTTACCTAGAGAGAACTGTTGTACAATTGTTTCTTAATAGTGGAAGTTTTGGAGAGAAGTGCCGTGATTGTTTTCTTCCTATACCGGGAAGGTTTTTCCACGTAAATTGGTTGTGTTGATTTTGTGCATGTTTAATTTTAAGCTCTATTTATTTGTTTATTAAAAGATTCACACAAAGAAGGAGAATAAGTTTAATTCTGTTGTTTAGAACTTGATTAAGTTCGAATTAAAATTATGATTCTACTAACACTAAAGTAATTCACAAATGATGAAGTAGCTCCAAATCCGGTGGCACTGGAGCTGAGTGTAAGAGGAAATCGGGCTATGCCATTAGTGAATCCAATGCTGCTACCGCATCTGCCGTTGATGGTGTCAGGATCGTTTAAGGAAGGGAAGATCAATAACGCAACAACTCAAATAGTCCACATCAGTACGCTACCTCCAAAAATCAACAGAATTGAAGCAGAAACAAACTAAGCAGCGTATAATTTAAACTTATCATGAATATTTATCAAAAACAGAGTGGACCATGTATATAATAACGAAAACGTAAAACTTGACCAAGAAATAAAATATAAGTAAGCAGAATCTGATCGTTAAGGATGGACCACCAATGAGGCCTCTTTATTCGAATACATCATCTGAACAATCATCAATCCAATTACTATTCTCAGATCAACTGATGATTAAAAAGATTAGAATCCCAAAAATAAAATGAGAAAAGATGAGGAAAATTTCCCTTATTTGTTTTACTGGGTTTGGCGGAAAATTAAAAATGGATGAGGAAATTGCTCCAATAGTGGGGCTTGTTTAAAATTCATTAACCTTGTGTTTTGTTTTGTTTGAGTGCAGATAAGGAGCGGGAATTAGGAGAAACTTATGCCGGAAATAACCCCGAAATAGGCTAATGATTAGAATGAAGAAAAAAGGGCAAATTTGGAATATTAATAAAGTTGCAAGTAAGGTGTTCAATTTAGATTTAAAATACTGAGCCTATTTTCCTTAAAAAAAAAATTAAAAACATTTGGGTAAAAGTTAAGCCAATTGAATAATTAGGCCATATAAAAATCTGAAGGATTTAAATGATTCATGCTTCTGGCTAAGTATGCGATTATTGTCAAAGAAAGATGTTATTCCATTTTTCTTTTTGTCCTTCTAATTTTGTTCATTTGTTAAACATAATATCTAGAAAATTTTCAATGATTCATGAGGATAAGATAAAAATATGGAGATAGAATAAATTGCACTTTCTGCTGGGAAAAAAAGATTTTTTGATGGATTATATATCTTTGTGTCACAGTAGAGCCAAAAGTTCTCTTGGTTGAAGAATGAAGCAAAGACGGTTTATTAATTGGTGATTTTATACGCTAATTATGAACAAGAGGTTGCTTTACCTAATCAACATCAAGAAATTTTGTCAATTATATGTCGATATAGGATGAAATTTGAGTGAGGCTTGCATCCTAGCTTCATGAGTGAAGTATACCGATACCTTATAAAGACAGAAGAATTGAAACTTATACTTAACATGTTAATTGTGCAGATTCCCCAGGAGCACCTAGGCAATGGTGGTTTGGCGGTGGAACTGATTTAACTCCCTCATATATAGATGTCAAGCACTTACATGCTTATTGTTGGTGTGTGTTGTGGTATATGCTACAACAGTATCAGACACTAATGTTTAGTAGAACAAGGAATGACAGACAATAATATTAGTGGAGCCGTAAAACATAGATGTGCAGTAGTTAAGGTTAGGTTTTAGTTTCGTTTTCCTTTGTATACATCAACTAAGACTCTTGTACAGAAACAAAACAAAAAATGATATGAAATATACATGATAATTATCAGAGAAACACAATATTTGTCATGATATCAAAGCAAGTTATTGCTGACTAATGGAATTACCTGCTACACTGATTTCTGTTCTATTACTATTTTGATTTTTGATTTCTGGTGTGGCTATTCTGGTTAACATTTTCCTCGAAGCTAATTTTTGTTTTACTCGTTGAAATCGACCAGTTGCAATATTGAAAAAAAAAACACTATCAAACCTCAGAGAGGTAGTCAAAGATGAAATAACCTGAGAAACCAAGCGGTTGAGGTTAATGTAAGTTGGGCGCTCAATGTCTAGGGATCGTCGACATATATCATAAATGGCCTCATTATCAAGCAAAACAACAACATCAGTGTGCTCAAGAAGAGGATGAGTAGAAAGAACACTATTGTAAGGCTCAACCACAGAGGTTGAAACCTGAGGGGATGGATAGACAGTGAAACCTCACCAGTGCTGCGACCTCAACATAACCCTTCAAGGAGCCATATTGATCTAATCTGCTCGTTGGAGTCATCGCAGTTGCCCAACATCACTTACTCGTTGGGGCCGGTGCAGTCTCTCTACGTACCAGTCTAGCTGCCGTCGTAGGCAACCGTGGAAAAACTTGGAACGAAGCAGAAGAAGAGCGTTGCTTCACAGAGACGGAGACAGAGGACCAGGTAGTTGGCTAGGGTTCAGCCATCCTAATCTCCAATCAGAAGAAGAAGGGCGTCGCTCTACGCGAAATTAGGGTTACATTCTGATTTTATTTTATTTTATATATATATATATACAGTGGTTGGGATGTAAAAAAAGGAAAAAATAGAAGTGATAGATTCATGACAGAATCTAGAGATTTAACCACCAACTCCATATTGAATGAGTTGACTACAAAAATGACGGAAGTTCTAACTAGAGCTTAGATCACCTCACAACCTCGCTAACTGAAGCGTCGACTACCCCCATTAGTATCAAGTTGGGAGGATCCAACTATGCCTTGTGGTCCCAGGTGGTGGAGATGTACATCTCTGGCAAAGACAAACTGGGATATATTAATAGGTATTTTCCTCAACCTGCTAAAATCGATCCCTCATTCAGGAGATGGCGCACTGAAAATACCATTGTCAAAGGATGATTGATCAATTCGATAGACCCCTTCTTGATTGCAAATTTTATTCGATTCCCAACTGTGAAACAGGTTTGGGATTCTACTGCTACCACCTACTATGATGGGACAAACATGTCTCAAGTGTATGATCTTTATCGTCGAGTTACTCGTATGAAGCATGCGGGTGGATCCATTGAAAAATACTATAATAACCTTTAAGGGTTGTGGCGAGAAATTGATTTCCTTCGTCCTAATCCAATGGAGTGTGCCACTGACATACAAAAATACAACTCCATCGTACATGAAGATCGAGTGTATACCTTCCTTGATGGACTTGATGACAGACTAGATAAAACTTGAAGTGATGTGCTTTAAATCAAACCATTCCCCACGGTGGAACAAGCCTATGGATTCATCTGTAGGGAAGAGGTCCGAAAGACCGTGATGATCACGGGTGTAGATACGACACCCAGATTAGTTATGGCTTTCAAAGGGATCAAGGGACACCATAATCCGATGCCACCAAAACCAGGAACTTTTTTGGGTAGCAAGAAATCCACGAGAAATCTACCATCTATTGACATGAAATATGGCCATTACGGAAACTCCAAACACACCCGTGAAAACTGCTTCAAACTACATGGGTATCCAGAATGGTGGAATGATCTTCAAGCACAAAAGAAATGGGAAATCATTGGGCGAGCCGTTGTGGCTACCAATAATGCATCACTATCCCTTATTCCTCAGGCCGAATCTTCCCAGGATCTAGGTATTTCAAGTAAAGCATTTCACATCTCTACTCATAGTGATAATGAGGATTGGATTCTAGACTCTAGAGCTGCAGATCATATGACATTTTACCCAAAAGATCTCTCCAATACAACCCAGCCGAGACGGAGCTGTGTTGCCAATGCCAATGGGGTCACTTATCCAGTTATAGGGGTTAGAACAGTGACTTTATCTCCTTCATTATCATTATCTAATACATTACTTGTACCCTCTCTTTCAAACAGACTAATTTCTATAAGTCAGGTCACTTCAGATCTTAACTGTGTAGTATTGATGTATTCTAACTTTTGTCTTATACAAGATATTCTCACTAAGGAGATCATTGGGCGTGGTACTAAGAGATGAGGGTTATATTATGTGGATGACCTCAGTTCAGGAAGAGCCAATCACATGCAACACACCGTTAGTAACAAGGAACGACAGATTTGGCTATGTCATCGTCGATTTGGGTATCCATCATTTGGGTATTTAAAGCACCTACTCCCTAGTTTATTTTCAAATATCACATACTCGGATTACAAATGTGATACTTGTATCTTAGCAAAAAGTCATAGGATGTCTTATCCTATGAGCATGCATAAAAGTATGACTGCTTTTGCTTTAGTACATTCTGATGTTTGGGGACCTTCCCCGGTCACTACGTCATCGGGTCATCATTGGTTTGTAATTTTTGTTGATGATTGTACACGAATGACATAGATTTACCTTCTCAAACATAAAGATGAAGTATTTTCTACGTTTCACTTGTTTCACACCATGGTTCAGACACAATTTTATGAAAAAATTAAGATTCTTAGGTCAGATAATGGAGGGGAGTATGTTAATCAACAATTTTGGACATACTAACCATAGTATTCTCCATGAAACCTCATGTTCACAAACCCCACAATAGAATGGGACTGCAGAGAGGAAGAATAGGCATATTTTAGAAACTGTTCGGGCCTTACTAATTGGTGCACATATGCCTAGTAGATACTGGAGTGATGCTGTTACTACAACTGTGTATCTAATGAACTGTATGCCCACAAAAACCTTACAATTTCAGACTCCATTAAAGGTGCTATCTGATCATGTTCCCTTGCCTACTATTTTGATGCTTCTGTCCCAAATTTTTGGATGTGTTGCTTTTGTCCACCTCTATAAAAATCAACGAACTAAGTTGGATCCATGTGCTGTCTGATGTGTATTCTTGGGGTATAGTGTACAAAAAAAGGGATACCGATACTACGATCCTATTACTAAAAGAACCTACATTACCATGGATGTCATTTTCCTAGAATTTGAATGGTTTTTCCCATCATTAGTATCCAATTACCCTCTTCAGGGGGAGAGTTATGGTGATGAACGGAATTGGCTTGATGTTGAATTATTAGACATTAGTAACAATCCGACATACTCAGATAATGCCAACAATATAGATGAGCCAGTACCTAGACCCGAACTTGAACTTCTAAGAACTGAATCTAAACTAGTGACTGAATCTCCAGAAGATGCAGTGGTTGATGCACCCCTTCCACGCTCTAGTACCCAATGATCCTCTTGCTGAGAATACTCCTGAGGTAAGTTATCCTATCACACCTTCAAACTAATGTTATAGATACACCTGTTGGTTATGTTTTACCTTTCAGGCACAATCGAGGAAAACCTCCAAATCGATACTCTTCAGATAGAGAAGAACGACAATCCAAGTATCCAATAGCCAATTATGTATCTACTCAAGGGTTACCATAACCAATAAGGGCATTTACACAAACACTCTCCTCAAGTCAAATTCCAAGTAGCATTGAAGAAGCCCTATTTGATCCAAACTGGGATCAAGTTATAAAAGAAGAATTTGAGGCATTGTAGAAGAATAACACATGGGTATTAAGCGATCTACCTCAAGAGAGGAAGATGGTAGGATGTAAGTGGATCTTTTCCATTAAGTATAGAGCAGATAGGTCAGTTGATCGATACAAGGCGAGACTAGTAGCAAAAGGGTATACATAGAAACATGGTATAGATATCAGGAAACCTTCTCACCTATGGCTAAACTAAAAACTATTAGAGTTTTGTTATCTCTTGTAGCAAATTTAGACTGGCCATTGCACCAACTTGACGTGAAGAATGCTTTCCTTCATGGTGACCTTGAAGAAGAGATTTACATGGATATCCCACCAGGATATATTGTTACATCAGGAAAAGAAACTGCATGTAGATTACAACGAGTATTGTATGGACTAAAAAAATCACCTCGAGTATGGTTTGGTAGATTGAGTTCAACAATGAGGAAATATGGGTTTCAACAAAGCAACTTTGACCACACTCTTTTCCTAAAACATCGATTGGGAAAAATAACAGCTCTTATAGTCTATGTAGATGACATGATCATTACAGGGGATGATAAAAAAGAAATCTCTAGGCTTCAAGAACAACTGTCGAATGAGTTTGAAATGAAGGACTTGGGAGAGCTCAAATACTTCTTAGGCATTGAGGTAACGAGATCAAAACAAGGTATATGTCTTTCCCAAAGGACATATACTCTAGACCTATTGGCAGAGGCAGGATTACTAGATTGTAAACCTGTCGATATTCCGATGGTCCAAAATCATAAACTTGGAGAATATGTGGACCAAGTACCAGCAGATAAATAGAGATATCAACGGTTAGTAGGTAAACTCATATATTTATCTTATACTCGACCTGATATTGCTTATGCTGTGAGTGTTGTGAGTCAGTTTATGCACTGCCCAAGTGAAGACCATATGGATGTCGTTATGTGAATACTCTGTTATTTAAAATCCTCCCCTGGGAAAGGACTTATGTTTTCAAAGAATGGTCAATTGTAAGTCGTTGGATATACAGATTCAGACTGGGCAGGGAATATGAAGGATAGGAAATCTACTACTGGGTATTTTAATTTTGTGGGGGGCAATCTTGTTTCATGGAGGAGCAAGAAGCAAAAGGTAGTTGCCTTATCTAGTGCTGAAGCTAAATTTCGAGGAATGGTCAAGGGAATATGTGAGCTCCTTTGGTTGAAAAAACTTCTAACTGAGATTGGTGTTGCTCCTAACTCTGAAATGAACTTATTTTATGATAACAAAGTAGCCATTGCCATCTCCCACAATCCAATTCAACATGATCGCACGAAGCACATTGAAGTGGATCAGAACTTCATCAAACATAATCTTGAAGAAAAGATTATTCAGCTTCCATTTGTTAAATCAGAAGATCAATTGGCTGATATACTCATAAAATCTATGTCTGCAAAGAACTTCTAAAACTCACTTGACAAGTTGGGCATAAGAGACATATATGCACCAACTTGAAGGGGGTGTTGGTATGTGTTGTGGTGCATGCTAGAACAGTGGCAGATACCAATGTTTAGTGGAGCAAGGAATGACAAACAATAATATTAGTGGAGCCGTAAAACATGGATGTGCAGTAGCTAGGGTTAGGTTTTAGTTTTTCTTTGTATACATAAACTAAGACTCTTGTATATAAACAGAACAAAAAATGATATGAAATATACATGATAATTATCAAAGAAACACAATATTTGTCACTTATCACAGACGAGTTTCTAGTGACATTATTTTTAACTGAAGGTCCTGATCCATTTAGCTTTATTTTCTTGATAGAATAGGACATCTAACTTGGTTTGAATAACAAAATGTTTATCTTATATAAATGCTGGCAAGTATTTTCAGCATTCTTCAACTTTCTTCTGGTTACCTATGCTTATTTGCATAAAGAAACACACACGAAAAAATAAAAAATGGAGGCAAAGCAAAGAGGGAAAAATATGAGCATTTAACTTTATTTATTTTTTATCCAAAAATATGATAATATAATCTGTTTTTAGGGACAAAAAGGAATAGGAAAGCTTTATGTAATCATCAACTTTCTAATATTGTTTTTCCATTGATAATCAATGTACTGATATTCATATTCTTTTATATATTATGCACCATCATGTATTTTAGAATTTGATCTTGTTCGTTAGCTTTACTTACTGCATGGTAACATCCTTTTTCTTCTGTAGGTTCAAAAAAAGGCTTGTGACAAATTTGACCCCACATTCTATCCACGGTTCAAGAAATGGTGTGATGATTATTTCTTTATCAAAGTATGCTTCTTACCAAATTCTCTGTAATATTTTGTAAAGATGGTGCTCATTTAGTAGCATTTTGTCTTGCTCGTTTAGCAACCTTGAAAATCATACAAAGAAAGTTTTTGATCTTTGAAGAAAATATTACGAGAGATGATAGAGATAAACTGAAGTATTATTTTCACACTTTTATTCTCTATTTTTTCTAATGTATATACAACACTATAAATAGGAATAAAAACTTAGATCAGTGGTCACTAAGTTAGGAATATAACAGTTGGTATCAACAAATAAATTACAATTTGTTTTACACTAATATTACAGATTGTATAACACTGATAAAGCCTAATATTCTCAAAAAGTCTACACTCCCCCTCAAGTTAGGTAATAGATATTAATCATTCCCAACTTTTAACTCAATTCTTTGAAGATTGTTCGAGGTAACGCTTTGGTAAGGATATCTGCAATTTGATGATGAGTAGATGTATATAGTAGGTCCACGATTTTTTCATCTAACTTCTCTTTAATGAAATGATGATCAATTTTTACATGTTTGGTTTGGTCATAATAAACTGGATTTTTCGCAATTCTTATTGCAGCTTGATTGTCACAATGCATGCTGATAGGTTCAAGAGTTGTGAAGTCTAGTTCATTGAGTAGTCTTCTTAACCACATTCCTTCACAAATCCCATGAGTCATAGCTCTAAATTTAGCTTCTGCACTGCTTCGAGTGACTATTGATTGTTCCTTACTTCTCCAAGTGACAAGATTTCCCCATACGAATGTACAATACCTAGTGGTAGATCTGCGATCCACTATAGAGCCTACCTAGTCAGCATTTGCAAAGATTTTAATTTTTTTGGTGGGATTCTTACTGAAGTATGATCCTTTTCTTGGTGTCATCTTGACATATCTGAGAATACGATAGACCGCTTCCATGTGTTCTTCAGTGGAACTGTTCATAAATTGACTTATAACATTTACTGAAAAACCAATATCTGGTCTAGTGTGAGATGGGTAAATGAGTTTTCCCACTAATCTTTGATAACGGCCTTTGTCCACAGATGTACTATTTTCTTTGATTCCAAGTTATACTATAGAGTCCATCAGAGTTTCTATCGGTTTACACCCCATCATTCCAGTTTCCTTGAGAAGATCAAGTACATATTTCCTTTGAGATATAGATATGCCCCTTTTTGTTTGTGCTACTTCCATTCCTAGGAAATATTTGAGATTGCCTAGATCTTTGATCTCAAATTCCTTGGCAAGGAATTCTTTGAGTTTATTCATCTTAATTATAAAATTACCTGTTAGAACAATATCATCTACGTATACAATTAGGATAACTATTCTATCATTGGAGAAGTGTTTGATGAATAGTGTGTGATCTGATTGGCAATGATTGTACCCATATCTCTTCAAAACTATAGAGAACCTATCAAACTAGGCACGTGGAAATATTTGAGATTGTGTAGATCTTTGATCTCAAATTCCTTGGTAAGGAATTCTTTAAGTTTATTCATCTCAATTGTAAAATTACCTGTTAGAACAATATCATCTACGTACACAATTAGGATAATTTTGTCATTGGAAAAAGTGTTTGACGAATAGTGTGTGATCTGATTGGCATTGATTGTACTCATATCTCTTCAGAAATTTAGAGAACCTATCAAACCAGGCATGTGGAGATTGTTTCAATCCATATAAGGATTTTTTTAATTTTAGAGACTCTATTGGTTGGAACAGGAGATTCAATTCTAGTAGGAATGTCCATGTAGACTTTTTCTTCGAGATGACCATTAAGGAATGCATTATTAACATCTAATTGGTAAAGAGGCCAATCCAAGTTAGATGCTAGGGAGAGAAGAACACAAATAGTGTTAAACTTTACTACAGGTGCAAAAGTCTCATGATAGTCAATCCCATATGTCTGAGTAAATTCCCTAGCCACAAGGTGAGATTTGAGTCTTTCTACACTGTCGTCTACTTTGTGTTTAATTGTAAAGATCCATTTTCACCCAACAACTTGTTTTCCTGATGGTAATTCTATGATATCCCAAGTCTTGTTTTTCTCTAAGACACTGAGTTCTTCACGAATCACTGTCTTCCATTCAGGTATCTGGAATGCTCCATGAACAAAATTTGGAACCTATATCTAATCAAGGTTTCTAATAAATGCCTTATAATATGGTGAGATATTTTTATAGGAAACAAAGTTATAAAGGGATGGTTTGTGCACGATCTTACACCTTTCCTTATTACAATTGGCAAATTCAAATCATTAGGAGGTAGTTCAATAATATGAGGTTCAGTGATGTTACCTTGTGAATTGTCAGAGTGTCCTGTACTCGGGTTGGATTCCTGGATTGGATCAAGATATACTCGGTTTTCTACTCTTTCTTGAGTTTTTTCCTCCTAGAGTAGACAAGAAGATCATTATTTAGGACAAGGAAGTTTGGATCTATTGGTAGAAAAGTTGAGGGTTCATTGGGATTATTAAGAGTATTTATTTGAGACATTGATTCACTCTTTAGAATTTACAGGATAGGATTTGTGGGAGACTGAGTGGTTATGCTATTCCAAAGCTAGTATTCCTTTGCTATGTTCTCCCCCTGAATGGCAGGTTTGGAATAGTATGGACATTGTTCAAAGAATGTGATATCCATTGTATTATAGAATCGTTTTGTGATAGGAGAGAAGTATTTGTATCCTTTATAGTACGATGAATACCTTAGGAATATGCATTTGATGTCTCAAGGATCAAGTTTACCTCTATGATGTACATGGACATAAGCAGAACATTCGAAAATTTTAAAGGGAATGTGAGACACAATTTTAGTGTGTGGGTATGACTTAAGTAGAGTATTGATAGGAGTTTTAAACATGAGGACACAAGAGGTTATCCTATTGATAAGATAGGTAGCTATAAGAATAACATCCCCCCAGAAATGTCGAGGGATATGAGCTGTGATCATAAGGGATATAGCTACCTCGAGAAGATGCCTATTCTTCCTTCATCCACCCTATTTTGTTGAGGTGTGTCAACACAAGAGCTTAGATGGACAATTCCTTGACTTAATAGATAATTAGTAAAGGTGGAAACGAAGTATTCTTTAGCATTGTCAGATTTCAATATTTGGATTTTTGTTTGAAATTGGGTTTGAATCATGATATTGAAATTTTTAAAATTTTGACCTACTTCAGATTTTTCTTTCATTAGAAATAACCAAGTGATTCGAGTATGATCATCTACAAATGAAATGAACCAACGTGTCCCGATGATGTTTTTGATTTGAAAAGGTCCCCAAATATCAGTGTGAATTAATGAGAAAGGATGTGATTTTTATGTGGAAGATAAGGATATGAAGTTTTAACATGTTTTGAAAATTGACATACTTCACATTGAAAATCCTTTGAATTTTTATTTCTAAAGGATGAAGGAAATTTTTTCTATAAATACAGGAAATTAGGATGACCTAAGCGATAGTGATTCAACATGATTTCACCATCATTATTGGACTTAAGATTTAACAAAGCCTTATTCTGATAAGAAACTTTGGATACAACTTGAAGGGCTGGTCTTGTTGGAGGGTCTTCACTTCGGAAGAGATAGAGTCCCGAGCATTCTTTAGCATTGACAATCATCTTCCCCGAATCCAAGTCCTGAAATTCATATAGGTTATGAACAAATTTAGACATACAATTTTTATCACGAGTGAGTTTAGTAATTAATACAAGATTACAATCAAGTGTGGGAACAAGAAGGATAAAATCTAGAATAAAAGAGTTTGAAATTTTGGCTGAACCAATTCCTGTTACTTTGGATAATGAACCATCAGCAATTCTGACAGTGTGTCTATTTTGGTAGATTTTAAGATTCATAAGAAGAGAAGCATCACCAGTCATGTGGTCTGAAGCACCTGAATCAACAATCCATGGTCTAATAACCTATTTCACACTAAGAGCGTTAAGAGTGTTACCTGATTGAGCTATAGTGGCAGATGATGTGGTCAAGGACTATCCAAATATTTTCTGGAAGAGATCAATCTATTCCTTGCTAAGCAGAGCAGATTTAGGTGACGTAGTGCTATGAGATTTGGAGATAGTTTTTCCATAACTTTCTTTGTTGATGTGCGGTGCAGAGGGTGGTTTCCATTCAACTGGCTTTCCATGAATTTTTCAGTAGGTTTCCTTAGTGTGACCAGGTCTACGAGGATGATTGTCTACATTATTGATACCATCCCTAGCAACGGTGCCACAAAATTGATACCATCCCTGGCAACAGCGCCAAAAACTTGATCGGGCAGAACCGACATCGTCGATCCTACCGATACTTTGGTTTTATGTATTTATAAAACTCTCGCAAGTGCACGAATCATTTCGTAGAAAATGATAAGTATACTCCCAAGGTCGATCTAAGGAAGGAATGTATGTGGTTTTTAATTTATTATTCAAACTTTTAAAAACGAAATTAAATCCTAAACATCCTGTCACGATATTTTAGGTTTTGTGTTTTTAATCTAATTACATAAAAATAAACATAGATTCAATAAACATTTATGAAAATTTTATCATTTATAATGGTGGAGTATTTATGGATATAATAATTAAGTTAATTATGTTTGCTCATATTATTTAGGTTATTAAAGATATGAATTGATATTTATTGATTCTCTCTTTTTTATATGAATACCACCTTTGGTGGGGTTAGATATTCTTTGTTAACTAAACAGATCAATTAACACCTATGGGTGGGGTTGATAATTAATTTGGTTAATTAAATTAATTTCTTTTTCTAAGAGATTGAAAATAAACCATTTAAATGCCACCTTTGGTGGGGTTAGACAGTTTAAACTTTATTCAAGGTGTTCAAATTAAATCTAAGAATTTAATTATCCGAGTACTAACTTTCAAGTTTTAAAACCACTACTGAAAACATGTTGTCAATACATTTTCAGATAATAATTCTTATTAAAACTTTTGAAATAGAGCTTCACTCTAATTACTGGGCGATTGTACCAACAAATAAAAGAGCACTACTCTAAATTAGACCGGATAACTAAACCTTAAAATCTAATTTTCAGATTTAAGTTTGTAATGAAAAATAATATATTTCTCTCTAACATTCTTAATATAAAATCTTGAATAACATAAAATCAATTCATTTTAGAGATTTTTACCTATTTAATATTTCGCAAGCATAACAACGTTATTATTACATCATGTTTATAAACAGCCAGCAGAGTTAAATTTAATCACAGACAAATTAAATATAACATGTAAGAATAAAACATAAAAAATAACTGTAAAGAAAATAAAATCCTTACAGAACTTCGATGCTATTCCTGTTGCTGGAAAACCTCCAAGTGGAATTTGCACTCCTATTTATTGAATCAAAAAGCTAATAAATTACAAAAACATAACTAATTCTTCCCAAAAAGGGAAGAACTCTAAAACTAAGAGAAATTAACTAAGAAAAGCTAAAAACTAAGAAAAACTAAAAAATCTAAGAAAAGAGAGAAAGAAAGAGAGAAGAGAATGTGTTTTGAGGTGTGTTTAGAAGTGAAGAGAAGAGGGGTATTTATAGGTGAGGATGAAGAGAAAAAGTAGGGGAAAAAATGTTAAAAAATTGTGAAAACGCGGAGTGTAATTGCTAATGTCATTGATGACGTCAGCTTGACGTCATGGGGGTGGCTGCGCGGGAAAATGGGGCGAAATGGTAGTGGCGTGCGCGGAGGGCAGCTAGGGTGCGCACAGGCGCACGCGGAACTGGGACTAGGTGCGCACTGATGTGCGCGGACGTGGGGCGTGCTGCACACTAGCGCGCGCGGGGCTCGGCGCATATGGGCGGCGCGGCGGCGCGATTTTCTCTTTTTTGACATTTTTGACCCTTTTGACCCATTTTGTCCAATTTTTCCATATTTGTTGACCTTTCTCCATATTTGTTGACCTTTCTCCATTTATTTATTAATATATTTGTGATGTATTGCTTCCAGTATTCCTATTTGAGTCTTTAAGTTACGTTTTTAAGTGAAAATACCTGAAAAACAATAAAAACATCCGTGATTCCGAAAAAGAAAAATTTATATAAATATATGATAAAACATATATATATATATTTAATCAATTAATGTGCATAAAATCATAGTAATTTTAGTGCTTTTTGAGCACTCATCACAACCCCCAACCAGCTTCTTGCTAGTCCCTTAGCAAGAGAAACGATAAAAACTAAAAATTAAACTATCCTAAATCACTTCTGTAGATTGACACGATTGCATTTAGCCTATGCAACAAGCCTTTAAACCCCTAGGTTGCCCTAGTGGACGAGTTTGAGTCTCGTGAGGGTTTTCAGTAATGATACCCACAAACATTAAACTAAATGTAAAAAAATTAAAAGAAATAATAACAACAATCAACTTAAAAACTAAAATTACAACAAAATCAAAAATTAACTTTTAAGAATAAAAGAAAACAACATAATACAAAAATGTCTCATACTTTTTAATCTCCTTTAAGATCATAATTAAAATCTCAAGCATAAGTTATTTTAATCTTCTTAAACAACCATGATTTATTATAATAATTAGTTGAAAATCATTTTCATATTTCATATAAAAAATGTATCAATTTAATTTCACCCAATTTCAGTGTCATGAATCCGAATTCGCTTCGACTCTATTCCTCACAAGTCAATACTCTCAAAACACTGAATCCTATAGGTTCAAACACTCATACTAATTTATATGCGAAAGAGTTGATGTATAGAAATGAACTAATATGTTCGCATATGTATAAATAAGAAAGGCTCAAAGTGTTATTTTGACGTTGATCTTATGGAAGGAATCAAATGTATAAATTATAAAGATATCATATATAAAAATTATTTTCATGCATAAATCAAACTCATTAAGAAAAAATTTCAAGATATATGTCTTTTACAAATGAAGAAAGTGCAATGACTTTTTAGGGAATTACTTCCTATATCTTTCTTTTGTAATTAGCCTTTACTCACAACTTTGTAGGTAATGTGGGTCATAGTATGTAGATTATACTATATATTCTTTCTCTCTATATTTTTCTGAAGATATTTTTCAATATATATCATTTGTTTAGAGAGTCAACCCATGTACAGATTGTACATTTTTTTTTTGAATTTTGGGTAATATGGGTCATAGTATGTAGATTATACTATATATTCTTTATCTCTCTATATTTTTCTGAAGATACTTTTCAATATATATCATTTTTTTAGAGAGTCAACCCATGTACAAATTGTACATTTTTTTTAGGATTTTGGTGAATGGTTAATTTTGTGGCTTTTTTGTTTGATCTTGGTTTAGGTAACCCCAGATATGTCTCTCTTTTTTTTGTAACAGTCATGCACGAATGAGATAAAAGCATATACTATCAATTTCTACTCAAATCATTTAATCTAAGCAAAAATAATAATAAAAAATATACGACACTCTATTAAGATGAGAAAAAATTCATACATTCAATGCTAATGCCTATAGAGATCATCTAAAAATTTGAAGAAATAAGAAATGTGTTTGGAGTAGAAAAAAAATATATTTCACTCTGAATAAGGGAAATTAGGCTCAAATTATATCTCACAAAGGTAGTCTCCACTAAAACAAATTTATAAACACCGATTTTGGGTTTAATATAATTTCTACATCTTATCAAGAAATACTAGTTATGACAAAAATTAACTAATTATCAAAAACAATTACAAAATATTTCATGATATGTTTTCAAAAATTAATCTAACAGTACAAAAGACTTAACTATTTACTTAAATTTGATTTAAAGAAATGATAAATTTTTGTGAGAAATTTTTTTTTTTTAAATTCCAAAAATTACTAAATCACACAAAGAAAATAAAATCAAACACAATAAAAATGAAAATGTGAACATAAAAAAGAAAAAAATATTATTTTTTTATTTTTATTTATTTATTTTTTTAATTGTTAATTTTTTTTTTAATTAAGCATGGTAACTTTTCACCACCCCCAACCTAGAACTTACATTGTCCTCAATGGAACAACTGTAAATTAAAGATAAAGAGAAAAGAGAAGAAATATTACCTATTTCTTGAGAATGTGCAAGTAGTAATGGAGAAATGCAAGTGCATCCATCATATTCAACAATAAAGTTCACGCAGACAGATCGCTGTGAACTTCTAACATCTCAACAAATATTTTTAGTTTTAACAATTTTAAAATTATTCACATGTAATTAAACTAAAATAAATAATAGAAATTAAATAAATAAAAGAAAATTACCTAAAATGATGGGTTGCCTCCCATCCAGTGCTTAGTTTAACGTCTTAACAAGACGTAACTTGGGGATTTCATTTTAAGTAAACTCAATGTCCCCTCATCAATGAGTCAATCAAACCTACAAGTAAGACAAGTTTGTCTACCTATACTTTTTTGAGTCATGTCTTATGGATTTTCAAATTTTTCTGTACTTAAAACTAGGGACATGCTTGTGAGTTTTAGATAATCCATGTCTAGATACAAATCAAATAATTAAGGCATCAAAACAAAATTGTACCTAGATCAAACAAAACAACTAACTCCTTAGATTGTAATTAAAACATTAAAATTTTGGAGATAGTTTCTGACTTTTTTTTTTGGTTTTTTTTTTGTTTTTAAGTATAATATCTAAGTTAAAATAACATAATCAGTATTAACCAAGAGTGCTCACAGGAAAGAATGGTGGGGCAAAGGCTCCTTAAAAACCATCCTCCTAGACAGAGCAACGTTCCCAGGAAAGACTAGTGGCACAAAGGCTTTCAAGAACTAGTCTCCTAGACAGAACTCCCTTAGATCTTTACTTTTCATGCTATTAAAATTAAGTTAATTAAGTTAAGTTAAGTTAAAATTTAAGTTAATTAAGTTAATAAAAAGGTAGGTTAATTAAGTTAATGAAAATCTAAGTTAATTAAGTTAGTAAATTAAATTAATATAAATTAGTAAATTGTGAAAACACGAAGAGAAATGTGTTTTGAGGTGTGTTTAGAAGTAAAGAGAAATGGGGTATTTATAGGTGAGGATGAAGAGAAAAAGTAGGGGAAAAAATGTAAAAAAATTGTGAAAACACGAAGTGTAATTGTTGATGTCATTGATGACGTCAGCATGACGTCATGGGGGTGGCTGCGCGCGAAAATGGGGCGAAATGGCAGTGGCGCGTGCGGAGGGCAATTGGGGTGCGCACAGGCGCACGCGGAACTGGGACTGGGCGCACGCTGATGTGCGCGGACGTGGGGCGTGCTGCCCGCTGGTGCGCGCGGGGCTCGGCGCGGAGGCGCCATTTTCTCCTTGTTGACATTTTTGACCCATTTTGTCCAATTTTTCCATATTTGTTGACCTTTCTCCATTTATTTATTAATATATTTGTGATGTATTGCTTCCAGTATTCCTATTTGAGTCTTTAAGTTACGTTTTTAAGTGAAAATACCTGAAAAACAATAAAAATATCCGTGATTCCGAAAAAGACAAATTTATATAAATATATGATAAAACATATAAATGTATATATTTTTAATCATTTAATGTGCATAAAATCATGGTAATTTTAGTGCTTTTTGAGCACTCATAAATTATGAGAGTGCTGGTGGCCTCGAATAACAAGTGTAGATCCTTCTCCAGTCATGGAAATGGTAGATTGAGGACCCATCATTACTTTCTTTCGACTCTCCTCTTGATGAACTTTAGAGAAGGCTTCACGAATGCTAGGCAAGGGTTTTGTTCCTAGAATTATGCCGAGCATATTATCAAGATCTTTATGGAGCCCCACTAAAAATTTGAAAACCCACTTCTTGTCAATAATCTGTTTGTACAAGATGCTGTCTGTTGGACATGTCCATTCGTGAACCTCAAAGAGGTCTAATTGTTTCCAACATCGAGTAAGAGAGTTAAAGTATTATGTAACTAATAACTCTCCTTGATGAAGATCATGGAGGATGCTTTCGATCTTAAATAGTTCAAACATATTATCAGAACTGGAATAAGTGTGTTTGGTAGCATCCCATATTCCTTTGGTAGTTTTGTAGAGAAGAAAATTTTCTCCAATCTCGTTTGTCATGGAATTGATCAACCAAGACATCACCATATTGTTTTCAGATTTTCATGTTCTGTATTGCGAATCGTCTTTGTTCGGGGCTGTTGCATCTCCAATGAGGTAGTCATCTTTCATCTTTCCATATATAAACATCATGACGAATTGGGACCACTGAAGGTAATTGGGCCCATTTAATTTGTCACTAGTAATGGGCATAATATTGTTTTCTATGGAACCAGTAATTACAAGTTTCCCCGTGGCCATTGGTGTTATTTCAATTGTAGCTTATATGTGGATTGATATTGGGTTGGGCTGAAATTTATGTTTTTTTTTGTTTGGTTGAAATTTGTTATCGAGTTGGGTTGGGCTGGATCGAGTTAGGTTAGATTACAAATGCAACTTATTAAGGGTATTGTAGACAAAATGCAAATGTAGGATTGCAGGACTTACTGACTGACCCGATGGCAATGGCAATGAACCATATGATCGACGGCGACGATGGACCAGATGATCAGCGACGACGATGAACCAGATGGTTGGCGATGACGATGAACCAGATGGCTAATGGTGCCTGAGTTTCACGAGATTTGATGACTGATGTCTCACAATTTTGAGTAGTCGGCGAGCTATGGGAAATGGCTCGTAATGATGACTGGTCTGAGTAGAGATGGATGATAATACACGATAATCTGTCATTTTTTAGATGAACGATAACTTCTGCTGAAATCGAGAACCAGCGGGATTGACGCCGGAGAATAGCACCTAAAATGATTCAATTTGTTACCACCGTTTGAGACGAGAGGTAGGAGAAGAACATCGCTTGAACAATTGAATTTCAAAAGAAGAAAAAAACTTCCTCGGACAGAATTGATGAAAAAACAAAATTAGATTTCAGAAATGTTCTGATATCATGAAGAAAATATTATGAGAGATGATGGAGATAAACTGAAGTATTATTCTCACACTTTTATTTTCTATTCTTTCTAATGTATATACAACACTATGAATAGGAACTTAGATTAATGGTCACTAAGTTAGGAATATAACAGTTAATATCAACAAATAAATTACAGTTTGTTTTACACTAATACACTATAAAGTCTAATATTCTCAGAAAGTCTACGATTTTCCTTTGTAACCAGGGGTGGACACACACGTAAATCGGACTGAGCACTTGTACCCCCATTAGTTTTTTCTTGTTAGCTAATTTTTAGTCAATCTTTTGTTTCATTCTATTTATTCTTAAGAGGCAACTGGTACGGGGTGTTTGAACTTTTGCCTAAATTGTCAATCAGATTAGATGCTGTGCTTCTTTTCAATTCCATGTTTGTACAAATTTTGCAAAATGTAAATCTATTTTGTTCAATGGCTAACATTTTTCTTCTTCCTGATTTTGATAAATAGGATGGATTGTATGTCATATAATTGTTAATTGTTGTAGGTTTGATTCTATATATGACAGTGTTTTCCTCACGCAGCATCGAGGTGAGAGGTGAGGCCTTGGAGGAATATTTTTTGATGATTTAAATGATTATGATCAGGAGATGCTACTTTCCTTTGCAACAGGTATTTCCTGACATTTTCAGGTTTAGATATTTCACTTATTTCAGTGACTAAACCCCTTATTGTACATGCTATTCTCACAGAATGTGCAAATTCTGTGGATCCTGCATATATTCCCATCATAGATAAAAGAAAAGACACGCCATTTACAGATGATCACAAAGCATGGCAACAATTGCGAAGAGGGCGCTATGTTGAATTTAATTTGGTAATAAATTGAGCTGTTAAGACGTCAAATGACTCAATACATATCTATTTAGGACCTTATTTATCTGTTTGTTTTCTTCAATGAAAGGTATATGATCGTGGCACCACATTCGGACTAAAGACTGGAGGTAGAATTGAGAGTATTCTTGTTTCGCTTCCACTGACTGCTCGATGGGAGTATGACCATGTAAGCATTTTGCCTTTCTCTTGTCTTAACAAATTATCTTTAGTACTATTCTAACATGAGACACTTAGGAGTCACTGTTGAGAAGATTCTCTTGTGTTTGATTGTAGAATCCAGAAGAGGGAAGTGAAGAATGGAAACTCTTACAAGCTTGCATTAATCCAAAAGAACGGGTCTGAAGTTTGAGATGCATGTTTTTTTTTTATAAATTTGAGTTGAAACTGATGGCAAAAGAAAATCGGCCTGACCAAGAAAAATATTTTTGTTCCCTTTCTTTCTCCTCTCTATATATATATTCTTAGATTTCCCCTCGCAATGTTATATCTTTATCAGAGAATAATTTAGATGTACAATAGTACAAGGTAAGTATGCTTCATGATAAGAAGAATATTCTCACATTTTCTATCGGCCAGAGAATCATGTAGTGAATAATAACCAACTAAAATGCCTACTTTTCATTTTGTCGGCCAGAGAATAAGAAGAATATTCTCACATTTTCCCCAGGCCATGTTATATCTTTCTCTAGTGTTTGTTGAAATTTTGAAATCACTTAAAAGAAGGAAAATAAAAAGAAGAAAAAGAAAAGAGCCCTTTCTATGCTCCCATGCAGAGCTTGACGAGTAACATTTTGATTAATGATATTCGAACATGCAAACTTTGTTGGATAAATAAAAGCTCCATCTTGTGATGGATAAAGAAACCAGTTATTAGAGCAATTTTTAGCTCTTTCAAACATTAGAGTAATAATTCTGCAGATAAATATATACAGAGAAGTCACTATACAAAATAAGGTAATAGCAGTTTTGACAGAAATAGGCCAGCCCACTTGTCATCAACTGTCACACCTTTGTAGCTCTATAAATCCAGAAACATTACATTTTCTTGGGCGTAGTTTTAAATGATATACAGATACTGGATATGCTGCCTTGCACCAAGTCAATTAAAATAACTACTAAGAATTTCTATTTTTGCTTTTAGTATTATGGATAAAACTCAAATTGAATGAAATATTATCATTAATAAATACAATCATGTTCACTTATAATATAAAATAAAATCTAATAGGAAGATTGCAATTTATGATATTCAAAAAACAATAAATGAGTTCATCTAAGAAATTTAATTAGGTGAGCTCTTTAATCTTATTGTTAATGTATATATATATATATTTGTTAATGTATATCTTTTTCCTTTAGTTATATCTATATCTAGTTACTTTAGACATATTTAATTTGTTTGTAATTCTTATATAAAGGCACCATGTATATTCATTTAATTACTGAATAGAATATAATCATTAAGTATTTTTAACATGGTATCAGAGTCACTACTATTATCTTTCTAGCAGTCTTATCTTTTTTTTTGTGTTACTCATCCTTTATAGCTTTTCCTGTCACAATAGCCACTGCAACCACCCACCGTTGAACCTCCGACGTCTTTCAGCCATTGTCCTTAGGTTTCGGGCTTACAGTCGCCGTTGTTAAAGAGTTTCATACCACACAGATCACTGCAATCGCCGTCACTGCCGTGCATCTTGCTCCGATAATTTTTCTGCAGATACCACTGTGATCGAATCGACCAGATCTACATAATCGTGGAAGTATCGCAACCATCGAACACTGAACGCTCTCTCACGCGTCGCTCAAACGATCTGCACGTTCTTTCACGGGCTGTCGTCGTGAATCTCAACCTGACGACCTATTTGCAGATACCACTGTGATCACCACGACCAGATCTACATAACCGTGGGCGTATCACAATCATACACTTCCGAACGAGCCGACAACAACAACCACGTGTGAATCTGACGCGCCAAGCACGCCACGCTCTGACCTCGTGATGTCATCAGTAACTTGCCTAGGGATGACGTCATCATCATTCAAATGACGTCACAGAGACCCCGCTGGCCGTTGACCGTGCGATCCTTGACTGTGACCGTGCTGACCGTTGACTTTTGTAATACAGGTCCACCCTACCCAGTTTTTGTAGTCCGTTTTTGCATATTGTGTTTCCAAATGGATAAAAAGGATGCTTTTGTTTCTTGTCCTATCAATACTATATTGGAGGGGACCAAGAATTACTTGTCATGGTCTCAAGCTATGCGCAGTTTTTTTAAGGGTCGTATGCTGTGGCATTATTGTACTGGTGCAATTATCATTCCTGTTAAAGGAGCAAGTGAATAAGATGATATTTTCCTTCGTCTCATGATTGAATGGGATAGTCACAACCACATGATCCTCACATAGATTCAGAATACTTCCATTCCCTCCATCTCCAATCTGTTGGGCAGCTTTGATGATGCCAAATCAGCATGGGATATGTTGGCCAAAAAGTACTCCACTACTCACGTATCCATGAAATATCAACTAATAGTTTAATTGCATAAACTTCAACAAGAATCAGGGAAATCCATCAATGACTACTTTGATCAACTTTGCTTCCTTTGGGACCAAATTGACCTTTGTGATCCAATTTAGGCATGCTCAACAAATGCTCAGCAATATGCTACAATTAGGGATGAATTTTGTCTCTATGAGTTCTTGGTGTCACTCCACAAGGACATTGAGCCAATCCGAGGTCAGCTTCTTAATCGCAGTCATCCTCCCTCTCTTGATACTGCTGTAAATGAGTTGGTTAGAGAAGAAGCTCGGCTTGTAACCCTTCAAGCCCAAAATAAGCTCAATGTTTTGGCTATTACTCCTCCTGCTCTTGCTATTGAGCAACCTCAGCAATCAGGTGATTCCTCTGGCTTTTACAATCGTCGCAGGCAGAGCAATAAAAGGTTCTGCAATTATTGCAAGCATCATGGCCACACCATTGAGACTTGTTACCATCGCAACAAATCTACTGTTGTTGTTGCTAATATTGAGCCTACTTCGTTGATGCCTTCTAGTTCAGTAGAGTCCTAGTCTTCTGAATCCACTATCAACCTCTCCTCCATTGAACTACAAAAGATCATAACTCAGGCTGTTCAAATGGCTAGTAATGCATCTCTTTCCACTACTCTCTCAGTTTTGCCCGGTAAGTCTCAAACTTGGCTTTTTGACTCTGCATGTTGCAATCACATGACACCTCACTCATATTTATTCTCCAAACTTGACCCTGCACTACATCCCCTTAATATTCATATAATTGATGGTTCCACCATTCATGGGAATAGTCTAGGTTTTGTTTCGACCTCTACCCTCTCTGTTCTTGGGGTTTTCCATGTATCTGACCTATCCTATAAGTTATGCTCTGTGGGACAATTAGCTGAACTAGGATATCGCCTTATTTTTGACTATTCTGGGTGTATTGTGCAGGATCCAAGGACGGGGCAAGAGCTTGGGACCAATCCTAGGGTCGGGCGTATGTTTCCTGTAAACAATCTTCATCTTCCACCTGTTGCTCCTACCTCTATTGCTGCTGCAACTGCTGTAATTTCTTCCTTACCTTCTCTTGCACTTTGGCATTCTCATCTTGGTCATGCATCATCCACTCGGGTACAACAGTTAGCTTCTAAAGGTTTATTGGGTTCTGTGTCCAAAGACAATTTTGATTGTACTTCATGTCAGTTAGGAAAACAGACAGCTTTACTTTTCAATAATAGCAAATCTATCTCTAATAGTATTTTTGAGTTAATTCATTCTAATGTTTGGGGACCTTCTCATGTTACTAGTATTGGTGGATCTCGATATTTTGTTGTTTTTATTGATGATTATTCTCGTTATAGTTGGATTTTTCCAATGAAATCTCGTTCTAAAATCTTACCAATATACAGTAACTTTGCAAAAATGGTTGAAACACAATTCTCCAAACATATCAAAACTTTTCGATCTGATAATGCTCTTGAATAAACTCAAAATGCTTTTCAAGCTCTATTACACTCCTATGGCACTGTACATCATCTAACCTGTCCAGGAACCTCTCAACAAAATGGTCGAGCCGAAAGAAAACTTCGTCACATTCTTGACACTGTTCGTGCTCTTCTTCTTTCTGCCAAAGTTCCTGCACCATTTTGGGGTGAAGTTTCTCTTCATGCTGTTAATCGCATTCCAAGCGTTATCATTCATAATCAGACTCCGTATGAGCGCCTTTTTGGGTCATCTCTTGACTATCATTACCTTCGCTCATTCGAATCTGCCTGTTTCGTTCTTCTTTAGCCTCATGAACACAACAAATATGAGCCTCGATCTAGACTTTTTTGTTTTCTTGGTTATGGTGAAACTCAAAAAGGGTATCGATGTTATGGTCCTGTCTCACATCATCTTCGTGTTTCCCGTAATGTTGTCTTTTGGGAACACTGCTTATTTGTTGGACTTTCTCACTTTCGTTCTTCCCTAACTAATTCAAATGTTTTAAAAATCTTTCCAAATGAGTCTCTTATTCCTTCTACAGATACTTCTAATCCATCTTTGGATTTCACTATTCAATCTTCAGATATTTTTTATGATTCTCCTAGACAGGTCGTAGAAGAATAGGTTGATAACGAGCTACCCTACCTTGAACATAGGTCCCCTACTCTTTCTCCGCCTGAAGATCCTCCACAAGACTCGCTCTAATGGGTCCATCGATCGCTACAAGGCTCGTCTTGTAGCAAGAGGTTTTACACAAGAGTATGAGATTGATTATGAAGAGACTTTTGCTCCAGTTGCCCGTATTTCCTCTATTCGTACCCTCTTAGCTGTTGCCGCTGCTAATAAATGGGACCTTTTTTAGATGGATGTTAAAAATGCATTCCTTAATGGGGATCTGCATGAAGAAGTCTATATGCAACCTCCTCATGGTCTTTCTGTTGAAACAAATAAGATTTGTCGCCTTCGACGTGCACTTTATGGCCTTAAACAAGCTTCACGAGCATGGTTTGCCAAGTTCAGCTCCACCATCCTTAGCTTGGGTTACACTACCAGTCCTTATGATTTTGCCTTATTTCTTCGTCACAATGATAAAGGCACCATTTTGCTTCTTCTATATGTGAATGATATGATCATAACTAGTGATGACCTCAGTGACATTCAAGAACTCAAGGATTTTCTTAGTGAGCAGTTTGAGATGAAAGACCTTGGACATCTAAGCTATTTCTTGGGTCTTGAGATCACTCATTTCACAGATGGTCTTTACATTACTCAAGCTAAGTATGCATCTGACCTCTTATCTCAAGTTGGACTCACTGACAACAAGATTGTTGATACTCCAGTTGAACTTAATGCGTATCTGACACCATCAGAGGGGCAACCATTGTCTAATCCCTCTCTTTATAGACGATTGGTTGGCAGCCTGGTTTATCTTACAGTTACTCGTCCAGACATTTCTTATGTTGTTCATCAGGTGAGCCAGTATTTGTCTGCTCCACGATCGACTCATTATGCTGCTGTTCTGTGTATTCTATGATACTTGAAAGACACTATCTTCCATGGACTTTTCTACTCAGCTCAGTCTCCTTTAGTACTTCGTGCATTCTTTGATGCTGATTGGGTAGGAGATCCTACTGATCGTAGGTCCACTACAGGTTATTGTTTTCTCCTTGTCTTCTTTGATTTCTTGACGAAGAAAGAAACAAACCTTTGTGGCCCGCTCCAGTACTGAAGCAGAATATTGTGCTCTTGCTGATACCACATCTAAGCTCCTTTGACTACGATGACTCCTTAAGGATTTGGGTGTGTCCACATCCTCTATAACTCCCTTTTATTGTGATAATCAGAGTGCCATTCATATTGCTCACAACGATGTCTTCCATGAACGGACTAAACACATCGAGATTGGTTGTCACTTTATTCGCTCTCATCTTATCCATGGTACTCTCAAGCTTTTCTCTGTTTTCTCCAACGATCAACTTGCAGATATCTTCACTAAGACACTTCCCAAATGATGCACTCGTAATTTGGTTGATAACTTCAAGCTGGTCTCACATCCACCTTGAGGTTAAGGGGGCTGTTAATGTATATCTCTTTACTTTAAGCATATTTATATCTAGTTACTTTACACATATCTAGTTTGCTTGTAACACCTATATAAATGCACCATATATATTCATTTAATTACTGAATAGAATATAATCATTAAGTATTTCTAACACTTATAATTATTATAAATAAATGAGTTTGTATTTTCATATAAAAATTATCTTCCCATTCTCCTGTAACAATGGATTTTCATTTTTATAATTTTCAAGCCAATAAAGTATACGTTCACTGTAGTCTATTGCAGATTAATCCCTCAAATCATTCCAAGTATGTCATAAAAATATAAGCAACATGTTATGTTAAGGGGAAAAAAACCATTTACCGTCGACCAAAAATATGGAAAAACATTTTACAATTCCTAAGAAGGGAATGAACTCCCTACGTCTATGAAAAATATTCAGAAGGATCATACTGCCCGACCTTTTGCATCACCTGATCTGCCAAGCAGTAAATTTTGTCCCTCAATTCAGTCAATGTTTGTCGTCCTAGGACCAAGAATTCTTGGGTCTTGAAACATTTTCAAAGAAATGTAAGTACCAGCTTATTTGGGAGATAATATATAGAAAAAGAAAGAGCAACGTGAAATGAGAAGTTAAATGATTCAGAAACGAGGATACTTTTCTATATTTTTATACTTATCTTGGGTTAACTTTTTAAGTTAGAATCTAAATTTATAAAGAGTATAAAAGGCCTAATTTACATTAAATAAAAATAAATAAAATAGATCTTATTTTGTATACGTGATTTAAGTCCAAATAAATGTTAGACTAACTGTTAAATATTGAAAATTTTATAATATTATTTTAAACACATTAAATTATCAAGATATGATTAAATAGAATGTAGTTAAAATGGTTAATCTTTAATACAATGATATGATTTAAGTTTAAGAAAGGATAGATGTGCTCTCGTAATAAGTAAATTATTAGATATTATATTTAAAAAATATAAAGATTAAAGTGTTACATAATTTAGTTGGATTAATATTTTGTTTTGGAATTTCAGACCTAATATTTATATACTTGCATGGTAAAAAATGTTGAGAAAAATATTAGGTGTAAAATATAAATCACCCTAGCTGAGGTTTGTAGTATCCATAAGTGATTATAACTTTCAATTTCAAATGTTAATCCCATTGGATGTTATGACCGTAACACTTACAAAGTACTAATTTAGAGTTATGGATGTTGACTCTCATGTTTGATATTCCAACGGTAATTATTTGCTTGCTGTTACAATAAAGACTTGGTGACTAATCTATTACTGTTATGTAAATTTTGTGCGTCTCGTTATGATTGACCAACTGAAGAGGTTGGGAATAAGTAGATATTTCAGAGATGAGATGGAGACATTATTACAAAAAGAGTTATTTAATCATATTAACATTTTATTAATCATTTATTTATAAATATAAATTTATCTGAAATCTCTATTAGTATTTTTAATGCTATAATGAGTTCTAAATGAACAAATCAGTTGTACGTAATTCTGATTTATTTCTTGGTTTGTATGAGTTTTGGTACCCATGAACGTGTTTCATATGTTTAAGGGCACCAAAATTCACGTCAAGTAAGAAATCGGAGTTACACTTGATTTCATATTTATAATTCATTATATATAACATTTAAAAATACTAGAAATGATTCCAGATAACTTCATATATATAGACAAATGATTAATAAAGTGTCAATCAAGATTCTAAGTCAATCAAGATTCTAAGCTAATCAAGCTTATTCGATCGCATAATTACACTTCGACGATATTATTTTATTTGTAAATTAAGTTAACTATATGTATTATATATACATTATTTATTTTTGTAATAAATTTAATTATCAAGTAATTAAATATATTTAAATTTTTAATTATTTATATTATTATTTAAATTTTAGTTTTTTTATGCTATATATATTGAATAATACGAAAAATGAGAATAAAAATAAAAAAATCATAAAATGTACAGAAAGAGTAAAGTCGGTTCATCGCGTGAACCGGCTTTACATTTTAAGTCGTTAAATTTAAAGTCGGTTCAGCGAACCGATTTTAATGCGTAGTAGTGAGACTTGAGAGCATTCTAGATTTTGCTATTAAAAAAAATAATAACTAATGATTGTTATCGATTTTTATTTATAATTTATAATTAAATAATTAATTTTGTGATTTTTAATTCTTTTATAAAAATAATAATAGATGTATTTGATAATAATTTTTATTTAATGATTTTAAGAAAATCAAAAATTATTTACAATTTATTTGGTTAACACTTTAATTTTTTTTATTTTTTTCAAAAAATTAAAAAATAAGAATTTTTTATTTATTTATAAATTTAAGTTTTTAATCGGAAAACTCATAAAAATTAATTTACTTTTTTAAAAAATTATTCGGCGAAAATACAAAATATAAAAAATATGAAATTTGATTCAAAAAACTTATTTTTAAAAATTTATGAATAAATTTATATTTTGATAGTGATTTTTTAAAAACGTGAAAATAAAATAAAAAAATCATTACAAAATATACTGAAAAATCATTTAGAAAAAAAAATAAGAAATCAAAATTATTATGAAATGCACACTTAATAAATTGTTAGCAATGGTAGATGTTTATGAGTTGCTAATGAGGTTTATGTGTTTAACATATTCTTTAATGGAATTTCTATTTACCGTTCAAATAATTAAATAAATAAACAAACAGATGGTGGGTGCTGAAGGATGAAGAGATATTCTTAGACCCTGCATATTGTGCTTGCGTTTCAACTTTTAAGAATGAAAGGCTATGAAGTTTTAGAAGGTGAATTCTTCAAACTGGATCTAATTAGCATCGTATTTGTAAGTAATTAACTTGAATAAATTTGCATGATGACTTTTGGTTCTGAAATATCATACAGATGCTTTAACATAATTTGAGCAAGAGGAGGTTAATCCAAAAGCTAAGGATATAAATAGCATCCTTCAATTATACAGAGCTTCACCATTCTTAGAGAGAACAATTAGGACTGCCAGCTAAAAGCTCCCCTTCAAGCAACAATGTTTCATAGGATAGGGTGTGGTGTTTAAGTTGCCATTGTTAGCATCAACATAATGATTTGAGGTGTTTGTTTGGTGTATTTATATTGCAATGACCATTTCTCATTTTCTGAACTACAAAAAATTATACAGAGCTTCACAAATCATAATGTTTCAAAATGAACTAATCCTACATTTTAATTCAAGATTGAACCACAAATTTAATGAAAAAAGAGTTATTAGCAAAGGGGATTCAAAAGAAGAATTTCTTATATAAAGAGGTAATTCATTGCATTAATTGTATAAACATTCTCATCTAATTTTGCCAGTACAATTGATTAAAAAAAAACTTAGCTTAATTACATTTGGATAATGAATATGTAAGAGACATTGTGTTCTGAATTATCATCATGCTGGACATTGGGAAATCTTTTTATTGCCAATAGTGTTGTCATGTTGTGCGTGTTATAAGTGTATTTATATTTTTCCATTAAAATTCACATATTTTTTTTATATTATGAGTATTTAATTTATTTTTTATCAAGTAATTTATTAAAATCTATTATATTATATATAAAAATTTAATTCACACCTAGAATAATTTTGAGTAAAAATGACCTTTTATTTTATTTTAAATTTAGAAAAAATTTAAACTAATAACCTTGAATAAAAAATACATAATATTAAGTAATTTATTTTCATAATATATACACTATTTTAATGAGTTTAATATTGAATTAAATTTTTTATATTACAAAACATGTTTAATATGAAAACATTGGCTCATGTTTAATTTATTAATAATATATTTAGTATATTATTTTTGAGTTTAATATGTTTTATGGTGTTACCATTCTATTTCAAAAGTAAAATAAGATAATTAACTATCCTTATATATTTATTTTCTACATGCAAGCATACTTTTAGGTAGAAATTGAACGTCTAAGTAAATTAACAAAAATTAAAAATTAAAAAATATAACTATTCACATGCATTGCACGTAATTTTAATTAGTAAGAAAAGTCAATATTTCTACAGATACACAAAACATAGCAATTAATTCTCACTAAAATATAACTTGTTTTGTGTCATGTTGGTACTCAAATTATCACCTCTAGTTTTCAGTGTACCAAACACTTTTATACCTGCACATTTGTATGGAATATTCAAAAGAGTAGTGATACGTCTTAAAAGAAAGAAGGTGCACAAGGGAAACTGAACAGTATACCATTGCTGGTACTTCAAAGCCATGGCACTATTGTGCTCTCTATTTTTTTTCCAAGTAAAATAAGTCAATTTAATTCCCCTATTTTTAAATTAGATACTATAAGTCCTATTATTATAAAAAAATACATTTAATTTCATAATTATTAAAAATAAGAAAATTAATCCATACTTAAAATCATGTACTTTGCACTTTTTATACTAAAATATCTTATTTTCATAAATTAAGGGACTAAATTAATCCATCCATAAATAAAGAGACTAAATTGGCATATTTCACGTAATAAAAGTACCTCTATAACCTTTATATCTGTTGGGAGGCCCTAAAACCCAAGCCATTATATTAGTGCACTACAATTGTTGCCTCGGCAGAAAAAGGCTTTATGAGGCTGCATGCTTCAATATTTTGCAAGATTTGACAAAATGTTTAAACCAAGTTAATTACATTAAGACGCTGAATGGAGCGTTCCACACAAAAGAGACGGTGAATTCAAACCGTGAGACACAATTTAATTTAAACAAAATTCTGAATAAAGCTTTAAACATTGACATATAACCAAGAACCAATAGACTGAAGTTTGTAGCAATCCAAACATAAAATGCACATGACAAACAAACTGGAAAATAAAACCCATTATCATAAAAATAACATTGAATAATCCATTTTCCCAGCAGAATGAACAAACATTAGAAAGTTAACATGATGTAAAACATAGAAATACTTAAGCCTCAGTAGCTGGTTGAGTAACTCCAGACTTTGTCAGCAACTTACCCAAAGCTTCAGGTGAGCAGACTTGATATTTCACATCTCCGGATGGAGAAAGGAAAACCTCAGCCAATTCAAGTTTCTCTGAAGTAAGACTTGTGCTGTCCATTGTTTTGCTAAGAACCTTCAGCGCCAGCTGGATGGCCTCTTCCCTCGTGAATTCATCCTTGTAATCCTGTTTCAGCATTGACTGTGCTGCTTGGTTATTAGCACCAATTACTGCAGCTTTCCAACCACCATAGTTACCACTAGGGTCGCTCATGTAAAGCTGAAAGCCAAAATTTTTGTCCCATCCTGCAAACAAAAATGAAACACCAAAAGGTCGAAGGCCACCAAACTGAGTGTAGCCTTGCTTAGTATCACACAAAGACTGAACTAGCTGCTCAACAGGCATTGGTTCTTGGTATGCATAAGTGTAGCGCTGAGCTTGGACCCTGGCAGTATTTATCAGAATATTGGCATCGGACATTATTCCAGCAACAGCACATGCAACGTGATCGTCAATCTTGTACATTTTCTCGGTGGAAGTTGAGGTTTGTAGGAGTTTGGAAGTGACTTTTTTTTCACCAACCAGAACTACCCCATCCTTTGACAATATTCCAATTGCAGTACCTGCATTTCCAATAGCCTCCATTGCATACTCAACTTGGTAAAGGCGACCCTCAGGGGAGAAGATTGTAGTGCGGCTATCATACCTCCTAGACATCTTGAGCTATGACTTTTGAGGGAAAGAGTCCAGGAACTATAAAGGAAATAAATGTTAAGATAAGGAATTCACACTTTAATCTAATGTAAGACTGAAATGCCTGAAGGTCCTGAAACCATTCTAAGGATATTAAGCACATATTAAAAGGGAAAAAAATCCAACTCTCAACCTAAATAGGCTATAAATTGACAAATTTTTCAGAGAAGAATCAGTAACATTCTGCCCTCCTGCCCCGAGTAAAAAGGAAAGAAAGAAAGAAGGGTAAGGATGTTAAGGAGAAATTAACCACGATGAAGATGTGTCTATTAGATACTTTAATGAGGAAAAGAGGCGGCAAAATTTCTATTTAGGTAGGAAAGGCCAAAAATTGGTGTCAGCAAATGTGACGATATGATTTTACAATGAAAACAACTCTCCCCAATTGAACATAATTTTTTAGCGAAAATATATCATCAGTTGTGAAGATTCGTAACGTAGTCTCAATGCTCAAGTTTTTGACACAAGAATAATAAATTTTCATATGGAAACACGGTTTTAATGAACTAAAGGTAAACTATTTTCATATTAAAAGTAAACCCATGCTAGAAATTGATGGTTAAAGCCATAGTCTATCAAGCAGGAGCAATGTTGAGAGTCCATTTAAAAGCAATAAAGGGTAAGATAGGCAAAAATGAACTACACAAGCATTTCATCGAACACCTTCAGCTTATTACGAATCTTTTCACAAACATGTAAGCTAACTGATGCATAGAGCTGAACCCCTCACAAATTACCCTAAAACGACACAGGCCTTAAATTCAGAGTTATGAAAGCATAGGCACATTCAACCACATTTCAACAAAGTAATTAGCTTTAAAACAACGAAAATTCCTGGATTGATACGTATGCTAAAAAAATAGAAAGATTCAAGTATCCATATAATAAAATTATATTGAAAATATGCACATTAAAACATATGAAATGACGGATAAAAGAGTTCATGGATCTCACATTTCGTTTCTCGGAAAACAAACACAATTTTTTTTTTCCTAAAACAAACAAAAATTTCAAGATAAAGCTAAAGAAAAATTGAAGAGAGAAAATTACCTGTATTAAAATCCCAAACAGCTCTTATTTGTGTTTCGTACTTCTTTTAAGTTCAGATTGGGGTTAGTCTTCGTGTTCCTCAAGAAAACCGAAGGGCCCTTTGGGCGCACTAACGCTGTAACGGAGCGTCTCAAATTCAGAAGGGAAAAAATAAAAAGGAACACCACCACCGGCACCAATATCACTTTTAATTTAGATATACATAATTAAAATTAAAGATAATTATAAATTAATTAGTTCATTTTTTTGTTTTAAAAATTTAATCAAATTTAACTATTCGATAAGAAAATATTACAAACAAAAATTTACATATGTATGAAACATAGTCGAACCATATCATCAACCTATTTGGTAAATTAGTTTGATCATTTTAAACATATATTAATTATCATATTAGTTTTTGATAAAAATTAATTCCCATCCCCAACCCTCAATTAGTTTTATCATTTTAAACTTATATTAATTATCATACTAGTTTTTGAGAAAGATTAAGTCACATCCCCAACCTCATTCTCCACACCCCACCCTTCTCCGTAATTTAAAATTTATTATACATTCTTACTTAAAATTTTGACAGACACATATTGAAATCCCAACAAAGAACAAGGATATATTGAGATTCTCAATAATTAATTTTTATAAAAAAAATAAAATATAAAACATATTTAACAATAAATGCATAATCTTTTTATATTAAATAATATTCATTGAATGTTGTTACAAACTAGTTTCAAATAATAACAATAAATTATAAAATAATTATAAAATTTTAGATTTTTAAAATTTAAACAAATATTTTAAATAATTTTCATAAAATAAAATTATTTATAATTTATTAGAATAAAAATATAATTTAAAGATAAAATATAAAATATATAATGTATTATTTAAGATTAATTTAAGTTTAAATGTAATTAATCTATAAAATAATTTAAAAATATTAAATTTATATATATATATATTAAAAGATGTTATATAATTTTGGAGAACGGGATGAAAAATACAATTCCAGTTCTTTACCCATCTTATATTATAAAATATGGATTTTCATTTATCTTTTTCCAATTCTCTAGTTTGTTGTCCCAATATTTTTATTTGCGTCCAACAATATAATCTCTACCCTCATGTTTGGTTGGAGGGAATGAAATGGAATCAGAATTGCTTTCTTTCATTTTGTGTGTTTTGTTGGACAGAATGAAGGACGAAATGAAATCAGATTACTAAAAGAGAATGAATCATAATTCCTTCTCTTCCCTTTGGTAATCATAATTTCATTCTCATCTAAACTTTTTTTTTCTAATTTTACTCTCACCTAAAATATAACCTTAAACTCAAATCTCAAATTCTCAAACCCAAAATTTCAAAACCCTAAACCCTAAACCCTAATTCCAAATCCTAAAACCCTAAACCCTAAATCCCTAAACCCTAACCCCAAATCCCAAAACCCAAAACCCTAAAACCCTAAACCCTAAACCTTAAATCCCAAAACCCAAAACCCTAAACCCCAAAACCACAAATCCCTAAACCCAAAATTCCTAAACCCTAAACCTTAAAACATAAATCCCAAAACCCAAAACCCTAAAACATAAATCCTAAAACTCAAAACCCTAAACCCCAAATTCCAAATCCTAAAACCCTAAAACCCTAAATCCCTAAACCCTAAACCTTAAAACATAAATCCCAAAACCCAAAACCCTAAAACATAAATCCCAAAACCCTAAACCCTAAATTCTAAATCCTAAAACCCTAAACCCCAAATCCAAAATTCTAAAACCCTAAACCATTTTTAGAAAAATAATAATTTTAACCCTAAACCTTAACCTACAAATATAATCCCAAATCCTAAATCCCTAAACGCTAAATCCCACATCCCAAACCTCAAAACCCTAAACCCTATTTAGAAAAATAATAATTTTAATAATATATTTCTTTTTAATTAAGTAATAATTATTTAGAAAATAATGATTTCAATAATGTATTTTGTCTGACGAAAAAATAGTAATTAAATGACATTATTTGAACCTTACAGCATGTAGGGGTATTAAGGTTATTTACAGCTTTTTTTCATTCCATTCCAGTGGCAAACCAAACACTGTGATCCTGATTTCGAGCTTGATTCCAGTGATCAAACCAAACAAAATTGTTTCTTTTCCATTCCATTCCATTCCGATTCCGATTCTGATTTCATTCCACGAACCAAACGCCACCTACAAATATTTACTTTGTCAAAAAAATTTATACATCTAATAAAATCTAAACACTCTTATTTAAATAAAATCATTCATTTAATTATTACATTCAAAATTAACCATACTTAATAAGCAAACTTAGTTAACTTATAATTCAAATGATAAAAGTTAACATTATAAAAAAGATTAATCTTTAAACTTATATAACTAATATTAATATATATATTTTAAATAAATTAGTTAGTTTGATTTACATAGGTTTTTTCTATAAAAAATTAAAACCAAATCGATTTATTCATCTTTAAAAAATAAGATTGAATCAAACTACTGGACCATCAAAAACCAACTAGAAGATTTAGTTCATTTTGGATATGGTTGGCCCAATATATATATGTATGAATATTATTAACTGAAATTGTAGTTATTTGTAAAAAAATTACATTTTTTTTAAAATAACCATAATCGATAATACGTGAGGATATATATAACACTAACTTAAATTATAATTATCCACCAAAATCTCACATTTTTTTTTAAAGATAATTGTAATCAATAATGTATGGGGCTGAGATGGTTATTACAATACTTAAACTGTACTTAATCAAAATCAAATATAAAGATTTTCATATCTAAGAACAATTACACAAGGTCAATTGTTCTTCATACTTAAATAGGTAGCCAAGATCTAGATGAGGGATATAAATGCTAACTCATAGAATCTTTTCACGAGATTTATATCAATTCGACTAAGTAGGTCTCACAAACGTGAATTAAGTAAATTATACAACGAAAATACAAAACTACATGCTCAATTCAACACCCATTTAAAACAACCAGCAAATACAAAAATAACAATTTGCATTAAGCACACTATTTTACCGAATTTTGCCTTAATCATGAAAAAAAATTCAATAAAATTAATGACATAGCAATATCAGAAAAGAAGGTGTAAATTATTTATAAATAACTTTGTATAAGATATTCTAATATATATAAGATATTTTTATTTAATGAAATAGTGAAAGATAAATAAGATAAATCTCATTTTAATTATCAATTTTAGTTCCTATCCAAACTAACGACATGTATATATTAAACATCACACAACATGCAATTAAACACAATATAACAAACCAATTAAAAAGTTCAACATCTGGTACACGACCAGGGTAAGGAGATACAAACTCCATAAAGACTCATATGAAACTTGCACGCAAATAATAAGCAGAAGTAATATAAATTAATCAAAAAATAATCAGATTAATAATGTGTAAAGTGAATAAGAAAACATTGCACGAAGACAATTATCAACTGACTCACAGTTCACAGTTACATAGACTCCTTATATAAGAAAAAGTTATACAAGGAAAACTACAATCGACACACAACCTAACACATAAAACCCACTCATAAATATGGCCTTGGATACTCACCATTCACAAGCACGGTTTTGCTCACACAGTTATGAATCAGTAATATCAAACAAACACTTGAGGTATTAGTGATTCGAAAATAGAAAAACAAGATGTCAATTTGACAAAGCTCCACTACATATATTTTTGGATGAAAAACTAAGAGAAAAAGAGAAATATTTATAGCACATGGCCAGCCACCTCGCTAAGTACCTCATCAACTCACCACTCACAAGCACGATTTTGCTCATAGAATCACGAATTATTAATACCGAACAATACTCAAGGTATTTAGTGATTCAAAAATAGAAAAAAAAAATGAGATGTCAATTTAATAGAACTCCACTACATACTTTCTAGATGAATAATTAAGAGAAATGGAGGGATATTTATAGCATACGATCGACCACCTAGCCCAACCACCTTACTATGGGTGATGGTGAGAGTGGTGGCAATGTGTTAAAAAATCACATTTTTTTGTTCTGAAAATTATCAAGTAATTTTCATAATACCTGTACCTAAAATGAAACAAAAATACTAGCCACAACATCGCCTCATGGGTGACACTTAACCCGAAATGCACACTATGAAAACTAAGCTTGTAGTGTGTATAAACATGCTCGCATACAAAGTGTACGTAACTATACACGTGTATGTAGTATTGATCCTTAGTAACCAACCTTATAAAAAAAGACAACACCGAGTAAAAATAAACAGACATCGTGTTTTATACACGGGAAGTCAACATACAGATATAGAGTATAACAAGACTTACATAACATACATTAATATTATTTTTTATATGCATATAATTACATAAAAATATATGTTTAATAATAAAACACATAATATTTAAAATAATTAGATTAAATTTTATTTTTATTTTTATTTTACTTATAAATATATAATAAATAGTTAAAAAATAAAAATTAATATTAATATTTTAAATAATATATTAGATTAAAAATTATATTAACATTTAATTTTTTAACTAAATATATTTTAAATATTAAAAATTAAAAATTTGATTAAAAAACTGTTTACTATCCATATATAATAATAATTATTAAAATATATTTAATATTAATACATGAGTATATGGTTACTATTATTAATGTCACCGTCTTTTCATTCCAAATCCTTTCCTAAACACCATCACCAAAAAACGCAGTCTATCATCATAGGCCCTAGACTACTGGGCTTAAGATGAGGTGGGGGTTTTGGGTCAAAGCAACTTAAAAAGAAGAAAAAGAACTCTATTCACACAAACCATTTTATCCCACGCACACCTCTCCACATAACATAAACAAGTTATTTTGTCTTGATTTAATAATAATAATAATTTTAATTTTTGATTTGTTTAAAAGATTTTTAATGAGGCATGTTTAATACTAATTTTTATTTTTTAAAGAAGTACTTACAAAATTTAAGGTAATTCTTAAATTTTTAAAAATATCTTTAATCTGATTTTTTATTTTAATTTTTTTTTATATTTTCAATAAAACATTTATAGAGAGAAAATATGACTTTATTAAGTATAAATATTTAAAAATTTATTAAAAATATTAATTTATAAATAATAACGAAAAAAAATCTTAACTTTCAGATTTTTGAAGGAAAAAAAAATTAGAAAGAGTTACCATAGAACTTATAGATGATTTTTTGATTTCTTAACACACACCTTAAGTGAAAATTCCAAGGGCATCCAAGTTCGTAAGAGCAAAAACAAATTTTCACTGAGAAAAATCTAAGCATTTTTTTTATAACCAAAAAATCTAAGCATTACTCTTCCTTTTGTTTGAGAATTAACAAATTTATACACAGTATCTCAGTTGAAAACCTTAATCTTAATTTAATTATGTTAGCATTCTGCTCACTCTCTGCCTCTATTTAGATTATAGTTAATGTCATGATCATTAAAAAAAAAAGAAAAAAAAAATAAGGAAAGACTCCAACTCATTTCAACATTTTCTTTAAAGAAAGAATAATTTCATCATTTTTGTTGAAGCCCTGCAACTTGGGTTGGAACTTTAATCGCCATCCATCCATTCTTGTATCTTTTATTTTCTTCCCCTTATTGAATTTTGATTAACAAATCAGTAATTAAAAACTTTCAATACTCTCCTTATTTATACATACTATTGATCTAAAAAATTATTAAGATAGTTGTTTTAGGTGGTATCTTCATAGCTTAATTAAGAATATTAGTTAATGATGCATAATATATGTTTGGAAATCCAGGTTTTGAAGTTCTTATTGCTGTATAGTAATGGAAATTTTAAAAAATAAATAAATAAATAAAAGAGTAGCACAGATATTTGAAATTGATAAAACACTAGTTGACATATATTATACATAATCAATGTAGACAACACTCCTTTCACACAAAAGCAGAGAACTTAGTTGCTTGCATTAATTATGCTATTGAAGATCAAATGCAGTTTTGCGGAATTGAGAACAACAAGAGCTAGTAATTTCCATTTCATTAACCCCTCAAAATATATCAATTAAGTTCACCAATATACAATGAGAAGAACAAAACAGGGAAAAAGGAACAAAAACTTATAAAACCCATCAGCTATAATATTGACAAAATAGCTTTATTCTCTGGTCAGAGCAAAAGGCATGCACTCCGACTAGCATTTTATCTGACTTTGATGATTTAGCATTAAACTTTGCTCTTTTACAATATATTGCAGCAAAAACCCATATAATTAAGGGCTTTTAAATCTGAAGCTGCAAGTGGATCATGAGGCAGGACATTGGAATCCAGAAGAAGGGTTCTTCCCACAATCAACAAGGACTTGAAGAGCAATAGGTAAGGCGATATTCAAGTTAAGAAGCTTGGCCTTAATGGCGGTACAAAGGCATAGAGCAGCATCCGTGTCTACTAGTCCTTGCAACACTGGACAACAAGTGTCTTTTGCACTGCTTCCAGCTCCAATGTGTACTAGTCCACCTAACACATCCGCACATGCCCCTAGTTTTAGTGTGTCAATAGGACATCCTGGTCCTTTTGGTGGTGTTGCTGGTGGCTGTGGCATTCCAGGCGTTGGAGAAGGAGGGTTTGACACAACAGGAGGAGTTAAGGGCGGTGAAGATAGTGGAGGAGAGACGATTGGAGGTTTAGGTGTGATTGATGGCGGTTGGACAGTTGGAGGAGAGACGACTGGAGGTTTGGGTGTGACGGTTGGTGGTTGGACAATTGGAGGAGAGACGACAGGAGGTTTGGGTGTGACGGTTGGTGGTTGGACAATTGGAGGAGAGACGACTGGAGGTTTGGGTGTGACGGTTGGTGGTTGGACAATTGGAGGAGAGACGACTGGAGGTTTGGGTGTGACGGTTGGTGGTTGGACAATTGGAGGAGAGACGACCGGAGGTTTGGGTGTGACGGTTGGGGGTTGAACATATGGAGGAGAGGCGATTGGAGGTTTGGGTGTGACTGGTGGCGGTTGAACAGTTGGAGGAGAGACGACTGGAGGTTTGGGTGTGATTGATGGTGGTTGGACAATTGGAGGGGAGACGATTGGAGGTTTGGGTGTGACGGTTGGGGGTTGAATATATGGAGGAGAGACGATTGGAGGTTTGGGTGTGACGGTTGGGGGTTGAACATATGGAGGAGAGACGATTGGAGGTTTGGGTGTGACGGTTGGGGGTTGAACATATGGAGGAGAGGCGATTGGAGGTTTGGGTGTGATTGTTGGTGGTTGAACATATGGTGGAGAGGCGATTGGAGGTTTGGGTGTGACTGGTGGTGGTTGAACAGTTGGAGGAGAAGCGATTGGAGGTTTGGGTATGACTGGTGGCGGTTGAACAGTTGGAGGAGAGACGACAGGAGGTTTGGGTGTGATTGATGGCGGTTGGATAGTTGGAGGAGATACCATTGGAGGTTTAGGTGTGACAGGTGGTGGTTGGATAGTTGGAGGAGAGACGATTGGAGGTTTAGGTGTGACTGGTGGTGGTTGAACATATGGAGGAGAAGCGATTGGAGGTTTGGGTGTGACTGGTGGCGGTTGAACAGTTGGAGGTGAGACGACAGGAGGTTTGGGTGTGATTGATGGCGGTTGGATAGTTGGAGGAGATACAATTGGAGGTTTAGGTGTGACAGGTGGTGGTTGGATAGTTGGAGGAGAGACGACTGGAGGTTTAGGTGTGACGGTTGGAGGACAGACGACTGGAGGTTTGGGTGTGACGGTTGGTGGTTGAACGTATGGAGGAGAGGCGACTGGAGGTTTAGGTGTGACGGTTGGTGGTTGAACGTATGGAGGAGAGGCGATTGGAGGTTTGGGTGTGACAGTTGGTGGTTGAACGTATGGAGGAGAGACAACTGGAGGTTTGGGTGTGACTGGTGGTGGTTCAACAGTTGGAGGAGAGACGACTGGAGGTTTGGGTATGACTGGTGGTGGTTGAGCAGTTGGAGGAGAGACGACTGGAGGTTTAGGTGTGACAGATGGCGGTTGAACAGTTGGTGGAGAGACGACTGGAGGTTTAGGTGGTTGAACATATGGGGGAGAGACAATTGGAGGATGTTTTGGTGGTGATGATGGTGATGGTGGTTTGACCATTGGAGGTTTAGGATTAAAAGGAGGCAATGGTGGTGGACAAATAGGTGGTTTCACACTAGGTGGTTTTGATGGATGTTGACCATGTGGAGGTTTAGGATTGTAGGGTGGCTTATGTGGGGGTTTATTTGGTGGCTTAGGATGGTAAGGAGGTTTGACATGTGGTGATTGTTTTGGTGGCTTAGGATGGTAAGGAGGTTTGACATGTGGTGATTGTTTTGGTGGCTTTGGGTGAAAAGGTGGCTCCAAATGTGGTGGTTGCTTTGGTGGTTTGGGGTGAGTTGGTGGCTTCACATGAGGTGGTTTGGGATGAGATGGTGGCTTCACATGAGGTGGTTTGGGATGAGATGGTGGTTTAACATGAGGTGGGTGAAAAGGTGGCTCCACATGTGGTGGTTGCTTTGGTGGTTTGGGGTGAGTTGGTGGCTTCACATGAGGTGGTTGGGGATGAAATGGAGGCTTTACTATTGGATGGTGTTTGGGTGGGAACTTAGGTGGGTATTCCGGAGGTGAACCGTAGGAGTTAGCAAGAGAAGTGAGCAAAGTACCAAAGTTCAAAAGTAGTATTAATAGCTTTGCTAAAACATGCTTTGCCATTATTTTCAAGAACTCACTACTCTCTGAGAATAGAAAGATAGCAAATGAACAATATTTATATAGAGGAGAGGGTAGAAATAGTAAATCCCATATAATATCTTCCTTTTGTTTCTTTGTGCCTGTTGTTGAGTCATTTGTTTTAGTGTCATTTTATGCTATACTGCAATACTAATTTCTTAAGGGATCGATGTAGCAAATCTCTTTTAAGATAAAGTAGCCAATTACTCCTACATATTTAGTCCCCACGTAAGACTTGCTAGTATAATGGGAGACTCTAGCTTTTCAAAATAGAAGAAAAAGAAAGAAAATTAAAACTTGATAAAGATAATACTACCATGAAATTGGGTACGTACAAAAAATTTCGTATTTGTAATAAATTAATAAAATATTAATGAAAATATGGGTCTATTAAAATTGTATATAATTTTTTAAATAATCTCTCTTATTTATCAACGAGAAAAATAAAATAAAAATTCATTGATTAGGAAGGCATTAATACATATTTTCACCTTTTTAAATAACAATTACACACATTTATAATGTCAGACACTGAACATCCCTTATGTTAATACCTATAAATAATATATATCATTACACTATAATGTAAATTATCATTAATTTTTTATTTTCTTATTTACTTTTTTTTTTAATAAAAATATTCTCTTATTTACTTCACAAAATACATGGTAAAATAAAAACCTATAAATTATACACTAATTAATTCTTGACGCATCTTGGGATTGATTCCCTTTATTAAATTCATGATGTATAGCTCCAAAATTATATCTAGTTTTGAGGGTAATATGCTTAATTAACTTTACTTTTTATTATTCAAAAATCAAAATGTAATTTTTCATAATTATCTTTTAGTGAAATATGACAACAATATTTTTCTGTTTGATTTATCAAAGTCAATTAAATTATAGTTTACTATCAATTGTGGTGGGTAAGGTGTGTAATACTGCAAATATCCCTTTGTTTTATTTTATTGATTTGAAAATTATTTAAATAAATTAATATTCATATTTATATTTTCCATTCTTTTTTGTCAGTTTTTTTTTTCTTCTTTTTTTTTTAATAAAGGAAAAGTAAATTCTTAACATCACTTAATTAAACTCTCTTATTTTGAGAGCAAGTGATACAAATTATAAATTATCACGTTTCATAAGATTCAATCCCACAATTTTTACCAATTGGGTGTTCTCATTACCAATTCTACTGCATGTTTGGGCTTCTCTTACCCCTTCAATCCTATCGACATTGATTTTCATTCTGAATTTGATTAAACTTGTATTATAAGGAAATGGACCCAGTTACAGCTAATTAAAAGTACTCCTAAAGACAGTGTGAGAGAGAGAGAGAGAGAGAGAGAGAGCAGAGTCAGAGGCCGTTTGCGAGTGATTGGGGGAGAGATTTTTGAAAAATTATAAAAAATAATACACTAAAACTGTAATAATAAAAATAAAGTTTTATAAATATTAAATAATATTTAATTAAATATCGTTTATCATTAAAATAATCAAAATAATCTTAGTTTAATTTAAAATATGATTTAATATAAATTAATAAGTGAGATCTTTTTTCTATTAATAAAAATATATAATTTAAATATAATTAAAAATATTATTTTTATAATTATAAGTTTGAAGGGTAATATTTTTATTATTTTTTTAAGATTTTTTAATAAATAATTATACACATGTCTTCTGATGGATGTGATTAATTCGAAGTTATATTCTTTGTGTGTTAACTAAAATTATATGTCATTAGCTCATTGCACAATTGGTACGATTATGCTCTAAAAAACTAAAATCATGTGAACTTAAAATAAGTGATATGTTCTCCGATTTAGTAGCTAGCTGTAAGGTTATATTGTTTGAATTTCAAATTGTAATAAATACGCGTGTAATATAATTATTAACAAAATTTTGTCTAAATGGGTAGAATACAAAGCTAGCTCTTTCTTTCTTTTTGATAATTGCAATACAAAGCTAGCTCTCAAATAATTGATTCGACTTGCCCTTCATTTTGTATTGCAATTGGAAATGTCGGCCGAGTTAAAAGCTTTCAAGCATTAATTTAATTAAAGGGATAAATCTTGGTTAATTAACTATTGGTATATTAAATTCTGATTACTTAATTATATTAATTATTTTTGTGAGTAACTTAATATATTGGGTTTAAAAAAGTGACATAATCAGAAAAATAATAAATTTTTATGTTTCTATTTTTTTAAAAAAATTATTTCAAAAACTTCTTTTGATTTTTTTTTTCGTCAAATATAATTAAAAAAGCATTTTTTTTAAATAACTACTAGACTTTAATGATTTGTTATTATGCCATCATTTTTTTTAAAATATTAAACTAAACTACTCGTAAAATTAATTAAATTAATTGATCTAAATGCTTCAAAAGCTAATAAACAAGGATGTTCACCCATCCTAATTAATTTAATGTGCGTCAAAAGACGATCGTTTCAATATACATTACGTCTGTAGTTTGTCTTCATGATATTAGTGAGAAATTTTAAAAGCATTTGAAAATTTTGTCGACAAAGAAGCGTAAAATTTAGTTTTAGAAGATTGTATTTTTGATAGCAGCTTTAATATTCACGTTTTCAAGTCATTTGGGTTGCCAATAATGCTCCTAACTATTTTAAATATTGATTTATTTCCTTTTATGTGCATGTTAGATCGATTTTTCTTAGTATCTATATCAAATGTTTCAAGACACGACTTGCATTCCTGCTATTTTGCTAACCATATTTTCATGAGAAAAAAGCTTTCGATGTTTTTGTGTCTTTAAGATATAATATGATATTTAGAAACTTAGACCTAATTCTGAATCCAAAGATCACCTTATAAATTAAAAGGTTATTTAAACTTATAAACAGTATTACTGTTTTATTCTTAACCAATGTGAGACTTAACATCCTCTTTCACATCGGTTAGAGTTTGGATTTACGGCACAGTTCAGATTTATAGTACGAAGATCGATTGGGTGAAGAAGCCAAGAACCTAGCTCTGATACCAACTTAAAAACTCAAGCTTAATTTTGAACCCAAAAACTAACTTGTGAGTTAGAGAGTTACTCAAACTTATAAACAATATTGTTGTTTTACTCTTAGCCAATGTAAGACTTAACAATGATTATAAAGAGTACAAGTATGATCGACTTTGTATATGAAATTGTCATCGATAAATTCGTTATTTTACTTTAGAGTTATGTTGATTTTAAATATAAGTTATATATCTTTATCTTTTTGAATTTATTTTTTACACAATATTACTTTATTGGTTTGTGATTTAAATTTTTGCACGATACTTTAGTTTTGAAAAACAAACTTCTTCGTACTCTTGATTTGGTTGCTAGGTAGGTAAAATTACACTAACACATACTAAAATTACAAATGCATATGTAAACACCATATGCGTACGTACGTCGTATTCAAGCTAGGAAAATTAAAAGGCTTCTAATGGACCACGGTGACTTCTTTGTTAAAACCATCAATGTTCAAGAGAATTCAATTACACTATTACAGGCAAACTAGTCTACAAGAGGCAGAAATGTGGACTTCTATTTTGTGTTTTTATCCAAATCAAATTTCCAATATTATCTTATATGGTTAAAAAGACAAAACAAAGGTAATATCCAAATTAGAGATCGTCTCAACAATAAGTGTGAGTTGTGTAATCTATTCAATTAACGATTCCTAGAATTTGAGTATTGAAATAGGGATCATGATTGTATATATCAACTTACGTGTTAGTTATGAATTTAATGTAAAGTTAAAAATATGAGATAATCAAATAATTATAGAATTATTTACAGAAAAAAATCAATTAATAAATTATAACATGTAGATTGAATTGATGTATATGTCAAGCAGTGAAAAAAATTTCAAAACTTCAATCAATGTACAGGTTTTAAAAGATAAGTATTCTTAGAACATAATTATATATCATAATTAAAATTAACACGATATTTTTTCATTAAATATAATTATGTAAATTTGATTGTATTATTAATAAAATTGTATCATATTTACAATTTGTCTCAAATTTTAGATATAACGCTTTCATTTTTGGTGTATGATTTCAACTGGAATAGCATGAGTTGGTCAATGCTTACAACAGTCCTTATTGTCAGATCGAACATTGCTGTAGGATATTGTAGAAGGGTTTCTCCACTGAAACAACTCATATGTTCATCATGCTGTCTGATATTTGAGAACCAATGTGTTTCTCCTTTTCTTTTCAAGTGTAATACACAGAAATACATTAAGTAAGCCATACATCAAATACGATTTTAGTTTGGTTATTAATTCTTGAGAATATAAATGGTAACAAACTTAAAACTTGTAATTATTAAAATAACAAATTTATGTATAATTGATATATTTTTATTATAAAATTAAATATTTTTATTCTAAAAAAAATAACATAATTAATCCTGTTTAAATTAAATACTAACTAGTTAGATTCGTTTTAATATGCTATTTTAAATAATTGCTATTATGATGAGATTTTAATAGAAGTGTTAATTTAGGTCACACTATATAACACTAAAACAAAGTCGACAATATAAATTATTTTTTATTAATTAAAATTAACAGTTACATTTTCCCTTTTTTTAAGAAAATGAATTTTCATATTATTATAAATAAATAATATAACTAAAAATTTAAATTTTTTATAATATTAAAAATAAGTGAATTTGTGACAAAAATTCTCAATATAAACAACTTGACAAACTTACGTACGAACTAGTCATTTTGTAGATGCTCAACTGGCCTCGGTGATTTTAGTATTAGGTAATAACTGGCCTTGGTTAATCAAATGGATCGATGCATTTAAGGTATTTAATATGATTTAAAATATAAAAAATATATATGAAGTGAAAATATTAATATATATATATATATAGGGTATTTATCAACCACCACCCCATTATTTAATGAATTATCACTTTGCCCAAAAATAAAAATTAATATCAATCATATACCCCAAAATTTGACTAATGATATCAAAGAAGTCCAAATCACATGACGAAACTAACAACTTTCATTTTTGTGAAGGGATAAAAGATAAAAGTAAAATACTAAATTTAACAATTTATTAATAATCAAATAAAATAAATAAACGGTTGATTACATATTTTTTTTGGTAAACAAAGGTTGATTAACATGCATCGTATGATATATTGGTTTATGTTTCATTTTTTTTCTACTAATATACTTTTAGTTATGTTATCTAATTTCTATTAATTTTTTTCATTCTTTTAATTTTTACTCAAAAAATTGATCAAAATTATTCAATTATTTACAAAAATATGGTTTTACTCTTTTGAGAAAATAAATTTACATTTATTAAACTTGTAGTACATAAAAAAAATTAATTACAAGACACATTTAATATTAAACTTCAAATTAATTAAATTACGTTCAATATTATTAGATAATATTTTTATTATTATAAGTTTTATAATGTTATTTAAAATAATTGTTGTAATGGCATAGGTTTTATTAGAGAGTTGTTAATTTAGATCACAACCAAAATAAAAATTGCCACATTAATGCACAACAATGATTTAGACAAATCTTTTTCAGAAATAATTTCTAATCGCTAATTTAAGTTCATCACGGTAATTAAATGTTTTTGTTTGATTTAAATTTATCTTTAATTTTAAGAATTATTTATTAAATTTAAATTTATAAATATAATAGCATTGGTTAAAATAATTTATTAAAATCATTTATTAAATCTATTTTTCACCAAAACATATATATATATATATATATATATATAATTTATTAATATCATTTATTAAATCTATTTTTTACCAAAACATATATATATATATATATATATATATATATATAATTTATTAATATAATTTATTAAATCTATTTTTTACCAATATATATATATATATATATATTTAATATATAAAGCTAGACGACTACCAAAATATAAAAATTTAAAGTGTCATATAATTTATATGACTGATATTATATTTTTAAGTTACAACATAAAAGATAAAATAAAAATTGTATGATAAGTTAGTATTTTTCATTTAAATATCAATAATAAATTAAAATAGATAAATTATAAATAAATAAAAATATTTAATTGAACTTTGGCAAAGTTACAATTTACTTTAAAATTGTATCATGAATAAGATTTGACACCCTAATAATAATAATTATTTTTGATGAAATTTTGAAGTAAAATGAAAATTTTAAAATTATACACATATTTATTTTTAAATAAAATAAATACATGAAAAAATTTAAAAGTAAAAATAAACGCTTTTAATAATAAATTTCTAGTTTTTATCTTTTACCATGCTCAACTAATTAAGAAAAAATAAAATAATATTAAGAAATAATTAAAAAGAAAAACCAATTTTATGAAATTTATATTACTTAAAATCTTAAATTGTTATTATCTTTCCTTAAATATAAAAACTAAGATTCTAAGTAACAAGTTACATTTATTTTTTATTTAATTAATAACATGTATAATATAACATTGAATCAAATACATAGTTTTCTAGTTTTAATATATTTTATATATATTTTTTTGCTATACATTTTAAAAAATATATAATAAATATTAACAAAATTTCGAATCTCCTATGGAACCGAGTCCTAAGAAAACCAGCTCATCCATCTAAATCACCAGTCGTCCTTTCTATACATATGACAATCCGAAAGGGACGCAGTATGAAATCGGCATATATGAATTCCCATGTACAGCAAGAGAAGAAGTAGGAGACAAAAATACCGACATATTATAATCCAAAAATCATCGACATTTTACAAATAAAATCCCATCTAATTAAAATTTACCAAATTTGCTATATATATCTATATATATATATATAAATATTTATTTACTTATTTATGATTATCTGAAAATCAAGGCCAGGTTGTCTGTGTATGATCTTCAGTAGTGATCATCCGTTATATTTGAAAGTGCACCCTTGCAAACCTGACAAAATATATCATTTTTAGTTTTATGCGAATAAAAAGACAATACGAAACAATAAATCAATAAAGTAACATGCTAGCTAGCTAGTATAATGCTATATATAGATCAATGAAAACACAAGAAGAAGAAGAAGAAGAAGAAGAAGAAGAAAAAGTTGGGAAACAGACATTTCTGACTTATGTGAAGAAATTGTACGTAAATTTGTCAATTATTGTAGGGTCATTGTATAGGTTGTTTATGTAAGTAACTTCAAAATTTTGGGTAAGAACTAGAAATAGCCACGTACGTCCATTCCATCTAATAATATATATAAACAAAATGATGTTAATAATGATTATTATTGCATTTTTTTAATCTATTCAACAAGTATATATGTAATTAATAAGATTAATAATGATTTTCTTCTTGAGCAACTTGAAAATTTATCTGTGAAAAATCATTCAATGGTCCCGCCAAACTGGGAAAACAATTTATGACAGAATTCAGCATTGTTCTTATACATACACTATTATTGCCTTGCCTTCTTATAGGGGCAGCTCGTGATTTAAGTGAATGAGAGGACCACGTTAGGTCTAAACTAAATAAGGTTCTCAAAATTTTGTAAATATTTATTATATATTTTTTAAAATAATATATTATTACGGAAAAATTATAATATATATTAATTTTTTTAAAAAAAATTATGTATTTTATTCAATATTATTAACTAATTAAAAAAATAAATGTTACAAGCTACTTGACTATTAGTTTTCTTCTGTAAAGAAAAATAAAAACTATATGTAAAACAAGATTTTAAGTAATAAATTTTAGGAAAAATCATAAAACTGACACCCTAGCTACAATTTATAATATCAAAAATAACACTTTTATCACCAATTTATACATATCTTAATTTAAAATAAAGATGTTATTTTTATTGTTTTGAATTTTAAAGGTGTTATTTTAGGTAATTTTTCTAATTTTTATGCAATTTTTTTTCTCTTTAGTTATTTTTTAATATTATCTTATTTTTTTCTTAATTAATTGAGATGGTATAAGATAAAATATCAGATTTATTATTAAAAACTTATAGGTTCATTTTTAATTTTTTTCTTATGCATAAATATTTGTTTTTTTAGAAATAAATATGCATATAATTTTAAACTTTTCATTTTAATTCAAAGTTTTACTAAAAAAAATTATTAGAAAAAATTATCATAAAAATCTCTTACATTATTAAGTCATTTGTACTGATTAGTCATTTGAATTATATCATTTATACTGTTTAATCTCTTATATTATATAGTTCTTTACTTTCGTAAAAAGAGCAAATTAAGAATAAATTATATTATTTTAATAATTTTTATTAAAATATTATTATTTTATGTCAAGTGATTAAATACGATTAAAATACGAGTATTTAATAATAATATATTCATAATTAATATGAAAAATCATAAAATATTCTTTTTAATACTTTTTAATTAGCACACTCTTTATTTTAATGTTTTATTAATTTTTAATTTTTATTAAAGATTTACAAAAATTGTTTAAATAACTTTTTGTTTGAATTTTATTATTTTTTATTTTTTAAAAAATTATTTTATATTATTTTACTTTTATCCATGTTAAAGACTCGTATTTTAACTATTTGATATAAAATAATAATATTTTAAATAAAAAATTAGTAAAATAATAAAAAAAAATTTAATTGATTCTTTTTACAAAATTAATGAACTAAATACCACCATTTTAAATTTAAGAGACTAAATGACATAAATGATATATAAATGACCTAATCTAAGAAACTTACTTAGCATCTCAACCTAATTATTAATAAGTTATCAAATCTTATTTATGATACAATTTAAAAGCAATTTGTAAATTTGTTTTACATAATTTGTTATCATCATATTATTTTATAGTTAACAAAGTTCAATTAAATATTTTTACTTATCCATTTTTTTTCTTTTACTAATTTTATTGAAACTTTTAATTTATCCTTGATATTTAAGTAAACTACTAACTTTTTATACAAATTTTATTTTCTCTTTTATATTTTAACTTAAAAATATAATATCAATCTTCATATAATCCTATAAATTTTTATATTTTTATATTTATTTACTTTTATACTTTAAGTGTATAAATTTCTCAATATTTTTTTTCATGCTTAACTAAAAATATATACTTGTTATTTATATTATAATATCTAAAATTGTTAAAAATAAAAGAAAACATATATATATATATATATATATATTATTTTAATATAAAATATATATAAGGCATTAATTTTATCCTTAGCCTCACGCATTCGAACTCCTTGGGCCGCCCCTGCCTTTTTACTTCATATTGTTCTTAAATTTTTTTCTCAAAATACAATTTGATTTCTAGCATTTTAAATTATAATATTTAATCATTAATTTTTTAAAAATTTATAGACATATCCTTAAATTTTTAAAATACATAATCCAATCATTAATCTATTAAAATTTCATAGATATTAAACTTTTTAATTTCAAATTTATATTTTAATAATTAAATTGGTACCGATACATGAAATTTTAAAATATTAGAGACTAAATATGATATAATTAAAAATTTAAAGATTGATAGTAATATTTTAAAATTTTAATAACTAAATAACGTGATTTGAGAAGTTAAGGAATGAAGTGTAATTTAGATAAAATGTTAGGAACTATCACATATCTAATAATAATTAGGACTTAATTAGAAAGAAAATTATTGTGGTTAGATCAAGGTTAGTAGTGCCTGCTCTGTTCTCTATATTATGCTGAATGTTGATGATTAACTACTAAACTAACTATAGCCCAATCATTAGACATGTAGCATAAAAAAATGAAAATGTTGTTCATGAACAAGACATTTTGTCAAAAAATGAAACTAGTCTAAAATGAACCACAAAAGAAAAAAAAAGGACAGTTTTGGCTACAGTTTTCAGAAATGAGATAGTTCAAATCTGACCACTAATTGGCTATCGACTAGAATGAACAAATTTTCGTACCCTGCATATGCATACAAGATTTATGTCTGCTACAAATTAAATATGCGAATATATATCTTGATAAGACATTGGAGCTAGCTGTTTGATCGATTGTTTTTTTCATTAAATTTTTGTCGATAGGATGTCAAACGGGTTTGGTTTTAACCATTTCTACAGTCACTCAGTAATTACCATTTGAATCCTAGCCCATTTAATAATTGAAGCTTAGATATATTTACATATATGTATTTTCAAATTGTTCTAGTACAATAATTAGAGACAAGTTGTCTTATTAATTATTTAATTACATGAAACATCTTAGTTTTATTTTTAGCATCATTAAAATATATATATATTTATTTTTATTATAATATAAATAAATATTTTTTTTTACACTGTACGAAAATAGATATATATATTTTTTATTGATATCGATTAAAAGCATAATCATGTTAAATAATTAAATTATTTATGCATCCGAGGATAAATTAATTAGCAAAACAGCAAAAGATTTATTTGGGTACTTAGAATGTATGAAGTTTGTATCATAGTTATAAGTGTTACATTATTTAAAAAGAAAAATTCATAAAAATCAACCCATAATCAATTAAAAATCTAAGTTTCCAAATAGTGTGAGAACCGATGCAGTCTATGAATGCATCTAAATAAAAAAAAATCTAGATACATTTTGATGAGTAGAAAGAAGGTGTTTATCAACCAGTTTTTTCAAATTCAATAACGTTGAGATTATTATAAAAAAATTTAATTTAAGAAGCAAAATATAAAGTAAAATAAGAAATAAAATATGAAATAAAATAATAAGTTTAATTCAATGAGTAATTCAAGGAAATATTAATTTAAAGAGTAATTTAAGGAGTAAATTTTCCTATAAATAGATGTGTAATTGTAATGAATTAATCAACAAGTGTTTATTTCAATTGAGAAAAAAGTTTTTGTGAGAGAAAATTAAGAGTAATTTTCTTGGGTGTAATTGAGTTGTGGGTTGTGAGTTGTGAGTGTTGTAAACACCTTGTGTAATTTCTCCCCTTTCAGTAAAAAGATTTGCAGCAGGTCCAGAGACGTAAGCAAGATTGGCCGAACTCCGTTATCAAATATGTATGTTATTTTTCTATTCTTGCTTTCTCATAAATCTGGCTTATCAAAAATTTGCGTAATTTCCCAACAACTGATATCAGAGCTTTTGGTGGTGATTTCTGTCAATTTCCTACAAGGTTACTATTCATGTGAATAGTGAATTATGTGAATAGTGAAATTTTATTGACGATATTTATTTGTTGACGGAGGTGTTTTAATTCACGATAGTTTGCAGAAATAGTTAGAAACGATCCGAAGGAAGTCAGATTTGAGTGGGAGCAATGACGACAGATGAAGGAAGGGTGAAACTCAAGAAATTCGATGGCATAGATTTTGGGTTTTGGAAAATGCAGATAGAGGATTATCTGTATCAAAGAAATCTATATCAACATCTCTTAGGGAAGAAGCCAGAGGCTATGAAGGAAGAAGATTGAAATCTTCTAAACAGACAAGCCCTCGGAGTTATTCGATTGACGCTATCCTGCAATATTGCTTTCAACATAGTAAAGGAAAAGACCACAATGAGTCTTATGGCAGCTCTCTCCAATATGTATGAGAAGCCATCGGCCTCAAACAAAGTGCACTTGATGAGGCGTTTATTCATTTTACGGATGACAAAAGGCGCATCGGTAGCTCAACATCTCAATGAACTCAACACAGTCATAACCTAGTTGAGTTTAGTTGAAATTGAATTCGATGAAGAAGTACGAGCATTTATACTTTTTTCTTCTCTACCAGAAAGCTGGAATGCTACTGTCACGGGTGTGAGTAGCTCGTCAGGAAGCAATAAGTTGAAATTTGACGATGTTCGTGATTTGGTTCTCAATGAAGAGATCTGACGTAGAGATTCGGGTGAATCATCAACCTTTTCAGTTTTGCATATAGAGTCAAGAGGAAGAGATTCAACCAGAGGGAATGGACGTGGCAGAATAGACTACCAAGGTAGATCTAAGGACAAGAGGTCCAAATCTAGGAATCCTAATAATTATCATAGCTCGAAGACTATCGAGTGTTAGAATTGTGGGAAAACCGGGCACTATAAAAATTAGTGCAAGAGTGCATCGAAGGACAAACAAGTGAAGGCAGAGTTAAATGTTACTTCCACCTCAGGAGGAGATGGAGGAGATGATGCATTGATATGCTCTTTAGAGAGCAATGAAGAATCTTGGGTGTTAGACTCTAGAGCATCATTCCATGTTACTTCACAAAAAGAATTCTTCGAGAAATATGTCCCCGGAAACCTTGGAAAGGTATATCTTGGTGATGATCAACCGTGTGCTATTATTGGCAAAGGTGTAGTGAAGATTAAGTTGAACGAGTCTGTTTGGGAACTGAAGGATGTCAGGCATATTCCCGACCTAAGAAAGAACTTAATCTCAGTAGGGTAATTGGCTAGTGAAGGATACACTGTGATTTTCCATGGTGATGATTGGAAGATTTCAAAAGGTCTAATGACGGTTGCTCGAGGCAAGAAGAGTGACACTCTTTACATGACAGTAGGAGCACATTGTTCGATCGTAGTTGCAGCAAGCAATGAAACACCAAATCTGTGGCACCAGAGACTAGGCCATATGAGTGAGAAAGGGATGAAGATTATGCACTCAAAGGGAAAACTTTCAGGTCTAGAGTCAGCGGAGATAGACATGTGTGAAGATTACATACTTGGAAAGCAAAAGAGAGTCAGCTTTCAAACAAGTGGCAGAACCCCAAAGAAGGAAAAGTTAGAGCTTATCCACTCTAATATTTGGGGACCAACGACTGTCTCATCCATTGGTGGGAAGCACTACTTCGTGACTTTAATTAATGATCACTCTCAGAAGGTATGTGTTTACTTTCTGAAGCATAAATCTGAAGTATTTGAGGCTTTCAGAAGATGGAAAGCTATGGTGGAAAATGAGACAGGTTTGAAGATCTAAAAGCTCAAAATTGATAATGGTGGTGAATATGAAGACACCAGATTTAAAAATTTCTACTATGAGCACGGGATCAGAATGGAAAGAACTGTGCCAGGCACGCCTCAACACAATGGTGTAGTTGAGCGTATGAAACGAACATTGACAGAAAGAGCCAGAAGAATTTCAGATAAGTCTACCGAAGCGAATAACACGACAACTTACTTGATCAATCGAGGCCCATCTATTCCATTGGAGCACAGAATACCAGAAGAGGTATGGAGCAGAAAAGAGGTAAAACTATCACATCTAAAAGTTTTCGGCTGTGTAGCATTTGTGCATATTAGTAATCAAGGCAGGAATAAGCTTGATCCAAAATCTAAGAAATGCACCTTCATCGACTATGGTAAGGATGAGTTTGGCTATCGCATTTGGGATGACGAAAACAAGAAAGTGATCCGTAGTAGAGATGCGATTTTCAATGAAAGGGTGATGTATAAGGACATGCATGAAATAGACACCAACGACTCAAAGCATAATGAGTCAGTATTTGTAGATGTAGATGATGTCCCAGATAGTTCCGTGAAGGAACCAATTGTAACAAGTCCTCAACTAGAGGAACTCGTTAGACAGAGCAATGCACAACAGTCCAACACACCACAACTCTTACTACAGCTTCTGTATTGAGAAGGTCTTCTCGACCTCATGTTCCTAAGAGGAGATACATGAACTATATGTTGCTGACTGATAAAGGAGAGCCTAAATGCTATGATAAAGCTTGTCAGACTCCAGATGCCAATAAGTGGGAGCTTTCTATGAAATTAAAGTTGTGCTCAACTTCAGTTGGTCTGCTAGAGTAACAAGACTAGAAAAACTACTGCATTGATCGAGGTATGAAGACAAATTGAAATCAGTCTTCAAGTGGGAGATTGTTGGAGATTGCTATAAAGATCATTAATTTAAGGAGCAAAACATGGAGCAAAACAAGAAGTAAAACATGGAGTAAAACAATGAGCTTAATTCAAGGAGCAATTCAAGGAACTATTAATTTAAGGAGTAATTCAAGAAGTGAATTTTCCTATAAATAGATGTGTAATTATAATGAATTAATCAACCAAGTGTTCATTCCAATTGAGAGAAAAACTTTTGTGAGAAAAAATTGAGAGTAATTTTCTTGGGTGTAATTGGATTGTGGGTTGTGAGTTGTAAGTGTTGTAAACACCTTGTGTAATTTCTCCCCTTTTAGTAAAAAAATCTATAACATGTCCAAAGACGTTAGCAAGATTGACCGAACTCCATTATCAAATGTGTGAGTTATTTTTTTATTCTTGTTTTTTCATAAATCTAACTTATTGAGAATTTGCGTAATTTTCTAACAAATAAATTATCACTTTGATTCAAAAATTTAAAATACTATCAATAACATACCGAAAGTTTTACTAATATTTCTCAAAGAAATTTAAATCACGTAATTTAGCTAATTTTTATTTTTATTTTTGACATCAGAGATATCATATAATAAAATAAGATACTAAATTTAATAACTTAATAATAAATAACATAAATAAGTAAATTATTTACATGGCGCGAGAAAGAAATGAACTTAGAAGGGAGACTAGAAGTGAAAATTAATAAGTGGAAAGGGAAGGAAAATGATAAAATAAGATTTTATTTTCTTTTTCCATTTACTGTATTCTTTTAGTTTTATTTTTGGAAAAATTTATATTACAAATTTTGTACATTACATGCTTAGACTACAATATATATTGGTTATTTATTTAAATTAAACAGTTTTTTTAAATGATATCTATAGACAAAGATTGTTTTAAACAAATCTAAGGGTTCTTATGAGTTAGATGCATCTTTCAACACATGTAAGATATCAAGGGTGATAATTTGATTGATTATATTGAATTAAATTTAAATCAGTTTAAATAGCTCAAAACAAATCGAGTTAGAATCGAGCCAACACCTTAACCCGAAATCAAATTACAAATGTTATGATTTTATAATATATATTTAAAATGTTGTATATATTATTATAGCTTGAAATTGATGAAGTTTAAAATATGGTATAAATTGTTTTAAATATTAATGTTTGAATGATTATATAATAAAATGTTATTAATATGTGTTTTTTTAATAATTGTTTAGATGTTGGAACATTATTTTCTTTATTTTTGTTGTTTGATATAGGGCGAGTAATGGATCGAAACTACCTGTTTTTGATCAATCTAAATTTCATTCGATTTAAACGGATTATGAGATTTTCAATGTGAAGCGGATCCGATGATATAATCAATCTTAACCAATCTAAATCTAAACAGATCGTATTTTTTCAAATCAGATAATGTCAAATTGATATTAAAATTTATTTATGAATTATTATCATATATAAAACACGACATACATAAATTTAAATTAATATTTTTATAACAAATATTATTATTAATAGTCACAACTAAAAAACAAAAGAATAAGAAGTATGTTTATAATTTTATCAAATTTTTATAAACATTTATATTTATTTTTTAAGTTAAAATAATAATGTAAAATAACTATAATATGCATAATATTTAAATATAACATATTATAAAATAAAATATGTATTTATTTATAATTTAATAATAATTCGGTTCGAATCGGATACAACAGATTATAAAATCTGTAAATCTAAATCCGAATAGATTGTATAATTTTCGATTCGAATCGATCTGATTATGAAATTTATCGATTCAAATCCTATAGATTGGATTAGATTTCTCAATTTAAATGGATTATTCAAATTATTTACATTGATCGAATTATTTACTCACTTCTAATTTGATGTAATAGTATTTGTACTAAGAATCTTTAATATCTTAGAAATATTTTTGATCTATAAATAAAAAATTTCAATTAATTAAAAAATATAATTAATAATTTGAATTAATTTGTACTAATTTATATCAACTTGTTTCTGTTTAAAGAGTATTTTTATCTACTCGAATTAAATTCGAATTTTACTAAGATTAAATCAATTTAAACTTGAATACTTCGGATCAATTAAAACGTGAATCCTACGGATCAATTAAGACTTTTAGTAGGAATTGACAGCCGTGAGCTATACTTAACAATAATATGCGACACATTACATAAAAGACTTACTTGGATCAGTAGTGACAAGCATGGCGGTCCCACCAAAGTCACAAGTAGCACCAGCAGACTTAGTATTCTGCCAGTAACTGTTGAAGGCAAACGAAGAGTGGTGAAGCAACGTGTTTGGTTCGTAACAAGAACCATTCGACTGAATTGACTTGCAATCAGCCCCTGACCCACATGCATAATCCAAAGCTTCCTGCATTATGGGTTCAGGCACTGATGGCTTAGCGACGCACCACTGGCCATGCTCTGGCTTTTTCTGCGGTGGGGCCGATCCAGTCGGTGGGGGAAGCACAACTGGTGGTAAATATATTGGTGGGCTAACTGGAACACTCTCTGGTGGGCTGTGTGAAGGTGTTCTCTCTGGTGGGCTATTTGGAGGTGTTCGTATTGGTGGGCTTGGTCCAGAATTATATGGGCTTGGAATGTTACTACCACTAGGTGGGCTTGGAGGTGGGTTTTGAAATGGAATGTTAGGCCCAGATGGTGATAGTGGAGGCGAAGGTGGAGGAGGTGGCTGTGCTTTACTTGTTTGTGGGGTAGATGGTGGATTTAAACAATAAGGAGGAGAGTTTTTAGGTGATAGTGAACTAAAAGGAGGAAGAGATAAGGGAGATCCAACTTCTAATGGTTCTATTTCGGAGGAATATTCTAATGAATTTATTGCTTCAAAATTTTTAAATTGTTTTGGGTATTGAAATTCCAGCTTTATTGTTCTTGCATCTGCATCAACATATATAATTAGTGAGAGCTCAAAGCAATTACAGCAAATTAATTAGTGTTAATATATATATATATATATATATATATAAAAGAGTAAATTAATTACCACATTGGATGAAGAGTTTGGTTGCTGAAATAAAGGTGCAAATGATTAAAGTGTTTAATTTAAACCTGCAGTAACGTAGTCTTGACTCCATGAAATCAGCTCTGCTTAAAAGAAATTCTGAATATGCTATGAAATGTGTGTACATTATATATAGCTAGCTCTAGGCAGCTAAAAATAAGTAACATGCAGAAAAAGAAGATTTAGTAGTATATATCATTTGTAAAGTAATTCCAACGTAGACTGAAAGTAAAGAGGATTCTATTTAATAGTGAAACATTACAACATATTTTTTAAGGTAGCTAGCTGAAGAACATACCTGAGAGATGGAGATTTTTGAGACGTGGCAACTGAATTATATTTCTTTATCCTTGTGATTTGTTTGAGGAATATATGCTTGCTTGGCAGAGGAGAAATATTTGCTATTAACCTTTTTTGTTTTGCTTGATTTCTACTCAAGAGACAAATCTTTGTATTCGGCCTCAATTTCTAATTTTTATTTATATCCTTTTTACATTTAGAGATGCTAAATTTATTCAAGAATGTCGATCAAATAACAAAAGCAGCTATAACTTATTTTTGCCATAGTAAAAAAAGCATCTAACTTTTCAAAACTCAATGTATAAATAAAGAATAATGATACGTATATTAAGTTATCGTATACATAAATAATGTGTTAATTATTGATTAAATGTAAAGTTTATTAGGTGTGATGTTAAAATAATATATAAAAAACATTTTCTTTAAACAAATTTCAATATACTTTTATGATTGTTTTGTTGCACTGCATGCACAAATAAATTGACCTCCCTTTTTTTTTCGTTTTTGTTCATTGTAAATATTGATCAGATATTAGCCCTTTTTAGTGTAAGCTTTTGTCTAATTGATTTGCAACATTTTAAATTTGAAATAGAGAAAAACATATATCATGAGCTAAACGGATGTACCCATGATCAAAAAGTTCAAACTTTGATAACCACGCATATGAAGGTATTACATAGAAAAAAAGAATGAGAAGAAATTATATACATTAGTTAGGGTGGAGGATATACAAGCTTTAATTCCAAACTATTTCTTTACGTTGTTCTTGTTCTTCAAGAAGGGCTAATTTTACTATTCACAACCTAGTTAAGTTTGGTCCTACTTATGCATATTTTACGAGATGGAAACTGAGCCGTCTTGGCTTCATCCAATTATGGTTAGAGATGTTGCAATTTATTTATAATCAAACAAGTAAATTCATTACAATTCTATGTAACTACTTTAATTAATGATTTCAAAATTTTGCATACTATTTACTTGAGATTAAAGTTATCTAAAATTATCTATTCAATCCTAATAACATATTTTTACTTGCTCTTCAAAACACTTATAGATATATCTAAAATGTATTTTATTCTAAAATACTTTTACATTATTTTAAAAAAATTAACCAATTTCTATCACTCCTCTTTGATGTTAATTTTGATTATTTTAATCATCTCCTGTAATAACTCAAACTTTGCTCGAGGTAGTACCATTATGAAAATATCAACTTTTTAATTCTCTATCTTGTAATATTTGAACTAATTTTTTTGAGCTTATGTTTCTACGATGAAGTGATACCGATGTGCTTTGTTATGCTATAGAACATTGGATTCTTTGTCATTAATATAGTTGACTTGTTATCACAATCTATTTATGTAGCTTTTTCTTATGACTTTCCCAAGTCTTCAAGAATTTTCTTTGACCATTTTGCTTAACTTGTAGTGATAGCTTATGCAATGTACTTTGTTACAGATGATTGCGCTGATGTTACTTGTTTCTTTGATACCCAAGAAAATATCATTGAGCCCAAAGTGAATGTATATTTAAGTATACTTCTTATGTCATCGATAGATTATTTCCGATCATTGTCAATGTATCCAACTAATCTTGAACTTGGTGATGAGACCCTATTTTGTTGTTCTTCGCTTCTTTAGATGCCAGGGTATTCGCCTTGTTTTTCCATAGTGAACTTGTGTAGGACATTGCATGAATCTTGATAGTAAGTAGACGACATACATTATCTCTAGACTTATTGCTATTGGATATAGAAGACTTCTAATAAGACCTCAAAATTGCGAGCTATTTTCTTTTGACAAGCCATTTTATTTTTTTAAGACTATGCTATTGTCGAGCGGAATTACAACAATCTTATATCCACTCACTTTAAACTTTTTGATGAGATTCTATGTATATTTCTTCTGTAAGATGAAAACTTCATCGTCACTTTGTTTGACTTCAATTTCAAGGAAGTAGTGCATCAACCGCAAATCAATAATCTCAAATGTATTCATCATTTCTTCCTTGAACTCTCTATTCATCATTTCATCATCAATTGTGTAGATAAGATCATCAACAACAACAACAGAGAAACAATGAGAATATTTGTACCTTGGTTCTTAATATACGACATTGGTTCACTTTTGCTCTTCCTAAAGCCTTGTTGCATAAAATGACTATCAATTCTACTATACTAGGTTCTTAGAGCTCACTTTAGTCCATATATTTATTTCTTTAGCTCGAGTATTTTGTCTTATTATCCTGGCACCACGAACCCTTGAGGTTTCTCCACATATATCTTTTCATCAAGGAAGCCATTGATAAATTCAAACTTTACATCTAGTTGATATATCTTTCACTTCTTTTGAGTGGCAAGTGTTGTTAATGCTCTAATAATATTCAAGCATTCAATTGGAGCAAATATTTTATTGGAATCGAATTCAAATATTTTTGAGTATCCTTTAGCTACTATCTAATCCTTATGTTTTTGAATTAATCCCTTAGAGTTAAGCTTGATCTTGCATATCTACTTAACTCAAATGACCTTTTTTTCCTCTTGATAGATCGAATAACCTCATGTTTCATTTTTCTCAATCATCTTTATTTCTTATCTCGTAGCTTTTACCAATACTTCTTTCTTTGAAGCTTCTTCAAAGTTTTATGGCTATATGAGAATCATGTACATATCTTAAATCTATAATAAAGGTCTCATCCTTTTTAGAGAAAACTTTGGAGATGATTCTTCTTGATTATCAAGTGATAACTCTATGAAAGTAGAGTTATTAGCGAACTTTTTATTTAATATTTACTTCTTTTATTTAATAAATAGTTTTTTAGGGCCAAAAATATTATAATATAATTTTTTTTAGTGAAAATGGGTGAAAATATAATTTTTGAAGTTTTTTAGAATTTTTTTAGATTTTTTATGCATTTTTAACGCATGACCAATTAGGGTATACCATGTGGCCTACCACGCAAAAAAGGGAGCTGACTGAGCAAGCCACGCAACCGGGGACATCGAATCATGTTACGTCGTATGTAAGGAGGACAAAACACGCACCACGTGTCAACATGGTGTTCAATCCGAGTTCGGAGTGCGGTCAAACTTTTCTACCACGTGTTGCCACCCAATCACATACCTCGTTCCACCTGTTCTCCATGCCATCCATTTCCATGAACCACGTTACACTGTGTGGTGTTGACTCAATGAGCATTGAATTTGACCAGTATCCCCTGCCATGAGTCGCTTTATGATTCGCCCAGTGGATTCTGCGTGGCACATGTCGCGTTGTGATTAGCTGATGTTATCAGTTTTGCTTATTTTGATCGATGTCCTTGATCTGAAGCTGCTTTGACGGTCTAGATCGCACCTGTGCTATATTTAAGCCCCTAATCACCCCATAAACCATAAGGGGCAGTCATTCACATAATTTTGGTCAATTTTTGGAGCTAAAAAGAGAGAAAAATACAGAAAAAATTAAGAGGAGATACAATTTTGATGGATATTCAAATTATTTCACTCAAATTATAATTATAATTTAATTATATTATTTAATCTAATTTTTATGCTATTAATTATTTGGCCAATAATTTTTCTATAGAGACAATTAAATAGATTTGAGAAAATTATTTAATTATTTTTCTTGATTAAACAATATGCATAGTTTCTAGGAAGAGATGTATGATTCTTATATGTGTGATCCATAATTAATGAACTTAATGAGTAGTATGTAATTTAATTAGCATAAAAGTGTGATTAAATTAATTACTATATGATGAGTGCTCAAAAAGCACTAAAATTACCATGAATTTATTCACATTAATTGATTAAAAATATATATATTTATATGTTTTATCATATATTTATATAAATTTTTCTTTTTCGGAATCACAGGTATTTTTATTGTTTTTCAGGTATTTTCGCTTAAAAATGTAACTTAAAGACTCAAAGAGGAATACTGGGAGCAATACATCACAAATATATTAATAAATAAATGAGAAAAGGTCAACAAATATGAAAAAATTGGACAAAATGGGTCAAAAAGGAGGAAAACGTGCATGGAGCCTCCCAGCCCGCACGCACCAGTACCCAACCGCACGCGCGTCGCACGCAGCACGCCCAGTTCCGCGCGCACCATGCTCCAATCTCGCGCGCACCTTGCTCCAGTTCCACGCGCCCCAGCTCCAGTCCGTGCATGCCGCTACCCATCTGCACCCATTCCGCGTGCAGCCGCCCCTCACGTCATGCTGACGTCATCAATGACGTCATAAATCACCACTCCACGTTTTCATCATTTTTTAACATTTTTTCACCCACTTTTTCTCTCCATCCTCACCTATAAATACCCCTCTTCTCTTTACTTCATACCACACCTCAAAACACATTTCTCTCCATTTCTTAGTTTTTAGTTTTTTTAGTTTTTCTTAGTTTTTAGTTAATTTCTCTTAGTTTTTAGTTAATTTCTCTTAGTTTTAGAGTTCTTCTCTTTTTGAGAAGAACTAGTTATGTTTTTGTAATTTATTAGCTTTTTTATTCAATAAATGGGAGTGCAAATTCCGCTTGGAGGTTTTCCAGCAACGAGCCTATCGCATCGAAGTTCTGTAAGGATTTTATTTTCTTACAGTTATTTTTTATGCTTTATTCTTACATGTTATATTTAATTTGTCTGTGATTAAATTTAACTCTGCTGGCTGTTTATAAACATGATGTAATAATAATGTTGTTATGCTTGTGAAATATTAAATAGGTAAAAATCTCTAAAATGAATTGATTTTATTTTTATTCAAGATTTTATATTAAGAATGTTAGAGAGAAATATATTATTTTTCATTACAAACTTAAATCTGAAAATTAGATTTTAAGGTTTAGTTATCCTATTCGATTTAGAGTAGTGCTCTTTTATTTGTTGGTACAATCGCCCGGTAGTTAGAGTGAAGCTCTATTTCAAAAGTTTTTATAAGAATTATTATCTGAAAATGTATTGACAACATGTTTTCAGTAGTGGTTTTAAAACTTGAAAGTTAGTACTCAGATAATTAAATTCTTAGGTTTAATTTGCACACCTTGAATAAAGTTTAAACTGTCTAACCCCACCAAAGGTGGCATTTAAATGGTTCATTTTCAATCTCTTAGAAAAAGGAATTAATTTAATTAACCAAATTAGTTATCAATCCCACCCATAGGTGTTAATTGATTTGTTTAGTTAATAAAGAATATCTAACCCCACCAAAGGTGGTATTCATATAAAAAAGAGAGAATCAATAAATATCAATTCATATCTTTAATAACCTAAATAATATGAGCAAGCATAATTAACTTAGTTATTATATCCATAAATACTCCACTATTTTAAATGATAAAATTTGCATAAATATTTATTGAATCTTTGTTTATTTTTATGTTAATAGATTAAAAACACAAAAACCCAAAATATCGTGACAGGATGTTTAGGATTTAATTTCGTTTTTAAAAGTTTGAATAATAAATTAAAAGCCACATACATTCTTTCCTTAGATCAACCTTGGGAGTATACTTATCATTTTCTACGAAATGATTCGTACACTTGCGAGAGTTTTATAAATATAAGACCAAAGTATTGGCAAGAATCGGTGATGCTGGTTTTCGCTCATCATTATGTTTCAAATGTTGCAAATTGTTGGACAATTCAGCGGATTACCAACAAACGATCCTCATCTTCATTTCAAAAATTTTATTGAAGTTGTAGATTCATTTAAGTTCAATGGTGTGACCGATGAGGCATTTAGGCTTAGATTGTTCCCTTACTCTTTACAAGATTGTGCTCGAGCTTCGCTTAACTCTTTGCCACCTGATTCTATTACAACTTGGAATGGATTGGTAAAGAAATTCATAATGAAATACTTCCCACTAACAAAGAATTTCAAGCTTAGTAAGGATATTACTTCCTACTAATAATACGAAGGAGAATCTTTACATGAAGCATGGGAAAGATTTAAGGAATTGCTAAGAAAATGTCCTCATCATGGTATTCCTTCTTGGATTCAAATGGAGACTTTTTATAATGGTTTTAATGCTCAAATAAGAACTATTGTTGATTCATCTGCTAATGGAACTTTGCTAGCCAAATCTTACAATCAAGCTTATGATTTATTTGAGAAAATGACTAGAAATAACTATCAATGGCCCATGAGCAGGATGAAAGCAATAAGAAAAGTAGTTGGAGTGCATGAGGTAAATGATGTCACAACACTTATAGCTCAAGTGTCATCATTGGTTAATCTTTTGAAGGCTCAAAACTCGCCAACGAGTATAAACCAGGTCCAAAATTCAAGAGTATCGTGTGTGTTTTGTGGAGGAGCTCAGTTGTTTGATAATTGTCCAAATAATCCTGAATCTGTATGCTATGTGGGTAATGTGAACTGAAACAATAATCCATATTCAAACACATATAACCCAGGATAGAGACAACAATCAAATTTCTCTTGGAGTAATAACAACAGTTAAGGTTGTAATCAATTTAACCATCAATCATTTCCACCACTTGGTTTTCAAAAACCACAACAATCATGAGCTCAATAGAAGAAGCTACTTACTGAGGACAATACAAATTCTTTAACGGGGATGATGAAAGACTTCATCCAATCATTAAATACAAAAGTATCCACTCAACTGCACAATCCAAGTGAAGAATTGGATAAAAGATCCAAAGAGATGGAAGAAAAAATGTGGATAAAGGTTAATAATAGATTCACAAGACAAGAAAAGGCAAAGCCTTGGGGTGATATTGAAAGTGTTTGTAATCAATTATCTACGTCGCCTTTCTCGGATCTCATTGAGTTAATGGTACCTCCCCTTAAATTTAGTGCCCTCGAATGTCCCACATATAAAGGAACCAAAGATCCAGTTGCACACGTTCTTCAATTCAAAATGGCCATGGTTGTAGTCAGTCTATCCGAAGATAAGCAGGAATTGATATACTGCAAACTATTTGTAGCTACTTTTCAAGATTTAGCCCAACAATGGTTTATGGAGTTGCCTTCTAAGAGTATCATTAGTTTTGATGCTCTGGTCAAAATATTCATTACCAACTACGTTTTCAACAAACCTATCAACAAGGAGTCTCATCACTTATTCTCGATCATCTAAGAGGAGGATGAGACTATTGAGGCTTACATGCGAAGATTCAAAATAGATAAAATGAAAATTCACTAATGCCCTGATTCTATAGCCATAAAAGTTTTTCGAAAAGAAATAAAGCATGATAATGGTCTTTTAGACGTAGTTTATGAGGAAACCCAGAATTTTGTTAACGTAGAAAGAGAGATGAAATCAAGCAAATGGTTGGCAAATAAAAACCAAAGACGACCCTCCCTCACTAAGAAAGAAGATGACAAAAGGCCTATTGGAGATAAACATCCTAATTTTCCCCGTTTCAAACTTGTCTTTAGACCGAAGGGTAATCTAGACACTTGGGGTCGTGCCTTGTCTCCCTTTCAAGGACCTCTCTTACGCGTCACATTGGTGGAAGTAGTACGTCAAATGGAATGCCTTAATAATGTGAATTGGCCACCTACCATGAAAGCTCCGCTTAGAAACGCCAACAAAAATTGCACATTCTATAGAGACATAGGGAACTGGACTCAGGATTACCGCCATTTAAAGTGGGAGATCGAACATCTCCTTTCAGAAGGATACTTAGAGGATATTATTGACAAAGCTAGGAATCCACGATAAGAGATCTAGAGGGAAAACCCAAATCAAAGGGTCAGGGTACCAGTCAAACCAATTCCAATTTGGAATGAACCAACTAGAGCACACCTCATTCCATCAGGGGATGTGCAGATAATACATACCATACATGGTGGTCCTACTATAGCCGGGCACTCAAGCAATTCCAAGAAGAGATATGTGTGGGAGGCTCGAGACACGAGATGATTGGTATATAGCCTGAGACCCAAAGGACCTATTTATCCAATCACTTTTGAAAGTAAAGAATGCCTACATCCCCATGATGACCCTCTAGTGATTATAGTACAAATCGCCCATTGTGAGGTACATCATCATATACTCGTTGATAATGGTAGCTCATTCGATCTCTTATACTTTTCCGCTTTGCTTGACATGAACATAGACCCTAAAGAAATCACTCAGCAACAAATGCCGTTGGTTGGTTTCAATGGCAGTGTAACAATGTCAATAGGGACCATACGCCTACCAGTGTCAGTAGAAGGAGTTATAGTTTTGACAACCTTTGTCGTTTTGAATACCCGTACCTCCTATAATGCTATTTTTGGGATGCTCGTGGATACTAAAATGAAAGTGGTGCCTTCAACGTATCACCAGTTGATTAAATATCCTACTACCGATGGGATACAAAAAATTGAGGGGGAACAAGAATGGGCACGAAGTTGTTATAACACTGCTATGAAGAATGCGCTACCTCAAACCTTGAAATAGAAACTAAAGAGTAAAATTCATCCCAACAAATTTAATAAATTACATACTAGTGAACATACCACCAGGGAGGTTCATGGCGAATATGATATGGTCCTTATAGGAGACACGGAGAGCGATCAATATGTTACAATCAATGGTGCACTGCCTCCTTCATTTAAAGTTACCATTATCGATTTTTTGAAAAAATAATAGGGATTTGTTCGCTTGGAAACCTAAGGACATGTCGGTATAGACCCGAATATCATCTCCCATGAGTTATGCTTAGATCATACCAAAAAGCAAGTCCAACAAAGAAAGTAAAAATTTGCTAGAGATAAAAATGAAATCATCAAAAAGAAGACTAAGTCCTTGAAAAATATGGGTTAGGTTCGTGAGGTCAGGTATCCAACTTGGATGTTGAATGTGGTGTTAGTAAATAAAGTAGGAGGCGAGCACAGAATGTGTGTGGACTTCCCAGATTTGAATAAAGAAACACCAAAGATTGCTTCCCATTGCTAAATATTGACCAATTGGTATATACCACAGGTGGATTTGAATCAATGAGCTTTATGGATGCTTATTCAGGCTACCACCAAATTCGAATGCATCCCAGAGATGAATAAAAAACAACGTTTATCACGGAAGAAGGGACGTTTTGCTACACGAAGATGCCATTCGGTTTGAAAAATACTGGTGCTACTTATCAAAGGATGATGAATAAGATGTTTCAAAACCAAATTGGACGCAATATGGAGGTATATGTTGATGATATATTGGTCAAAAATAAATGCGCTAAAGACCATATTAATGACCTCCAAGAAGTATTCACCATAATTCGGAATTATAAAATGCGCCTTAACCCAAAAAAGTGTGTGTTTGGCATAGCCTCAGGGAAGTTTTTGGGATACCTAGTCACGTCAAGAGGTATCGAAGCCAATCCAGATAAAATTTCAGCCTTAGTCAACATGAAATCCCTTAGCTGCCTCTAGGAAATCCAACAGTTAAATTGGCGTATAGCAGCGTTAAGTCGCTTCATTTCTAAGTGCACCAATAGGTGCCTACTATTCTTTCGGTTTCTAAAAAAGAACACGGAATATCGTTAGGATAGTGAGCATGAACAAGCTTTTTGTTCCATTAAATATTACTTGGGAAAAACACCTATTTTAGTCAGTCCCATGGTGGGAGAATACTTATACATGTACATGTCCTTCACGGATAAGGCAGCCATCGTCGTATTGGTGGTTGACCGCGAGGGTATTCAACACCTCGTGTATTATGTGAGTCATTCACTAACAAGAATGCAACAATGATATCCTTCTTTAGATAAGACAACATTTACTATCAGAATGACAACACGAAAACTCAGAAATTACGTTGGTACACACAGGGTAATGGTCCTTACTTCATATCCCCTGAAAAATATCTTGGGCAAACTTGATCTATCTGGCCGTCTCTCTCAAATAGCTATTGAGCTTAGCAAATTTGAAATACATTATAAACCTTTGGCTACGATCAAGGGACAAGCCCTCGTAGATTTTATCGTAGAATGGACAAATGGGAACACCCAAGAATGCACTTCAATACATGCGGTAGGGTCAACCTCCATAGGAGAAACACCTTCCCTTAAAGTAGAGCTGTGGAAGTTATACGTGGATGGAGCAAGAAATTCACGTGGAACAAGAGTTTGAATAGTGATATTCACCCTGACGGGAGCCTTAATAGAGTAGTGCCTTTGGATCACCTTCCAAGCGACCAATAATCTCATGGAATACGAAGCCTTACTTTTGGTGTTACAACAATTGATAGCCCTTGGAGCTAAGAAGATATTAATTCATAGTGATTCGTGGCTAGTAGTAAACCAAGTCAATGATGATTTTGAAGCTAATGAGGAGAGAATGAAACTCTATATATAAGAGGTGAAGAAAGCAAAAGCTGTGTTTGAAACTTTTCAGATCAAGCAGATACCACGGGGAGAAAATGCCTATGCTGATTCCTTAGCCATGTTGGCATCTGCGGTAAACTCAGGTTCAAAGAGAGTCATTTATCTTGCTTATCAAGACCTAGTGTTATCACAAGTGAAATAAAACTTTAAACACAAACAAACGTCATAAGCACTACTCATGATTCTTGGTTGACGCCATATACAAAATATCTTATCAACGGTACTCTCCTAGAAGACAAACACTTAGCTCGTAAACTCATAACAAAAGTAGGGAGCTACGCCATCGTTCAGGGAGTTCTATATAGGAAGAATTATGGTCTTGATTAATCCATATGACGGCCAATGTGGAGCTCATTTTGGAGGAAGAACGATTTCTCAAAGGATTATCCGATAGGGTTAGTATTGGCCTACACTTCTTAAAGATTGCATCTCTTATGTCAAAAGGTGCGATAAGTGCCAACGACATGCCAATATGCCACACTATCTGGGCACTGATCTGAGATCTATTATCAACCCCTGCCCATTTCAAAAATGGGGTTTGGACATCGTGGGACCATTACCCATCGCTTCAAGCCAAAGAAAGTTTCTCATCATCGCAACTGATTATCTTACTAAATGGATGGAGGCAGAACCTTTAGCTCGAATCCAAGAATTGGATGTGGAGAGATTCATATTGCGTAACATTATACGCAGATATGGTCTACCTCATGAACTCGTTACCAATAACGGTAGACAGTTCACCGGACAAAAAATAATATCTTTCTACGACAAGAAGGGTATCAAATTATCTCACTCCACCCCTTACCGACCGCAAGCAAATGGTCAAGCTGAGTCATCTAATAAGACCCTTATTAATATACTACAAAAACATTTAGAGGGGGATAAAGGAAAATGGGTTGATGTGTTACCCGGTGCCCTTTGGGCAATATGAACTACTCCTAGAACTATAATAGGAGAAACTCATTTCTCTCTCGTTTACGGCACTGAAGAAGTCATACCCCTTGATATATAAGAACCCACCCTCCGATCCAATAAGATAATGATTACTTACGATGGGAGGAATTGTTGTTAGCTGAAGAAAAATGAGAGGAGGCTTTAATAAGACTTGAATTGCAAAAGAGAACACTCCAAAAGACGTATAACAAATTCATCAAGCACAAGACTTTCGGTATTAGAGAATGGGTCTTGCGAAGAGCATTGGGCAACAAAGTTGAAACTAACGTAGGAAAATTTTCTACAACATGGGAAGTTCTGTATAAAATATATGATATCATACCAACATGCACTTACTTGATAGAATGTGATGGTATAAAGGAGGCTCTGAGTTGGAATGAAGAACTCCTTAAAAAATATTACATGTAAATGCTTTATACACAGCGAGTACTTGTATATGAGATACAATTATCTTCTAATCAGTTATCGATGGCAAGGTTTAATGAACCCCCACACTAGAAATAGTCCAATGACATTCTCATTTGGGATGCGGGATTTATCTCATGCCTCGTGATTAGAGGTGGAGTCCCCTGACCCCCCACTCGAGATGTGAAATATGCTCAAAAGAAAGTAACCATGCTTTGGGCATCTTATTTCGTGCCCCTAAGTTGGGAAGAGTCATTTGACCTTTTTGCTTGAGATGCGAGACATGTCCCATTGCTTCATAATTGGAGGTGGAGTCCCCTAACCCCCTACTTGACATGCAGGATATGTCTTATACCTCGTGATTGGAGGTGGAATCCCCTGACCCCCACTAGAGATGCGGGATATGTCCTATGCCTCGTGATTAGAGGTGGAGTCCTCTGAACCCCCTCCCCCCAACTCGAGATGCCAAATAATACTTCATTCAAATGATATGTCAAAAAAACAATTACCAACTCAATCACTCCATCTCAGATTACAAATTGTTATCAAACATTATTACAAATGATTACTAACGTTATACGAGTGTAGCATTTCTCCTTGACAGGAACTTCATGGTTGTTTTTATCAAGTGCCCTATGCTTCCAATATTCCACTAATTTGCACAATCTGTCCCCTTCCTCTTTATCTTTCCTGTTCAAGATGTGTTAAATTCAAGTCTTCACGAGAGTCCGCTAAATCTTATGTCAGGACTTTACATCGCGATTTCCACACGCATAATTCTTGATCCAAGCATTCACTCGCTTCGTGACACATTTCAACTTCTTTTCCTGCATCTTTTGCCACGCCTATAGCCTACAATAATAAGCATATTGCATAGAATATGAATGAATTAATATATATCACAGAGTAAATACACCCACTTCATAGTGAACTATTACATTACAAACCAAACACTTACATTAAACATATGTCTCGCTATCATGTGCCACGTTGTTCCCCCCTCTCTCTTGCGGGATGTGTAAATGGATGGACGATTTTCATGCAATCCAAAATATGATATAATTCTTCTTGCGCACAAGGTACATTAAACATATAATCTTTGAAGAGACCTTTCACACTGCTAGCCTCACCCTTCTCTTTTTTGGGAGGATATATACTTTGTAAAGGCTTAATACCCTCCCTTGATAGGGACACCTCATTCAAAGATAATTTCTGAACACACGACCTACTCATATGTAGAGAAGTAGACACCCCGCCTAGGTATGACTCAATAATCATTGGGCGCTTTTCATTTTTTTCTCCCTTAGTGACTTTAGGAGGGGCTTGGTTAACCTTTTTGCTATGAGAAGGAGAAATAGCTCGTTTTCCTACATTCGGGGGAACTCGTATTGCGAGTAGAGTTGGTGGATTTATCTTCTCGCTATGAGTAGGAATAGTTTGTTCCTCTATCATGGGGAGTACTCTAGCAGACTGTGATGACCCCGTTTCAAACAAGTCATCCAAATTTACTTTACTATAATCCATTAAAAAACTAAACTGGTTGTGATTATTTTTTGCAATTTACTAGGTCGCTCAATATTATTATATCAAGTCAATACGGCCTCCAATTCTCCAGGATTATGTGTGCTATGCTAACTATAAAAAATAAACTTTAATCCAAGCAAAATATATAGAGGCACGTAGAAATAAATGCAACATTTAAAATTAAGTTCCAAAATTTCTCATTTATATTTGATTTCATAAAATAAATCAATCAAAATCATTAAGGAGTGGAATCTTCTACCACCCCCTTGGGTTGACAACTTAGGGTGGCCTCTATATTACGAGGTGAAGCTTAAGGAGTAGCAGGTCCAGATGACTTGGGCCTATTGCTTTGAAAAGCTCGCATCAAAGCCAGGTGAGGTGCAATTAGGTCTAGTTTTTCAGCCTGAGCTTTGAGGTTATTTACTACGAAGCTCGCACCACTACGATAAGCTTTAGTGCACTCTACTTTTAAGGTATCTACCTTTGTACATAGCGAGCTAACCTGGCTCGACATGGCGACCATTTTCTCTTGATGAGCGTTGTTATTTTCCTCGACCTCCTTTGCGAGTTTTTCGAAGTGTTTAGTTGATTTCCCTTTTCATAACAATAGGTGTCCACTTTTCTTAGCTTCTCCACTTTATCAATAACCTTGTTTTCCAAGTTCAAAATTTTTGTATCTTTCTCAGTGATCAAGACATCTTTGTCTTTTACCGAATTCTCATATTTAGCTATCTACAAGTGACAAGCTTGAACCTCACGCTTGTAGCCCCTGAGGGATAGCTCACCTTCCCTCACCAAACACACCGCCTATAAAAGAGAAGATAAAAATTAATATATAAAGTTTATTTAGTCAGTTTTAAACGGAGAACTAACAAAATTATTCACCTCAAAATATGATTTGCTATCAGCTCCCCATGGGTTCCCCCTTCATTCTTGTGGGCCGCTGTCACTTGTGACCTTTTAGCTTTTATCCCAAAATGTTGAAACATATCTCTCTTAAGATCTATTCACCCAAATATACCCTCGTCAAAATAAGTAACGGGGGTCTCTAGGACCACAACATCCTTAAGGATGACCTCATCAAATTCGAAGTCGTTTATATCCATCGCTTCCATTTCAGGGGTATACTTCCCTACTTTTCTCTTCTTTAAAACCTCCAGTTCCCAAGATGAGAGCGACCTCGGCTCACCTATGGTCATTGAAGGCATTCCAACTTCAGTAATAGCAGCGACCTCTAAATCCGTAAATAAATTATCTTGAGTAGGTGAAGGGGTCATTTGCTCCACACGAGGATAAGTGGGAGCCAGCTCTTGCACACATGAAGTGTTAATTAGATCTCCTAAATCGACGTATGAGTAGTCTATCCCTGTAAAATATAAACATCAATAATTTCACCAATGATGTATAAATATATACACAATGAACATATAAACATATAACATAAAAAATTAAAAAAATGACCTCGAGGTATTTTGTAGCTCAATCCACCTCATTTTTTTTACCATTAATATCCAGTTTACTCATTAGCTCGCTAGCTCGAGATTGTGAAGTATTAAAATTAGGGTTCTAAGTGTGTCGAATTGGAAAATCCATCCCGTCATCCCAAATATCCCCAGTAATGTAAAAATATTTATATTTTTAGCTAGAGGTGCTATTGGGGAGTTTAAGTTGCAACCCATGGCCGATAACACAGGATATGTACGCCCTCCCTTTGTCTAACATGTTCCTTTTTAAGCAATATAAACACCTAAATTTATCATTTTTGAGGTCTATTCCATGCTCTCCAACCACCATGGAGAGACATAAAAGTGTTCGCCATCTGTTTGAATTTATTTGGGCAAAATTAATATCAAAAGTGCTCAAAGCAAGGGCCACCAATTTGGTGCTCAAGCAGCTAGATGAATCACCTACCACCCCGATGGAGGATCATCAACATCACATAAATGAGAAGGCACTGACATTAACCCTACACGGGATGGAATGTCATATATTTTTCTAATTTCTTCTAACTCTTTAACTGTTAGAACACTAGGCATCTTTTCAATTTGGTGCTTATCTTTGGTTCTATGTGTAGGTTCACCCTTGTTTTCCCTTTTCTTTTTTGGGCGAGATACTTTGGTGAATGTTGACATGGGAATCCTAATAACAGGAATTGAACCCCGTGACGACAAGGTAGACACCGCCTGGGACCCCGAGGAAGTAGGAAGAGCGAGAATCCCTTCCTTAACAGTCCGCGGAGTGGGCCTATTGTCACTACTCCCTATCATTTTAGGTCGTTTGGTTTGTAACGACCTCGAGGGAATAGGATCGGGAGATACACTTTTGAAGAGGTCTCCCTTTGAATACCTACTCACTTCTTTTCCTTTATGCGACATTAAAAAAAAGATGAATAATTACCTAAATGAGAAGGTCGTATCAAATCAAGGGGTAAGGATATAGCAGCGACCTGAATTCCAGTAAATGGCGTTAAATAAACGAGCTGAAATGTCTATCAAGTAACTTCCAAATGACCTTATGAAAGAATAATATGACCTTTGAGTAATCAACGGGTTGAGGTTATCTGAATAAAATTACTAAGTTAAAAACATGTAAAAGGTAAAAATAAATTCTCTTACTCTTTATAAAAGAAAAAACGAGAAGGTGAAAGCTTAACAAAAAAATAATTAAATAAAAAAAATATGACAATAACAACATATCTATTTATTCTACAAGTAAAAAACAGTTTATATGAATTTGCATTGTCCGAGTGGCCGTTATGTATATAAACACGATTGAATCTATCAACTAAGAATTACTTAAATGGAATATGCGACCAGATTATTCTCTTGACTCCTCAAAATCAAGAGAATAGAGGAGTTAATGTTTGGTATTAAATGGGTACTAGACATACGACCTTAGGTATGCAGGTACCTCGCTATGGTATAACGAGGTGATAGGACTAGTTCAAAAATGACCTGAGCCCAAGAGGTTTGGTAAAGCACATTACCCCGTCGATAGAATACCTCGTTGTCTAAGTACAAGGTCCTCGTTGTCCAAATATGAGATCCTAGGTTTCAATATTTGATGTGTTAACCCTATTGCGACGACATGATAATGGTTGATAACTTTATTTTATATAGTTATTTGCACCTATTTTATTAATTATAATTGCTATGTTCTTGATGTTTTTAGTTAATTTTCGATTAATAAATTAGTATTTACTGTTTTTTATATATTTTAATAAAAGTAAATAAAGTGTATCGAAAATGTACTTAATGCCACATTTATGTCCACAAATATAATTTCAAATAATATAGTTCTTAATTACAATTTATAAAAATCGAAAATATAATTTAAATTAAATTTGGGCTTCATTTTAATTGTTAAAAGTTTAAAAATTTAATTTAAAATTAGCAAGTAGGGCTTAACTGTAATTAAAGAAACTTGAAAATGTAACTTGAAATATATTTGTGGGTAAAAATGGAATTAATAAAGTTTAATTTTGTCCGCAGGTGAGAAGAATCTACGCGCCACTCTACACGCGCGAATCGTAGATCGTCCGATCCGAGAAGAAACGGCGTACATTCGCGGCCCTTATCACCCCGACCAAAGAGAGCTGGTGCAGTCTCACCACGCGGCTCGCAGACGCCGAGTGGGCCCACCTCAGCAGTCGTGCCAGCGTGCGGGACCCACGTGTCCGACGCGTCGCAGCCCCCCTCCTCGCTACGCGCGCGCCTCGATCCCGTGGCCGATCTTCACGTGAGCCTGGCGTTATTCCACCAACCATAATCTCGCCACGTTTCCCTCTTAATCTATCATCCAATCATGTTACGACACGTGGCATGTTTCGGTGAACGCAAAAGCGCGGAATCCCGGGCACGTCTCAGGAGCTGTCTCCCACGTTTCTCGCGCTGCAATCCGATGCGGCAATTATCCGTGAGCCCTTCCTTTCCATCCTGTTATATGCTGCCACGTGTCCCACCATTTTCTTGCAACGAATTAGACGCTGATACATGTCATGCACTTTGAAATTAAAAAAAAAGTCAGAACGGCTCCCTCTGTTTATGTCGTGCACGCGTATAAAAATACAATATTCCAATTCGTACGCGTGTACGCGGAATTTAAGAAAAATGTCTGGTTTTAATTTCGATACAAATATTTTACGCGTGTATTAAAATTTAATATTTTATTGATGTATTTTTTTTGCTATAAATAGGAGATAGTTTTTAGTTGTAAAAAAGTTTTTGGAGAGGTTTTGGAGTAGAGTTTTAGTTTTAGTTTTCGAAAGTTTTTAGAGTGTTTTAGTTTTTTCAGTTTGTAATTTTTATTGTGTTTGTGTGTTGGTTGCGGAACACGCAGAAGCCATTTTTGGCTTTTGTTGTGTTCTGCGTGTGCCAAATATTTCATATGAGATGTTTTAATTTTATTTCTGCTTCTTCTTATTTTTCTCGTAGTTGTTGTAATTTTTATTTTAATTTTATGAAGTAATTTAATTTTTCTGTAGGGTTGCATTTGATCTAAATTCTATAAGCTTTAATTTTAATAATTTTCCTTAGATTTATAAGACGTTCGATTTGTTCGTTCTATTTTGTTCTTAATGCTTTTTGGATTATTTACTAATCTTATCAAAACGATCCGTGGCACATGAATAAACTTGAGAAAGGCATTTGCAAGTGTGTATTGTCTTAAATAGAATGACAATGTGTGACGAAGGATAGAAATATACCCTAATCAGATGCTATGGCCATTTGAAAACTTAGAACGTAATGAATCTCGATAAATTTAATTTTCATAGAGATATAGTAAATTAATTTAACGAGGTGTGTTTATACGGAGCTCGAAAGAGATGTATGAATAATAAAAAAAGAAGTTTTCGGTTGACAAATTAAATGTACTAAAAAATATAAATCAGAAGAAAATAATATGATTTGAGTGGATTAGTTTGGTGAAAAATTGCAATCCTAGATTTCTTTTATTTTTTTATTTTATTTTTTTTTATTAATCAACGATTGTTTTGGATAAAATCAGAGAGATACAATTTTAGTACTCGACAAACTATAGTAACAATTCCTCGTGGGATCGATCTTTACTTACTAATCATATTACTTGTGACCGTGTATACTTGCACGAGTCCGTGTGTTGAAAAACACGCAACAATGGTTTTCCCTTCTTATGAATGACCTGAAGAAAGCTACTTAGGGACTTAAATAGCGACTCATATGTAATGACCTCCCTTATATGCGTAAAATGACCTGTTGTAACACAACGATCTTCTTTGTGATGATATTAGCTTGAATATCATTTTGTTATGTATAAACAGTACTTTCAAATCGTTTATACGTAACCCTGAATATGCGTAGGATGTAATACACATGTAAATATACCCCTTAAATTAGGAGAATACAGGATCCACTTCAGTTGTTTAATTTCTTATATCTTGCTAAAAATTACTAGAATTTGACGCTTAAAATTCTCTCCAAATAATTCTAAAATTTTAGAAGACTTTCTTTCGTACTCTTACAATTTTGTTAATGAAAGGAAAAAAAAGTAGCCGTTATGATTTTCTAAACAAAGATAGATTAGTTTTTCATTGCACTGTGTATATTTTAAAAATTAAAAGTAAGTAAATCACTCAATCACATATAAAAGCAGAACACCTTGTAAATAATTTCAGACAGACTTTGTTTAATAGGATCATTCAGATGGAATTCAAAAAGGCAGTTAGTTAGTAGATTTCTCTGAGTCTCTCACAATGATGTCAAAATCAACAAGATGTGCAACTTGCAAATCGATGAGAAGAAAATGCCCTAAATATTGCGTTTAGGCTTCTTATTTTCCCTCAAACAATCCTCAAAGTTTTGAGTGCCTTCATAAGATTTTTGGTGCCAACTATATCACCAAAATGCTTCGGATTGAATATTATTTTATTACTAAATACTCTTTGAATTTTTTCCTTTAATTAATGCAATTATTTTGAGATACAAACTCAATCATTAATCATTTTAAACCAAGTATTTGTTAAACATAGAGTTACAACTAAAAGATTAAGAGAATAATCTATCTCAATTATATACTCAATTTACTCTTTATATTTTTTCAATGTTGATTTTGTTCACATGCCAACAATCCCTTGAACGAAAATACATACCTCGAACGAAAATACATACCTCGAACGAAAATACATACCTCTTTTAGATTATAACCATGTCCATATACCAAGAACCAATGATTTAACAACATCATCCTTAATCAAACATACATACTCTATTGAATGTACCAACGTGGTAAGAAAAACCCAAAGAACTCATACTAATTTAATTACACCTCGAAAATCTAATGAGTCTAGAACCATATCGTACAATTCTGATCATGATGCAACATGGGGCTCAACATTCATTTGGACTTGGGTCATGTGTATTGTTTATAAGGGTCCACTTTCACCTTGGAGATCTACCTCGTGTGCTCTTACACAATACAAATTGGGCCTTGATTTTGATACCCAATTTGTTATAAATTAACACTAACAAAAATAAAGTTTTGGTTCAATTTAATTACACAAATAAATAATATAAGTACATGTAAAATAACAAATAATGAAAAAAATAAATTATACACAAAAATTTAAGTATTTTATGTAAAAAGTCTATTTTGTTAGAGATGATACACCAATAAAAATTCACTATCAAAATCACCTAAATAACACTAATATCTAAAATTCATTCAAAATACCATATCCTAAATACACTCACAAACTATCAAGGACTCTCGAATTCACATCCGAGAAGATGTGAAGCATCGCATTTATTACCAGAATATTATACGATAGGTACTAAATACTCCTTTGTTTCATAAATTGAGATTGATATTTGATTAGTACTATTACAAAAGTGACTTTTTATATTAATTTTAATTGTCAATATAGAGTTATCTCTACAGTTAAAAAAACTCGTAAATGTATTTAGTTAATATGGATAATATATTCATTTATATAGGTAGTTTAATCTCATGGTAGATAGGGCTATTATGTATTGTCTAATTATACATTATAAAAGAATGTATAGTTTATAGTGTTATATATAACGATATAGTTAATGTTGTAGGGTAATTTACTTGCATCAAATACCTCTTCCTTTAAGAAAGGAAGGTTTATGTTATGAAGCAAGTTGCCACATGAAAGACCTTGTTTATGGATGGTTAGGAATAATTTCTATGCTTCAGCAAGAAATTGTACAAACTAAATGAGAGATTGTAAAGATTAAAGTCGAAATTACTGTCTACAATGCACAACAAATGCAGCAAATACTAGCTTCTTTTGGAAAAATCCTATAAAATTGAAACTATACCTCAAATACTAGTTGCTCAAGTTCATCAACAAGTGCTTACATGTTCAACTAGTCAACAGTGTTATCCTTCTTTTAGTTTCAATGAGCCAGCTATGCCCAAATGCTAATTCAATATCATAAATATTTGATGAGGGTACACAAGAATAAGGGTAACGTGGGTAATGTGAGTGACATGTCACTTTGTTTATAAGTTAAACTTAGCTTTAAATTAATATATATTAATCATTTTACTATTATAAACATGAACACTTTAATTATCTTTATTAAATTGTTTCATTATGTTAATATTTTTAATTTTAAGTGAGCATTAGATCACATTGAAGAGGGTAGCTTGGTCATTATTGCATTTTATATCAAACTAGCGTTGCCTTCCGCTTTCTTCGCCTCTCCCAATTCACTTTGCATCCATTAATGTTAATAAAAGCTCCATTATTAGCTGCATTTTATATCCAAAGACTAAATTTCCAAAAACTAAATTTCAGCCATGAAATATCACTTTTTCAACTTTATCTTCAAATGACTCTCAACCTTTTCAACTCAATCTCACTTTAATCACTCACAATCAAACATTTTTCATCCACAATCGTAAATTTATCCCTCCAAGAGCAATCGGCGACGATATTGAAATAATTATTTTTATTCTTTTTACACTATATTAAATATCAATTTTAAAAATTTACAAAAACACTTTAAAAAATAATTTAATTTATATATTATAAATTTATTAAAGATTGTAAAGACTATGAGTATTGACTATTTTCGTGGATAAAATATTTATCTGTAAATTTGTTTTTAGACATGCTATCAAGTCTATCAAGAAAAACCAAACAATTGCTTGAGTTCTAGATAATTGTACTTCAAGTATATTTTTGATAACTACGACATATAGAATTATATTTATGCATTTAATAACACATGCTTATAAATTTAAAATTATTTTTAGTGCTAAAATATGGAATAAGATATGCTAAAATATATTAGATAAGATATACTTTAAAATAAGATATGCTAAAATATATTATATAAGATATACTCTAAATTATAGTGAAAATCTTTAGCATAAAAGATAGTATAAAATCTATTTTTAAAAGATATTAGATAAGATATACTCTAAATTATAGTTGAAATCTTTAGCATAAAATCTATTTTAAAAGAACTCTTCTTTAAATAAGAGTCTTATTAATTAGTGAGTAGTACTAAACTTATTTGAAATAGAAAATATATTTATCAATCATATAGGAGTTTTCTTAATTAATGAGTATTGCTAATCCTATTTGTAATAGAAAAGATATTTATCAATTACATAGGAATAAGAGTTTTAATTTTTCCTATAAATAAAACTTATCACTCATTGTTTCAATAAACCACACAAGAACATTATTCTAATCTTCTTAATTTCTCTCTCTTATTTTACAAATATAAGATCATAATTTTTAGGCTTTCTTATTTAGTTAATCTATCAAATATTGATAGTTATGTTTGATTGATTAATAAGCCTAATTATTTTATGATATTTTGATAATATGTTCTTATGACTTCTTTATTTTTGTTCTTAAATTGTTAGATCAAATAATTGTTTTTGTCATATCATAGTTATTTGATTTGATTATTAACCTATAAAGAAGTTATTTTCATTGAACTTAATTGTGTTTAATTTTTTTGCTCTAGGATTTACTACTTGATTTGATTTAAGTGACATATGTTTTGAATCATCTAGTTAGGATTATTCATTATTAAATTGTTCTAGAAAACACACGGGTACTTACGTTTTTTTATACTAACCATTTTATAGTTAATTTGGGAACGTATCTGATTGATGGGAAGCTTATTGGAATGTTGGTCTGAAAACCGCTCATGTTAATATTGGAAACTGTGAAAACAAAGCAGGGACTCGTAAGTAAAGTGTATTAGGGCAATATCCTAGGGAGGGTAGCATAAGACCGAGTTTATACTTGAACATTTGATTTTCATAGTGGAAAGTTAGATGGTCCGGTGGACCGGTGGTTTTCCTCTTAGGTCATGGTTATCGCCTAGGTTGTTTCCATCTAAAAATATCGTGTGTTATTATTTTATTTCCACACTTTACTCTTACACATGATTGCATTCCTAGTCGCTTTATTTAGGTTATTAAATTATAAATTGGTAAAAATTAAAAATAACCTATTCACCTCCTCTAGGTTAATTAGGTCCATAATCTTATAAACTTTCAATTGGTATCAAAGCCAATACTAGATACACTTAGTGTTAGTCCTACGGATTTTTATTGTGGATCATTCTTTTGAGGATTATAGCTCAGATGATGAGGAACTTGAATCTTCTTTTCTCTCTAAATATAATGTTAAAAGTTTTAAAAAATTATTATGTAAACGTCTTAAAGTCATAGAAGAGAATAATTATTTAAATATAAAAATAAAAAAATTAAATGAACAACTTGAGACGTGAATTTTTTTCTAATAAATTAAAAGAAGCGAATAATATTTTGAAAGAATAAAAGAATGCTTTGAATTTGAGTCTTATAGGTTTGAAAGAGGAAAATAATAAGTTTGTTGAAGATAATAAAAAGCAAGTGCAAAAACTCAAAGAATCATGTGAAGTAGTGAAAAGACTTACTATTAGAGCTCAACACTTAGATACAATATTGAGCATTAGTAAGTCACATGGTGATACATAAGGGTTTGGTTATAAGAATGAGAGTTCCACACCTTCAACATCAAAGACCATATTTATAAGACTCTTAAACTCTACTCCTATTGTTACTACTAATGCACAAAGAACTATTACACCTATGGTAGACAAAGTTGTTAAATTTGTGTCTGTTTGTCATCATTGTTGTAGGAAAGGTCATATACGACCAAAATGTAGAGTTTTGAGGAATGCTCTTGAACTTAATCATTATTTTCATGTTTCACATAGTAGGACCCATAAGCATCATCCATCTATGCATGATACATCATATTTAAGGATTTCAAGTGTTTGGAGAGAATTTCAAGTGTCAGATTATAGTAATTTTTAGTGAGAAGTAAGAAATTGAACAACTGAAGTGGATCATATATTCTCCTCATTCAAGGGGTATATATACATGTGTATTACATCCTACACACACAGAAGGTTACATATAAGCGACTTAGAAGTATTGTTTATACATAACAAAATATTATTCAAACTAATATCATCACAAAGAAGATCGTTGTGTTACAACAGGTCGTTTTATGCATATAAGGGAGGTCATTACATATGGGTTGCTTTAAGTCCTTAAGCAGCTTTCTTCAGGTCGTTCATAGGAAGGGAAAACTATTATCAGGTCGTCGTAGTAGGATTAACACGTTAGATCTTGAAGCCTAGGATCTCGCACTTGGATAACGAGGTATTCTGTTGACAAGGTAATGTATTTTACCAAATCTCTTAAACTAAGGTCATTGTTGAATTAGTCTTGTCACCTCGCTATACCATAGCGGGGTACCTACACACCTAAGATCGTATGTCTAGTACCCATTTAATACCAAACAATAAATATATAAATAATTATTTTATGATCAATATATATGATATTTTGATATGACATATATACAATCCAAACATAATACAAATATAAATAATTTGACTCAATTTTGATTAAATTTATATAATTTTATTTAATAAATAAATCATATAAATATAATAATATATTTGAAATTGTTTAAGTAATACTTTTATTATTATTTTAGGAGTTAGTATCATATGTGCATGATAAGAATTGATAAAATTTAATAAAAGTTTTTATCTTAAAAAGAATCTTTATTAATTGATAGTTATTTAGTTGATGTTAGATATGAAGTAATTTTGACAAGAAAATTATTAAAAAAACCTAAATATAATCAGCTTATTAGTGAATAAATTAGATCCAACATATTTATTAAAAGAGTAAACATAAATCATATAAATTATCGTCACTTTTAATATGATTAAAATAATTATCTAAGAATAATAATATTAAATTAATTCATAATAAAATTGCTAAAGATAAAATATTCATAAGAAGTATATATACTATAAAAACATTATAATTTTTAATTACGTACAAGAATAACCAATAAAAATTTAAAAATATAAAATTATTGATACTTTTATGTATAATAGTAATATATAATAAAACTAATAAATATAACTATTATTTATAAGATTTTGATATATTTATTATAAATACATTTTATTAGGAAACAAAAATAACAAGTAAAGCTAAAGGTTAAAAAGGAAAAAAAATGCTCATAAAGAAATTGATTGGATGGTTTATTAAATAATTAAGTATAAACAATGTAAATTATGACCAAGGATTAAAATATAATAACTTTTATGTAATTATAAAATAATTATGAACATTGTTATCTTTAATGTGATTAAAATAATTATTGGAAAATAATAATGTAAAGTTAATACATAATAAAATTATCAAAAGTATCTATTAATAAGAAATAAATTTATTATAAGAGTATTTTGATATTTATTGATTTTAAAAATAAAAATAAAAATAAAATATAACAATTTTTATTTGATTATGAAATAATTATAAAAGAGTATTTATATAAAGACTACTAGCTTAAAATAGGCTATCAAAGTCAACTTTACTTTCCTATAAATTTGTTAAATGCTAAAAAATGAGTTGATTATTGAAATTTTTTTTATTATTGATAACTAGTTTTTTAATATATTAATTAAAGTTAAAATAAAAAATATTTTTATTTAAAATAAAAAAATAAAAAAAAACACAAAAAATAATAAAACATACAAGTGTACGCGTGTTAAATGGAAATGATTAAATATATATAATTATGAAACTATTAACATCACTAAACTAGAAACGAATTAATTATGTTACTATCTAAATCAATTTGTAAATTCTAAATTCAATTCATAATTTAAAATTATCCTTAAATTATTAACTTTTATTTTATAATTGATTAATAATTCAATTATTAATTAATTTAATTAATAAATAATTTAAAAATTATTAAATTTAATTCATTTATTCAAATTTAATCCCAAAAAATAATAAATAATTTAAATGTAATTGTTTACAATGTTTAACCTAAATGTTTAATCCTAATTTTAATTAAAAATCATAATTTATCATTTCAATTACTAAAAATAATAATTGCATATAAACTTTATAATTTATCAATAAATATAATTAAATATCAAACTAGTTATATACCTGATCAAAGATTTAACATGCTTTCATATTTAAACATAAAAATAAACACATTAATAATTCAAAAAATAATTATAATTTAAGGTTTAAAAATTACTTATTACAAAATTAATTATCTATATAAATTAAGAGAATCAACAACAAAGCGAAATAAATCAAATAGAAAAGAAATAAGAAAAGCTTACGAAGGATAACAGATGGAGCCAATCTAGTTACAATCACAGATTTTCAAGTTTTTCCCCAAAATTTTCTCAAAAAATTGATATTTTCTCTCTCAAAAATGGCTCAAGATTGATATATTCTGCGTTTTATGAGTCATAAATAGAGTTAAAACAGTCCCAGGTGCAATCTGAGCCCTCCATATGCCTAGAGCACCAAGCCAAAAACCCAAGAGACAAAAGTTCCCAGTTCACGGTTCGATTTCCTTCCTTGTTGCTTGGGAGCTGATTGTCACGTCCCGCTCAGATTGCCCCGCGAAATCCAAAATAAATGGTGCTTGCCTAAAGGACCTAGACTTTTCTACATGAGAAGGTTCTAGAGTGGCCTAGAGATGTCTAGAAAAAGCTAGAGTTGGATGGACTCAACTCAAGCTTGAAGACCCTAGAATGTTCTAGAGCACACCGAGAGTGCTAGAAACGGGCCGGAATATTCTAGAACGTGCTGGATGGTTCCTAGAAGGATGTGGAAGCCGCCGGAAGCTTGCGAACATCCCGTAACGTGCATGAAGCGAGCTAGACAAACCTAGAAGACTCTAGAGTTGGCTAGAAGGTCCTAGAGCCTTATGGCACATTGTACATAAATCTAGAACACCCTTGTACATTCTAGACTAGGAAGACTCTAGAAAGTGGTGGCATGCTCTTAAGCTTAGAGCCACACTATAAATAGATCACTTGGTCTTCATTTGCATTCATCTTGGGAAATTGTAACATAAACTCTCTTAGAGCAATACAAAGCATTCTTTGCAAACTCTCTTTCTAATCTCTTTGGAGAATTCGTTCGGGAAAGGAAAGCTTAGTGCAACGGAACGTGCTAAGTGCCGCACGATCGCTATTGAAAGTTTAAGGTCGTGACAGTTGGTATCAGAGCTTTTGGTTGAAGCAATCTTACTCTTGGCATAATGAAGAACGTTGCTCCATCTACACCAAGTGTTGATGTTCCACCTATGGAACGTGGACGTGAGGAAGTTCGGAAACCATCTAAGGAAACTCGAGCTAAGTCGAAAGACATGCTTTCTAGCTTGGAAGCACGAGTGGGGAAAGCCGCGCAGACGTGCCTAGTGGAGCTGTTCGATAGGGTGGACAACTTGTAGGAACGTTGCAATGGCTTCGAGGCGAGGATGTGGAGATCCACGCAATGGCGGTTAAGATGTCCCTCAACGAGCTGGGACGGTGGGTTAAGACAAGAGATTGATGGGCTAGCCGAACTTGCCAAGGTAAGAGATCTGTCCAAAGAGAACTGCTAACGTGTTGCAAAAGAGTCGAGGGACACGGGTGGCGATCTAGCTCTTTGTAGCTACGGCCGCTGAACTAGCACAACCACCGGCTGAGGCTAAGAGGGTGGATGTTCCCAAGCCCAAGACCTTTAATGGCGTTAGGAAAGTAGGGAAGCTGAGAACTTCCTATGGGGGTTGGAACAATACTTTGAGGCTACTGGCATAACGGACCATGCCAGCAAGATCCGAACTGCAGCCATGTATTTATCCGACACTGCGATGTTGTGGTGGAGACGGAGGCATGGTGATGTGCAACGACGGATTTGCACAATTGACACCTTTGATGACTTCAAAAGAGAGTTCAAAATGCAGTTCTTCCCTGTTAATGCTGAAGAGGAAGCTAGAGGACGACTGCGACGGTTAAAGCAAACGGGTAGTATAAGGGACTACGTGAAGGAGTTCACAACCCTGCTGCTTGAAGTTCCTGACACATCTGACAAGGATGCCCTATTCTTGTTCATGGATGGGCTTCAATCATGGGCTAACCTTGAGCTCAAGCGACGTGGTGTCCAAGACTTGTCTTCGGCCATCGCAACAGCAGAAAGCTTTATTGATTACTCCACAAACAAAGAGAGCTCCAAAGCCACATATAAGAAGTTTTTTGGAGGAAAGAGTGAGGGAAGCCATGGTAAAAGTCAGGGACCTAAGAACCACAAAGATAGCTCCTCATTCAAACCACGGGATAAGGGGAAGGAAAAGGAGGATCGGAATGCCTCAAAGCCCCGTGTGACGTGCTTCATATGCGACGGACCGCATTGGGCACGAGAATGTCCGAAGAGGAAGGCCTTGAATGCCTTAGTTGCTTCCACTCATGAGCAGGATGGAGGCGAGTCAGACGAAGGTGCAAAGATGGGTTCTTTGCCTACTGTGCATACGTGCGGGCGCCCCAAAGACCCCCTAAAGGCTTAATGTATGTAGATGCAGCCATCAACTTAGGTCGCGAAAGCTTTGCGGACACGCGTGCATCTCACAATTTTGTTTCAAAGGAAGAAGCAAAAAGACTCGGCCTTAAGGTAGTCCGTGGAGGATCTCTCAAAGCGTTAACTCCCAAAGACTACCATTGTATGGAATGGCGTGGAGTTAAGGTCGGTCTTGGTGCTTCGACCGGCTGCAGTTGGACTTCATCGGTGGCGCCATGACGACTTCTGGTATTCGGCATGGAGTTCTCGGGACTAGGTAAGAGCTTTCTTGGTGCCATGTTCAAACTCTACGTGTATCATGGATGGTGCGAAAGCATGTGGTGGTACCGACGAGAGGACCACTAGACCCACACCCAAGCTCTCTAGCGCTTCAATTCAAGAAGGGGTTCAAGAGGGATGAAGCAGAGTTATTTGGCCATCCTAAAGGAATACGATGACGAAGAGGCGTCACCAAAGCCAAGCTTGCCGACCGGACGTGCAAGCTGTCCTAAACAAGTTCAAGGATGTAATGCCGAAAGACATTAAACTATACCTCCATGAGGGAGGAGGCAGACCATGAAATGTAGTTGGAACCCGCACCAAAGCCACCAAAGAATGAGCCCACATCGAATGGCGAACTCGTAGCTACAGAATTATGGAAGCAACTCGATGAATTGCTGGATGCTGGCTTTATAAGGCCCTCCAAAGCCCCATTTGGTGCCCCGGTTCTCTTTCAAAAGAAGAAGGATGGCTCATTACGGATGTGCATTGACTATCGGGCTCTAAACAAGATAACGGTAAAGAACAAGTATCCTATCCCTCTCATTGCCGACTTGTTCGATCAATTGGGGAATGCTAGATACTTCACAAAATTGGACTTGCGATCGGGTTACTACCATGTACGCATAGCCAAAGGAGATGAGCCCAAGACCACATGTGTGAACAGGTATGGTACGTATGAGTTCCTTGTCATGCCATTTGGTCTCACCAATGCACCTGCCACCTTCTGCACTCTTATGAACAAGATTTTGCATCCTTACCTCGATCGGTTCGTGGTTGTATACCTTGACGACATTGTGATATATAGCCGGACTTTGGAAGAACATCTAGAGCATTTGAAGAAGGTGTTCGAGGTCCTAAGGGAAAATGAGCTATACGTCAAGAAGGAGAAATGTTCCTTTGCCCAAGATGAGGTGATGTTCTTGGGGCATAGGATAAAGGATGGGAAATTGATGATGGATGGAGCTAAGGTGAAGGCCATCCAAGAATGGGAACCTCCTGCCAAGGTTCCCGAGTTAAGATCTTTCCTTGGACTGGTGAACTATTACAGAAGGTTTATCAAGTCCTACTCTCGAGAAAGCGACCCACTCACTAACTCCGCTAAAAAGAACAAGGCTTGGGAATGGACAAGTGAATGCCAAGCCTCATTTGAAGACTTAAAGAAGATCGTTAGTGAAGAACCTGCTTTGTCTTCCAGACCCTCCAAGACATACGAGCCGCACAGTGCTTCCACTTTGCCATTGCCGGCATTTGCGAAGCGGCTGCCTGATACCATGCGAGATAGCTTGAAGCCGAATGACACCGAACGCTCGCTTACACGGTGCAAGAAAAAGAAATGACAATATCATTCATTGCCTAAGGGTGTGGCGACACTACTTATTGGGTTCTCATTTTGTTATCATGACGACAACGTGGCAACAAGCTACCTTCCGCACTCGAAAAGAAGCCGAGTCCCGCCAAGCTCGACGGCAAGATTTCTTGGCGGAGTTTGACTATAGGTCAGAGTACAAGCCCCGGGAAGGCCAATGTGGTGGCCGATGCGCTGAGCCGTACATGGCGGAATTGCGGCCTTGAGTAGGCCAAGTAGTCCCCTGCCGGAAAGGATCAAAGAAGGGTTGGGAACACGATACCCTTGCTCAAAACCTCCTCGCCTCATCAAGGAAGGAAAGACGAGACGATTTTGGCTGAGTGACGGACTACTCTACGCTGCATCGAATCTTCGTGCCAAAATGGGGGAGCTTAAGGAAAGAGCTTATCGAGGAGTGCCATGATTCGTTATAGGGCCGGACACCCAGAATGAGACGCACCTCTTGCTTGATCAAGTCTATCTACTATTGGCCTCAAATTCGGGACGATGTCGAAGCTTATGTAAGAACTTGTCTTGTGTGCCAACAGACAAGATGTAGCAAAGATGCACCCGGAGGCTTGCTAGAGCCGTTGCTCATTCCGTAGAGACCATGGGAGAGTGTCTCTATGGATTTCATCACTGCTTGCCAAAATCAAAGCGGCTTTGGCAAAGATTATCAGGTGATTGATCGTCTTCGCAAATCAAACATTCATACCGCCACGGGACTGCGCACGGCGATGAGACGGCACGATTATTCCTCAAACATGTTGTGAAGCATCAGGGATTCCATCCAATATCGTGAGTGATCGAGACCCACGATTTGTGAGTTTTGGGACTAACTATTCAAGTTGTTGGGATCAGACTTGAATTTCTCCACAAGTTTTCACCCCAAAAGTGACGACAAACGTAGCGTGCCAACGCTTGAGTTATATCTTAGGCACTTTGTTAGTGCCAACCAACATGATTGGGCTTAAGTTGTTGGATGTAGCCCAATTCTCTTATAACTTACAACGGAGCGAGTCTACCTCGAAGAGTCCATTTGAGATCGTCATGGGACAACAACCCATGACTCCTCATGCCTTGGCCACGAGTTATGAAGGGAAAAGTCCTGCTGCCTTCAAATTTGCCAAGGCATGGCATGAACAAGCTGAGTTGGCCCGAGCCTATTTGAACAAGGCATCTAAAAAGATGAAGAAGAAATGGGCCGGCAAGAAGGAGGATGGTGGAATTTCAAGAAGGAGATTTGGTCCTGGTTAAACTATTACCCCAACAATTCAAATCTCTGGAAGGTTCATAAGGGTTAGTTCGGAAGTATGAAGGGCCATTTCCTGATCCTTAAACAAGCTCCGGTAAGGTGTCGTACAAGCCGCAACTCCTCCGAAGCTTAAAATATATCCCGTTTTTCATGTAAGTATGCTAAAACCTTATCACGAAGACAAGGAAGATACGAGTCGAGTGGAATCCAAGAGGCGCCTTACCAAGGGTAACCTCCTTTGACAAGGAAGTGGACTCAATTCTTGGCGGATCGCTGATCCGGCCAGTGAGAGGTGTACCAAGTTATCAAGAATACTTGGTCAAATGGAAGGGACGCTCCGGATGTAGAGACAAGTCGGGAACCCGAAGATTCTTTCTATGGCAATTCAAAGATGACATCGAGAGGTTCAAGCTTGAAGGCGCGACGAGTGGCGCGTGAACTTGAGTGGGGGAGGTGTCACGTCCCGCTCAGATTGCCCCGCGAAATCCAAAATAAATGGTGCTTGCCTAAAGGACCTAGACTTTTCTACATGAGAAGGTTCTAGGATGGCTAGAGATGTCTAGAAAAGCTAGAGTTGGATGGACTCAATTCAAGCTCGAAGACCCTGGAATGTTCTGAGCACGCCGGAGAGTGCTAGAATGGGCCGGAATATTCTGAACGCGCCGGATGGTTCTAGAAGGATGTGGAAGCCGTCAGAAGCTTCGCGGAACATCCCGTAACGTGCACATGAAGGAGCCTAGACAAACCTAAAGACTCTGAAGTTGGCTAAGGTCCTAGAGCCTTATGGCACATTGTACATAAATCTAGAACACCCTTGTACATTCTAGACTAGGAAGATTCTAGAAAGTGGTGGCATGCTCTTAAGCTTAGAGCCACACTATAAATAGACCACTTGGTCTTCATTTGCATTCATCTTGGGAAATTGTAACATAAACTCTCTCTAGAGCAATACAAAGCATTCTTTGCAAACTCTCTTTCTAATCTCTTTGGAGAATTCGTTCGGGAAAGGCAGGCTTAGTGCAACGAAACGTGCTAAGTGCCGCACGATCGCTATTGAAAGTTTAAGGTCGTGACATGATGCTTGGGTTCCTCCCAAGGCCACACAGGCACCACCTATAATAGTTGGTGATTGGTCTGTACGCACTGGTTCAATTCTATTTAGTTTGTTTTCACTTGCAAACTTCATATTTTTGCAATTTTTTTACATTTTTGATCGTTATATTCTCAAATATTTAAAAAACACAAAATAAATAAATAATACACTATGGGAATAACAAACCATCTTATAACTATTATAAAGAAATCAGTTTATACTTTCATATAGAAGTGACTATCTTAATCTCATAAATAACATGTCATATTTTGATCAATAAATTTTCCTTTAATTTTATAAGTATTAATATATTTTTTTATATAACATATTTATATTGATTTTTTCAACATCAAGTATAACTATTTTTTATAAAATATGTAAATTAAATATATTATTAGAACCTTGGACCACCTGGAGTGATCTTTGATTCTCTAATACTTAAATTAAAGATAGATGAGATCTACGTATATGTTCTAATAATATATGGAAAAAAAATTTAGTTATGATTTTTTGTTATAAGATTAAGTTATATTTTGTGCAGGCATTCGATTCAGCTATTCTACCACAATATATTCACTTTTCTGGAGAATCTTGAGGAATTTTGTAATTTCTTCTTCTGTTACGACTTTCTTGGCGGTTTCTTCCAGAATGGGAACCTCACCTGCCTTTTCCTTACCCTTTTTTCTTCTTAATTCCAGCTCCTCCGGAGTAGAACATCTTCCGAATCTTATCATTCCCCCGATTTCTGTGACTTCAGGCTCAATCCTTTCTCCTGTGGATGCGACAGCCTCCAGATTTGAATTCCAGGGTACTTGATGGTCGGTCTCATAGGGGCATATGATTATAATAATAATGTGTTAGGAGTATATATAGGGAAAGAATTAACTTGATAACTACTCTATAGGATTGAATTGTTGTAATTTATAGGTATTTATTCTGTGTAGATATTCATCATTAATTATATCTTTAATTTTATTTTAAGATAATTAAAAGATAATCTTTAAATCTTTATCTATTTAAGATAATTAAAAAATAATAATCGAACACTTATCCTTTTAGGATAACTATATTGCATTCAAAAAATTAAATTAAAAATATGGATTGAACATATGTTCAAAATATTATTTTGAAGAAAACAAATATAAACTCACGTATATACAACAATGAAGTTTGAACTGTAAATAAATAAATATATATATATATATATATATATATATATATATATTATAAAATAATTAGTAAATATAGGAAAGAAATAAACATATATTTTTAAAAGGAAAATGCCAATCAAGTTCCTTATATTAAATCTTAGTATGCATTTATTTCTTTGGTTGAAGAATGTGTTTTTTAATCCGAGAAAATGTGTTAATAAAAAATAAATAATATTATTTAAATTATTTTTTATTAAAATATTATTTTTTTTATCAAATAATTAAAATACGATTAAAATTTTATTTTTTAACACATAAAAATGATAATTAATATGAAAATTTTAACAAAATATTTATTTTAATATTTATTTATTATCACTATTTTTATTTTTTAAAAAAACAAAAAATATATATATTCAAATAATTTTATTATTAATGATTTTTCTTAAATAATCAATACTAAATTTTACTTTTATCCTTATTATTGACTTATATTTTATCCCATTTGAATCAATTAAAAGTAAAATAATAATATTTTAATATAAAAATTATTAAAATGATATTATTTGTAGTTAATTGTTTCATTTTCTTAAATTTGAGAGATTAAACATTATTTTGAAAAAATAAAATATGTATTTAAATAATTTTGTTATATTATTATTATTATTATTATTATTGATTTTTTTTAAATAACTAATACCATTTTCACTTTTATCACTATTAATAGCTTATATTTTATTTATTTTTAATCACTTAAAAATAAAAAAATAATATTTTAATAAAAATTAATTAAAATAATATTAATTATATTTAATTGATCAATTTTCCTTCTACAAGGTATCTTTATATTTTTTTAGAGTGATGTGTTACAAAATCCCTTAGATTAGGTTATTTATATAATTTAATTAATTAGATTAAAAATAATATCATTTAATCTCTTAAATTTATAAAAATAATCAATTAAAGATAAATTATATTATATTAATACTTTTTATTTAAAATATTATTATTTTATATCAAATAATTAAAGCTGATTATAATATGATTCTTTAATATAGATAAAAATAAAATTTAATATAATTTAAAAAAATAAAGAATAATAAAATTCAAACAAAAAGTTATTTAAATATATTTTTAATTTTTAACAAAAATTAAAAATTAATGAAACATTAAAATAAAACATGTGTTAATTAATAAATATTAAAAATAAATATTTTGTGAATTTTTTTATAGTAATTATAATTATATTATTATTAGATATTCATATTTTAATCAAATTTAATAACTTGATAAAAAATAATAAAAATATATTAAAATAGTATAATTAATTTTTTTTATAAATTTATGGGATTAAATTATAAAAAGAATAACTTTTTTTTTAACATAAGCAAATTGTTTAATATAAGAGACTTATATACTATATTTTCTACTTTTTTTTTATATACAAAAGTAATTAAATAAATGAATTGTATATGAAAGTAAGCAAACCAAAACTCCAATGTCTCTGATCTCCACGAACAATCAGAAAGGTCCGAAGAGGTAAAATATTTAAGGGAAGTACGGAACACGAGCATTCTCATTGCAACGGTTACTTTCAATGTCTTCTTGTCCTTTCATATATGCACCCGGGAAAATAATAGCTTTCAATAAAGCATATAAAGATTAACAGAAACAAAGACAACTACAACGAAAATATAAAGAAATAGACTCCTCACAGCAATGAGTTTTAGCAGTAGTACAAAAATGGTGGAGTATTTGGAGCCGTTAATGTCAAAGGAGCTTCTTTGCAAGTTCCCAGACAACTCTGCTTTCGATTTCAACTACTCTCAGAGTGCAATTTGGTCTCCTTTGGTTCCTCGACCTTACAACAGTACTCCAATGGATTCTGACTTCGATTTGGGATTGGATTTCATTACTCCAAGAAAGCTTACATTTAAAATGGATTTCAATTCTAGCAACCTCAACAAAGTAGCTTCAAATTCCAACAAGAAATTGAACAACTCTGCCTTTAAGATGAATTTGAGTTCTTTTAAGAGGCAAAATAGTAAGAACAATAGGAAGATTTTTCCATCTGATTTCTCTCCAACTTCAATCCAACTTGCTTGTAACCTCGCTGCCAAAAAGGTTATCTCTTTGTTTCGCTAATCTTTCTCGGTTCTTGAAGGTTTTGTTCTGTTTATAAATCTAAACCCATGGTAGCCATGATAATCCAAGGATTAGATAAATCCAATGACAGTATTAATGTTTACTACTTATAAACATACAATAGTATCATAATTAGGCAATTGTCTTGCCAACGGCATCTTAATGTCTGTTTGGTTATGAAGTTGGGAACTTTAGAATCAGGACCTGAGTTTCTGAAGATTAATAATATTAAACAAACAATAAGATCTACCAACTTTAAGTTTTGTTTCTATTGGTGAAATTAGCTTCAAGTTTATGTTGTTCGATTTTGAAATTTTAATTCTCTTTTTCTTATTATAAAGATCTCACAACTGCTTGGTGAAATTAATTTTCTTTCGCTCATTATCTCTCTGCAGATTTGGAATAAGTTGCTGAAAGCTGCTTGCAAACACTTCAAGAGAAAGAAGAAAGATCCTACACTTCATGTTAGGCTCTCCAACTATTTGACAGATAGAAATATGTGAAAAGTGAATGGGAGGAGAACTACGCCGGCAGAATCATACCCTAGTGAGAAATAACAAGCGTACTTTAATCTTGTTTTTTTGCTATTGTTTAGAACTAAGTGTTGAGACTAAAACGTTTTAGTTAATAACTACGTGATTAAATTGCTAATTGCAAAACAGGTCAGTTTTGCTGTCCATTAAACTGTAGTACTGCTCTATAACATGCTATTCATAAACTCCTCTCAAGAGTCTCAACATATATTAGGACATGCTAAAGCATTAAGTAATGTTATTATTCATCGGTTTTACAATATATTAATCACTAATATTTTTTTATCTCCACTTCTTTTTTTTTTAAATTACTCTAATATTAAATTTTATTAATTTATAATACTGCGTCGTATACTCCAAAAACATTAATAATTTTTGCATTATTCAATTATTTACCATAGATTACTTAAACAATAACAATTAAAACAATTAGTTGCAATTACTCAAATAATTTACACTTACAGTTGATGAGATCCCTAAACTGGAGCAATCTTAATACAAGTCCTGCTAGGCTACTTATTGTATTTTATTCAACAACTATTTTTGGGTAGAATTAATTTCAATATATCCCAACTAAACCAAATTAACATCTTCTCTTAAATCTATGGATACATTAATTTTTGTCGTTGCTACACTAAAAATATATGAAATATGAAATATTTATTTTATTTTTTACTACTATTATTAAATAAAATTTTTATTAATAAAATATTATATAAACACTAACAAACAATATTGATACCCTTTTCAAAATTTTATCAATCAATCATCCAAAAGAGATAAAGGAAGACCCACTTATCAAATTCTATACAAAATATATTTATTTTAATTTCAAAATATTAACTCAATAAATAAAAATATCCATAATTTATATAAAATTTATCATAATATTATATTTAATTAATGGAAAATGTTTTTATCTACACCCATAATTCTTAGCTCACTATCACCCTCCATCACACACCTAACAACCTTTTCTTTCTCATTCGCTGTCTCTTCGGTAATCCTATATGAGCTCCACAACCAACCCCAAATCCTTAACCAACTGAAATGCATTAATCTGTTGCCCAGCATAGAGTGGCCATGTCACAAATAGGTACCCGATTCCACCCACAATGTGACACAAATACTTCAATTGCTTTATGGGCCAGAACCGCAGCTTATGGAGCCCATCTACACATCATACCCAACTCCATAGTCAGGTCCAAAACCCTTTTGGCAGAAACTCCCCAGGGCCATGATAGGTATTTGTTAAGTCAAGTCCGAAATTGATATAATTGTTAGGATTAAAAATAAAATGGATAACATTTTAAAAAATATATATTTACTTATTAATAATAATTTTTATTTATCGTTAAATGTTTGATAGAGATGTAAGTGAAGAATATATCAAAAATAACATAAAATCTTTATTTAAAAGATATTAGATAAAATATACTCTAAATTATAGTTGAAATCTTTAGTATAAAATCTATTTTAAAAGAACTCTTTTTTAAATAAGAGTTTTCTTAATTAATAAGTATTACTAATCTTATTTGAAATAGAAAAGATATTTATCAATCATACAAGAGTTTTCTTACTAATCCTATTTGTAATAGAAAATATATTTATCAATTATAAAGGATTAAGAGTTTTAATTTTTCCTATAAATAAAACTCATTGCTCATTGTTTCAATCAACCACACAAGAACATTATTCTAATCTTCTTAATTTTTCTCTTATGTCTTACAAATATAAGATCATAATTCTTTGGACTTTTTTATTTAGTTAATCTATCAAATATTGGTGGTTATATTTGATTGATTAATAAATCTAATTATTTTTATAATATTTTGATAATATGTTCTTATGAATTCTTCTTTATTTTTGTTCTTAAATTGTTAGATCAAATAATTTTTTTTATCATATCATAGTTATTTGATTTGATTATTAATCTTTAAATAAACTATTTTTATTGAACTTGTGTTTGATATTTTTGTTGTAGGATTTATTAGTTGATTTGATTTAAGTGACATATATTTTGAATCATCTAGTTAGAATTATTTATTATTAAATTCGTTCTAAAACACACACAAACACTTGTGTTTTTTATGCTAACTATTTTGCAGTCAATTCAAGAACGTATCTGATTGGCAGAAAGTTTATTAGAATATTGGTCTGAAAGCCGTTAATGGTAATATTGGAAACTGTGAAAATAGAACAGGGGCCCGTAAGTAAAGTACATTGAGGCAGTATCCGAGAGAGTGTAGCATAAGACCAAGTTTGTACTTATAGTGGAAAGTTAGGTGATCCGGTGAACCGGTGGTTTTCTTCTTAAGTCATGGTTGTGGCTTAGGTTGTTTTCACCTAAAAATATCATGTGTTATTATTTTATTTCCACACTTTATTCTTACACGTAATTGTATGATTAGTCGATTTGTTTAGGTTATTAACTTATAAATTCATAAAAATTAAAAATAACCTATTTATTCTACCTAGGTTAATCAGGTCCGTATTTTATAAACTTTCATATATAAGTACAAGAAAAGATGACTTATGATTTTAGATGATTAATGATATGTCATGACATCCAACTTTTGAAAGAAGAATAAATAAATAAAGATAAATTAAAAAATTAAAAAATGATTAATATAATTAATATAATATACAGTGGTTAAGTTTTTATTGATTTTTGGTACTTGAAAAACGAATTAAACCAAAACAAATAAATAATTTTTTTTAAAATCTATAAAATTAGATTAAATTAGTTTGGTACGATTGATTTTGAATGTTTCGAAAAAGTGTCGCACACCCCTGTACATTCTCACCCATTCCTACCAAGTATGACCAAAAAAAGGGGCCATATTTATATAATTTGTTTCAGAAATAACCTTCAACAGTTTCAAGTTCTAATAACGTACATTAGCAATTTAAATTTTGAAATAATTTGTTCTAAATATTTTCCTACCACAATATTAGTTAATTAAAAATTAAGATAATACGCTGATATAACCTCTTTTCTACTACTTTTAATTTAAACGGGATACCCAACTTACAACTCTATCATTATCTCAAATTTACCCATTTTCATATTTAATTTGTCATGCGCAAAGGAATTGGAAGTTTTGGTAAGATAAGGAACAAGGCTCACACTCTTTCTGTAAGATGTGGTTGTCGCAGCTTCCACCTTCAGAAGAAATGTTGTTCCTGTAGAAAGTCATGACCTAACTCCCTCAAAATAGTTCTCAAAGAGAAAGGGTTGTCGTAACCTTATAACCAGCAAGCTTCCCTAATCGATGTGGGACACTCAACATCCCCCTTCACATCAGACGGGGACACCGCAAAGACCGATTATTCATACCGGGTGGGGACACCGCAAAGACCGATTATTCACACCGATCGGGGACACCGCAAAGACCGATTGAACCGTGAGGGGACCATCAGTTGAACCCAGGGACTCGCTTTGATACCATGTAGAAAGTCATGACCTAACTCCCTCCAAAAGAGCTATCAAGGAAGAAGAGTTATCATAACCTTATAACCAGCACTTAATTGGCTTCTCTGGTCGATGTGGGACACTCAACAGTTCCACTTATGGTTTCCCAGCTACTTGCATAAGAAAATATAACTAGAGTGAAAAGGAAATTCGAAGAAAGACCACTCAAATTAGAAGGGAACAATAACAACTTCTTAAGCCATTTTGAGGATTTTTTTTCCTTCCTTTCTTTTTGCATATTGGGATATTATTTTATATCTTTACAATAAGATTTTTTTTCTATACAAATATAACTTCATTTTTGAGTTACTTGATTTTGAATTACTCTGGTTCAATTTTCAATAAAGATTGACAATCTATTTCATTTTTTTCTAGTTAAAGTTATAATAAGTTAAACAAGTATCCACCTTATTTATAAATAGTTACATACGTGTTCAATTTGTCTCCAAAATATTGGAGTAAAAGTTAACAAGTTAGATACTTATCCAATTAAGCTATGATAAGTTGGATGTGTCTAACTTACTTCTAGTAAGTGGGTCACCGATCGATCAAAATCTAACAAGCTAGATAACTGTCCAATTTAATTGGACACATATCCAACTTGGTTTCATCAAGTGGAGCCAGTGGTCGATCAATCCTTGACCAGTTGAATATCTAGTTTAGTTATACATGTGTCCAATTCAGCTCTGGTATGTCGGTTGACTCAACTCCAATCAATTGGACAATCGTCTAATTCTAACTAGTCGAATTAGATAAATATCTAATCAAAATTAAATTATAATTAATCAATTAAAATTAACGATATTTTATCATAATATATAAAAAGTCAAGTAAGATGAGATCATATATAATTTTTTTATAAGATTATTGTAGCATATAACCCAAAAAATTAAGCTTCCTACTTAAAAAAATACTTATGAAAAGACATACCGTAAGTTATAAATCTAATCTCGAGTTTTTTTACCATTCTAAATATCTTAACTTGGCCAAACTCACTCTTGAGTCTTGATAAACATTTTTTTTATTTTTTAATAACAAAATTAGGACCCTTATGTCGAACTCATATAGTTTTACTATTAAAAAATGTTTTGCATATCATTTCATATTGAATATTGTCTAATTAAATACTATCCAAATTGAGTTATGTTCATTTATATCTATTCAATATTAAATACACCCTAATAACATTGAACAGTGATATGATAGTAAGACTTACATTTCGACTGTTTCAAATTACAAATTTAAATCACATAAACACATAATTTGATTTTAAAAAATAAATACCCAATAAATGTTTGAATTATTTTAGAAAAATAGATAAGTGATTGGGTTCAGAAAATTAATGAAATGCAATGCAAGCCTTCAATTTAGTCGAGGAGGATTTAACTCTCAAGGTTGGAAATAATATCAATAATACTCCTAAGATTTGAAGTAATATTACAAATATTATAAGGTTTTAAAAATATCACAAAACATCTCAAAATTTAATGGAAGTTAAAGTTAATGGAAGTAAATTATAATTTTTTATACATAAAAATAACAGAAATAATAGAAAATCAATAAATAATGAAAATAGAAACATAAGATATCTTTAGATGTTTTTCATAATAAATAGTAATTATAAAACATAAATTTGAAAAAAATACAAAAAGTAAGATTAAATCTTAAAGAATGAGTGGATTTAAAGATTCATTATTTTTAAGAAAAGATATAACTTATTATGGAATAATTAATAAAAAATGAGTATTAATAATATAGAAATAAAAGGAATGTATATTTTGTATAAACTATCAAAAATCTCTCAAAATGATATAAGAAAAATTAAAGACATCCATTTAAGAGGAATCTAAATAATAATAGTATCACATTATAGAGAATGAATTTATACACCAAGAAAATTAGTATTGATAGGTAATAGAATAATAAATAAATAATGTAATTCATTAGGAATTATCCATAAAATTCTTAGATACTGGAAACTAAAATTCGCTACATACCTTATGTTTGTCATTAATATTAATGATAAAAACTTAAACCAAGTATTAAGTTTAGCATATAAATATGAAAGAGTAGATTTAATGAAAGAAGAAAATCATTTATCTTCAGTACACTACATAGTATGATATTTATTAATAAACATCCATAATAGTTCAATATATGGACAAAATAAGTTGATAAAAATAGCTAATTGTTTTTAAGAAACTAGACAAACAATAAAACAAGAAATATTAACATATTTTAAAATACTAGAAAAATGAAACTTAGATGTTAAAAAACTTATGATACTAAGAAAAATAATAATTTATTAAGGTTTAAATTTATAGATCCAAAAGGAGAAACTTTTAACAAAAAAAAGAAATGTGACAAATCTAAAACAAAAAGTTAAAATAATGAAAGAATTAGTCAATACATAATATTAGCATGAAAATGATAGCATTATTATCCCAACAATATTCAAAAATAAACTGTGTGATGTAAAATTAGATTTTAATAGAAACTTAGCAAGTATATCAAAAGATCAAATAACAATAATAAAAACTTTAATTATTCTAGCAAAAGAAATGGATATAGCATAAAAATCAAACATCAAATCCCTATAAAACACACAAAAAATCTAAAAAGAAATAAAAGAATATATTATAGTAAAATATACCAAGACATACATAAAGAATTTAAAGAACTAAGAAGGAATGTAAATAACATATCTAGAGACAATGAAATTATAGGTTATAAATTTTATCAATTTGTAGGATTAAAAGAAGAATCACTTTAAAGATAAAATGGATTGATACCTAAGAATGAGAAAAAAACCTAAAGATAAAGAAGAATCTATAATCTCAGTTTAATGAAATATAGAAAAGAATTAAAAGAATAATTTATGAAGATCAATTACATTGATACCTAAGAATGAGAAAAAAACCTAAAGATAAAGAAGAATCTATAATATCAATTTAATGAAATATAGAAAAATAATTAAAAGAACAATTTATGGATCCTAAGAATAGTGATATAAAAAAATGAGTTAGTCTATTAATCCTAACAGATGAAGAACTAAGAAGATATTATGGTGAAAAATTTGGTACAAGTAAAGAGGAAGATAATATGACAATCACTACTACGATACATACATATAGTCTCAAATATTTAGCCTCGATATTTTTAAAAACCGAGGCTATAGGGTTTTGGCCTCAATTTTATAAAAATTGAGGCCATAGGCATACCATATAACCTCGGCTATTTTAAAACCGAGGCCAAAGTCATATCTTATCAATTTTATCTCTTTAATTTACACCAAACACATAATGTTTTTACCAATTTTGTTCTTTTTTTTTCTTTTTCCCTTTCAATTTTTTCTCTTTTACACCAAACGTTAAATTTTTTTATCAATTTTTTTTCTTTCTTTTTTCCATCATTTTTTCCAAATATTTTTTTCTAATTTTTTTATTTTTTTCCCGTATATAAATATCTCATTTTCCCTCCCCTACTCGTGCAAAAACCTAGCACCGTGTATACTTTTCTCTACATGAAACCCTCGCACCATGTTCTAGACTCGCATCGCGTTCCATTCTCACACCGCCGCATTCCTACCTCTATTCCACTCTCGCACCGCATTCTAGCCTCTGTTCCACTCTCGCCATAGTAGTTCCTTGGCCACTAATTGAATCTTTCTGGTAACATAAATTCATTTTTTCTTTTATAAATGACTCTAGGTACCAAATCTCGATTGGTACGTAGAGGTTATTTCTAGCTACCTAAAGGATTGCTTACGTTGAGAAATTTAGATGCTGGATATTTCTTAGACGGGTTATGAAAATTTGTTAGGAAGGTCGCTTGGTATGGTTTATGTAACATATGGTCGCTTGGTACTTATCCTGGTGTTCGTGTTGGTTCGTTGGGGTAATGCGATGTTGTTGGTGCGCTAGTGCTGGTTCGTTGGGATGGTGCGCTAGTGCTAGTGCCTAGTGCTTAGGCTGGTGTTGGTTATATTTTTTGAATAGATAAGGGTTTTTTTCTTTTTTTAGTTAAGGTCTTTTGTGGTACTAAGAATATTTCTCCTACATGAACTCTGAAAATATTGAAGCATCAATATTCCTCCCTCCATTTGATTGCTATACTTCATTGTTAGTCTTTATAGATGTTATGTTATGTTTTCTAAATCTTGTAACAAATGTTATGTTGGAACAATAAAGTCTATAATCAAATCAGGTTCCATATTAATCTTTTTACTACTTTCATATGGATATCATGGTTGGTCATTTTTGGGTTTATCATACTCTGAAATATTTAAATGTGTCCTCATAAGCTAGAGCTCTTGACCTACTCCATCTTTCTTTGAAATAATTTTTTTGGATATGCTTTGTTTTTTAATGCTTATGTTTAATTAAAACCTCTCATTCTGTTTCTTTTCATTAAACTAAAATGCAGATGATCATTTTCTTTTCCTATAAGTACCATCTAAAGCTGGTACTAGTGCAGATTAACAGAGGAAAAGTAAGAACAATTGTATGGTGAGTATGAACAGATTCTCATGTATAGTCCTAGTAGGGGTAGCAATTGAGTATCTTTTATTTGGATATGCTAAGGGTGGACTTGGCGACATAAATCAAGTTTACTTAAATAAAACATACAATGGGTGCTTACTCTATTTTTGTGAGTAAGTAACCTTTAAAAAATAAACTACATGGTATGCCTGCTTTTGATTGATACTTAATGTTGGACTGCATTATTTAAAAGATAAATAATGTACTGAGAATGAAGTTATATAATCTACTTAAATCAAGTGTGGAACTTTTTTAAAAGTAGAAGTAAGAAGTATACTGTAAATAAAGTTGGATTTTACTTGCAAGTATGACAGTTGTGATTAGAGCCTCTTTTTTCCATCTTCTTTGATACTTATTTAATACAGATAAATTTGTTCTGATGCTAATATAAAAATGCACCAACCATCTGTGATCCTTGTAACAGCTAGCTATGATCACAATATTCACTTCTGGGAGGCAAAAAGTGGCTGCTGCTACCGCACCATCCAATATCCTATCTCGGTCTACCTTCGATCCACTTTTCTATTTTTCATTTTTCCTAATATGATGTCTTTTTCTGCACATATTTGTGTATAGGTTACTTGCTTATAATCATGGATGTATATGTATGTAGCACACAGATCTTGATCTATCCTAAGCAACTGGTCTGTAATAATTGTTGGTGCATGATTCCTAATGGAAAATGTGCTACTTAAAATCTAATTGTGAAGTGCGTTTTCTTTGTTTTTGTTTTTTTTATTTGGGGGGAGGATGGGTGAGGAAGATGCCCAAATGTATAATTGTTTGTTTTGTTTTAATATAAAATGTGCTGTCTTGTGAGGCCTGAAAGTTGGGCATGCTAGGACCAAGTGACAAAATGTTTCAAACCTACCTTATCTATCTCCCAACAGTTTATTTTCCACATAGTTTTTATTTTTACTCTAATTTTTGTGCTTTATTATAGGAATATTTTGAAATGGTGCAGGGTTTCTTTTTTGTTAGGATCTGATTTTCCTGGTCATTTTTATAACAAGTTAATTGGCTTGAGATAACACAAAATAAGCGGTTCATGGCTGCTGTTGGAAACCCCCATATTCGACTATTTGATGTTAATTCAAATAGCCTTCAACCGGTGGATTTCTCCTACTATATATTATTTACTTTTCCCTTTTCCCTTGGGAAGTGAAAAAGTAAGTATTGAAATAGCATATTGTTTCTAACAATCAACTACTAGGCCTTGCTAGGTGTGCATTGGGGTTTCAATGTGATGGGAACTGGATGTAATCTAGTTCTGAGGATGGCACTGTGAAAATTTAGGATTTGAGGGAGACCCTTTAACAATTACATAATTTTTTTTATACTTGTCAAAAAGTGTGTGATTATATTATATTTGAGTTATTGCTTGATTACCATATTGCTTGATTACCATATTGAACACAGAGCTCCAGGTTGTCAAAAGGAATATGAGAGTCATGCATCTATTAACACTATTGTGCTGCATCCAAATCAGGTTGGGTGTTATCTCTCTTCTACTTTTGAAAACATTTTTATCTAATGCTATTAATTTGATAATACTGCTTCAAGTACATTAGATAACAATGTCCACATGCAAATATTTTGATATGTGTATGAACCAAGCATATTGTAAACATTATACTTTCAGCAGGGACTTCTTCATATTTGGCTTAATTTCACAATTAGTCTCAATTTTTCTATAGTTTTACTTTGGTCACCCAACGTTCAAATAATGCTCTCAAATCATTTAAATTTTGTAGCACCAGGCGCACCAGAGCATTAGGCAGACCAGCGTACCAGGCACACCATTTGGATTCAAGCATTTATTGGAACCAACTTTGATTTCTTAACCTACTCTTCATCTTTGAAATCTATGTTGGGTATTTCTCAAGTTTAGTTGAATTATTTGGCTGTGGCTTCTAATATGGGCAAAGTTTTTGGATGGTCTTCTGGTTTGGCTTTAATGTATTTTTCTTTGTGGGTTGTTTTGTTTATTTTTGCTTTTATAGGTTTCATTGCCTATGGTCTTCAATGGCTTGTATTTTTTAGTGTATAATAAACTCTTAATGTAATTATACTTTTAATTTTAATATAATATGATTTTTAATATTATAATTAATAAATTTATTATAATTTATATTGATTTCTAATGTTGTAATTAATAATTATATATATTTTTAATTTATGCATACCCTATGACCTCAATTTTTGATGAAAACCAAGGCCATAGGGTGTATCTATGGTCTCGGTTTTATAATATCCAAGGCTATAGGTAACGACCTATGGTCTCTCTTACTTAGGCCTCAATTCTTATAACCGTGGCCATAGGTCTAAATTGTAGTAGTGAATAGTTAATAAAATTGACTCTGAACTAAAAAATATGATCCAAAAAATTGTATGAAACCTATTTCATTACTAGTCCCTCATCAAAAAAGAACAACTAACCCATATAGAGAAGAAAGAAATAGGCAAAGATTAGAAGAACCTGACCTTTGTTATAGAAGAAAACAACAACCCAAAATGAAAGAACGATTATATTAGAGAAATATAGGTAGTATCTCATAAGAATTCTAACTTTATAAAAATTATAGATATGATCTTTTAGATTTAGATTATACGAGAGATGGGAAAAAGTAGTAGATGAATGATCTAGTGGTATAAGTATAATCATACAAACTTCTTCAACCACATAATCACACTATTCAACTTGTAGAGTCTTAGTAGTCCACAAAATGATAGGAAATATAAAAAATTTTCTTTACAAATTTAACAAAACAATAACCTTTACAAATGCAGGATAATGCTCCCATAAGTAGGGAGCACTTAGATATTGTAGTAAATGAAATATACAAGAAATTTATTGGAGAATACAATGGTAGAAATATCACTAAATATAATGAAAAATAAATAAAAGAATATAGTTATAGTAAATTACACCAAGACATACACAAAGAATTTAAAGAACTAAGTAGTAATGTAAGAACATATCTAGAGACAATGAAATTATAGGTTATAAATGTGATCAATTTGTAGGATTAAAAGAAGAATCCGTTTAGATCAAATGCATCGATACCTAAGAATGAGAAAAGAAAAAATGAGAAAAAAACCTAAAGATAAAGAAAAATCTATAATCCCAGTTTAATGAAACATAGAAAAGAATTAAAATAACAATTTATGGATCCTAAGAATAGTGACATAAAAAATGAGTTAGTCTATTAACCCTAATAGACGAAGAACTAAGAAGATATTATGATGAAAATTTTGGTACAAACAAAGAGGAAGATAATATAACAATAGTCAATAAAATTGACTTTGAACTAAAAAAATATTATCCAAAAAATTATATGAAACCTATTTCATTACTAGTTCCTCTTTAAGAAGAAACAACTAACCTATATAGAGAAGAAAGAAATAAGCAAAAATCAGAAGAACCTAACCTTTGTTATAGAAGTAAAGAACAACCTAAAATGAAAGAATGGTTATATTAGAGAAATAGAGATAATATCTCATAAGAATTTAAACTTTATAAAAATTATAGATATGATCTTTTAGATTTAGATTATAAAAAGTCCTAGATGAATGTGATATGTGTTATATAGATTCATTTATTTGTGAATGAAAAATGTATTATCACAAGTTACCATCTTCTATGCAAGAAACTTATAAGGAAATATTTTTCAAAAATTACCTGAAAAATTACATAAAACTATAATAGAATGATGTAATAAAAGAAATAGGAAAACTATATCAGACACATTAGGAGGAAGAATAAGAACTCCTAAAAATTTGATAATCATTAAATGTCGTAAGAGATAAGAATATAAAAAATAAGAGGAAATGATAAAATCTGTTGTGATACAAGAGATTTTAAGATGTTAGAAAAATATGAATGTAATATAAAATCTTATAAACAAAAGTACAAAAATATAAAAAAAAAACATTTAAACGATGTAAATCTAGAAGAACAAAAATTTCAAAAATATAAGAGAATATATAATAAAGAACCATATAGAAAAAGATATTTGATGAAAAAATGTATAAACCATGAGAATATAAAAATTATTGCCCATAAAAAAAGAAACGTAGATAATGGATCTTCAACAAGGAAGGACATTATAATAATGAATGCCCTAACATGCTTCAATATAAAATAATTTAAAAAATAAATTTTCATAGAAAATAAATTAATAATCTTCAAAGAAGAGATGGAATTTGAATAAATTAAGGTTTGAAATATTGATGTTGATGTCAATGAAGATGTCTAGATATATTATTTAGGAAAATTTTGAAAATATTATCGTTGCCAAAAGAAACTTTGAAACAAATAACAAAAACTATGAAAATTTTATCAAAAGTATGAATTTTTTTTATAAAACATTAAAACAATCAATTACATATATTTTAAACTAAAATTTAATATATGTATTTTTAAATGCATAAAATATTAATATTGATCAATAATTTGATTAATCAATTAAAATATTGTATAAGAAAATATGTATTCTTTTTTGCTAATTAATATTGTAGAATAAACAGTTAAAAGTTTTAAAATAATTAACTAGATTATCTAATTGTAACTACTATAAATAGATAAATCTCTACAGTATAAAAATAAATTTAATTGATTATTTTTTTTAAAAGTATTCATATATATATATGGAAAACATGCTAAAAAAATAGAGAATAAATTATCTACGATAAAAGTGAGAAAAGTTGAATTGAAATGATCACTCAGAAAGAAGGAGAATTGATAGAAAAATAAATCAAGAATTGATATTTTTGATATTTTTTTGATAATTTAGTGACATTTTAACGACAATATCCATAATATCTAGGAAAGTTTAGTAAAAAATAGACACTTAAACAACATTTTAGATAGTTTTGCTAAAATTCGGTTAAAAGATATGAGCATTACATTTCGATGTCGAGATGTATAAAAAATGACATTGTTGTGACAATATTATCGACAAAATTGACATTTTCATCCTTGAAACCAATAGATGAATCATATATAGATAGTACTTGTAGTATTTATCTATTAGAAGAAATTGATTAAGAATACGAATACTCATAATATGAACACTCTTCATCAGAAGATGAATGATTTGTATAACATTACAAATCTAAGTAGTACTTATATTAAGATAAAATTGAAATTTAAAGGTTACATAAGTTACTATTTACATACAGATGTATATACAAGAGCTAATATTAGTGTAGCTAGTAAATATGTATTCCCAAAGAAACTTTAGAAGATCTAATTGTAAAAGTTGCTAACAAAACTACAATAAATCTTAATAAAGTCTTAAAAGATATAATCTTTTATACAATATTTAGACAAAATAAATATAATACTACTAGATGATGAAACTATTTATGTGTCAAAAATAAAAAAAAGATTTGACTGTATCAAATCTAACTTTTATCTAACAACATAAAAAAAATGTTATAAGAGCAACACTAGATGATGAAACCATTTATGTGTAAAAAACAACTTTAACTGTATCAAACCCAACTTTTATGTAATGACATAAAAAGAAAAAAATGTTGTGAGATAGACACAAAGTAGTAACAAAAACCTTATTTAGAAAATATTTTATTAGATATAAAAGAAAAACAAAACTATTTTTTTTAGTAAAATACAGGAAAATAAGCTCAACATGTATTAAAAAATTATTAAAAATAGTAAGCTTAGAAAATATTTTAGATTCAAAAGTAAATCAATCTAAATTTATTGCTAACATAAAACTAAGAGATTCTAACAAAGTCATTAGAGTAAAACATATCATTTATACCCCAGAAGACATTATTGAATTTAAAAAGCATATTTAAGAACTTTTGAAGCTAAAAGTAATAAAATTAAGTAATTTACTTTATTCTCGTCCAATATTTTTAGTTGAAAAAGAAGAGAAAAAATAGAATAATAATAAACTTTAAAGAATTGAATAAATAAATCATTAATGATGTATACTTTATTCTAAAGAAAGAAAGATTATTATTATTAGAAAAAAGAAATAAATACTTCTCAAGTTTAGATTGTAAAAATGGATTTTGCAATAAGACTAGATAAAGAATCTTAAAAATTAACTGCATTTAGTTACCATTAATGACAATTCCAATGGACTTTTGCTCTATTCGGTTTAAAATAAGTTCTAGATATCTTTCAAAGGTATATACACAACATTTTTAAGAAATTATAAAATATTTGATGTGTTTATATAGATGATATTTAGATTTTTCGTAATGAATTAAATAAAAATTATTTGGATATTATTAATATTTTACAAAAATGTAGAAAACAAGGCATTTTACTTTCCAAGAAAAAAGCAATAATTGCTTAGCAAAATATTAAATATTTAAAATTAGATATTGAAGATGAAAAACATAATCTAGAACCACATTTACTAAATAATATTCAATATTTTTCTAATAAATTAAAATATCTATTACATTGATTCTTAAGATGTTTAATATATGAGGAAGCATAAATCAAGAAACTTGCATAAATATAAAAACCTTTACAAATAAAATTAAAAAAGATCATGTTTAGAAGTGGACAAAACAATATACTTCGTAAAAAATATAGGAAATTTTTTTTACCAACTTTAGACCATCCAGATCCAAATGATAAAATCATAATTGAAACAAATGCATCACGTGAAAACTAAGGAGCAGTTTTAAAAGCAAAAGTAAATAACAAAACGAATTTCTTTCTTTCTAGATATACATCAAGATCTTTCCATGGTCCATAATTAAATTATCACAATAATAAAAATAATTACCTAGCTATCAAAAAAAGCTTTTAAAAAATTTGCAATATATGTAATAAGTTTTATATTCATTGTTAGAACCGACAATAATAATTTTGATTATTTTTAAGGACTAATATTACAAGTGATTATAAATAAAGAAGATTAGTTAGATGACCACATTAGTTTAATCAATATAATTTTGATGCCGAACATCTTTTAGGAAACAAGAATAGTTTAACATATATCCTTTCAATATAATTAACATCTTTAAATATATTTGTTCTTGCAAACTAGAACAACTAGAGGTTCTATACCTAGAGAAATCATTTTTGGAGATAGGAATTAAACAAGAATAATATAACAGTTCAAAACCAACATTAAAGTTCAAAATGAGAATGAATAACCTAACAGCTCAAAATAAAATAATACATCTAAAAAGAAAAATAAAAATAAAAAGTTCAATTGGGCTAAAGAAGCAAAAAATAGATGACAAGTAAAAGACTTATGTGATCTATAATGATCCAAAACTAGAAATTTACAACAATTGACTTGAAGTAAGCAATGCTATTATTGGATTTAATAGAACAACTTACAAAGCTTTCACTAATCTAATAGAAACTGAAGGAAGTTATGTCAAGTATAAAGTGCCAAAACTATTAACCCTATAAGATATAATTAAAAAATTATTATGAAACATTGCAACAACAATCATCACCACCAAATAGATTGAAGATCCTAGGAAAGATAGTATAACCACCAATATTATTCAAAAAAATGCCTCTTATAGTGACAATAAAGATATTATGACCACTAGTACTATTTAGAGAAACATCCTAATAGTACATTTGTCATTGAAGACGAAAAATACTAATATATGAATTTAAGTAAATTACAAATCTCTATATTTAGTTAGAAAATCTACTCAAAAACATATCGAAGATATAGAATTCTATACTATAGAAAAAGAATTCTCTACAGGTAGTAAATTTAATATTCTTAAAGGAGATGATCCAATTTTTATTTATAAAACTTTCCATGCAGATGTAACTGAGAACCTACATCTATGAATTAATTTAAATAAATTAAATTATTTTTTGAAAATTTTTAGAAGGCTATTAAGAACTTCAGGAAGAATATTAGAGTAGATGACAAACCTATCTATCTCATATTTTTCAACCCGCTTATGGACTAAAATGAGGTGTGTGTTGCTTTTCCAACACTAATAGAAAAGTTTCCCTCTTAGTTTTAGAAAAATAATGAAATATAGATGAATTATGAGTTCTAAGAGGACAAATACTAAGTTAAGTTTATCATGAACTTTAAAAAAATTGATAATTCTTTTAAAGTAAAGGTAAATTACTCAACTAATAAAGTTATAATTGCTTCCCATAGCATTATGACTCTCATTGAATAAGATAGTGAGAAAATCAATACACTACTACAAAAAGGGTATTTAAGTTGATATATAAAGTCGATTTTTGGAAAAAACTACTTATAATGAATTTAAAGTCAGTTCGGTGTAAAACCGACGCTATCCATGTAGGACGTAGCATCAATTGATGTGTCGAACCGACGTTACACGTGGACGTAGCGTCGGTTCCAGGTGTTAACCAACGCTACGCTACATGGATAACGTCAGTTCCAGGTGTTAAACGATGCTACGTAGGAGTAATAAGTTTGAAATAAATTTTAACAATAATAATCTAAAAATTCGTCAAGAAATAAGAAAGATACTTTGTTTTTTTTCTTTTCAAGAACACTACTAAGGATTACAAATGTATTTACTGTATTAGAGTTCGAGAAGATGAAGATGCATTATCATCTATTTCATCAAAAAGACCTTCAATAGAAAACAATGAAGGTGAATAAAGTTGTAGAACCTTATCTTCAATGGGCACATAATGTTAAGGAAATGAAATACTTAAATTTAAAAATCAAAAACAAAAAGTTAGATGAATTTTTAAAGTAGGGATAAAAAAGTAGTTTCTCACTATTGTAAATTGAGATTCCTTATCCTACAAAAAGAACCTTTTTTTCTATTAGTTAACACTACTTCATTAATAGAAAACTCTCTCCTCTAAAAAGTATTCATCTATCAATTATGTTTCTAGAAATTATGAGAAACTAATAATCTATTCAAGGTTCTTAGTTGGCTTTTGAAATCGTAATAGTTATTAATATTATGAATAAAATGAAGTGAAACTACTCATTTCTTATTCTTTAGTAAGTCTAATTTGGATACCATATCATATACGGATGTAAAAGGTTTGTCTTTAACAGAAGGGTATTAAGGCTTGAAAAGCTAAGGCATATTAGAAGTAACAAAAGAAGACGAACAACGAAAAGGAAGATAGTGGTAGATCCATTAAATTCAGGTATAATAATTATAATTCTAAATCAATTAAGGATATTGAATGACTAAATATTTATTTATAATATTTATAAAACTGATAAATAAGAAAATAAAGACAAATAAACTAGCCACTGTATGAAAATAAATATAAGAAAATTATAAAGTTAAAACAATATTTTAATAAAAAACTTAAATATTTGTCTTCAAATAATAATTTACAAGAAGTAACAACCAATGTTGTAAGACAACCGACCATAATTTGATAATAGAACCATAGAAAATAAAAATATATCAGTGGATAAAAAGGTAATGTCGTTAATCATGCGATAATATTAATGATATTAACTATAAAGGTAAATGATATTAGTGCATATGTAAAGATATACTAAACTTTAAGAGGATAAGTGATAATTCAAAAAATTAATAATAAAAGAAGAAGCAAATCACATCGAGGTATTGAAAAAATAAAAAATAATATCATTAAAATTTATAACAATAATTTTTTATTATTTTTTTTATATAATTTTATTGTTTTACTTTTAATTATATTTAAAAATATTTTTTTATATTATAAAAAATATGCATGTATGATATTTTTATATTATATGAAACATAATATATGTATATTACATAAAAAAAATTTAAAAATTAATTTTTATTTGTAAAACAAGTTATACTATGTATATATTGAATTTATTTATTTTTACTATAATAATAAATTATAACATATCAATTTTATATCGACTATAATCATTTTAATTGATTCAAATTTATTTATTTTTACTATAATAATAAATTATAACATATCAATTTTATATTTACTATAATCATTTTAATTGATTCAAAGCACTGTGTAATTAAACTTAATTTAATATTATTAATTATTATTTTAATCTTATCAATTTTAAAAATCTTATTTTATGTAGATTAAAAAAAAATCATACCTTTTAACTGCCAGCCAACCAAGTATATCACATCCCTTAGCGGGAGGGAACGCCATTAACGGTTCCACCATGAGCTCTACTACTCTTACTCTTTCTCAAATTCCTCCTTTCACACACACCAGAGATACCAATTCTTCTGATGCCCATTCATTTCAAACGATCCCGCTCCCAAATCTCAAGACCCCCACCATTCGATCTCGCCTTAGCAAGCTCTGCCAAGAAGGACAACCCCACCTTGCCCGCCAACTGTTTGATACTCTTCCTCGCCCCACTACCGTTATTTGGAACACCATTATTATTGGGTTCATTTGCAACAACATTCCCAATGAAGCCCTTTTGTTTTATGCCCATATGAAGAAATCTTCTCCCACTATCAAATGTGATTCCTACACTTACTCTTCTACCCTCAAAGCTTGTGCTGATACTCGAAACCTCAAGGTAGGTAAAGCTGTACATTGCCACATTCTTCGAGGTCTATGGAGTCCCAGTAGAATTGTATATAATTCGCTTTTGAATATGTATTCTGCTTGTCAAAATAATTTTGATCATTCAGAGCATGATTTGGTTCGTAAATTGTTTGTTAATATGCCTAAAAGAAATGTTGTAGCTTGGAATACCCTGGTTTCTTGGTATGTGAAGACAGAGAGATATGAAGAAGCAGTAAAGCAGTTTGTACTGATGATGAAAGCAAGAATAAAACCTAGTGCCGTCAGTTTTGTCAATGTTTTCCCTGCTTTATCAGGCATAAGCGACAGTAGAGTTTCCAATGTTATTTATGGATTGCTTATTAGAATGGGCTGTGAATATGTGAATGATTTGTTTGTAGTTAGCTCGGCAATATGCATGTTTGCTGAGCTTGGTTGCCTTGATTTAGCGAGGAAGGTTTTTGACGTTTGTTTTGAGAAAAATACAGAGGTTTGGAACACCATGATTGGTGCATATGTGCAAAATAATCTGCAAGCTGAAGCAATCCACCTTTTCTCTGAAACAATGGAGTCAGAGGATGCTGATCTTGATGAAGTTAGTTTTCTTTCAGCTTTTACAGCAGTTCCACAGTTGCAAGATTTGAAGTTAGCTCAACAGCTCCATGCCTATGCAATGAAGCATTTGCAAATAATGCCAATATTCATTAAAAATGCAATTATTGTTATGTATTCAAGATACAATTGCATTGATATTGCGTTCAAACTTTTTCATGAGATGCCAGAAAGAGATGTTGTTACATGGAATACCATAATTTCTGCATTTGTCCAGAATGAGTTTGATGATGAGGCAATAATGCTTGTCTATGAGATGCAAAAGCAAGGATATTCAATTGATTATGTTACCGTAACTGCCCTTCTTTCTGCCGCATCAAATCTTAGAAATCCACATATTGGAAAACAGACCCATGCCTATCTTATTAGACATGAAATTCAATTTGAGGGGATGGACGGTTATCTGATAGACATGTATTCTAAATCAGGTTTTGTAAGGAATTCAGAGCAACTCTTCAAGAAAAATTACAATAACAGTAGAGATTTGGCTACTTGGAATTCTATGATTGCTGGCTACACTCAGAATGGGCTGAGTGATGAAGCTTTTGTTGTCTTTAGGCTGATGCTAGAGCAAAATATTGCACCGAATGCTGTAACCTTAGCATCCATTCTTCCAGCTTGTTGTTTAAGGGGGAGCATACATCTAGGTAAACAAATTCACGGGTTCTCTATTCGCCACTACCTGGACCTAAATGTCTTCGTGGGAACAGCTCTGATTGACATGTACTCCAAGTCAGGTGCAATTACTTATGCTGAAAATGTTTTTGTAAAAGCCAATGAGAAGAATTCAGTCAGTTACACCACGATGATACTAGGTTATGGTCGGCATGGGATGGGTGAAAAAGCTCTATCTTTGTTCCACTTGATGCAAGATTATGGCATAGAACCTGATGCCATTACCTTTATTGCTATCTTGTCTGCTTGCAGTTACAGTGGTTTGGTTGATACTGGTCTTCAAATATTTGACTCAATGAAAATAGAACACAATATCCAACCATTAACTGCACATCACTGTTGTGTAGCTGACATGTTAGGGAGGGTTGGTAGGGTAGTTGAAGCCTATGAGTTCGTTAAAGAATTGGGTGAAGAGGGTAATGTACTGGAAATATGGGGATCACTTCTTGGAGCTTGCAAAATTCATAGACAATTTGAACTGGGAAAAATTGTTGCAGAGAAGTTGCTTGAAATGGAGAAAAGAGATGGCATCACAGGCTACCATGTTTTGCTCTCAAATATGTATGCAGATGAAGGAAAATGGGACACGATTGATAAGGTGAGAAAACAAATGAGGGAAAAGGGTTTGAAGAAGGAGACTGGATGCAGTTGGATAGATATATCTGGTTATGTGTCTAGTTTTGTTTCCAAGGACCAGAAACACTTTCAATGCACTGAGATATATGACATGCTAAGAAACTTAGCATTTGAGATGGAAGCAGCTGGTTATAGGCCTTCTACCAATTTCAACTTTGATGGTGTCATTGAATCTGATTAACAATATACAAGTCTTGTGACAATTCTTTTTGACATATTGATTGACGTATGCTAATTAGCATTTCCTGGTTCCACAGAATGGAGAAAGAGGCATTTAGGTTTGTTAGTTGCTATCTTGATTGATCTATGTCTATTATACTGCTAGTTTGTGAAATATTTTTGTCAGATTCTGCACTGTGGCTAACTCTGGTTTCTGGAGCAGACCAGAGATTCTTGTCAAAGAAAATTCTACAAGATGCTGTCCAAATCTTCCACATAACATAAGCTATCTTGTTCCTTGTGTCTATGTTACATGCACTCTTCAATTTTCATGAATTTTGGTGAAGTTCCCATCTCAAGCGATAAGACTTAGACATGGACATGGTATAGGTATTCAACACTCTAATTTGGTGAAAATTTACAGAAGATTAAGAAAAATAGACATGTCTGACGCTCGGGTACATATCCAAAAATTTAAGATCTTCGGTGTCCTAAAAGAGTAGTAGTAACATGGCCCTCTCTTGAACTTGAAAGACTTATGGGCCTCCTGAAGTCTTTGAGACCTAACTTATATCTTAGTATCTCTATCAATGTGTACCTAATAGGTTTAATTTGGGTTCTTTAATGACAGAGAAAGAGCATCAGTTTAACCACAAAGAGAAGGAAAAGGAAAGAAAAAATAAGTGGAAAAAACAACCTGCTAAAGATGTTGCAAAGGCAGTTCTTCATGAGAAACCTTAAAATTCTAAAAGATGAGGGGGAGGAGATGAAATTAGAAAAAGTAAAAAGGGGTAGCCTTTAACAGAAATTGTTGAGACCCAAGGAAAACAAAGAGAAAATTTACTTGCTCGGAAGTAATTAGTTACTATGCTACCATTTTCCCCCATCCATTTACTCTTATCATCCCTCTTTGTTTATTATTCGTTATCTTACTCTTTTGTCGTGATACTTTTGTTCATTAGATTTAAACCATGTTCTCTCATATGCATGGGAGACTGCCAATTTCATTATTGTTGCTCTCTCTTTTTTTTTAAACAGCATGGCGTGTTTCTTGTTGCTAGCCTTTTTGTATAGATTGGTAAAAAAACGAAGGACAATCTGCCAATTTTTTGGTTTTTAAATTCCAATCTGTGATTCTTATGCTGTTTCTCTTATTTTCCTTTAACATTATACCTGCCTATGTTTTGTCATGATTCATCTGCCTTTTATTTATTTTATAGTGAACACTATTTTTACACTGCAAATTGTGATAAAAACATGATGTACGTGATATAAAAGTAAGGGAAGCTATTAGTGTTAAGAGTTTAAACAAAACACTTTATTAAGTTGAATTCGTTGCTATTTCAATGTCCTATTCATTTAAGGTAGGATAGGCATAGCCAAGCTGGTTCCTATTTTATTATTTATTGATTTATTATTTTTTTAAAATTTATTGCGGACAGGAGCAAGCAACCACATTATATTCTTATCATCAACACACTCATAAATGCTTTGACTTGGTTGACTTTTTGGACCACGTGAATTGACGAAAGCCATGACATCTTCTTCTTCATACAAAATTCTTTTCTGGGTCTGCTGCTAATGCTATTGTATATAATAATTCATAGTCATCCTGACAAGGTCCAGAGCTTCATTTTTGAAAAGCTAAGGGAAGCTAATTTGGTGAGTAACATCTTAGCCTTCTAATAAAATGAAGAAAATAGAGTTGGTTTTCATTCCCACACCGGGAATGGGTCACCTTATCCCCATGGTTGAGACAGCTAAACTCCTTGTCTCTAGAGATGATCGCCTTTTCATCGCACTGCTCATCATGAGGCTACAAGCAGACTCCAAGGTCGATGCCTACATCCAATCTCTCACAGCCTCCCCTTCCATTTCAACAAGAATGAAGTTTATCAACCTTCCACAGGTAACCTTTGACACCCGAATCAAATCTAGCAAATCTTTTGATTCTTTCATTGAGGACCATAAGCCTCATGTTCAAGATGTTGTGTCCAAACTCATCTCTGAGTCCCATTCCATCTCGGATTCGCCTCAACTTGCTGGATTTTTTATTGACATGTTTTGCACAACAATGATAGATGTGGCAAATGACTTTGGGGTTCCAACGTATATGTTTTTCACGTCTGGTGCAGCTTTTCTTGGCTTTCAGCTCCATGCCCAATACCTTCTGGATGAACACAACATTCACCTGACTGAGTTCAAGAACAAGCCAGATGCTGAGCTAATTGTACCAGGTTTTGTTAATCCAGTTTCTGGTAAGGTTTTACCTGCTCCGGTACTGAACGAAGATGGGCTTGCCTTTGTGGTGCAACATTCCAGGAGGACAAGAGAACTCAAAGGTATATTGGTAAACACGTTCATGGAGCTTGAACCACATGCCTTGCAGTCGAAATGTCAAGGCATATGCCCACAATTATACCCCGTGGGACCCATAATCAACTCGAGCAACACTTTGACTAATCAGAACTCAGACATCATCAAGTGGCTTGATGATCAGCCACCTTCATCTGTAGTATTCCTATGCTTTGGGAGCATGGGAAGCTTTCTTGAGGATCAGGTCAGAGAGATTGCACGTGCCCTGGAGCTGACTGGGTTTAGATTCTTGTGGTCTTTACGCAAGCCACAAGAAAGGGGTCAGATGGTTGCTCCTAGTGACTATGAAGATCTCAAAGAAGTGTTAACCCAAGACTTTCTTGATCGAACTGCTGGGATTGGCAAGGTCATAGGATGGGCACCACAAGTGGCTGTTTTGGCCCATCCTGCAATTGGAGGATTTGTATCACATTGTGGGTGGAATTCAACACTAGAGAGCTTATGGTTTGGGGTACCTATTGCCACATGGCCATTGTATGCTGAGCAACAAATGAATGCTTTTGAAATGGTGAGTGAACTGGGACTCGCAGTTGAGGTTAAAATGGACTATAGAAAATCTTTTAATAATGAAACTGAGCCTGAAATACTAAGAGCAGAGGAGATAGAGAAAGGCATTATGAAGTTGATGGAAGTAGATAGTGAGGTTAGGAAAAGAGTGAAGGAGATGAGTGAAAAGAGCCGGAAGGCTCTGATGGAAGGTGGGTCTTCCTACAATTCTTTGGGTCGTTTGATCAACGACGTAATTGACAGTTTTCCTTGAGTCCATGGTAAACATAAAGTGGGGCAACATACCACACATAGGCGCTCCGTTTGGTCCTGGCTTGAAGTTGATCACTGCTTTTGTAACTGAATTTTCTTTATGTTTTTTTCTTCCTGTTATTTAAGTTTAATTATCTTTTCCTAGTGATATGTTCAGCATAGTTTATCCATATTCTGAGTATCACAACATAATTTATCCATATTCACAGAGGACCATATGTTTTTCACTGATTTTTTCATGTCATTTTTGTTTTAATCTTAGTGATCATATGCTCGACATTTATATTTTATAGTTGTACACACCAATATAAGGGTCATTTATTCTCTATAACTTATCGGTTGCTGCTTTTGGCCTTACCAAGATGCATGGGGTAGAAGAAGTAAAATTGTTTTGCTGTGGAATAGATTAGATGTAGACGTAGTTCACTGATAAAAACTAAAGTACGAGGAAAGTAATATCCGTCTCTTAGATACATTTTAAATTATGTGGCATACTACTTATGATGATTTGCACTGTTCAAAGTATAATGTGTTTCTTATGTTCATGGTACAACGAGGACGTGAATTCAAACTCTATTGTTATATGTGTATGCTGTTGGAAATAAAACACTCACACAAATAATTTTTATTCAAACTCAAAGAAATATTAAAAGAGCACTCTCACTCAAAATACAAGATACAATTCACTCTTAAATAGACTTTGCTTCTTCATTTTCTTAAAAGTTCTTAATTTTTCTCTTTATTCCAAATGGTCCTAGAGAAGTTCTAATTATAGGTTTCTAAAAACACTTCTCTACACCTCACAACCATTCATTAAATAACTTCTCCAACTACTTATATTAATTAGTTTCACACCTACAAAATACTAAGATAATCTAAAAGTAATAATAAGTGAATAATAAATCAAGTTTATGATCCAACATCCCCCCTCCCCTAAGTTGATCTTGTGACCCCTAGTAAGTTCCTTAATCTTATGAAGTCTTCACTTGTTACTGGCTTGGTACATATATCGGCAACTTGATCTTGGGACTTCACATGTTCATCTTGCACATCCTTTCTTGCAACACACTCCCTTATTTAGTGGTAGCGAATATCGATGTGCTTGCTTCGATTATGAAATACTAGATTCTTTGCTAAGGCAATGGTTGACTTGTTGTCGACACAAACCTTGGTTGGCTCTTCTTGTATCAAGCCTATTTTCTTCAATAAATTTCTAAGTCAAATTGCATAACAAGCGCATGAGATAGCAGCAACATATTCTGCTTCACAAGTGGACAATGTGACAATAGGTTGTTTCTTTGACATTCATATGAAAACAGTATCTCCTATGAAAAATACGAATCCAGTAGTGCTTTTTCGATTATCTATGTCTCCACTCCAATCACTATAACTATATCCAATAAGCTTGTAATCATTAGAAATTGAATATAACAAGCCAAAATCAATTGTACCTTTCAGATAGCGAAAAATTCTCTTTACGGCTTTAAAATGGGTGGTTGTTGGAGATTCCATGTAACGACTAACCAATCCAACTGCGTGAAGAATATTGGGCCTCGTGCAAGTTAAATAGCATAGACTTCCTACCAAACTTTTGAAGAATGTTGAATCTACATTTTCGCATTCTTCATGTTTGGACATCTTGATTCCATATTCCGTCGGTGTGCTTATCGGCTTACAATTCTCCATCTTGAACTTCTTTAAGATCTCATTTTCATAGCTTTCTTGTGAAATGAAAATTCTATCCTTTTGTTGCTTAACTTCAATGCCAAGTAGAATGCCATAAGCCCTATGTCTGTCATCTCGAATTCCTTTGTCATCACTTCCTTGAATTCAATGAACATGCTTGGATTGCTTCCGATGAAGATCAAATTGTCCACGTAGAGGCACACGATCAAAATATCTCCATCTTTGATCTTGATATATAGAGCGTGCTCGTAGGGACATTTGTTGAAGCCATTCTCTTGGAAGTACTTGTTGATTCGACTATTTCATGCCCTTGGTGCTTGTTTTAATCCGTAAAGAGCCTTCTTCAACTTCAACACCTTATCTTCGTGGCCTTTGACTTTGTAGCCTGATGATTGTTGAATGTATACTTCCTCTTCAAGAACTCCATTTAAGAAGGCAGATTTTACATCCATTTGTTGTATTTTTCACTTATTTTGAGCTGCCAAAGAAATGATTAGTCTAATAGTCTCCAATCGAGCAACATGAGCAAATACCTCATTATAGTCAATTCCAACCTTTTGACTATAGCCTTTAACAACTAGCCTTGCCTTGTGCCTTTTAATCTCTCCTTTAGCGTTTGTCTTTGTTTTGTACCCCCATTTGACACCTATCACCTTATGTCCCTTGGGAAGTGAGGTGGGTTCCCATTTGTCATTCTTCTCGATAGGCATCTCTCCATTTCTTCTCTTGTATTGCTTTTTGAAAACTAATTGGTTCACAATCAACAAACAGACAAAATAATGTAAGGTTATCTTGTCGTTTGGTTACCTCGTAGAGATCTCTAAGACTTTGTGTGCGTGACACAACTCTTTCATCTTAACTTTCACTTGATGATGATGAAGGTGATGAGTCTCCTTTAGTGGTTGATGTTGGTGAAGTGAGTAGAGTTTCAAGCTCTTGTTGAGGTTCACCTAGTTGCTCCCTCATTGTTTGCTTATCTTCTTCAAACTGAGGAAAGAAATTGAAGTCATTTGCATGAGAGTTAAAATCCCATTCTCCTTCTCTGTTGAATTCCACATCTCGACTAATCACAATCTTCTTATTGTCTGGATTGTACAATTTGTAGCCCTTTGAATTAGAATCATAGCCGATAAAGATAAAACTCTCGCTTTTATCATCAAGCTTTTTTCTTTTCTTGTCTAGAACATGAACATGGGCTATACTTCCAAACATTCTCATGTGGGAAATGCTAGGCTTTCTTCCACTCCATGCCTATTGCGGTGTCTTTCTCCATACACTTCCTGTGGAGATCGATTTGACAAGTAGACTACACACGCCACTACTTCTGCCCAAAATTCCTTTAGTAGTTTCTTGCTTTTAAGCATGCTTCGTGCCATGTCGAGGATTGTTCTGTTCTTTCTTTCTTCCATGCCATTCTATTGGGGGGATCTAAAAATTGTCATTGGTTGATGAATTCCATTTGCTTCACAGAACTCTTGAAACTCCCTGGATGTAAATTCTTCACCTCGGTCGGATCTCATGGCTTTGATTTTTCTACCGTTTTTTCTCTCTATTGTAGCTTTGAACTTCTTAAATACTTCGAAAACTTTTGACTTCTATTTCAAGAAATATACCCAAATTTTTCTTAAAAAATCATCAATGAAGAGAAGAAAATAATTACTATTACTGAAAGAGCTTGGCTTGATCGGACAACACACATCAGTATGGATGAGCTTGAGGGGCTTCTTGGCTCTTGACTTTGACTCTTTTGGAAAGTTTTTCCTGAATTGCTTCCCGACTAGACACCCTTCACAAAGCTAGTTAGGATGGTTGATGCGAGGTAGTCCCTTCACCATCTACTTCTTAGATAGTAGCTCTAGACCTCTAAAATTGAGATGCCCAAATCGAAGATGCCAAAGCCATGATGCATCTTTGTAGCAAGATTTCAGGCACTTTGCAACATCATTTTGTATGTTGATCAAGAACATTTTATTTTTTTGACATCGACACTTTAGTAATGAAGTTATTCTTATCATACTTTATAGAAAGATTATAATCCTTCATATGAATATCATAACCTTTCTCTAACCGTTGTCCTAAACTTAAGATGTTACTTTTCATATTGGGTACATAGTAGACAATGGAAATAAATTGATGCCTCCTATCTTTCAAATGGATAAGGATGTTACCTTTCCCTTTCACTACTATTGTGGAATCATCTCCAAATGAAACATTTCCGCTTACTAACTCATCTATCTCCACGAACATGTCTTTCCTTCCACACATGTGATTGCTTGCACCACTATCAAGATACTAGGAATTTTTTTGGCCACCATCAATTTCCTTTCATACTAGAAGAAGAGTTTCTTTGCCATTTGTCCTCTTCTCCATATAGTTGGTCTTCTCCTCAATTTTGTTTTTAAGAGCTCTACATTTTTATAGCATAATGCCCAAACTTCTAACAATTATAACATCAAACTTGATATTTGTCATACCTCGAGTTCGGATTAATTCTTCCATGGCTTCGTGTTGAGCTTTCTCTTTTTCTCATAATTTTTGTCAAAATTGTTGTTGTTGTAATTCCAACCTCGTCCACGACCGCGACTTCCACCTCGTCCATGGCCTCCACCTCTGCCTCGGCCATATTGGTTTCTAACATTTCTTTGGCTTTCATGTATATCCTTGAGTAGTTGCTCAGTAAACCGTTGCTTCTTCTTATGCTTCTCTTCGTATGCTTGCAATGATCCTTGGAGTTGCTCGATCGTCATTTCTTCCAAGTCTTTAGTTTCTTCAATTGTCACGACGATGTGCTTAAATTTGGGATCTAACAAACGAATTATCTTCTCTATTATCCACACATCTTCTAAATTTTCACCATTTCTTTTTAATTGATTAGAAATAGCTACTATTCTTGAGAAATAATCTGAAATAGACTCAGATATTTTCATGTGTAAGGATTCAAATTCACTTCTTAATGTTTGGAGACAGACATTTTTCACCTTTTCAACTCCTTTGTATGAGGTTTGTAGCTTCTCCCATGCTTCCTTGGAAGAGCTTGCACTCAAAATATTTTCAAAACCATCATTAGCTAATGCTTGGTAGATGAGGTAAAGAGCCTTCTTGTCTCTCTTTCTTGAATCCTTCAAAGCTTTCTTTTGATCAGGTGTAAGAGCAGTAAGAGCAACATCATCCGTAGGCTCATTATAGTCTTTCTCTATGATATCCCACACATCTTGTGATCCAAAAAGTGCCTTCATTTTGATGCTTCAATTATCATAGTTGTTGTTGTTATTATTGAGTGTCGGGACTTAGAATGGTACCATACCATTTACCATATCTCTCAATATGATGAGAATTTTAAAAATTCGATCACACGGATGAATCCGAGATGTCATATCTCTCATTATTTCTCTAATTATTTACATTAATTAATCTCATACTTACAAAATATTAAGATAATTTAAAAATAATAATAAATGAATAATAAATCAAGTTTATGATGCAATGTATGCATATGAGTGTGAAACAGAGAGAGTATAATGTATTGTCAAATTAAAAACAGGACGAGTATTTCTTTACTAGCAGGGTTTAATGCAAGATGAAGCAAATTATGCAAGCATTTATGTTTTATAAAAATCTTACAACTAGAGAAATTAAAAAAAAGACAACATCATACTTGCATCGTTATCTTTCCTAAGATACAAAATATATATAGAAAAGGAAAAACTTACGTACGAGAGAACCCTTTATAAAACTTTTGGATTCCAGAGTCAAGTAATTCACATTTAATAGATTCAATAAGCAATCCATATTTTACTATCAAAGTTGTAGTCATACTTATAGTAATAATACTTATACATAGTATTAATAATGGAAAGATGATCAAATAAAATTAATCTTTATTTGAAAAGTTTTTTTTCTTATATTTACAAATTTAATTAAATTAAAAAATAATACATTAGAAAATATTTTGAATCTTTACGTATGAACATAGGTTGATTATTTTATTCTTGTATAGTACAAAAAGATTTAGGAGACTTATTTCTTGAATTAAAAAAAAGATACATAATCTTTCAATAAAAAGTATATCATGCTACAATTCTTTGGGTCGTTGATCTCAAGGACAAAAGTAATACATAATAGTAGATATAAAAAATTAAAATTATGCATAAACATACTTGAAACTTTTTAATGAAGTATAACAATAGTAACAATATAAATTATTTAATTCATCACAAACATAACATAAGTTCATGATTTACTCTCTCGATATTGTTGTTATCGAAGCATCGGACAAAAGAGATTTTCAATAAGAAAATACATGAACCCAATGTCCACTTTTTATGTAACAATGATCTATCTTTTTAAATACTTTTAACCATATATTTACTGCATACTGTTTAATGTACAAAACAAAACATTAAAAATAAAATAGGTGCATTGAACCCTTTCAATAATTAAGATTTCTTTTATTTTCCTTTATTTTTTCTAAAATGTATGATTTCATGTTAATTTCTATCAGGTTTATGAGAAACCAAATTATTGAATCCAATTTCTACACTTACCACGTTTCTTAACACCTGATCCTGTAAACAGAAAAATACTTGGGTGTTAAATTCACTCTTATCAACGTTAGATTTCTCTAAAAAGAAAAGATGAAATAGTAAAAAGATGGGATTATAACTGAATTATTAGGTTATTTATAAGGGTTAAAACATAACAAGTCAAATGAGAGAAGATATTTACAAATATTATAATATCAAATATTATCTAATTTAATAAATATTTTCTAGATATAGCTTATGACACAAATTCAACTCTATATGTTTATTATCCATTTAACGGAACGTATCCTTTTTAATCGGTCAATAATGATGTGTATTAATAAAAGAATATAATATATATTGTTAAATAAATAATGACTCAAAATAATATTAAGCAAATTTAGCATATATTAAACCCTTTCTCTTCTTTATATATATATATATAAAAACTGAAAGTACAGCCGCAGAATAAAAGAAAGAAAAGAGAGATTGGCACAAACGACAAGTTGTTCATTTATGTTAACGGTGAAGTTACTCTCATTTTTACTTAATATTTAATTAAATAGTAATCGGTGAATTTACTCTCATTTTTACTTAATATTTAATTAAATAGTAAGTTTGTTAATTTATCTTATTATATATATTATTAGTAAATTAGATAAAGTTATTTTCTGACAGTATATTTGGATTTTGATATATTTTGTGAAACTCTATAAATATTGGTGTTTGTATCTCCATTTTGATTATTAGTAAATTTTTCTCGGTGTGTCGTCGTTAGTAGAGTAGATTTTTCACATTAAAAAGTTGAACCATTTAAATTATTGTGTGCCATTTATTTTCTCACTACTTATTATGTTGATGTTACCCATAATTATATATTTGTGCAACTAAAATTAGACCCGAATTTCGCTTCCACAAGTGCTATTTTATAACAAACTCGTATCAGAGTATTGAGTTATTCTGTCATTTATTGGAACTAATCAAGTTTACTATTTTGCATTTATTTTGATCTTCTAGTTATTGATTGGTTTCATAATTACTGGATTGTGCCTCTATTTATTTAATATTGGGTTTTTGTCATGGTGTCAACATAAGAAATTGAGAAATTCAATGGTAGGAATGATTTCAGTCTTTAGCGAATGAAAATGCGGGTCACATTAGTTAAAGAAGGGCTCGTTAAGACACTTAAAGGCAAGGATAAATTATTAGAAAAATTGATTGCTGAAGAAAAATATGCATTGATAGAAACGACTTTTAGTTCAATTCAGTTATCCTTGTCTGATGAGGTACTACGTGAGGTTGGTGATAAGGAATCTCCTCTTGGGTTATGGCTTAAATTGGAGAATTTCTATATGACCAAGTCTTTGACAAGTTGTTTATATTTAAAGTAGCGTTTGTATACATTCAGAATGTTAGAAGGTACACCTTTACACAATCACCTTGATAAATTGACTAAAATTATTCGTGATCTAAAAAATGGTAGTCTTAAGATTGATGATGAGAATTAGGCCTTAGTTCTATTATGTTCTTTACCTTATTCATTTGAAGATTTTGTTGATACCATGCTATATGGGCGAGACACTATTTCTTTGGAGGATGTCAAAGTAGCTTTGAATTCCAAAGAGTTGAAGAAAAAAGTGTCTACAAGTAACCATGATAATAGCATTGGCTTATTTGTTAGAGGTAGAAATCAAGAAAAAGGCATAAGCAATAATAGAGGCAAGTTTAGCTCCAAATTTAAAAAAAGAAAAAAAATGCAACTATATCCGTCAAGAAGGGCACTGAAAAGTAAATTGTCTGAAACTCAAAGGTAAAGAAAAATCTACCATAAATTCTTCTAGTAGTAATGATGTTGCTGGTGTTGTAGATAGTTCTAGTTTCGATGGTGAAAATGTTCTATTAGTATCTATTGGTTCTTTTAGAGATGTTTAGATTCTTGATTCGGGTTCCACTTACCATATGTGCCATAGTACTAGAAGATGCATGATGAGTCTATTGATGAGGGTGTTATCTTGATGAGAAAAAATGTGTCTTGCAAGGTTGTTGGTATTGGTACTATCTGAATTAAGATGCATGATGGTATTGTAAGGACTTTGAAAGATGTTTGTCATGTTCCAAAACTTGATATATTTGGGCATTCTTGATTGACAAGGCTACAAGTATGTAGTTGAAGGTAGAGTTTTAAGAGTTAGTAAGGGTGCTCTTATTGTTACTAAAGCTTTTTTGGCCGGCCGACAAGGTGCGAACAGGGGAAAAGGAAAAGGAAAAGAAAAAAATAGAGTGAAAAGGAAGAAGAAAGGGGAAAGGAAGCTACAGGTACCGATCGAAAAAGGAAAGAAAAAAGATGGAGCTGTTGGACGAGATGGAGCTACTGGACAAGATAGAGCTGCTGGGGGGGGAGAGCGAAAGCAGGTTTGGGGAGAGTGAAAACGTGAGGGAGATAGGGGAGAAAAGAAAAGAAATTAATGAGGAAAAGTATAGAAAAGTGTTGGGAAATTAAAGAAAACGTATATCAGCGTGAGGGAAAAAGAAAATAAGTGATATATTATAAAAGAAATGAAACACATTACATTAAATTAATAGAGAAAAATAAAAAAATTATAAAATAATTTTTGTATTTCTTTTAAATGAATGACATACAATATATTATTTGATTTCAGTTTTAAAAATATTAAAAACTCTATTATTTTAATTGTGATTAATAATAATTACAGTTATTTAATAATCATAACTATATAAATTTGTTTATATATATTTAAATATTTTTTGTAATTTAACCTATAATCACGATTATTGATAAAACCGAGGTTATATGTATACATTATAGCCTCAGTTTTTATTAAATCGTAGCCAAAACTCTATGGTCTCGGGTTTTAAAAGAACCGAGGCTAAAACTCCGAGACCAAAAGTATATATTTTAGTAGTGAAAAAAAAAAGAAAAATAAATAAATCTAAATTGGTGTATTCGAAGATCATTTGAAACATTGTTGTTGCCGGAAAATCAAACCCTTAAAGAAAGGAAAAAAAATTGAATGTATGTTTTATTAAAAATAAAAAATTAAATTATAATTGTTTCATTCGTTAGATGAACGGGCAACTTTTGACATGTGTTTAGGTGATGTTTGGTTGGAGGGAATGGAAAGGAATCAGAATTGATTCCTTCCATTTTGTGTTTTTGGTTTGGCAGAATGGAGAGGATAGAATGAAATCGATTACTAAAGGAGAAAGAATTGTTCTCCCCTTTTAGGAATCATGATTCCATTCCAATCTAATTTTTTTTTTCTAATTTTACCCCCACTTCAAATATAACCCTAAACTCAAATCCCAAATCCCCAAACCCCAAACCCTAAATCTCAAAACCCTAAACTCTAAATACAAATTCTAAAATCTTAAACCCTAAATCCAAACCCTAAAATCCTAAACCCTAAACCCTAAATCCTAAACCCAAAATCCCAAAATCCTAAACCCAAAATCGCAAAATCCCAAATCCCTAAACTCTAAACCCTAAAACCTAAATCCCAAAACCCAAAACCCTAGACCCCAAACCCCAAATCCCAAACCCCTAAACCCTAAACCCACTAAACCTCAAATCCCTAAACCTTAAACCCCAAATTCCAAATCTTAAAATCCTATACCCTAAACCCCAAATCCCAAATCCCAAATCCAAAATCCCAAAACCCTAAACCCTAAACCCTAAACCCTAAACCTTAAAACCTAAATCTTAAAACCCAAAACCCTATACCCCTAAACCTTAAATCCATAAACCTTAAATCCTAAACCCCAAATTCCAAATCTTAAAACCTTAAACCTTAAACCCTAAATCTAAAATCCTAAATTCTAAAACCCTAAACCTTTTTTAGAAAAATAATAATTTTAACCCTAAACCTTAACCCACAAATATAACCCTAAACCTTAAACCTTAAATCCTAAATCCCTAAATCCCAAATCTCAAAACCCTAAACCCTATTTAGAAAAATAATAATTTTAATAATATATTTCTTTTTAATTAAGTAATAATTATTTAGAAAAATAATGATGTTAATTGTATTTTGTTTGACGAAAAAATAGTAATTAAATGACATTATTTGAACTTTACTGAATGTAGGGGTATTAAGGTAATTTACAGCATTTTCTATTTCATTCCAGTGGCAAACCAAACATTGTAATCCTGATTCCGAGCTTGATTCCAGTGGTCAAACCAAACAACATTGTTTCCTTTCCATTCCATTCACATTCTCATTCCGATTCCGATTCCATTCTGCGAACCAAACGTCACCTTAGAGTCTATTTGAATGCTTCTTCAAATAAGCACTCATAAATGTAACATGAAAAGGTAAAATAAAATTTTATTAGCTATATCACAATCTGAACCGTATTATAATCTCTAGATTTTACGCCATTCATTTATCTTTCTCTTGTTAGAGTCTCTCACGTCCTTTGGGTTTCTTGTCCCTAGTTTTTTCGAGGATTTTCCTTTGAGTAAACACTTCATCATCTCTAGGAAGCTTTTGTGTGTGTTAATCTAGAAGTCCTGTAATGGCATCCTAGAGACTGAGTTGAGTTCCTGTGTATTGTTTTTGACAGTCTTATGGAGAAATATTAGTTTGTAAAAGATCTAGTAAGTGCCAAGTAAAATCACATAAATGTGGACAAAACACTTTGAAAAAAATGGAGATGGTGCAATTTACAAAGGCTGAAAAAAGAAAAAGAGCACCGTGGGAGAGTAGATATAAAGGGAAAATGAAGGTAGATGATAATAATTTATTTTGATAAAATAAAATTATATCATAAGGTAAATAAATCCAACAATAAGCTCTAGTATATGTTAAAAAATGAAAGTTTACTTTTAGTTATGAAATTAATTAATTAAAGGTATGGAAAGATAATCAGCGGTTAAATTAACAATTTACAAAACAACTAAGTATGTAATTATATGTAAATAAAATAATATGAAAAATAAAGATCAAAGATTGTTAGGTGAAAGCAGCTTCAATCATATTAATGACTTAATACGAAAACCATCGATCTATTGGAATAATGTAATACTCTAAGTAATTTAGGACTCAAACTACTTACTAATGTAATACTCTAAGTAATTTACTTATAAGTTATTACTTTCATCATAATTTATACAAGAAAAGTGTTCGAATTCGAACCAATATTCTCATAAACTTAAGTTGCACAAATTAATCAAACTCATACAACTGACACCTCAAAGATTAACACAATAACATAAGTGCAAGTGTGTTCTATAACAAATTCAATAATGAATAATCCTAACTAGGTAGGTGATTTGATAGATGAGAAAATAAAATAAAATCAACTAGTAACCCTAGAACAATCAATTAAAAACACAATATCACAAATATTGTGTGCTTGTTATCTCATCAAAACAACCATAAAAGTTTGATAAATTAACTCAATGAAAATCTTTTACAAAACAATGAAAAAGATATTAAGATGTAGAAAATAATGCTTAAGTATGATTAACGAAATTATGAGTCAATGACATGATTAAATAGTATTAGTAGAAACCTAAGTCAAATGTTAATTATAAAAATGTCATTAAAAGCTTTTAGAAGAGCTTGAAAAACATAAGGAGAATATAGTAAAAATGCCAATTGGATAGAGTAAAATTTAGGTTAAATTTAAAAACCTAGCTGCTCGATCAATCTATGCTTAGCTTGATCAATCAACTATGAATAGTTAGATCGATCTAGTAAAATAATTAATTAATTTAGAAATAAGTGAATCGATCTAGTAAAATAACTAATTAATTTATAAATAAGTGCATCGATAGAGTCATATTAGAAATTAATTTAACAAGTTTTAATTGAGCTTGATCGAGATCGATCTAGTTACCACTTAATTGGTCGAGTGATCCGTTTGAATAATGTTTATATGTGTTCAATATGAAATCTAATGTGCAAGGGAGTAGAAATATATTTGAGATGTGATTATTGAGGATCGATAGTTATTTTGACTTAAAAATATTCTTGAAAGACACTAGAAGCTAATATTATATGTAAATATTTTGTTCATAAATATCGTTAACACTTACAAATCTTTCAAGAAAAATTATAGAAACAAGAATAAGGTAACAAAAGATTTTTCATTAAAAATAATTTAATATTGACAAGCACAAAAACCACCCTAAATATAGAATTTAATGGGACTAATTAATAAATAATTAAAATGGCATAATTTAATATAAGTTTAATAATGTTGTAATTATTTTATCCATATTATTGAAATGTTTTAATTTAATATTTATGTTCATTAAATGATTTCAATATTAAAAATTGTGATAAAAAAAATTTAGCATTAGATTTTTTAATTTGAGTAGTAAATTGAAACTATTTTATAAACTAAGGTGGTAAATTGAATCTATTTTATGAACTAAGATGCTAATTGGAACCATTTAATGAAAATTATTGCTAAATTGAAACTTTTTAAGAACAAAGGTGAAAATGGGTATCAAATGCTATACTTGACACCAATATAGTACCTAACACCATGACTAGGGGTGGTAGTTTTTGACAAGACTTGATAATCCAAAATTAACACGTTAAATTGATATTATTTCATCCATTAAACCTGACACAAATACTAACCATTTGATCAGATTTGAATGAATTTATTAAGTAATATTTGATTAAAATAACATATTTTTATTGAATTTTTTTTCAAGTTAACAATATGATAACCTAACTCGAGATGACCCGACATGATAAAAATATTTTTATTAATAAGTTGACCCAATAATATTCATTTATTAAATGAAACAAAAAAAAAAGATGCAAGGTACAATTCTAATAAACAATGTGAAAGTTTTTGAAAAAATCGAGTATTAAATAAATACATAATAAAAAATTTATTTATATCCCATAAAACCTTACAAATACATACATCTAAAGCATATAATTATAATAATTTTTGATATTAGAATATGTATTGTTAAAAATATAAAAACATATATCTACATCACTCTAGAATTTTTCTTTTAAACTAGTCTGTATGTTTTTATAATTAGGAAACTTTTAGATAATATTTTTAAAAGAAAATTAATTAATATGAGTATATAATCTAATATATATATATATATAATATTAGAAGGTTTTAAGAAGTTGGTATGTCGACATTACTAGAATTTCATGTTACTAGAAGGTTCTAGGAAGTTACTGAGCAACCATCTTACATAAATTATATATACATGTGTAAGGAAGTGAACTATATATGAGTATGCGATGTATGTTATATGCATCTAAAACAAGTGTAGTAAGAGTATGTTAGGTGAGATCAAGTTAGAAGTTATTGCAGTTTATATCTATTCTTGTTAAAATATAATTAAATATATTTAAACTCTCATTATTGCTTTCTAAATTCAACAATTAGTATTAGAGCAAGTCGATCAAAGAGCTAAATGTCTATTGGAGTTGAGTGTGGTCATATTCAATCACAAAGGATTGTGAAGCTTGAACAAGTTTAAGCTTGCTTGGCTAAACATAAGGATTTTTCAAGGCACAATGATGGAAAATCTACTACGAATTGATAAGCTCAATAACTATAATTACAGAGAATGGTATGCCTTAATGAAGGCTTGCTTGCAAGGGCATGACTTATGGGAGGTAATGGTTGTAACAAAGACAACTTCGCATGTAAGAACTTTCGATGCGTATCCTAAAAGGTCAAAAAATTTAGGAAGAGCTAAATATGTTTTATTGTCATCAAATATGTCAGAGTTGAAGCCACGCATTGATGACATGGAGACCCCAACTGAAATATGGGAGACATTTGCAAAACTCTTTTCAAGAAAAAATAACTCCCGACTCTAATTCTTAGAGATAAAATTAATGATCGTATCATAAAGAGATTTGTCTATCAACATATACTTCCTCAAAGTACGCACTCTTTGTCGAGAGATAGTAGAATTGGATCTTAAAGCAAAAATTGATAAGAATAGAATGAGAATCATAATTAATGGATTGAATTCTAAATATGATCTATACATTACTATAATACAAGGATATTCTACCCTATTACTTTTAATAAAAGTGAAAAATATGTTGCTTAATAAGGAGAATTTATTTAAGCAATCAGGTGAACTATCTTCAAAATCGTCACAAGAGGTAACATTATTTAGTAAATAAAGTTGGGTGAAAGGGAAAACAAATAAAAAATGGAGGGAAGATAATGTCGAATAAGAAGGATTTTACCAACTAGAGGGAGCTAGAGATAGCTACGACCAGAGAAGTCGTCAATTCAGAGAATATAGAAGAAACAATGATTTGTGCTATCTGTATGGTAAAATAGACCACTTTGCAAAAGCATGTCGATTCAAAAAAACTTATGTTGGATGTAATGCTACTATTACCAATCAATAAGAGGAGAAACACATTAAGGAGGAATAGGACGTTGAAATATGTTCCGTAATATTTAAGCTTAAGAAGAAGCCCAGTCATAATATAATAAGGAAGAGTTGGCAATGAGCGCAATCACAAAAAAAGAAAATGAATCAGGGCTAACAATGGTTATTCCAGGGAAAGTTGATTACGAGAAGCATTGGATCATTGACTCATAGTGTTCAAATCATATGATTGGAGATGAGAAAAAGTTTTATAAGTTGACAAGTATAATGAAGGTCATGTGGTAGCTTTTACAAACAATGCAAAACTACCAATTAGCCATATCGAAGAGACCAAAATGACACTATGAGCTAGTTCTAATAAAGTGCATCTAGAAATAGTCTTTTATGTGCCAAGAATGAAGAAGAAATTAACTTCTACAAGTAACTATCTCCTCTTTGGACCTAATGATGTTAGGGCGTATTGTAATATAAAGGTTTCAGGTAGACTAACTATGAAAGGGAGAATAATAGAGTCTATCTATATGATTTCAGTAGATTTTACATATGTAGAAAAGACTAGAAAGAATGATACAGTAGATTTGTGGCATGAACGATTAGGACATGTTGGCTATGACAAATTAAATTTGACGATGAAGAAAGGAATGCTTAAGGGTCTCCTTCAGCTCGAGGTTAAAAAATGTAGTATATGTAGGGTACCAGTATGGGAAAGCTCACAAACTAGCATTTAAATAGTCTAACTTTAAAGAAAAATAATCATTGAAGTTGATACACTTTGATATGTTCAGACCTGTCAAACAACCATCCATAAGAGGATTATGGTATATGGTGACATTCCTTTATAATTTCTCTAGGTACTTTTGGGTCTACGTAATGAAAGAAAAATATGAGATACTTGGAAAAATTTTAAAGAGTTTCGAGAGAAATTTGAAAGAGATCATGGAAGAAAAATTTAGTACTTATGCACAGATAATAAGGGAGAATATATCCCAAAACAATTCTCCTTATATTTACAGAAGTATAAGATAAGGCATCAGTTAATGTGTCTAAACACTCCACAGCAAAATGGAGTTGTAAAGAGAAATAATCGTCATCTAGTTAAGACATGTAAAAGCATGATTCATGCTGAATGTACCATGAAGATTTTGGGCCAAGTGCATGAGTACAATAGCACATGTAATTAAAAGGCTTCCATAACCAATAGTTACCCACTTTAAGGTCTTTGGATGTGTCTGTTATGCATTAATGTCATATCATTTACAAAACAAGTTTGATAAGAAAGTAACACGATGCATATTATTGGGATATAAAAGTCAAAGAAAAGGTTAAAGATGTTGTAATCCTACAACTAACAAGTGCTACATGTCAAGGCATGTAGTGGTTGGTGAAGCTTCTTCATCGAAGTCACCAAATAAAATCAAATTGACAAAGTCACCAGAAACCAGAGATAAAGTACAAGAACAAATTACAATAAATCCAAACAAATCAATGATGACTCTATGAAAGTAGAATTATTAGTGTAATTTTTACTTATTTTTTTCTTATTTTATTCAATAAATAGTATTTTTATGGCCATAAATATTAAAATATAAACTTTTAGTGAAAAGGGATGAAAATATAATTTTTAGAATTTTTTGAGATTTTTCTGGAATTTTTCTAGATATTTTATGAATTATTAATGTAGAACCAATCAGGAGTTTCCACGTGTCATACCACACAAGCAGAAGAGCTGACTGAGAAAGCCACACGAATGCCATGTAAGCAAAGACAGCAAATCATGTTATGCCATGTGTGAGGAGGACGAAACGCACACCACGAGTCAGCGGCATTCAATTCGAGTTGGGAAATTGGTCACCCCTCGTTGCCACGTGTTACCATACCATTTCTTCATGTGTTTCACTCGTGCGCCACATCATCCATTTCTGCGAATCACATCCCGCCGTGTGTCGTTGACTCAGCAAGTGTTAACTTTGACTGGTCTCCCTTGCCACGCATCACTCCCTAATTCGCCGAGTGAATTTCTGATGCCACGTATCGTACTATGATTGACTAGAATTGTCAATTTTTCTTGTTTTGATCATAGCCCTTGATCTGAAGCTGATCTAACAGTCTAGATCGCATCTGAGCAATATTTAAGCCCCTAATCACTTTATAAACCCTAAGTGGCCTTCATTAGCATAATTTTGGTTAGTTTTTGGAGTTAAAAAGAGAGAATTAGAGAAAAATTCAAGAGAAGACACAATTTTGGTGGAGATTCAATAGGAGATTAATTCTACAATTTAAGAGATTGATTTTATTTCTTCTTCTACTCTTTTTTTTTTATCAAATTTTATGTCTTTCTTTATGAAAAATATGGGCTTTATGGACATAATTATGTGTAATTAAGTTATTAATTTAGGGATCTTATGAACCCAATTTTTACCATATGATGATATAATATTTTACCTTAATTATAATTATAATTTAATTATATTATTTAATATGATTTGTATGTTATTAATTGTTTGACCAATAATTTATCTATAGAGGCAATTAAATAGATTTGAGAGAATTATTTAATTGTTTGTCTTGATTAAATAATATGCATAGTTTCTAGGTATAAGTATGATTTTTATGTATGTGATCAATAATTGATGAACTTAATAAGTAGTATGCAATTTAATTGTCATGAGAGTGTGATTAAATTAATTACTATATGGTGTATAGTTTACTTGAGAGAGGAATACATACTAGGTTAGATTCAATTGATCATGTAATTAATTGATAATTATATTGGAGGATTTTAGCGATTCGTATGTTTAGAAAATTGAGGGATTAAGTATTCTTAGATATTTTCTCATATATCTTTTTAGTCACCAAATTTGATTTAATTAATTGTTTCTATTTACTTTTAATTATTTTAATTTTGTTTACTTAAATTATAAAAACACATAAAAAATTGATTTTTATTTTTTTAAGTTTTTAAAATTAGTTTCTAATTAAATAATCTCTGTGGAAACGATCTTTTCTTATCATTATATTACTTGTTACGATATGTATGTTTGCGTGTTCATTGCACACATTTTGTGTGTGGCGATCAATCAACATTTAAAGAAGATACATAAAGAAAGAAAAAAGATGAAGAAAGAGATCTAACAAGTCCTCAACAAGATAAAAGGTGACCAATAATGATTGAAAATGAAAGACTAAGCCAACTTGATATCAACAAGAAAGTCAGACCTCTAACACTTAGTAGGACAACCATACAATCAAAACCAAATCCAAAATATGCTAGTATGGCATAGTCAAAAAAGTAACAAGAATGGAGAGGGAAAGTTGGTGATGAAGGGGAATGTTAAAAAATATCATCACCATATCTAGAATAATATTTTTAGAACTTTTTAAATTAATATCTTAATGTGTATGTAATCTAACTTATGTGTAGACATTACTAGAAGATTCTAAGAAGTTAGTGCGTAGACATTACTAAATGATCATGTTACTAGAAGATTTTAGGAAGTTGATGAGCGACCAACTTACTTAAGCCGTATATATGTGTGTGAAGAAGTAATATATATATGAGTGTGTGATGTGAGGTGTGTGTATCTAAGACAAGTGTAACGAAAGTATGTTAGGTTAGAGAAAATTTAGAGTTATTATAGTTTGTATCTACAATTATTAAAATATAATTAAATAGTGTAAGGATTATGAGTGTTGGTTATTTTCGTGAACAAAATATTTATCTGTAATTTTTTTAGGCATGTTATCAAGTCTATCAAGAAAAGCCAAACAAATGCTCGACTTTCAGATAATTGTACTTCAGGTATATCTTTGATAACTATGACACATAGGATTATATTCATGCATTTAATAGCACATGCTTATAAATCTGAAATTATTTTTACTGCTAAAATATTAGATAGGATATACTCTAAATTATAGCTTGAATTTTTAGCATAAGATCTATTTTAAAAGAACTCTTCTTTAAATATGAGTCTTCTTAATTAGTGAGTATTACTAATCCTATTTGTAATCGTTACTACAAAAAGAGGTATTTAAGTCGATATGTAAAGTTGGTTTTTGAAAAAAACCGACTTTTAATGAATTTAAAGTCGATTTGGTGTAGAATCGACGCTATCCACGTAGGACGTAGCGTCGGTTGATGTGTCGAACCGATGCTACATGTGGACGTTGCGTCGGTTCCAAGTGTCAATTGACACTACACACGTGGATAAATCTTTTCTCTTCTTTCTTCCCCAAATAGAAACTATTCCAAGCGCTACATAACTCTCAAAAACCCAAAACCTCTTCTACTTATTTTCCACTCTTTCTCATTTTCTGACCACCTACGACCACCAATTCTAGTGCCGGTTAGTGGGTTTTCTTCCTCTCTAACTAATCTTTTAGATCCCCTATTTTTTTGAGCAAAATACTCAAATTTTTTATACTAATTTCTCACTTACAAAACACCATTTTTTCTTCATTTCCTTCATTTACTCATTTCTCTCTAACTAATCGGTTAGTGGGTTCACGCTTTGAACAGACTTTAAATTTTAAGTCATTTCATTTAAAGTCGATTTTTAACCGACTTTAATACCCCTTTTTGTAGTGGTGAATAGAAAATATATTTATCAATCATATATGAGTTTTCTTAATTAATAAGTATTACTAATCCTATTTGTAATAGAAAAGATATTTATCAATTACATTGGATTAATGGTTTTAATTTTTCCTATAAATAAAACTCATTGCTCATTGTTTCAATCAACCACACAATTGCATTATTTTATTCTTCTTATTTTCTCTCTCTTATTTTACAACTATAAGATCATAATTCTTTAGGCTTCTTTATTTAGTTAATCTATCAAATATTGGTGGTTATGTTTGATTGATTAATAAGCCTAATTAGTTTATGATATTTTGATAATATGTACTTATGGCTTCTTCTTTATTTTTGTTCTTAAATTGTTAAATCAAATAATTATTTTTGTCATATCATAGTTATTTGATTTGATCTTTAAAGAAGCTATTTTTATTGAACTTATGCTTGATCTTTTTTCTCTAGGATTTACTAGTTGATTTGATTTAAGTGGTATATGTTTTGAATCATCTAGTTAGGATTATTCATTATTAAATTCATTCTAGAACACACACGGGCACTTATGTTTTTTTATACTAACTATTTTACAGTTAATTTGGGAACGTATCTGATTGGTGGGGAGCTTATTAGAACATTGGACTAGAAATCGCTCAAGCTAATATTGAAAACTGTGAAAACAGAACATAGACTCGTAAGTAAAATACATTGGGGTAATATCCTAGGGAGGGTAGCATAAGACCGAATTTGTACTTAAACATTTGATTTTCATAGTGGAAAGTTAGGTGGTCTGGTGGATCGATGATTTTTCTTTTAGTTCATGGTTATGACCTAAGTTATTTCCACCTAAAAATATCATGTGATATTATTTTATTTCCACATTTTATTCTTATACACGATTGCATGTCTGACCGCTTTGTTTAGGTTATTAAGTTATAAATTGATAAAAATTAAAAATAACTTATTCACCTCTATAGATTAATTAGATCTATATCTTATAAACTTTTGAATATATTTAAACTTGCTTTATGGGTTTAATTATGTAATTAGAATCAAACTTGAATAAAACTAGTAAACCTATGCCCATTCGGCTAAAACAGACATACAACCAGCCCCAAAAAGAAGGGAAGCATTAGCACCCAATTGAAGCCTTATGTTACTTTGTATTTTTGGATTCATGAAATCAGCAGCAAGGAGATCAACAAGTGACATGTAGATCAATATTCCAGCTGATGCTGCATTGAAAATTCCTTGAACAATAAGAGCTTTTGAACTAGTCTCATTATAGTGTTTGCTTATTACTATCCCAATTGCTATTCCAACTGGTGTTGTTAACGAGAAGAAAATAGACATTATTGCAACTGAGAGAGACTTGAATTTTGCCTGAAAAACAAGACCACGTTCGTTTAGAAAAATGCTTTATATATAAAACGTAGAATGTATGTGAATCTTGATCCTAAAAGACAATTTAACTTTACCCTTTTTGGTTCACCGTATGCAAGAACTGAGACACATCCAAGTAAGAGAAGCACGTGCAATTCAAATTTCAAATAATTTTTTTCTTTTATTGTATTTATAAATATGTTTTTTAATTTTACAAAAATACATAAGTTTATTATTTGAATATTTTTTCTTTTATTTTGTTATACTACGTTTTTATTTACGTTATTTATGTATTTTTCATTTTTATTCTATTATTATACAACTTTTATTAACTAGACTCTAATAAAGTGATAAAAGTTTAACATATTCTTATAAATTTTTGAAAAATTATATAAAATAATATACATAATAAAACTTGTATAATAAAAAAATAAATCTTAATAATATTAAATAAATTTAATTTGATAGAGTTTAACATTGAACGAATCTAAATAGATGTAATTCAACTTGAAAATCGTCCAATTCAATTATCTTAATATAAAATTATGTGTTAATTTTTTTTAATAATAAAAATATATGAATTGAACATAAAAATATTATTTTTATAATTATAAATTTTAAGGATTTTACCTTATTTATTTTTCTTAATTTTATTAGTTTAATTACTTACCATTATATAACTATTTTAAGTGTGATATATATTTAACATGTAAATTTGGGGATGTAATATTTATAAGTAATAAAATTTGTTAAATTTTGTAACAATAACTACTAATTTTTTCCTTCTTTTTTACTTTATTTTGTAATAAATTTATTAAAAAAAATCACCAATATTTTTATATTATTATCATTCAAATTGTGTCAAAAAAATTCATCAATTCAATTTTTATTGTTATTAAAATGTATAATGATGTGATATTTTATATTAATAAAATTTAAGATTAATATAATTTTAATTTAAAAAATAAATACTTAAATAAAATATATAAAATTCAAAAATAATAAATATCGCCTCAATTATAATCTCCAACTACGTCCCGGTCTTACGTGACCACATTATTGGGAATCAATATGAAAAGTTACTTTAAAATTGGTTTTATGTATTTAGATTGTACGTAGACAAACATAACCACATTATTCACCACCTCAGCAATTAAAATAATGGAAAAAAATATTAAAGTTAGTTTAAAAATAATTTTTAAGTTTTAGAAAATAAATAATTATATCTCTTTACTTATTCTATTATTACAAAATTTTCCTATAAATTTCTTAATTTTCTTTTTCTTTTTTGAATGCTTCTCTTGAAAAATTTTAAATTATAACAATTTTTTTGTTGTTGATATTTTTCAAATATATAGGTATTTTTGTTGTTTCATGAAACTTAAAAGAATGTATTTATAATTTATCCTAAAATAATTTGTAAAAGTTACGCTATGAAAGAACTGTACGGTATTATATTTATTAATAATTAGATTTTAATCTTACTTATTCCTTTTTTTTCTCTCTCTCTACGATAGCAAGTTATCATTTTATATTATTTTATTTTTATTTAATATATATTTTTTAAATTTTTTCAACAATTCATATCAAAACGAAATTTTTTTTACAGTTATAATAAAATGTCAATTTACATTAAGTACCGATAAATGGAGATTTTTTTTTTCCTTAAGATGTCATTCTACTCTTAATTTCTTATTTATTATAAATTTACAATTAGATTGATAAAGTGTTGCTCCTAACATTATTTTTGTTTTTGAAAAATAAATAAATTTATATTTTTAAAATTATGTTATTATGTGATATATAATAATTAATATTACTGTAAATTTAATTATAAATTTGTATGTATTAGGGTTTTAAAAAATAAATGTCTTAGTCAACCTACAAATTATACAGACAGCCACACAATTGGCTCATTAATTATATTGTGTACGAGTTGGCATATATTCAAAAGTTTAAGAATCTTGCTTTTGTAAAGTAGGGGTGAGGACTAATTTTTCCTCTCTTTTTTCCAGCCGATGGAAATATAGTTACTATAAAGAGAGCTTACAGAGCATATATATATATATAGACGCTTATCTTCAATTTTCTTATAAAGTGGTTAGATTCAAGTCACAGATAAAAAAATTATGTATTTTAAATTTGAAATATTTTTTAATATTTTTTTTAAATAAGATATTAATTTTATTTAAAAATTAAGAGTGTTTAAAAAGTGAACTAAATTAAATTAAATCAAAAAATTAGATTAAATTCGACGATTTTATAAATTAAATAATTTGGTCATGTTTGTATTATTTAAAACTGTTTTTAAAACAATTCAATTCGGTTATATTAAATTTTAAATCGATCAGATCAGATCGATTTAGATTTAATAATATATTAAAAAATTTCATATTATTTCTTACAAACTGTTGATTAAATTTATCATATTTTAATCAAAAATATATTAAGTGTATCATATTTATACATTATTAAATCCTACCAACCTAAATTATTTTTGAGTTTATAATAACCTAATCCGCCAGAATTTATATAACTAAATGTGACTACCAAAAGTCAGTAACATAATACTAGCTAAGGAATAACTGTATTAGTCAAAAGCTACATTAAATAATGTAACTGGATGATAACTAAGCACTTAAAATTATATTTAATACTTCTGAAAACTATATGTTGAGAAACTAATTTAAAATAATAATATATAAGAAAAAGTGTATAAATTTGATTCTGTACATCGTGAAATATTATTTAAAAAATCTTTATTTTTCTATAATTTATGTGGTATTTTTAAAATGTAAAAGCTTTTAAACGTGTGGTTTAGTTTTATTCAAAATATATATATATATATATATATGTATGTGTGGTTTAGCTCGTGGTTTGAAAAAACATCAAAATTCATTATCCTATCAGATGCTTTGACTACATGAAATATTGTTCTATCTTAATCGCCAAATAGCATATTATTTATTCAAACCTAACAAAAGGTAAACAAAAAAAATAAGAGAGATAACCTGAGATATACAGCCTCCCAGTCCCATGCCTTCGAAAAATTGATGGAATGACAAAGCAACTACAAGTGCCTTTATTTTCGACTCATCTTCGTCCACGCCCAAAGCAATCCCAATTATTACTGAATGTACCACAATTCCTAGCTCCAGAACCTATACAAGTTTCGATTAATTTCAAAATTAAATTGCTAATCAGTTATTTAATTAAATTTTATTTTTAATATTTTTAATAAAAAGTATATACTTAATTAATTCTAATATGTTCATTTATGTTTTTAATAGATTAATTAATTATAAATTATATTATTTTAATATTTTAATAATTAACCATAAAAAACGGAAGGATAAGTATAAAGAAAAAAGAAAAATTACATTTGAAATAACTCTGTGCCTAAGAAGTTCAGATGAAGGAGGATTTTCAGTAACAGAAGCACCATGAGCATGACCATGAGTAGCATGAGTATGTACATGAACATGACCCAAATGCTCATCGCTCTGTTTTTCATTATCTTCAATTTCAGTTTTGTTGTTGTTACTGAAGTGAGAGTTGTTAAAAAAAGAAGTTGCAAAAGTATCGACCATTAAAGTCCCAATAGCAGCAACCATAGCCACAAATCCAGTAAATGGAAATTCTTTCCAAGGCATCGTCGGGTAACAAGGATTTTGTAACTTATCAAAAGCATCAGGTAGCACATGAATAAACCCTGTCGACAGAATCACTCCGGCTGCGAAGGCTTTGATCAAGAAGAATATGTTCTTTTCGGGACTCAATGCTGGAATTTTTCTTCCCAAAATTGGAATACAAATCCCAATCGCACCTGCAACTAATATCGAAGCAATTGCTGCAATTTTGTATTTGAGTGTGTGCTTGTTGTCTCCATTTTCCTTCTCTGGATCACAAGGACACTTTCCTAAAACAAAACTTGGGAGCATAATAACAATAAGGTAAAACAAAGCTATAATCTTTTGTTGTTTCATGTTTGAATCACCAAACGATTAGGAGAGAAAGTAATTGTATAAGTCTAATGGAAGAAAATATGGGACAAAATGAGAAAGGGGTTTTGGGTTATTTATACACGACCTTGGTATGTTTGAATTATAAGAATCAGACTAATTAAAAATTAAAAATAAGATAAATGTTTAACTATTTAAGTAGTTATATGTGATAGAATTATTTTAAAATAGATAAATAGTTTTTATTTTTAAAAAAATATTTTTAACACCTTTCATAATATAAACACTACGAGTGTAAATTTATACATATTTTATATTTTATTATTTTTCATTTTTCTTAAAATTTAGTTTATATTATGAGTTACTTGAGGGTAAGCTTTTGATTAGTATAATTAAAGAAAAGAATATATTGAAAAATAATTTTGATAACAAATAAATATATATCTAAAATATATATTTTAATTTTATTATTTTATAATATCTATGTATATATTATAGTTTATATTATATCTCACTATTTTTTATTTTTTAAAATTATAATTTCTATTATAAATTGATTTATCTGGTGTAACTTGGGTTCTTAGCTAGTTTTTGATATAAAAAAATTATATATTTAAAATTATCAAGTTAATCACCCTAAATTGACATTATATATATATGCATGAAGGTCAATTTTTTTTGGATTAAAGTCATAAATGACAAAAAAAAATATCATTATAAATAAATAAATTTATTAAACATAATTTAATATTTTAAAATATGTAAAAATTCGTTCAGGAAAACATGAATACACAATACCAATAAATATTGCACGAATATACACAACCTTCAATAATTAGGATTAATCATGATTGAGACTGTAGGAATGCTAATCAGTAATGATGTATAATTTTACATTCATTATGTGATAGTATTAGTTAAAAACACTTTATTTTTAATAATTTTAATATATAATAAAATATTAAAAAAAATACTTAAGAAAATATGTGATTGACGTTGATATTGTCATTTCTCATTACGTGCGGTGACTTAAGTCTTCCACGAATTTTCATAAAATTAACTTTGGCAAATGGTGTAAGAGAAAAGAGCAAAATCTTATTAAATTGCCAGTGTTGGGTTGGATTTTTACTAATAGACAATGCGTGTAATAAATTTTTTTTTTCAAATGGATATCTAAGTCTTTTATTATTAAATAAATAAAATTAATATTAAAATTTATGATAATTAAGATAAATAATCATACCATTTAAAATGCAAATCAATCTTAATAATGTATATAATTCATATGTTAATTAACTAGGTAGGGTAAATCAATCATGTATGACAATAAAATAGAAAAAATATAAGGCAGGACCAGCATTTTATGCGTGGATAAGTAAAATCATATTTATTTATAAATTAAAAAAAACAATTTCTCTAAAATTAATGATAATCGAATAATTATGAAATATTGATAATTATTTTAATTTCAAAATCATACTTTATCGAAACGAAATATATATTAATATTATAGTTTTTTTACATATATATATTTATAGTAAAAAAATAAATATACATCTTAAATAATTACAATAAATTTTCTTAATTTTTACATATATATTTTTTACTTAAAAATATGTATTAAATTGTTAAAAAATTAAAAAATAATATTAATATTTTAAATAATTTATGAGTAAGTATCATATTAACTTTTTAACTCTTTAAAACTAAGTAAATCGTGGTTAAATTATGAAGAAACAGATAGCCTTTCATAATGGATGATTATTCTCGAAAACTACATATAATTAATTTATGATAATTATAATTATTTGGTTGTTACGGATCGAGGTATCACATATCCGTGAGATGCTTTCCAACATGTTGCCTTCAAGTGTATAATAATGAGGTACATTGAGGTACCTATCAATGGGGACATCTAGTGAATGTGATATGTTCAATAGATATGTGGGGTACTAAACAACGGGGGTGCATTTATCATAGGGTACCTACATCAAGGTAACATCAACCTGATGTGCTTATATTGACTCTGAATGACCTCACCAAGAGACAAGAAGACATGTATTGTAGAGATGCATAAATATGACCTCATCATGGGATTTGTATCAACATAAGTCAGATGCGATTACTTCTTTGGGGTGCCAACACTTGAAGGTAAAATAGCCTATATAGATGGATATATGTAACCCATTAAGAGGATTTTCTTATCACTCTTAAGCTCTCTACGTACCTTATAGTACTTGCAATTCTTCAAACAATTTGTGCCCATCATAAGGGTTTTAAATTTTTCTATTCCATCGTAAGATTTGAGACCTTTCATTTAGAAATCCCGAAGGATCACCTCGTGCCATAGGGAAATCTACCTTAGTCATGACAAGTAATCATGTTAATTCTAAAACAAAAAGAAGCAATCCTTAAAGCAATCTCGTGTATCAAGTTTCTCGGTGTGACCCTAATGACGATGTATCTCATTTCGTACAACACCTAGGACTAGGGTACAACCCCACTTAGCCATCATTTTAAGAAGTTAAGGGACCCAAAGTTATAAGAACAATACCACACACTGCCAATTCTATGAGTTTTAGTTCTAAGGATGCGATCCTAGAAAGAGATGTGAAGAAGGAAAAGCTCCGACAACAAGTTGTGGAGTTACAACAATCTTTTGTAAAATCACAAAATGATAATAAGGAATTTCACACACATTTACTACAAGGGAGCTATTCAGAAGAAGCCAAAAGCTCTTTCCAAATTCTATCACTTCCACCTCCACCTAAATCATCATGCCTTGAAAGAGCTTAACAAGCTCCTTGTGAACTAAGAAGGTATCACCATCAAGAACCTAGACAAACATATAGCAAGCAACACCCACAAATCCATCACAATTTCCACTTTATGAACCCTACTACCCCAATCAAACAACCTCTCATCACCAACCTAAGCTACATGACTTAGACACTCATACACCTATTAGAACTCAAGCAGATAATCCTAATAGCAAGTGGGATGAAAGATTGGGGAAAATGAAATAAAAATGGAAGAAAAAATGGCTAATAAAATTAAAAATTAAGGTAAGAGTTGCCCTTAAAATGATATTGAAGCTATAAGTGATCAATTGTAGCATCACCTTTCTTAGATGATATAGAGTTGATGGTTCCACCACCCAAGTTCTTTACTTTCAAGTGCCCACCATAGGGAAGTTGTGTGGACGACATAATGGTTAAAACCAAGGTCATAAAAGATCCTATTTTTAATCTTGAAGAGGTTTTTGCCATCATAAACCACTATGAAATAAGTCTCAACCTTAAGAAGTATGTCTTTAGGGTAACATCAGGTAAATTTTTAGGGTGTCTGGTATCTTCTCTTGAAATTGAGGCAAATCCTAATAAAATTAAAGTCTTTATCAATATGCGATTGCCAGTGTGTATTAAGTAGATGTAATAATTGAATATGCATATAACTATGTTGAATCATTTTGTCTCTAAATACACAAAAAACAATTTCCCTTTTTTAACTGTTGAAGAAAAATAAAGATTATTTATGGAATGAAGAATGTGAGAAATCTTTTTAGTCCATCAAAGAATGCTTGGGGAAAACACCCTTCTTGATAAACATGAGGGTTGGGGAAGTTCTATACTTGTATTTGGTGTTTACCAAAGAAATAACTAGTATTGTTCTTATGGTGGATAGAGAGGAAAAATAACAATTGGTGTACTTCATGAGCCTATTTTTAGCCAACATACAACAAAGGTACCCATCTATCGATAAAGCGACATTCACCATAAGGATGGCCTTCAAAAGGTAAGGCATTATTTTGATGCTCACAAGATAATAGTCATGATAGCCATTGAATTGAAAAAAATTGAGATATAATACAAGCCACAATCAACCATCAAAGGACAAGCTCTGTCCAAGTTTGTCATAAATTGGATAAAGAATGAGCTCATAATCGAACCAAGTGATGCGCCTGAGAATGTGGTATCTATGGAAGCACCTACCCCATACTTGTGAATGGTATATGTAGATGGGGCTTGTAACTCCAAAGGTTTGGGAATAGGGATAGCTATATTAAATCATATTAAGAGGCTAATAGAACCATTTATTAGAATCACTTTCTCAGCCATAAAGAATGTAGCAGATTATGAGGGGCTTTTATTCACACTCCATCAATTACGGTCACTAAAAGCAAAGAAAGTGTTAGTACACATTGATTCATGCCTAATAGTCAATCAGATCAATGACACCTTTTAAGCTAAGGAGGAAAAAATGAGAAAATACTTGGAGGAAATAAAAAAATATCTACTTTTGTTGCATGTGAGATCAAATAGATACACCAAGGAAGGAGTACAAAGGTTGATTCACTCATGAGTTTGACAATAGTGGTAAGCACAAAAATAAAGAGAGTGATCCTTATATCATGTCTAACAAGTCATAGCATCCCAATAGACCTTAAGACTTCAACACTACCTAAACTTACTAGTGTCACTACCAATTCATCATGGTTGATCCCATACTTAGAGTATATCATTCAAGGTATCCTCCCTATGAAAAGATGAGGGCAAAAAATTACAACCAAGTCTAAGAACTACAACATTCTTTAGGGAACCCTTTACTGAAAAACCTATGGCAGGCTAGGGCTTAAGTGTTTACCTGGTCAAGAAGCCTAACTCATACTGAGAGAACTACATAAGGGACATTGTGGTGCACACTAAGGAAAAAAGACAATTTCATAAAGAATCATACGACAAGGATTGCATTGACGATGCTAAAAAATGCAACATGTGCCAAGGTATGCCAACATACCACACTTACCCGTAAGTGAGATGAAAGCCATCATTAACTGTTGGCCCTTTCAAAAGTGGGGTTTGGATATAATTGGTCCCTGACTTATTGTTCCAAGTTAGAAAAAGTTCCTTATTATAGCCACCGATTATTTATCCAAGTGGATAGTAACCGAGCCACTAGCAAGTATACAGGAAAGTGATGTGCAAAAGTTCACTATCCAAGGTTTGGTATTCTTTTCCAAGAGCTAAACATCAAACTATCACATTCCACCCCATATAGACCACATGCTAATGGTTAAGCAAAGTCTTTAAATAATACATTGATTAATATTTTATGAAAGTGACTAGAAAGAGCAAAGGGAAAATGGGTTGATGAATTACCTAGAGTTTTATGGATGACTATAACAACCCCAAGGACAACAACAAGAGAAAACCCTTCTGTTAGTATGTAGGACGGAAGCTGTTATTTCCTCGAAGATACAAGAGCCTACTTTACGCTCTGATATCTCCTAAGAAGATAATGACGATGTGAGTGAGATGAAAGCCATCATCAACTGTTGACCCTTTCAAAAATGGGGTTTGGATATAGTTGGTCCCTTACCTATTGCTCCAGGTCAATAAAATTTCCTTATTATAGCAACCGATTATTTCTACAAGTGGATAATAGCCAAGCCACTGGTAAGAATATAGGAAAGCGATGTGAAAAAAGTTCATATGGCATTACATAATATGTAGATTTGGTCTACCTTGTGAATTAGTGACTATTGGGATTGGTCTGATTTACAAAGAGAAAACTTAGAGAAAAGTCAGAGCAATTGATGGAATGTGTAGATCTCTTAAGGAGTCTATGTATATATAGAGTTTTACACATACAAATATTGGTTGCATAAGGTATACACATATAAGTGTGTTAGGAAGGGCATAAAAGTAAAAACAAACATATTTATAGACTGAGGTTGATAACCATATAACCTGGACTGGTGGTCGACCCTATAGATACCAAAGTTACTTCGGATGGGTCTCTCCTACTAGTGTGTTGTGGGCTCGGATAGAGGAAGGTCCTTTTGAATGACTCGTCTTACGGCTCAAGCTATCTAAGTGATGAATAATTTTTACGTATGTTTCATTTTTACAAGAATAAATATTCATGAGCACTAGTCTTGATTTTTGAGTTGCTATGATAATTTAGAGAAGGTTTATGTGAGTATGGAATTCGATTGATTTTTGTGGTGTCACAGTTTTTAGAATTTGTTTGATTTTCTCTCGAGGCGAAATTATAGATAACATTTAACTAAGAAAATGATTTAGGCCATCTTTGGATCGTTTGAGCTTTTCTATCTACCTTCACATGCATTATCCATAGTATACCCCTTTTGAGCCTAAAAGATTATATATATATTTTTATCTCATTTCAAAAACCCACTAAAAATATATATATATATGTGTGTTCAGATATACTTGTGTTTCTTATCTCACTAACATGTGACAATTGTTAGTAAATATTTAAAGTTATATCGGAAAAAAAAGGGATACTGTAAAAAAAAAAGAAAAAAAAAAGAGAAAAAGAAAAAAAAAAGAGTATTGTATGTGATGATAAATCCCAAATTGGGAAGTAATTATTGTGATGATAGAATTATCCTTTTCAATCCTGAAATGTTATGCTCGGGAAAAGTTTTAAGCTAAATATTATCCTTCATCCTACCTTTACCTAAGCCATACATTACAAGCTTAAAAGTCCTATTGATTTTGTGTTTTGTGTTTGTCTACATTAGTGGAGAGAGAAATGAAAAATAAACTTATAAGATTTGTGATTTCATGACAATTTGTTTGATTTTATATTTGTATAAACTGATCCGGATTGCATGTGATGAAATATGAAAAAACTTCACACACGTACTAAAATTCATTGTGAAAATGTGATATACTTTTAAATTGATTTTGATGCTTAGATAAAATTCTTTTATTTCTTTGAGTTATGTAATTTCAAAAGAGAAAAGAAATATTTTGAAAATCACTATTTTAAATGCAGTTATCTTTGTTTTATTTCCTTCTTTTGCTCGAGGACTAGCAAAAACTTAAGTTTGGGGGTGTTGATAACTGTATTTTATATAGTTATTTTCACCTATTTTATTAATCATAATTGCTATGTTCTCTCTATTTTTAGTTAATTTTAGTTTAATAAATTAGTATTTACTGTTTTTTATATATTATAAGAAAAATAAATAAATTGTATCGAAAACGTTCTTAATTTCAAATTTTTGTCCACAAATGTAATTTCAAATATTAGAGTTCTTAATTACAATTTATAAAAGTTGAAAATATAAATTAAATTTAAATTTGGGCTTAATTGTAATTATTAAAAGTTGAAAAATTTAATTTAATATTAGAAAAGGGGTCAACTGTAATTAAAGAAAGTTTAAAATGTAATTTGAATTAAATTTGTGGGTCAAAATATAATTAAATAAAGTTTAATATTCGTGCAGGAGAGAAGAATGCACGCGTCATCATCCACGCGTACAACGTGGAACGTCCGATCAAATCATAAACGGTTAGGATTGGCGCGTGTTGATCACATCCGACCAAAGCGAATGGATGCAGGGAAGATTCCTTCACGTGGCTCAGCGCCTGAGTGGGGCCCATCTGCCGCGCAGGCCGGCGTGCAGAGTGGGACCCACCCGTCTGACGCCGCACAGACGCTGTCCCCCACGTTCGCGCGCCTCTGATCCCGTGCGTTGATCTCTGCGTGCAACCCGATTTTCCTCCAATAAAGATATGACACGTGTCCCACTCAATTTTGCAGCTAATCATGTTGTGACACGTGGCATGTTACAATGAGCGCGACCGCGCTGGATCAAGCCCGTGTTGTAGCCGTTGGCTCCTGTGTGACCATTTATCGTGCGCCTGTTTCCTCTCAACGAATGAGATGCTGCCACGTGTCCCACTAATTGTGTCCGCGAATCAGAACGCGACACGTGGTAGCGTGGAAGAAAATTAAAACAGAAACGCGCAGCGTCCCTCGATCCCATTTTCGATACAATTTTTGTCCCCCACACGTTTAATTTATTATTTTTGCCACACCTTTTTGTCCCCCCGCGTAGATTTAAATTTAATATTTTATTGATGTATTTTTTTGCTATAAATAGGAGATAGTTTTTAGTTGTAAAAAAAGTTTGGTTGGAGTGGAGTTTTTGGAGTAGAGTTTTAGTTTTAATTTCGAAAGTTTTTAGAGTGTTTTAGTTTTTTCAGTTTGTAATTTTTATTGTGTTTGTGTGTTGGACGGCAAAACACGCAGAAGACATTTTTGGCTTTTATTGTGTTTTGCGTGTGCCAAATATTTGTTTTAAGTGATGTTTTAATTTTATTTCTGCTTCTTCTTAATTTTCTGTAGTTGTTGTAATTTTTATTTTAATTTTATGAAGTAATTTAATTTTTCTAGGGTTGCATTTAATCTAAATTTATGAAGCTTTAATTTTAATTATTTTTGATAGATTTATTAGACGTTCGATTTGTTCGTTCTATTTTGTTCTTAATGCTTTTTGATTATTTACGAATCTTATCAAAACGATCTGTGGCACATGAATAAACTTGAGAAAGACATTTGTGTGTGTATTGCTCGTAAATAGAATGACATGTATGATGAAGGATAGAAATATACCCTAATTGTATGTGTGGCCATTTGAAAACTTAGAACGTAATGAATCTCGGTAAATTTAATTTTCATAGAGATATAGTTAATTAATTTAACGAGGTGTGTTTATACGGAGCTCGAAAGAGATGTATGAATAATAAAAAAAGAAGTTTTCGGTTGACAAATTAAATGTACAAAAAAATATAAATCAAAAGAAAATAATATGATTTGAGTGGATTAGTTTGGTGAAAAATTGCAATCCTAGATTTCTTTTATTTTCTTATTTTATTTTTTTTTAAACAACGATTGTTTTGGATAAAATCATAGAGATATAATTTTAGTACTCGACAAACTATAGTAACAAATCCTCGTGGGATCGATACTTTACTTACTAATCTTTATTACTTGTGACCGTGTATGCTTGCACGAGTTCGTGTGTTGAAAAACACGCAACAATTGGCATTAAGTTTTTGTAGATGTTACTATTCTTATAATCTAAAACCAAAAGAAGCCAATCAAGAGATACTTGAACTAAGTATGGTTCTATTCCTAGCTTACTTCCATCAAACACCGTCTCAAGTATATATTTACTCTTAAATTTCATAATTGATCGGCTAGCCACCATTGAAAAATTGAACCGACCAAGTCTTAGATTACTCAAATTTCAACTTAAACAACAAAAAACAAGAAATACTTAAGACAATTAAGGCAAGTTGTGTAGCATTACATTTTCTTAGTTGTCTTAATTTAGTTGGATGCATATTGATGCATTCTTGTGGGCATATTTTCTTTTTATTTGGATGAATGACATGAAAAGTCAAAAAATTTAAGATGTGTTATAATTTGATTAGTAACACATTCAATTATATATCAAAGTGAAACAAGTGAACTAAAATTGTCTATATCCTGTTTCTATCATCAGCCTCAAGTGAGGCCAGGAGTTCCCCAAACTGTTCAAAATCGTTAATTAAATTAGACCAAATCATTCGTTTATAACATTTTTGATAGCCCAACGATCCGGTCCGGTTCGGTCCGATTTGGTTAAACAAAATTTACTCAAAATCGGACCGGATCAGACCGTGGACACCCCTAATGAAGAATGGTCTTCACACACTAAATTTCTTTTTTTTTCTTTGGATGTATACATTACTTGAATGTCCTTTACTGATTTTTTGTTGCTCAAATAGATGTGCTCAAAAAAAAATTTACATGTATATTCAAAAGGTGAAAGGTGTGTAAGTAGGGGTGCAAATTGGTGCGAACTAATTTAGTTTAAATTAATTTAATTTAAATATAAATTGACTTAATAAAAGTGAGTTAGAATTCAAATTACATATAAATGAATTGATTAAAATTTACCTAAATTATTTTGAATTATTAATTATATATATTTTGAATTAATTGAATCTTTTCTATAAATAAAAAAGTATTATTAATAATTAAAGCTCATTAACTCAAACAACATTATATAAAATATCAAAAATGAAGAAAACAATAATACAACAACTAGTCTTTTGAATAATGATCGACCCGAATTGTGTAAAATAAATAAGCAAGTATACGTATCACAATAAGTAATATAATGATAAAAAAAATATCATTCTACAGACATTATGTTAATATAAACTAATTTTAAAACTAAAGAATAAAAATCAATTTTTTTTTATTTTTATGTTTTAAGAAAGTAAAATTAAAAGAACTAAAATTATATAGTAGTAATTAACTCAAAATTTGCAGCTAAAAAGATATATGAGAAAATATCTAAGAATACTTAATCAATTTTCTAAACATATGAATCACTAAAATCCTCCAATATAATTATAAATTAATTACTTGATCATTGAATCTAACCTAGTATATATTTCTCTCTCAAGTAAACAACATATCATATAGTACTCATTAAGTTTTCATCAATTATGGATCACATACATAAGAATCATACATATCTTCCTAAAAACTATGCATGTTATTTAATCAAGATAAACAATTATATAATCCCCTAAAATCTATTTAATTAACTCTATAGATCAATTGTTGGTCAAATAATTAATAACATGAAAATCATATTAAATAATATAATTCAATTGAAATCATAATTAGGGTAAAATATTATATCATCGCATGTTTACAATTAGGTTCATAAGACCTATAGATTAATAAATTAACATGACATAATTTTGTTCATAAAGTTCATATTTTTCATTAAAAAAGATATAAAAATGATAAAGAATGGAAAATAAAAAGAAATACAATCAATCTCTTAAATTTTAGCACCAATCTTCTATTGAATCTCCACCAAAATTGTATATCCTTTTAAAGTTTTTTATATTTTCCTCTCTTCTTAACTCAAAAAACTGATAAAAAAATGTAATTTTTGACTCTCTAGGGTTTATGGGGTAACTAGGGGGGTTAAATTAGGCTTAGGTGAAATCTGGACCATTAGATCAGCTTTAGATTAAAGATTGAGATGAAAAAAATTAAAAGTTAACAACATTGGGCAATAGGGTGGTGAAAAGTGGCACGTGAGATTCATTGGTCAACACAAATTGAGTCAACATAACGTTGCATACTATGATTTATAGTTGTGGATTGCGTGGCTCTTTGGTGGAAATAATGGACGAATAAGGTGACAATGTATCGAAATGAACGTCGTGCTACGTGGTATAGCCTACCTCACTCGATACATGCGGCTTGGTGTGATTAGCCCTCTTCGCTTGCATGGAATCCACGTGGCTTGCCTGGTTAGCTCCCCTACTTATGTGTCATTCACGAGGTGTCTTCTAATTGGTCATGTATTAAAAAATTCCTAAAAATTAAATTTTCACTCATTTTCACTATAAAGTTTATATTTTAGTATTTTTAACCTAAAATAATACTTTTTGAATAAAAGAGCAAATATTAAGCAAAAAAGTACACTAATAACCCTATTTTCATAAAGTCATCACACCCTAAACTTAACTATTTTCTTATCCTTAAGTAAATTCAAGTCGAACTAGATAAACTAACATGGGTAGTATATTCATAAATATATATCTATTAATACATGTATATTTGGTGAAAACTATCACCCTCAAACGTCGTACAATTCTAAGACAAGAAGATTCACATATTCATCAATCAATGTTCCATCAATACAAGGATATGCAAGGTTTTTGACAAGTTGATTCGTGTGTGTGTTGTACATGATATTATCCAATGCACTAATGAAATCAACCCATATGAACATGCTAATCAATTCAATTTTAAAACAAGTCTCATAAGTTTATTTTTCACATCCCTTTTCACTAATATAAATAAGCACTTAGCTAAATATGAGTAACAAATTTACACGCTTGTAATGTAAGGCTCAGGTGGGGGTCGATAAATGAAGACATTTAGGTTTTTTCCACACCTTATCTTTCTTTTTATTCATCATGTTAATTACAATTGAGTTTTTACTTGATATTTTAGTGTACCCTATCTTATCATTCTTTTCATATTCTTTTATTGCACATATCTTTTTTTTTTGTAACCTCACAACACTACCAAACTTATTTTCAATTTTATTTTATTTTTCTTTTGAGAGATAATTGTGTTGTGAGTTTTTTTTTCTATAAGTGCATTATATTTCACCTTACTCTATAACATAACACATGATTGTATTTTTTTTCATATAAGCTAAAGGTGTAAGGATAAAAGAAATTCTTATTGGCTAGGCATAAAATGTGACTTAAAGATATAAAAGGTTCTTTGTTAGACTCAAATGGGTTACTACCGATATTAACAATGGTTAGCTTGAAAAAGCTTAATCGATTCAAATAAGGCCTAAATCATTTCTCTTGCCAAACACTATTTATAATTTCACCTAAAAGGATGATCAAATAGATTCTAAAACATAGTATATCTCATCGACTCATACAACTCACCATAAATTTTCTCTCAATACGAACACCAAAATCAATCATGAATATGTGTATAAAAATTTGAATCAATCCAATCAAGACTAGCAAGTATATCACATGATTAATGTACCTTAACAAGCATGCTATATTTTTGTAATGATAACCAATTTTTATCCTTGAGTTCATATGCGTCATATCAAGTATGCATGCATTTAGTTTTCATATATTTATTAATTTCTACCTAAATCATAATTGAAAACATCCTACAAATAAAAAATAAAAACAATTCTTTGAAAAATTGAAAATGTGTACTAAATACTAAAGTAGAGAATGAAATTCTCTCCCCTAAACTTAAATTTCACATTGTCCCTAATGTGAACATATAAATATGAAAAGGGTAAAAGGAAAGAAAATTCTCTTAGTCCTAGCACACCACATCTGTTGTTGAAATTACTCAATCTTGTTGCGTCATTGCTCTATACATTTATTTGCCTACAAAAAACACTAAAAATATAAGTAACATAATGTTAGGTTGCCTCCCAACCAGCATCACGTTTAACTTCCTTAACTAGACGGTCATATCAACTCCTAAGGTATAACTCTCTTTACCCATTTACTATTGGGTTTCCTGGAAATAGTTTGAGTCTTCATTTGTTCAATAACACTTTATGTTTCGGTTTAAAAACAAGGTGCTCAATTCTCTTATCATACCATATTTTTTTCTTTTTGTACTTTTTTGGCATTCTTAAAAGGACTCCACCGTAACTCATCTAATTTATGTATTTTCAACATCTTTTTCACCTCTCTATTAAACTTTTTTGATTGCCAACTTGATTGGGGATAAGAGGGTAAAGGTGTGAGGTCTAACCATGGTGGCCCTTAAATACATGGTTTAAGCTTAGATCCTATCTCAAAATTCTCTACAACAATATTAGGTATACACATAGGAGGTGTAACCTCCAAATAGTTTACACAATTACAGATTCCATACTTTCAAAATTAAAATAAATCGAGTTGTTTCTTGGTGAGTTTACTTCATTGTTCATAGCATCATGTGTAATAATCTTAGGTGTAGGTGACTCAAAAAATTATTTTAAGTTGTCATCTTAATCAATAATATTTATCCTTAAGCATTCACTAGCATTATCAATATTAGAGGATTCAGATGCTTTAGAAACTTTAAATGTTACTTGTTCATCTTTCACTTTCATTGTAAGCTCATATATTTGTACATCAATGGATGTTTCAGTTGCTAAGAATAGATGACCAAGTGTGATAGGAATGTTATGGTCTTCTTCCATGTCTTGTATAATGAAATCCATTAGAAAGATGAACTTATCTACTGTTACTAGCACATCTTCTTCGATACCTCGAGGTTGCTTAATTGATCTATTTTCCATTTGTAATGTTATTGAATTGGGTTTGGATTTATCGACCCTTAATCTCTTAAAGATTGATAATGACATAAGGTTAATACTAAAACCCAAGTCATTTAGTGTTTTGCCAAAATGAAATCCATTAGAAAAATGAACTTATCTACTTTTACTAGCACATCTTCTACCATACCTCGAGGTTTCTTAATTGATCTATTTGTCATTTGTAATGTTATTGAACTGGGTTTGGCTTTATCAACCCCTAATCTCTTGAAGATCGATAATGGCATAAGGTTAATACTAAAACCTAAGTCACATAATGTTTTGCCAAAATGGATGTTCACAATAGTGCAAGGGATGTTAAAACTACCCAGATCTTTCAATTTTTAGGGTAGTTTTTTAGCAAGGATTACACTACAATCTTCAATCAAGGTTATTGTTTCACTATCACTAAGCCTCCTTTTCCTAGATATAATTTCCTTAAGAAATTTGGCATAAGAAGGCATTTGTTCAAGTGCATCTACAAATGATATATTTATGTTCAGCTTTTTGAAGACTTCTAAAATTTTGAAAACTACATGCCTAACTTTTTCTTTTGCAGTCTTTGAGGAAAATGAATAGTGGGTTTATAGATGTTGCTTTTCTTTGTCTGAATTATTTTCTTTTTTAGTGCTCTCTTTATCCACTAGTTCCCTTTCATCCTTATTAATTTCATATTCTTTCTCATCCTTTTAAGTCGCATATTCCTCCTATAGAGTTTTACCACTTCAAAAGGTTATGGCGTTGCAATGCTTCTTACATTTTATTCTTGGGTTTATCATTTTGTCACTTGGAATGTTACCTTGATGCCTTTGACTTATACCATGGGCAAGTTTCCTATTTTAGTTTCTAAATTTTGATTTTAAGCCTCTTAAGTGGACACTTTTGTATTTACTGATTGAATGAAGTCTTTAATAATCCCAATTAAAGCATTTGTATTATGCTCGATAGATGGCTTCTTCTCTTAGGCTTGTGATTGTTATGGTTGTTGAAAAGCTGGTGATGGAAATGGTTGACGGTCGAATTGATTACCACATTGTTTGTTGTTATTCCAAGATAAATTGGGATGTTGTACCCATCCTGGGTTATATGTGTTTGAATATGAATTATTGTTTCGATTCATATTACCCATACAAAATATTGATTCAAGATTATTTGGACAATTATCAAACAAATAGGCTCCTTCAAAAAAGACACAGAACATCCCTGAATCTTGAACATGGTATATACTCATTGGCAAGTTTTGGGCCTTCAAATGATTCACCAAAGATGACACTTGAGTTGAGTTGTAAGTGTTATGATATCATTTACCTCATAAACTTTGGCTATTCTTCTTTTGGCTATCATTCAATCCATTGGCCTTTGATAATTATTTCTAGTCATTTTCTCAAGTAATTCATAAGCTTGATTGTAAGAGTTGGCTAGCAAAGCTCCATTAGCGGATGCATCAATAATGGTTCTTTTTTTAGCGTTAAAACCATTGTAGAAAGTCTCCATTTGGATCCAATGAGGGATACCTTGGTGAGGACACTTCCTTAACAATTCTTTTAATCTTCACATGCTTCATATAAATATTCCCCTTCATATTATTGGTAAGATGTTATGTCATTCCTGAACTTGACATTCTTTGATGGTGGGAAGTATTTCATCTAGAATTTCTCCATCAAATCATTCCAATTTGTAATGGAATCAAATGATAAAGTTTTTAGCCAAGCTCGAGCACGATCTCCCAAAGAGTAAGGGAATAATCTAATCCTAAATTCTTCTTCAGTCACACTACTAAATTTAAATGAATCTCCAACTTCAATGAACAATCTAAGATGTAGATGAGAATTTTTTGTTAGTAATCTGTTGAATTGTCTAACTCTTTGTAACATTTGAAACATCAATGCTTTAATTCAAACTAATCAACTTGAATGTATGGCCTTATAATACTTAGATTCAACTCTTTCAATATAGGTAATGCATATTCATTCATATCTCTATCCCGATTATCTATTAATGAAATCTGATTGTTCAAATTTAGGTCATTATTATTTATTTTTAATGGATTAGTCATTTCTTTCACTTAGGTGGCAACTTCTTGTTTTCTTATTGATCTAAGAGTACGATCAATTTCGGGATCTAAAGACAAAATTTATCCCTTACGAATTTTGCTCATGGAATAGACTCAAATGTGTTTCTAATACCTTTAAAAGATATATCAAAATTAAAAATAAATTAATTAATTAATTAAAATTAACTAAAATAAATCAATAAAAATAAATAATTAAATAAACTAAAAATTAAACTTACGAAAAATAAATAAAGAAAAATAACTAAAAATAAATAAAATAAAAAATTATTTTTTAATGTTTATAATCCCTGACAACGACTCCAAAAACTTGATCGATATGAATTGTGTACAATAAATATACAAATATATGTATCACAACAAGTAATATAATGATAAGAAATTATTATTTCTACGGAGATTTTGTTATTAAAAATTAATTTTTAAAGCTAAAAAGTAAAAATCAATTTTTTTACGTTGTTTTAAGAAAAAAAACATAAAAGAACTAAAAATAAATAGCATTAATTAATTAACTCAAAATTGACAATTGAGAAGATATATGAAAAAATATTTAAGAATACTTAATCTTTTAATTTTTTAAATATATGAATCAGTAAAATACCTCAAATTTAATTATGAATTAATTACATGATAAATTGAATCTAACTTAGAATGTATTCATCTTTAAGTAAATTACACATTATATAGTAATTAAACTAATCACACTCGCATGTCAATTAAATTGTATACTATTCATTAAGTTCATCAATTATAGATCATATTCATAAAAATAATATATTTTTGCCTAAAAACTATGCATTTATTTAATCAAGACAAACAATTAAATAATTCTCTCGAATTTATTTAATTGTCTTTATATATCAATTGTTAGCCAAATAATTAATAACATAAAAATCAGATTAAATCATATCTTTCAATTGAAATCATAATTGAGATAAAATATTAGATCATTGTATGTTAAAAATTGAGTCGTAAAATTTCTAGATTAATAAATTAATTAGACATAATTTTGTACATAAATCTCATATTTTTCATAAAAAAAATGACATAAAAACTGATAAAAACATAATAATAAGAAGAAATACAATCAATCAAAGACTTGGTTGTGTAACACCAACTAATATGTCATCAATCATGTGTCTAAAACAATTGGTTGATATTCCCATCAAGCCACTGTCCTCTTCTCAATTTTACTTCTTCAAACCAAACTGCTAGTCCTCCTATCTCCATCAGTTTGATAGAGGGCTATTCGCATGAGTTAGTTACTGCATGCTCATTGGCACTTAATCAATGCTATACTATAAGTAGCTTAGCTCCTCATTTTGTATCATTGAAAATTTGAGAAACAAAAACTAGCATCATCATTTCTTCCTTCGATTTTTACAAGCTTTGGATTCTTGATTTTTACTTGCTTCCACTTCTAACTCCTTTAAAAAACATATGATTTTAAAATTATATAGAAAACATTGTGCACCATAATTTTGAATATGTAAATATTTTTTTATGTTATATACATATATGTGTGCATGGAATGAAGCTAAAAATAAAATTTTATATATAAATGAAATTTATACCGTATTTAAATCAATTTTAAATGATAATTAATAATCCATTTTAACTATTCTTTATCCAATTTTAAAATAATTAAATGATATTTTTTTAAAATTTAATGATATTTTTATATTATTTAAATATGTAAATTAAAAGGAATGAGACTTACCTTCAGTGAATTAATCAATGGAATTTTTGGGTATTAGAAATTTTGTAGAACATAACCAGACTTGACTTCTTTTTTTTAGTGTTTTAATTAAATCCTACTTTTCTAGCCTGCAGGTTTGTTAGCTCAAAGACGATCCACACATTTACATTTTCAATCCTTTTCAATCCATTATTATGATTATTATTATTATTATTATTATTATTATTACTATTATTATTACTTTCAAATAATCTTTCAACTATTAATTATTATTATTATTATTATTATTATTATTATTATTATTATTATTATTATTATTACTATTATTATTATTATTATTATTACTATTATTATTAGTATTATTATTATTATTATTATTATTATTATTATTATTATTATTATTATTATTATTATTATTATTACTATTATTATTATTATTATTATTATTATTATTATTATTATTATTAGTATTATTATTATTATTATTATTATTATTATATTATTATTATTATTATTATTATTATTATTATTATTATTATTAATTTTTTTATTATTATTAATTTTATTATTATTATTATTAATTTTATTATTATTATTATTATTATTATTATATTATTTTTATTACTATTATTACTATTACTATTACTATTATTATTATTATTATTATTATTACTATTATTATTATTACTATTACTATTATTATTATTATTATTATTATTATTATTACTATTACTATTATTGTTATTACTATCACTATTATTATTATTATTATTATTATTATTATTATTATTATTATTATTATTATTATTATTATTATTATTATTATTATTATTATTATTATTATTATTATTATTATTATTATTACTATTATTATTACTATTATTATTATTATTATTATTATTATTATTATTATTATTATTATTATTATTATTATTATTATCGTTATCGTTATCGTTATCGTTATCGTTATCGTTATCATAGTAAGCTGTATCCTTGCATTACATTCCAACTCCCAAGTCAATCCCAAAAGTTTGACATTTTACTACTTGTATTGTTATGCCACTCGTTAAGTTACCTCATTCATTTTTACAATTATATATATATATATATATTAAATTATTGTATATTTAAATAAAATATCTATATTATTTTAGATGTTAAATTAAAAAAATATTAGAAGTAATTATAAAATTACTTATTAATATAAATAATTATATTATGATATATTAATCAAATGATGATAAAATGATAAAAAAATATCTTTTAATGCATTTATATCCACTAATTTTAATCAAATTATGATAAAAAGGTAAAAAAAAACATTTTCTAATGTATTTATATCCACTAATTTTGATAATGTGTTTCAAACATAGATTGGACTGGGTATCACATTCGAGGACAATCAAAAATTGAAAATTACATATATAACAGATTAAATATCACGTCAAGCAGGAACTAACTAGTTGAGATATTTATCATGTTATCAATTTCACTAGAAGACCAGTGAAGTCAAGATTTTTTTTTCTTTTAATAATATTATAAAATATTCTCTAACCTTATAATTATATGCCATGCAAAAGACTCTGATACACTAATTAGGTACAACATCTCGAACGGGAGTTAAAATTTGTTGAACATGCATGCTTACATGGACCAGAAATTATTAATTCGAGATCAATGTAATTCTTTTTTTTCTTAAAAATATATACTCAATAAAAAATAGAGAGAAAAATCGATTTGTTAAGTGATAAATATATTTAAAAATAATGGGTAATAACTTTTACTTGCAGTTCTTATCATTCAAAAAACTAATTCCCGAGAAGAGGTATTATAATTAGACTTGGAGTTGGTCGATAGCTCAATTCCTACTACAAAGATCTTATATTATTGAGTAATGTTATATTTCACAAGTTAAAACCCAAACTTAGTCACGACTTGATGTGGTGTCTTTATTTTTATTATTATTTTTATATATATATTTATTGATATTATTACTATATTCATTCATTAAAATAAAAAATAGGGCATACGACATTTGGGATTCTTCTTCTGGAGGGGAGGGAAAAAAAGTGTAAAATGCTTCGTCTTCTTCATAGGCAAGCATCTAAAAGGCACATGGTGTTCTTCAATTGATGAATATTGGTATTGTTATAAGGAATTTGGTTTATGATTTATTCTTTCCATGATTAAAATTTAAAGAGAATAGGAATAAAGATTTATTCTATAATTTCAATTCTGGTGAAACAAAACAGATCCATGTACGTAGAAAATGACAAGAGTACAAGACCCATAATTTCGTAAGCTTATTTTGTCTCTTTTTTATGTTTAGCATTAAAGTATTCGGGAGAAGTTTGATTAAGCTTATAATAATGTAAGACCATAATGGATTAGAGTGGATATATAGTCATGTGTAACGGAAGAAAAAGTTCAGCGCGCTACATAATTAATATTGACTCTGTTTAGATCTCTTGTTCACCTTCGTATCAAATTAGTTGTATTTTAGAAATCAATCATTTAACCCATTAAGTATCTATGCTGAATATAGAATTTAAGATTAGAGTAACTTTTATTTTGAAAACAATAAATACCGAATACTTGCTATAGAGAGAAAACAATATAATCGGTAAAATAATACCAAATATTTATCGAAAGAAAAGATAAAAGTAATTTATTTTATTTAGAATTTTATTTCTTATATATTACTAGAATCTTACATACAAATTTTTATTTAAAGTTTTTTTTTCTTGTATTACTAGAATCCTACTTAGAAACTTTATCAACTATTCTATGGACTTTTTAACTATAAATAATTAGACTCTATGCTTGTATAAGAAATCCTAGAAAATAATTAACTTGATAATATTAAGGAAGTTTTTTTCTTCTTTTTTTCTCTTATTCCTAATTTTTAGAAATAGCTCTTGTTTCTTTCTTTTAAAAATTGAAGTCATCTTATTCGTGAGATAAAATAATATATTTAGGCTAGTTCTATTCTAGAGTTGCTATAATGCTCGTCTAAAGATAGCTAACATAACTAGATTTTTTCTATTCTAGATTTATCAGAGTGCTTGCCTAGATATATGATAATTTTTTTTTGTTTGTTTCATAACACAAATACGAGAACCTTTTACCAGAGAGTGAATCTGCCTAGTCTAACTTTGCTCATATCTTTCTTATTTCCTAAGTGCTTTCATATTATTGGTACATTCTTGCCTCCAACTTGTGTTAGGTGGTATCAAAGCCAAATTTAGCTTGGATGAATAGAGCATAATCAAGTGACGTGAGAAGAATATCAACAATTTCATGAAGAGATTCGACACCAAATAGAGAAACTTATTGCAACTATTGCTTAACTGACTAATAATAAAAATAGGCCTCAAGTCCAAGCCTAAGAAGTAGAGGGTGTATATAGAGATAGGATCGAACCAATACATCCCAGAAAGCAAGTTGAAGGATTACCCCTAAAGAGACTTGTTGATCCAATACCACCAAAAGACATGCTACCCTCACTGATGGTTCTAGTGATGAAGATTAAGAAGTAGAATATTTCAGAGGTCAAGCCAAAGAAGGACGTCATCAAATAGACCAAAAACCACAAGATTATTGTCTCAAAATTGACCTTCCTACTATCTATGGCAACGTGAATATGGATGATTCTCTTGATTGGATCTCAGAGGTGGAACGATTCTTTGATGTTATGGGCATTCTAGAGAAAAAAAACAAGTTAAGCTAGTAGCCTACCGACTCAAATGAAGAGCTTTTGCATGATGGGACTAACTCCAAAAAAAATAGATTAAGACAAAGGAAAGGTTCAATCAGAATATGGCCTCAGATGAAGTGATACCTAAAATTAGTGTATTAGTTGAGATTATGGACTAGATTACAAGATGCAAAACAAGATGCAGATATCAATAGTTGAGATTATGGACTAGATTACAAGATTTACTTTACCATAACTAGTGTATTAGTTGTATATATATTATTACCTAAAATAAATAAATAAAATATTGTATATTTAGGTAGTAGAATATAATTTACTTTTACCTAAAATATATAAATAGAATGTTATATATTTAGGTAATAAAATATTATAAATTCTTACCTAAAATATATAAACAGAATATTGTATATTTAGATAATAGAATATTGTATATATTCTTACCTAAAATAGATTGTACAATATTTCTGATTTAATGAAAATGATCCTCACGAATAGGTCATTCAACCATTTACTCATAATTGTCATGGTATCATAGCCTACCTCTTGAATCCATAGCAGAATCTTCAGTTTTTTACCAATTTTGCTCCTGTTTTTTTTCGAAGTTTTTTGACCTATCCTTGTTTTCTTTCTTATTTTGGGTTGATAAATTTTTTATCAACAAATTCGTATTGAGGCCAAGGTTTGTCAAATCATTGGCGAGTAGCAATTGACAATCATTGCTCCATGATTGTCCACTACATGTGCCTTCTGATGCTACTATAGTCCAAAAGGCGGTTAGACAATATGTGGTTTGGCCATCGATTCAAGTTGTGATAAATTTTGACATGGTAATATTTTTTTACTTAAAAGATAACAATTTTTTACTATATTATTTTTTTATTCTTTTATTGTTACTAACATACATAATACTTCTTCTTTAGTCTATTATACTAGAACTAATAAATACGACACATTTAAGAGATACGAAGCAAGTATCTAGTGTTAAATCTATGTCTAATGGCCAATCATATTCTACTAAGTCATTCAAGAAGAAGCCTTGGAAAAAGTATAGTTATAATTATGCTTTAAACTTCAGCAGAAATCTTGGTGCTTTGATGACTATTGTGCGAGGGCATCTAGCATAAATGATGGATGGACTGTGCCATTTCCTATAGAAATTTTTGGTGTAGACATCGGCCAAACATATATATCGATCGAGTGTATATTGCAGTTATTTGAATATCAAATGATTGATTTAAGTATAATTCAAGTGTGGACAAGGTAAGTCCTCAATCAGTAAATAATTTTCATTTATGTAGAACATATATAATTATATTTATATTATCTAATTATATATATATATTTATTTTATATAGGGCATGTTATTATCAAATTCAACATAATTACTCATCACATTTAACAATGTTCTATGATTCTTCATTTGTCAATCAATATCAAGATAAGGATGTTAGCATCAGAGCTAAACAATTATGTGATAGGACATTAACGCTTAACATAAATCAGAAGTTGATGATCCCTTGGCCACTAAGGTTTGAACAAGTTCAAGATAATTGGATGTTGGTAATCCTTGATCTATTCAATATTCATGTTTGGTACTGTGACTCAACTTCCATAGAACTGAGTAAAGATACAAAAATAGTTGCTTAAATGTAAAAGTTATTATAGCTAGCTATTTTTCTTCTATTGTTCTTTGTAATTTTTAATAAAAAACTAACCTTTATAAACTTTGATAGGTCATAGAAGCTATGGAACAAGAGTAGGGGCATTGTCCTTAAAAAATCTCATACGTTTATATGGGACAAAGTTATGGTATGTACAATTGAATATTAATAATTTAATTGATTTTACTATTGAATAATAAAGATGTTCGAATATGTAAAATAATGTACACATGTTTTTTGTAGGTTCCACAACAAAATGATAGAGTTATGTGTGGTTACTATGTCATGAAGTTTATGAGCAAAATCATCACAAATATCAAATTTTCAATTGGAGATGTGGTAATCTTTTTTACCAATATACAATTTTAACATATATGAGTTATTTTTTGTGAATTCATGAAATTACATTCTTATTTTGAATTTAAATACATATAGTTCTTTGGTTGGAACAAGATGGGATATGATCCTCAATTTTTTGATGATTTACGAGAAGAATGGGCAAAACACATGGTTCAAATTATATCATCACAAGAAGATTCAGGAGAATATTCTAATGATCTTGAATAGCATATGACAACATAATGATAATTTTTATAATGCTTTAATTTCTCTATTCTTGTGTCTAAAGTCCGTTGTTTGATATATGTTTATGTGCTCATGTATTTAGGAAAATAAATTATTTTATGGACATTTTTTTGCCCAAACTACATCTCATCTCTCTTGCCTAGTTCCCTTATGACAACATCATAGTAGTCACTAGCCAGCCAAGTACAAGAAAACCACCAAGAATCATCATTCTAGTGTAATATCATGAATTCATAAAAAATAACTTATATATGTTCAAAGATTAGTAGAAGAGATTACCACATCGATACTCAAGTGATATAATAATAACCTTATCCCTTCGAAATCATATTAGCTCTGTATCAATCTTTTGTCTATAAATATGAAGCTATCTGGAATCAATTTGGTTTTTTTAATGCTATAATGAACTCTAAATATGAAGTCAAGTGTAACTTCGATTTGTTACTTGTGTTGGTTGAGTTTTGGTGCCCATAAACTTATGGAACAACTGTTTTTGCCCAAACAACCCAAGTAACAAATCGAAGTTACACTTGACTTCATATTTAGAACTCATTATAGTATTAAAAATACCAACTTGATTCCAGATAGCTTCATATTTATAGACAAAAGATTAATACATTGCTATTATGATTTTGAAGAGATAAGGTTATTATTATATCACTCGGGTGTCAATGTGGTAATCTCTTCTACTAATCTTTTAACATATATAAGTTATTTTTTGTGAATTCATAATATTACATTCTTATTTTGATTTAACTATGTATATTTATTTGGTTGGAACAAGTGGGGCTATGATATGCATATTTTTTATAATTTACAAGAAGAATGGACAGAACACTTTGTTTAAATTATAACATCAAGAGAAGAATATGATGATCTTGAATAACACAGGACAACATCATGTTAATATTTGCAATGCTTTAATTTCTTTATTCATATGTCTTTGAAGTTTAGACCATTTGTTTGATAGATGTTTACGTGCTTATGTATTTAGGGGAATGTACCTGTTATATAGACCAGCTGTTTTTTACCCAATTTCTTTATCACTATGCTAGTGATTCTAGGCCAACCAAGCTTGCTCTCCTTGAAATAAAGTGAGAATATCACAAAATCTATGACACTTTAACGACATCATGTTATTTGTAATTTAAGTTAAATATATATGTATTGTATATAAATTATTTTTTTGTAATAAATTTAATTATCAAGTAATTAATTATATTTAATTTTTCAATTATTTGTATTATTATTTAAATTTTGTTAAACAGATTTTGGTTTTTTTCTACTATATGTGATCGAATACAGGTTATTAGTAGAGTATAAAATGAGTAAAATATGCAATATATATATATATAAATCGATTCATCTGTTGAACTGACTTTACATTTAAAGTCGATTCAATGCGTAAACCGACTTTAAATTTTAAGTCTTACAATTTAAAGTCGATTTTTAACCGACTTTAATGTCTGATTTTGTAATAGTGTATAGTGTTTACTTAGATAATAGTTTCATCATGTTTATTTCATAACATAAATACGATGAACTCTTATCACAGAGTGAATTTAATTAATCTAAATTTTACTTATATTTTTTTATTTCTTAAATGTTTTCGTATTATCGGTGTATTCATATTAAGTAATGAATAATACTTTATCATCTTTTTGTACTCTCTTTTTAATGGTTAGAACAAGTTTCTTGTTGTACTTTTTAGAAGCAAGTTTTAGGGTTCGACATGATGATTGTAGGGTTTTAAAGTCATGGAACCGAGATAAAAGATATAACTTCCAGAAGTAATAAGGAAGAGGAAGACCAACGATGATGATAAAGATCATTACTTTCATTTCTCTTAGGAAATTTTAGAGCTGGTTCCCTCTTAAATTTTCTTCTATCACTTAGCATTTCTATTAAAAGAAAATAAAAAAAAAGAGATATCACGTCAAGTTACGTCTAAATCTGGGCTTCAAATTGTGCAATATAGTATTATTCTATATTATTGATTCATGCAATTTGGTATTCATATCCAAAAACAAAAATTAATAATATGTGATATTTGCCGTATTAATAAAAGAATTGGGGAGGACCGTCCCCAGCTTAAAAGAAATATGCTATCTAATGTTATTTTTAGACTAGCTTTTTGTTAGGATAATGTACAAAGTTATCATTAAATTGTTATTATTTATAAAAATAAACAATTAATTTTACAAAATTATTATTCTTGTCATTTAAGTAACCAAAGATCGTTTTTGTCACGTCAACTCCACGTGATGGATTTAAGTGATAAATTTATATTAATGATAAAAGTTTCAGGATAATTTTAGTCGGCACATGGAATTTATTTAACAAAAAAGTTAAATTAGGTTGTTACGTTAAATATATAATATTTTTGTAATAATTATGATAAAATATTAGCATATTTATCCATCTAAAAGTTAAAATTGTATATTTTAACAAACCATAATAATTTGATAGAAGCTTTTTCATTTTACTCTTTTTTTTATTATGCAACTCTATCATGATTTTTAATTTAATTATTTAGTTATTTATAAAAAATCATAAAAATAACATATTTAAATTATAACTATGAATTAACACCACTTATATTTATATCAAATAATTTTATTATTAAAAAAATTCATTCCATTAAGTTATATTGAATGTTAACCAACTAGACACAATTTAAATTAAATTATGATTATTTTTATTATTATAAATTTTAAATATATTATTTTATGTAATTTTTCATTCAATTTTTACTTTTTATTTTTTACTTTCTATTTTTTAATTTTAATGTTTTAGATTGAATAGTGATATGGATAATAATTACAAAGTCATGATCCCTAACAATACTCGGTTGTGTGTAAGAAGGGTAGCTATTTAAAAAAAAACATCAGTTACAACATCTCCAACGAAACTCTCTAATTTTTGTCTAATATAGATAGAAATTTTTGGATAAATTACGCCAACCACATTCTCTATTTAAATTAACCTAATTTTTTTGGTTGAATTTAAATATAAATTTTTTTTTAATTTCTACAATATTGTATCATATTTTTAAATATATATATGATTTAGTCAGTCACTCATACCAGTTATATTTGGCTAGTTGAAAAGTTAAATGTCGAAATATCTAATATATAACTAGTTCTTTGGAATGATAAAATGTATTTAAAAAAAATTGTAGTATTGTACCTAAAAGTGGAGTATAACGAGGAAGGTTGGAGTAGCCTCTCAATTTTCACCATAATTTTTTTAAAATGCAAGTTTGTTTTTTAATAATCTTATACCTATTAAGGTTTTATTTTTGTAAAACCATCTATATAAAATAAATTAATAATCTACCTCAACCCACTGTAATTGGCCCAGACATAAAACTTCTTTAACAGAAATCAAAGCATGGCCTCAAAAACTTGAAACCTACTTAAATTTTATTAATAAGCTGACTTCTAATTTTAAAGCTTTGAAAAAGAACATAAGTTGCTCTTAAAAAAAATAGGAATATCTGTCTAGCTATGTATAGCTAAATTATTAGGGTTTCTTTCTTCTTTATTTAAAAAAGATATAAGTATCTACAGTTTTTTTTTTTTTTGGTTTTTTTTTCCCCTTAATACAGATCAAAGGTATGTTGAGCTTAGACTCTTAGGGTACATAATTGTAACTAAATTTATTAAGTGTAGTTAATTAGGTAGATACTACGTGAAGTATTAACTAAAGAAATATATATATATATATAGAACATATAACATATGCACCCAACCACGTACTCAATCGAGTAGCTAGGTAATAAAAATGTTAGTACATAAAAAAAGTCATGTGATATATACATTGGAGATCGAAATGAGATTTGCTTTTTAATGGTCAAATAAAACAAACCTGCTGCTTATTCTTAACTAATGGGGTTCACATTTATATTCGTATTCTTTTGGCTATTAATTGCTGTGAACGCTATGTAGAAGGCCTAAAGGAATATGATTGGCACTTAATTGGTGAATCCTGCAAATTCAATTCATCTTATGGAACAATGGAACCTTTCTTTAAGACCATTCAAGTGATGTTTCATTAAGTCCTCATCATTATTTTAAATACTACTTTACCATAAAGTTATACGTACCATTCATCCCTTTGTACTTCTTATACTTTTGACTCAGTTTCTAATGTCCCTTCTTTTCATATGCTCTATTGGATGATACTTATTTATAGGGTAAATATCATAACATGTTAGGTTCAACCAAATATGTTTTAGTACTATATTCACTTTATATAAAATTATATATTTTCAGATATGATTTTATATTAAAAAAATTATATTTTTAATCAAATATTATAATATAATAAAATCTTACTAAATTAATTTTTTAATATTAATTACAAATATTTATAAACGTACTCGGTGTGCATGTGTGTTGATGCACCTGATGTTGCAACATTTAAATGATTTAAAAACATTATTTGAATGTTGGTGACCAAAGTAAAATTATAGAAAAATCAACGAGACTAATTGTGAACAAAAAATAAAGGGGGAAATAGTGGCAAAGAGTGTACCTTTGTAAGGATTATATCAAATGAGATAAAACCCTGCTATTGAATCACAAAGCTCTGCTTGGTGACTACATTTAATACAATTAAGAACAATATTAATAAAATTGAACCCTTTTGCAAAGGAACAAACAAAGAAATTGAGATCATTCACATGATTTTCCATCTGAGAGATCTAGTTGGGTGATCATGAAGGGTGCCGTTCAAAAGGCATTCCTTTGGGACAAACTACAGAATCTTTCATGTCTATGGAAGAGTTTCTTACATCTTTACTAACCGAGAAGGCATTCCTTTGGATCCCACACTGATTCATCATTTTTCTTTACTATCAATGAGCAAATCCTATTTTTATGTAATCATTTACCAGAAGAACCGCTTACTAAATTCAACAGATAAGTTCTTCTTAATTTATACATAATTAAAAAGTTCCAAATTAAGATCTAGTGAGAGAAATATCTAATGAAATAACAACTAATACAAAACAGAAGTGATAATTAAGAATTTTCTAGCTACGTAATCATCACCTTCCATCAGGAACCACACAACAAACTTCGGTTTTAATTTTAATTTTTTTAATGAAATCTAAAATGATCATGTATAGCTTCCATAACAGATCAAGATGAGAAATTTAAAAAACATGATTATGTAGCTGGAATTTCTAATATTGGAAATAAAATTAACATTTATTAATTATCTGTGCTAAATAATACAATTTAAAATTGTATAATAGTGCTAACATAAACTGCTGAAGTAGGGTTAACATAATTATAAAAGTGTCTGACTATACAATTTCAGGTGAACAATGGTGCTCGTAGAAATGAAAAGCACACTAAAAGACTAAATTTTTATAACTCATAATTATATTTACAATATGCCCTTCCATTAAATAAGTCATATTCGAAAATTTACCTACCTACATTACTACACCACGTAGGCATGACAGAAACAACTTGAAAAAAGAAAGCTGCAAGTTAGAGAAATCCTTGAAACTGTTGAAAGTATAATGTTTACAATATATTTGGTTACATAAATCAAAATATTTCATGTGGACATTGTTATCTAATGTACTTGAAGTAGTATTGTCAAATTTCTAGCATTAGATACAAATGTTTTCAAAAGTAGAAGAAAGATAACACCTAACTTGATTTGGATGCGGTACAACAGTGTTAACAGCTGCATGATTCTCATATTCCTTTTGACAACCTGAAGCTATGTGTTCAAATTATAAAGAATCAACATGGTAATCAAGTAATAACTCAAATATAATATAATCACACATTTTTTGACAAGTATAAAAACAATTATGTAATTGTTAAAGGTTCCACCTCAAATCCCAAATTTTTACAGTGCCATCCTCAGAACCAAAATACATCTAGCTCCCATCACATTGAAACCCAATTGTCATCACATTATTTGTATATGAGTTATAGCTCATCACCTAGCAAAGCCCAGCAGTTAATTGTTAGAAAAATATGTTATTTCAATACTTATATTTTGCTAATTGTTCAACATCAGAACAAATTTATCTACATTAAATAAGTATAAAAGAAGATGGGAAAAAGAGGCTCTAATCACATCTGTCATACTTGTAAGTAAAATCCAACTTTATTTACCGTATATTTCTTACTTCTACTTAAAAAAAAGTGTCACACTTGATTTAGGTAGATCATATAACTTCATTCTCAACACATTATTTATCTTTTAAGTAATGCAGCCCAACATTAAGTATCAATCAAAAACAGGCTCACTATATAGTTTATTTTTTAAAGTTTACTTACTCACAAAAACAAAGTAAGCACCCATTGCATGTTTTATTTAAGTAAACCTGATTTATGTCACCAAGTCCACCCTCAGTATATCCAAACAAAAGATACTCAGTTGCTACACTTGCCAGTGCTATACATGAGAATCTGTTCATACTCACCATACCGTTGTTACTCTCCTCTGTTGATCTGACCAGCACCAACTTTAGATGGTACTTATAGGAAAAGAAAATGATCATTTGCATTTTAGTTTAATGAAAAGAAACAAGATGAGATGTTTTAATTAAACACAACTAATATAAAACAGAAAGCACATCCAAAAAAAATTCATTCCAAACAAAGATGGAGCAGGTCAAGAACTCTAGCTTATGAGGACACATTAAAATATTTCAGAGTATGATAAACCCAAATATGACCAACCATGATATCCATCTGAAAGCATCAAAAAGATTAATATGGAACCTGATTTGATTATAGACTTTATAGTTCTAACATAACATTTGTTACAAGATTTAGAAAACATAACATAGCATCTATAAAGACTAACGATGAAGTATAGCAATCAAATGGAGGGGGGAATATTGATGTTTCAATATTTTCAAAGTTTATGCAGGAGAAATATTCTTAGTATCACAAAAGACCTTAATTAAAAAAAGAAAAAACTCTTATATGTTCACAAAATAGAACCAGCACCAGGCACCAACGCATCACCCTAACGAATCAGCACTAGTACATCATCACTATCACACCATCCCAACGAACCAGTACCAGCACCAGACCAAGCACCAGGCGATCACACGTTTCACAAACTATACCAAAAGTTATTTATAAAAGAAAAGATGAATTGATGTTACTAGAAAGATTAAGTAGTGACCAAGGAACTACTATGACGAGAGTGGAACAGAGGTTAGAATGTGATACGAGAGTGGAACAGATGCTGGAACGCGGTACAAGAGTGAAACAGAAGTTGAAATACGGCGGTGCCAGAGTGGTACAGAGGTTGGAACATGACGGTGCGATAGTGGAATGCGACGTGAGGTATGTAATCTAATGTCTTTTTTTTAATTTTAGGAAAACCACGAAGTTTAAGGTTCATGTTGAATATATATATATTTGATTGCTTACATGTGGTGTTGGAACTTTTGGTATAGGAACTCGAGGTTTTCCATTAAAAAATTTATTGTTATTTCTATCCATCATTGATAGTTCTGTAATTTTATTGAAGATGACATTCAATCTTTCTGGTGCAATTGGATTTTGAATGATCTATATCTAAACTATTTAACAGCATATTCATTTACGTTGATTATGTAAATAAAAATAGCTTTAAAAGCGTGCTGTCACGACCTTAATCTTTCAAGTATCGATCGTGCGGCACTTAGCACCGTCCGTTGCACTAAGCCTGCCTTTGAATCCGAAAATGTAACTCCAAAGAGAATAGAGAGAGTTTGCAAAGAATGCTTTGTATTGCTCTAGAGAGAGTTTATGATACAAATGCTAAGAATTCCCAAGGATTTTCCAAGATGAATGCAAATGAAGACCAAGTGGTCTATTTATAGTGTGGCTCTAAGCTTAAGAGCATGCCACCCATATTTTCTGAAGTCTTCTAGTCTAGAATGTACAAGGGTGTTCTAGATTTATGTATGCAAATGTGCCATAAGGCTCTGGATCTTCTAGCCAACTCACAGAGTCTTCTAGGTTTGTCTAGCTCCTTCGTGCACCTTAGGGATGTTCGCGCCTACATCCTTCGGGACGTTCCGTAAGCTTCAGCGGCTTCCACATCTTTCTAGAACCATCGGCGCATTCTAGAAACGTTCCCGGCCCATTCTAGCACTCTCCCGGCGTGCTCAGAACATTCTAGGGTCTTGAGCATGAGTTGAGTCCGTCCAGACTCCCTAGCCGCTTTCCTAGACATCTCTAGGCATTTCTAGAACCTTCTCATGTAGAAAAGTCAGGTCCTTTAGGCAAGCACCCATTTATTTTGGATTTCGCAGGACATTTTGAGCGGGACGTGACACCCTGGCTCGAGTTCGCGACGCCCTCGTCGCGCCAACAGACCTCTCGATGTCATCTTTGAATTGCACGAGGATTCCTCGGGTTCCCGACTTGTTTCTACATCGGAGCGTTTTCCATTTGACCAAGTACTCAGGTAACTTGGTACACCTACTCCGGATCGGGCGATCCGCCAAGATTGAGTCCAACTTCCTTGTCAAAGGAGGTTACCCTTCTGATGAGCGCCCTGCTTGGATTCCCTCGACTCATATCTTCCTTGTCTTCGCTGATAAGGTTTTAGCATGTTTACATGAAAAACGGGATATATTTTAAGCTTTGGAGAGGAGTTGCGGCTTGTGCGACACCTTGCAGGCTTTCTTAGAATTTGTAAATGGTCGCCCGTATTTCAACGCCAACCCGCCTTGAACCTTCGCAAGGACTTGAATTGTTGGGGCAATAGTTTTGACAAGGACCAAATCGCCTTCTTGAAACTCAACCATCCTTCTTTTCTTGTCGGCCCGTTTCTTCATCTTCTTTGACGCCTTGTTCGGATAAGCTCGGGCCAACTCACTTTGTTCGTACCACGCCTTGGCAAACTTGAAGCGGCGGGGGCTCTTCCGCCGTAACTTGTGGCGAGGCATGAGGAGTCATGGGTTCTTTGTCCATGTGATCTCGAAAGGGACTCTTGGAGGTAGACTCGCTCAGTTGTAAGTTATAAGAGAATTGGGCTACATCAGAACAACTTCGCCCAATCATGTTGGTTGGCAGCAAAGTGCACGAGATACAACTCCGGCATTGGCACGCTTCGTCTGTCCATCTCTTTGAGGATGAAAGGTTGTGGAGAAATTCAAGTCTGATCCCACCAACTTGAATAGTTCCGTCCAAAACTTGCCAGTAAATCGTGGGTCTCGATCACTCACGATATTGGATGGAATCCCCGTGCTTCCTGACATGTTTGAGGAACGATCGTGCGTCTCATCGTACATCGTGCGGTCGTTGAGCGAGGGATGAATGTTGCATACTTCTTGAAGCGGTCGATGACGGCGATGATCTTTGCCAAAGCCTTCATATTTTGGCAAGCAGAGTGATGAAGTCCCGTAGACACTTTCCCGTGGTCTGCAGGAATGAGCGGCGGTTATGGCAAATTCCGGGTGCGTCTTTGCTCTATCTTGTCTTGTTGGCATACGAGACAAGTCTTCACTGTATGCTTACACATCGTCAGAAGTTGAGGCCAATAGTAGATAGATTTGATCAAAGCAAGGGTGCGCCTTATTCTGGGTGTCCGGCCCATGGGAATCGTGGCATTCCTTGATAAGCTCTTTCATAGCTCCCCGTTTGGCACGAAGATTCGATTACGCTTGGCGTAGAGTAGTCCGTCACTCGGCCAAAATCGTCTCGTCTTCCCTTCCTTGATGAGGGCAAGGAGGTTTTGAGCAGGGTATCGTACTCGACCACTTCTTTGATCCTTTCTGACAAAGGACTAGTTGGCCTACTCAAGTTTTGCTAGTGTCAGCTTTACGACTCGTGTCGGCCACCACATTGGCTTTACCGGGCTTGTACTCCCGACCTATAGTCAAACTCCGCCAAGAAATCTTGCCCATAGAGCTTGCTTAGGACTCAACTTCTTTTGAGTGCTGGAAGTAGCTTTGCAACATTGTCGTCGTCCTTGATAACAAAATGAGAACCCGATAAGTAGTGTCGCCACACCTTAGGCAATGAATGATAGTGTCATTTCTTTTTTCTTGCTTGTGTAGCGGCGTTCGGTGTCATTCGGCTTGCGGCTCTCATAAGCTATCGGGCATCGCCCTTCACATCAATACTCGCCCAATGGCAAAGTACTGAAGCATCATTGTGCAGCTCGTATGTCTTGGAGAATTCGGAGAGACAAAGCAGGTTCTTCACTAACGCGCCTTTAAGTCTTCAAATGAGGCTTGGCATTCACTTGTCCATTCCCAAGCCTTGTTCTTTTGAGGAGGTTAGTGAGTGGGGCTCTCGGTAGTAGGACTTGATAAACCTTCGGTAATAGTTTACCAATCCAAGGAAAGATCTTAACTCGGGAACCTTGGCAGGAGGTTCCCATTCTTGGATGGCCTTTACCTTAGCTCCATCCATGATCAATTTCCCATCCTTTATCCTATGCCCCAAGAACATCACCTCATCTTGGGCAAGGAGCACCATTTCTCCTTCTTGACGTATGGCTCGTTTTCCCTTAGGACCTCGAACACCTTCTTGAATACTCTAGATGTTCTTCCAAAGTCGGCTATATATCACAATGTCGTCAAGATATACTACCACGAACCGATCGAGGTAGGGATGGAAAATCTTGTTCATAAGAGTGCGAGAAGGTGGCGGTGCATTAGTGAGGCCGAATGGCATGACTAGGAACTTCATGGGCACCATACACAGTTTACATGTAGTCTTGGGCTCATCCCGCTTTGGCTATGCGTACCTGGTAATAACGACCGCAAGTCCAATTTTGTGAAGTATCTTGCACTCCCGATTGATCAAACAAATCATCAATAAGAGGATAGGATACTTGTTCTTGGCCAGTGATCTTATTTAGAGCCTCATGGTCGATACACGTTCGCGGCGAGCCATCCTTCTTCCTTTGAAGAGAAGCCGGGGCACCAAATGGGGCTTTAGAGGGCCTTATGAAGCCGGCATCCGGCAATTCATCGAGTTGCTTCCTTGGTCTGCCAACTGCAGGGTTGCCATCGATATGGGCTGGGTTCTTTGGTGGCACGATGGGGTTCTAACTCTATTTCATGGTCTACCTCCCTCCTTGGAGGTAACCGTTTGGGTAATGCTTCCGGCATTACATCCTTGAACTTGTTTAGGACAGCTTGCACTTTCGTCGGCAAGCTAGGCTTTGGTGACGCCTCAAACATCACCTCATGGGACTTATCTGAGACAACTTGCACGTCCGTTGGCAAGCTTGGCTTTGGCGACTCCTCCTCGTTGTACTCTTTTGAGATGGTAAGGTAACTCTCTTTTTCCCTCTTCAATCCCTTCTTGAATTGAAGTGCCGAGAGAGCTTGGGTTGTGCGTTTGGTGGTCCTGTCCGTCGGTACCACACATGCCTTCGCACCATCCATGATGCACATAGAGTTTGAACATGGCACCAAGAAAGCTCTTACCTGGTCCAAGAACTCCATGCCGAATACAATAGAGAAGTCGACCATGGCGCCCAGCGACAAGTCCACTTGGCCGATCCAAGCAAGAGCCCGGCCTTAACTCTCCTCGGCGACTCCATGTAATGGCGGTCTTCTTGAGTTAAGCTTTGAGAGGAGCCACTCCATTTGACAGCACTTTAGGAGTCTCTTTGCTTCTTCCCCTTGAAACAAAGTTGTGCGATGCACTGTGTCGAGCCAATGCTTTGGCGATCTTCCCGTTGATGGTGGCATCCCGTACATCAAACCTTTAGGGGTGCGGGACTGCTGATGCGGCTTAAGTAGGCGCAAGAACCCGTCTTTGCACCTTTTCCGACTATCGCCTCCATCCTGCTCGCGAGTGGAAGCAACTAAGGCACTCGAGGCCTTCCTCTTCGGACATTCTCGTGCCCAATGCGGTCCGTCGCATATGAAGCACGTCACACGGGGCTTTGAGGCATTCCGGTCCTCCTTCTCCTTCCCCTTGTCTCGTGGCTTGAATGAGGAGCTATCTTTGTGGTTCTTAGGTCCCTGACTTTTACCATGGCTTCCCCCACTCTTTCCTCCAACAAACTTCTTATCTGTGGCTTTTGAGCTCTCCTTGTTTGTGGAGTAATCAATAAAGCTTTCCGCAGTTGCAATGGCCGAAGACAAGTCTTGGACACCACGTCGCTTGAGCTCGAGTTGTGCCCACGATTGAAGCCCGTCCATGAACAAGAATAGGGCATCCTTGTCGGATGTGTCGGGAACTGACGAGGGTTGTGAACTTCTTCACGTAGTCCTTATACTACCGTTTGCTTTAAGCAGTCGCAATCGTCCTCTAGCTTCCTCTTCAGCATTTACAGGAAAGAACTGCATTTTGAACTCCCTTTTGAAGTCATCAAAGGTATCAATTGTGCAAACCCCTCGTTGCACATCTCCATGCCTCCGTCTCCATCACAACATCGTAGTATCGGATAAAACCCTCTTAGCCTCAATGACGGTGGCTGTGCTAGTTCCCACGGCCATGGCCGTAACTACGTAGAGCTAGATCACCGCTCGTGTATGCATCCTTCTAAGCAAAACATTAGCAAGTTCTCTTTGGACAAGATCTCTTACCTTGGCAAGTTCGGTTTTTAGCCCGTCAATCTCTTGCCTTAGTCCGCGTCTGGCTCGTTGAGGGACATCTTAACGCTGCATGGATCTCACATTCTCGGCCTCCCGAGCCATTGCAACGCTCGCCACAAGTTGTCCGCTTGGGTCGAACGACTCCACTGGGCATCTGCGCACTTCCAACTCGTGACTCCAAGCTAGAAAGCATGTCTTTTGACTTGGCTCGAGATTCCTTCGATGATTTCCGAACTTCCTCATGTCCACGTTCCATGGGTGGAACATCAACGCTTGGTGTAGATGGAGCAACGTTCTTCATTATGCCAAGAGTAAGATTTGCTTCAACCTGGCTCTGATACCAACTGTCACGACCTTAATCTTTCAAGTATCGATCGTGCGGCACTTAGCACCGTCCGTTGCACTAAGCCTGCCTTTGAATCCGAAAATGTAACTCCAAAGAGAATAGAGAGAGTTTGCAAAGAATGCTTTGTATTGCTCTAGAGAGAGTTTATGATACAAATGCTAAGAATTCCCAAGGATTTTCCAAGATGAATGCAAATGAAGACCAAGTGGTCTATTTATAGTGTGGCTCTAAGCTTAAGAGCATGCCACCATTTTCTAGAGTCTTCCTAGTCTAGAATGTACAAGGGTGTTCTAGATTTATGTACAATGTGCCATAAGGCTCTAGGATCTTCTAGCCAACTCTAGAGTCTTCTAGGTTTGTCTAGCTCCTTCATGCACCTTCCGGGATGTTCCCATGACACGCATCCTTAGGGACGTTCCGTAAGCTTCAGCGGCTTCCACATCTTTGCCGAACCATCGGCGCATTCTAGAACGTTGACCCGTTCTAGCACTTTCTCGGCGTGCTCACAGAACATTCTAGGGTCTTCGGCATGAGTTGAGTCCGTCCAACTCTAGCCCTTTCTAGACATCTCTAGGCCACTCTAGAACCTTCTCATGTAGAAAAGTCTAGGTCCTTTAGGCAAGCACCATTTATTTTGGATTTCGCGGGACATTTTGAGCGGGACGTGACAGTGCGCTTTATTGTTTCTAATTAATATTGTTAATGGAAATATCACTTATTAGATAATTACTTACTAAATGAGATCATGCTATTAAATCGAGATTATTATTACTTTTTCCTATATGTTTAAGTATCATGTTTTGGCAGAACATCTATTTAGTTATTTTTACTGTATGATTGTTATTTATTTACGATATTGATTAATGGCTTAAGATTAGGTCAAATTATGACTATAATAAAATCATGTCTAACTCATTACATGATATTTTATTTATATTATTTTTTAAATATAAATTATAAATTATATTTAATAAAGTAATTCTATTTTTCTATTACGCATAATACAAGTTAATGCTAAATCATTTTGAAAAAATAATAATTATAAATAAATAAATACTTGAAATCAAAATAAATCAATATATATATATAATAATCATTAATGAATTCGAAAAGATTAAATTAAATTTTTTTAATAGCTATAATATTAATTATGTGTAAATTTATACAATTAAAATTTTATATAATGTTGGATTTGTTATTCATTAAATGTCTAAACTATAAAGTTTATTTAATTTTAATAGCATAAATAATCTTCAATTACTGATCGGGGCAGAACCGACATCGCCGATCCTGCCCGTTACTTTGGTTTTATCTATTTATAAAACTCTCGCAAGTGCACGAATCATTTCATAGAAAATGATAAGTATACTCCCAAGGTCGATCTAAGGAAGGAATGTATGTGGTTTTTAATTTATTATTCAAACTTTTAAAAACGAAATTAAATCCTAAACATCCTGTCACGATATTTTGGGTTTTGTGTTTTTAATCTACTTACATAAAAATAAACATAGATTCAATAAATATTTATGCAAATTTTATCTGTTAAAACAGTGGAGTATTTATGGATATAATAACTAAGTTAATTATGCTTGCTCATATTATTTAGGTTATTAAATATATGAATTGATATTTATTGATTCTCTCTTTTTTGTATGAATACCACCTTTGGTGGGGTTAGATATTCTTTGTTAACTAAACAAATCAATTAACACCTATGGGTGGGGTTGATAACTAATTTGGTTAATTAAATTAATTCCTTTTTCTAAGAGATTGAAAATGAACCATTTAAATGCCACCTTTGGTGGGGTTAGACAGTTTAAACTTTATTCAAGGTGTCCAAATTAAACCTAAGAATTTAGTTATCCGAGTACTAACTTTCAAGTTTTAAAACCACTACCGAAAACATGTTGTCAATACATTTTCAGATAATAATTCTTATAAAAACTTTTGAAATAGAGCTTCACTCTAACTACCGGGCGATTGTACCATCAAATAAAAGAGCACTACTCTAAATCAGACCGGATAATTAAACCTTAAAATCTAATTTTCAGATTTAAGTTTGTAATGAAAAATAATATATTTCTCTCTAACATTCTTAATATAAAATCTTGAATAAAAATAAAATCAATTCATTTTAGAGATTTTTACCTATTTAATATTTCACAAGCATAACAACGTCATTATTACATCATATTTACTAAACAAATGAGATAGTTAAATTTAACCACAGACAAGTTGAATATAACATGTAAGAATAAAGCATAAAAATAACTGTAAAGAAAATAAAATCCTTACAGAACTTTGACGCTATTCCCGTAGCTGGAAAACCTCCAAGCGGAATTTGCACTCCCATTTATTGAATCAAAAACTAATATATTACAAAAACATAACTAGTTCTTCCCAAAAAGGGAAGAACTCTAAAACTAAGAGAAATTAACTAAAAACTAAGAAAAACTAAAAAAACCTAAAAATCTAAGAAAAGAGAGAAAGAAAGAAGAGAGAAGTGTGTTTTGAAGGTGTTTTTTGAAGTGAAGGGAAAGGGGGTATTTATAGGTGAGGATGGAGAGAAAAAATGAGTAAAAAAATGTTAAAAAAATATTAAAAATGTAAAAACGCATATTGGAATTGCTGATGTCATTAATGACGTCGGCGATGACGTCCTGTAGGCGCAGACGTGAAAAATGGGGCGAAAAGGCGTTGGGCGCGCGGAGGGGGCTGAGGCCGCGCGCAGCTCGGCGCACGTGAAACGATGCCGTCTGCGGATGGCCGGTCTTGTGTACATGATGGCAATGGGCGCGATTTCCATCTTTTTGACATTTTTGACCTTTTCGACCCATTTTGTCCAATTTTTCCATGTTTGTTGACCTTTTCCCACTTATTTATTAATATATTTGTGATGTATTGCTTCAAGTATTCCTCTTTGAGTCTTTAAATTGCGTTTTAAAGCCAAAATACCTGAAAAACAATAAAAATACCCGTGATTCCGAAAAAGACAAATTTATATAAATATATGATAAAACATATAAATATATGTATTTTTAATCAATTAATGTACATAAAATCATGGTTATTTTAGTGCTTTTTGGGCACTCATCAATTACTTATAAACCCATAAATTTTGATGCTCTCAAAAGATACGATGTTATAATTATTATCTATAGGTAAGTTGAAGTTCCTTGTTATAAGACATTAAAAACCACCCAAATGTTATTAATTGTTCTTATGATTAATGAACATAAATGTTAGAAACTAATTTATTCTATTAGTGTATTTTCATATCCAAAGATAGTAAATATTTTTTTATAGTTCATAAATTGCTTCCAAATTGTTAAAATCTTATAAGTATCATTATATTTATTTTGTATATTATTGTATCACCCAAAGGAGAGCATTCATATACATTTATTATTAATAATTTGATTATATATTAAGTATTTAGGTTTATAACTAAAAGCATTAATATATAAGCATAATATTATCCTTATAATACCCGTACCTATTTTCCTTCGTTTGTAAGCTACACTTGTTTAAATGTTTAATGCACTTAATTTCTTTAATTGGTGTGAAAAAATATAATTTTACTTTAATGTCTTAAATCTTGATTTGTCAACTCAACCACAGAAACTTGTTGATATTATTGCCACTAGTAGTAAGTAAGAAAAAACCTACTATGATACTTGATAAAGGTTGAATAGACTTAGTCTAATGTTCGTACGAATAAGTGTATCAAACAACATTAAATCCACTTTTCATAAAATTGAAAGTGCTAAAGAATTCTTGAAATTAGTGGAAGAGCGTTATCAAACTGTTGACAAGTCTCTTAGTGGGACATTAATGGTTACTTTAATCACCATTAAATTTGACAATTCTCATAGCATGCATAAACACTTCTATGAAATTATAAACGTAGCAGCAAGACTCAAGACCTTGGAGATGAACGTCGATAAGGATTTCTTCATACAATTTATTATAAACTCATTACTTTATGACTTTTCCCAATTCTAAATGAACTATGACACCATGAATGATAAATGAAATGTGAATGAACTTCATGCTAGTTTAAGAAGGAATGAGGCTTAAGAATCAAGAAACTCATTCCATTCACCTCGTAAGAATAAAGTAGCTAGAAATAAAATCAGAAGAAAGAAAGGAAAGGGCAATTTGGACCAATTAAGATAGATGGGTCATTTTTCTCAAAATCGACAAGAAGAAACATAAGGATGATAAGTGTAATTTTTGGGAGAAACCCGGATACTTTTAGAAAAATTGCTTGAAATATAAGACATGGTTTAAAAGGAAAGATAAGCCTAATGCTTTCGTATGTTTTAAAATAAATTTAGCTGAAGTTCCTTATAATACTTGGTAAATTGATTCTGGATGTATTACTTGTGCTTCAAATACAATGTAGGGATTCCTTATGACCTAAACCACAAATCCAAATGAAAAGTTTGTCTTCACGAGAAATCAAGTCAAAGCTCTAGTTGAAGCTATTGGAGCTTATCATTTAGCTTTGTACACGTGATTCCATTTAGATTTGTTTCAAACTCATATGAATCTTTTATTTCCCAAATTTAGTTTCCTTGTCTAAACTTGATTCAACGGGATAGTTTTTCAAATTTGAAAATAAATATTTTAGTTTATTTAAACAAACAACTTCATTGGTTTAGGTATCCTTTGTGATGATTTATATAAGTTTGAACTCGATAATCCTTTTACAAAAACCCTTTTAACCTTGGCAATATAATGTTGGAGCTAAACGTAGTTTAGTGCAATGAAAGTTTTACTTACTTATGGCATAACCGCTTTGGTCACATTTCTATTGAAAGATTGGTAAAGAATGAAATCCTATCAGAGTTGGATTTTACTAATATTGGAATTTGTGTGGATTTTATTAAAAGAAAACAAACAAAATACACAAACAAATGAGCCATAAAAACACACAACTTCTTAAAATAATACACACTGATATATTTAGCCCCTTTGATGTTTCATCCTTTAATGGGAAAAAATCTTTTATCACCTTTATTGATGATTTTTCACATTATATTTATGTCTATTTATTGCATGAAAAATCTCAATCAGTAGATGCCTTAGAGGTGTTTACTAATGAGGTTGAGAGACAATTAGTCATAAAAGTAAAATTTATTAAGCTTGACAAAAGTGATGAATATTATGAAAAATGTGATGAAACTGGGCAATGCATGAACCCATTTGATATATACCTAGAAAAGTGTGGCATATATGCTCAATATATTATGTCAGGTATACCACAACAAATTAGATATAGTTAAGATTATATTAAGTAATTTCTTTATCCATGTAATTGTGGATGCATGCATTAAAAATTATAATGTATTTGCTAAATACGATTCCTAGTAAGGTTATTCTAAATATTCCTTTTGAACTGTAGATTGGTGAGAAACTCAATTTAAGGTACATGTTTGGGTTTACCCGATAGAAGTAAGGATTTATAATCAAAATGAAAAGAAGTTGGATTCAAGAATAACTAGTAGTTTCTTCATTGGTTATCCAAAAAAATTTAAATGGTATAGATTTTATTATCCTAACCATAATACGAGAACTGTAAAATCTGAAATGATAGGTTTATTAAGAATGACAAAGTTAATGAGAGTCAAGAACCAAGAAATGTGAAAATTAAAGAAACAAGGGTAGAATATTCTTTACCCGTAACTTCTTCTAAAGTTGTTACTCCTATTGTTGAATAGTTAAACAATAGATAAGAACAACAAACGAATGATTAAGAAAACCCCAAGAAATAGCATTAACGAGGTCTAAAAGAGAAAAAAATGTATGCTATTTCAAATAATTGCATGATATATGTACAAGAAATAGAATTTGAGTTTGAAATTGATATAAACCCAATTTCATTTTCATAGACCATTGAAAGAGTTAATTCTTCTAAATGGATTGATGTCATGAAAGATGGGTCATGGAATATAATAATGTTTGGGATCTTTTTGAATTGCCTTAAGGTTTTAAAAAAGTTGAGTGTTAATGGGTCTTTAAGGCTGAGCTTACTCAAGTGGTGATGTCGAACATTATAAGGCCAAACTTGTTGCCAAAGGTTTCACTTAAAAGGATCGTGTTGATTACAAGGAGATTTTTTCCCACCTATCTCTAAGAAAGACTCTTTTAGAATTACTATGGTTTTGGTAGCTCATTATGATTTAGAGTTACATCAAATGGATGTAAAAAAATGTTTTTTTGAATGGAAATTTGGAAGAAGAGGTATATATGGATCAACTTGAGATTTTTTCTATTGAAGGAAAGGATCACATCAATGTAATCTTAAGTTTAATGATACATTCACCTTCTTTGGATTTAAGAATAACACTATCAATGGGTGTATATATATGAAAATCAATTGGAACAAGCTCATAATTTTAATTATGTATGTTAATGATATCTTATTGGCTACTAATGATCTTCTTTGTTACATGAGATGAAGAAATTCTTCTTAAAGAACTTTGAAATGAAAGATATAAATGAGGCAACTTGTGTGATTGAAATAGAAATATTCAGAGATAAATCACAAGGATTTTTGTGATTGTCTCAGAAAGCATATATTAATAAAATTTTAGAATGAAAAAATACACATCAAGCATCGTTCCAATTCAAAAGTGAGATAACTTCCACCTAATGCAATATCCAAATAATGATTTGGAATGAAAACAAATGGAAGGAATTCCTTATAAATCAATTATTGAGAGCTTAATGTATGCTCAGACTTGTACCATACCAAATATCAATTTTACTGTTAGAATGCTTTGTTGTTATCAAATTAATCCAAGAATATATCCTTGGAAGGCTACAAAGAAAGTGTTGAGATACTTACAAGAAACTAAAGATTATATGATCATTTATTAGAGATCTCACCATCTTGAGGTGATTGGATATTCAAATTCAAACTTTGTTGGATGTATAGACACAAGAAATTCCACATTTAGCTATTTGTTTCTTTTATTTGGAATAGCAATATCATGGCAAAATGCAAAGTAGTTTGTCATTGTTGGTTCCATCATGGAGGTTGAGTTTATGACTTGCTTTGAGGCCACAATTCAAAGAAATAGGTTGTGAAAACTTTATTTCAAGACTTGAAATTGTCGATAGTATTACAAAATCGTTAAAAATTTATTATGATAATTTTATAATAATATTCTTCTCTAAGAATGACAAGTATTTTAAAAGTTCTAAACATATGAAGAAGTTCATAAACAAAAGGTGTCAATGGAACATATTAGCACCACTTTCATGGTTGTGGATTCATTGACTAAAGGATTACCTCTAAAGAAATTTAATGGATATGTCAAGAGGATGGATATTATCAAGAAATTTTAATGATTTTATGGATGTTGATTTTATCTAATTGACACTTAGAGATCATATATGTTTTATTTTTGATATTTATGAACATTTTATTTTATTTTAATATATACATGAATGTTTTATGAAGTTGATAGGACGTGGTCTCTAATAAAGACATTATTATGGACCATTATTGAGTTTTTTTTTTCAATTTTAGGTCACGCTTAAGTAGGAATCTTATATTATGATACTTGGAATGAACTATATCAATTTAATGATATAGAATTATCATGACTTATATTAGATTATACTTGATGATGATATAATGACTTAATCAATATAAAAAAGATATTGAGTTGTGCACATTATGTTTATCTTATTTATGAATCCATATAGACTAATTCTATCACTTAAACCAAAATGAAAGAATGTAAGATTGTGACTTATGTGTCACACTATTTATTATTTATTGATTTACATAAATAAGTATTATATATCTTTATTGATAATATTGTTAATAAATTATTAAGAAAATAAATAACTTATGCATTTTGATGGAGCAGTTAAAGGAATAAACTTCCTTGTTTTTGTCACCCACGGATGTAAGTTTGGTTGAGGAAAAATATTTCAATCTCAGCCTATATAAAAAAAATCACATAATGTACTTTCCATAAAAAAATAAAAAAATGATCAATTTTATTTCAATACTGTCCAATAAAAAACATATGCTTTAGAGGCAAGAAGAGAAGGTGATTCCAGTCGGTACCATAAATAGAGAGTTTTCACATAAATAGAGAGTTTTCACATCAAATCTCAATTTTATTACAATACAGTCTAATAAAAATAAAAAGCTAACAATTAAAAGGATAAAAATACCATATGATTATAAAATAGGGTGAATTATTTAAATGATATTTTTATTTAAATTAAATGTGTTATTTAATCTCTTTATTTAAAAAATAATTTTAAATTCTTTTATTTATGAAAAATGTCATTAAAATCCTTTTATTTTTAAAAAATGTGATAACTAATGATAAAATTTAATTTTTTATTTAATTTTTCGTTAAATATAATAAAATAGTAAGTGTGTCACGTATATGTTTCTATTTATTGTTAAGGATATATACATATAAAAAATTAATATTTAATTAAAAAATTACTTAAATTTTTTAATAAAAAAGTTTTTTTAAATTAAACAAAATTTTCAATTAATCTTAAATAAAAAATTTATTGTCTAATATCTAAAGTTATATATTAGACAATAAAAATTTAATTTAAGTTTGATCGAAATGATTATTAAAAAAAATTAATTAATTTTTAATTAAAAATTACTTTATTAAATATATATGTATTGAAAAATAAAAACATATATATATCATGCGTATTAATTTGTTATATTTAAATAAAAATTGAATAAAAAATTAATTTTATATGACATATTAATTTTATATGACTACGCAATAAAGAAAAAAGATAGATAGATAGATGACAATATTTGATAGCAGACCCAGCATCCATTTTTTTTTCTTTTTTGGTCGAAAAAACCACCACGGGTAAAATAAACAGTAACCTCATATTACCACCTAAAATCATCGACTTAGACTTAATAAGAGAGATTAAACTTTGAATTAACAAAAAACGTTACTTTGGCTATCCTTTGTAGGCTGGGTAAGAAACCCAACCTCGAAACCATGACTCGTATCCCAAGGCTGGTTAGCTAGCTTCCAATTTGCCTTCTAATTTCCTAGGAAAACATTTTTTTAAGTCCCACAGATAAAAACACCTTTTTTGTATTTTTTTTATAAATAATAATAGTAAAAAGAGTCAACGTATTTTCCTAATTCTTGTTATGCGTTTTGTTGATAAAAAGCAACAATTTCATTTTGATTCTTCATGTTGGGCCTGACCCTGGATTAATAATATTGGGAAAAAGAATACAGATTTGTACAAAACTAGTCCACGTTTTGCTAAGTTATCCCACATTGCACATATATACAGTTACAGGTGAGTTAACTTGGAATATATGTGGGCTAATTTAATAGCACTCAAGAATAAATGGATACACTAGCAACATAATAACTATTCCTTAAGGTTTAGACACAAAAACTACAAAATTGCATTTCTTATGGGTTGCAAGCTCAATCTTGGTGAGGAGGAATTGTCTGTGTATAGGCACCTTTACACTGCAACCAACAAAAAATGAGAAGTTCCAGGTGACCAAACATTACCGTAAAAAATATGCAAACACAAGAGCAGTGTCATCTGTATGGTACAAGGCACAAAAAAATTCAACCAATCTATGGATAAATAGAAAACACATATCATACATTACAGACGTAAAAATTCAGCAAACACTACATAGCAACCAGTTATGGTTGTGTTTTACCATTCCCAGTTATCATGTAGCACTTTACAGAACACATTCGATGATGAACAGATCCTGCAAATCATACTTTCTTTCCGCTCTCATTCTTCTCCGTTTTTTCATCTTTCTCATCATAATACTCTTCTTCCCCATCATCATAATACTCTTCTTCCCCATCATCATCCTCATCATAATAGAATTCGTCATCATCTTCAATATCATGATTGCCATTTTGCAGCATGAAGTTTGGGTCTCTTGATTGTTGACCCCTCAAGCTCTCTTGAATTCTATCTCTAATGGCTGTGCCCTGAAACAGATACAAATCGTATAGGATAAAGAGACAGAGCAATTAAACAAATAAAACAGAAGTTATAACATCATTAACCAAGTACAAGGGAAAATGCAACGATGAGCAATTGATCACCAATTAATTGCCTACCATTTTATGGCAACGTTCTTCAAACATCTCAAGGAACCCAGCAACCCAGCGATCAGCATTTTCCACCCACTCATTGCGATGCATTTCAGCAGTTTTTGCAACAGTTTGAATCTATATATGATTACAATATAAAGTAACTCAGATTTATAAAGGAACTGCTTGGCCAACCAATATTTAAAATAATAAAAAAAGGCTAATTAATAAAAAGGGCAAAAAATTAACGAGTTAAAGACAACATAAAAGCAATACACTAAATGGTCCAAAGGTATCAAACACTAGTACGATGGCAAAATCTCATAGCCAAAGAAAAATACGAACTTGATGAAACAGGATAAACTGCAGAGTTACGAAAATGGATCAAAGATATGATAATAAACCTGATGCCCCGAATGAACTACCATTTGGAGATACATATTTTTTTCATCCATTTCAATCCATAAAGGAAAAGCCTTACTCTAGCGATCATCATATAATAGTTATTAATTTTTTTCTCTTTTGGAGGAAATAATTATGTCCATCGATAATCAAGTCATACATGGAGCAACACTTTGATGCAAACATTATTCTTTTCCATTCGTCTTTGAAAAACATGTCAATGAGCTTAGTTTCGGTCCTTTGGGATACAATGGTGCATCTCAAATAGTGCAATTATGCGATCAAGGAGGAGGAAAATCAGCAAATCTCAACGCGTCATTGTGACCCAGTGGTTTTCTAGTCCTGGAGTTTCCACATCCACTAGCCTGAATGAAACAACAATACGTGGAGTGCTACCCACCACCACCTCCTCACAAAAGACAAAGAAAGGAAAAGGGACATTGGCACACTGAGAATGGTGATTGAAAATAGTTTAGTTAAATACTTAAATAACATACTTTTAGGGGGGAATATTTAATAAGTTAAAGAAAAAAGAGCAAGTACAAACCATTTTCTATAATAAAAACAATATCTTCTCTGCAAGATAGTTAATTTCTTGTTTCTTGGTATTAACTTTGTTGATGTGACCTTGCACCGTTCAAAAACTATATGGATATCCGCATCCCTGACCTTTTTTTGTAGAACATGTGTAAACTGGTCTTGGTCTTTAGATAGCACGTTATTGAACTTAACTTAGTTAATAGCTTAATATGGTTATGGTGATCTCCAATTGTACACAATGGAGGTTGATCGTGGGTCATTCCAGTTTTTATTTAATCAACTAAATTTTGGATCCCTGGCCTAGTCAAATCTACAAGCAAGATCACATAATAATACTAATAATTGAGGACTGAAACTTTCAAGCGGTCATTCAAAAACTAACAGTCAGAAAACATGATATTAGAAGTTTACAACAGAAGGACAATATTTATTAAGAATTTAATACGAAGGAAAAACCACTGCACCATCCACCTAATAATAAGGGAATACATGAATATTTATATACATGAAAACATGGTATATTGCATATATATATGTGTGCGCATGCGCGCTAGGATACTAATCCACCACAATAAATGTGTAGTTGTCTCACTTGCAAGTAAGAAGATAATCTAGAATGCACCATCTACACTGCTGGAAGATAGCACGCCCAAGTTACATTTCAAGTACAAGTCTAATGACTAATGTACATGGAAAGTGTCTCTAGGGTAAAACTAAAATTGACTTTAAACTGTCCCAACGAAATACATAAATACCAATATTATCATTGGATAACATATATCTATAAGGATTATTATCTTGGACAAAACATTTATATGTAAACTTATTATTAAATTCGCTATCAAGTCTATTAAGCAAAGTGGAAGAAATATCATAATTTCAAATAGTCGTGCTTCAGATATATCTTTTATAATTATGACACATGGGATTACATCCATACACTTAATAACACATGTTCATAAAACTAGAATTATTTTTGCTGTTAAAATATTTATTTAAACTTGAATTAATTTATGAAATTACCGATTAACTATTTTTTAAATATGTTTATTTTAATATTTTTAGAATATGTCTTAAAAATAACTTTTTTATGATATTAAGACTTTTAATGGATTTTGAAAAATTAAACCCAAAAAATATTTAACCCTAATGCTATTCGGTTATTACTATTATATATATATATATATATATTATGGTTGAATATAATTAATATATATATATATAACAGTGGCGACGAAAGTAATTGGAGCACAAAGGATTAAATAGGTTAGTTAATACTAGATTGATACCATACTAGAAGTATTTATTAGTAAATTTGTTTGGTATTTTATCTTTATATAACTACTTGATTAGATTTTTACATGTTTAGATTAAATAATTTATGTGTGATCATAATTATTTGATTTGATTATTAAATTTCAAATAAGCTATCTTATTGAACTTGTGTTTAATCTTTTTGGTCTAAGATTTGCTAGTTAATTTAATTTAAGTGATATATCTTTTAAATCATCTACTTAAGATTATTCAAAATTAAATATATTTTAGAACACATACAGACACTTGTATTTTTGCGTTAACCCTTTCGCAATTGATTCGTGAACGTATTTAATTGACGAGAAGATTATTGGAATATTGGTCTAGAAACCACTAACGCTAATATTATAAACTGTAAAAACAGAAAAATGACTCGTAAGTAAAGTACATTAGGACAGTATCCCAGGAAGGATAGCATAAGACTGAATTTGTACTTGAACATATAATTTTCATAATGGAAAGTTAGGTGATCCGGTGGATTGGTACTTCTCCTCTTAAGTCATAGTTATCACATAAGTTACTTATACCTAAAAATATCGTATGTTATTTATTCATTTTCGTACTTTATTTTTACACGAGATTACATACTTAGCCGTTTTGTTTAGATTATTACATTATAAATTAATAAAAATTGAAAATAAAATATTCACTCCCTCTAGGTTTATTAAGTTCGCATTTTATAAACTTTCAATAACAATAAAATGTAGGGGTATAAGAAGCCAGACCTTTTCGCCCACTTTCTCTTGTTGCTCTTTCACCTTCTCCTGAAACTTCTTTAATCTCATGTTCACCCGCAGTCGCTTTTCCTGTTAACATCAAAATAAAGTTAATTCAGTCATAAACAATAAAAATTAACCAATTAGAAAAGACTAGAGAAAATAAAATTATGCAATCAAAAATTGAAATGAGAAAAAAGACAAAAAAAAAAGTTCATGCCTTGACATAGCTAACACCAAGCTCTTTACGTGAATAACCACGATCCAAGTTACGTAGCACATACTGGTTATAATCTTTCACAATCCGCAATATAATGTCAGACGTAGAAATACCATCAGTTCGTCTTGTTTCTTTAAACCTTCCAGCAGCTTTCACCTACAATAAAATTGCTTCCTTGATGCTTACGGTTTTACATTAATGAAACAGTTGAAATTTTAAAAAGTAAATATCTAATATAACGTACAAATTCATAGACATCATTCCCAGCTCCACTGGCATCAGCATAGCTGTAGAAGGTTCATTGCAAGGTAATATGGATTACAAGGTTATCAAAATGCCACTTAATAGCAGCACATAATGAATCTTAGAAGATGAAAAAAAAAAAACCATTTAGCATAATAGATGATACATAAGACAAGATGAAAAAGCATTCCTTTCCAAATAAATGACACATGAGAAAAGATGATATGCTATTACATGATAATTATGAGATTATCTATCCACAAACATTAGCCAAAAAAAAATACTATTATTCACCACTTTTGGTGATGAGCCTCCTGCTCGAATGAGTCCACGTGAGTTTGTTATACTTACGGAAGTGAATCATGAGCCACAAAGTCAATATTGTGTTTATCAAGAAATTCTTGCGTAACCACCCATGGAGCATCAGGAATGACTTCATCCACCCACCTTTTCAAAAGAGAATAACCACAATTTAGTTGGCATGCTACTAACTGAAACACAATTCCTCTGTTGCAAACGCAGGTCCAAATACTATAACATCTCTTAAGATATATATTCGATGCTATTATCTGAAAATTGATAACTTCAAAGAAATTACTAAGACAAAATCTCAAATAGTAACAGGAACAACAAAGAATCTTCAATCATACTTGCAATGACGAAGAGATTCATATCGTTCAGACTCAGTCATAACAGTTTTGCCTTTATACTTGTGTGTTATTTCATCATTGCAACATCCAACCAGAAGTTGTGTGTTTGGGAATCTGCATTAAATAAGTAGATTGTGAGACAGAGTATATAAAAATGAATAGCAAACCACAAAATAAATAGCACAAAAAGGTCCAGCACTCTAAAGAATATCATAGACTAAACACCTGCACTTTATAGAGAATGTTATAACATATCAAAACATTAAGATCTCAATCTAACATACTTCCAAACAAATACATCTCTAATAAGCCTAATGGAGGAATAAAACAAATCGATTTTGCAGAAGAAAAACAAACCCATGCAGAATCAAGAGAAGGATAGAAACCATGGAAATACTGAACAAAATCCCAAATAGAAAAAGAACCCACAAAACAGAAGCGAACCCGTAAATGTTGAATTAAGAAAGAAACAAGAGCAAAGGTCTGAAATAAGACTAATCCAGATCAAATAAAACCCGAAAAATTACCACAATAAAAAAAAAAGTAGGCGAAAATTTATCAAAAGAAAAGAGAAAGAAAAAAAAAGAGTTGAAGGAATGAAATAAGAAAAAGGCGAAGAAAAATACAGCTTCTTGGCTTGTTCGAGAGAGCGAGCGTGACCAAAATGGAAGAGATCGTAGATCCCATCGGCATAAACACGAACAGGACGGTCCTGGTGAGAAGACGCCGGATCGGAATTGGATTGGGTAATCATAGTGGCACCGTTATCTTGGGGCTTAACCTCTGCCATTTGAAATGTTAATTTCTAATTTTTCTTTTTTAGTAAAACAATATACTCTGTTAATATGTTTCTCAGTCAAGCTTCCTCAGTTTCCTCTGTTTTCTTTTTGACAGCTCTCATATTATCTTTATGGGTCTCTCTATGCATTTATAAGTTTTAATTCCCCTTTTCTCCTTTTAATCTCTTTTAAAGTTCTAACATCCTTTGTTTTTCGTTTGTGTATATTTTTTTTTTTTCCTCGATAGGATTGTTTGTGCTTATAGTGCTCGTTAAATCTTAACTATTTTTAGATAATTTATATTCCATTCATTTAAATAATTAAATTAATAAAATAAAAATATATTAAATTTATTATAAATTTCAATAAAAATTATTTATAATAAACTTCAAATTTTTAATTCTTTAAATACGTATATTTATTTTCATTCATAAAATAACATAAATTTAATTAACTTAATCATTCATGTTTTGAGATTTCGGTTCAAATTATAAAAATATAAGATCTAAAAATAAAAAAAATCAAAATATAATAAAATATATCTAAAATCATCACTATATTAGAATCTATGTTAAAAATCGTATTAAATTATGTAATAAAAAAATTATATATATATATAATCTATCTCTTAAAATAAGAAATTTTTCATCGTATAAAATACTAAAATAATATATGGTTAAAGCTTTTTAACAAAATGAAAATAAAGAAATAATATTATTAGTTATATATTTACTTAAGGGGTTAAATAATATATAAATATTTTTATAATAACTTTAAATTTATTTTGATGTAAAATAAATGGTTAATGATAAAAACAAAGGAAAAAAAAAGATCATGATTATTTTCCTTCCTTTTTAATATTTGTAGAATTATGTTATATGGTTACTTGGGACAGTTGGAAACAAGTTGAAACTTAAGGGAAAAAGAGAACAAAAATAAAAGAGGAAAAATAATTTTTTGAAAACTAACATAACTAATCCCTTAAAATTCTAAATAATAATAATAATAATAATAGCATTTTCACTTTGATTTAGAGTTTAGATCTGCTCAAATCCCTCCGGAATTAAAAGGAATATTGTTATTTTTATTGTTTAGGGCTATAGGTATGAATATTTTCAATAATTTTTCTTATTTTTCTAGGCCCGTAGAATCGACTAAATCTTAACGGAGAAACAATATTATTTAGATTTTAGATTTATTAGACATATATTTAAAGAAGGGTAATATAGTTACTATTTTTCTTTAAAATGAGTTAATTTAGTTTCATTATTTTTAGGTTAAATATTATAAATCTTCAAAATTGAATACATATAATTTAATTATTATTAAAAATAAATATTTTAATATCATAATTACTTAAAATTATGTAAATTATTCACTATTTTTTACACTAATTTTTTTTTATTTTTATAAATTAAGGGATTAAATTGATCTATAATATATGAAATAAAATTACGAATTTTATATAATAGAAATATATCTAAAAATTTTATCTCTGTATTGAATTAAATTTTACACATAATATATTTATATATTTATTAATAAAGAATATAGATAACACGATTTTATTATATGTATCTATAAGCTATTGTATATAATGATCTCTATTTTTAAGGTATATAATGTTGGTTTAATAAAATTTATAATTTTAATATCAATAAGAATATCGATTTTATCAAATGGATAAATAATGATGACATCCATGAAAACTGTTTAAAATAAAATAATGTAATTTTCATTTCAACGAGGAGATTGCAACTTTTATGAAATTTTTGTACATTAATTTATATATTCATATAATAGTTTATTTTCATCGATATGTCATAAAATTATATTTAAATATTTGAAAATTTAATTATTTAAATTATTAATTAAAATACACATCGGTATAAATAGTATAGTATATGTATAAACTATTAAACAACAGCGGTTAGGTCAGTTTTTTTAATTAGTATAGTATATGTAGAAACTATTATACACATCAGTTTTTTTTTATAAAACATAATGATTCAAAGAAAATAGTTACTTTATATTATATTCTAATATACCAATTATTTTTTCGTATAATAACATATGCGTTTTTTTTTTGGTAGTAGAAGAAATTGGGTAAAAATGTCATTAATGTATATATTTATGAGTTGTAACTGTTATTTAAAAAGAAGTTGTTTTAATAATATAAAAAAATTAATATTTTTGATATTTAAAGTGATAAATTCTATAAAAAAAATAAGTATTTAATTATAAATTATTTAAAAAAAATAAAAAAATATGATAGTGTCATAATGATAAAAAAAGTTTATACGGGTCAATTTACATTCATAAATTAAATATATTGATCATTTTATTTTATATTAATATATTTTAATTATATTACTGTTATATAAATACTTTAATAATTTTAGATTAATTTTTATTATTTTAATTACTTTATTTTTTACTTTTTTAATTATTTGAGACATTTTTTTTTAAAACATCTACTGTAAATTTAAATTCAATCTAATTTAAGTTTTTTCACGCAAAAAATATTCAAAAACTATAATTTACAAGAAATAAATGAAGAGTTTAAAATTGTAAGTTAATTAAAATACAATCATTTTAAAAAAATAATTAATATATAACCATACCTAATAAATAATCATTGCTCTAAAAAAAATGTAAACACAAAGTGAAAATAACAAGTTAAAATAATAGTGTAGTAGTGAGGAAGTCATACTCACGCGTATTAATTTTTTTTATTATTTTGTTTTTTCTTGATGAAATCATAGTCACGCATGTTAGCAAATGAAAGGACCCATGCACGAGAACTATCTAAAGCATTGATAATATATTCTACGTGAGGAATAATTAATGTTGATCTTTAAATAAATTAATCATTCATGAAATAATAATATATTCTGCGTGAAGAATAATTAATGTTGATCTTTTAATAAATTAATAATAATTCATGAAATTTCGAGGGCAGTGAAGTTTGTTCTTCTTAGCTTTACCTTAAAATGCATTTTGCTTTGTTATTCCTATCCTCGCTCTTGAAACAAACTTGCTTCGCGGAAGAATCTTTTGTCGTACTTTTTATCGTCCCATTAGATGAAGTCAATTTTAAGCATACATTATACATCATAAGTAGATTTTATTTGAATTTAAGCAAATGAATATTACTTCATTTATTAACCTTAGTTTATTAGTCAATCAATCTCGATCTACTATCAATTAACATCAATCCATATTCAACTATTATTTATTAACAATTAATTAACATCCCGTTAAATGCCAATCAAAGGTTGACGCTTTAAGCTAGCCAACATTATTCAATGATGAACTTAAGGTTTGAGACACATGAAATAAACTTCATCTATCATTTTGTTAAGACACTTTTGAAAAAATGAACTAAAATATGTTATTACTAGAAAATATTTATTATTTCTATAGTAAGTTATAACGTGATACTTTAAGTTAATAAAATGTAAGATTAATGTAACTATTTTTTTTAAAATAAATATACTTAATAAAGATAGAGAAAAACCAATATAAATGGTGAGGAATGTAATAATAAATGCTTGAAAAGTACTTATATTTTGTGATTTAATATGCTTATTTGGAATGAATAGATTTGATTATAATTTTTCGGAATCATAGATATATTTTGATGTATTTCAAATGTTTTTAACTTCAAAAGAGATACAAAATGTCAACACACGAAGATATAACACTTAAAACACTCAAATAACATCTTAAGAGTGAAAGAGACTAAGACATGTAAGCATTATATTAAGAATCGACCATTGTGTAAGGGGCACATACAAAAGTTGGACACACACAACGCGCGCCTAGGGAGAGACTTTGTGTGCCATGACAACCAACCCATGGATCACGGTGGAAGAAAACGTGTGCCGCAATTGACAAGCCTTAGGTTGCACTATAAGGGCAGATTTTAAGCTGCAATCGTGGTGGGAAAAATTGTGTGTCACGACCCGCATACTAATAATTGGACTTCGAATTCTAAATAGTATTTTACATAAAAGAGGTCCCAAGAGTTCTTTGTTACACATGAGACTTAAAACAAATCTAGAACAATTTATGGGAGATTTTTCACATCTAAGAATAGAAGAAAATAGAAGTCATTCCAAAGATTCAATAGTCATTTGAAACTTATAGAGAAGGAAACATCATCCAATCTATTGTTTGTATTTAGATCTAATTAGGGGTCTTTTTATTTCTAGATTCTTCTTCTTTTTCTTTCCTAGGATTAATGGATGTTAATCCAAGCATGTTTGACTAATTTTATTATGGGATTCAATTTTGTTGTCATAATTACTTAAATTATTTAGGTGAATTTTTTTTTATGATTAATTAAATAAAGATTGTTACACGATTTAAGGTTTTGTTGTAAGATTTATTTATGAATAATTTATTAATTATTTATTTTTCATAGATAGATTGAAAATTTGAGAATTAAGTTTTAGACATAACATCTAGATATTATTTGAACAACTTGAACAAGAGTTTAAATTAATGACTTGATTATGACGTTGGTTTAAACGGTTGTAATTTCCTTAAGCATAATTTAATCAATTAGTTGATCATATCGATAATAAGACATTAATTGATTGATTAACAAAGAAAATAATCTTTGACCTATGAATTTTAGTATTTTAAAATAAAATCAATAATCTGAGTTTATATGTCCATTCACTTTTATTTGTCTAAATCTTTCGAAACAATTATAGTTAACTAGTTAAATCTCCATAAATCCTACAATGATTTTACAATTTTCTTGAATTCATTTTGAGTTGAGTCGATATTCAATTATTTGTTATTCTTTTAGCATTTTCCATCCAATTATCTTGATATATTATTTAGGTTTAATTTTTTAAAATAGTAAAAACTTATCTAAAATCAGTGTAATTTCTTGAGAGACTAATATTAAAAATATATGTGTCGCTTATTATAGATGATTCGTATATTTATGATTTATTAATACAAATTTGTGTATCATATACTCTAAAATTAATAAATAACATCTCATGTTATCACGGGAAAAAGATAATTTATGCAATTTTTATGTTATATTAAACTATTATTTTTTTAAAAATATAATTTCTTGAACTATTTTCATAAAAGTTATTTTTTCTAGTGAATGCAAGAGAAATGGTGATGGTGGCAAAAAAAGGTAATGTATGCACGCCCATTTTACGAAGAATATGAGTTGAGGAGCTTGCCCATTACTTAAAAAATGTCTTTTTGGACGGTTAATTGTTATTAAAAGTTTATTTTTACAGTCGCAATTGCCCTGTATGTATGCATCCCATAAAATACGATTTTTATGTACGATTAATAATTATGTAAAATAGCAACCGTTACAAAAATTAAACAATACTCCCAAAATAAATTTTGAAATAATTATAGACTTATTTTTTAAAACGGTTAATAACAATACCCCAAATAACTTTTAATTATTATTTTAAAAAAATAATGCACATGCTCTATATAGTCGTATCTACACATTCGATCATCTCAATTTATTAAAATCAACTATAACAATAGGACTATATCTAAAAATGGATAACAGGACGATAGATAAAGAATAAGTGAATAAAAAAAAATATTAGTAAATTGATATGCAATAAAGATAAGAAGTTAAGGAAACCACGTACTTTCGAATATTAATGGAGTTGGCTAAAGAATTAATGCCTAAAAAAATGAGAAAAACGTTACAGATGGGGGCCTCTCCTTCTCTCTAAATGTTTACCTCTTTCTTCTTCTACTTCTTTTTCTTTTTCATTTTTCTTTATGCTTTCTTTGTATCTCTTCTTTTATATTTTTCATTATCTATATTTATAAAGAATATATTTTTTATTATCTTAGAATATATGACTATAAAAATAGATTATTATAAAAAAAATTATATTTATTTAACCCTCAAATTTACAAATTTTCATCGAAATATAATTATTTTATTCGATCATCGATATATTATTACAAGAAAAATTGCCTCGGAAACAAATTTTTTTAAAACAAAATTCTCATTCAAAGAAGGAATTTGGTGCCAAAATTTATCTGCAAAAGCTTTTATTAAATAATATGCTAATCTTTTGATATGTGATTACTTTTTAGGATAAATTTTTTATCTCTAATACTAATTCTTCAACAAATTTAATGGTTAACGTAGAAAGTTTGGTAAGAAATTTTAGCGCCCTATTTTTTTAGACAATAATGTTTCAATAATACTTTAAATTGTAACATATTTTTATTTTCTAAGAAAAAATTATAGATGATAATTTATAAACAATTTTACCAATAAAATTTGCCGAGGAATAAACTTATTTAGGTTTTTTACATCTAAAAGCGTACAACAAAACCCATGCAAAATGTAAGTTATATTGTAGAACGCATACAAAAGTTGGAAAATATAATATTGTTTTGTTTTTATTGTAAAATTTACTTAAAATTTGGATTGATTGTACGGTAGAATCTATGTAAATTTAGATTTTGTTAATGAAAATCTAAACTACTTATAAAAATCTAAATCATTTCTAATAATTTAGAATAATGATTATCTTATGTCTAATTTATTTAAGAAAATTATTTTTTATCAATTAAGTAATAAATTATTATTATAATTTTAAATATTTTAAATTATTTTAAATATTTGTATAAATGTGTGATCAAATAATAAAAATACTATAATTTTAATTAAAATAAAAGTTATTAGTAATTTGTAAGTCCTATGTGACATTCTAAATCTATTACTTAAAGAATCTTTAGAATATTTGTAAACATTAATTTGATTAGTACTTCAATCTTCATTAGTTCATTAGTAGTTTTCGTGTATAAAACACAGAATATGTCTTATTTTATTTAATATATTTGTAAACATAAAAAAAAGGATTAAAAAATGATATTACCACGAGTCTTTTTATTATTATCACAATAAAAATATTTAAATTATCAATTTTACCTTCAGAAATAATCTATATTTTATTACTAAATAAAATTATCATTAATAAAAAATAATTATTATAATAATAAATTCAAAATTTACAATATGGTTAAATAAACTATAAAATAAAAAATAAGATTTAATTTTACATAACATATGTATATATATATATATGTACTTTCGTTTTAATCTCTATTAAAAAATCATATTTTTATTTTTATAAATAAATATATATTTTTTAATATTGTAAAAAAAAATTAATTGCATAATTAAATTATTTATATTTAAAAAATTCATAATAAGGACTGCGATACACATGTCTTAAAGGTTCTCTACTTAAGGGTATGTCAATTGAACCGAGTTCGAAATTCTTTATATTGGTGGTTACTTTTTAAAAATATTTTCTCTATTTTCACCTCAAATTATATTTAATATAGTTTGAATATTTTTCTAAGTGATAATAAATATAATGTTATTTGCCGACAAGTGAAAGAAGCACAAAATATCAATTATAAATGAACTCAATTAGACAACAATTGATGGGATGTATATTATTGTTATTGTTTAATTTCAGAGTAATTATATATATTGACATAATTTTCGTTATTAATTATAGCTAATTATTATATTTTCATAATTGACTCCATCTTAATGTTATTAATTTTGTATAATATTATTCTTAATAAAAAATTATTAAAATAATAACAAATTTTATTATAATAATATCACAACCTTAATTTTATATTAAGTTTTATTGATATTCTACGTACAGAAATTGAAATTAGCCTACGCTTACATAAAAACTGTTAAATAGTTTATTGTTAACTAAAATTTGGGATAAATAATCTAACTTGAAAAAGTGCACTGCGTAGCATTGCTTAAGTGTTTACCCTCATGTTTTTTATTAACAATTTTCGCAATTGGTATCTTTTTTTTTTTTTAAGATATGAATTATGTCGTTTATAATAGGCAAGCCTTAATTTTGGTATTTATATTAAGTAAAAATTTATCATTTATTATTTATATTATTATAATTTTTTTATTTAAAAATTAAAAAAGTTTTCTTTCTTCTCATATTATCTTTTTATTTCATTATAACTCAAATCTCATCATCTCTAAAATCTATATTTCTATTAAAACAAAGAGAAATAAGATAAGTATTAGGGATTTTTATTTATTTATTTTAAATAAAATAATTGATTAAAAGAGATTATAATAATATAAATAATTAATTATAATAAAAAATAATAAAATAATAAATTAAATTTTTTAACATAATATAAGTATTAAAATAAATATTTATCCATTATAATATTGTGTTATAATTGTTTAAAGAAGCCGCAGTAGACTAAAGATTTTAACAAAATATAAATTAATTAATTAGTTGCAGAAAAATACAAGGGATAAATCAAATATATAGCTATATATATTTTTAGCTAGCTATAGGGAAGTAACCATTGGTCAGCATCAATAAAAGAAAGATTAAGAAAAGGAGAAGCCGAAGTGTCATTTAGTCTCATTGCATAAGCCACTCTCGTGCTCATATCAGCTCCTGCACCAGTGCAGTTGTATTCTCCATAGAATATACTCCTGCACATTTTTAAATTTCAAGTAATTAATTATTTTAAGCATTTTAATTACCAAAAATAAATATGTATATTGATAAGCATATAAATAGATCGTTGATATTTAATTTAATTATCTGTGAAAGCTGTTTTTTCAGTAATTTTTAAGTTTTAATATAATATCACGTTTATATGTTTTTCAAGTGAAATTTAAATAATCTTAATTATTGAATTACAAGTATTAACTATATTATACATAAATTCATTATATATTATCATATTGAAATTAGTAATTAAAAAATAAAAAATAAAAAAAAACGTACGTACTGATCTCTAGAAGGATCATTGAAATCATTCCAACCCTCAGAAGCAATAATATCAGTCATGGAAGTGAAAGCAAAAACAACACGAGAGTATGGTCTCCACGCTCGACCGAGCCATACTCTACCGGTGCCTCCAATGCTGCAGTTCACAAACACAAAACCAGTGTTTTCGTCCTTTGAAGCTCTTCCATGTGCTGTTACTGCTCCGTTTATCGACCTTCCTCCTTTTACTACTTCCTTTGCCATTGATATCATCGAACAATTCTGTTTAATTTATTCATTATCATTATATATATAATGTGATAACCTTAATTTAGTTAATTAATGTCAATGAACTGAAGAGTATCTTTTAATTAATGTAAGTACAAACACCGGAAAAGGAAATTTTACAATACGATACTTTTTTTTAGAATAATTAAAAATAATAATACTATTAAAGTTTAAGAGAACAAAAATTATACCCTAATAACATTATATAGAATCTAATTCGAAGGTGTTCATTGTGAAATATTATGCTATATTTTTTTAATATTAAAAATATATAAGGTATATATAATAGGATGTTATTTTTTTATTATATATTTAACGGTATTATTTTTTTATTTCTTTCTAGGGTGCCAAAGTAATTGATTCTTAATATTGGACATTTTTTATTACAGTTATAAAGTTTGTTATATAGCTTAATTACTTTGGTCACATTATTTTCATAAATTAAATATATTAATTATAATTTTTTAAAATTGATACATTTTAGTTACTTTATTGTTGTACTTTTAGACATTTAATTTAATCATTTCTTATTAAATTTAATTTTTTTAGATTAGAAAAAAATTTGATCGAATTGAATCTTACTAATAAGAGGTTGGTAGACGTTTAAATAAAAAAATATCTCAAAAGGTTAAAAAAAAGTAAAAATATCAAAATTAGATCAAAATTAATAAAATATCTACAAATAAAATAATAATGTGACTAAAATACAAAAAAATTAAAGCAAAGTGATAATATATTTAATTTGTAAAAATAAAGTGATATTTATGTGTGTGTTTTTCCCTATGGTTTGATAAGGATATTTAAATTAGTTATAAATTTTATTATATATGTCCAAAAACTTTACCAACATTATCTAAGAGTGCTCGTTGTTGTAAGCTTGTAGTGCAGTGAAGCCATAATCTATTTCTGAGATGCATAAATCAAATGTTACAGGTTACATATTTCATATACCTGAATTGTGTAATATTATTTTAAAAAAATTAAGATAAATTATTTAAAATAATAACCGTAAAACTTATAATAATAAAAATAACATATTTGTTTTGAATCAGAGGTGTATGAATTAGTGTTAAGAATGATATTTTGTTGTTATAAGTTCAGAGGGTACGAGCTTTGTGGTTTTTCTAAAAATTAACTATCTCTCAGTAGGTACACATGATATCTGCATGAGCATATACAATATTGTTGCTTAAGAATTGGAAAGTCTTGTTTCTGACCTAGTTCAAGTAACCGATTTCTGAAAGCAAACTTTGTATAGTAATATACGACTATCTCAAGATACAAGTAATTATTTTAAATACGGCTATCTCAAGGAAAAGAAATACAATACAAGTAATATATATATATATATATATATATATATGTTTGAGGGAGAAGGTCACATTAGTATAATTATATAATTTTTAAATTTGATACTTTTAATCTTATTATTTATTAAAATTAAATTAATGATTTCAATATAAATATTAATCATTCTTACTATTCGGACTAAATTTTTTTCATTTTTAACAATTTGGTAGGCTTTAATACTTCTTTTAATAATTATAGGATTAAAAATACTATTTTTTATAATAACGGGATTATTATTATTATCTAACCTATAAATTATGTAATTAAAGTTATTATTTTAAAATAGAAAAAAACTGTACATTTGATGTCTTGTATCCATATATATAGATACCTCGTAAAGCGACCTGGCATTGCCAAAAATGAAATCAATGGAACCTTGAATATAACAATCTCTGAAGTAATGGCGACCCTTGTCGTCATGTAGGGTGTCTTGAGCTCCAAAGAATCCACATCCCCAGAATGCTGATTGGTCTCCTGATATCCTTATTGCCACTCCTTGTGCTCCAACATCACCTGGACTTGGTATTGCTGCTACATTCTATATTTATATCTCACATTGTAATTTCATTACTTTTGATTAATTAACTATATATATATATATATATATTGACTTTCTAATTAATAAACAGCTAGGTAGATAGATTATCAAAACTTTATAATATGATCTTACCATGAAGCTTATGTTGTTAGCTATAAAGTTGTTAGAGAAAACTTGAACGGTGCCACTATAGAACGTCCCGTTTGCTGAATTTGCTGTGTCATTCCAAGCTATTGCAGTTGATAAATAACCTTGTCCTTGAAATGTTACATTTTGTTTGCTTCTTCCTACCATAACTTTCTCACTATTACACGAGTTAATAATTAATAATGAATTACTTTACATCTTGTTATATATATATAGAGTTAAGAAGTTAAAAATAAAAAAAATCTCCATAAAATATGAATAGAAACATAGATTAATAAGCATGTGAATTAAAATTAAAATTTAATATAAATTAGTCATAAAAAATTAATTGAATTCGTTAAGTCGAAATGAGTGTAAACCTAAGAAATCAATTGGTTTTGTTTAAATTTGAATAAAAATTGTCGAGAATTGAAAAATAAACAAATTTCTGTAAAATATCATTAAAAACATAGGTTTATAAGTACATGAATGAATCTACGTTACTTATTATATCTCAATAATTTATAAGATTAAAAATAATAATTTTCTTTATCATGTTTTTTATAAATCTAAATAGTTAAGATATGATGTTTTAATAAATTGTATGTGATTATGGAGCGCAACAATTAATAAGCTATCACCCTCTCCAAAGTACTTACTAGTAAATGCCAGCGTTAATCCAAATAATGTTTCTTTTCTCGCTGAAATTAGGCACTGCATCTACAGCTGCTTGAACAGTTGTAAAATTACAGCATCCATTTCCATCAACACAAAACATTAAGGTCGTGTTAGTGTCAGGAGGTGGAAAGTTTTTTGGAAAACCATCACAAATTGACACCTTTTTTTCTTCATCGGGGCATTTTTTGTGGTTGTGGTGATGGTGGTGGTTTTCAAGAATGTTATTACATGGAATGGTTGATGATAACAAAGCAAATGGACTGATCATGATCAGTTCAACTAAGTATTTAAGAGATGGTAGCTTTGGGTTTATAATTAATGTGGGATAAGTTTTGGATGATGCAAAAATTGCCAAAAGGGCAACCAAAACAGTTAGAGATATGTTTTTGGGACTCATTATTTTTTATTAGTTTTTTCTAAATATTGTGAAAAGAAAGGAAGATATAGGGATTTTGATTGGAGGGTACATTATACATAACAACATGTACATATAAATAGTCACTTGAAGTGAAAGGTTTTGATGGCATGTCTTGCAAATCACTCAGTCCCTTGAACATTCTTAAGGAAATTTCCAACCTACCAAACTTGAATTGTCTGATGCTTCAGGTTGGGCTAATGCCGGTCCTAAAGCTCCTCCTATGGATGAACACGGCAAAAGACTGAAGCTTTTAGTTATTGCTTAAAGCCAGTCCTAAATAAGTTACGTTTGTGTATGTAAATCTTTTGCAACTTTTTAGTAATACATATAATATTTTCGTATCCCAAAAAAAAAAAAAAAAAGAAATTGATGATATTTGCTTTAGTCTCCCGTTTACCAAATCCATGCAATTTGATAAAAATATGATATAATTATATTGAGAAATTTAATCTAGATTGTGCACTGTGTTTTTATAGGGACCTTTTTTTTATTATAATATAGGAAGTGTTGTACTAATTCTTTAGATTTTGAAGTTTATGTGATTTATTCTTTCATATTATAAAATATATATTTTTAGTTTCTTAAGAAATATGTGAATTAAAAATAAATAATATTATTTTAATAATATATTATTAAAATATAATTTTTTTTATTAAGTTATTAAAATAATATTAAAACATGAATGAGAATATAAATTATATGAAATTTACAAAATAAATCAACAATAATATATTGTAATATAAAATATTTTCAAAAAAATTAATAAAATAATGATAATTAAATATTAAAATAATTATTTTGTAAAAAATTTATATTAATTATCACTTTATTATTATTAAAAATATAAATTTTAATTACTTTTTAATAAAAATTTATTAAAATAATTTTTATTTTTTTTTATAATTGATTAATTTTTTATAATTAGAGAATCAAAAACACATTTTTAAAAGAATCGTTCTATTAAACTCATATTCTTTTGTACACGTACGATTTTTCCCGATTCTTTCTCCCATAGTTATTAGTGTGGATAAATAGAATTTTTGTTTTTTAGATATAAGAGACTAAATACACACTTCACTTTTAAGGCGTTGGGCAGCGAAAATAGCATTTCAATTCCAAAAAGTGTCTCATCCATCAACAAGGCAAACATGGTGATCATATTTAATTCATTGAATGCTTATTGCTTTGTTCTGTTAGCCATATTCCTAGCTAGCTAGCTTGCTAACTTAACTATTTTTCTGTTTTCATATATTCTAAGCAAGGCAAACATATATACTATTTAATGAAACAAAGTTCCTTTTCTTAGGTCATGAAAGACAATCAGTGGATTTTTAATTTTTTGGGCCCATACATTAGAGCTAGTTTGGTATGCTTATTATAAGGCAGGAATAAAAATACATAAATTTATTTTTATTTTTATTTTTATATTTATATTATTTAAAAAAATTAAATTATTTTTTTTAAAATATAAAAGTTAAAGGTGTAAAAATAATCTTCATCATATTAGTATTTATATATTATACAAATGTAACTTATAAATTTGGGAATAGGGAAATTTTAAAAACATAGTATTCCATAACTTTACGTATCCATTAAACTGTTTTAATATTATATTTAATATATAACGATAAAAAAAATTGGAAGGAAAGTATATAAATAACCGAATAAATAATGTAATTAAAACTGTAATGTTACAAATATATAATGATAAAATTACTCCCTGCGTTCAATACATTTAACATTTCAATACATTTAACATTTTATTGAAAATATGCTAACAAAAATCTACAATTTCAAAAATTTCTATATCCCAAAACTCAATACTAATTCTTCAAACTTTAATAGGTATAATAATCTACCAAAACTAAAACCATGGGGAGTAAATAATCTAATCAATATATTTAAATTAAAAAATTTAATCTGAATCGTCAAATTATACAGATATATTTTTTATTATTTTGATTTTTTAGTTGTGATTATAAATAATAATATTTGTTACAAAAATATAAATATAAATTTATGTATATCGTGTTTTATATATAACAATAATTCATAAATAAATTTTAAGATTAATATAACTTTATCCGATTTAAAAAATCTTATCTATACAAATTTAGATTTGTTTGAACAATTGTAAAAAAAATTCATAAACGTTAAGAGCTTATGCAGAATGATGTTGTCATTGAAGTTAGGAAATTCTGTGTAAATAGGATATTGGGACTTCATTTCTTCATGTCTAATTTGTTTCACTTTTGGATTTCGATAACAACTTATATATTTATTTATGTATTTGTGTATGATGATTGATGAACATCATATTTGAATATATCATATTAGATTATATCATATTAAATCGTATTATATTTATGTATTATTAACCAGACTAAACTGTTAACCAAACTAGATCGATCACAACATTTTGGATAGCCAAACGGTCTAGTCCGGTTTGAGCATTATGAAATATCTAGTTTGGTTAATTTTGTTAACTCAAAACTAGACCGGATCAGACTGTGGACACCCCTACTCAAGATCACAATTCTCATGGTACAAACGTGTGCTAAAGGATGACTGAGACAAGAAAATGAAGAAGCGATGGTAGCATAGGATAACGCCTCGCTAATTCATGATGAAGCCAGAATGGAGATTAAACCTTATCAAAAGCTTGCTCATCAACTTCTTGAGTTAAGAAGAGAATTCGAGGAGACTAGATGAGAAAATAGAATAATGTTCTCACAGTCGAGTTTAAGAGCCTCTGATGACCATACTACTAACATAGTTGGTGGAAATAAACCAAATCGCATTGTGCTTAAGCATAACCAGGGAGAATGTGAAGTTGGGGGTGATCCCCCCTCTAGTTCGGTGGGACATAGTAACGAGCAAGGGTTGTTGGAAATAAAAAAAAATAGGAGACATGATTTCAGGCTTTGGAGGAAACTAACAAAAAGAAAGATCAAGCCTTGAGAATGATCAAAGAAAGACAAGAAAGTGGTAAGGTTCCCTATGATATGGATAGGGACTATGAGCAACTATGTGTCTTCCCAATTACTGATGAAATGATGAACCACCAGCCAAGTTTAATGCACCTAAGTGCCCTGACTATCAAGGAATTAAGAACCATATAACTCATGATAGCCCCTATGAGCCTTACATAAGGCAAAAGAGATGTCATGATATGTAAGCTATTCGCTACCTCTCTTTATGATGGTGCCCAGAAATGGTTTAATAACCTGACACCCCGAACAATAAACTCTTTCTCACAATTTGCAAGGTTATTTATCATCAATTACGCATGTAACAAGCCACTAAGGAAGGAGTCGTATCATCTCTTCTCAATTATTCAAGAAATGGATGAGTCTTTCAAAAGCATATATGAAGCGATTCTAGAAAGAAAAGTTATAAATCTCTCATTGCCCTAGCTCTTTCGCTGTAGAAGCCTTGAGGAAAGATTGCCTAAGGACAGTCCCTTAAAATTTAGAGGAGGCATATAAGGAGGTAAGGAAATTCTTCAATCTTGAAAGACAATTAGGTCTTATCAAAGGCATCCAGGCCAATGTTGAAGTTAGACCGAAAAAAGAAAAAATAAGGATAAGTCTTGACAGGATAAATCAGGGTAATAGAATCAACAAAAACAAGTATTTCACACCAAACAATAAAGCGATCAATCAATGGTTAGGGAATCAGGGATTCTAGGGGAGGTCATTGTCTCTCTTTAAAGGCCCACCCTTGATAGTGGGCCTAGCTCAGGCAATATTAAGGATAGAAGAGTTGCCGAATGTCAAGTGGCCTTCAAAAATGAAGTCTTCCCATAGAGACACATCTAAATGGTGTGTTTTTCACAAAGATATGGGTTATGAGATGAGATATTACAGGTACCTCGAAAAAGAGATGGAGGAGTTATTGGCCAAAGGATATTTAAAAGAAGATGGAGGAAGAAAGTGCCAAAGTAGACATGAAGCAACGAGGCCACTAGTTCCCTTAAGTAGTGGGAGAGACCCTCATAATGAGTTCAACATTAGGACTATCCATATCATACATGGAGGTCCCAAGATCAATGTAACCTCTAATAACTTACACAAGAGGTACGCTAGAGCCTTATACAGTGCCTCGTACATATAAACCTTGGAAAAGGTGAGGTCCCCTGTGGAGATTGTCTTCACTAAGAAAGATGAGACCTCATCTCACTAAGAAGATCCTTTAGTGATCACTCTGAAAATAGTCTTACAATGTTTGTCAGATCATGGTTGACACTAGAAGCTCCGTAGATCTTTTTTTTCTATCAATAGTAAGAGCCCTAGGGCTTAAAATAGATTGATATTGTAAAGAGAGAGCTACCCCTGGTGCAATTCAATAGTAGCACCACTTATGAAATCGAGAACGTAGTGCTACCTGTTATGGCCAAAGGGTCATTAATGATGAATAACTTCGTGGTAATTGATATCCCAGATCATTAGAATGCCATTTTGGGTAAGCCATGGATACACAAGATGAAGGCAATCCTATCTACCTTCCACTAGGTGATAAAATTCCCGACTAAGGAAGGTACGAAGAAGATAAGGGGAGGCCAAGAAAATGCCAGAAGCTGTTACAATGCCACTATGAAATGGGTCATTTCCAAGTAGCAATCAAAGTAAAGTCTCTCTTTAAGGAGGTCAGGGGGTAAAAGCCTAGCACAATTTATCAATACAAATGAAGCACAAGACTTACCAATGGGAGATAGGGAGGAGCATCACCCTTTAAAACTAAGTGTGAATTTGACAATAGAGATGGAGGAGCAACTAGCCCAATTCCTAAAAGCAAACTTTGATGTTTTTCACATGGACCCCTACAATTATGCTTAGGATTAACCGAAAGGTCATAACCTATAAATTAAATGTTGATCCTAAGGTTAGACCTATCCAAAAAAGAAAGAAAAAGTTTTCCAAGGACAAAAATTAAGTGATTAAAAGTCAAGTCACCATCCTTAGGAAGACAAAGATTATAAGGGAAGTCAGCTACCCTACTTGGTAGTCAAATGTGGTTCTGGTGAAAAAGACATGTGGATTACCACATATGTGTATGGCTTTATAGACTTGAAAAGGTTATGCCACAAGGATTGTTTCCCCCTCCATAATATCGATCAGTTAGTTAATGCTACCGTTGGTTTTGGATTAATTAGTTTCTTGGATGCTTACTCTGGTTACCATTAGGTCAAGATGTACCTAAAAGACAAGGAAAAAACATCTTTTATCACCAAATAATGAACCTTTTGCTATACCATAATGCCATTTGAATTGAAGAATATGAGTGTCATGTATTAATGCCTTGTTAATAAAATGTTTGTAGATCAATTGGGAAGAAACTTAGAGGCATATGTGGACGATATGGTGGTAAAGTCATCATAGCCACTAAACCATGTCAAAGACTTAGATGAGATATTTTTTGTAATCTAAAGGTATGGTATGAGGGTTAATCCTAATAAATGTGTCTTTGGTGTTACCTCTAAAAAATTATTAGGTCACCTCGTATCTACTAGAGTTATTGAAGCCAACGTAGACAAGGTACAAGTCTTATTAGGTATAAGGCCTCCTACCAATTTGAAAAGGATTCAACAATTGAACAAAAGAATAGTGGCCCTAAATAGGTTCATCTCTAAATGCACGGATAAGTGCTTGCCATTCTTCAAAATGATGAGGAAGAACACATCAATTTTTTGGGGTGAAGATTATGACAGAGTCTTTGAAGGAATCAAGCAATACCTTAGCAAATCTCATGTCCTTGTCAGCCCTCTCTTAGGAAAGACACTTTAGTTATACTTGGTTATGGCCCCCAAAACTTACAGTGTAGTAATCCTAGCCGAAAGAGACAAGGTCTAATACCTCATCTATTACATCAACCAAATCCTGACGAATGCTCAAAAAAGGTACCCAATAATTGACAAGTTGGCATTTTCCATGAAAAAAAGTGCACAGAAGCTCAGGCATTAATGGTAGTACTTACCTATCAACCACTCAAATTTGTTTTAACAAGGCTTGAAGTCTTAGAAAGATTGGCACAAATTTTGATAAAGCTAGGAGAATATGACATTAAGTATGCAGTTAAAACAACCATCAAAAGGAAAGCGATGGTTGATTTTGTGGCAGAATTCAGTGAAACACCAGAAGTCATCAATGATAAAGAACGAGAAGAGTTATATGGTGTGGATTAGAAAGAAATACTGACCTAGAAAGTATTCATTGACGACATGCACAACTTCAATGGTGCTAGGATGGGGTGGTTATAGTTGATAATGATAAAAATTGTTTTGAGTATCGTGTCAGGTTGGATTTCTAGGTAAATAATAATGTCATAGAGTATGAGGTGGCTATATTTGGGGTCATGATGTCAAAGAAACTCAGGGTGAATAAGATCACTTTACATAGTGACTCTTGACTAGTGGTCAACCAATGCTCGGGGACATTCAAAGCCAAAGATGGAAAGATGAGGAAATATCTAGATAGACTAAAATAAGAGTGCTCAAAATTCTCCCAAGAACCTCCTTATATAAAGACCCATATTTCTCTCTCCAATCAACTGACACGCATTTATTAGAGGAGTTGAATTCAAATTCACTACCGAAGTATTACTCTTCCATCATAGTTAAGAGCTTGAGCTAAAAGAGTAAGGGGTTGGATATTTAGACATATGGATCGACTTGGAGCCCAGCTCATCTAATAGCCTGGGTCTATAAGTCAGCCTGAGCAGTAAGATGAGTCACCCCCAAATATCTACCTATGTGTGCACCCACGAATACACTCGTGGGAGAGACCTATCTTGTGGATCTTTGACATCTAGAGGGTCGACCACCAGCTTGAGCTATGTGGTGTTCAATCTCAAACTATAAATATACTTACATTTACTTTTATGCCCCCTGACATGTGTAATCAATACATGTACATGTAACACTCTATATATACATTGACTCCCTAAGAGATCCACACATTCCATCAATCTCAACATTGGTTCGTCCATCTAGCCATGTCGTCCGTCACATCTCTATTTTAGATTCAACCTCGTGTGTAACCGGTAGCCTCATCACCATCACGTATCTCTTCCAGCTAGCTTCGCCTCCCTCAGATCCTCGTCACCATCTAGTTCCATTGAACGCATGCTTCGTAAGGTACTCTTCCTAAAGGTTAGGTTTTGTGCAAAATACAGGAGAGGTCGCTATCTAATTTTTGATATTCATTTTATAATTTTGACCAATATACATGATGGATTAACTAGGTTTCTATGTTTTCTTAAGAAGAAAAAAGGCGTGAAATGAGCTTCATTTTTACTTTAAAGTATTGGTTTAGTGATGTTTTGCATTTTGGTAGCGTTTTCTTCACTTAGTCTTATTTTCTCCCCTACAAAGAGTATTCACGTTTGTTGACGATGAATGATATCAATTGAAAGAGGTGAGTAAGGAGCTCTGTATGTTGGGTTCTGGTTACCGGTAACAATTAGGCAGGGGAGCTCACTCAAGTGTAGGTCATTATGGTTGTGAATTAGCCTTTCTTATGCTTGACTAAACTTGCATATGAACACATAACCTTTATTAGTTTTATGGCATAATTATGGATAAGAATGTAACTTCAGTTTATTGGTTATTTGACTAGATTTTCATTTCTTATACTTCGATTGAGATAATGTGGAGTCACACTAAGGTAGTTAAACAAACTGCCACAAGCTATGATTATTTTTATGAATAATTTTGATTTTTTAAAATTATAAAGTAGTAATATTTTATAATGTAATTTATTATTGTATAAAAGTTATTGGATTGTTGATCCATTTAAATGCAAACTTCAATGGTTTAATTTCATTAAGACTTTTAATTCTAAAGAATACAAGATGATTTTTGTAGCATGTATGCATTAGTGTTTTATAATAATATATAGGGTAAATCTACAAAATGTTCATCTAATTATTATATTTATTTCGTTTATATCATTAAATTATTTTTTCATCTCGTTTATACTATCTAACTCGTAAAAAGATCTTTATATACCATTTTGTTGTCTCCGTCTAACAACTTCACAAGTTGTAATAAAAATTATTATTCCAAATATATCACTTAATTATTTGTGTTATTTTGAATCTATCATTAATATGGGACATATTAGACAAAGACTAATGAAATAGTATGAATGATTTTTATTCTAAGTTGATGGATACAATTAGAAGAAAAATAGTTTAGTGAGATGAACAAAACAAACACACTATTTTACTTTTATTTTTATATGTTTGCTCTAATACATATTATCATACAAATACTTATTACATTTAATATATAAACTTGTATGTGTTTCACCTATATTAACTTAAGTGAAATAATTGTTATAAAAATGACATTACAAACATGACATGGTAAATATGTGAGTTGGACTATTATTCTTAATTTGATTCTAATTAAATTAATAGTATTAGTTAATTTTATAATTTTTAAAATTGTAATATGTTTTATTATAATTGAATAATTTTATGATTATTAATTATTTATTTTAGTTTTTAAAACATCTAAAATCTCATTAATGTTAATATATATATATATATTCACAAGTGATATATGTATGAGCTTAACTTATTTATGTATGTTTACATACATGCACTATTGATTAACTTTAAAAAAAAATTAGCTATATAGGTAATGTAATCTTCAAAAGGTGTATTTTAGTCCATAAATTATTTACTTAATTAGATATGTTACATTAATTTAATTAAAATCTTATACAAGTATAAAATATTATAAAATCTCTATGCCTAAAATTTACAAGGGTATTTTTGGAATATAAAAATAACTAATTTTATTTTTAGTTGAATAAAATAATTAAGACTCAAATTCTTCTTAAAAAAAGACTAAAAACCTAAATCTATCGATATAATATTAATTATTAATTATATATATAATATAAACTCATATATATATATAGTTGTAATTTTTTAAAGTTGTTAAAAAATAAATATAAAGGGTAAAATTATCATATTTATTAAATGTAATGATACATTTAATAAAAAATTAAAATGGATGTGTAAACTCTCAACTTTTGATGTTTTTAGAATTCTTCTTCAGAAATACAGATACTAGTGCACTGATTTGGGCTTTTGGCCCAAAAGTAGTAGCTTATTGATAGTTAGTTGTACCAGGGGATTTTACCAGCCTAAGCTAGAGGACAAAGGCATGAATCGAGTCTTAGTGTGAAATCTGTGAAAACGTTTCAAAGGTCACTTATTTCACTAAAAATATATTACATTGATTTCCTTGTCTTATGATAGTCTTTTTATTAATATTTGTATTTTAAAAAATATATACATATTAATTTTATTTATTTTATTAAAAAAAAATGTATCAACAAGTATAAAATAATCATTTTCTTTTTCTATAAAAAATTCATATATTTGTTACGAAGTTGCTCACACTTTACACATACATCACTTATATAATTTGACATTATAAAATTATCTAAAAAAATAAATTATTTTATTATTTTTTAAGATAATTATATTTAATAATATGGTTATAAATATATGTGTTAATTTATCTATTTTAAATATTTTATATTTTATAAAATAATAATACATATTTTTTATTAAATACACGTTTTTTTTATGAATAAAAGTGATTAGGCATCTCATATTCTCACATGGCCAAGCTCCTTGCCTCCTTAAGTGGCAGTCTTCATAAGCTGCAGTGCTGTACTTTTAGATTCCATCCCCATTATACCAAATAACATAGGTCTACATCCAAAATAATAATAATAATAACAACATAGGCTTTAACCAAAAGATAGCACAAAGAATATTCTTTGCACCCTTGAACACGTTATTTTTATTATATGAAAGTGCCAATATTACAATATTTCTTTAAGTTATTATATGTTTTACTCGTTTAATTTTTTAATTTAGATTAACATTTTTTTATCTTATTATTTTTAAAAAAGGATTAAAAAAATAATAAAATTAATTTTTAATTAAACTTAAAATATAATTTAATTATATTTTCATCATTCAACAACAATCACAATACTCTAATATATCATTTTTTTTAGTTATTTTTTTTATTTTATCTTAAATTATATAATAATATTTAATCAAATAATAATGTTTTATTATATATTTCATTAAAATTTGATTTTTTATCTTTTCGTGACCCATTTACAATAATAAAACCATTTTTTTATTTAAAAAATTAATGATCACTTGAAATTTAATCTATACGATTTATATAAAATGATTATTTTTTAAATTTTTAAAAAATTTAAAACACGTATAAAATATGTTGGTATAAAAATATATGTAAATGAAAGTGATAATAGTATTTATTTATTTATTTTAAATATTTATTCACGTGCTTGACCCAATTGTATTATTGGTAAATATATATATATTCTTGATGAAAACTTAGGTGAGCTAATAATAATGATATTCCACTAAAAAATAAAAGCCAATTAGAGATTGATATAATCTTGATGAATCAAAAACACGCCTACATTATATAATTCAAATCTAATGAAGTTTGAGTAATGTGTTTGACTTTGTCATAAAACAAAGTCTTTCTTTTTTTTAAGGCCTATTGGGCCCCATTATCAGCTTGGATTCAGTCCCCCTTCCCATTACATTTCTCACTCATAATCCATCTCTTTCACCTGCCAACAGGCGCCCCTCAATCTAAGCAAAGCTTTTTAAAAAAAAAAAAATTTCCAAGTGTTGTTTGTCTTACTATTAAATGCATATGAAAAGTAAAAGTTATATAAAGATTAATAAAAATTAGATATAATTATCTTAATTAATAAACTATAATAATTTATTTTAAATAGAAATGCTCGTATCAAGTGACAATAAAGAAAGCAAAAGCGTTTTGATATGTGAATGGAAGAATTAATAATATGTAAGGCGCCCATTTTCTATCCATCCACTATAACTTCTTTGTTAGCTAGTAGTAGTGTGTTTATGTTTGTATGTTTCCTTAAAAATAAATAAATAAATAAATAAATTTACAATTATTTTAATTTTATCCTTTTCTTTTATACCGTGTAGAAATATTTAATAATTCACCTTATAATTAATTAATGTAAATTATGAGAGAATATGATTGAGGGACATGCATTTAAGAAGATTATTGAAGGAATGGTTATATTGAATATTGGTAATTAAATTGTACTTAGAATATTATGGAGGCTTTGGAAACAAATAATGTGCACCACATGTTATATGTGATTCATAAAGTGCACATAATTATGATCAAATATTTGGCAGTGTGATTCATAATTTGGTTCCCTTCCAAAACATGCATACATATTCTATCTATTTTTATGTTTGTGTTTGTGTTAACGTAAACATCACACAAACACTAAATCATTATTAGATTAAAATTTATTATCAATTATTTTATAACTTCAAAATGATATTTTATTTTTTTATTTTCTTTGACAAAAAATCATTTAAAATTTTTATTGTGTCAACATGCCGCTAAACTCAGCATGTAAATTAATGCGACATTATTGACACATTAATCCAAGTTGACGTACTTAAGGTCTGCTAATAAAAAACTAAAAGGGAAAAAAATTATTCTAGAGAAGCCAAAACCCATACAAGTATTTTAAAGATTAAAAATAATGATTAATTAACTACGTACGTTGTGGAAATTAAGCAGCCAATTACTTAAATCAGTTCTTTTAATTAAGTCGCTTGGTTTTAGTATAATTGAATTTTTTTAATTATATTATATAATTAAAACATCTCAATTTTTTTATATATATATATTCTGTATAAAAAATATATTATAATGAAACTATATATGTATCCCTTAAAACTTGGCAAATCACAATTGTAATATTCAAAAAAGAGATAAACATAAAATATTTACATTGGTCAACAGTATTACTTCTCTCTCTCTCTCTAAGATAAAGTCAATTTTTCTAACTCTTACCTAAACTTTTTACCTTTATGTATGTATTTATTTATTTTTTTTCCACTCAAAACATGAAACTATTAACATTTCTGTTCTCATTTCTTGGAATAGTACTATTATTAGAAGAAACCCTAGCACCAGGCAATAGTTGTGAAGGAACGTTAATATGATGATCAGTACTAGCCTCCATATTCAAAAACCCTTCATTACCACCACCAATACTACTAATATTGGGTCTTAAACTCAACCTTTGAAATAATCCATCACCACCCGTACTATTAATACTACTGTTACTGTTATTCAGTCCAAACATGTACTGCTGTTGTTGTTGTTGTTGTTCCTGATATATCTGCTGAGCCTGTAGTTGAAAATTACCAGAAGACCCTCCAAGGTTCACAAAGTTTTGCCTTGGCGGCCCAAGCCCAAAATTGAAATTTGTTAAACCTGGGTGAGAGGAATGAGACCCAGTTGAGGCAAAAGGTGCACTAGGACCACCAGTGAATTGTTGTACCAAGGCTCGGAAATTTGTAGTGTCAGTGTTGAGTAAAGTTGTTGGAGTTCGGCGAGAAGCTCTAGAACGCTTCCTTACTGGCTTTGAGACTCGACCATCTGGGCTCAAGTTGTTAGCTGGTGGGCTCGAACTAGCCGAGCCTAATGGAGCCGTGGTGCTAGGGATAGTGGTTGTTACCGTTGTGGCATCAGAGATTCGATCACCAAAAACAGTGTTAGATGAAAAGTTTTGGTTGTAGAATTGGATCCATTCACTTGGGTTTGACATAGTTTCGCTCATGATATAGTTAGAGATATATATGAGAAGGAAAGGTTCGTGGTGTTGTGAAAGAGAAGGGGAAATAAGCTATGAGGGTTGTTCTATTTATAGGGGTGGGGTAGGGGGGTTCTTGGTCAAAGTTAGGCTTTCTTTTTGAAATGATCTTGACCGTCTATTTTGGGGTAAGACAAAGAAACAAAAGAATATCACGTGAGGCTGCGATGGAAATTATTTGGCTTATTTGTGGAGTTTCTGGGTATGTTCTTAGGTACGTGATACGTATTGAGGATATATGGAGGGAGGGAGGGAGGGAGCTAGCTAGCACAAATTTTTCAGGGACATCTGTTATTAAGATTTTTTTAATATTTTATACGTGAATTATGGTTAATTAAATTTAATTATTATATACGATAAATAAATATAAGATATTTTTTAAAATTTAAAATATTTGTTATTTTTATACCATTAAATTTTATAAAATATTACGAGAATATTATCATAATATGAAAATTACATGTTATTTTTGTTAGTAGGCACAAATATATGTGCTATTTTATAAGATTATAAATTTTAAAGAAGCAAGTAAGAACTTTCTATAATTTTAAAATTCAACTTCCCTATCCTTTGATTATTCCATTGCTGAGTCTTTTTTTTTTTAATGCTTTGTGACGTTGGAAGCTCATCATTTGTTATACCAACTCAACTACTCACATTACAAACTAGTATGAATATAAAAACTCTAACATTCCAAATGATTTAGACCACCGTTTGAGCTAAAGCAGGACTACTAATGTCTCACGTTTTTGGACAAAAACGTACCCTTTCAACCAAAGACATTGTTTATTTATATTTTCAAAGATAAGAAGTCAGCAAAACAAAAAAAAAAGTCATTATATGTTATTTTCTCACTTCTCACATTGTGTAGACTTGTATTACATTCAATATTTAAATGTATTTACTTGAAAATATGTGCAATTTATTGCAAAGAATGATTTATAGTCTTAGATTCGATATAATATGTTTCATATTTTATGAATATATATATCCCTTAGAAAATGTAGGAGACATAAACAATTAATATATAAAATTCATAAAGGACGAAAAATGTTGGACTCAACAATATACCATGATGTAACGAGTTCACTTTTTTTTTTTAATAGTTTTCTGTTTTATTATTTATATATTTAGTTATAAATTTTTTTTAATAAAAACTCGTTCGGTAAAAAATTATATTTTTTTTCTTTTATTCTCTTAATTAACAGCAAAGAATTAAGTTAATTAATGAAAAAAATGAACTTAAAAGTTTTTTAGGTTTTAAAAACAATAAAAAAATAAAAAAAAGTTTAAACTTGTTTTTGAATTTAAAAATAAAATTAATTATCAAATAACACGTATTTAAAAAAAATTAATTATCAAACAATCTCTTAATAAATCAAAATTGTACTACAACAAATTCAACAATTAATTGGAATGACCAAAGAAAATATCTTCAGAAATTTGTTGAAAAGGTAGTAGGTGATAGGATAGTACATCATTTAATTTATTAATAACAGTTTCATAATCATTATAATTTAAAATTTAAATTTTTTAAATTTCTATTTTCTAAGTTAATTTCAAATTTTTAAATTAAAAAAAAATTAGTTTTAAAATTAAATTTCTATTATTTTTATTTCTTGATACTATATTAAAAGTTAATAACACAACCATAAATACAAAGCTAAAATTTAATGAAAATTTATTGAAAATAAGTTCAAAATTAAATTTTAGAGATTAAAAAATTAAGAATTAAGAATAAGTTATCAAACAATCATATTAAATTTTCAATTTTTACATTTTAAAATTGTAATTGTAATAAAAAAAAATTTATTTTTTTATAAAAAAAATTGAAATTTAATATTCAATTTAAAAACTAAGAAATTAGAATAATAATCAAATAATAACTATATAAAATGGATTGAAAAAAGAAACCTACATAGTTCAAAAGAAATTAAAAAAAAGAAGAAGCAAGATATAGGCATGGTATTAGTGTATAACAATTAAGATGCTAGCCAGTTGCCCTTTTTATTTTCTTTTTTCCCTATTATATATCTATTGCCATTCCTCTCCTTCACCAATGTCAACCCAAGTAGCCTTTTCAGATGTTGCTTCAAAATGGGTCATAGAATTGTCTTGTTTTTCTGGAGACATATCCAATTGATCTTGGGACTGTGATTAAGGAGATAGCAACATTTGCGGAGTTAAGAGAGTGTAACTCATCCGTACGAACAACACCAACGACAATAATAGACATAGCATCCAAGATATCGACACTAACAACAACAATCACGAGAAAAGTAGCAAAGTAGAGCCAAAAGTAGTATAGTACCAGCAGCAGCAAACAAAACATTAAGGGTAACCGTGCCAGGACAGAAGCAAGAGCAACATGCATGATAACAGTTGACATAAGCATGGTGGATGAAACAACAATCAAATTAGAAACATTAACAACAACAACAACAACAAAATTAACAACAAAATTAGCATGTGAAACAATAGGCATGCATAACAGAAAGATAATAAAAAAAGAAAACGAAATTGAAAAACAAAATAACTGAAATCAATTAAAACATTAAATAGTTGTTTCACCAATTTTAATTCAAAAACAATTTTAGTTTAAGATTTTTCAACAATTTCCTAGATGAATAAAAATTGACATAGATTTTAAATCAAATTTTGACACGAAAATAGAATTCAAAGGATTAAAACCTACATAAGATAGGTAAGTGTTACCCTTTGAATCTTTCACTTGTGAAAGTATATTTACCTTACTCACTAACCATTAGACGCAATATTTTTGAATTGTTCTACCGTTTATGTAAACAATGACATACTTCACAAAAGAGTCTTTTCTGATACAATTCATTTCTCACTGTTATGTTTGTTTTAGACATAAACATACGCCTGGTTATGTAAGAGTCTATAAAGAATTAAGCCTCGTACAATTCTCTTTCGAAGCAGCCACACTCCTCCCTCATATAGATGATCTCTTATCTTTAAAAGTAATCCGCAAAGAGTAATTTACATACTTCGCTCGGTATTCTTTTCATAATAACCATTAAAAGCCTTAACTTACCCTGTATCTTACGGGTAACACTATTTTCATCATAGGAATGGACTTGAGAGTAAACCTTTTATAATGATCTCACTAAGTCTTTACAATTAGATTGCCTCTTTGAATCTAGGTCTTGGGATCTCCAGTCAAATAGGTTGGGTTTTCTTTGCAAATCCTTATTCATTCATAGGCTTTAATCTCATTCTCTTCGATGACTTATCAACTAACTCTTAATTTAACACTTTAGTTAAGGGATCCGTTATGTTATCTTTTGACTTCACATAGTCAATAGAGATAATCTTAGTTGAGAGTAGTTGTCTAATGGTATTATGTCTACGATGTATATGTCGAGATTTACAATTATGCGTATTATTTTGTGCCTTGTGAATAGAAGATTGGCTATCAAAATAGATGCATATTGTAGGTACATGCTTCACCTACTTAAGAATATCCTCTGAAAAATTGCATAATCATTTAGCTTTTTGATCACATTTATCCAAAGCAATGAACTCAGATTTCATTGTGGATCTAACAATGCACGTTTGTTTAGAGGACTTTCATGAAACAACTACATCACCCAGTATGAATACATATCCATTGGTAGACTTTGAGTCTTTCATGTCAGATATCCAATTTCCATCATTGTATCCTTCTAATACAGTTGGATATCTTATGTAGTGTAGTCCATAGCTACGTGTATATCTTAAGTATCTGAGTAGTCTTATAATACCTTTCCAGTGATTAGATACTAGATTACTAGTATATCTACTTAGTTTCCTTACAGGATAAATTATGTCTGATCTTGTACAACTCATCAAGTACATAAGATTAGATTTACATCTCTTGGTGTTCTCTCAATTCCAGAATCATCATTGTTGAGTATTTTGTCAATATAATGACATTAACTTAGAATGAGACCACTTGATATCCTTAATATCTTAATTCTCAGAATTACATTAACAGGCCCCATGTCTTTCATATCAAACCTTGAATTCAACATAATCTTAGTAGATTTGATCATTACTACCCATAATTAGCATATCATCAATGTTAAGACAGAAGATAACATAACCATTTTCTTTGTCTTTGACATACACACATTTTTCACATTTGTTGATTTTAAAGCCATTTGTTCTCATAAAATTATCAAACTTTTCATACCATTATTTTGGTGCTTGTTTCAAGCCATATAAAGACTTTATCAATTTACATATCTTTCCTTCTTATCTTAGGTATGAAAAATCCTTGAGTTGGTCTATACAAATTTATTCACCTAACTTTCCATTTAGAAAGGCTATCTTTACCTCCATTCAATTTATTTCATGATTTTGCAGAGTAACGATAGCAATTATCATTCTCATGGATGTTATTCTCATTACTGGAAAATAAGTATCAAAGTAATCAAGGTCATATCGTTGTTTGTATCCTTTAATTACAAGCATAGCCTTGTACTTTTTAATTGATCCATCTGATTTACGTTTTCTCGTGAAAACCCACTTGGACCCTAATGTTTTACTACTTGGAGGTAAATCAACTTATTCTCAAATGTGATTTTACAGAATGGATTCAATTTTATTATTAATGGCTTCTTGCCATTGAGGACCTTCAGAAAAATTCACAACCTTTCCATAAGTTTGAGGTTCACTTTTTATCAAGAAGGTCAAAAAATATGGACCATAGGACGTTTTTGTTCTAATTCTCTTGCTACGTCTGAGTTCAATCTCAACCTTATCATCAATCTCTTATTTAGATTCTTTGTTTTGACTATCTTCATTCATAGTCTCATACGTTCGTTTAGACTAACTTGATTCTCCTTGAGATTTACCTAGAAATAAATGTTCAAAAAATGATGCATTCCTTGATTACATTATCGTGTTTTTGTGTATGTTTGTAATCTTTGACTCATGCACCAAAAAATGATAAACACTATTATTATGTGCATATCCAATGAAGATGCAATCTATCATTTTTAATCATATATTTACCTTCTTAGATATAGGTACACTTGATGTGATTTCATGTGTATGCTTATATGGTGAGAATTTTAAATTTTTTTTATCACTACTTAGCTCATTACACAAAGGACCTCATTTGTATAACAATTGTAAGCAAGATTTTCTCTTAAAAAATTTAACAAATATCTAAAGTGTACTAAATAAAATAAACAAATCTCATCTACCTTATTGTTAGAGATAAAGAAGATTACATTTATCTAAAGAGTTGTCTGTATAGAGAAATCGATTTTATTAAATATTATTCATTCATCATATATCTCTATTAAGATATCTTGAATTTCATATACTTAACTACATATAGATTTAAAGTCTATTATCTTACAAAAAGAAAAAAAAAATGAAAAAAAATAACTTAAATCAATTAAAATATTAAATAATTATTTCATCAATTTTAATTTAAAAATTAATTTCCATTAAATAACAGTTATAATAATTTTAATTCGAGATTTTCCGACAATACTATCATGAGCCTAAATTCTTGTAGGTATTTAGTAATAGCACATAATCTTTCTTATGGTTGGTGTACCAGATGTACTTAAACTCATACAGTTTAGTAGATGAACCAGGATAATATGACCGCTGCTTATCCCGTGAGGTTTTTTTTTTTTTTTTTTTTTTTGGAAAAGAAGAAAAAGCTAGTGAAGCAGTAGGCATTACATTTTGTCATTTATATGAAGTAATATTAAATATTCATTAATTAGATTTTGGCTACTGGCAAATACAATGTTTTAACAAGATACATAATAAGACAATAAAGTATCCAATAAATAATAGAGATATATCTACATGATATATGATATAAAATTTTTAAAAAATAATATTTATAAAATATTTTAAAATTTATAATTACAAAAATAATATTTTTATTTATAGTTTATATATTTTTATTACAAAAAAATCTTCATCTCAAAAATTGCATATTGAATATAGTTCAAATTAAACTCCAATCAATTTTAAATATTATTTTTATTTTATTTTTATTATTATTTATAAATTTTAATAATGTTATTTTATATAATTTTATTAAAAAATTCAATTTCATGTAAAATCTTAATTAGAAGACAGAAGAAGAATAAGTAAGAGTACACGTAGAATATTCTTCTTCAAGAATTAGACCCAAGCCCAATAATGGTATTACTGGGCTTATATTGAAGAGATACGAGACGTGGGCACATGTTTATGGACATCTCTTCAGATCAGCCAGAGTTAGCCATTATTTTCAGTGGAAGAGATACAGATACTACTTATCCATTCAAAAAAACTGAGAAGATATAAATCTCATACGGACCTCAAAAATCTTAAGTAGAAGAGAATTTTATAAAATGGATGGGTTACAGCAAATAGGACTTCCCATTCTAGGAATTGTAGCTGCTGCAGCTGTTACCTTTTATGTTGTAAGCTTTTCTGAGCTCAGGGAGGTACTTTCTATTCTCATTATAATAATCTCTTTCTTGTACAAAAATTAAATGCTATGTTTTTGAAAGTAGTTTTAATCATTGTTTTGAATAATGGTGTGTAGAAATCTTTCAATGACTTAGAAGATTCAGAAAATGATAATGGAAGATTCAGAGCCTCACCCAGCTCTAGAGAAAGGCGGGCTCGTAGGAAAGCTGAAAAGGATGCCAGAAGATAGTATGGAGTATGTAATAGTTGATTTCCTCTGTTTTTTTTTTTTTTACATTTTTAAAAAAATTAAAAAAATCAAAATAACTCGTTTCACTATATATCGCAAACCATGATCTACTCTTTTAATTTAAATTGCTTTAAACCTCATTATTTATTTTAACAAAAACTGTGGAATATCAAAAGTAATTTCTTTTTTAATCTTCATGATATGTAGAGGTGCAAGGTGGGATTCTTTGAGTAAGAGAAAACCTTATCCATTATTGTCCTGTTTCATCTCAATACAATACACTTGCTACAGCTAATTGTTCTTAATTAATGTTACAGTCAAGTACGTTCAGCTCAGCTTGTGCTGCTAACACACTCTTTATAATATGTGACTTGAAATGGAGGCACCATAAACCACTGCTTCCGAGACTTGAGTTGTTTAATATAATGTACTTGATGTAACTCTTTATGTTGATTTCTTTTGTTCACTTACTATTGTTTGAATTTGTGACTATGAAAAAATGAGTGTCATGTTAAGCCATAACTTAGAAGATTGGTTTGTAGATTAGTAATGTGATTAGAAGTTATCACTGTTAAATTATTATATGAACCATAATTAACCTCAAATTCAACAAAACAGAAGACTGACAACCAAATTCCAGCATCTGAATCTTATACCTTTTCTTCCTACCGAAGATATAATGTATAATCTTATAATTATTTTAAACGAGTGAATTTGTATTTTTCATATGAAAATTATGATATAAGTCCCTACAATAACATGTTATCTATTAATGGGTAAGGTATAGACTAATCATCAATGTATTTGTGTATATCAACGAATTCAACTATAAATTAAATTAAATATATTTATTTTTAAATTATAATTATCGTAAAATAATTAATTTATATATTAATTATCTTTTATTGGTAGAATTAAAAAAAACTAAAATATTGTTAAAATAATTGAATCGATGTGAATAGTAAAAATTTAAAAAGAAAAAATCTAAAGATTCGTAAACATTCTAATAATTGTCTATTATTATAAAACTAAAAAAAACTAAAGGTCTCATATATGTGTTAAATTTTATCTTTCGATACATAAATGACTCAATTATTTAACTGATTTCACTTTTAATTCACTCAACAGAAAAACATATATTCATTTTCTTATCACACTAAAAAGCATATACTCATTTAAATAAACATATGTTCATTTAAAAAAAAATGTTTTCTTCTTAAGTGAGATTTAAAAATGAAATTTCATATATAAAAAGAATTATACCATGTAATTAAATTTAGATTTTAATTCCTTAAGTGTATAAAATAAATAAATCGGTTATTCAACTAGTTTCATTTTCAATCTCCTTAATAACAAGACATATATTCATTTTTTTACGATATTAATAACATACTTTCATTTACGTACTAATAAAAATAAACATGTTTTTTTATACCATATAATTAAATAAAATTTAATTTATTTTCTAAATTATATTTAGTCTAGAAAAATAATTGATTTAATGTATAATATATTATTTATAGTGAGGGAATTAAAAAAAAATCAAAAGGAAAATACAAAGATTTTATCAGATAAACAACATAGAACAACGACAACATATGCTTTATTTAATCATCGTTAATCTCATATAAGTCATAACAGCAAATAGCTTTTCCTTTACATTAACCAAATAGTTTTTGTTTTTCACCAACATCAATTGCAGCATTTGCATATCTATTTTTGCTGAGATTGGAGTTCCTTCACCCTCTCTTCAGTTGCCTTCAGTGCCTTCCCATAAATGCTTATCAACTGGAAACAAAAGCACGTTGCAGTCATTGACTAATATCTAAGCAGTAGGCACAAATTTATAGTTCCTTATAAATTACTATTACAGCAAGAAAATGCTGATGGTAGGAGTTTTCTTTTTAGCACGTGTTTATTACAGTAACAGCTGGTACGGAAGAATTATCCATTGCTCCTCGAGTAACAGGGGAATGAAATGTTTGATTAATGCATATAATTTCTTGGAAAGCGTTACTTTACATGTAAAAAGTCGAACAAGTAAAGAATATGACTGATTGGGAGGTATATATGTCAAATACTCTAGGAGTAATCAATAACATCTCACTGGTACGGGACACTTGTTTCTGTGTTTTAAGCCTCATTAGTCATAATCATATTCTAATCCCATATTAACCTCTGTTTCTAAGCCACGTGCTCAAAGAAAATAATCAACTCCATCTAAGGAGTAATACTCAGAATATGGATGCTTATGAAGTTCATATTTATCTGACAATCACCAGCAGCAGCAGGTACATAATTGTGAAAGTCTCCTATAAGGTAGACATGAGTGGTACTATAATAAAATTCATGGGAAAATGTATAAAAATTGCAGCAAAACACAGTAAAACAGAGTAGCACCACAAAATCCATATACAGTGAAGCAATGAAGAGTAAAAACACTGGACAAATGCTTGTATATAAGAATCTACCCTATGTGAGGATAAAGTTCGACGTAATTGAGAAATATTTTTTAGGGTTACAAGTTACGGAGATATATAAACACAATCTATCATAGCTGATGGATGTCAAGAAATACTTAACCATTTATCAACTTACCTCATCAACTTCTTGTGGAGAAATAATAAATGGTGGGGACATCATAATGGTATCCCCAGAAATACGAACTAGCATGCCATGCTTCTCGCACTGAGCCCCAAAATATGCACCTATCCCTGCAACAATATAAATGTGAAGATCTAATATTAAATGGACATGATAGATGAAATATATATATATCATAACCGAGCAGCCTAACAAAACCAGGCATATTTTGTAGTTATAATAAAGGGTAAACTACCAAATCTACTAGAATGTTACAAATCTACCATCTAACTCGAGTGATAAACATAACACTACTTGCACTGGCACTTGCCCCAGCCTGGCAGAAGGGCGGAGCATAAAGCAAAAAAATATATGATTAATCAGGCTAGGCAAGTACAAATAATGGAACAAAACTACCAAACATTAATTATTTTTGTTATTTGATTTTCTTAAAGTTGTAAAATTAACTTATTTTAAAAAAATTTATTAAGATAAACCATAGCAGATTACATCACGACTATTTGGCTTAATTTGAAGAAATTTTTTTGCTCCAATTCTAAGGAGATCCATTTTATTTATTTAATTTATAGGAAGCATAAACTTTCAACTCAAAGCATTTCAGGATATTTTTTAAAAAATAAAGGAGAAAAAATGAAGATACTTACCCCATTCAGGAGGAAATGGATCATTAGGTGACTTCTTGTCTGAAAATTCTGTAGCAAGGATCAAGCCAGTTCCCCTTATCTGCATAAACATTAGTTACTCAGATGAATGTCTAAACAGTGGCATATAATCTCGAGATTTGAGACCAAACTCCGAGAAAGAAGCAGCAGGATGTACCTCTCCAATAATGGGACTGTCAGCAAAAGCTCTTAAACCACCTTGAAATCTTGGTGAAATGCTGTTAACTTTTTCCACCATATTTCTTTCCCTATAAAAGGAAGTATTTAAATCACACCAGGATTTATAAAAACTATAATGCATAGTGGAATTGATCATTCACTACAGCACAAAGACCGATTGCTACGTATTGGGCCCCTCGGGAAATTTTATTAACCTAGAAGTGAGTTGAAGTCTTTAACAAAGAACCTTTAATCCACATATGCAACTTCTAACTGAAATAAAACACATAGAAAACAGTTGGATAATGCCAAGAAGTTCACTCTTGCTCAGTCTTCTGCCATTAAATATCCAACAGGATTCACTGTAAAGATTTGGATATAATGCACTTCTCCAAAACAATACTTAAATTAAGAATATAATGCTTAAATAGGGTTGATTGTTGAGTAGTTAAATGCTTGAACTTTAGTTGAAACTTGAAACATTCCAGAAATTATTCAGAACGGAACATACTTATAAATCTTTAGTGCCTCAATCGAAACAGCACAGGATACAGGGTGCCCAGAATAAGTAAATCCATGAGAAAAAGTACCTGAAAGCAAAGAAAATTAGGCTCCGACTATCAACAGCAATGAAGCAGATGATAACAGATGATAGATACCCTGACATACCTAGCTTGTTGCTCTGAGAGTGTATTACTTCTGAAACTTCAGGGCTCACAAGAACAGCTCCAATCGGCATGTATGCAGAAGACAATGCCTGGGAAATAAATCAAGCTACTATGATAGCAGGAAGATTTGAAATTGTCTACGATACCGATGAGTACTCTCTACTCTTTCTTTTTCATTTTCTCGTTTCTAGCATGCACTCTTAGGAAACAGTATTGCCTCACCTTTGCTAAGGATACAAGGTCTGGTTTAATATTGTACTTGTCACACCCAAACATTGTCCCAAGCCTTCCAAATGCACAAATTACCTTGAATGAACAGTGAATTAAGAAATAGAGAGTTGGGCTTAACAACTAAAAAGATATATCTCACAAACATAAGAACAGACAACGAAGAAACACTAAATACCTCATCAGCAATAAAAAGAATGTCATATTTCTTCAGAATAGGTTGAATCTGCGTCAAGAATGAAATGATATGATCATTAGTTGCCGCATTTTCTTGTGGTTGACAAGAAGGGAGGGGGGAGGGGGGGTGCAGGGAATACATATTTCTTTCTATTGCATTACATAATTGACCATTTCACCTTTTTAACAAAAGCATTATCAATTTATCATTGTTATTAAGAACTATTTACATCAACCTATCTGGTATCACAGCAAGCAATAACAAATCCTTTTAGAAGCTTTTCAAGTAGTAGTTTGTAAATGTAACAGGAACTTTATTGTCTGTGTAAAATTAAGCCTCAAATGCAATGCTTCCTCCATTTTAGTGTCACATTAACATGCTTTTTAAATTCTCTCTTACATACCAGCATAGCAAAAGACATAATCAGCAGAAGTTACATAACAATCAAACACCAAACATCAAAAATATTTTAGCAGGGTGTTAGTGATTACAAGTTCTGCCATGTGTCAATGGTCAAACTCAACATGGTTGTTATGCCAGATTCAGCCTATATCCATATCTTTCATATGTGATTCAAGAATATGAGTCATATGACCAATCCAAAGCATAATGCAAGTACTAAGCAAGAGTTGTAGCATGCATGTAAAGCTAATTGAGAAATTACCTTATCAAAATAAGTTGCAGGTGGAGGTATCACACCTCCGGCCCCCATCAAAGGCTCAGCAATGAATGCAGCAATCTAAATAAACAACTAAATAAGATATCCAAATTACAAAATCTTCCAACAGTAGAATGAATACATACTAAGATGATCGATATACCGTCTCTGGTCCCTCTTTGAGGATAAGGTCCTCCAAATTGTTGGATAACCTGGTTGAGAACTCCTCCTCCGTTTCACCTGCCGCATTCAATAGCACAACAAATGGTGAAACATTTACCATGCTTAGCTAAAAGATCTACCATAGAAGTTAATACAAGTTTCAAGAACTACACAGGTAAATTTAGTAAATAACAACCTGGAAGATGATAACGCCAGTAATGAGGACAATCAGTGTGAAGTACAAACGGGGCTGGCAAATCAAACTTTTGGTGCAATGCAGGAAGGCTGTGATAAAAATTTCTCAGTAAACTAAAGGGAGGTGTTTTCATGGTAAAATTATGTTTATATATGAAAACCTACCCAGTAAGGCTAGCAGATACAAGAGTTGAACCATGATACCTGCAGACATGTAAGGCATGATTAAAATGATGGGATTCAAATAATTGATAAAAAAACTTGAGCCGAGTAAAGACAATACGCTTTTGCGCGAGCTATAAATTTCTTCTTATTAGGCCGTCCAAGTGCATTATTGTAATACCAAACCAGCTTCACCTGAGAGCAGATCATGTATTATGTTATACAAAAAATATTCCATGGTACTTATATACTGAGTTCATAAACAAGACAGTGACCAATACAAATTAGTCATTTAGTTTCTGCAAAAAAAAAACTAACAAGTAAATCTTCTTAAATTTGTAAATCATGTTACTTTGGTTTTGTTCAAATGCAGATAGTATATACTTGGAATTCATAGTTTAATAGGTCCTGCATTTGTATCACGCAATCAACCCTTGACACAATAGTGTCAAGAAAGCATGACCTTTATACCTGCATAACTAATTCAAAGTTCTTAGTTCTTAACATTAAACTAACAAACCTGGGTATCATTGGCTTCTGATCCGCTATTTGTGAAGAAGGCTTTCGCCATTTTCCTAGCTGTAAAAGTTTCTAGAAGTTCCTTTGCTAGATCCTGTAAGATGAACTTATAATTATGTCATGCATGAGCATCTCTTAAAACATAGAGTTTAGCTACACTAGTTATTTTGGTCGACCTTAGAAGTTAAATGAAGGATGTCAATTAAACTTCTAAATTGCAAAAGAATATTCAAACCAGAGTCATCATTCAATTTATGGTACATTGAATGTTAAGAAAAATATGTAAATACCAAAGAAGGTTTGGTGGTACGATTCCAAAAGGAATGATAAAATGGCAAAGTATTCAATTGTTTGGTAGCAGCAGCAACAAGTCGAGGTTCATTTCCACCTAGACATTTTGCATAAAAAATGTTAGCAATTAAAACTAGAGATTTGTTAGAAAGCACTTTCTAAATGAAGTAGGACGAGCATTTTAAAGAAAAAGGCATGTACATATCTTTGCACAATACCCAACATGATTATTCAGATTGGATATATGTCCAAGAAAGTAAAGAAAACCATATTGCATTAAATTTGCTGCCTTAGGTTTGAAAGGAGTAGTGAGCTGTGAGAATGGATCCTACCAGAACAAGCAAGAAAGCAATGACACTCTCCAGCTTATGAAATAATTTATATACAATTCAAAACAAGTTGATCATTCCCAATTTACAGCCCAATCAAGAAATTTTTATCTAATTGAGGTAGAAGTTTCAGTTTGTATCAAAAGGTTGGGAACAACAGAAGGCTTATGATGATATTAGTTACTTGAGATGCAGTGGAATTTTTACTTTGCAGCGACACTATGTAGCTTGACGCTGCATTTAGTGGGTAAAAACGAAAGCACTAAAGGACCAAATGTCGGGGAAACTAATCCTAAATCCCAAATACAGCAGCGTTGTGCAAGGAAAAGAGTGCCAGGTTACTTGACGCTTAAAGTATTATGTTAAACCTTGGAGAAGAGTAGCAGCAAAGTCCAAATCAAAGGGATATATATATCAAGTTACAAGGACTATAAAGCATTACAATGAACCTCTACATAGCTCCTTCCATTGCTTTATTTCTTCTTAGGACCCAGAATGCATTGTCCATATATAAAAAAAAAATTAGGATGGACAGCAGAACTGAAGTCTAACAGGGACTAGAACAAATTAGAGATCGATTTATTTCTTTCTTCACCCGATTTTAGACATACATGAGGTTGGATTAAACGGGCAGAACATCTCGCATGCCATCTTCCATTGCCAACTCAGTCGAACAACAAAGAAGTTTCAATATTTTACTAACTTGAAGTGTCACTGGAAGCCTGCCTACTTATTTTACATCATATTGGTTAATTAAACAAGTGGAAAATGATTGAATAAGAGCAGTAATACTGAATTTTTTATTTTTTTTGGGTTTCTGTATCGGCTTTTGAAAAATATTGATGACAAAAGAACCAAAAGGGTATTATGAGATAAAAATTCAATTGAAATGTTTATAATGTTTCATGAGATGACATGTTTTATCATCAAAAGTAGCTTCAGAACCCTTATTATCAAGGAAAGAATATAAATACTAACTTGGACATACTTAAGCTGTAAATAAAATAGAAATGCAAAAGATAAGGTGGACACCTAATGCTGTGCACCAAAGACCAGCAAGTGTATCAAGATACTTCTTCCCATTGATGTCATAAACATAGGAACCCTGAAACAATTAAAGTCATTAAGTTCTTAAGCTATAAATGATTTGAGAAATTAACAAAAAGCAAATATATTGATTGTAAGCCAATTATTTTCCTTTCAACTGAGAAAATAAAAGGCTAAGGACACATGAATAAAAATTTCACCTTAGACTTTTCTATAACCAAAGGATGCAAATCACTACTCTGCCACCCAGCTGTGAAGGGTGCAAGCATATCATGCCCCTTATAACTGAAATAGCCAAAAATACATTACAATCCAAACATTTTTGTTTCAGCTTCATAAACAAAGACAAGTAAACACATATGTCACTCCACAAAGATACATGAACATTGGATAAATATATGTACAATCAGAGACAAAAATCCACATTAAGAGAGGAACTATGAAGTGGAAAAATTATTTGGTGACGGACAAATGTTATTGAGGTAAAAGTAACATATATAGATCAAAGGTAATTTCTCTTATTTGAACTTATGACTTGAAATATATATTCGAACTTATGACTTGAAACATATTAATAATCTTTTTTTCTTTCTTTTTTTTCTTTTTTTGGGTCAGCTAACAATCTTTTTTTCAAGAGGTACAAAATTTGACATTTTTGGCATGTTCTCACAATTTCAAAATAACCTTGTCTTTTTTAATACAATATTTGGATTTAAATGTATTTTAAAATGGTATGTGCCAAACACCATATTTTTGATAATTTTTTGCTATTTGTCTCAAATTTTAAAACAAGATGAATAAATGTGTACTTGTTGAAAATAAGGACCAATTTGTCCTGTTTACGACCTATGGGGTATTTTAACCAAAAATAGTAGAGACATGCTCTTTACCTTTGATTATTTTGCACATTAGTCCCTGAATCTTCATTCTGGATAGATGATTCTGTGCCATATTGTCTGGCCAGGAAAGGAACTCCAATAATATGATCTTGAGAAGTTCTAGGGATAGCAACATATTTCACATACAGAATAAGCTGTAAAAAGTGCATAGGAATCAGAATATTTTAAAAGGGAGGAAGAAAAAGACTATTTGCCAATGTTTTGGAGCAACTAAAAAGAAGTTCAAAAGTTTATACCTAAAATATAAAGTTGGCGAGTGGAACCTCATAAAGATAACAACGATCTAATATTTTTTTTTTCTTTATCTGTCTAGATTGAAGAAACAAGAAGTATTCGGATTGTAAAGGTGGTATCCCACATATGTAGGTTCGAACGCCCTCCTCATAGTTTAAAAATTAGGGTGTTGGTGGATTGCATCCATTGAAAAAAAAAAGAAAACAATTTCGACTACGAATTACCCGAAACATAAAACTTGATCCTCTTATTAGAAAAAAAGGGAGAAAATGGCATCCAATAATAATAATAATAATAATCAGAAGGTGAAGAAAAGTCAAAGGGGCAATTAAATTCTTATCCTTGCCAACATTTTCTCTTTCAAACAAAAGGGGCAATTAAATTCTTATCCTTGCCGACATTTTCTCTTTAGAAAAAAAAACAGCCTTTTATGTTCCAAATCCAAAGGGTCACAGAAGCGATTGAAACATAAACCATGATTGTTTAGCAAGAATTATAGGATCCTTAAATTCTACGAATGTGAAACTATGGCACAAAACATACAATTTCAGAGCATGCTGAATAAATCAATGGAAAACACGTGAAGAAGGTATAGTTCAAAGAAAAAACCAAAATGGGTATTGAAAATACATACCTGGGTTCTAATATTGGACTGAAGAAATTGGTTGACACCCATTTTTTCGTATACGCTCACAGAAAGTGAACAACGACTATGGAGCTCCTATAGTAGCACAGCCACAGAGTGAAACAAAACGAAGCTGGATTTTTTTTCTTAGCTCTATTTCTTTGATTCAACAATTGACGAAAAAAAAAATTCCCCCAATCCGGATATACGCTCACTATCTACGGAGAGAGGATTAGAACGCACAATGTGGAGCACCACTACCACTAGGATGATAATAGACAATTAACAACTATTGAATCGACGATGATGTAACAAGCTGTTTGGTTTTATTGCTGTTAAAAGTAAGAAATATTCATTCTAAAAATAGATCATAAGTAGCAACTTTCGTTGCATAATTTAGCAAAGCAAAAAATAAAAACTTTTTTTTAGTAGAAACGTAAACTCTTAAAATTTATAATTATAAAAATAATATATTTTATATTTAATTTATATAATTTTTTTATTAAATTTTTTTAATATATTATTTTAAATTAAATTTTACATAATTTAATCACATTCAATATAATTATAATACTATTTTTATTGTTATAAATTTCAAATATGTTATTTTAAATAATTTTTAAAGTATATATATCTATATACTGAAATATTAAAGTTAAATTTGTATTTTATTAGAAAATCTTATCCACCAACCTAAAAATACAATCAAGCAAAACATTTTTGTTAATAATAGAAACTTTGTAACACAAAATAATTTAAATGACAATAAATATATATTTCTTCCAAATATGAATAAATGAAAAAGGCATGCTGAAGATTTCGAAAAAGCAATCAAATTTTCTTGATTATTTCGTAGAAATGTTCATACTGTTAACAAATACTTAGCGTCTCCCATAATGAAGAGAGAGTAAAGAGTACCTACACTACAACAACAGAACTATCGTATAGTTTTACAACATAGTGTCACTATTCTCTCTCTTTGCGGATACTTTTTCTTTTTTTTTTAAATGGCGGATACTTAGCAGCGTTGGAACGTGAGATTTCTTCTCTGCAATGACCAAACATAGGAATAGGAGACCCAAACTATAATGATCAAACATAGGAATAGGAGTCCCAAGGACGACCAATGTTGAGGACGGTTCTTCACTGTCTATTTTAATCTCATGTTTCATAATTACTAGTTTCTGTCAGCAATAGGGCATGTTTAAAAGAGAGACAAGAAGCAAGAAGAAGAAAATTGTGCAACAACTACTAACGTGGCAAACAATAACTAGAGAAGGCAAATTAATATGCCTTTCAGTAACCTATCATTGTCTGCCACCACAGTTGTCATCACACAACTTAAGATGAAGAGTTTTTGATTAAATAATATCATCCATAGCCGTAAATGGTGGATACAAAACTTGGATTGCAGTAACTGTCAAAACACATATCCATCCGTTACACATAGAAAATCCTTCAGCTACAACTTCGAAAGAGCTTGACAAAGAATTTAGAGCATCTCATCTACAAAGTTATTTCACCTGAAGCCTATGTGTCAAATCAACAATTCATTGAAGAAACCATTTGAACAGCATGAATTGTTGTGTTTGCAACAATTTAAAATAGCAAAGTTGCAGGTGGCACAGCCAAGTCAGGTTACCTCAACTTCTAAAACCTCCTCCAGTCAATCCTGCAGATGATTAAGCACGCGTGTAAATGCATCAGAATCTCAAACCATAGGCATAAAAGTTACTTCAAACCAAACCCAGATGTGGGGTTATGGTGAAAACCTCCTGGAACAAACACAGGTAGCTGGTTTGAGGTGGAATCGCGTTTGAATCGAGACTCCCGAGACAAGTTCATTGCCATCCTCTCTTGGCCTTCTCTTGGACCCAAAACCATATCATTTCTCAAATTATCCCTAACAGGGACACTTAAAAGTGGACCTCCAAAGAATATGGAGTCTCCTGTGTAAGTCAGCTTCTCTGTTTGCTCCTCTGGAATCCTCAATGCAGAAGATGAGGATTCTTTTTGTGGGATAACTGGATTTTTGCCATAACTACTAGTTTCTGCTTTAGAATTAAAGAATCCTGTTTGCATGGATGATCTAATCCGAGCTTCAGCTGATATAGGAACTGACACGTATCTCCCAGCTGCTTGATCCCAAACCACAGATGTTCTTCGCATGTCTCGGAGAAGAGTAGCAGGATTTGAAAGCAATAATGGATCAGTACTGTGCCCTTTCTGCATTATCGTTTCATCAAATCCAATAGGACGTGACATCGGTTGGCTAACACTAGGGAAAGTGGCCTTAGAAATTAAAGCTCGATCAGGAACCAAATTGGGAACTGAAGTTGCTGCAGTGAAACGACCCAGACCAGGACCATGTGGAATAGGACTAAGTGTAACTGCTTCGGAAACGTGGGCATGGCCAGGACTGCTGAAGCTACTCATGCTTTGCGTCCCAGTTTCATACTCATCCCGGCTACCTTGACTTGGAGCAAAAGAATTTCTTTTGAATGGAGATAACCTCGGATCATGCTTGACCTCTTTATTTGCTCCCATATCCGTGCTTACACTACTTCTCACACTCATGTTGCCACTGGAACTGCAATCTGCATCAGGTACCTGATGACTATCGAGCGGCCGCAGCACCGAGGATGATGCCCTGGCTTTAGCTGCTGCTCTCATGGCCTCATTGGAGTCTAACTTTGCAAGCTTCCAAGCACTAATACGAACTGGCCTTTTGGGTAATTTCTGTCCCTGTTCTATGTTTCCACTTGCATCAGGATCAACAGTTGACGGGACCATTCCAGGCTCCAAGTGTGGTACAACTTCATCCTAATGAGAGAAATTTGAAACAAATTGTTCATCAATCAGCGTAAAAGCTTCGGCACAAGCATTCAAATTTCAAAATGACAATATTGTTCTCTTCCAAAAAAGTATGCTATGGTCTTTGACCGTTTTATGGAATAATAAAAGAACTATTGGGAATTCCATTATTAACCAGAAAGCTGAGGTCAGAGCTCCACCCCCAGCCCATGAGAAAAGTGAGAACAAAAGGCTCAAGTAAGACATACAGAATCAAAATGAAGTTGCAAGATGTGACACGGTAAAAGACACACGGTCATGCTTATGTACCATGTAAAGAGCTCATTAGCCAGTACTCAACTCAAATGGTACATAATTAAATGAACAATAAATAAAACATAAAGCATCAACCGCATCTTAGAAAGCAGATCCAGCAAGGGAAGTAAAGAAATTATAGAGTGGTCCACAAGTATGCAAGCAAGACAATGGTATAAGAGCTATATAGTGGGCTGGCCAAGACAATCCCAATCTAAGATTTTTTCCAAGACATAATAGCATATTGCCTATAAAATATAATAAGTTATTTAACAGCTATTAGAAGATAGAATAAGAAACTGGCATTTCCTTATTATTTTAAAATTAGTTTACCAATATTATTCGCCACTTTTAAAGCCAAAATTAAAATAATTCCTTTGTAGATGATATTCATTTTTATGTGGCTCAGCTATAAATTTCATAATTAATGAGTCATCTGTACATTTTATTTATATAAAGGCATTTAAGATCAACTAATCAATATAGTTTACATATATAATCTATTATATTTATACTCAAAAAGTCTAACAAACTAATATATGTTTGCTACGTGCTAAAATTACCTGATAATCCACAAACACTCTAGGAGGGGTACACCATGCACCCTTGTACTGTAGACCCAGTGAACTTCCACCACTCAAGCCCGTTGTAGCAGATCCTGAAGGAGAATACATAATATTTGGTTGTTCCTCGTCCACAGAAGCTCCAGCAGGTACCTCACTCATGGCTCTCATTGCCACCACATATTCATAGGTCGTAATACCCTAGTTAATATGAAAACAAAAATAACTCAGTTTTGCATTTTTATAATAATTAGACTCCTACATTCCTCTCCAACTTCTTGATTGCCATATTATATAGTTTTGAGTACTAGAATTCCAGTCACATATTCTACATAAAGTTCCAAGCCCTAACCAAATTTCCTCTAACTCCCAATGATAGACCATTTACTACAATACTTTAAATCAGTCCTCAAGTTTACCAGTCACTAACCTTCCTAATTAGTATCATGTGGAAAAAGAAAAGTTCACCAAGAGGTACACATGCAAGCATGGAAACTGCAGTACATACAGCCTGCAGAAATTGAAATCCAACTTCAGCACAAGAATACTTGTAACATTTTGTTTTAAAAATTAAAAGTACCAGATTTGGCATTTTTAAGCGCATACGATTATTAACACGCACCACAACTGTTGCAAATGGGGGACGAGTAAAACCATTTCCAAGTCTATCAATAATTTCAGCCTCCATGTTACTCTTATTGACAAAGCAACGCACTAAGACAGTAATGCCAACTCCAGCTTCAAAAACAAGCTGAAGAGAAAGAGAGAGACGTCATAATTATTAACTGAAAGTTTAGTGGTAAAGAAAATTACCAGAGTGCAAAACATACCCAGACAAGACTGGAGGCCATGAGACATATAAAGGTGACATAATTTTTGTGACCGACACAATTGTTGAGCCACTGCAACGGTGAAGTTTATTGAAAAGGTCAGCTTCCCAAAAAACAAATGTTATTTATGTATGCTTTCCAAAACAGAGATATACCCGACAATGGTGATCAAATCCATCCACGCACTTATCACAGCTTCTACAGTGTTTGCTAAATTTACGGACCTGCAAGCAAAAGAAGCACTCATGGTCCATGGGGAAAATCAAGTGTAAAACCAGGCCAACCCTATATGGCTCTCATGGCCACCAATTTTTCATGAGCATTAGTTTGCATTAGATGATCTCTACATCGCTAACCAGAATACAGAACAGGTAGCGATGTGCAACACCAACCCAAAATAGAAAACTTTTAGATAACTCGAAAAGGAGCTGCATCAATGCCCAATGCCCTAAATAACAACATTCAGGACCTCTTTAATACTTCAGAATCAGTAACAGAAATCCAAGAATCATTAAATTGTCAAAGGGAGTTAACCTGAAACAGCAGAAAAACTGCACAAGCAGAGAAGAGGAACATGAATACTGCATTTCGTATGAAAAAGATGGTGTAAAAGCTGACAATATAAAAGAGTCACTTGGACAATAATTTTGGACATCAAAGGCTTATTAAATTATTTTTGCATAACTGTTTCTTGAACAAAATTCCTTCCCATACGTTTGTTCAAGTCAATGATAAAAGATCTATAAAGGGAAAGACAAGTCTGACCAATTTCACAACTTTCCAGGTAGTAAGACCAATGAGGAGTATATGTAACTTGTAGTTATCAACAATTTTGTTGTAAAATTAGACTGACTATTCAGAATGCAATACCTCTGCATTGCACAATGTGCAGAACAAAGCATCTTCTGGATACTGCTGCTCAGTTGACCCTTCCCGTTTGCGGCAATCTTCATGAACAAACAATGCACAAAAGATACCCCCGAATCCACATGAAGATTTTCTGGTTGTGGGGCGAACTGGAATATCTTCCCCCCCAAATTCTACTGAACCTTTCCTACTAGACTTAGCTCCTATAGAACTTCTTGCAGCTGATGATGGACTATCAAAGGCACCTAGCTCTTCAAGTGTTCTCGCTACACTAGTTGCTGGATCATGAAGATCTCTATTTATCCTATGAGTTACTCTGCTACCAAACCGAGACATAATTCCAGGATCTGCAGGGTTTATTGCAGTACACCGAACATAAAGAATGAAAACGAAAAGTGCCTGCAAATACCATGACAAATATTACACAAAATACCATAACTAGGGGAGGCCAGTATGACTTCCAATTTTTAATGCAGAATAAATATAAATATCAAATTGCTACAAAAGAGAAGTTGCAAATTGTACAACGCAGTTCCCACTGTTTAAACATTTCCAACAATCATGAGAACGTTCAAAAATAAGAAACTTGGTACAAAAGAAAAGGACTTAAAAATACAAAAAATGAATAAATTTGCATACCACTGGAGAATAAATCCCAATCAAAACATACTCCCATATCCAACCTCCGAGGAAAGGTGCGAAGAAAGCATAGAAAGCGACCACTAACAAGCAGAAAACAGTGATTGCAACAACCTACGCAAGCAAACCAAAGTTTAGACGATAATCAACATATAACCAGTTAGGAAAAATTCAGAAATATAAGGACATTATGAACCTTAAGATATGAGAAGATCAACACTAGAGTTCTCATCCTTTCTCTGTTTCTTTATGCCAAGCATAAAATTACTCAAAATTATAAATACCCAGGAAGAACGCAATTATAAGTTAAAAATATAATGCCCAGATGTAAAAAGCTTGGACCTTTTGCATGAATTAATCAATACAAAAATCGACATCAAGAGAAATGATGAATAAGTACTAATTTTAGCAATTGCGACACATTTAAGCAACACCCCAAGTCCCCACCATTGTTTTTGAGGATAAAAATGACAGTGAAATGATGAAGTGAACTAAGTATCAAATGCAAACCTGAAATGTGTGAGCAGGTAGCTGCCATCCATGTTTTCGCACCATAACTAACCAATTTAGATAACAAAATTCAAAACACCAAAAACCCTAATACACTAACCAAACAAACGAAGACCAGGGAGAGTCAATGAGTTTCAGATAGAGGCTAAAGATAATAAAAAAGGGAATTAAAGAAGGGGGAGGGGGAAAAACAAAATAAAATAAAAAAGGGGGAAGTGGCAACGATTATAGATTTAGCTGTTACTGTCAAATTTTCCGGAAAAAAAATACACACTTTGATAGTAAACAGAGAAAAGTACATTTATATTACTTTATTTATTACAATAATTATACCATTTTCATATTTATTTTTAATAATAATTTTATTTTAGTGTTAAAAAAATGAATTCATAAAAACAATAATAATTTTTATTTATTTTATTTTTAAATTTTTAATTACATTAAATAAATATTATTATAACTTGTGATTAAAAAAATAAAAAAATAACACAAAAATATAAATATAAAAAATAATTATTTATTCTATCATATTTAATTTTTTATAAAAATATGATTAAATAAATATAAAATTTAAATATTATTTTTAAAATAAATATAGAATCTTTATAATCTTTCTATAAATAAAAAATTAATTAAAACTGAAAATATAAATATATTAGCAAGTTAACGAAATAAATAGGAGTATTATTTAGACAAATATAAATAAATATATATATATATATAATATTATTATCAAAAGAAAAATATATAGATATAATATCTTTTTTTAAAAAATGTATAAAATTTAATATAAATATGAAAATGACAAAAATATAAATATCATTTATTAATTTTAAAAAATACATTATAAAAATATAATAATAATAATAATAATAATAGATATATATATTTTAATAAAAATATTTAAATATTATTTATTTTTTATAATAATATAAATATTAATAATAGATTTAGTATAAATAATTATAAATTAATTACTAATATTATAATTTATTTATTTTTAATGTAATTTATTTAATAATAAGAAAGAAAACTATTCATTTATTTTGAGTCATAAATTTAAGCTAGGTCAAATAGTGTTATTTGATAATAAAAATTTATCTTTTAACATATTTCCCTCTGAATGTGTTTTTAATTAAAAAGTTATTATTAAATAATTAATCAATATATTTAAATTTAATCATTGAAATATATAAATTCAGAATCAAAAAATTTTAATATTTTAATAAATTATAAAAAACTATAATTTCAATATATTTTATAATTATTTTTATTATGTGTTTTTGCATTAGGCAAATAATGATACTAATAATAATTTATTATTATAGAATTATTTTTTACTATTATACAAGAAAAATATTATTCATGTATAATACTTTTAAGTTCAAAAATAAAAATATTTTTCAATAAGTTTGAAAATTATTTGAAAAATAAAATATTTTCATTCATTATACATATGTGTATATCGAAATAACTAGCGTATGACAACTGATTTTTTTATTGTTTTGAATATACTTATATCGGAAGTAGTTTCAAAAAAATGGTTTAAAATAAAATTATTTAATTAAAAATAATTTTAAGTGAAACATTTAAGTATTTGGTACAAAAATATTGTAATAAATTTAAGTGACATTTTTATCATATTTCACGTGTAAACGTATATTTAAAATTAATTATTTGAAAAATAATTATTATTTATTTTTCTTAAAATTATAAATAGTGATTTTAAAATTTTTAAAAGAAAAAAAAATTATATTTTTAAAAGCAATTTCAATAATGAAAAAACGTTCCAAATTAAACTTTTTTTTTCCTTTGGAGAAAGACTAGGGGCCAAGTGCCCAACTGGGTTTCGCACTAAGCCTACAGGGGAGTTGTTCAGTCAGTCCAAAAGACGGGATTGATAATTTTGTAATAAGACAAAAAAATTATTCTTTTATTATGTTTTGAAATAATTTTTATATAATATTTATAATGTTTAAAAAAAACTATTTAATACCTATAATATTTTAAAAGCTCCATTAAAAAAAGTATTGTTTCATTTTCATATCCATGCTTTCAAAATTAATATCATTTTATTTCCTTTATTCTTGTCATTTAATGGACGGAAAGGAATGATTTGAAATTTTTTAAACATTTTAGATATTACACGAAAATCATTTCAAAATATGATTAAAAAGTATTTTTTTTATAAAAATATAAGTTATATATCAAAAAACAAATAATACAAAATAATAAAGAAAATTAGTTATAATCCACATGATTTGTTGGGTTTATTAACACAGAGATACCCTTGTTAAGAATTAATACCATTTTTTCAACCAGAGATTCAATTTAATACAGTATTTGTTAAATAATTATAAAATTAACAATTTTGAACGATGTATGAATTTAATTAAGAGAATTCAACCGGTGCATTAAGTTAAATGGTTCCAACCTTACATAAAATGATCAAAATATTCCTCTCTTTTAGATGCATGAGCTGAATTTTCTAAATTAAATTCACATTGTTTAAAATTATTAATTTTGAAACCATTTAACAAAAAGAATATTAAATTGAAATTTTTTAAAAACATAATAAAAGATTCATCAATTTTTAAACATAGATAACTCTATGGTACTAAATCCAAATTTGTTAGTACATAAAGAAAGAAATAAATAAAAGGATATTAGGAAAACAAAAAGTAAAGAGTTGAGTTTTTGATATTGAAAAGCTTCTACTTTCGATGTATTTTGAATTTGATCTTATTTAAATGAAATTTGATCATTTTTAATGAAAATAATTTAAATTTGAACAGATCATATTTGTTTTCAAATAAATTAAATTAATATTAAAATTTATTTATAAATTATTATCATATATAAAATATGATATATATATATATATATATCATTTATATTTTAAATTTAGGTATTTTTATCGAAATTTATTTTATAATATGACTAAAAAAATCAAGAAAATAAAAAATACGAATAAAAATTATTAAATTATTATAGAAATTTTAAAGTTATATTTATTTTTAAATTAAAATAATAATTTAATATAATTATAATATTTAAATATAATACATAATAAAATAAAATATAAATTTATTTATAAATTTAATAGTATATTAATCCAAATTGAATTTTAATAAATTAAAAAATTTATCAATTTAAATTTAAATAAATTATATATTTTTTAATATAAATATAATCACATAATAAAACTTATTAATTCAATGAAGATCTAACAATTAAATTTCTCAATTTGAATTAATTAACGGAATTAATTCCTCACAGGTGCGATCATGCGAGTATGAAGAGAGAAAAATAATAAATAATGAATAAAAAAAATAATACGTATAAAACATTGACGTAGGTTAGAGTGTAGACAGTTTAGATACATATCCAGCGTTTTATGCGTATTAGGTACGCTTTTGGTGGAAAGAATGGCAGCATCTTTTTACCCACCACACTTGGAGATCATTTCGAGGAAAAAATAATAAATATAACCAATCCAAAACTTATAAATATAACACTAATTTATATATTTTTAAATTAAAAATATATATATATATATATAATTTTTATAATTATAAATTTTCGATTATCAAACATTAATTCTATTGTATAAAATATTAGGTTTATTGGTGTGCGAATGCATATATTATATTTTAATTGTATTTAAAGCAATACAAGGTAAGTACTTAGATAATAATGTATTAATTTGAATTTTCTGTTTAATGTTTTAATATATATATAGAAAAAAATTGTTTTAGATTTAATCCATACCGTATATTAAGTATATAAAAAGTGGCAGATTGCAACTTTATAACTTGTGTTTTTTTTTCATTTTAATTTCCTGTTTTTATCTTTTAAAATTTGATTTATTATTTTTAGTTATAATTTGATAATAATTAATATTTATTTATTTTTCATGTTAACTTAAAAGTTTACACTTTCAACTCATTCTTACTTAGTAGCTTTTATCATTAGAGTCAATCTCCATCTTTATTTTATATAAATTAGAGTCAATCTCCATCAAATTTAAAATGAAAAATATAAAATTATAAATTAAAAAGAGAATAAATTAAAATATAATAAACATCAATATAATTGAAAATAGTATTAAATGATACATAACATTAAAAGAAAACTAGGTATGTTATATAAAAAGTCAACAAGTATTATACTCTTAATTTAATTGTTTATTTACATTTAGAAAGTAATAAACTGTCGGCAGAATTCATATATCTTAATTATGATATATTGTTTCCTATACGACTAATAATATTTAAAAATGTACAAAAAAATTTCAATTTTATTAATTTATTTATTATTATTATTATATGTGTAATTTTAGCTATTTTTTATTAGTATATCATCCAATATCTTATTCTAAATTTGGAATATAAAGATTGTATTATGTAAAATAAATAATAACTACATGAATTATTATATATAGAATATAAAACTCCTTCTCAGTTATCTTCTAGCTTACTAGTGAAGAAAAAAAAAGAATAATGCTAAATAAGAAAAAATAAAAAGGTAAAAAAATAATTAAAAAACTAAAAAAATTTAAACTTATTATATATAGTGATATAAAAAGGTAAGGTTTGGTTTTTTTTCCCCGCTCTTTCTCTCTTTTTCTACGTTACCCTTCTTCTAATAAAAATCAAATTTATATTTAATTAATTAGCATTTTATTAACAGATAATCAGAATTGCGGCTTTTAACAAAAAATTGAACTTTTTTTCAAAAATAATCATACCTGACAATAATTATTATAATTTTAAAATCAAATATATATTAATATATATTATTTTTTATGTTTCTATAATTACATAAAAATTATTTTTAATAGTAAGTACGTATCACTTTAAAAAATTAAATTAATTTTTTTAATTCAAAAACATATACATAAATATATATATATATATATATATATATATATATATATATTAAATAGTTAAAAATATATATGTTAATATTTAAATAATATTATATACAATTTAATGCATTTAAGGTAATAAATAAATGATGATCTAACTCACCGAAAACATTTATGGTCAAGTCTTATAAATACTTAATTATCATATAAATATGATAACATAATAATTTCAATAAAAAAATAAATTATCAATAATTATCTTAAATATATAATTATAGATAGATAACTTGTATGTTATAACAAGTCTATCTATATAGATAAAAATATATATCTCAAGTTAACTCTAATCCTTATGTATATTCATTATTATACACATCTTTATTGAACTTAACTAATATCTTATATCACAATTATAATAAAACATTGTCTTTCATCTCCATCATAAAGGGAGACTTAAATCTCCTCTATTTTCATTAATTTCATTATTGATTCAAGTATCAAATGAACAAAGTCCATCATTCTTCACAGTAATTTAAGTTCCTAACAAGTTGTTATATTTTGTAAATCTACAAACAACAATCTAGTATGGATTAAAATTGACATCAACAAATAATATAGTATATTAAGTATTATGCTAATATTTTAATTTTATAAATATATATTACATTATTATACTTAAAAAGTATAATACATAAATGCTATTAAAAAATTATAAAAATATAATTTTAATACTTTTCATATTTTCTTTTTATAATTTTAAATATAATGTATTAAGTTATTTATTATGAAGATAAGTAAAATAATTTGAAAGTAATTATCTCTTTTAAATTTTAGTTTGAAATGTATTTTGTAGTTAGGCATATAAGTGTATAGATATTTGGATAAATATGAAATTAAAATATTTTAAACAATAAATAAAACTTTATTTAATTAATAAATTCTAAAATTCTAAAAATTATTGAATGTTATTAGTATTTTTTATAGTTTTATATATCTTAGTATGATATTAATTATGATACCTATTTTTGGGTTCATCGTCTTATTAGTATCCTAATTCTATTTTTGATATTTTTTTAGCTTTATTTTTCAAGTGGTATCGTAGTGATATTTATATTTAAAAAGTATCAATTTGATGTATTTATTTTATTTTATTAGGGATTGTTCACATGTGATCATCATATGTGCTTTAATAAAGAGTATTTGTAATATTTTTATCTCTTTTTCACTTTTAGAATATTAATAATTTATTTTCATTATTTGTTTGGTCATTAAATATATATATCTTAATGCCTTTTGTCATAATGCTCTTCAACCTCTCTTTTTTCTTAGTCTTTTATACTATCTTTAACCTCAATTTCTCACTTCTATTTTGTTTGGAAGATGAAAAAATCTCAACCATGATCATTTTCCAAACAATTAGTGTTATTGATATATATGCTAATTATAATGTGTATCAATAACATATGATGCCATCAAAGGAGAGAATGGTGATAGTTTAAAAATAGTAATTATTTCATCGTTAAAACAAGTTAATGTTATTAGTACGTATGCTAATTATGATGAGTATTCAATAAAGTTATGCTCTCGTTAAAGGAGAGAGTGGTGATATAGTTAGAAATGGTTTGTTTCATTGTTTAAACAAATTTTTGGTGCATTTATTTTCATTTTCAAAACAAAATAAAAATGAGAATTGAGGTTGAAGAGTGTGAAAAATGACTACGAAGAATATAAATTGAAAATAATGTAAAATAAGTTAAAAAAATCATTAAAATATTTATTTAAGAGCTTAAAAATGGTTGATATTTTTGTTAATATTTTAGGGATCGAATAAAACGAAAATACCACATACACTTTTCATTAATAATGTATGTATTAATCATATGTGAAATTTTTTTAATAAAATAAAAAATTGTACCAAATTGATAATTTTTTAAATGTTCATATATTAATACATTATCTAAAAAATAAGGATAACAAAGGTACAAAAATAAAATCATGATACTATTAAAGTAACGAACACTATATTTTTGTTTTACCTTATTTTTAACTCACAACTTTGATTTTGATTTGGGAATGTTTTATACATTTGTGACCTTTTGAGTTAATAAAATCACAAAATCAATAGAAATAAAAAATCACAAATTTAAAATACCAAACAACATGATAACTATCTATTAAATTCTACTATTTTTAAATTAAATTTTATATATTATTTAAATTTATTGTATTATATTATGATTTATTAATTATAATATTTCAAATTATTATTTTTTGTTACATATAACATATATTTTATTAATTAGTAAAATATAGAGATCGTTTATATAATTCACCTTAGGAAAAAATAAACATGGATATTATTTAATTAAATGATTTTTTTTAATCATAAAATTGTTTTTCCTTTTATTCAATATTATAATTTTAATAAATATGAATTAAATTTAAAGGTGGAACACCTGTCCCAATTTACTTAAATATGACTAACTTCCTTATTATATAAATAAATCATGAAAGCCACCAACCATAAGCGACAAAATTATAATCGAACAAAAAAGTTGTGTCATTTATAGTTTATTAAAATAACAAAAAAAAAATTAATTAAAAAGATTAATTTTTTGTAATTATTTTTAATTTAACTTTTATTTTTTAACTTTTAAAAATATTATTATTATTATTATACAGAAGAGTAAAGGGACAAATATAAATTTTTCTTTGTCATATTTGAAAGATGTAATAAAATTATCATTAATATTAATTATCTCAAAATATTTATAACTTAATTAAATTTAAATTTATAAAATATTTCTTAGTATTATTTACTAAATTATATTTACTATAATATTTTTGTTAATTATTTGATTTATTTTGAATTTAAAACTTTACAAAATTTAGTAGCCAAATATAACTAAAAATAATTAAGAAATCAAATATAAAATTAGTAAATGTTAAAGGGATATATGTGTTGTTTAACCCTTTTTATTTGTTTTAGGGGTAATTTTGTGATAATTAAAAAATGAGAAATAGATTGATATAACCTCATTCCATTATTTTTAATCGAAATTGTACACTTGATTTTATAAAAACTCTATTGATATTTCAAATTTACTACTTTTAAATATATTATTTTTCGCTTAGTTAATAAATCTCCTTTTAATATAATTAAAACTTGTTTACATCAAATAAAATAAATAAAAGATTATTATTTTTTATTCTAAATTGAAAAGATATATATTTTGAAGGGAAGGAGTTAAAACTCATTAAAACCCGTTAAGCGAGAATCGTGGAAGATAAGAAGGGAGAATATACCGTTAATCAGGGGCATTTTGAATCTAATAATAGGTCTTGTATTTCTCATATTTGGATCCGAATTCACTGTACTCAACCGACAGACTGCACACACTATAGTACAGTATTTTACACTGGTTAGGGCTTCTCCGCCATTAGGGCACAAACTCAACCTCTACTACCTTCTCTCACAGCAGTGATAGCTAAACATTATTCGAAATATATCATTCTCCCCTCATTTTATCTGCATCAGATTAGTCAAAAATTTCCAAACGAATGGTGCCTTTTTTACTCCGGCCATGTCTTCGCCTTCCACCATTTCATCACTTTAGGATCATTCACATATCAAATTCCTGTTAATTAAAACCAAGAAAAACATGGTTGAAGGTTGTGTCTATCAAGTCTGTGTTAGATACTATTTGCATTTCAACAAAGAACATGTAGTCTACGGAGCCAATTCTGATTCGGCACTCACGAAGGACTCATAACTAGCTAATGTGGCGGGTAAATTAGCCCAGATTAATGCTGGTGATGAATAACAAAGTATGACTCGGAACTACTTACGTTTATGAGTTGATATAAGTGTCCATGATCCCATATTTCCTAGTTGCAAGGTACAAGGAAAAATCTTGCAACTATAATATCTTTAGAAACCAAAATTTGGATTGAATTTAAATATGACATATTGCCTGAGTTTTTGGATCATATGACTATGAATGTTATAACGAGTCTACTATGAAACACAAAGTTAGTGAGACAATCAATATTGTTCCAATTTATGGGGAGTGGCTTACAGTAACCTATGAAGTGCAGTCGCCAATGTCGATTTTTTTTTGCTTATGGACAACATTCATAATCTTTTACCCATAAATTAGTACTTACTAAAGTTAAGTTTTGATTTAATTTTAGTTGCATAAATATATAATAATAAATAACAGTAAAATAATAAACAATGAGAAAATGAATGAAATATAATGATTTAAATTTTCAATGTAAAAAATATATATATTAAAATAGCGTAAAATATCTCTATTTATTTTACTGATAATATATAACAACATAAATTAATAAATTTATTATTAAAATAACTCAAAATATCTATAAATGAGAAAAACTCTTTCAATAGAAATGAAAAGCTTGTCCTTCGGGGTTGATTTCTCCGATCTCCTTTTGTTTCAACTGCAGCTTTGTCACTTCTCTCTTTTTCCTTTTGTTCTTCTCCAACAGCTGCGACGAAAGGCAGTTGGGCACCAACAGCTGGTAGACTCCCTGTGACTATAATTGGTCTCTACACTCAGTTTAGTCTCTTTGCGGCAGCATCTCAAAGTCTCGCAGGAAACAATATATATGTAAGAAGAAGATGGGTTTTAATATTATTATTGAGTTTTGGGTCAATTTAACACGATCAAGTACTCCTAATCCACAAAGAGCTAGTCCATCAAGACCTAAAGCTGTTAGATATTTGCAGATTGCAAAGGTCTCAAAGAAACAGTTCACTAGAGAGAGAAATAATTTTTTTTCTGAATATATCAATATATGTACAAGAGAGGTTTTATGTCAAAGTGAAGCACATCCAGACTAAAGTATAGGAACTACTACAGATGGTTCATGTTTTGAACTTAGTGAATTTTGATGCTTTCTTTCATGATTGGTATTTTAAAGTGAGTGATACAACAATGGATGTAAATTTAAAATTCAAAATGCTTATATGAGGTATTGGTTTAACGATGGATTTTGATAAGAATGGTGATCATTTTATGTATGAAACCACTCAAATATTTTTTTATTGCTCAATATGTTCATAGTGGGGTGTTCTCTGAATGTCAATATATTGGAATTTGAGTTCTTGGAGGCCTTTTCCAATTTCATATGAACTATCATTAGGCGTCAATCAATGAAAGGACCATTCAAATTCACAAATCAACAAGCCCCTACTATTCCATTAAAGACTTGGTCTCCAGTATGACTGTCAGGATCCTCATAAGTCTTCTTTTTTAGAGAGACAATTTGTTCCAAAGAGCAGACATTTCATTGGTAAGAAAAATCTTAAGGAAAGTATGTAATCTAGAGGAAGGCTACCTCAAATCTAATAAAAGAAACAAAGTATGATGTTGGTGAGGCTGAAGGCATGTGGTCTGCATCAAATTTTGATTCTTTACTATGTTTGAAAGATTGTGTTAGTGAAGGAAATTGCAAATTAAAATCCTAATAAGGGGTGGAGAGACAGCCCAAAACTTGCCCTCATTTACGCCATGATTGTCCTTAATTGGAATAGTCAAGGTTTGACTACACCCTGATCCAAGAGAACCTTGTGCTACTTGGTTAGAAGAAATAGCTATGATTTTGTTTTGATTATGGAAACCAAGTTAAGTGCACAAGTGTCTCAAAATTTATAAAAGTCCTATTTGGTCTCTAAAATATTTAAGATTATAAAGTTTGATCCCTAACCTTACAGTTCACATAATTTAGTCTCCAACGTCTTTAAATTTGATGAATTTAGTTCAAAATATCAATTTTTGTTAAATAAATTTAATGATGATATATTAAAACTACTAAAAAACTTACCTTTTAATTTATTTGGTCCCAATTGTTTTCAAAAAGCATATTTTGGTCACTAATTTATGACAAAAATATATAATTTGGTTCTCAATCTTTTAAATGTGTAATTGTTAAATATAAAAACATCGTTAAATTATTATGTCAAAAATTAAAATTTTGGATTAAATTTATTAAATTGAGACACTGAATTATATAAATTAGAAGGTTAAAGATTAAATTTTAATATCTTATATAAGTTAGATACCTTTTTGTTTGGAACAATACTTTTGATGTTAGAATTTTTTTAGATAGGAAGCAGATACGTGTGTTTTAAAATCCCCAATCCTATCAATATTAATGAAAGAACTGTGTTATGTTGTATTTATATTTCATCTTTTCAATCAATAAAATCTAGAATCTGAACTAAATTTTCTAATTTTATAAGAACAATCAATATACCTTGTGCTTTGATAGGAGACTTAAATGATGTTTTATCAAACCAAGAAAAGAAAAGTGGACTTCCTTTATGGTGTGATGAAAACAATCAGCTCATAAATTTTATGATGAACTTTGGATCTATGGATATTCGTTGTACTGGTGCAAAATATAGTGGTGCAAGAATAGATAAGGGGAAGATATATAGAATCCATCAAAGATTAGACAGAGTGATTGCTTCTCCAAATTGAATCACTTTCTTTCCTATAAAATAAATCATTATTAATGGGATATTAGTTGTGTACAATTAATATACTTTATCAGCTGTATATTAATTCACTAATATACTTTTCTTAAAAATACTTTTTTTAAAAAATAGATTCTTATTTTCCTATATTTATACTTGTATTATTATTCATTATAATTAAGATTAATAAATATATTTTCAGTATATTTAATTTGGTATCAAAGTAGGAAAGAAAAGAAAAAAAAAATTCTTTTCTTGGTTTACGAAGTTTACGGAAAGTCGGCCGCTTATCTGAGCGCCATGATCGATGTCGATGCATTAATATTCTTGCAGACCACCAATTCGCCAGCATACAGATCTGTCCGTCCGTTGTAGATCTGTCGTCCAGTTGCAGATCCATCGTCTAGTCCGTGTTGTCCAGTCCGCGACGTCCAACCTGCGTCGTTCAGCCCGCGACGTCTAGCCCGCGTTGCTTCGGCCCTCGACGTCTAACTCCATCGACCTGGCCGTCGGCTCAAACCTCATATGTCGGCTCATACAAATTTCATGACCTTTGCACTGATATATTTTATTATTATTTCAATGGAAGATTCGAGACAACATCAAGTTTTCAGAATTAATGAAGTTCCAAAATTTGAAGTTTATGTTAAAAGTTCAGAAATTGGTTCTTTCGGGGGTACTAAACTTAATGGTACAAATTTTCGAACATGGAAAAAAGTTATGTCTGTTTATCTTCGTGGAATGCATAAGATGGGACATGTATCTGGAACAATCATGGCTCCTAATCAAGATGATATAGAAGCCTATACTAGGTGGGAAGATGATGATGGCTTTGTAATGTCAATTCTATTTAGAACCATCACTGATGATATATTACAAATGGTGGAGGAATGTGAAACTGTTGAGGCCATATGGAATACCTTAAGCGATCTTTATACAAATGAGTCTGACTTTATTCAAGTTCATGAACTCATGTGCAAAGCTGCTGGTATGCAGCAAAATGGGCAATCAATATCTCTATTTTTTACCAAGCTGAAAAATGTATGGGATGAAATTAACCAAAAACGCCCGTGCAAAATTAAAAATCAAGAAGACCTTTTGTGGTACCAGAAAGAGAAGGAGCTTGAACGAGTATATGCCTTTTTAAGAGGCCTTGATACAAAACATAATAGTGCTAAAGGCGAATTGCTTCAAATGTCAGACCCTCCGAGCTTGACTATCGCCTTTACATACATCCATAAAGACGAATCTCAGCAAGAAAGTCTTCATCAGGCACAAGTTGAGGTATCAAGTCTAGCCATTCAAGCCAAATCAAAGGCACCTTTCCTCCAGCAACAAAATTCAATTCCACTTCATCAGTAGGGACCTCCACCAAGCTTTACCAATCACCATCATTCTCACTACTCATATTGCAATGAACAGGGGCATCTTCGTGAGACTTGTTGGAAACTGTATCCATACTTGAAATCAAATTATGGAGCAAAACGAAAACATCGTCATTCTAAAGCAAAGACAGTTGTAGTGCAAATTGTCCAAGAACCAGACTACTATGGACAGGATCATCCTATGGAATGTGGAGGTATCCCTACAGCTTCAATAGTTGGTCGTGGTAAGATTGGTATGACCTTAAATGTTTCTCACACTGTTGGGTCTAATACTTGGATCATTAATTCTGGTGCATCTGATCATATGACTTATGATAAATCTTATTTTAATGAGTTATCTTCACCACTAGTGTCTTATGTTACAAATGCTAATGGTGAGGCCTTTCTTGTCTTAGGAAAGGGGTCAGTTCATATCACTCCATCTTTACAACTTCATAATGTTTTATATGTACCTGACTTATCTCATCACTTAATATATGTCCCACAGTTGAATATTGAGTCTAAATGTTCTGTAACCTTTTATCCTATGTATGTGATTTTTCAGGATCTTTTTACCAGGGAAATAATTGGTCGAGGGTATCTGAGGGGCAGATTGTTCCGTTTGGATCAGAACTACGTAGGGGAGAAACCAAGAGCACGGGCACGCACTGCATTGACTTCTAGTTCCGATAAGCTAAGTGAAATTTGGTTGTGGCATCGCCGCTTAGGGCATCTGTCTTTTAGTCTTATGAAAAAAACCATGCCCACTTTATTTATTGGTGTTAGTGAGACTGTTTTATATTGTGAGACTTGTGTTTTGACCAAGAGCCATCGTATTACTTATTCTCCTAGTAATTCTAATAAAAGTACTATTCCTTTTGAATTAATTCATTCTGATGTTTGGGGACCATCTAAAGAGCCCACTATATCGGGTACGAGGTATTTTGTTTCGTTTATTGATGATTGTACAAGGTTATCATGGATTTCTCTTCTTAGAACAAAAGATGAAGTCTTTTCAGTTTTTCAAAATTTTCATACCTTCGTTCAAACACAATACAATGGCATCATTCAGATCCTGTGTTCTGACAATGGGAGAAATATGTTAATCATGTTTTTCAAGATTTTTTCAAAACACATGGGATTATTCACCAAACTACTTGTCCGTAAACATCGAAACAAAATGGAGTGTCTGAAAGAAAAAATCGTCATTTACTTGATATGGCTTGTGCACTCTTATTTAGTGCTTATATGCCAAAATACCTTTGGGGTGATGCTATACAAGCTTCCACCCATCTCATCAATCATCTCCCGTCTAGTGTCCTTAATATAAAAATCCCATTCCAAATTCTCGCATCTTACGTCTCCTTATCATCCTTCCATAATCTTCCTACCCGTGTATTTGGTTGTGTTAATTTTGTGCATGTTCCTAAAAATCAAAGGTCTAAATTGGATGTCAGGGAAATTAAATGTGTGTTTGTTGGTTATGGAAGTTATCAGAAAGGGTACAAGTGCTTTCATCCACCGACCAGAAAGTATTATGTCACTATGAAAGTTACCTTCTTTGAGGACATGGGTTATTTTTCCTCACCTGATACTGCTCGTCAGAGGGAGAATACATATTTCGAAGAACTGTATCATGGTGAGGGGGAGGCATTAGAAGAATCCCCAGTCATTACAGATGCTCCAAGTATTCAAGCACCAAATTCCCTTACAGCAAATGAAGTGGAAGACATAACTGTTCCCTCAGGCATTACTCCTACCCCTGATCAACAACTCCCTGGTACTGAAGGTCACTCATCTGAGGTATGTACACTCACTGATACTAATAGCATTGAGTCTAATATTGGACACTATATGTTACCAAAAAGGTCTACTCGAGGTCAACCAGCCAAAAGGTATGAACCAAATATTCATGCAAAATCAAAATACCCAGTACCCAATTACATGTCCACTAAAAGATTATCTAAGTCATATGAATCATTTGTGAATCAAATATCTGGTGTATCAGTACCTAACAAAGTGCAGGATGCGTTGGGAGATCCAATATGGAGAAAGGCAATGGTTGAAGAGATGGAGGCGTTACAGAAGAACGATAGTTGGCAACTGGTGCCACCACCACAAGGAAAAAAGGTAGTTGCTTGTCGATGGGTGTTTACTGTAAACCATAATGGTGATGGATCTGTAAATCGATATAAAGCTCATCTTGTAGCAAAAGGGTTTACTCAAACGTATGGTGTAGACTACGATGATACTTTTGCTCCTATTGCCAAAATGAACATTATTCGGGTTTTGCTCTCACTTGCCGCTAATCTAAACTGGCCACTTCGACAGTTTGATGTCAAGAATGCGCTTATTCATGGAGAATTAGCCGAGGAGGTGTACATGAATCTTCCACCTGGGTATGTAGTTGATTCTCCTGGTAATTTTGTATGCAAATTGAGGAAGTCTTTGTATGGTCTCAAGCAAAGTCTTTGTATGGTCTCAAGCAATCCCCTCGAGCCTAGTTTGGAAGGTTTTCACAATTCATGCAAAAGGTTGGTTACAGACAGAGTAATTCAGACCACACTCTATTTCTCAAACATCAACGAGGGAAGGTAACAACCTTAATCATTTATGTTGATGATATGGTAATCACTGGTGATGATACTATTGAGATGGATAAATTACAAAGACAGCTAGCCTCTGAATTCGAGATGAAGGACTTAGGTGAACTAAAGTACTTCTTAGGAATTGAGGTAGCTAGGGGAAGAGAAGGAATATATCTGTCTCAGAGGAAGTACATTATTGATCTCCTAACAGAGACAAGTATGTTGGATTGCAAACCTATTGACACTCCTATTGAGCAAAATCATTGCTTAGTAGAGTATCTAGATCAGATATCAACTGATCGAGCTCGCTTTTAGAGATTGGTTAGGCGTTTGATTTACTTGGCTCATACTAGACCAGATGTTGCATATGTAGTAAGTGTGGTGAGTCAGTTCATGCATAACCCAAGTGAGAACCACATGAATGTTGTTTTGAGAATTTTAAGGTATTTGAAATTAGCTCCAGGAAGGGGAGTAATGTTCTCTAAACACAACAATCCTCTTGAAGTATGTGGCTTCACAGATGTAGATTGGGCAGGAAGTATTACAGATAGAAAGTCAACATCGGGTTATTTCACCTTTGTGGGAGGAAATTTAGTTACATGGAAAAGTAAGAAACAGAAAGTGGTGGTGCGATCTAGTGCTGAGGCTGAGTATAAAGGTATGGCTCATGGGGTTTGTGAATTACTATGGATAAGAACTTTGTTATTTGATTTGGGTTTTGAACTCAAAAATACTATGCAATTGTATTGCGATAATCAGACAGCCATTGATATATCACAAAATCCAGTACAACATGATTGTACTAAGCATGTAGAGGTTGACCCTCACTTTATAAAAGAAAAACTAGATGCCAAACTGATTAGTTTTCCTTTTGTTCCCATTGAAGAGCAACTTGTAGATATGCTTACCAAAGGAGTTTCCAAGAAGGCATTATACGGTTCACTAAGAAAGTTGGGCATGATCGATATCTATGCGCCAACTTGAGGGGAATGTTAATAAATCATTATTAGTGGTATATTAGTTGTGTACAACTAATATACTTTATCAGCTATATATTAGTTGTATGCAACTAATATACTTTTTTTAAAAGCACTTTTCCTAAAAAGCAGATTCTTATTTTCTGTATTTATATTTGTATTATCATTCATTGTAATTAAGATTAATAAATATATTTTCAGTATATTCAATTGAATATTAGTTTTTAATTTACCAAACTTCACCTCAGAACACAATCCAATTATGTTACATTTTAATGGCCTACTTGGAGCCTTTCAAAAAAGACCTTTTAAATTCATGGCAATGGGGTTCGGGAGAAGAAAGAATTTTATTCATTTTTTAGCTTGTGAAAATGGATCCACATTTTTAAGCAGAGACATAATTAGTCATGAATTCTTCAACTTTTATCAAAATCTTTTTTTTTCTACAAGTTCATTTCTAAATCAACAAATTGATGCTTTATTTTATTTTTTCTGTCATTACACATATACAAAATGAGTACATTACTAGTATTCCATCTCCATTGGAAATCAAAGAAGCACTATGACCTGATGGGTACCCGATAATCTTATATAAACAGTGCTAGCATATTATGGGGAGCAAGTTGTTTCAAAAATATAATATTTTTTTTCAAAGCTAAACCTAAATTGAAACCATACTTTGATTACGATTATCTCTAAAGTTAATATTCCTTGAAGTGTATCCAATTTTAGGCTAATTAATTTGTGTAATGTAAATTAGATGTGAGCAAATAATAATATCAATATGTCTATATTAAAAAATTTGTTCTAATATATCAAATTTAGATATGACTAGAATGACAGATTTTACAATTAGATCAAATTTGTAATGAAAAATGTACAATTTATTTGAATTCTAATTGAATTCGGATTAATAGATTTTATAATCTACTATAATTTGATCGTGATCGAATTACTATTAAAATTATAAATAAATATGTATTTTGTTTTATAATGTATTATATTTAAATATTATAGAAATAACAATTAAATTATTGTGTTTAAACAATTTTGACACCATTGTTTAGCAATAAAACTTAAAATATCATCATTTTTTAGTTACATTCTCTCAATTTTTTTATAGATTTTTTTTCTCAATGCTCTCGCTACTACAAATAACATCTTTTAAGTCGGTTAGGTTAACTGACTTAAAACGAGGGGACTTAAAATTTAAAGTCGTTTCACGGGTAGTAGAAAAACCCAAATATATTTAAAAGAGTTTTTAAATACTATAAATAATTGAAAAATTAAATATTAATTAATTACTTGAGAACTAAATTTATAACAAAAAAATTATTTATATACAATACATATATGTATATATATATTTAATTTAATTACAAATAAAGTGATGACCCCTCTTTTGTTATAGATTTTTTGATATTACCATTTTATTTGAGAGAGAAGAAGCTTGGTTTGTTGCTTAGAATCATTAGCAATGTCCCATTCATAATGACCAAGCTGGAACTCTCCATTGAGATGAGATGGAGTTTAGGCAAAAAAGGATCCGAAGTACTTAACTTTATCAAGTCCATACCATAATTCATTCCTCTAAATACATGAGCCCATAAACATCCATCAAACAAGCCCAAACTTCAGAGATACATGAATAGACAAATTAAAGTAATTAAAAACTATCATGGTGTTGTCTTATGTTATTCAATATCATCATATCCTTGTTCTAATTCTTTTTGTGATCTTATAATTCCAAGCATGCGTTTTGCCCATTATTCTCATAAATCATCAAAAATTTGCATGTCATAGCTCGATTTGTTCCAACAAAGAACTACATGTATTTAAATTCAAAATAAAAATGTAATATCATGAATTCATAAAAAAATAACTCATATATGTTAGAAGAGTATATTTGTAAAAGAGATTACCACATCTTTAATTAACATGTTGATATTTGGGATGATTTTGCTTATAAATTTTATGACAAAGTAACCACACATGACTCCATCATTTTGTTGTGGAACCTACAAAAAAATTATACATGGTTTATCAATTCGAACATCTTTATTATTCAACAGTAAAATTCATTAAATTATTAATATTCGTTTGTACATACCATAACTTTGTCTTATATAAACTTATGTGATTTTTTAAGGGCAATGCCTTTACTCTTGTTCCACACCTTCTATGGCCTATCAAATTTTAAGACAGTTAGTTCTTTATTAAATATTACAAAGAATAATAGAAGAAAAATAACTAGCTATAAATCTTACATTTCAACAACTGCTTTTTGTCTTTACTCAATTCTATGGAAGCTAAGTTATAGTACCAAACATAATTTCCATGTAGATCAAGGATTATCAACATCCAATGATCTTGGCCTCGTTCAAACTTTAGTGGCCAAGGGATTATTAACTTCTAACTTTTCTAAAGTGTTAAGGCTCTATCACATAATTGTTTAGCTCTGATGCTAACATCATGCTCTTGATATTGATGAACAAATGATGAATCATAAAATATTGCTAAATGTGATAAGTGATTAGCTTAAAGTCGATAATAACATGCCCTATATAAAAGAAATATATATAGAAAATATAAATATAATTATATGTTCTACATGAATGAAGTTATTTACTGATTGAGGACTCACCTAGTCCACACTTGATTTATATTTAAATCAATCATTTGAAATTCAAACAGTTGCAATATGCACTGGATCGATATATATATTTTTCCAATGTCTACGCAAAAAAATTCAATAGAAAGTGGCACAAGCCATACATTATTTATGCTAGTCTTGCTCGTAACAATAGTCATTAAAGAGCCAAGATTTTTGCTGAAGTTTATAGCATATTCATAACTATACTTTTTTCATGGATTCTTCTTGAATGACTTAGTACGCGATGACTGTCTACTAGACATAGATTTGCCACGAGATACTTGCTTTGTATTTCCGCACTTACTAATTCTGATACAATATACTAAAAAAGAGGTATTATATATGTTAACAACAATAAAATAATAATAATATAATAGAAGTAGTAAAATTTTTTATCTTAAGTAAAAAAATAATACCATATCAAAATTTATCACCACTTGATTCGATGGCCAAGCCATATATTTTCCAACAGCTTCTTGGACTATAGTAACATCAGAAGGCATAGTTAGTAGACAATGATGAAGCAATGATTGACCAATTACTATTTACGAATAATTTATTGATCGGTGCAAAATTACAAGTGCATAGTATCGTAGTTTTATAATAAAGTGATAAGAAAAGTATCATCCTTAGGGAATGATAACTTATTTTTGACAAATAACAAAATTATGCTAATCTTAATTTTATCTAGAGAAGTCACTAAGGTTGTTGTGATTGGAATTTAAAATAAAATTAATTTAAAGAAAGTGCCCAAAAGAAAATAAAGACGTTGTTTGAGAATCAAATTAGTGGGAAAAAAACTTCTAGGAAATTGATTTCACCTAATCCTTCAATATGCTTTACTCATCTAGCTAATTTAATTTAATTATCTCTATTTGTTAGCAATCTTCAAAAAAATATCCAAAAGCCTATTTCGATAGTCAATTTAAAATATTATTGTTTATTAATTTACACTAGAGTATGCAATTTAATAAAGCAAGATAACATTAAGACTAATGATTTTAAAATTACACATGTTCATACAAGTCTTTCGATCTCAATATTTACCTATGTCAAAATATTGCAAATCTATCATATACTTCCCTAATTTGATAATAAATCATAAGATTAAAATCATCTAATTAATGGTCAGATAATTAGAAGAAATAAACTCAAAATAAATTAGATAAACATGAATAGAACTAATTCAAATTAACATAGAAAATCAAACATAGTTTAGAATTAAATTACATCTTTTTTCTAAAATAAAGAAAAATTAAATTTAACATAAACGAATTCATCATAATTTTTTTGAAAGGAATTAAAAGAAAATTAACTCATAAAAAGAATCTACTTTTGGGTTTCCCTCTTACGCTACTTCGTTGTTTCCTTTCTTCTGCGTTTCTTTTCTCCATATTTTTTTCTGACGACAACCCATTCCTCTCCCGGTTTCTACTTTTTTTATTTGTGTTCTCTAGTGACTCTTTGTTCCTTTTTCTCTAATCTCCTCACCACTTCTCACGTTACCAACTTTCTCAAGTCGATATATATATAAACTTTCTCATGTCTCACGTTTCTTATATAATATATATCCTTCTAATCTCATACACGTCTCACGTTACCAACTTTCTCAAGTCGATATATATATAAATTTTCTCATGTCTCACGTTTCTTATATAATATATATCCTTCTAATATATATATATATTAGAGACATCTTAGTTTTAATTTAATTTAAATAAATCTACATTTAAATTTGAGAGTCCTTAGATAATATGTTTTTAAAATTTTGAATATTCATCATCTTCAAATTTGTAATAAAATTTAAATAATAATAATGAAGCCTAAATTCAATAATAAATAAATAAAATTAGACTAAAGTTTAAAGTTGAGAAGTGATGAATTATATCAAATTGTGCAAGTCATCTAACACCCCCAAACATAGAACTTTGTTAGTCCTTAAACAAAAATAAAATAAAATAAAAGACACCTATAGAAAATATCAACTAGACCCCATCGAGAACTATTATCACTTACTAAGTCATGATCTGAATTTAGATTTTATCACAAATAACTTACTCTTTTTACATCGAAGATAGCAGGAAATCAATCAAAAATTCAGCAATTTGTCAAGTAAGAGTTAATAATTTACTTTAACCTAAAGCTAGGTCATTAAGTGTGTGTGTGAAATAGTCAATTTAACTCCAAACCACGGATAATTATCACAAATACCCTTAAGGTTTTGCTTTTCTTCAAAATTACCCCTGAGCTTTATTTAATATCAAAACTATCCTTAAACATTATCAGCGTTATATCTTCGTTTAACATTAGGGGTAAAATGGTAATCTCACCCCTATACATATATCACTCATGTGTCACTCTTCTTCTTCACGCAAAAACTCTTCTCTTCTTCTTCTCCCAACCTCACCGCCACATTTCCAACCTCCCCGGTCGCTTGTTCCAATCACCCATTCCCCCATCGGACGACTCATTCTAGTCCCTAAACCTCACGGATATCCTTCCAGCCACCAAATCCCTCACCGTTATCGCAAATACGCGACTCATCTTCACGCGAAAATAGAACGTGTCACTTGCTGCCCTAACGCGACCCATCGTTACAATATAACAGGTATAAGGTGACTGATTTCATATTATTTCATATATATTCTGTATTTGGTTCGTTTGGATAAAAATTTGTTTTTTATGCACACTTGCATATATTGGAGCAGAATATCGTTTCACCATATTTGATTTTGTATTTCATCTTTTTTTTAATTTGTATTTTAGAACTCATTCTTTAACAATATCCTACTTGTATTGATGATATATAATATGTATTTCAGAACCCATTGTATGGCAGTTTTCTCTGATATTCTAGTCGTAATGTTTTTTTTCTGAAGTAGCTGATCGTTTGTATGATTTTGAAGAACCCATGGGTATTTTTGGAAAATAGCAAAACCTTAGGGATGTTTTTGAAGAATAGTAAAAAACTCAGGGGTATTTACGATAATATTACACATTTTGACCATAGTATTGTTTAGGGTTTATATTTTGTGTGCTTTGTTTTTGAGATGATATATTAAAAAAAATCAGATTGTGATGAAGATGTTTTCAACAATTATGATTTAACATAATAATGCTTATAAATAATACTTTTGTTTGTTATATAGGGCGATAGAAATGAGTGAATGGGCTAGTGTGTATGTTCATCTATTTGGTGAAGTTAGATGGGTTGGTCATATACCTGCCGATGAATATAGTCTCATTTGTTGCTTCCATGATGCTAAAAGGGCCATTATGAATGAGGGGTTGACGCTTAAAATAGAAGACTTTAGGATTGAAGCAAATAAAGTTGATAGTGATGAACGAAGTGTATTAAAAACCGATAATGAATTACATGAATTGATGAACGATTATGGGGGTAATAAAAAGCAAAGGCTAGACTTGTTTGTAGAATTTAATCCTTTGGAAGTGGTTTTCTCCCCTCCCATGTTAGAATATCAGAGTTTCAAGGGAACATGAGTTATATTACCAAACAAATCACAAAATGAACCACCTCTTGAACCATCTTTTGAACCAACAAATGAACCACCTCACTTTGACATTGATGAACTTCACCTTGACTCATTTGAGCCATCCCAACTAGTAATAGCCAAAATGAGGGTGAACCTTCAAGGAATTGTGAAAGATTAAAAAAATATAAAGCAAGAATAGTTGTTGAAGTTGAAGATGAACATTACGATGGAGATGAGAAATTTTTTTGGAGTAGTGATGAGGAGGATCCTGATTGGCATGATGACATTACAAGAAACGATGAAGAGGATGATGAAATTTATGATACTGATGATAGTCTTCAGGACTTAGGGGATGAAAATTCCCATCATATCAGTGATACTGACTCAGAAGATTGTCGAGGAAAAAGTACTAAAAAAGTCAATTGTCAATATTAAAATAGGGAATTTAAGAGAATAAGTGATGGTAGCATTGACTTCAACGTCGGAGATACATTTAAGAATGATAAAGAATTTAAAGCTATCTTACAAGAATACATTGTTAAAGTTGTGTTCTAGTGTGAGAAGGTTAAAGTTGACAAAACCCGAGTAACTACAAGGTGTAAAGCACTTGATTGTGGTTGGAGGATACACGCTTCTGTTGGAACTGATAAGAAAACATTTATGGTTAAGACACTTGAGCCAGCAGACAATAAAGGGAGACATAGTTGTCAGAAAGTTGAAAAACAAAGATCTGTTACATCCTCTTGGTTAGCTTCTCAATTAAAGGACTTAGTTATGGGAAATCCTAATGTAAGTATCCTTATATTGTCTACTGAGTGTAAAAGAAGATGGGGTATATCTGTACCTAACTTGACATTGTATAGGGCAAGAAAAATTACTTGTGATGGAGAATTAGATGACCATATTGGTAGTTTTTCAAAAATAAGGCAATATTGTCATACAATTTTAAGAACCAAACCTGGATCAATGGCATTTGTTGATACTCATATTCTAATACCAAATGACAGCCCTTGTTTTAGGAGATGTTTCATTAGCTTATCCGCTTCAAAACAAGGGTATTTAAGTGGATGCATGTCTTTCCTTGGTTTGGATGGATGTTTTTTAAAGGGTCCATATAAAGGTGTCTTAATGGTTGCTATTGGATTGGATGCTAATGGAGGTTTGTTTCCAATTGCCCTTGCTTGGGCTGAATCCGAAAATAGTGAAACTTGGATGTGGTTCATGGCTTTATTAGACCAACATATTGGGGAGTTTGAAAAAAGAAAGATGTGCTTCATGTCTGATAGACAAAAAGGTCTCGTTGCAACAATCAATAAGTTTTTCCCAACTTCCCATGTCATATTTTGTGCTAGGCATATTTATGCCAACTTGAAATGTAAGCATCCAAGCATGAAAATGAGATCTTTGTTTTGGGCAGCATCTAAAGAAGTTAGAACAACTGAATTTAATGATGTGATGAATGAAATTAAGAAAGAAGAGCCTGAAGCACATGAATATTTAAGTAAGATCCAAGCTTCATATTGGAGTACACATGCTTTTGATGATGATGTAAAGGTTGAGCATGTGACCAATAACATGACTGAAAGTTTTAACAATTGGTTGAAAAGAGTGAGGTCTAGACATATTGTGAATTTATTTGAAAAGGTCAGAAGAAAATTGATACGACTAATAGTGAAGAGTAATGAAGAGGCTTTGAAGTGGACTACTCATTTTCCACCAAATGTAATGAAATACATTCTTCAAAGACAAGAAGAAGGAAGAGTTTTAAAGGTCTTGTATGCTGGAGATGAAATATTTGAAGTATTGGATGGTTGCAACATGTTGGTTAATTTAAATAAGTGGACATGTAGTTGTTATGGGTGGCAATTGAGTGGTTTACCTTGTAAGCATGGTGTTACTTGTATTATGGATAGAAGGTATAAGATTGCGGACTATATATATCCATATTTTACAAAGGCTTCGTATTTGAAGACATATTTCTCTTTGATTCACCCCATTCCATCTGAAAAGGAGTGGGTTATGATCCCTAGTGAGCAAAAAATACTTCCACCAATTTATAAACCAAAGAAAGGAAGACCACCAATTGAGAGACATAGGGAAGCTACTGAACCAGAGAAACATAAGAGGTCGCAAGGATTGAAATGTGGGTATTGCAATCAATTTGGTCATAATCAGAGGACATGTAGGGAGAAGTTAAAGAATCCAACTAATGAAACTCAAGTAAAATTATAACTATTCATTTATTAAATATATTTGGTTAATTATATTAAACTTCAAATTATTTGTAGGAAACAACTTCAAAAAAGATGGTCAAGAAAAAGCAAAACAAAAGAACTAATCAAATCCAGGTAATGTATTGTATAACATATTCATTATGCATTACTTCTTATACCATAAATTTATTTACTGTTCATGAATCAGGTGATAGATAGTGGTGATGCAATCAACAAGAAGCAGAAAATGGGAGAATCAACAAGTCAAAGTGAGCCTTCTAAAATGGGGCTTTGATTTGTTTTATAATTTTTATTTTAAAATATGTAAGTAAATGGAACAATGAATATGATTTGGAAGGAGATCTTTTGTAACTCAAAGCTCATGTATACACCAGGTTTTGGGGGACATGATATGAACTTTATAGTTTTTTGTGTATTTAAACTCATTTATGGTATCCCCTCCCCTTAGATACTGTAAGAATTTAGATTGTAATATAGATTGTGAATGTGGATGTGAATTGTTATTGAACAGGTTAGTATGAAATATGACTGTGGATGTGAATATTAACTGTTATTGAGAAGGTTAATATGATATGAAAATGAGAATGTGGATGTGGATGTATGATTTGTAATATAAATTATAAATGTGGATGTGGATGTATGATTTGTAATATAAACTGTAAATATGGATGTGGATGTGGATGTATGATATGTATTGAACTGTTATTGAGCAGGTTAGAGGTATTTTTTGGTGAATATTTATAGCTTATTATTGATGAGGAGTGTTTTTGATGATTATTTATAATAGGTTATTGAGTAGGGGTATTTTTGAAAAAATTTATAAACAGAGGTATTTTTTATGAAGATAAATTAAATATTGTAGTAAGGGTATTTTTGATAAATTTAAATTAATTATTATATCAAGGGTATTTTCGACGAAGTTAAATTAAATATTGTAGCAGAGATAATTTTTGATGAATTTAAATTAATTATAATATTAGGGGTATTTTTGATAAAGTTAAATTAATTATTATAGTAGGGATATTTTTGAAGAAAAACAAAACTTCAAGGGTATTTGCGATAATATTTTCAACGATAATATTCAAAAAGCTATATAGGTAGGGGTAGAAAAGACTTTTTTTAGATATTGATGTGATTTTTCATGACTTTTTGATGCTTCTGTTAAATAATAAGGGTATTTTTGAAGATATCTTAAACCTGAGAGGTATTGGAGTTTTTATTTTAAACGTTAAGAGTATTTTTGAAGATATTGAAAACCTCGGGGGTATTTTTTATTTTTTCCCCCAAACCACCAGTAAATTTAGATAAAAATAGAACAATTGAAATAAGAAAAATTCTCTCAAACCCTCCGTAAGTCCAATTTTCAAAAATCATCTCTACTAATGTAATCAAATACCAAAATCAGAGATCAAAAGGTCTTTAATCATGGTTGTAATGACAGACCACAACGTGAGGGCTAAGAAAGAAACGAATATGAAAAATCAAAGCAAACTGAGAAAATATTTGGTAGAAAGAAACAATAAAAAAAATATCTACAGGATTCACACCATAGCTCTTTCTTGACAATATACTCGTACTGATGACAATATTGTTGCTATACTCAATAAGTGGTGTGCTCTTTTTTCTCTTTTTTTTTCATATGGTTGCCTTGATACTTATAGTCTTTACTCATTTCAACCACTTTAACCTTTTTTTGATTCATTCCTTTTACTTTTTTTTTCACTATTTGATCAAATAGAGTAAACACAATGTGAATTATTTAATTTGAGCTAAATTTATCTTTAAATGCAAATTTTTACCAAAGTATTTTCTCAAAATTTAAGGTGAGTTCATGATTTTTCAGGCTTAGAATGAGAATGACTTATATAGTTAAAAGAACAAATAAGACTTATGTAAAATAAGACTAAAATGAGTTAACTATGGGAATACACCATGCGATAATGGGGTGATAATTAGGACGGTTGGGAAAGCTTTTTGGTTGTGACAAAAAATTGCCTAGATCATTTCTTTAATATTTGGTATCAATTAGGATTTCACCACAAGGATCTATCAACGGATTCTAGAGCAAATCAAAATTGAACTTTCCTAACCCAATTAATTCAACTCTTTTTCTCTATAGGCCAAATGGAGTAGAGAAAAATTTACTATATGCTCAATTATTTTCAAGGACAAAAATTTAAATCAAAATACCTACAAAACTTTAACTAACATAATAGGAAATTTTGAAAAAAAAAAATTCAAAACCATCCTCAATCACAAATTTCAGATTTATAACGAATTCAATCATACTCAAATACATGCTTAAAAAGAGAATCCAACAACTCAAGACTATAAGAGTTGACACCCCCAAACTTAAACTAAACAATGTTCTCATTGTAATTTAAAATTAAGACATATTGAAAAAATGAAAGGAATTCCCTAATTTTATGGTGGATCCACATTAGTTTGTAATTTTTAGCTTTTTATTCCTGTATAATAAACCAGTATTAAAATTGAAATTATTCAAATAGTAATAAAAATAAAATAAAATAAATAATAAAATAAAGTTTTATGGGCTACCTCCCATAAGCGCTTGTTTTATAGTCTACAACCAGACTTTTCAATCTTCATCAATTAGGATTTTGAAGAGGAATAAATGCAAAATTCCTCTCCACTTGTTCTTTATAATAATGCTTCAATTTCTAACCATTAACTCTGAATATATTCCTTGCTTTTTCCTTCAAGTCTATTGCTCCAAAAGTGAAAAAATTGTCAATTGTATAAGGACCTGTCCATCTTGATCTTAACTTACCTAGGAAGAGTTTTAGTCATGAATTGAAGAGCAAAACCTGCTATTCTGGAGCAAACTCACGCCTAATAATCTATTTGTCATGCCACTTCTTTGTAAATCATTGCATTTTTATACACATCATTTCAAAACTCATCCATTTCATTCAATTGAAGAATTCGTTTTTCCCCTACTGCCTTCAAATCAAAATTAAACTTTTTACAGCCCAATAAAATTTATGCTCCAACTTAACAGGGAGATGACATGTTTTTTCAACTGAAAGTCATCCATGAAAATTTCCATTATATCTTCCACTATATCATAAAAGATAGCCATCATGCAAGGCTGAAATATTGCTGAGGTATTGCATAATCCAAAGGGCATCCTTCTAAAAGAAAATGCTCCGTAAGGGCGTGTGAATGTAGTTTTCTCCTGATCTTCAGAGGTTATGACAATTTAGTTATACCCCGAATAACCATCTAAGAAGCAATAATAGAGATATCTAGGCCATCGATCTAACATTTGATCAATGAATAGAGGTGGAAAATGATCCTTCCTTGTTGCTTTGTTCAACTTACGACAATTCATACATACACGCCAATCTGTGACTGTTCTTTTAGGAATAAGCTCATTGTTGTCATTTTTTACCACCATCATTCCACTCTTTTTGGTAAAACATGCATTGGACTTACCTAGCTCTCATAACTTCCTTCATTGTTGGATTTAATCTTCTTTGGGGCTCAATTAGTGGTTTGTAAGGTTCCTTCATTTAGAATATTGTGTATGCAAATGGATGGACTTATACCTTTTATGTTAGAGATAGTCTATCTCAAGGTTGTTCTATGCTCATTTAACACACACATTAACTTTTCATCTTCTTCAAGTGTAAGTGATGCCACAATAATCACTAAAAATGTGTAACTGTCACCCAATAATGTATAGCAAATATGCTCAAGAAATTGCTTCAATTTGGAGTTGTAGTTTGCTGCACTTTCTTTGTAGAGATTACATAATCTGTCTTTGCTACCATTGGCTCTAGCATATGATGTAACATATTGCAATGCTTCCAAGGAAAATACATGGTAGAAAATTCTTCACTAATAAAAGGTAAATTAGATTCACAAACATCAGAGTTATTAAAATCATAAGCATGAAATGAAGTGGTGATACATCGTTCTAGGTGATTGGTTGGCATATCTTCTTAAAAGGCTTCTACTTCACATTGTTCAATGATATCTACTCGAAAACAAGTGCTTGGATCTTCTATAAATATTATAGTTTTATAGATGTTGAATGTAACCTCTTCCTTGTTCATTCTCAATGTTAACTCACCCTTTTGAACATCCATTAAAGTCATTCCTATAGCTAAGAATTGGTGGGACATCTTGGCCTTCATCCATATATAACATCACAAAATCAGCAGGAAAAATGAATTTATCCACCTTGACCAATACATATTCTATGATTCCACATGGATACTTGATGGATCGGTCTTCTAATTGCAAAAAAAATTGTTGTTTGTTTCATCTCTCCAAGTCCCAATTTCCTATAAACAGACAATGACATAAGATTAATGCTAGCACCAAGATCACATAAAACTTTATCAAAAAATGAATTTCCAATAGTTCAAGGCGAAGTGAAATTCCTCGAATCTTTTAATTTTTGAGGTAATTTATTTCTAAAGAATGGCACTACATTCTTCAAAAAGTTTTACTATTTGAACTTCTTCAACCTTCTCTTCTTGGACATGATATCCTTCAGGAATTTGGCATTTGTTTTTGAAAGCATTGAGGATAAGGAAGTGGGGTAGAGAGAATAGGAGGATTGTCAGGAAATGAAATTAATGGAGTCATGTCAGTCTCTCTTAGTGTATCATCAACAATCTCCTCTTTTTCTACTTTATTATTACTTTGGCCATTGTTTGGAGCTATAGCGGTGGAATTAGTTTCCTTTGATGATGACCACTTAATTTCTCTTCCACTCCTACGTGTAATAGCCTTGCATTGTTCCTTTAGATTCACTTCTGTATTGTTAGGAAAAGTTCCTTTTTGTTGAGTATTGATAGTTATGGCTAATTGCCCAATTTACAATTCAAGATTTTTCATAGCGACTTCCATATTTCTAAAATGAGTCTCAATGTTTTCCATTCGTGAATCACTCTTTTTAAACCTTGATTTGGTCTCCTCAACAAAGCAAACCATGGCATCCTCAAGTGCATCTTTTTCTCGCTTGGTTGACTATTAAACCCTAGCGAAGGTTGCAGCACATTCTTTGTGTTTCCATAAGTGAAATTCTCATGATTTCGAAGCCTTGGATGGTAGTAATTTTGCATAGGATTACCACGATATCTGTAGTTCTGATTGTTGATGTATTGAACATTTTCTTGACTTGCTTCATTCACCAGAACTATCATACTCGGGACTACAACATATTTTGCACTTTGTGGTATTCTTTGGGTAGTCAAGGCAGAAATTTGATGAGATAAACAAGCTACTTGAGCTGAAAGGGCAACAAACGGCTCTAATTCATGAATCCCGACAACTTTCTTTGCCATAAATCTTTTAGTTGGCCATTGATAGTTTTTTAGGCCATTTCTTCCAAAAGAGAAGTAGCACCTTCCGTTGTCTTTAACATCAAAGTTCCACCAGAAGCATCATCAACCATGGTTCTAGTTTTCCCATTTAACCCATTATCGAACATCTAAACTTGTAACCAATCCGACAATCCATGTTGAGGGAAACGCCGAATCATAACTTTATACATTTTTCATGCTTCATAAAGTGTCTCAAAATTATTTTATCGTAATTGACCAATCTCAATCCTAAGTTGGGCTATTTTTATAGGTGGAATGAATTTAACAAGAAGTTTTTTTGCCATATATTGACAACTAGTGATGCTTCCCGGTTGTAGAGATTATAGCCAACCTCTGGCCTTGTCCCTTAATGAAAAAGGAAACAATCTTAGTCTAATGATGTCTTTAGTAACACCATTCATCTTTATAGTGTCATAAATCTATAAGAACATCACCAAATGAATAATGGGATCATCAAGTGTAGATCTACTGAATTGGGCTTGTTGCACCATGTTGATCAACGTAGGTTTGAGCTCAAAATTATTGGCATTAATGGTTTGGCTACTTACACCTGACTAATTGTCATTCACAAGTGGCCTTACATAATCCTTAAAGATGCGTGGTTGTGTATTCTATTCTCCTTCAACCATGGCTAGTACTTTCTTTTTTCTTCGTGATCTAAAAGTTTTTTTAATCTCTGGATCAAAAAGAATAATGTTTCGAGTTCTAGCACGATGCATTTAATGTCAAAAACACACCTAGAAAAAAAATAAAAAAAATAAAATAAATATAATATAAAATAATTCTAAATTAAAACCAATATTACTTTGTATCGATATTGGCAAAGATAAGAAAAAATAAATCCCTGCAATGGTGCCAATAATTTGGTGATTGGTGTAAAATTACAAGTACATAATATTGTATTTTTATAAAGTGATTATAATAATATTGTCCTCAGTGATTGGTAATTTATTTTTGAAAAATAACAAAATTATGCTAATATCAATTTTATTTAGAAAAATCACTAAGATTGTTATGATTGAAATTTAAAATAAAATTAATTTAAAGAAAATAAACAAAAGAAAATAAAGATGTTATTTGAGAATCAAATCAATGGGAAGAAAATTTTTAAGAAATCGATTTCACATAATTCGTCACTCTACTTTACTCATCTAACTAATTTAATTTAATTCTCTCTATTTGTTAACAATCTTAAAAAAAATTCAAAAACCTATTTCGATAATCAATTGAAAATATTCATGTTCATTAATTTACATAAAAGTATGTAATTTAAAAAAGTAAAAAAATATTAAAACTAATGATTTTAAAACTACACAGGTTTATACAAATCGTTTGATCTCTATATTTACCTATGTCGAAATATTCCAGATATATCCTATAATTCTCTCTTTCGATATTAAATCATAAGATTAAAACCATCTAATTAATGGCTAGATAATTAAAAATAATAAACTCAGAATAAATCAGATAAACATGAATAAAAATAATTTAAATTAACATAAAAAATCAATCATAATTCTGCATTAAATTATATATATTTTTTATAATAAAAAAAAATTAATTCATGTTAAAAATTAAATTTAATATAAATGAATTCATTATAATTTTTTAAGAATAATTAAAAAACAATTGACTTGCAAAAAAAATTGGCTACTTTGTTGTTTCCTCTCTACTGCATATTTTTTTACGGCAGCCCGTTCCTCTCCCAGTTTCTACTTTTTTTATTTATCTCTAATCTCCTTAACGCACTCCTCTGTTATATATATATCAACTTCCTCACTATTCTTATATAATATATATCATTCTCATCTCACACATAAATATATTTTAGAGAAATCTTAACTTAATTTAAATCTAACTTAAATAAATTTTCATTTAAATTTAAAATTTTTTAGATAATATGTTTCTAAAATTTTAAATATTCATTATTTTCAAATCTGTAATAAAATTTAAATAATAATAATGAAATATAAATTCAATAAAAAATAAATAAAATTAAACTAAAGTTAAAAAATTAAAAAGTGATAAATTATGTAAAAATACAAGTCATCATTTGAGAAATATTGATTATAAATCATTCGATTATTGCTCAATTTTTGTATCGTTTCAATAGCAATATAGTCCGTAAATAATGGATGTTTTAACAAAAATTTCATATTCTGTAAAAAATTTAAGTGTTATATATATAATAAAAAATAAAAATAATATACTATCTACGTAAACTTTAAATCTTACCACAGATTATTCATCAATTGGAAGAGGACTCTCATGAGGGATAGCTATTGAAAGAACATTCTTATCAAAATATTTATCATGTAATGGATAGTAAGAATGCACAAATTGCATTGAAGATATTGAATCACTATCTAATTGCATCGACATTCTTGTCATAAATGGGGGACCAATAGGATAATTATATCCCATAAAGGATACATGTTGGATGCCATGAGATTTCATAGGTGGCATAGTGGCATATCTGGCATAAATGGTGACATGCCTGGCCAATAAGGCATGCATTGATTGTAGTATGGTGTCATTCTTGACATGTGTTGTGATTGATATTGCTTTAAAGTGGCAATATCACTTAACACTGAGGCCTTAAAGGAGTTCAATTCTTCTTCAATTTTACCATACTTCTTCTTATTGACCATCTGAGGCCTTTATTTTGAAATATTAAAAAACTTCATATAACCATCATATTGGCTTTCTCACCTAACACGACTAGGATGATCGTGTCTAAATGTATGATATATCACATCATTCCCTGATTGTTCGATTATTTTACCCCTGTTAATTTGTTCTTGAACTGTTCTCTACAAATAATAAAGCAAAAAATATATATCATACATTATTGCATCAATATGCAAAAATCATAAGGATTTTGTATCAAGTTAAATTATTAACCAACTTATTGAGTTGTTCTTCTCCTTGTTTATTCATTGGTATATATGGATTTTTTTTTGTTTTGGGTGTCTTTGTTTTATATACAATTCAACTCGGGTAATCGGTTTACCCAATTCAGCTTTCTACATAAATTAAATAAATTTATTAACCATTTTATTAACTTAAATTTGAGGAAAATAAATATAAAAATAATTATAAATTAACAACTTAATATTAAATTTTTTTATCTAACTTCAGGATTTAATGACCTCTCAGTACAATTAAGAAGAATATTCTGCATTTGTATATTTTGATGTTCTTTCCTAATGATTTGAAATTCATCAATAAGTCTATAATCTACGAAATCTTCCTATACTTGGGGTTCAATCTAAAGGTAATTTTTAGAGATTTTGTATAATTTTTGTTCATTAAGTGGTTCCAAGTATGAAAACATATAATTTCTGGCCAGTTTGGAAGTTTTGTGTTCCTTTCATGCCTTATTTGCAATCTTGTAACACTTGTTCATCCAATTATCAGGGACTTTAAAATGATTCTATAAAAAAAACAAAATTTAGATGAGATATAATACAAAAAAAGATATAATATATGTAATTAATTATAAAATAAAAGAGACTTACATAAATGGTTTTTCATCTTATACTTTTCAACATCTTCAACCGTAGTCCAATAATTTATATTGATTGGTATACTTGACTTCACAAGTCTATCAATAGAAGATTTCAATTGTTGGATATTTTCTCCTAATAGATTACCAGTTGCATCAAATTGAACGAGTATTCTATTATCTAGATTAAGTGGAGCATCATGTATATTAGCCCAATACTTTCTTTTCAAATGCTCCAATGGTTCATTTGGATATACAGTCTCTAGTACCCTAAGATCAATGAAATATCTACAAACAATTATGAAACAAAAATTAATTGACAATTTTAAGTCAAAACATATAAATAAGAGTTATTAGAATAATATAGAACATATATTATGTTTAATTAGGTTGTTGACGTGTATATATATATAATCCTTCACAACTACTTTGAGTCTATGACAAAGAATCATCATCATCAACTAGATCATCATATACATTAGGCAATTTGTTTGAGAAATGAATAATATTTGATAATGTATCAAGCATGTCATCATCTTCTAAAGTATCACAATGGTAGAACTCTTTTTTGTGGGGGCATTAACAAAACATACCATCTTGTGTCAATTTGATCGTTTACGTAAAATACTTATTTTGAATGAAGTGCTAACGTGAAAGGATGATTAGTGCGACTTATCTTGGATAAGTTTACAAGGGTAAATCCAAAATCATCTATTTTATATCCAACATTGATAGCATCTTCGACTCAATCATATAAGAAAATTATTTCATGGAAGATCTTATAATTGAGTTCCTAAATTTCTTGAATTATACCATAATATGTTTTATTAAAAAGTACAGGATTACCATCTTTTGATCTAGCAAATTGCCTAGTTTGTGCAACCATATTCACACCATTATTCTAATTTACTTGTATTTTGTCCCTTGCTTGAGTCGTAAACCTTGAACCATTAATTGTGAAACTAGAATATGATTTGATATCAATTTTTGGACCATGTGTAAACCATTCTAAAGTTTATGTTATTTTATGATTGAGTTTGTTGAGTTCAACTTAAATCTATGCATATAAAAACATGAAATGTGTTTAAAACAGAGTTTTAAAACATTATACTAATGAATTCTTATATGTGACACTTACATAGTTGCGAAACCAATTAATAAGCTCTCGCTCATGCTCATCATACAATCATTTTTCTCCTTTTTTTATAACGAGGATCAATATTTATTAAGTTTAAATACATTCTGTAATATTATTCAAGATACATCAATTAGGTATCCTTAATAGTTAAATAAATAATAATTTTATTTTAAATGAAAAGGTTGAACATGTCATCACTTACTCTATGTACAATCGTACCTCATTATTATCTACCAAAATGATTCAGTGTGCTTTTTCTTGTAGAGTGTCATCAATAAAAAATTTCTTACTTCCACCAAGCATAAGGTTATTTACTTGGATCATGTTACGTTCTAAGAACAACTTGTGTGTATGATTCTAAATTTTGGTGCAACCACTAAAATATTCAGAACAAAACTCAATGTTCTCTTCAGCAATGTAACGTTCCATCATGCATCCTTCAGGAAATTTTTTTTTATTTACATATCCTTTAAGGACTTACATGTATCTCTCAAAAGGATACATCTACCTTAAGTAAGTAGGACCACACAATTGAACCTCTCGAACTGAATAAACACACAAGTGAATCATTATATCAAAAAAAGAAGGAGAAAAATATTTCTCAAGTAGATACAAATTCTCCACAACATCTTTCTGTAAAGAGTTTAACTTGCTAATTGATATAGATTTCTTGCATATTGTATTAAAGAATGAACAAAGATGAATTATTGATAATCAAACATGTTTTGGAAGAATTGACCTAATAGCAGCTGGTAATAACTGTTGCATTAATATATGACAGTCATATGATTTCAATCCATAAAGTTTCTTATCGATGATAGACACAAAAATTCTTAAGTTGGATGAGTAACCATCAGGAACGTTCGCACCCGCCAAACAATTACAAAACACATCCTTCTCTTTTATTAACATTGTATATGACGTTGGTGACAAGTATGTTCAATTTTTATCATTTTCCACCCTTGGTGCCAATTCAGGTTGTATGCCCAATTTATTTAAATCTAGTCTTGCTTTAATTCCATTCTTTGTTTTTTCAGGTATATTAAGTAATGTACCAATCAAGCTTTCACATACATTTTTCTCAATGTGCATGACATCTAAGATGTGACGAATGTGTAGGTCTTTCCAATAAGGTATTTCCCAAAATATTGATTTTATATTCCAACAATCATGATCTACTGATTCAGTAACATTTTCCTTTTGACCCCTTTTATTATTTGACCTCTTTCGTTTCCCTTCATCAATGAGTATTCTTTTTTTCATCTTTTCGTACTGTTTGAATGTCATAACATTCAATTGCCTTAATATCTCAACATCTTGCAAAGGTCTTGGTGTAGGATCATGATCTTCTTCACCATCGAAAGACTTCTTTTGGTATCTAAATTTGTGTCTAGATGACAAAAATATTCTATGTCTTCTATAAGACATTTTTTTTGTGAATAAGATAAGTTGTATAAATTCCATCACTACAAATAAGGCGTTCCATATAACCTTTTGTTGCATGTCCCGATAAGTTTCCATAGGTAGAAAAATTACTAATTTCCTATGAAAGAACCCCATCAAGTTAAAGTATTCTTTATGTGCATCGTAAACATTTACACCATCATTCCACAACATCTTTAAATCATCCATCAAAGGCTAAAAATATACATCAATATCAACTTTGGGTTGTTTCGATCTTGAGATCAATAATGTTAATATCATGAATTTTCTTTTCATACACAACCAGGAAGGAAGGTTATATATTACCATAATTACTGGCCAACAATTATATCTACTACTAAGGAAACTGTGTGGATTAATTACATCAGTTGTAATGGCAAGACGAAGATTGTGCAGATTAGATGCAAATTGAGGGGATAAATTATCTAATACTTTCTAATTTGGAGAATCACAAGGATGACGTAGCATCTCATTATCAGATCGATTATCTAAATGTCAATTCAACATATTTTGATGTCTCTTTATTTTTGAACAATCTTTGAAAGTGAGGAATCAGAGGAAAGTAACAAAGAACCTTTGTAGGCACGCCTTTCTTAGGTGTTGTCTCATTTGTAGCATGCTTTCATCTTAATTTTTTACACACCGGATAATCATCTACTATCTTATATTATTTTCTATAAAGAATACAATCATTTAGACAAACATGAATCTTATGATATTTCATGTAAAATCGACTAAGAGATTTTTTCACTTCATACATTGAAGATTCATTATCCTAAGTAAACATATTTGTTAGTGCATTTAGTAATTCTATAAATCTTTTCTCAAAAAATCATTTTTTGCCTTTACATTGTACAAACGAACCAATCGTGACATTTTTAAAGGTTTCAGGATCATCCTCATGTAGTTCATCTTCAACAGCATGAAACATATTTTCTATTTGTACATTCTAATAAGATGTATATAATCCACTAACATTCTTATTTATCTCTTTCCCATAAGTATTATCAATATTTTTTCCATAATAATACCAATATTTATAACTTAAAAGAATACCAATATGGATAAGGTGATACTTAGTCTCGTCAATAACATGAAATTTCTTATTTTTAGATTTAATACATGGGTATCAAATCATACTAATTTCATTATTACTATTTCTATAAGCAAATTCCAAAAAACTTTTAACTTCAAAAATATTATTCTGCTCAATTCTATACTTTGACATCTAAGATTTGTCAATTTTCTAGTAATGACATTAAACATATTAAATATGTATTCAACCAATATATTTAAGATATTATTATGAAATCATAAATTATTATAATTTCTTTCAAAACATCATATAAAAACAATTAATAAATTCATTATAACGTTAACAATATATAATAATTTATATATTTATAAATGCATGTAATAATAATAAATATTAATAAACCCATTATACATTATATATATATATATATATATATCATGTATATGTAAATTATTTTTAAAAATTTTAAGTTTAAAATAAATTAATATATATCAAAAACATAAATACATAAAATTGATAAAATAAATAAATGAATAAAATATTTTTTTCTCTTCTAAGCTTGAATAAAAATACACAAACTATATAATATAAATATATATATAAATAATCAATAACACATAATATACATTAAAATAAAATAAAAACATGATTAATAAGTGTAAAATAATTCATAAAAATACTTAAAAGAGTAAATGAAGTGACAAAATGAATGAAATGAAGAAAAAAAGGTATTTGGTAAGTGAGAAAGTGAAGGAAAATGAGTACGAAAAATTCGAGTATTATGATCCAAAAAATATTGGATCTAGAAGAGAAATTAGAGAGGAAAAAAACTCACTTAACGATGCCGGAAATGGTGGTTGAAGGTAATCGAAAAATAAGAAAGAATATAAGGAGGACTGTCAGTTTTTCTGTAAGGGAAGAGGAAAACAAATGAGCATATTGTTGGTAAATAGAGGAGAGAAGAAGATAAACGAAAAAAAAGGTAGCATCGATTGACACGTAGAACCTATGATATCAGTTACGCGTCGATCTTACGTGTTGACCGATGTTACATGTAGAACATAACATTGGTTCTACGTGTCAATCGACGCTACAAGTGGAATGCGTCGGTTGACACGTAGAACTGACGCTACATCCATGTGTAGCATTGATCCTAAGTGTCAATCGACGCTAATTTTTATAATTTTTAAGTTGGTCTATGAACATACCGACTTAAAATTTGTTATAAGTTGATTTTGGGTAAAAACTAACTTTAAATCCCGACTTAATTGTCCTTCATTGTAGTAATGTCTCTATTTTTCCATAGTTGCAAGAGGAAATGGACTATAATATACCAATTGTGATACTAGTTGTTGTTATGGTGATTGATATATTATAGTCCATTTTGTTTCAATTATGAAAAAAATGTATAGAATTGACAAAAAAATTATAGAAAGAATGTAGGTAAAAAATGTTGATATTTTCAATTTTATAATTGAAAAATTGTGTGAAAATTGAAAAAGAAAAAAGAAATGATATAAAGAAGGGAAAACTTTAAAATGATAATTTCATTCTATTAAATATACTTTCTTATTATATCAAAAAATGTATTAATAAAATAATATTATACTATTTAAAAAGTGATTAATATGTCTCATTTTTACTAGAGGTGTCAATTTGTGCAAGCTAGGTCAGTTCGAGTTGGCTTGAACTAACCTAACTCAAATTGCTCCAACCTTAACTCAATTCAAATTTAATTCAAAATTATAAAAAATGAGCCCAAACCTTAACTAAACACAAATAAGTTGGCCAAAATTAACCCAAATTAACCTGAATCGTTAATTGCATGTTTTCTTTTTGCTTAATTAAACTTTTTTTTATAAATAAAAAATATGTTTAATGATTAAAATTCATTATATCAAACAATATTACATGAAACATTAAAAATAAGTAAAATAATATTACAACAACTAGTATTTTAAATAAATAATAAATTAATACTAAATGAACAACTAACACACAACAAAGCCTATGAAGATAATACAACTCCTCACACACACCTACTATATTACAATAACTAGTTAATAAGCATTTGACCCACATCGTGTGTATCCCTCATAGTACACTTACTATGATGGCGTATGAAAGTACATGTTCCATTATCAGACCTATTTTGATAGATTTAACCACAATACTTACACTTCTCTCGTGGAATATTACGAGAAGTCAAAGAACGAGTCACAAAAATGTGCCCGAATTTGAAAAAATGTCAATGGTTATTTCATCTCTCTATATTATATTTTCCATTACATTACCTATGTCATCTCCATCAACTTCTATATTGCTTATTTGATTGAAATTGAACTATATTTTTCAAATTAATAACTAAAAAGTAAAATAATAAATAAATTAAGTAAAAGTTTGAACATATAATACAAATATATCATATATAATAAGATTTTTTTATTCTAGGTGTACAACAATTAGCTCTCTCTTAGATAATAAAGATTTACTAATACCAGCTCACAAGTTATGAATATAATATAATAGTTACTAATATATCTCATTTTCAAACCATAATATGCCTCTTGTTTTTACATTATTTAGAACTCATATGAATCACTACGCCAAAAAGGATTTTTAAGAACTGATTTTAAATACGATAACTTAAAAATGTAAAGTCGGTTCACACATTGAACCGACTTTAAATTTTTAATTTTTTTTACAAAATTTACTCATTTTCTATTATATTCAAATTAAAACTTGTATTCGATCACTACATAATAATAGAAAAAACCAAAATTTGTTTAACAAATAGTTTAAATAATACAAATAATTAAAAAATTAAATATTAATTAATAGCAGAAAAATTATCATAATGTTATCCTATGTTATTCAAGATCATCATATTCTTCTCTTGATGTTATAATACAAAACCTACATATACAATATAAAAATTTATACACATAAATAATAATACATAATATACAAAAAAATATGAATAATGATTTTATTTTGAAAGAAAATATATTTCTTGTAAGAATTATGATATGATATGAGAATAAACGAAGTTATCAAATTTTAAGTTTTTATCATAGAGTGTAAATTGTAACGTATTATAACTTCTTTTTTTAATTTTATGTTTACGAGTTAGCTCGAACCCAACTCGAATTTTTCAGGTTATTTGAGTTATCCCATTTTGTCTGAATTAATTCAATTCATATTCGATTCGGGTTTTACAATTCAAGTTTAATTCGATTAATTATGATACAAATTAACATTCATAATTTTTACGGAGAGAGTGTTCTTAATTTCAAAAGCTAAGTGACTAAAGTATATTGGTGATACAAACAATAATTATTATAAAGATTTAATATTTGTATTGATTCAAAAAGGCGGGAGGGATATAAAGAAGAAAAAAATTTAAAATGAAAACTTTACAATATTAAATGTACAGAGTATTATTAGGTAAAAAAAATTTATTAATAAAATAATATTATATTATTTAACTACTTTATTTTGTTTTGTTTATGTCAAAGTTTTCACTCGACTGAAATGAAGTATTTTCAAGAGCATACATATCTATTATTCTTACTAGCTAAAAAAAAAGAAGAAAAAGGACCATCCTATTGAAAAGAAAAAAGGACCATCCTATTGAAAAGAAAAAAGACCCGTCCTCTTAGAAGAAAGGAAAAAAAGAAAAGAAAAAAAGAGACCATCCCTGTTGAACCAAAAAAAATAAAAAAATCGCAAAGTCCCAATCCAATCGATTGCATTTACCCTAATTTCGTTCTCTACTTCTCTCACATCTACGCTGCCGGTCGATAATCCTCCGATATTGTAGTTGGCTAAGCTTCATTGCTGCAATTGGCAAGGCTAATAGTCTACGAAGTCCACTTTCCCACTCTCTTGCCGTTCTCTACCAGTCGATCTCCCTCTTCTGTATTATGTAAGACACCCTCTCAGTTTGTGATTATCAAAATTAGGTTATTAGCTTGACCCAAATTTGAAATAGTTTCTTTGTCATGCTCTGTTTAGTGGTTTCATGTAGATTAAGGTTACATTTGAGTCATCAGTTTGTCGTCTTCGATGTTCTGCTTGGCTGGATTTTAGTAATTTGTAATATATGTAACTGGGCTCTTTCGTATCACGAAGGTTTTGATTTAATGGTTTCAGTTCTATTGTTTCTGCCTATATTTGCAGACCTTGTATGATACTGTAATATTAGCTAGTTTAGTGATCTAATATGATAGCTTTATGTGCCCTTTGAATTTTATAAGTGTTCTTATGAACTTTCAATACATTTAAAAAATTTATTTTCAGGGTTCGTTGAATGTTTGAAATAATTCATAAATTTTGAAAACTTAGAAGTTTCTCACCTTAATTTCCCTCGTACTTTTCGTTCATTTATAAAATTTTAATTGTCAAAAACTTTGAATGCAAAGTTAATAATATATAGCAATAAAAACTCATGCAATAATTTCATTAGAAAAATTACTAATGGCATGGTTGTTATTTATTCAAAAATCGGGGTATTATACTGTTTTCTTCATCACAGTGGTATTGGTAATTTTATATTGTGTTTATGTTTATTTATTATTGAGATTAGACAAATTTTATGCTTATTTTTCATAAGATTTACACTAATTAATCAAGGGGCTCATCTTTTATTGTGGCCTAGTTCCTCACAACCTGTGAGCTGCTCCCATCATAACTCAGCCTTTTATTCTTTTTCATCCTTCCCTTTGACACGATGATCAAGCTTAGCTTAAATTGTTCAATGTCACCTGTGTTTTACTTACTTTTTTTTTGCATATTTTGCATTAATCTAGCTTAGAAATAAATAACTTGGTGCAGGATTACGAAACTTTTGGTTTTTGTTTATCAACTAATAAGAGTTGAGTCAAAAATAGGACATAACATTAAAGCTGCATGTGTTTCTAGTCTACAACCTCTCTCATTTTCCTAGATATGCTGATTGATCTCACCTAGCTTCAAGTGCCTGTTTACCTATATCGTGAAGTTCTGAAATTTTAAAATTACTTTATACTAGGTTATGACTGTGTCCTTTTGATTTTCTAGAAAGTTCCTTTTGGATGTTGTTATCAGTTATTGGCTATAAAATCATAACTCATATAATATCCCCCCCCCCCCCTTCCTTCCTTCCTTCCTTCTCAGTGAAAAGATCTTGGTGGAAGTGTGGAAGCATTATAATATCCTATAGTGGCCATTGAAGCTCGGTTACCTAAGAGAATGAAACCAAAGACAGACAGCTGTATTATAGTAGCTATTTGGGAGCATAACCTTTTTTATCCATTTTAAAGAATTCGTAATGGAGCTTAGCTCTTCTCTTCAGTCAACATTTGTCTCTACAACTGTATTTTTTGCCACGAGGCCACCTCACTGATTAAGTACTACTCTCTGCAGAATTGCTTAAGAACAATTTGCAATTTTTGTTTTGGTTCATGGGTTAATTATTATTATTATTATTATTTAAGAACATTATGATATTTGTTATGCTTGTTTTACAGTTGAATCACTTACATTGCCCTTTCCATCTTTCAGGTACTTTTTATGATCAATACTTAAAAGTAAATAAGTTTTATTATGGACATCGATCTTAGATTGCCATCTGGTGAGCACGATAAAGATGACGAAGAGCCAAATGCAATGGTTAACATGTTAGATGGCGAAGATAAACTACATAATGGAGATATTGGGAGTGGGAATATGGCTGATATTGGAGAAGATGGGGGAGACTTGAATACTCCCAATGGAGATACCATAATCTTCAAAGAAGATACTAATCTTGAGCCACTCTCTGGTATGGAATTTGAATCACATGGGGAAGCTTATTCTTTCTATCAGGAGTATGCTCGATCTATGGGATTCAACACTGCCATCCAAAATAGTCGGCGGTCAAAGACATCAAGAGAATTTATTGATGCAAAATTTGCTTGTTCCAGATATGGGACCAAGCGTGAGTATGATAAATCCTATAATCGGCCGCGTGCCAGACAAAACAAGCAGGATCCAGAAAATACACCTGGTCGACGGTCATGTTTGAAAACAGATTGCAAAGCTAGTATGCATGTTAAGAGAAGGCCAGATGGTAAATGGGTTATACATAATTTTATCAAGGAGCATAATCACGAACTTTTACCAGCCCAAGCTGTTAGTGAACAAACAAAAAGGATTTACTCTGCGATGGCTAGACAATTTGCCGAATACAAGAATGTGGTTGCCCTAAAATGTGACCCCAAAAGTCCTTTTGATAAAGGTCGGAATTCTACACTAGAGGCAGGAGATACAAAGATCTTGCTTAATTTTTTCTCGCAGATGCAGTCTATGAATTCTGACTTCTTTTATGCAATAGATTTGGGTGAAGATCAACGATTGAAAAATTTATTTTGGGTTGATGCAAAGAGCAGGCACGATTATGGCAATTTCAATGATGTAGTCTCTTTTGATACTTCATATATCAGAAATAAATATAAAATGCCTCTTGCTCTCTTTGTTGGAGTCAATCAACACTACCAATTTTTGTTGTTTGGATGTGCTTTGCTGTCAGATGAGAGTGTAACAACGTACTCTTGGCTAATGCAGACATGGCTGAAAGCAATGGGCGGACAAGCTCCAAAAGTGATGATTACTGACTATGATAAAACATTGAAATCAGTTTTCGCTGAGGTCTTTCCTAATTCTCATCATTGCATTTGCCTGTGGCATATATTGGGAAAGGTTACTGAAAATCTTGGTAATGTAATTAAACTTCATGAAAATTTCATGGCAAAGTTTGAAAAGTGCATTCATAGGTCATGGACAATTGAAGAATTTGAGAAAAGGTGGTGTAAGATTCTTGATAAATTTGAACTGAGAGATGATGAATGGGTTCAGTCACTTTATGAAGATAGAAAACAGTGGGCTCCTACTTACTTGAAGGGTGTTTTCTTGGCTGGGATGTCCACTGTACAGCGATCTGAGAGTGTAAATTCCTTCTTTGATAAATATGTGCATAAGAAGACTACTATTCAGGAGTTTCTAAAACAGTATGAAACGATTCTGCAAGATAGGTATGAAGAAGAAGCTAAGGCAGATTCTGAAACATGGAACAAGCCACCCATATTGAGATCTCCTTCACCTTTGGAGAAGAATGTTTCAGGGGTGTATACACATGCTGTATTCAAGAAATTCCAAGTTGAGGTTTTAGGTGCTGTTGCCTTTCATCCTAAGAGAGAAAGGCAGGATGAGATGAGCATTACTTTCCGAGTTCAAAATTTTGAGAAGAGTCAAGACTTTATTGTTTCGTGGAATGAGATGAAATCAGAAGTTTCTTGTCTATGCCGATTATTTGAATACAAGGGTTATCTCTGTAGACATGCGATGATTATTCTCCAAATTTGTGGCCTTTCTTCCATACCGCCCCAGTATGTATTGAAGAGGTGGACGAAAGATGTGAAGAACCGACATCTAATTGTAGAAGAATCTGAACAAATACAATCTAGGGTTCAACGATACAATGATTTATGTCAACGAGCAGTGAAATTAAGTGAAGAGGGATCTCTTTCTCAAGAGAGTTATAGCATTGCATGCCGTGCATTAGAAGAAGCTTTTGGAAATTGTGTAAATGTGAATAATTCTAGTAAGAGTCTATCTGAGGCTGGCACACCTACTACTAATGGCTTGCTCTGCATTGAAGAATATAGCCAAAATAAATGTATGAGCAAGACAAATAAGAAAAAGAATCCAACCAAGAAAAGAAAGGTTAGTTATTGATGCAACTAGTCTCTTCTTACTGTTGTATGTTATTTTGGAAAAAAATGAATCTCCTAGATATATTGCAGGTAAGCTTTGAGTCGGATGCTATGACTGTTGGGGCACAGGGAAGCTTGCATCAAATGGTTTGTATTCTCTTGTAAATAACTTGTTCACATTGGACAAATTTTTGCTCTAGATTATGTCAAAATGTTTTGTGATTTATACTAAAATATCTGTAATGATTTTTTACATTTGAGTTTCCTTCATCAGACCTTTGCCTTTGCTTATTGTTAGACCTTGGGAGATAAATACTTTTATTAATTTGTGCCTTCAATTTGAAGAAAGGTCTTAATTTCTTCTATTAGAATCATTTAGCAATGCCTATTATGCAATTTGTAACTGGAATCTTATTGGTAGGACAAATTAAGCTCAAGAACAGTAACGCTTGATGGGTATTATGGTGCACAGCAGAGTGTGCAAGGAATGGTATGATCCAGTGCTGTTCATTTCATCTCATTATGTGATCAATATATCTGCCCATATGTTTTTTCACTTTTACTATGCTTTCTATTTGCCCTTTTAGGTACAACTGAACTTGATGGGACCAACTGGAGATAATTACTACGGGAATCAACAAACGATTCAAGGGCTTGTAAGTAATTCGTTTGGAAGACTGAATAAACAAATGATAATAAATTTCATTAGAGCTAACATGTCTTTGAATGTTTGGGTTTCACAATTATAGGGACAGTTGAACACAATAGCCCCAAGCCCTGATGGTTATTACAATGCTCAGCAGGGCATGCACGGGCTGGTATTGTACACTGCAATGCAACACTTATTTTGAGTCTTATAATCAAGGGCTTATGACTTATTTTTCAAATTGGTGTCTGACGTTTGCAGGGACAGATGGGCTTTTTCAGAGCTCCAACTGGTTTCACTTACACCATTCGGGTTGGTTTGCCAAATGCGTTATTTTTTATAGCTCCCAAAATTTTTGTTTTTTGTCTGTGTAGGATTTTCTTACCAAGTATTCCATCTATTTGATAGGATGACTCTAATGTAAGAACATCGTCGCTGCATGATGATGCAACAAGACATGCATAAGGATCACCTGTTCTCTCTGAAGGTAATCTACGGAGCAATTGACACATTCATTTTGTATTACTTCATTGCCAGTGACTAAATGTATCATGTGTTACCGCAGAATTAGTTTGAAGGAATTATGTAGGTAAAGGGGGTACAATCTGTTCAAAGGAAATTTGTCCATAAATGTTTTTTTTGTCTATAAATGTTTTCACTAGATAATCTCCTTTTTTTGGTGTCTGTACAATATGGTAAGATAAAGTAGCTCATTTGATCTTTTGCTGTCTAGTTTTTTATTTCTTGGTGATAGTCCAAACAAAGCTAAGCAAGGTTTCTACTTTTTTTTTTTGGGTAAAGGATTTTGTATCATATATCTTGTTATTTAATTTATGGGACAAGTGGTTCATGCAGTTTAATTCTTTTATTATTTAATAGCAGTTTAATTCCTTTATTATTTAATAGCAGTTTAATTCTTTTATTATTTAAAAAATGATAATATAAATGATCAATTTTGTCATCATTGTTGTAATCTATAAAACAGATATTAAACATGAGAAAAATAAAAAATAAAATAAAGGGAATTACAATATTGTTATTTTTAAAAAATAAAATAATTAAATTACTATAAAAAATAATAAAGGGAATAAATTGTTATTCACAATTTTTTAATTATTATTTTTATCTATAAGCGTTATGTTATCTACCATTAATTCATATTGGATCAGGTCTAACCAAAAGAGCCTAGCCCAAGTCTATCATATTCAGGCATAAATACCAAAAAAAAATCCATGTATTTTGACTTAATGTCACAAACACCCCTTGAAGTTGAAAAATTGGAATGAGTGGCATCATCTTAAATTATTTGTTTATACTATTTTTATTTGAAAGAGAAAAACGTCAGCATTGAGAGCCTGTCCTAGTAAAAAAAAAAAATGGTGATTTTAAACTCTTATTATGAATGATACATTTGAAGTTGTCTTTCTTTTAGGATATTTTCAACGTCTGTAAAATATCCCAGATATCTTACATCGTTTAAAGGAGTTAATATAACGTTATTAGATTTTCCCTCTTTGCCATAAACGCGTCATCTGTATCATCCATAGCATCGAACTCATCACCATCATCTTCTTAGTCAGTTGGATGACTTGGAAGAGAGAGATAGGGAATGAATGGGGTGGACTTGGATTTTTATTTGGAAGTGGGCGTGGTGTTTATGGTGGGAAAAGGGGACATTAATGGTGGTTTCTGGGTGTTTTAAGAATTTTTTTAAACAGATTTTATGGTGGATTTAGGGAGCGGTGGAATATTTTTTTAACATATTTTATCAATATAAGTGATATTTATTCATTTAGATTTTATAAAAATATTTAATTTTTTTATTAAAATATTATTATTTTTTTATCCCGATTAAAATAGGAGTAACACAATTAATATAAAAAAATTTTAAAATATTAATTTTTATATGTTTTATTTTATTGTTTTATTAAAAATATATTTAACTAATTTTTTGTTTAAATTTTATTATCATTTTTAAATTATTTTATATTAAATTTTATTTTTATCTTATTCATTTCATAAAAAAAAAATATTTTTAAAAAATTATTAAAATAATATAATTTATGATTTATCTTACAAGAAACATTTTTGTATGCTTAAAGAAAGGCAAAACCTGAAACTTGAGGGTTATCATCATTATATATCTAAACAGAATGCTCTAATGCATTCACACATTTTTCTAATTAACCAAACAGCAAGGACTGATCATGTTTTAGTAAGAAAGAACATTCTCTCTCTCTCTCTCTATATATATATATATATATTGAAACCCATCAACTTCGTTAACCACCGACCAAAGTAAAGACATCCACAGAAAAGCAATGGGAGCCCCATTAAAAAAGAAGAAAAATGTCTGAGACAGAGATCCTCTAAAAAAACCCTAATGCAACAACTTTTTTTATCAGCTGCCACCCATCATCTATCTCCAGCCGGCCTCTCAGCCACCCCTCATCTCACCACCCTTTCACTCTGGCCACTTTCCACCCTACCTCTTGTTCTACCCATTTTAGTCCACCTCTGGACACAACCTTTATCACCCTCGCACTATTGCTGGTTCTGTTACATTACAGTCGCTGTAATTGTCAGTTTTCTTCGAGACAAGCTGATCTCTTTAGCCTCGCCTTCCCTCTAGTTCTCCTAGTGGGCTCTTTTTTCTTTTGTTTGGTCTTTTGCTAATTCTTGGTATGGATAGCGACGAAGAAGATGAGCAAGATAACTATTGAAGTTATGCCTTTAGAAACAAGGATGATAGCTTCTTGCTTCGGTGATGTTCTACCATCCATTTAGAATGTGTTAGATTTTTATTTTTATTTTTTCATCTTATTCTTTGTATCGTGAAGCGATTTCTTATCTCTTTACAATGAAAATTTTATTGGATAGTCAGATTTTTTGGAGAATTGTTTTTGACGGTTTCTTTACGCCCATTTTTGAAGGATCCGACTAGAAGAACTAAAGTAAATACCTTGGATTCTTAGGGACTTTAACAACTACATTCGTATTTAATTTGTTTTTATGTTTGAAAATATTCATTAGTATATGTGATGATTTTTTATATACATATAAGTATATAAAAAAAATATTTTTAATAATAAAATACATAATATTTAAAATAATTAAATATAATTTTATTTATTTTTATTTTATACATTTTGTTTCACTTAAAAAAAAAATGTTAAATTAGTTAAAAATAAATAAAATTAATGTCAATATTTTAAATAATACAATAAAAATAATTATAATTGTTTATATAATTATCAACTATTGTATTTTTTCATTTAAAAAATGTGTTTATTTATTTTTTCTTTTTTTCTATCCTCTCTCTCATATTATTAATTTGAACTAAAATATCAAGTTCGTTTGTAACTAATAAAATATTTCTCTCCTAAATATCCAAAACCAAAAAGGGTCCATCATTAACTTCATGCAAGCACAATCTTGAAAATTGTTTTTATATTAATAAAAAGTTACGATTATTTTATTATCTTATATTTTTAATTTTATATATAATCAATAATTAATACATTTATGCATAATTAAAGAATTTTTTAATTTAATGAACTGGTTTTAAAAAAAATTAAGATTCTTATTTAAAAAAAATAATCAGTAATAATAAATTATATTATTTTAATATTTTTTATTACATGATTAGATTAGGCTAAAATTTGAGTCTTTCTAAAAATGACTATTTACAAATATAACATAAAATACGTTTACTTCATTGTAAGAGTAACAATTATATTAACGTAAGAATAAAATTTTATTTTTAAAAATAAATATTTTAAGAGTCGATAATTTGTTTTAATAAAATATTTATTAGTCTAAAAATAATTTTTTTAAACAAATAGGAAAATGAAAGAGGACGGCTTAAAGCGGGCTGGCATAATATAATGCATTTATTAATTATTCTATAAAAAACACAAAGCATTTATTATATACGTGATTCTATACTTTTCTTTAAATACACTCTCTTTAAAGGTAATTATATGCGTCACTCTCTTTTGAAAAATTATACGTTAGCTCTAGAAAAAATTAAATAGTATTTTTCATTAATATTATTAATTGTTGTTATATAAAGGTAATTATAATTATGTTTTTTTTAAATATTGTCTTTATATTTAATTTTATTAGTATGAATCATTATATCATTAATATAATTAATATTCAACGATATGGTATTTTATGATAGCAAAATATATATATATATATTATAAAAGTTACTATATTGAATTATCCCTACGTAATGTTCATATCATTGTCAAGACCCTGTTGAAGTATATTTGTTATTATTTGAATTTGTAATTTAAATAAGATGAGACATGAGTACGTAGCCAACGATTAAGTTGTTACCTAGCAAAAAAAAAAAAATGTTGATTCAAGAAAAATATCTGTTAAATATATAGTGTATATTATATATAATTTCTCTATTAAAATATTAATTATAGTTTGATAAACGTAAATAAATACTTAAAAAATATATTAATAATGATAAAAATATATAAAAATTTATTAAGTTTTCAATAAAGTATTACAAGCTATTAATTATAAAAATTATATCCAAAATTTAAAAATAAAAAAATCTTAAAAATAGAATACGTAAATACGCATATAATTTTTTTAATCGTTATGTATTTCTATATTATATATTCAAATGCATAAAAGTTTATATTTTATGAATTACTATTAATTTAGAAAACATATAATTAATAACTTAAAAATATACATATGTATATTCACATGTTTTATTTTTTATTTTTAAATTTTTTTTAGATTTATAATATATTTTTTATAACTAATAAACTTATAATAATCTGCTAAAAAATCAATTTCTATATATATATTTTATAATTAGTGTACTTTTATTGTAATTTATCTTAATTATTTATGGTTAAGTTTTATGATTTTTTTAATTTAACATCAAATTTTTAGTTATAATATTTATAGTGATGCCTTTTAAATAAAAAAATATTTTGCACATTTTAGAATGTTATACAATATTAGCCCCATTATATCCTCAACAAGCTATTTTTTTTTAATTTGTTAAAGAAGTTTCACCATTTATTATATTATATATATATTTACACCATATTTTTTTTAATAAATTACACAACTATGTTTCTAATTAACAGTGATAGCAATAATTTAAACATTTTAACTATAGATTCAATAAAATTTTGATTGACTATCTATTAGTTAAAAAAATCATTTATAAATAAGGTGAAAGGTTGGCCTTTTTAATTATACAAAATATTTAGTCATTTAAATTTGAGAATGTGATATTGAGTCATTTTATTTATAAAAATAGTATAAAAAAACATTTAATAATTTTAAATTTATTTTTAAAAATATTTATCAAAATTATTCCAACCATGAAGGTAAGAGATAATAATACCCTCACTAGTTATATTTATAATTTTTTTGTTTGATAGGGTGAGAATAAATGATGAAAATATTCTCACTAATATCTATTTAAGTTTTTTTATCAATAATTTTTTTTTGTGATTTTTTAAGTAAAAAGATTAATTAATATATATATTTTTAAAGTAAAATGACTAATGAACACATTTTTTATAAATAAAATGATTAATGAGTAATTTATTAAAGTTAGAGCACTAAATAAGTCTTTTATGAAAAAAAATGTTTTATAAGTAAAATTTTAATTTATATAATTTTTTCCTTATTTAGTTTTTATAATATATATTTTAAATTTGTTTAATATAATAGTTAAATAAATAATAAAAAACTAATGATAAATTTTTTAGCCATGAATTAGAGTTAAAGATCTATTAGTATTATTATTATAATAACACTTAAAATATAATAATAATATAAGTAAAATAAGTATAATCGTTATTATTGTTTATCATTACATATTAATATTAATTACTAATTTAGTAATGACACGCGCTAAACATGTGCTCCGTAATAGTACGAATAATGGTTAAAGTTTTAAGCCCACTAATCCAGTGACATTTACCAAAACAGAAGCTCTATAAAAAAAAAAAAAGATTATGAGAGAGAAAATCTCGAAGTGAACTTTGCTCGTGGACGCGCCCAGAAAGCAGATCCAGAAAGAAGAAGATCAAAGCGAGTGGACAAAAGCGAGTAGAACGAATTATCTCTAGCGGTCTCGCTAAACTCACCAAGTTGCTGTGGCGAGTGAAGCAATAAGGGCGAGTGAAGAACATCAAAAATCAAGCCCTAATTTTCTCAAATCTCTAGAGCTTCTCTCCACTCGCGCCAAACTCACTCGCCTTGCTTTTCAGCTTCATCCCACAGGTTCTATACATTCAATTGAGGTCTCTGTCTAACCTGTTTCTTCTCTATTTTGGTCCAAATTCAGTCTCTTGTTATGTTCAGATATGAATCTCGTTCTTTATAATCTTCTTTTCATTTTAATTAACCTCAATTGAACTTGACTGTTTGTCTGTTAAGAATGGTGGGAAAGAAAATGACGAATTATTATTTTAGAGTATATTATTTCTTTTCTTTTTTAAATCTCGCTTTAATACCTTTTTTGAGCTAAAAAAAGTTCGTAGCTCCTAAGGAAATCCATTGATGCATTCCAAGGTTATACATTTTTTGAAGTTGAAAAATGGTTTTCAGGAGTGTAATTATTACTAATAAAAAGAAAAATTACCTTATGGTCATTAAACTGTGTTTGAATGGATCTAAAATTTTCAATATTTCGGAGCCAGGTGGTTCATTTACACATAATGTGTGTAGTGACATTTGAGTAGGAGTCTGATCAAATAAACCTGAAGCAGTTACTAAAAAGAATCAAGAATTAGTAAGTTACTATGTCAGGTCTTGTGCTTGATTATGCAAAGGTTAAATGCTGGTTAATTTATTGAAATTCTATTGATGCTTAGATCATAAAGCCTCATATTGTTGGATTTGCTTAAACTGCTATATTTTTACATCCTCCTTAATACGCTATTCAAGTATTTGTAAGGAGAGCCGTTTCTCCTTACGAAATGGTCGTATGCTTAAACCAATTACTTGCTAATTCACATGTGAAGTTCTTTTAAGTTAAAAGGTTAAAAACGAGCGATGGTCATAGTTAGATGTATTAGTTGGGATGGGATGACTTATTAATTTATGGTACAATTCATTAATTCGTGAATTCATCCCATCTTATTCCACTTCTTTTTTTGTGGGATGTGATGGTAATGAGATTCTCTAATAGATCTAAATGATGAGTAAAATTATAAAAACAATAAATAAATATAATATGTTATTTATAATAACCATGATCATTTATAATAATTATGAGACCATTAAGGACAATTTTAAATAGGATGGGATGAGATGTGATGGGACAAACCATGTGATATTTCTAGTCATAGTAATGGTCTGTAGAATGTAGAGGGTAAACATGTGCTAGACTGATTTGCTTTTCCCCTGCCATATGATTTTTCATTTCAATTTCAAATGCTTGGATTTTGTTTTTGTTTTGTTTTTTTAGGCCTATGTTGTTCTATTAGGTTTTCTTCTTTAAGAGGTTTCCTAATGAAAAATAGAAACAATCTTGTTTTTGCTAAACATGATCAGGATGGATTGGTGTCAAACGCCAGTTGGAACTGCAGTGGAATCTCGAGGCAATATTAATGGTAGTAGAGCAAATGATAAGATGATTGGCGTTGTAGAAGGAGTGCATAACGTAGATGCTTTGCTTATTAGTTCTCCTAAGAAGGATATTTTGAGGTTTGAAGGAGATGGAGAATTTGAACCTAATGGCATTGAATTTGAATCTCATGAAGTAGCATACTCCTTTTATCAAGAATATGCTAAGTCTATGGGGTTCACCACTTCAATCAAAAATAGCAGACGTTCAAAGAAAACCAAAGAGTTTATTGATGCTAAATTTGCATGTTCTAGATATGGAGCTACCCCAGAATCAGACTGTGGGAGTAGCCGACGTCCAAGTGTAAAAAAGACAGACTGCAAAGCCAGCATGCATGTGAAGCGAAAACCCAAAGGAAAGTGGACAATTCATGAGTTCATAAAGGATCATAACCATGAACTTTTACCAGCTTTGGCATATCATTTTCGGATTCATAGGAATGTAAAGTTAGCTGAGAAAAATAACATTGACATTTTGCAAGCTGTTAGTGAACGAACAAAAAAGATGTATGTTGAAATGTCTAGACATTCTGGTGGGTACCAAAGTGTTAGGTTTGATCAGTTTGACATGAATTTTCAGTTTGACAAAGGTCAGCACTTGGGTCTGGATGAGGGAGATGCCCAAGTCTTGCTTGAGTATTTTAAGCGAATTCAAAAGGAGAATCCGAACTTCTTCTATGCAATAGATCTGAATGAAGAGCAGCGTGTGAGAAATTTGTTTTGGGTTGATGCAAAGAGTAGGAGCGATTATATCAATTTTAATGATGTTGTTTCTTTTGATACTTCTCACATTAAAGTCAATGAAAATTTGCCATTTGCTCCTTTTGTTGGCGTGAATCATCACTTTCAGTCCATGTTGCTTGGTTGTGCAATGGTTGCAGATGAGACTAAATCCACATTTGTTTGGTTAATGAAGACATGGCTTAGAGCCATGAGAGGGCAAGCTCCCAAAGTAATTATCACTGATCAGGACAAGACCTTGAATGCGGCTATTGCAGAAGTTTTCCCAAACACACGCCACTGCCTTTCTTTGTGGAGCATAATGGAAAAGATCCCTGAAACACTTGCTCATGTAATCAAACTACATGAAAAGTTTTTCCCAAAGTTCACTAAATGCATTTTCAAGTCATGGACAGATGAACATTTTGATATGAGATGGTGGAAAATGGTTACTAGATTTGAACTTCAAGATGATGAGTGGATTCAATCATTATACGAAGATCGTAAGAAATGGGTTCCTACCTACATGGGAGATACCTTTTTAGCTGGTATGTGCACGACTCAGCGTTCTGAAAGTATGAACTCATTTTTTGACAAATACATTCATAAGAAAATTACTCTGAAAGAGTTTGTGAAACAGTATGGCATAATTCTGCAAAATCGATATGAAGAAGAAGCAATTGCAGATTTTGATACTTGGCACAAACAACCTGCACTAAAATCTCCTTCACCTTGGGAAAAGCAAATGTCAACAATTTACACACATGCAGTATTTAAGAAATTCCAAGTTGAGGCCTTGGGTGTAGTTGGCTGCCAACCAAGAAAAGAAAGTGAAGATGAAACAGTTACCACGTTTAGAGTTAATGACTGTGAGAAAGGTGTATATTTTTTGGTGGCTTGGAATGAGACAAAGTTAGAGGTTTCTTGTCTCTGTCGTCTGTTTGAATACAAAGGTTTTCTTTGTAGACATGCACTAATTGTTCTCCAAATCTGTGGTCTGTCAAGCATACCACCGCACTACATTTTGAAGAGGTGGACAAAAGATGCAAGAAGCACACAATCATTGGCTGAAGGAACACAGCAGATGCAGACTAGGGTGCACCGCTACAATGAACTGTGTAAATGGGCCATTGAACTGAGTGAAGAAGGATCTTTGTCTGAAGAGACTTACAATGTTGCGTACCGTGCACTAGTCGAAGCTTTGAAGAACTGTGTTAATGTGAATAACTCTAATAATAGTGCAGTAGAATCTGGCACCAATGTTCACAATGTTTGTGATCCAAAAGAAGAGAATCGGGGAACTCTTGTGACTAAAACAATTAGGAAGAGGAATACAAACAAGAAAAGAAAGGTTAGGTTCAAACATTGATGCCTTCTTGACCTTTTATTTTGGTTGTTGTTGCTTTGTGCGTGTTTCTATGACTAATGTAGGAAAGAAATAAATTTTAGGTACAATCTGCGCAAGATCTTATGGTGGTCGAAGCACAAGGCAGGTTGCAGCAAATGGTTTGTAGTTTGTGCCCTTCAATTATACTTTAGTCTCGGACTTATCCTTGCATGGTTTATTTTTTATGAAATATGTGCAAGAAATGTTTTCCATCAACTTCTACAGTTAATTTATCATTTGTATTATCTTAACATGTAGCTTTTATGCTTGTAGGATAATTTAAGCTCAGATGGCATGACTCTCAATGCATATTATGGGACCCAACAGAATGTTCAAGGACTGGTATTGGATGTTACTATTTTGTGTTATTTTTGACAATTAATATGAAACTGAGAGTTTCATAAAAAGAGGTGAAAGTTTATAAGATATGGACCTAATTAATCTAGAGGGGGTGAATAAGTTATTTTTAATTTTTATTAATTTATAATTTAATAACCTAAACAAAACAGTCAGGCATGTAATCGTGTGTAAAAATAAGTGCGGAAATAAAATAATAACACACGATATTTTTAGGTGGAAACAACCTAGGCCACAACCATGACCTAAGAGGAAAACCACCGGTCCACCGGACCACCTAACTTTTAACTATGAAAATCAAATGTTCAAGTACAAACTCGGTCTTATGTTACCCTCCCTAAGATACTGTCCCAATGTATTTTACTTACAAGCCCTTGCTCTGTTTTCACAGTTTCTAATATTAGCGTGAGCGGTTTCCAGACCAACGTTCCAATAAGCTTCCCGCCAATCAGATACGTTCCCGAAGTAACTGCAAAATAGTTAGCATAAAAACACAAGTACCCGTGTGTGTTCTAGAACGAATTTAATAATGAATAATCCTAACTAGATGATTCAAAACATGTCATTTAAATTAAATCAACTAGCAAATCATAGACCAAAAAGATCAAATATAAGTTCAATAAAAATAATTTCTTTAAAGATTAATAATCAAATCAAATAATTATGATATGACAAAATAATTATTTGATTTAACAATTTAAGAACAAAAATAAAGAAAAAACCATAAGAACATAATATCAAAATATCATAAAATAATTAGGTTTATTAATGAATCAAATATAACCACTAATATTTGATAGATTAACTAAATAAAGAAGCCTAAAGAATTATAATCTTATATTTGTAAAACAAGAGAGAGAAATTAAGAATATTAGAATAATGCTCTTGTATGGTTAATTGAAACAATGAGTAATGAGTTTTATTTATAGGAAAAAATAAAATCCTTAATCTTAGGTAATTAATATAGATCATTTCTATTACAAATAGGATTAATAATACTCATTAATTAAGATAACTCATATATGATTGATAAATATCTTTTATATTACAAATAGGATTAATATTACTCATTAATTAAGATAACTCATATATGATTAATAAATATTTTTCTATTATAAATAGGATTAATATTACTCATTAATTAAGATAACTCTTATATTAAATAAATTTCTTTTAAAATAGATTTTATGCTATCTTTTATGATAAGGATTTCAAATATAATTTAAAGTATATCTTATTTAATATCTTTTAGCATATCTTATTTTAGAGTATATCTTATCTAATATCTTTTAGCATATCTTATTTCATATTTTAGTACTAAAAATAATTTTAGATTTATAAGTATGTGCTATTAAATGCATAAATATAATCCTATGTGTCGTAATTATCAAAGATATACCTGAAGTACAATTATCTGAAACTCGAGCATTTGTTTGTTTTTCTTGATAGACTTGATAATAGGCCTAAAAATAAATTTACAGATAAATATTTTGTCCACGAAAATAGCCAACACTCATAGTCCTTATAAGAGGCAAATTACAAATCTTTCCCCTACTTTGTTAAACAACAAAATGTCCCTACGCATTTGAAAGATTACAATTATACCTTTAAGTGACTTGTTTGAGGAGGTGTAAAAAAATCCAAGGAATTTGGAGGACGAGGATGTTGTAATAAAACAATAATTAGAGGGAATGCCATTGCCTATCATTTAATGTTATGGTGGTAGTTTGTTTTTTCACCATACTTGGAGAAGGTAATTTCACGGAAACAGAGAACGAAAAAAAAAATAATAAATAAAATAACAGAGGCATGTACTTGCTTTAGTATATTCTTTCACATTACTCTGCATTGCAGGTACAGTTGAACTTAATGGAGCCACCCCATGAAAGCTACTATGTTAACCAACCGAGCATGCAAGGGCTGGTAAGTTAAGATGAACCTATGAGCATTTTATAACATATTATACTTATGCCATGATTGAAATTAATCATTGAACTGCTTTGAAATGCTCGTAGGGACAACTGAACACAATGTCAACTCGTCATGATGGCTACTTTGGGACTCAACAAAGCATTCATGGGCTGGTATTATTTCTATAATTGCAAAGATTTTCTAGAGCAACTTGCTCATGTATGCATGTCATGAAATAGTTTTTCCTTATATTTTTGTAGGGACAGATGGATTTTAGGCAACAAACTAGCTTCAATTACGGTTTGCAGGTTAGCTTGCAATATATATGGCATCGACATTATATTTGGAAAGTGGAAATCATTTTTTGCTGCTTATCATAACTCATATTGCAGGATGAACCACATTTGGGATCTGCACAGTTGCATGGCAGTGATTCCAGTTCCAGACATGCTTGAGGAAGCAGCAGTTTCTATCATAACTGTAATGGTAGTTACTTCGGAGTTGTGATCTTTACTGAAAACTATTTGGTAAAGTGTAAGTAAAGAAAGAAGATTAGTGTCTTAATGAAAGTGGTGGCTACTTGAAATTCAGGATGATCATAGTAACCTGTGCCTCCCTATATCCACATAGGAAATTTAACACGGTTGTCTTAAATTTTGCCTCATACTTCAGGCATATTATTAGCAAGATGGCTGACCTTCTCGTCAGTTTGCCACTCCTTGCTACCTTAGCAACGTTAGTTTTTGTTAAGTCCTACATCGGTCAAGAGTTAGGCAGCAGTGTTGCTTATAAGTCTGGACAACCTTCTAACTCACAAGTTGATTTTTGGGTTCAGAGTTAGGCCTAGATTTTTAAGATGGTATCAGAGCTAGGCTCTTGGCTTCTTCACCCGCCATCGACGCTCAAGTACCTGGCGGCACACTCAGGGCTAAAGCTTGCTCACCTCATGCCGATCAGGACTCACCCCAACCGATGTGGAGGGGGATATTAAGTCTCACATCAGTCAAGAGTTAAACAACATTGCTGCTTATAAGTATGAACAACTCTCTAACTAACAAATTGATTTTTGGGTTCAGAGTTAGGCCTAAATTTTTAAGAATTTCAATTACAGATTTATGCCGTTACACTTTATACAAGTGCTAAAGTAAGGTGTTTTGGAATCATGTATCGGGCAATCACCAATTGACCACGGCTTGTTTATGTGTAGCTTATGTAAAGAGCTGCTTCTTGTAATGTCCTCGTAGTTACGTAATTAATGTAAGATGGTCGCAGTTCATGATACTTTCAGTTTCATTAGAATTAAGCAAAATACAATCTTTTGACAATGTAGCAGATGGCTGTGATGAGGATTGGACATTTATTAGTACCCTTAATTTGTATTGATAGCCCTTATCCTATTTAATTTAGTACTCGTATTCAAGAAATGGTCTTTTCAAATTATTTTTTTATCTTCTCTCTCATTCTCCCTCTTTCTCTCTCCTTTTTATCGACAATATTTGAAGGGAAAAAGAGAAAAAAAATTAGCTCGATAAATAGATCAATATCTCAATTAATTCCTTTTCGAGAAGCCTTAATAGCGATAGAATCGAGACATTGAGATATCTCCATTTTTTTTGTTTTAATTACTCTCATTATTTCTTATTAAATTTGCAAAATATAATAATTATTTAAATTATTTTGATTCTAAAATTAAAAACACCATAATTTAAATTTTAAACCATAAATACAAGGTGAATATTAAAAAAATATATCTAATTAACATTGATGATGATTAAGTTTGTTACACTTATTATATTGTAGTTCTAGATTATTTTTTAACATGTATTATATTTTAATTTTTGATTATTTATAAATTATATTGATTATAAAATACTACTTTTCACTAACTATTATAAGATGATCAGATTTTTTTTCATAAAAAGATAATGATTATAATAATTATATTGAGAGATATATATTTATGAATAAAATAATAACATTAAATTGTCCTATATTGAAAATACAAATTATATATAATTGTAGTCTGGTTTTAAATAATTAAATATGCTTATAATAATTTTTGAATTTTTCATACAATTCAACTAATATACATATAAATGAGATTTTCTCCGGTCGGGACTGTGCTATTTGAAATATCTTATCTTTCTTTCAAAAAGTTTTTAGATATCCAGAGTAGCACCCAGACCACCACCTAATCCTCTTCCATTTTTCGATTATGTATGAAAAGATAGAAATAAAATTTGTTTCTGTCTTTTGTTGAATCTTTTTCATGGCTCGACATTTAAATCTTTAATATGTTAAAATAAGCTTTATATTATTGAGGTACTTATTATGTCTAATTTATGAGTCTTATAAGCAACACTTATACTCTAAAATATTTAGGACTTAGACCCATTTAAAACAAATTTGGCTTCATCACACAACCACACCAATTAATTAACCTAGAAATCAAATGAGCAAAAATAATAAATGAACATACAATATTTAACATCATTTATTACCAAACTTTGGACATTACATCCATATCCATCATGTCTAAAATTTCAATACGATAAAAAAAATTACAATCTATGCTACAAAATAACATAATCATCTACTTATATATAATACAAACTCTCACATCTAATAATAAATTTTTATAAATAAATTAAAAGGTTATCTTAAGTGAGACCTAATACTAAGAATTGTCCAAAAAAAAACCAAGCTTCCATTTCAAAGATTTCTCAATGCTCTTGATATATATATATAAACTTTCATCACAAATATCAATATTCAATTTCATGCACCAATGATCAAAGAAAAAGCCATTATATATAATTTTTAGAGAAATTGAGAATTTTCTTACTCTCATGTCTCGTGTCCAAAATTTACACAATTTAAAAGGATTGGTGCACTTAAAGTGTGATCAATCCCCCATTTGGTATCCGATCACCTATACACTTACCTTGGCACTAGGCAAAGTCTTGATACTACAAATTTCTGCAAACCTCCTCGCTTGATGCTCGTCCAATCTTAACTACAAATTGCTTCCTTGATCGTTAGGGTGCCTTCCATAAAATTTGTATCACACATCACATCATATATATATTTTACTAAACAAATGATATATACTTGAAGGGAAGGAGTGGGAGAATCCATTTATACACGTTGTTCTTTAATATGGCAAGTGATAGATCACATAATTCTCATTTCTCATGTAATGGATATTTATTATTTACATGATAATTTATTTTAAATAACTTTCGGTTATAACCTAAAAAGTGTAATATTGGTTTTGATCTTTTATTTTTTTTGTTTTTATCTCTACTTAATTTATGTTTAATTTTAAATATAAATTAAAAAATAAAATTTATTTGAGTATGTATTTAAAAGTATTATTCATATGCAATAATTTTTCTTTAACGTACAACATGCTTGATAGTTATCCGCTCTCAAAGTTTAGATAACACTTGTATGTTTAAAGACAAAAATAAAAATAAAAAGGTAATGTGTTCTTAACTAGTTTTCATAATTATTATAGGAAAAAAAACTATTTTTTCAGTTTACATTAAAAAAATTAGTTGCCATGGTTCCAAACAAAGAAGAGATAATTTGTGTAATATTTGTATTTTTTTAATACTAAATTAAAAAAATAAATTAGCATGAATATGTGTTTAGAAATAGCCTCGCCTAAAAATATTTGAGTTTTGTTTGAATTTCATTAATACTAGTGCGATATTTTACATAATTTATTAAAATGTTAAAATGAATTATTATTAAATTTTATGTTTCATTAAAATTATATTATTATTATTATTTAAAAAATTAAATATAATTAATATTTAAATAATATTTAACATAATAATTATTATTTAAAAAATTAATAATTTATTATTTAATTGTTGAAAAGAGAAATATATAAATAGATTTAAAATTTACAAAATTAGTAAAAATAAAAAACAAAAATACGAGGAAATACGTACCAATAAAAACAAATATATAAGAGGGGGGTGAAAAATAATAGATACTCTTGCAATATTTCCCATCTAAAACGAAGGTGGAAAAAAGAAAGAAGGAACTAAAAATTTAAAAAGAGAAAGACAACAAATTAGGAAAAATAAAATAAAATTTATAATTTATAATTAAAAAATAATATTATTATATTTAATTTATATATTTTTATCATTAAAAAGTTGAAAAAAAATAAAACCTTAAAAATTATAATCATAAAACAACACCATTTATTTATACTTTATACATTTTTATAAAATGTAAAAATTATTGTACATTATTTTACATTGAACTCCATTTAATTAGATACTGTTTAAATTAAAATACAATCATTTAAACTCGTTCAATATTAAAGTCATCTAATTAGATTTCGTCTAATGTTATTGAGTTATATTTTTATTGTTATAAGTTTTATGTATAATTTTTTGTAATTTTTCAAAAACTTTCATCCTATTATTTTATATTTGATGCTATTTAAATTGAATTGCGTTTATTTGATCTATTTAATGTTAAATTTTGTCTAATTGAATACTATTCGATATTATTAAATGTAATTTTGTTGATATAAATTTGATTTAATTACAAAGTATGAAATTATTTCATAAATAAAAATTTATTTTTAACTAAATATATTATTTTTTACAACATAAAAATATATTTTTTATATGTCTAATTTATTATAATGCATAGGAGGTTAAAAATTGGAATGAATAAGTTTAAGTTATTTAATTTTTTAAAAAATTAAAGAGGAAAAAAAGGAAAAGTAAAAGGTGAGGTGTACCGTAAGTTTTTTTAAAATATATTTTATTTTCTTAATTTTTGGGTTATGTAATAATTGTTATTATAAAATATAATTATATTTAATTTTATAATTATTAAAAATAAGTATTTTAAATCTGATGAAAGGATTAATTTTTATATTAAAATATGAAATTTTAATAATAATAAAATTAATAATATTTAATTTAATAATTAGAGGAGTAAATTGTATTTTTTTTAAATAACCTAACTTTCTTGGATATTTTCTTAAAAAAAAAAAAAAAGAAAGAAAGAAGGGGACGTCGTGCAATTTACGCGAGTTGTGAACTCCACTAATCTCGTCTCCGACTGCAAGTGCAGACTAATTTCAACATGAACTAAGCTAATTTGCGCAGGTGCGTTCAGTTACATTTTCATCTAATTTCCACTTGGGCGGTTATTCTGATCTCTTTGTCTATTTCCTTCTGTTTGTTTACCGGGAAAACTTTATGAGAAATTGAAAACTTGAAATGCCCAAGTCTTACAAAGTTTCACCCCTGTGCATTTCCCAAGAAATGAAGGTTTGAAAGAATTACTGAGCGGAGATATTATTAGTTTGCTGAGGTTCCAAAACATGTAGCAAGCATCTGAGAGCAACGTCACTAAGCTTCCATTCATTTTCTAACGCTTCCTTTGCTGGCATATGTTTGCACTTTGTCTGGCTTTGTTGTGGGTCTCCGTTTGGTAGCCTTATCAACCCTGGGAATTCAAATTTGTGAGATAGTCGACGATCTTGATTTTGAGTTCGGTGTATTTAATTTAGTAGGAAATGAAAAGAAGAAAGCCAAGGACGGTGAACATGGAAAATATATGACATGGAATGTGAACGATTTCATCCCAATCTATTTATTTTATCCATGCTGTTTGTAAATTCCCAAAAAAATATTGCCATAGTTTCATTAATTTTCATACTTCTAAATGATATTAGAGTAGTACTCTTAGCGCTTGACCAACCCATTCATTTTTTATTAGGAGGATATATATATGATATATCTTTAATATTGTAGTACAGTCTATGATTTGTCTTGCTTATTTTTCTTCATTTCTCTTCTGCAGATAGAGGAAGGCTAGAGATGTTCGGTTTATAAATTGTTTATCTGCAATTTGTGAGTTTCATATGTTCATCTTTAATAAATATACTCAAATTATCTGGTTTAATTACTTTTTATGTCTAAAAGTATGAGATAAGTTATAAAAATACTTAAAATATTTATTTTGTTACGTCCAAATATACCTAAATATTAATTAACGTTAAATTTTTTAAAAGAAGTGCATGTGCCTTTTGTTGAGGATATATTTGTAAAAATCATCTCTTCGTCTTCACCTAAATTGAAATCCTTGCCCAAAACCTCCATTGGACTCAACAGAGCTGTAGGCCTTCTCTGGCCCATCAATCCATTTAGTGACATTTCAGAGGCCCCAAAGTGTTGATGAAAAGGTTTTTGGCCATGTCCATCATTCTCAACGCCTCAATTACCATTTTATCCTCACTTCTTGTGAATCCAAGGTAAGGATTAAGGGGTAGGGTTTCACTTTGAAGAGATCGAAAATCATCTGTTGATGACATGGGGCTTTTATATCGATTATTATATGAAGTTCTAGAGGAACCAATACCCAAATGTGCATATTCCCAATTCCTAAAAAATTCCTCATTTTTCTAAAAACCTAAGTTAAGACTTGCAATGGCGATAAGAAGTTACCATCCAAAAGCACAAGACTTGTTCTAGGTCTTGTACTCGACTCCGAAAACCCACTACCACCATAACTTTTCTCAAGATTGGTTCTGTAGGTATCACTTCCACATCCAATGGGTTGCTCTAAACCCGAACTCCGAAACAAAATATCGAGCATTCATATTGTCCTCCGGTTGATTACTTCGTATAAACTTCATAAGAGAAGGCTCATTGGATGGAGAGAGACAAACGGAAAGAGAGATTGAGAAGAAAAAGAAGATGAAGAAGAGACGTGATGTTACAAATATATTCTCAACAAAAGGCACATGCATTTATGTTAAAAATTTAAGATCAGTTAATATTTAGGCATGTTTTTATTGTAGCCCATAAGTTGTGAGCATAATTGTAATAAAGTAAATATTTTGGGCATTTTTGCAACTTATTTAATACGTTATAGACATAAAATATAATTAATCCAAATTGTCTAGCTAGTTATCTAAATGTAGCTCCTGCTTTACTCTGGCACTTACTTATAACTAGGAAATATATGTTCTTTTCCCAGGTGACATTGGATATCGCCCCTTGTTTCAGATAAGCTTTAATTTGTCCTATGGAGATAAATCTTGAACTGTCTCCATGTGAGCAGGAGAAATTAGTTACTGAAACTAATGCTAATACTGATGTCGTGGATGCTACTACAGATGGAATCTATGCTGTGGAAGAGCATGTAAATTCTCCTGTTTCAATTGAAAACCTCAGGGAAGATCATGCATCAGAAGAAAACCAAATTGTTTCTAGTGGACAGCATCAGTTTAATGTGAACACCGCTAGTGCAGATATTGATACGAATGAGGCAATTTGTGATCCCCAAGTGGGTTTGGTATTTGATTCAAAGGAGGATGCATATTCATTTTACAGAGAATATGCACGGGCTGTGGGATTTGGCATTACAATTAAGGCCAGTCGGCGTTCAAAAAAGTCCGGAAATTTTATTGATATCAAAATTGCTTGTTCAAGATTTGGTACAAAGCGTGAAACTGGTATGTCTGTCAATGTAAGATCATTTGTAAAAACAGACTGCAGAGCAAGTATGCATATTAAGAGAAAAGAAGATGGAAAATGGATTATTCATGCCATTGTAAAGGAGCATAACCATGAGATATGTCCAGATGACTTCTATTATGCTATGAAGGGACGCAACAAGAAATCTTCTGTTGTTCCCTGTCAAAAGAAAGGTCTACAATTGGCTCTAGATGAGGGAGATGTACACTTAATGCTTGAATACTTTACATTCATGCAGGATAAGAATCGGAACTTCTTTTATGCCGTTGATTTGGACCATGAAAAACGTTTGAGAAGTGTATTATGGGTGGATGCAAAAGGTAGGCATGATTATAACTACTTCCATGACGTGGTCTTTTTTGATACTTATTATGTTACAAACAGATATCGAATGCCATTAGTTCCTATTGTTGGTGTTAATAATCACTTTCAGTATATTTTGCTTGGATGTGCATTAGTTGGGGAAGAGACTACATCTACTTTTGTTTGGTTAATGCAGACGTGGCTTAAAGCAGTTGGTAGCCAGGCTCCAAGAGTTGTTATTACTGATCAAGACAAATTCTTGGAAGAAGCTATAGCGAATGTCTTTCCTGAGACACAACATTGTTTTTGTTTATGGCATGTATTGAGAAGAATTCCTGAAAATTTAGGCTGTATAATAGACCAACATGAGAATTTTATGGAAAAGTTCAATAAATGCATTAATCGGTCTTGGACGATTGAAGAATTTGAGAAGAAATGGTGGAAGATGGTTAATAGATTTGAGCTAAGAGAGGATGAATGGATTTGCTTTTTATATGATAACCGTGAAAAATGGGTCCCAGCTTACATGCAGAATTCATTTTTAGCAGGAATGTCTACGACCAAGAGATCGTACAGTGTAACTTCATTTTTTGATCAGTACATTAATCCGGAAACTAAGTTCAAGGAGATTATCAAGGTTTGTGAAGAACTATTGAAAGAAATATATGATATGGAAGCTGATGCTGATTTAATAACATGGCATAAACAGCCTGAATTAAGGTCTTTCTCACAATTTGAGCAGCAAATGTCGTGTATATACACCGATGCAGTTTTTAGGAAATTTAAGGCTGAGGCCTTGGGCATAGCTTCTTGTCATCTTGAAAGAGAAGGTGAGGATGGAACTAATACAATCTTCCGGGTTGATGATTTTAAAGAGCATCAGAACTTCATAGTTGCTTGGAATGAAGTGGAATTTAAAATATGTTGCTTATGTCGGTCTTTTGAATACCAGGGTTTTCTATGCAGGCATGCATTAGCTGTCCTTCAAATGTCTGGTGTTTCTGACATCCCATCCCATTATATATTGAAGCGATGGACCAAAAATGCAAAGGTCAGGGATACGTTCTCTGAAATGCCAAAGAGGCTTAATTCCAGGTTGCAACGTTTCAATGACTTGTGTAAACTAGCAATTAAGTTGGGTGAAGCAGGATCAGTATCTCGAGAAAGTTACAATATTGCATTTCAGGCATTGGAGAAAGTGTTAAAACAGTGTGTGGATGCTAATGACCCTGTTAGTCATGGTTTGGAACCTAACATTGTGCATGATATCCTTGATGTCGAACAAGAGGAGAATGGAAAGAGTATGGCCAAGTCATCTAAAAGCAAGAAAGCATCCCGGAAAAGGAAGGTCAGTTTAGGTTGATTTTTGATATGCAGATAACTTCACTTATGTTGACATGTTTATTTGTACGTTCCCTGAATTAGATTTTGTATATACTAGGGAAAGTGCGGATCTGATAGAGTAACCAATATTACAATTGACAGCTGCAAGGAGATGGTATGTCTTATGTTCAAGCTAGTTCCGGAGATGCTTATCTAACATGAAATGCTTCATATTGCAAATTTCTCTTCATTTTGCTTTCGTACATGTAGGAACAGATGGCAGCACATATCCTTGATGATTGTTACATTCCTCACCAGGACATGCAAGGGGTATCATGAGCTTGCTGTCCTACTATTTTAACTAAAGAAATACTTTAATAGTACTTTAGTTATTCTGAAATACATCCCCATGTTCTGTAGGAATTTCATTCTAGATTTCCAACTTCTGATGGCTATTATACTACTCAACATGTTACCCAGGGAGAGGTACGGTATATTCCTTTTCTGATTCCACTATATCATAACAAGCCACTTGAAGGATGTTTTATTCTTATTTCAGGGGCAACTGAACCCAGTTTCTCCCATCCATGATGACTACTATAATAATCAAAAGGGCATGCAAGTATGCTTCATTCTAACGTTTTTTTACTAGTGAAGTATGCCCTTCTTTCTAACTTTTTGTTTGTCATTCTCTTCTGGATCAGCTTCATTCTGACTCAAAATGTCTGAGTCACTATAGGACCCAACAGAGTATACAAGGATTGTTATTACATTTTGATACTTGTATATTCTATGCTGTATGATTCAATATGGATGGTAAATTACGTTTTCCTTTCATTGGTTTCTGTAGTTGCTGGGACAACTTAGTTCCAGGTCACCAACCATGCATGGGTGTTTTGACATTCATAACAATCTGCAAGATACGGTATTAGTTGTGCAATTAGATTGTGGTTGTGATTTGTATATTTCTAAATAGGAATCCATTTCATTGATGTCCCTTTGTTGTAGGAACAGTCTGTGGGTTCCTCACAGTTCCACAGCATTGCATCAAAGCATCAACATGACAAGCATCTCTCTCAGTAGTGGAGCTTGCTTCTCTTTCTGAAGTAGGTAATAAGGATTCAGTCTCCATAAGTTCTCATTTAGTCTTCGTAAACCACTATATGCAAATTTTTAATCTAACCAGCAAATTTACTGGTTTTAGTTGTAAAAAGCTTTCTGTATAAAGCGTATATTATCGGCCTTTTCGGTAAGAATAATTCCAATCTCATAGTAAGTGAAAAAATCTCTTCCTATTGTGCTTACAAAACTTTTTTATCAGTTCAACAGATTCTGAAGGTCCCTTCAGTTCCATGTGGAAATTCTCTAACCAACAAAGCCTATGATACTGTGGATTTGACACATTTTCTTTGTCACCTTTTTATCCTCCTGCATAGTAGATGACAAATGATCCGTGACATTGCAGGTATGACTATTAAAAGCAGAATAAATATGCAGATATAAGTAGAATATAAAGCTATTTGGTGACAGTCCAAGTAGGAATATTTGAGTTGTTTCATGGCCATCAATGAGCATGGTCATAAGGTCATCCCTTAATTGTCAGAAAAAAACCCGACATAAATATAATGACTGATTAAAGCACTAAAACAAAATTAGAACTGCTGAAAAGTGAATAAATTGATTGACACAACAGTTTGACAGATTAAACGATAATTAGGCGTGTAAATCATATATAGTTATTATTGCATACAAACTGGTTCACCTAGCAATATATTCAAAGTAGTATTATATGTAAGAAGTTATTATATGTATCAACTCACGTATCATTTATTGAGTTATTGATTGGATGTAAAGTTGGGAATATGGTTAATTAATTGTGTCATATAGATTGATGTATATATTAAGTTGTGATAAAAAAACATTTTTTATATGTAAAACGGTAAACAACATGTGGTCAAGGGTATAGCCGGATCAAATACTAGTTTAAAGCATTTTAGTCCCAAAAGAGTGGTCAAATGTGTTAGATCGATCATGCTATAAAGCTAGGGATCTGGGCATTTTAGTGCTTTTCATCACGTAAACAGACAAGTTACTCAACTTGCTTGTCGTTCACAGAATAGAGCTGAATTCATTGTTCGAAACCTTTGGGAACGTATTCATGTGACATTAGCTTCATGTTGTGTAAGAAATATATGCTTATTTGATTAAGGCAATTTGATTCAGCTTTAAACCTCCCATTTTTCTTAATGATCAGGCAACTCATTGATAATTTATTACACACTCTTCAATGACATGCTGTCATTCCTTTTTTAAACTTAAAATTTCCTTTTATGAGCAGCTCAACAAGAGAATTTATATCAAGAATTTTTTTAAATACTCTTGGAACACTAAGAAAAAGGTATGCCTGCAAAAAAAAAAAAAAAAAAAAAAAAAAAAAAAAAAAAACAAGAAGGAAAAACTGGTAATCATATGCCTGTATTGCAGATCTCACTGTACTGAACTCTAAATTGTTTTAGAGAAAACAAAAATAGTAACATTAAAACTTGTAATTATAAAAATAATATTTTTTATATTTATCTTATGTTTTTTTATTTTAAAAAGATATGGTAAATTATTTTATTTTAAAGGTTTTTTAAATTGAATTATGATCATTTATATCCTTTTAATATTAAATACCGTTCAATTAAATTATATTTAATATTATGAAAGTGTTATTTTTGTTATTATAAGTTTTACTATAGTTATTTTTTTAATTTTTTTTAAATTAAGTAACAGGGTGGATCAAAGAATTAACGGAAATTGGAATAACGTGGGGCATGTTTTCATTTTCTTAGAAAGGAATGATCCCTGATCTTCCGATCCTTAGTTATATATTTATTAAATTTGAATAATCAAATTTAATAAGTATATATCATTGTTGATTGTTAAGTAATAATTAACATTATTTTAAAATTTTTATTTTAAAAAGATAAAGAAAAAAATAAAGTAATTTAAATATAATTTTTCTTTTAGGTTGTTTTTATCACAGTAAAATAAAAAATTGATGTTTAAATTTTGTAAAAAAGTTTGGAAAAATATTCTTAAAATAAATAGTTAAAAATTTGATTTAATAAATAATAAATATAATAATAACTATTCTATGGGTAGTGAGTGTGATAATTTGTAATAATCTTATACAATCTAAATATGATATAAATATAAGTAATTTGATATAATAATTTTATAAATTTATTTAATAGATAAGTTAAATATAGAATAACATAGATAGATTTGTTTAATTAATATTTTTTATTATTTAAGAAGGTAATTTGAAGTGAAAATGATAGATTTGAATTTAATAAGTTTTTTTAAGCATTTTTTTCCTTTAAAATAATGTATATTAGTTGAATATATTTTAAATTTATATGAAATATGAGATATGACAATGATCAATTTAAAACAAATATGGTTTACTTATGAATGAAACGGTTGTCTTCGATGCGATTATTAAATGGATAAGTATGAATCACATGAATTAATATTTATAATTGTGATTAAAGTAATTATTTAAAAATAATAATATAAAGTTAATAATTAATATAATTAACAAATACAATTATATATTATAGGAGTGTTTTGGTATTTATTGGTATATAAAAATTAACAAGAAAAAGAACTATAAACTTAAAAAAAAAAAAAATATTTTTATATATAATATAATAAAGAAATAATTTAAATTATCGTTAAAAATGTAACAACCAAATCTATTAAAAAAATGTAACCATCAAATCTATCAGAAAAAAATGTAACAACCATTTGAAAGTTAATCCTTCGGTAAAATGTCTTCGTATAGATATAAAGGATATATATATTAAAAAAACAAAATTTGTTATTTTGGAGTGTCAAACAAGTTCAAAAAATAAAAATAAATAATAAATAATAAAACCTTGTCAAGCCTTGCGGAGTAATTTGATATCTCCTAACTATTTTTCTGCTATGATAAAAATATGGTTAGGTAAAGACAAGATTAGAAGAAAATATGAAGGTTGATAAACTATAGGAGTTTTGAAAAAAAAAAAATTATAAGTTTATTAATAGGTGTAAGAAAAAAGTTTGACATTTCAATAAATTCAAATAAATAAATAAAATAATTGTACAAAAAAAATGTCATTTATTGAAGAAAAACCTGAAGAAAAAAAAGAAAGAAAGATAAGATTACATTGCTTCTAATCTTCGTGCGAGTACGATAGTGGTGATAGAATAATTCTATATCACACAAGTGGGTAGTTATATACATATTTAATTATTAATTAAATTTTATGAAAATATAAGTTAATTATTCTAAATTAAGATTATAAGCTGAATATAAGTAGTACTCTATAATATAACTCAGTTTTTATAACTTGATTGATTATAATAATTATTCTCCTGGTGTGTGTGCATCACAAGTGGACTGTGTATGACTGGTTCAATCTCCGGATATATTGTTTATCATTTTAATAATATAGTGATAAAGATGTTGTCTCCTCTTCTTGAATATGGGCTTAAATCTCCATCCTATAATTTACAACAATTAGTTTATAATAAATGTATTGTGTATCTTAATGGATTGTACCGATCCGAATATATATATATATTGTACATATTTTTTTCTTATAGTTAGAAAGAGGAAAAATTATATAAAAAATCATTACTTATAAAAATAAAATATTTTATTTTTATATGACTTAATTATTCAATTGTTTTCAGTTTTATAAATTTATAAAAAAATATTATTTTTATGTTATAAAAAAATGAATATCGTATAAGTGTTATACATGGAGGGAGCAATGAAACTATAACTAAGAAGGTGTTTATGTTATGTCCTTAGATCTTAAAAATAATACATAATAACATTAAATTAGATCTAATTGATTAGAGTTTAAATAAATTGGTCTAAATGATTAGAGTTTAACACGAACAACGTTAAGTGATTGAAATTAATATAAAATATTTGAATTGAACTTTTTCTTTTTAAAAAAATAAATAAGTTGAACATAATTATATTATTTTTATGATTATAAATTTTAAAGTATTATAAATGTTATTAGAAAAAAAGAAACCATGTTATTCATTACAAATTTGTGAAGATAACAAATTGTGTGGAAGAATCTTACTAAATGAAAAAAAATGTCATAGAGGACATAACTATACTATCTAGTAATTATATATAACATCTTTTATGAAATTTTAAAAATTTATCCATCGATTTTTATATGATTCATTTATTTATATGAGTTTATTTTTAATCATTTTAAATTTTTTTTTATCTTATAGAAAAACATGTGTATTTTTCGATGTAAATATTTTTTCTTATTATAAAAAAATAATAACATAAAAACAACACTGTAAATGAGACTAAAATAAAAATTTATTTATGGAGAGATTATATTATATAATTAAATTATAAATTAAAAGGATTTTGCTGAAAATAAACTTTAAGACGTGAGACAGCTATCTTAATCCACAAAACAAAGACAGTCGTCATATCATAGGTCCGCAAGGAAGGGCGGTTTGGTCGGTCCATTATGGCCGTCATTGCCCATTGTGATGTGATACCAGAAAGCCCGACTTTTGTACCACTATCGTGAACAACGTATCATATTATTTTCAAACTTTTATACCATATCGTGACCAAACATATCATTTTATTTTTTTAAAAAAATCTTTATATTACATATTGTTTTCCAATAATTGAATTATCTACAATTAAAAAATAAATATAATTATTTTACATTTCACAATTTAAAGTATAAAGAAGCTCTGTATTACTCTTTATCTCTTTCTCCGAAACCAAGAAAAAGAAAAAAAATAAAAAAACTTAAACTTTTATGACTTGTCTCTAATTTAAGAGTAATCTGATTAGAATTTGAGATTTATAGTTTTGGAAAATTTTACTAAATTCTTGATCGTTCATATCATAAAAAATGGTTGTTAAAAATAAATTTTTATATTATAATTAAATATTATTATTTTATAAATATATTATAACAAATAAAACATGGATAAATAATTTAAGAATAAAATTATTTTATTAAAATTAGAAATACATAAATATAAATATATGTATAAATTAAAAGATTGATGTCTATGTATGACACAGTGTTTTTAAGATAATTTTTTTACTTATCATGTGTGTTAGAAAACTATAAAAACTTATCTCCTAGGATACAATGATCAAATAATAATAAATTCATACCATAGTTTATTATTTCACGAACTTTTAAGTGTCTAAACTTTATTAGAAGAACCTAACTTTAGATAATAAAAAATACAAAAGAAAAAACATTTCTTTTCTTTTCCAATTTCTATCGTGTATGTTTCTATATTTTTTTTCTCTTCCTTTTTTCTCTTCAGTCCGTTAGTTCCTTTTATTTTTTTTCTTTACTTTATATAGGAAATAAGAGTATAATAAAAGAGATAGAAACAGAGAGAGAAAACAAATGAAAATTACATTAAAACAAGAAGACAGAAACAAAAAAATGAAAATTACATTAAAACAAGAATTGAAATGAAAGAAGGGAGAAAAAAAATGAAATATATTAAAACTAAACTAACCGTTTCAAGCCTTTACAATAATTTTAATTCAAAATTTAATTGCTATTAAATTGTTGTTTTAATAATTTTAATTCAAAATTTTTCAACAACCCTTCATATGAATAAAAATTGACATAGATTTTAAGTCAAATTTTGATATGGAAATAGAGTTCAATGGATTAAAACTTGGATAAGATAGGTATATATTACCCTTTGAACATTCTCCTATGAAAGTATATTTACCTTACTTATTGACCAGTAGACGCGATGTCTTTGAATTATTCTACCGTTTATGTAAGTGATGACATACTTCACACAATAATCTTTCGTAACACAATTCAGTTTTCATTATTATGTTCGTTTTGGCCATAAACACACTCTTGGTTCTATAAGAATCTCTAAAGAATTGAGCCCTATATGATTCTCTTTCGAAACGGTCTCACTCCTCTCTCACATTAGTGATCTCTTATTTTTAAAAGTAATTCGTAAAGAATAACCTGTATACTCAATTCAGTATTCTCTTCATCAGAATTATTAAAAGCCTTAACTTACTCTGTATATCACTATTTTCATCATAGGAATGGACTTGGGGGTAGACTCCACAGTGATCTCACTAAGTCAGTGATCTCACTAAGTCTTTACAATTAAGTTATTCGTTTGAACCTAGATCTTGGGATCTCCAGTCAAATAGGTCGAGTTTCTTTTTCAAATCCTTATTCATTTATAGGTTTCAGTTCTATTCCCTTTGATGACTTATCAACTAACTCTCAATTTAACCCATGAGTTAAGGGATCCATTATGTTATCCTTTGACTTCATATAGTCAATATAGATAACCTTAGTTGAGAGTAGTTGTCTAATAACATTATGTCTACGACGTGCATATTGAGACTCACAATTATACATATTGCTTTGTGCCATATTAATAGCAAATTGGTTATCACAATGGATGCATATTGTAGGTACAGACTTTACTCACTTAGAAATATCCTTTAAAAAATTGTGTAGCCATTTAGATTCTTCACCACATTTATCCAAATTAATGAACTCAAATTCCATTGTGGATCTAGCAATGCACGTCTGTTTAGAGGATTTCAATGAAATAGTTACACCACCTAGTATGAATACATATCCATTGGTAGACTTTGAGTCTTTCATGCCAGATATCCAATTTACATCATTGTATCCTTTTAATACGATTGGATATCTTGTGTAGTGTAGAACATAACTACGTGTATATCTTAAGTATCTAAGTAGTCTTGTAATACCTTTCTAGTGATTAGATCCTAGATTATTAATATATCTACTTAGTTTGCTTACAACATAAGTTATGTCTGAGCTCATATAATTTATCAAGTACATAAGACTTCATATCACTCTAGAATATTCTAATTGAGACATACTTTCACTTTTATTCTTAGATAGGTGTAGATTTACATCTATTGGTGTTCTCACAATTCCAAAATCACCATTGTTGAATTTCTTAAGTATTTTTTCAACATAATGACATTGACTTAGAATGAGATTGGTTGACATTCTTGATATCTTAATTCCCAGAATTACATCAACAGGTCCCATGTCTTTCATATCAAACCTTGAATTCAACATAGTCTTAGTAGATTTGATCATTACTACCCATAATTAACATATCATCAACGTAAAGACACAAAATAACATAATCATCTTCTTTGTTCTTGACATATACACATTTGTCATATTAATTTGTTGATTTTAAAGCCATTTGTTCTCGTGACATTATCAAAATTTTCATGCCATTGTTTGGTGCTTGTTTCAAGCCATATAAAGACTTTACCAATTTACAGACATTTCCTTCTTACCCTAAGCATGATAAATCCTTGGGTTGGTCCATATAGATTTCTTCATCTAACTTTCCATTTAGAAAGGTTATCTTTACATCCATTTGATGTATTTCAAGATTTTGTAGAGCGGTGATAGCAATTATCATTCTTATAGATGTTATTCTCATCACGAGAGAATAAGTATCAAATTAATCAAGGTCATGTCGTTGTTTGTATCTCTTAATTACAAGCCTGGTCTTGTACTTCTCAATTAATACATCTAATTTATATTTTCTCGTGAAAATCCACTTGGACTAATTCTCAAGTGTGATCTTATTGAATAGACTCAATTTCACTATTTATTACTTCTTTCCATTAAGAACCTTTAGAATAATTCACAGCCTCTTCATAAGTTTGAGGTTCATTTTCTAGAAAATAGGTCAAAAAATCTGGACCATAGGACGTTTCTTTCCTCGTCCTCTTGCTACGTCTGGGTTCAACTTCAATCTTATCCTCAACCTCTTATTCAGGTTCTTTGTTTTGACCATCTTCATTCATAGTCTCATACGTTCATTTAGACGAACTTGATTCTCCTTGAGATTTACCTAGAAATACATGTTCAAAGAATTATGCATTCCTTTATTCCATTATCGTGTTCTTGTGTATGTTTGGAATCTTTGACTCATGCACAAGAAACCGATAAGTACTACTATAATGTGCATATCTAATGAAGATGTAATCTATCGTTTTTAGACTTATCTCTACCTTCTTAGGTATAGGTATGGCTACTTACACTCGTAAGTATTTATAGGAAGGTATCTTCCTTTAAAATAATTCATATGGTGTCTTATGTGTCTTTTTTGGGGTACCTTATTTAAAAGGTAGTTAGCTGACAAAATAGCTTCTCCCATAAGTTCTGTGGCAACCCAGAACTTAATAGCATTGCATTCATCATTTTTTTAAGGTACAATTCTTACGTTCAACAACTTTATTTTGATGAGGTGAATAAGGTACTGTGGTTTCATGGATAACTCAGTGTTATGCACAGAATTCACCAAATGATGCTTCATATTTACCACCATGATCTCTACACAGTACCTTGATCTTCTTGTTGAGTTGATTCTCAACCTATGTTTTATAAAGAATAAATTTCTCTATAGCTTCATCTTTGATTTTAAGCAAATACACGTCGCAATATTTCATGTTATCATCATAAAATTAATAAAATACTTATCGCTACCCATTGTTTGAAGAAATTTCAAATCACATATATCACTATGGATTAAATCAAGGAGTTTAATCAATCGAATGAAACGATGACCTAGTAATTTTTACCTCAACACAAATCTCACCCTTATGCTTTGAATCTATTTGGAATGCATATATGTATTCCATGTTAGTTAGTTTATATAATGTATCGTAATTAATATGACTTAGTTTACCATGCAACAAATTCGAAGACTCAAGCAAATAAGCAGAAGAATTAATCATATTAATATTATTAACTTTTATAGTCATTACATTGAGCTTAAATAGTCCATTAAATACATACCCTTTTTCCCACAAACATCACATTTTTGGTCAAAATGACCTTATCAAATTCAAACACTATTCGAAAAGCCATGATTATTTAGCAATGAGCCAGAAACAAGATTCTTATAGATGTCTGACCCATATAATACATTTTTTTAATGTAAGCTCCTTCCTAGAGGTCATCTTCAATTTGACCTGGCCTTGTCCTTAAATGGATGATGTGGTAGAATTTCCCATGAAGAGCTTCTCTCCATCTTTCACTGGTTCAAAAGTAATGAATAGCCCTTTATCTGAGTATACGTGCGTTGTTGCACCAGTATCAATCCACCATTCCTTTGGGTTTGATCCCACCAAGTTCACCTCAAAAATGATTGCACATAAGTCAATATCGGAGATATCATGAGTGATGTCATCAACCATGTTTGCCTCACGATTCTTGTTTCCTTTTGAAAAGTTGTAGTCTAGGGCTTTATTCCCTATCCTTTAATAGTTAAAGCAAATATCTCTGAAGCTTAACTTCTTAAAAATTCCTTCTCTAGGTCCTAACTTAGATCTTTTACCCAGCTTTCCATTGCCCTTATTTTTATTGTGCTTGAAACTTTGACCATGCTCCATCACATTAGCCTTAGATACTAATGCAGATATACCCTCTTTTAGAAGAAACCTTGTTGTCTTCTTCCACTTTGAATCTTATCAGCAAGCCTTTCAAAGACACTTCCCTTCGCTTGTGCTTAAGGTAGGTCTTGAACCCTATCCATGAAGGGGTAGCTTTTCAATAATAGTTGTAACTTGGAAGTGTTTACTAAGTGCAATCCCTTCATCATACATCTCTGTTAAGATATCTTGGATTTCACGTACTTTTCTGTATACATGTTTAGAGTCCACCATCTTATAATCAAGAAAACGATCACCCAAAAATTTCATGGCACTAACATTTTCAATTTCATACTTCCGGTCCAATGATTCCTACAAGTTTTTAGTCGTCTTCTCCTTATTGTACTTATTGTGTAAGGAATCGGTTAGACTATTCAAAACATAATTCCGACATAGATAATCAGAATGTTTCCATGCTTTAACAATACTAACAGATTGAAAATATTGTTCACCTCTTAGGTTGATTAAGAGTTTCTTCATTCATGAACCTTGTCAAATTCAAGGTGGTGAAATAGAACATCATTTTACTTCTCCATCTCTTGAAGTTCAAGCCGTTAAACTTCAAGCCCTTAAACTTCTCCAGTTTTTCTGTCACAACATGGTTCATAGAAATAAAAACCTTTAATATTGGGGTTATCCCATAAGGCACAGAATACCTCATCATTTGATTCACATTAGAACCACCCATAATATGATCAGTAATATTCACAGTTGGGTTCTCAATTCGTAACAAATAAGTGATCATTTCAGATGTCATAATTTTTTTCTATCAAATAAAATTAAGGTTTTTACAAGAAAACAGTTTATATAAATAAATATATTTACGATATCATTCTCACAATGAAATAAAATGTAATTAGTTCGTAAAAATAAAATAAAAAAATATAATCAAAACATGAAATATGAGTATTGATGAATAAAATGTTAAGAGTATTAAATATAAAAAATAATAACAAACACTTAAAAAATTATGAGCTATTAGTCAAGTAGCAATAAAATATTCTAAAACATAAAAAAATAAAAAAAATGAAGTTTTAGACATATAAAACTAAACAATAAGTAAATGAAACTTATAGCAGGTTAGTGACCGTTCTTAGAATTAGGAAACAAAAAGTTAACTTAATTGATATTAAATCGATTACAAAAAGTTTCTGCACAATAATTTAAGAAACTACAAAGCAAAATTAGAACACAAATATTAAAAAAGTAATAACAAAAACATCATCAAGTTCTAAAAACCAAATATATATAAATGAATGAACATCAAACAAGTAGAGGATCCTTAAGTCACGATGTTTGTAATTTCATTAGCACCTTCACATCAAAAGAAAGTTCCTTATATTCTTTGGAATATAATTACATTAGAAATTGACATCTGCAATATTAACGAATAGCATGAGAAAGTAATTTTTTTCTTTCAAAAATGGACAGAAAGCAGTTTTTTTATTGATATAATAAAAAATAAATAACATTAACAAAAGAGTTATGAGAAAAACTCAAAACCAAGAAAAGATAAAAGATATATGCAGGACTTGTTTGTCCACAAAAACGGAAAAATTATCTTAAGATTTTAGAAAATAATATATAAATAAATTAAAGATAAAATTATTTTATTAAAATTAAAAATATATAAATATAAATATATGTATAAATTAAAAGATTGAGACATATGTATCTTAAAATAATTTTATCGTTCATTATAAGTATTAAAAAAAAATGAAAACTTATCTCCTAAGATACAATAATTAAATAAAAATAAATTTATATCACAGTTTATTATTTCATAAACTTTCAAATATCTGAATTCTATTTAAAGAAATTAATTTTAAATAAAAAAAATTGCTTTTCTTTTCCTTTCTTTTTCGATTTCTTTCTTATCTGTTTCTTTTTTCTTTTTTTTTTCTCTTCTGTCTATCAGTTCCTTCTTTACTTTACTTTATATAAGAAATAAAAGTGTTAGTAAAGATAAAAAAAAAACAAAGGAGAAAAAATAACTAAAAATTAGGTTAAAACAATAACTAAAACGGAAGAGGGAAAAAAAAATTAAAAAACAAACTAACCGTTTTAAGCTATTATAACAATTTTAATTCAAAATTTAATAGCTATTAAATAACCGTTCTAGTAATTTTAATTCAAAACTAAAATTTTTATCATGAAAAATATAAAAAACTTGAATAATAAAAAGTATATGATGAACACAACAGTGCACCACACAAATTAAAATAACAAAAATTTAGGGCCATTTTTCAAAATAATATTATAATTTAAAATTGAGCTCTAACATGCACTTTTAATAAAGTTTTAACAGGATTGCATTATAAAGTTATTATTTATTGTTTTTGAAATATGTTTATTATTAATTACATTATTTTTTTCTCCATTAAATATTGAATCTTTGTTTTTTTTTAAATAAAATTATAATATCAATTTAGCACACATTTCTGCAACAATCAGTAGATGTTATAGATCGTATGATCTCGAAACTAAAGCCAAATCGGAAGGCAAAATGTGTTTAAAGTTGAAACCATGAGCGGCCATTCAAAAGCGGCTAGCGTTTATTATTCTATACCTATTAGAGTCTTAGACCGATTGGCTGTTCAAAGACCCCACATGCCACTAAAAAGTGGAGTCCTACTTATACACTCATCATCATCAGTTACATACCTGGAATCTCTCTCTTTTACTCTGTAATTTTCTTTATTCATCTCTTTCTCTTTCTCCCTCCATTTGTCTTTTAGAACTCAAAACTTTCAAATTTGTCCGTTCATATCATCATCTACCAATTAATCTCATTTTATGATCCTCTTTCCAAAATAAAATCACATTGAAAAGATAAGGAAATTGATCGACTTTATCAGGTAAGCTAGCTCTATTAATTAATCTTATATATCTTCTGTTACTATTTCTGGTTTTTTGCTCTGTTTTTGTTGTTTATCCGTTGATTTAATTGAAAATTGATTTCTTGTTTATATTTTTGTTTGGCTATAGTTTTTGTTTTGATAACTTTCTCATTTCCTGTTTGTTCTGAATCATCAATATACTGTACTAAAATATTTGCTCTTATTTGTTATATTTATGCTGAAAAGCCTTGAATTGAATATATGATGATCTGCAGATTCTACCTAATAAACTTTCATTATTTGTTTGTTTATCTGCTTAAAGAATTAATTACGTTCTGTTACTGAGTTGAAATCCTTGATTCAACTTTAATTTTTTCTTTTTTTTGGGTTTCAAGTGATCATCATTAGAATCTTTTATCACTATGAATTATGATCCGAATTCAGAACTTTTTTTTTTCTTTTCTTATAGCTATCATTTGAAATGTGAATTTTTTTCACTTATTAATAAATATAATTAGATCTATAAATTATCACGTTAATTGCACTGAAAACTTTGCAAAGAGAGTAAAGGGAATTGATTACTAAAACAACAGTAAAAGCAATACTATTAACACAACTTTCTGTGAAAACTCTTACCAGCTGACAATTAAAGCATTAACATCGGCTTTTCTCACCTAAATTTCTTCTTTTTAATCGATATAGTACGAATTTGGGTTTTTGATTCTTTGTCCGGACCCTTTTACTGGAGGGAAATGTACACATCAGGACACGTGTTTAAATTTTTTTAAAGAATAAATAATTACTTTTTTTATTTTTAAAGTTTTTTTAAATACATATTACTTATAATTAATATAAAACTTAAATGTAAATATAGGTTTATGCGACCCCATTTCTCTTAACGAAATGACATAAAATATTCGATACCTTTTCAGATCTTTGCATAATTTCAGTCATAAAATAAATAAAATATGAAATGAATCCACTTTAATAACTTCATTTTTCCGTTTCCTTTAATTTCTATGATTTCTTTTTTTCTTTTTGGTTTCATTTAGTTTGAGAAATTTTTGGAAAAAGAGTAACAAAAATATATTAATTATAATAACATTAAATAAAATTTTATTAATTTTTTTAGTGAAATAATATAAATCCTTAAATTATTTAAAAATATATTAAAAATTAAAATTTTTAAAAGAAATGTTAAAAATAAAATACGTGAATATATATGTACGTATTTTTTGAGTTATTATATATTTCTTAAATAAATTATAACTCAAAAAATTTGAAATTAAATAGGTTTAAAAAATAACAATTTATTTAGAAACACATATCAATTCAAAAAACAAGCATATATTTTTGATATATTTTTTATATTTGAACGTTTTATATATTTTTTGATAGTTAATAAACTTATAGTGACTCACTAAAAAATTAATGAATATTTATATACTTTTGTTATAATTAATGTAATTTTCTAACAAGAATTAATTTTAAATAAATGTTAATTAACATATTCATCAAGGAAAGTATTTCCTTTTGTTAAAAAAAAGCATTGGCCATATTGATTAGAAAGCAAAGAAATAAAGAAAGAAAAAGAGTTAAATAAGGAAGCTTATGAGATTTTTTTTCATGTAAATTAAGGCGTAAAGTTTTATAATGATAGTAAATTTATTATTATAAAAAGCTTGGTATATTAAAATGTGGAGGGATAGCGCCTTATCAAAAGATGGATGATTATTTGTTACAATTTTATTGGGTTGTGAATCGTTTTTTTCTTAGTGAAATTTTATTTATAATTTCATCCTCATTTAATTCATATTCTCATAAATTTAATTGCTTGAAAAATTATTATTTTTTAAACAATTAATATTAGAACCTTACTAAAAGATGGATGATTATTTGTATCAAAAGAATATGCAATAACCTCTCTCGTGAATAAAACTAAAAGAAACAAATGATAATGAGTAGGCTATTCTCGACAAAAATGCCCTTGTAGTCACCCGATTGATGTTATCACACAATGTTGCTTTTAACATAGCAAAGAACAAGACAACAACATATCGTATGGAAACTTTATCTAGTATGTATGAGAAGCCATCAACTTCAAATAAGGTATTCTTATGAGACGGTTGTTCAATTTGTAGATGATAAAAGGTGCGTGAATAGCTCAATATTTAAATCAACTCAATACAATTACAATCCAGTTAAGTTCAATGGAAATTGAATTCGATGAGAAAGTTCGAGCCTTGATTCTATTATCATCTCTACCAAATAGTTGGAATGTTACAATCACAATAGTGAGTAGCTCGATAGGAAGTAATATGTTAAAATTTAACGATGTTTGGAATCTAATTTTTAGTGAAGAAATTTGACAGAGAGAGCAGGTGAAGCATCAACTTATTCAATTTTGCATACAAAGTCTTGAGGGAAAACTAAAGGAAATGGATATAGTAGATCAAGTAATTGTGAAATATCAAAAGATAGAAAATCCTAATCTAAAAATCCTAACAATTCTTAAAACTCTAGGACTATCAAGTGTTGTAATTACAGGAAGATCAAACATTGCAAAAATCAATGCAATGGTGCACCAAAGAATAAAGTGGTGAAGGTAGAAGAAAACTTTACTTCCATCTTAAGAGGAGATGATGTACTGATATGCTATTTGCAGTTAGCAAGACTCTTAGGTATTACACTTTGAAACATCATTCCGTACTACTTCACAAAAAGAACTCTTCAAGAACTACGTGCTCAGAAACCTTGGTAAGGTATACTTTAGTGATGACCAACCTTGTGATATTATTAGTAAAGGTACAATGAAGATTATGTTGAACATGTCTGTATGGGAGTTGAAGGATGTTATAAATATTCTTAACTTGAGGAAAAACTTAATCTCAGTAGGATAATTGAACAGTGAAAGTTATACCATGATTTTTAATTATGATGATTGGAAGATTTCAAAAGGAGCAACGACGATTGCACGTGGCAAAAAGAGTGATACTCTTTCAGTGACAATATAAATGTGTTGTTTAGTTGCAATTGCAGTAAGCAACGACAATCCTAACTTATGGCACTAGAGACTTGGTCACATGAGTGAAAATGGGCTCAAAATTATGCACTCAAAGGGGAGATTAGAAGGCTTTCAATTAGTTGAAATTGACATGTGTGAAGACTTCATACTTGAAAAGTATAAGAAAGTTAGATTTCAAGAAAGATAGATTAGAACTTGTTCACTATGATGTTTGAGGACTAACAAATATCTCATCCATTGAGGGTAATCATCCATTGGTGGTAAACACTACTTCATTACTTTCATTGATGGCCACTTTAGGAAGGTATGAGTTTATTTTTTGAAGTATAAGTACAAAGTGTTTAAAGTTTAGTGTTTAAGGCTTTCAGAATATAAAAATCCATGGTTGAGAATGAGCCAGATTTGAAGATAAAAATCTTAGAACCAACAATGGTGTTGAATATGAAGACACCAGGTTCAAGAAATTTTGCTATAAGTATGAGTTCAAAATGGAGAGAATTGTGCTAGGTACACCTTAACACAACAATGTAGTTATGTCATGATTTGCATAAGAGGCACTTTGGTAATTGTAAAATAATAATTATTAAATTATTTTGGACTTATATATCCTCACATAAAGTGATGTTTCCTCTTGAAAAATGGAAAAAATGTTTTAAGGGCTCTTTAGGGGAGGTATGGTGTCAAGCTTTACGACATCCCCAAAATCTATGGGTATGATGTGCTAAGTGAATTACCTATGAGCTAAACAATTCTCATGGGATAGGCATGAATTATACCATGAGGGCGCGCTAATGTCTCTCGAAGATAGGGAGTCTTAAGGACATTAACGATGAAGAGGAAGGGTCAATGTTGTGCATGATTCCCACGCGGGAGGCTACAGAAAAATGAATGTTTATGTTGACAATTTATGATGTGGGTATATGAAGATAGCTTCGTGAGAAGGCGACACATCATGGGGGTGGTATTGCACAAGTGATGGTGCATCGATGAGTAGATGGATGCTAATTAAGTAGTGGTGATTTAAATAAGGCATATTGAGAATGTAACAACCCTTATAGCGGTGATGTCAAGTGGGGCCATGCATTGATTAAAGGTCTAGCCATGCACTAAGGATTCGTAAACTTGATGGCAGGAAAGTGGGCGACAACTTGCTAAGATGAAGGAATCATATGTGGACTTCAAATCAAAGGAGCTACTCATTCATGCAACATGTGAGTTTGGTTTAATGGAACTTACTTACATGTAAGACACACTTACTTGGTTGACTTGGGAATGATTTGGTATGTGTGTTAGTTTGAGTATAAATATGCTGAGGAGAAATGAGCATAAATGTATATGGGGTGTAAGAAGAAGTTGACCTTTAAGCAAGGAGATGGTCCTTAGTGCCAAGTTATTTATTCAAGAGTGTATATGAAGAGGCTCGCTAAGAGGAATGGAAAGCTGACTAAGTCTTGGTACATTGTTGTACTAATTGCTATCAACATATGTGATTGATTGATAAGGAACCTTACGATGAGGTGAACATCTATATTGAGAAATCTTGATACCGGGAAGCAATCATGAAGTCATATGTGTGTGAGACTCGTTGAGAGTAATTCTCATTGGTATTTTCCTAAGGAGCATCGAAGTATTAGTTTAAGGGTCATGTTTTAGACTCAGGCTGGCCTTGATTTGGAGAGACTTAGTGCCAAATGGTCAAATTTTCACTACGCTAAGTCATAGACCATTAAATTGGGCATATGAGTTGTACATTGATTAAGAGAATCAGAATCATGCTTATGCAATTAGATCTACAAAATCAATTATGGGTATAAACAATTAACATAGAAGCTTACTTGATCAATCAAGGCCCATGGTTTCATTGGAAAATAGAATATTATAGGAAGTATGGAGCAAAAAAGAGGTAAAACTCTTACATCTAAAAGTTTCCAATTTTATAGCATAAGTGCATATTTGTGATCAAGGCATGAATAAGTTTGATCCCAAGTCAAAGAAATGCACATTCATCAGTTATGGTGAGGATGTGTTTGGCTATCACATATGGGATGATAAAAATAAAAAGATGATCTGCATTAGAGATGTGATCTTCAATGAAAGAATAATGTATAAGGATAGACATACTGCAAGTGACATCAGCTCAAAATATAGTGGGCTAATGTATGTAGATGTGGACGATGTCCAAAAAGTCTTATGACAAAATAGATAGTTGAGAGTCCTCAATCAGAGGAATCAGTTGGACATAGCAGTGCGCAGTAGTTTGACATAAATCAACCTCTTACTCCAGATCTTGTACTTAAGAGGTCTTCTAGGCCTCATATACCTAACATGAGATATATGAACTACATGTTGCTGACTAATAAATGAGATCCTAAATGCTATGTTAAGGCATGTTAGATTGGAGATTCTAACAAATAGGAGCTTGCTATGAAAGATGAGATGAATTCTTTAATCTTTAACCAAACATGAGAACTAACATTGTTACCCATAAGAATGAAGGCCATTAACAACAAATGGGTTTACCAAGTGAAAGAGGAACATGATGAATCCAAGAAATACAAAGCTCAGCTCGTTGTCAAAGGATTCTAGCAAGAAGGAATTGACTACATCGATATTTTTGCTCTTGTTATGAAGCTCAATACTATTCGAACACTCTTGAGCATTCTAGCTAATAAGGATCTCTATCCTAAAAAATTGGATGTGAAGACTACATTACTTTATGAAGACTTAGAAGAAGAGATATATATGCACTAATCAAAGAGTTTCTAGAAAAGGGCAAGGAAAATATGATGTGTAGATTTAAGAAGAGCTTGTTTGGATTGAAACATGCTCTAAGATAATATTATTGGAAGATGATGGCTTCATGCATAAGGAAGGTTTTGAGAAGTTGATCGCCATACAAGAAGTGTGTGCAAGGAATACGCAAGTATACGTATCGCAACAAGTAATATAATGATAAGAAAAGATCGTTCTCACGTAGATTATTTTATTAAAAACTAATTTTTAAAAACTAAAAAAATAAAAATTAATTTTTTTGGTGTTGTTATATTTTAAGGAAGCAAAATTAAAATAACTAAATGTAAATAGCAATAATTAATTAAATCAAATTTGGTAACTAAATATATATATGAGAAAATATCTAAGAATATTTAATCCCTTAATTTTCTAAACATGCAAATCGTTAAAATCCCTCTAATATAATTATCAATTAATTAAATTATCAATTGAGTCTAACCTAACATGTATTCCTCTCAAGTAAACTACACACCATATAGTAATTAATTTAATCACACTCTCGTGTCAATTAAATTACATACTACTCATTAAGTTCATCAATTATAAATCACGTACATAAGAATCATATATATTTGCCTATAAACTATGCATGTTATTTAATCAAGACAAATGGTTAAATAATTTTTTTAAATCTATTTAATTGCCTCTATAGATAAATTATTTGTCAAACAATTAATAACATATAAATCAGATTAAATAATATAATTAAATTAAAATTATAATTGGGGTAAAATATTAAATCATCACATGGTGAAAATTGGGTTCATAAGATCCCTAGATTAATAAATTAACTACACATAATTGTGTTCATAAAGCTCATATTTTTCATAAAGAAAGACATACAAATTGATAAAGAAAAGAATAGAAAAAGAAATACAATCAATCTCTTGAATTGTAGAATTAATCTCCTCTTAAATCTCCACCAAAATTGTGTCTTCTCTTGAATTTTTCTATATTTTTCTCTCTTTTTAGCTCCAAAACTTTACCAAAATTATGCTAATGGAGGCCACTTAGGGTTTATGAGGTGGTTAGGGGCTTAAATATTGGTCAGGTGCGACCTGGACCGTCAGATCAACTTTAGATCAAGGGCTACGATACAAACAAGCAAAATTGATAGTTTCATCCAATCATAACGTGACACGTGGCAAGGGAAATTCATTGGGAAAATCAGAGAGGGATGCTTGGCGGGGTAGACCGGTCAAAGTCAATGACACGCAACATGACGTGCTTCGTGAAAAAAGGATGACTTGCACACGGGTGGAACGCGTGGAACAATGGCATGGTGACACGTGGCGACGAGGGTTGACCAATTTTCGAACTCGGATTGAACGTTGTGTTGACATATGGCATGCATTTCATCCTCCTCACATGCGACCCAATTTGATTTGTTTTCACTGCTTGCGTGGGTTACCCAGTCAGCTCCTTTGCTTGTGTGACACGTGGTAGCTCATGATTGGTCATGTGTTAAAAATTCATAAAAATTTCAAAAACTATATTTTTACCCCTTTTCACTAAAAAGTTTACATTTTATTGTTTTTGACCTAAAAAATACTATTTATTGAATAACACAAGTAAATATTAAGAAAAAGAGTGTGCTAATGACTCTACTTTCATAAAGTCATCAGAAGTATAACACCAACCAAGACAATGTTATAGGAAGATGATGGCTTTATGCATAAGGAAGGTTTTCAAAAGTATAACACCGACCACTATTGCTACCTTAATAGATATATGTCCAGTTGTATCATCTTACTACCTTACGTCGATGATATACTAATAACAAGAGCAAATATGGAGGAGATCAAAAGGTTGAAGCAAAAATTGTTAAAAAGATTTGACATGAAAAACCTCAACTTGGCAAAGAAGATTGTTGGGATGCAAATCACTAGAGATAAGTAAAGCTAGAGTTTATCTCACGAGGAGTACATCAGATATGTTTTGTAGAGATTTAATATGGGTGGGCCTAAGGCAATTAACACACCCTTGTCCAGTCATTTTCGCCTATCCAAGGATCAGTGTCCTTAGACGGAGGAATAGAAAAGCTTCACGACTAAGGTTCTCTACGCCTTATCCATTGAAAGTTTGATATATGAAATGATATGTACAAGATTAGACATTCTCCATGTAGTGGAAGCTGTTAGCAGATTCATGTCAAATCTAAGAAAGACTAACTTAGAAGTAGTGAAGTGGATCTTGAGGTATCTACGAAGTACCATAGAGAAGTGTTTATAATTTGCTAAAGGATAGTTAAAAGTACGAGGGTACGTAGATGTAGACTTTGTAGGGGAAGTCAATCACTGAAAGAGCACCATTGGTTAGGTGTTCATTGAAGGTATTATAGGTGTTAGTTGCATGTCATAGATACAGAAGATTGTTACATTATCCACTACAAAAGTTGAGTATATAGCAGTGACAGAAGCCAATAAAGATATGATTTGTCTTGAAGGATTGTTAATTGAGCTTGAATTCAAGCAGGTGAATAATGTTTTGTACAGTGATAATCAGAATGCGATACATCTAACAAAGAATTCAAGATTTCATTCTATAATCAAGTATATGAGACTTCATTATCACTTCATCAGGTTTATATTAAAAGATAATGTGTTAAAACTTGAGAAGATTAATAGTAGCAAGAATCTAATGGCATGTTAACAAAGAAAATGACTAGCGACAAACTAAAGTTGTGCTCAACTTCAATGGCCTTACAAGACTAAAAAAACCTAGAAAAATAATTACATTTATGATATTGATTGAAAACCAAAGAAGTAAATAAAGAAAAAGAGTGAAAATATGAAAGTATATGATAGTTTTTCTCCACGTAAATTAACGTATGAAGTTTTATAATATTAGTAAATTTATTATTATAAAAAGCTTCAAATGAAATGTGAGAAGATAAAAGAGGAGAGAGAAAAATAAGCTTTAAAGAAAAAGTTTAAAAGAATTTGAAGTTTCTTGAGTTGTGAATTATTTTTTCTTTAGTGAAATTTTGATTGTAATTTTATCCTCATTTAATTCATATTTTCGTAAATTTAGTTGCTCAAAAAATTGTCATTTTTTAACATAGCATAAATTTTGGTATTATCACAATTAATGTGATAATTAATTATATTATGAAAAAAGTAAATCATACTGTTTTAAGTAACAAGTATCTTAAACAACTTGTGATATAAAAAAGTATTAAAAAAAGAGATGAAAGCCATCGAGTCATATACTTATTATAAAAATAATACTTAAGTTTTATACTTATTTTTTGTAATAATTTAGTCATATTATTATTAAAAAGTGATCATATAGAAATAAAGTAAATTTTTTTAACATTAAGTAGAGATTTGTTTAACTTAAATAAAATCAATTTTTTTAAATAAAATAGAAAATAAATAAATAAAAAGTAAAAAATAATTATTCGTTCTTATGTAATAACTTTTTCATAAAAATAAGATTAAACTATTATAAAAATAAGTATAGAATTGAAATGTTATTTTTAAAATAAGTATAAAATTTGGAGGGTGAAAAATAAATAAATGCTATATGCCTCCTGCGTTTTGCAGTTTTGTTTGGAATTCTGGTTTAGTTAAGTTATATATTATTCTTTTTCATAAAATCAAGAAGTTATATTTTATTATTACGAAGATGCTAAATAATTTTTATTTTATTTTTGTACATATTTAATAGAGTAACATTAGGTAATATGAATTTAGAAACATTAGGTAATATGAATTAGGAGAAAAAAAAGTTAAAAAAGGAAATAAATATGTAAAAAATATTGAAATATAGTCATAACATACAACATGATTCTAAAGGTCTGTGTTACTATGACATTTTTTTCTACTTAAACTCAAATTACTATCACATAAATAAATATCAGATTATAAATATTAAATACGTTTTTATTTATCGGGAATAAATACACATAAATAATTAAAAAAAGAGGAGTTGCATCCCGGAAGCCGTAGCTCTTCAAACATTTAATATTGATAAATAATAAAATTACGTGAATTCGTGTGTATAAGGATCAATTAAATGTTAAAAATTAATATCAATCCAATAAATGAAGTGGTTGAAGGATGTAGAAAAATAAATGAAGTGGTTAAAAGATGTAAAAACGAGAAATGTGTAGATAATATTTGTGTGATTAGAATTATTTCTTAGTTTTATATTTGTGTGATGTAAATTGCATAGTGAAGACTATAAATAACCTACCTTGCATTTAGTTTAATCATTCCATCAAAAACAAATAAGTCTTTGTATTTTTAGTTTGAGTGTGAGTTAAGAGCTTTCTCTTTGAGTTTTTGAAAGGTGTTATAGTGTCTTTTATTGTGGTTATAATACAAATAGTTTGTTTACTTGTTTAGATCTAATATTAGTAAATTTAGAGTTATGTATTCTAAATTTTACTCAACAATTGGTATCAGAGCGAGACGGTCATGGATCGTTCTTAGTGGAGCTATCTTGAGTCATAAGGAGTTTGATACTCTACAAGTTTATTAGTCAAGCTTGTTTGGTATAGTCGAAGTCTTGTCGGCACGATGTGTGATCTTCAAGTAGTTGGAGGAATCAAGAAGCTCAACAACAAAAACTATAACACATGGGCAACATGTATGGAGTCTTACCTACAAGGTCAATACCTATGGGAGGATGTTGGTGGTGAAGAAGTTACACAACTAGCAATGGAAGATGAAAATAGCATCTTGCAAAAGTGGAAAATTAAAGCAGGTAAAATGATGTTTACTTTAAAGACCACAATTGAAGAAGAAATGTTAGAGCACATTCAGGATGCCAAAACACTGAAGAAAGCATGAGACACTCTTGTTACACTCTTTTCAAAGAAGAATGATACAAGACTACAACTTCTTGAGAACGAGTTTCTATCGATGGCGCAACACGACATGACAATTTCTCAGTACTTTTACAAAGTGAAGTTGTTATGCTGCGAAATTTTAAAGTTAGATCTGAAAGCTCCTATTAGGGAAACCAGGATAAAGAGAATAATTATCCATAGTTTAAGACCTGAGTATCGAGGGTTAGTTATAACTATACAAGGATGGCCGACACAACCATCTTTTGTTAAGTTTGAGAATTTGCTAACCGGTCAGAAAGCTATGGCTAAGCAAATGGGAGGAGCCTCACTGAAGGGTGAGGAAGAGGCGTTCCACACTAGTAAAAGCAGATGCATTTTCAAAAGGTACAATGGAAGTGGATCTAGAAAGGATGGTGATAAAATTCCTCAAGGAAATGGAGGCTTTTGTCCAGGGGGAGCTTAGAAGAATCACAATAACAATAGAAAATTTGATAGTAAATGTTGTAACTGTGGGTAGATGGTTCACATGATGAAAGTAATATAGCTACTTCCAATTCTAAGGAGCATAGCGAAGATGGTTTAAATGTCGAAGCACTATTTGTTACAAATGAAGAAGAATTAGCTCTTACGGTGACAACATCAAAACAAATTGACTACAAGAATAACTTGATCGGAGATTCAAGCTGCTCAAATCATATGACGGGTGATAAATAGAAGTTGGAAAGCATGTTTGAGTACAAGGGAGGTCGTGTAGTGGTGATAGCTGATAACTCATGGTTACCGATAATACTAACCAGGTACCACTTTAAGATGTTTATCATGTCCAAGGAATGAAGAAAAACTTGCTATCTGTGGCTCAATTGACATCATCAGGCCACTATGTCTTGTTTGGTTCCCGAGATGTGAAGGTATACCGTGATCTCAAAATCTTAGAAACACTAACAATGGAGGGGCAACGATTGGAATCAGTCTACGTGATGTCAGTAGAATCTGGATATGTAGATAGGACAAGAAGAAATGAGATAGCAGATCTATGACATATACAGTTAGGTCACGTTAGCTATTCCAAGCTAATTGTGATGGTGAAGAAGTCGATGCTTAAAAGACTTCTTCAACTAGACGTGCGAACAGACACGGTCTGTGCAGGATGCCAGTATGGTAAAGCTTACCAATTTCCATACGAGGAATCGAAGTTTAAAGGAAAAGAACCATTGGAGTTAGTTCACTTTGATATATTCGGACCTATTAAGTAACCATCAATTGGCGGTATGTGGTACATGGTAAGATTCATTGATGACTTCTCAAGGTATGTGTGAGTTTTCTTTATGAAAGAAAAATTTGACACATTTTGAAAGTTTAAAGAGTTTAGAGAGTCAACTGAAGGAGAAGTAGGAAAAAAGATCTGTTGCTTGCGCATAGATAATCATAGAAAGTATAGCTTAAGCGAGTTCTCTCAATACCTAAGGAAATGCCGAATACGTCATCAGTATACTTGTGTCAACATGCCATAACAAAATGGTGTAGAAGAGAGAAAGAACTGACATCTGGCATAAATTTTTCAAAGTATGCTATATGAAAAGAATGTACCTAAGAGGTTTTGGGTTGAAGCGATGAGGACTACAGCCTTTGTGATCAATAGACTTCCTTAACTAAGGTTAGGATTTCTTTCACCCTTTGAGAAAATGTGGAACATGAAATCTACGGTTAGCTACTTTCAAGTATTTGGCTATGTATGTTATGTATTTGTTCCTGATAATTTACGGAGCAAGTTTGACAAGAAAGCTGTTAGATGTATCTTTATAGGATACGACAGCCAGAGAAAGGGGTAGAAATGTTGCTATCCAACGAGTGGAAGATGCTACACTTCACGAGATGTGGTGTTTGATGAAGCATCTTCTTAGTGGTCCTCAAAAAGGGAGGCATTTCCAAACTTGAGAGAATTTGGAGACAAGATGCAACAAGAGATGAAGGTGCATACTACTAAACTCTAACAAAGTTTAGATGAATCTAGAGATCCAAACAATGATGATGCTGAAGAAAGAGTAACTCAGAATCCTTGGAAAACTGGCATATATCAACAACTAAATGAAGAAGGTGGGCCTAGTGAAACTGAAGAATCAACTCCACAATCTCAACTTTGTAGGTTAACAAGAACACGAAGGCCAAATCCCAAATATGTCAATTCAGCCATAGTTGAAAAAGTAATAGTACTTGAGACGTTCGAAGAAGCATCACAAAGATCTAAGTGGATGACAGCTATGAAAGAAGAGACGATGCACTTTAGTAAAATGAAACTTGGGATATGGTGCGAAAACCAGGAGATGTGAACCCATATCCTATAAGTGGGTTTACAAGATAAAGCATCCTTAAGATGGGTCAATTGAGAGATATAACGCATAATTGATAGCTCGTGGTTTCTTTCAATAGTACGGACTAAACTATGATGAAACCTTTAGTCCAGTGGCAAAACTTACAACTATACGAGTCTTACTTGCACTTGTAGCCAACAAAGACTGAAATTTATGGCAGATGGATGTGAAGAATGCTTTTCTTCATGGAGAGTTGGATCGGGAGATCTACATGATCCAACCAATGGGTTTTCAGAGTCAAAATCATCTTGAATATGTGTGTAAGCTGTAGAAAGCAATTTACAGATTGAAACAGACACCCAGGGTGTGGTGTGGTAAGATTGCTAAATTTTTAACTCAAAGTGGTTATTTAGTAACACCTGCAGATTCCAGCTTGTTTGTCAAAACCAATGAAGAAAAAACTAGCTATCATGCTAGTTGATGTAGATGATTTAATCATAACTGGTGATGATGAAGTAGAAAATCTTCGAAGAAAAGGGAATTTATCAATCCGTTTCCAGATGAAGGAACTTGGACAGCGCAAACACTTCCTTGGTCTAGAGGTTGACTGCACACAAGGAATATTTCTTTGTCAACAAAAATATTCCAAAGATTTGATGAAGAGGTTCGGAATGCTTGAATGCAAACCGATTTCGATGCTGATGGAGCCAAATGCAAAAATGTGTGCACATGAAGGAAAAGATTTGGAAGATGCCAAAATGTATCAAAAATTGTAGGCAGTCTGATCTACTTAACCTTAACTCGACCTGACATTTTTTATGCAGTTAGTGTAATGAGTCGGTACATACAAAATCCAAAGAAGCCTTATTTGGAAGCAATTTGACGAATATTGAGATATGTTAAGAGTACAATTAACTATGGTCTTTTGTACAAAAAAGGTGGAGATGACAAGTTAGTTGGTTACTGCGATGCTGATTATGTAGGAGATCATGACATCAATAGATCAACAATTGGATATATGTTTAAGCTTGGTTTTGGAACAATTTCTTGGTGTAGTAGGAGACAGTTGATAGTATCATTATCAACCATTGAAGATAAGTATCGAAAAGTTGCAATGACAGCTCAAGAGAGTACATGGTTGATACAGCTAATGAATAATCTACAACAACCAATAGATTATACAGTCCCATTATATTGTGACAATCAATCGGTAATTCGTTTGGTAGAGAATCCAGTCTTTCATGCAAGAACTAAGCATGTTGAAGTGCACTATCACTTTATTAGAGAAAAAGTTTTGCAAGATGAGGCAAATTAAGATAGATAATCAAGTTGCATACTTATTCACAAAAAAATTAAGTAATAGTAAGTTCAAAATGTTTCGCCGTTAGCTTGGTACAGTAAAAATAGTGAGAGTTGGTGTTGAGGGGGAGTGTTGAAAATCAACACTAACCCAATAAATGGAGTGGTTGAAGAATGTAGAAAAGATAAGTGTGTAGATAATATTTATATGGTTAGAATTATTTCTTAATTTTATATTTGTGTGGTGTAGATTGTATGGTGAGGACTATAAATAGCTTACCTTGCATTTGGTTTAATCATCTCATCAAAAACAAATAGGTTTTTGTATTCTTAGTTTGAGGGTGAGTTGAGAGTTTTCTCTTTGAGTGTTTGTATTTCTCTTCAATTTGTGAGTTGCCTTTGAAAAGTGTTATAGTGTCTTTTATTGTGGTTATAATATAAGTAGTTTGTTTACTTATTTAAATCCAATATTAATAAATTTAAAATTTTATATTTTAAATTTTACTCAACATTTAATACTTTTATAATATTTGAGATAATCATAATTTTGTAATATATATTGGTGGTCTAAGTAATACCACATGGCTGATAGTTTTTTTCTCTTGTAAAAATATTTTTTATCACACCTTAATATATATATCAATATATATCATACAATTTAATTAGCCATTGTTCATAAGTATCATCACAATCATTTTATTATACTACATTCTCAATTTATATTAGTTAAATATAATAATTTAATGCATATTTTTTAATAGTAAATCACTATTAGTTATAAGAAGGGAGTGCTGATTTTGGATACATATTAGGTTGGATGAGATACGCTAAAGTTTTCATAATTTTTACAAAATAATTTTAATTTTTTAATATAAATTGTATATTTGTATTAGTTTTAAGTTGTATGTCTGGTTATTATGTCTGAGAAAACATGAATACTTTAAAAAGTAAGTAGATTAGTCCACAAGATAAATTATATATTAGAAAGGGATTTTCAAACATTTATCTTTAGAAGGAAAAAAAATGACTTTAGGTCGAATATTGTATATATGCACCACCTATTATTAATATCATCATTTGCTTAAGCATTCATCCAAATCTTTATATATATATATATATCTGCTGGACTGTTGAACGGAGAATATAATAGTTACTATTTACAGTCCATTTTATTTCTTCATTTTTTTTATATTTATTTTCCATTAAGTTAATATAGACTAAAGCATACGATGCCTATGTATATGATTGGTCTGTTCTTCATGATCATCAGAGAATCAAAACTCAGATATAGGAAAGTCTTCACTATTATAAAATGGAAGAACAAACACAAGTCACAAAGACTTTTGATGATGCTCAGTCCAAGACTCATCCCATTAAGGTAATTACTTTTCTTTTCTTTTCATTTAGCTCTAGAGGTAATTAATTACATGCTTGCTTATTTACTCTCTAACAATGTGTGTGAATCAGGGAAGGAAGGGAAAAATAATAATTCAGCAATAGGAATTAATTTCTTGAAACATGGATCAATTAAAATTCACATGTTTATCATAACATAAAACAATCATTTTCTATCATTGTTTATCTACTTCAATTGTCCTCAACCTTGTTGCAACTCTTATATTGGTGGCTCATTTGTTTTGTTTCATCTACCTAAAAGCATATAATTTCTTTTTGTTTCAAATTTATTGGCTGTGGTTGAATTTAATTTAATGTTCTTGTTGTAGACTGAAAACGGAGACTCGTCACCAGAAGTTGCATTGGACGAAGAATTTATTCAAGTTGAGAGGGAATCACTGGATGTTAAAGATGGTTCTCATGCTGCTGAAAAAGAATCTGCAGAGGAGAACAAGTCAATTGTTATTGAGAGAAGCTCAATCAATTCAGATAGGGAATTACTCGAAGCCCAAGAGAAGATGAAAGAAATCGAGCACGAGATTGAAACATTGTCCGGATCATTGAAGAAATCAGAGTTAGAGAATTCCCAACTGAAGAATGAGATTTCACTCACAATGGAGAAGCTTGAAGAAAGGGGTCTGAAATATGAAGAGCTAGAAATTAGTCATAAGAAATTGCAAGAGCATATCACTGAAGTTGAGGAGAAACACAATGTGCAACTTAGTGCTTTAATAGAGGCAATGCAAGCTCAAGAAGCAAAGAACAATGAGTTGATTGAGGTGAAGGAAGCTTTTGATAATCTTAATCTTGAGATTGAAAGCTCAAGAAAACAAATGCAGGAGTTGGAGCAAAAGCTACAGAGTTCTGTAGATGAGACAAGGAAGTTTGAGGAGTTGCACAAGCAAAGTGGTTCGCACGCTGAATCTGAAACAATGAGAGCTCTCGAGTTCGAGAGACTACTTGAAGTGGCTAAGTTGAGTGCAAAAGAGATGGAAGATCAAATGGCTTCTCTACAAGAAGAACTTAAAAGTTTGTATGACAAAATTGCTGCAAATCAAAAGGTTGAGGAAGCACTTAAGTCTACAACTATAGAGCTTTCAGCTATCCAAGAGGAGCTTGGTCTTTCAAAATCCCAAATGCTGGACTTTGAGCAAAGACTCTCCTCCAAGGAAGTTACTATTGATGAACTGACACAGGAATTGGACCAGAGAAAGCTCTCAGAATTGCAGGCCAAAGATGATATTTCATCTCTTGAGAATCTGGTTTCCTTAACTAAAGAAAATCTCCAAGCAAAGGTATTGGACTTGGAAGAAATGAAACTGAAGCTTCAGGAAGAGATAAGCTCTAGGGAATCGATTGAAGCTGCATTGGAAAAGAATGATGCACAAGTTTCTGTTTTCGAAGAGGAGTTGGCTAAAGTTGTTAAAGAAAAGGAAGCTCATGAAGCAGCCGTGATCGATCTGACTGGTAGCATCGAGGAATTCAAGGCTTTATGCAACAATCTTGAGGAAAAACTAAAGACTTCTGATGCAAATTTCTCAAAAGTGGATGTTCTTTTGTCTCAAGCATTGTCAAACAATGCAGAGCTTGAGCAGAAGTTGAAATCTCTGGAAGATCTCCATAATGAATCAGGAGTTGCTGCAGCAACCGCAACCCAAAGGAATCTCGAGCTTGAGGATATTGTTCAATCTTCTAATGCAGCAGTGGAAGAGGCAAAATCGCAACTTAGAGAGTTTGAAATGCGTTTTATTGAAGCAGAAAAGAAGAATGCGGAGCTTGTGCAAAACTTGAACATGCTAGAACTCAAAAGCAGTGACTCCGAGAGAGAACTGAAAGAATTCTCCGAGAAAGTTTCTGAAATAAATACTGCTTTGAGAGAGGTCGAGGAAGAAAAGAAACAGCTGAATGGTCAAATACAAGAATATGAAGAGAAGATAACCAACATGGAATCCTCATTAAATTTGTCAACATTGAGGAACTCAGAGCTTGAGGAGGAGTTAAAAATTGCCTTGGTTAAATGCACCGAGCATGAAGAGAGAGCTGGAATGAATCATCAGAGGAATCTTGAACTTGAAGATCTGATACAGATGTCTCAATCTAAAGCCGATGTTGCTTCTGAAAAGGTTAGTGAACTAGAATTGTTGATTGGTGCAGAGAAATACAGAATTCAGGAACTTGAGGAACAGATAAGCACGTTAGAAAAGAAATGCTCAGATGAAGAAACAGATTCCAAAAAGTACTTTGACAAAATATCTGAACTTGCTTCTGAACTTGAAGCATTCCAAGCAAGAGCATCAAGCCTTGAAATTGAATTGCAAACTGCCAATGAAAAGGAAAGAGAGTTGTCAGAATGCTTAAATATGGTAACATCTGAGAAGAAAAGGTTCGAAGAAGAATCAAGAAGTTCTAGTCTGAAACTAGCTGAAGCAGAAAGTCTATTGGAAATTTTGAAGAATGATTTGAGCCTGAGTCAGGAGAAATTAGAAAGCATTGAAAATGATCTAAAAGCTGCTGGCATGAGAGAGAATGACATAATGGAAAAGCTAAAATTAGCGGAGGAGCGAATTGAACAGCAAGAGTTACAAATAGAACAAACTACTGCAAGAAACTCGGAGCTTGAACACTTGCATGAATCACTATTGAGGGATTCAGAGGTTAAACTCCAAGAGGCAATGGCAAGTTTCACCAACAGAGACACCGAGACGAAATCTCTGTTTGAGAAACTAAGTATTCTTGAAAATCAAGAAAAGGTTTACGAAGAACAGGTAGCCGAAACAGCCAAAAAGTCTGCATCATTGACAGAAGAATTGGAAGCTAGTTTAAAAAAACTAGTTTCATTGGAAAGTGCAAATGAAGAACTCAAAAGGCAGATCTTGGAAGCAGAAAATAAAGCTTCCCAATCTTTCTCAGAGACCGAGTTGCTAGTGGAGACAAATGTTCAGCTCAAAACAAAGGTTGATGAACTTCAGGAGCTTTTAAACGCCACTCTTTCTGAGAAGGAAGTTACTACCGAGCAACTTGAATCTCACAAGAGAATGATAACCGAATTAACTGATCAGCACTCAAGATCCTTTGAGCTTCAGTCTGCTACCGAGGCCCGCATCAAGGAAGCGGAAACACAGTTACAAGAAGCAATTCAAAGATTTTCTCAGAAGGATCTGGAAGCCAGTGACTTGAATGAGAAATTAAATGTACTTGAAGGTCAATTGAAATTGTATGAAGAACATGCTCATGAAGCATCTGCAGCTTCTGAAGCTACAAAAACAGAACTTGAAGAGAGTCTCTTAAAGGTGAAGCATCTGGAAACTACACTTCAGGAGCTTCAAACTAGGTCAGCTGATTTTGAAAATGAGAGTAGAGGTCTTGCTGAGGCAAATATCAAGCTTACACAGGATTTGGCCGAGTACGAGTCAAAACTGAGTGATCTACAAAGGAAATTGCCTAATGTCCTTGCTGAAAAGAACGAAGCAATGGAACAGCTTCAGATATCCAAGAAGACCATAGAAGATTTGACACATCAGTTCTACTCTGAAGGACAGGAGACAAAATCTCAGGTTTGCAGCAAAAAGATTCATGACTTTATGCATATCATAACTTCATAAATTTTCTGTACCGTGATGTTTTATATAAATTTATTCTTGTATTGCAGATATCTTCATTAACAGCAGAGAACAATCTGCTTAATGAAACATATCAAAATGCCAAAAATGAACTACAGTCTGTGATTTTTAAACTTGAAGAGCAGCTCAAAGAAAGCAAAGCATATGAAGATGTTTTAAAATCCCAAATTGAAATTTACAAGGCTGAGATTGCTGAGAAATCATTGTTACAAACTCGTGTGGAGGAACTTGAAGAACAATTGGCAAAAAGTGAAGCTCAACTAAAAGAAGAGGTATATTCATTAGTAGTCACAAAACTGATAACAGGAGTTCTCACACTGGTTGGCATATTAGGGGAAGGTTTCTATAAATTTTAATATTACTCATATGACACCTGCAGATTGAAAGTATTCAGGCTGCTGCTGCAACGAAAGAAGCAGAACTAACATCCAAGTTGGAGGATCACGTAAATAAAGTCCGAGACAGAAATCTATTAGATGAGAAATTGCTACAACTTCAGAAAGATTTACAACTTGCTCAAACCACAATTGCTAATCAAGTTATTGACTTTTCATGATTTAATTGATTATAGATTTTAATGTCACAATTGCAATTTTTTTAACGGTTTTTCTTTGAGAAAATAACATGACAGTTAATTTATCATAAAAATGCGTTCCAGGGTGATGGAAGCAGTGTATCTGAAGTTAAAGATGGAATGGAAATCAAATCGAGGGACATTGGAGCAACCATTTCAAGTCCATCAAAAAGGAAGAGTAAGAAGAAGTCAGAAGGAACTTCTTCTCTCGCATCATCTAGTACTGAGACCAATGTTACAACAACTGAGACTTCTTCTCATACGACCCGCAAGTCCGTCGTAGGAGTGGCTTTGGTGTCTGTGATCATTGGTATCATTCTCGGCAAGCAATATTAACCACCTGTATTTGATATTTGTTTTCTACAGTTTTTATTTTTCCCCTCCATATTCACTTTGTTTTACAAATTAAACAGTGTAATTTGAAAGCTTTAGTTGTGTGTTTTTAAAGCTAAAGGGTTTTAGATATTGGTAATGGGATTTGTTTTAAGATTATTGTTCAAGTATATTTTTCTTATTTTAAGTAGTTATTATTCACTTATGATTTAAATGAATAGAACATAAATTAACTCGACAAAAAAATATTATTAGAAATATAATACTAAAAAAACCTAAAGCAGTTATTAAAGTAAAAAAATAAAAATACTAGAAATTTAATGAGATTCGGTATAAATAATACCTATATCTTTGTGCGTCGTTAACTACTTCTACTATCTTTAAATGGATGAACTCCAAAATTACAACTAATTATGCAAAATTAAGATAATCAATTATCCTTACAAAAGAGAGGAAGATTTACAAATTTTGGGAAGTTTTAGAAGTGGAAGAAAAAACTTTATTTATAACCCAAAATACAACACCTACCTTCATTCCTAATCAATGTGTGACTTTTTCAATTTGTTCACTAATGAGCTATACAACAAACCTCCACCTTAGCGACTTAATGATTCTTAAATAATTTTTTCATTCTTTATATCAACGATACCATTCCCAATTCAAATTTGTAAGATGTTAATCAAGTCCAGACAATGTTTGAACTTGATTTTCGTCACCATCTTGGTCATTATATTTGCGAGATTCTCTGTAGTATTGATCTTCTAAACTAATACTCCATCATCTTCAATAATCTCTCGTATGATATGCTAACGAACATCAATGTGTTTTATAAGTACATGGTAGACTTGGTTCTTTGCTAAATGAATAGCACTTTGACTATCACAAAACATCTTAATATGTTTTTGACTAACTCCCAAGTTTTCAAGGAAACCTCATAACCAAATAGCTTTCTTTATAGTCTCTGTAACTGCCATATACTCTGTCTCTGTAGTAGACAAAACAACTGTGGACTGCAAGGTAGACTTCCAAGTGACTGATGCTCTAGCAAGAATAAACACATAACCAATAGTTGACCGACGCTTATCTAAATCTCTTACATAGTCAGAATCATAATATCTGATTGCACATTGACCAACAGTATTATCTTGGTGAAATACTAAACCAACATGTACAGTATTTAAAATATACCATAGAATCTATTTCATAGCTAACCAATTTCCTTTACCAGAATCATGCATGTACCTACTTACAGCACCAATCGCATGTGAAATGTCAGGTCTCGTACACACCATTGCATACATCAAGCTACCAATCGTATTTGCATACGGTACCTTTGTTATGTATTCTCGTTCTACATCATTCTTAGGAGATAATTGAGCACTAAGCTTGAAATGAGGAATAAGCGAAGTACTTACAGGTTTTATCTGTTCATTCATACCAAAACGTTGTAGTATCTTCTTCAAATATTGACTTTGGGTCAAACTAAGCTTCCCCTTCTTTCTCTCTCTACTTATCTCTATGCCAAGAATCTTCTTGGTTTCTCTCATATCTTTCATCTCAAACTCCTGACTTAGTTGAGCCTTCAACTTCTTAATTTTTGTTTGGCTCTTCGATGTAATCAACATATCATCGACGTATAATAGGAGATAGATGAAAAACTCATCTTGTAGCTTGCGAAAATACACACAATGATTATATGTACTTCTAGTATACTTCTACTACAACATAAAATGATCAAATCATTCGTATCATTGCCTCAGAGATTGCTTCAATCCATACAACGATTTGTTTAGCTTACTCAATTCTTTTTACCAGCAACATTAAACCCTTCTAGTTGAGACATATAGATTTCCTCTTCCAAGTTACCGTGTAGAAACGTGGTTTTCACATCAAGTTAGACTAGTTACAAATCCAAATATAGTACCAAGGCTAACAAAATTCTAATGGAGGAATGTTTTACAACTGGAGAAAATATCTCGTTATAATCGATTCCTTCCTTCTGAGCATAACTCTTAGCCACCAACATTTTCTTATAGCGAACAACATCTTTGTTAGGAAATCCTTCTTTCTTTGCATACACCCATTTGTAGTCAATTACCTTTTTTCCCCTAGGTAGTTATGTCAACTTTTATATCTTATTCTTCTAAAGGGACAAAAGTTCTTCGTCCATGCCTTCCTTCCATCTTTCAACTTCAGGGCTTCTAATTGCTTCTTTATAAATGGAAGGCACATCATCATACACACACCTTGACATTTTGTCGTCGTGGCCTATCAACTATAGTTTCTTCTCGTTGTTGTGAAGGTTCTTGAGTTAAAACCTCTTCTTCATCTAATTCTCTTCTGCCAATTGAGGATCAACTTCTGTCTTATCTCTACCAACTGGATTAACAATTCTGCTTTCAAACTCCACCTGCTTCAAAGTTTGCTACACCTGTTGCAAAATGCCATCAATCTTCTCAGTTACCTTTCTCACCAAGGTAGATTCATCAAAGGTAACATCTCTATTGAAGATTATCTTTTTCATTTTAAGGCACCATAGTTGATATTCCTTCAAACCAGGGGGGATTCCCAAAAAATAGCTTTCTTGGCTCTTGGATCCGTATTTGATTCCGTTACATGGTAGTATGCAATAAAACCAAACACATGTAAGAAATAGTAATCTCTAGTAGGTTTTCTAGGCCATACCTCCATAAAATGCCTTCAAAAGAAGACGATGGTAAACAGTTGACAAGATGACATGCATACGTCATAACCTCAGTCCAATATTCCTTACCTAACCCAATATTGACAACATACACCGAACCTTCTCTAGCAAAGTCTGATTCATACATTCTGTAACTCTATTATGTTGTAGTGTTTTTCGAATAATGACGTGTCGTACTATCCCTTCTTCTTCACAAACTTTCATAAATAAATCGTTTGTGTACTCAATGTTATTATCAGACCTTAGACGCTTAATCTTTCTACCAGTCTGAGTCTCGATCATCTTCTTTCATTTGAGAAAAATTCCCAACACTTCATCCTTCTTCTTCATAAGTTATATCCAAACTCTTCTGGAGAAGTCATCAACAAAAATGACATAATAATGTTTGCCACTCATGGATGGAGTTCTTGTTAGCCCCCATACATCATTATGGATATAATCCAAAATGTCTTTTGTATTATGGAATGTAGTGCCAAAGTTTACTCTTTTCTACTTCCCCAATACTTAATGCTTAAAGAATTCCAACTTGTTGGTTCTCGCACCTTTCAACAGGCCTTGCTTTATAAGAATATGTAAAGCTTTTTCACCAGTATGTCCTAAATGCATATGCTATAGCTTGATAGTTTTTGAATCTTTTTCTTCCTCTAAAACTGTTGTTAATGTTGTTCCAATAACCATACTACCAAGGTAGTAGTACAAGTTATTCTTTCGAATACCTTTCATCACCACAAGTTCTCCAGAAGTAACCTTTAATGCCCCATTTTGTACGATCACAGTGAAGCCTTTTGTTTCTAAGACTCCCACAGAAATGAGATTCTTCTTCATATTTGGAACATAATGAATAACTATCAAAACTCTGATTAAACCATCTTGATTCTTCAAAGAAATTGTACCAACCCCTAAAATTTTGTATGGATAATCATTACCCATGAAAACAACTCCATCGTCCAGTTCTTCAAAATTAAAGAACCATTCCTTATTAGGAGACATATGGAAGGTACATGTTGAATCAAAAATACAATCACCAAGATGGGATGCTGTTGACGAACCAACTAATGCAAAATCTGAATTTGAATTGTTTTCAGCTACACATGCATCAGACGACACAACTTTTCCTTTCTTTTGTAGCTTTGGACAATTTTTCTTCCAATTGCCTTTTTCATGACAAAAGGCACATTCATATTTACCAAGACTTTCTTTTGAATGAGATCTACCTCTCTTTCGTTTTTGTTGTGTTTATGGACGTCCTCTTATAGATAGTGCCTTTGGTGCTTCATTCTTTCTTTTTTTATCTTTTTTTTCTAATTTCATAACTATACAAAGCAGTGCAAACTTTATCAAAATATACTTTATCATTCCCAATGAGTAAGCTCGTAATAAGGTGATCAAACTCATCAGAAAGGGAGGCTAACAACATCAAGGCTAAATCTTCATCTTTAATAGTTTCATTCATATTTAACAAATCTGCTACTAATTGATTAAAAACAGTAATGTGGTTGTTTATTATGGTACCTAAAAGGTATTCAAAACGGAACAACTTCTTCTTCAAATAGAGCCGATTCTGTCTACTTTTTTTCATGAACTTGTTCTCCAATACCTTCCGTAACTTATTTGTAGATGTCTCTTTCATGAATGTGTATTTTTGTTATCTTGAGAGATATGAAAGAATTGTACCACATGCCAATTGGTTGATTTTTTTTATTTGACATCATCTACTCCATATGGTTTTTCTTCTTCAATGGCGATGTTTAGACCTTGTTGAAACAAAGCATCTAGAACTTTGCCTTGCCACATACCAAAATGAACGGTTCCATCAAAATTCTCCACCTCAAACCATACATTCATTACAATTGTTCTACCTGACATGAATGGTTGGTCTTTGTTTGAGGGAGACTTTTCTTCTATCATTTCTTCATGTTACAACAACCAGCAACTATATTCCAATAGCAAACAAACGAAATACAAACAAATGTTTAGGTAGAAACCTTCGACTTTGATACCAATTGTTGGAAAAATCGGGTATATTTTTCTTATTCTAAGTAGTTACTATTCATTTATGATTTAAATATATAGAACTCAAATTAACCCGATAAAATAATGTTATTGGAAATATAATGCTAAAAGAAACTAAAATAGATATTAAGTAGAAAAATAAAAACACCAAAAATTTAATAAGGTTCGATATAAATGTTACCTTTGTCCTCGGGAATCATTGACCACTTACACTATTTCAAAATAGATGAACTCTAAAATTACAATTAATTGAGAAAAATTGAGCTAATAAATTATTCTTACAAAAGAGAGAAAGATTTATAAATTTTAGAATGTTTTAGAAATAAAGGAGAGGGTTACGTTAAAATATAAGACTTACTTTTGTTTCTCATCAATGAGAAGCTTTTTCAATTTGTTCATTAAAGAACTATACAACATTTATATCAAAGCAACTGTAAGATTTTGAAATTAACAAAAAAAAAACTCTAAAGTGGATAATTCTTAGCAAATATATGGAGGTATTAAATGGGATTAAAAAGTTTTCTTAGGTTTAGCTAGTTTTAAATTATTTGTAAATCATAATCAAGCAGTTTTGACTCATATTTTTTTAAAAGAATATATTTATAATTTTATTTATGAATAAAGTTTTTAATATAAATATTATATTTTGATTATATTTTAATAAAATAAGAAAAATAAAAATGTAACCATAAGTTTTATAGTGATATTATGGTAATATTTTTTTTACAAAGATATTTTGTAAAAGGTTATTCTGAGTTGTCCATAAATTAAGTAAGTTGAGCTTTTTTACATAGGAATTTATTTGATTAATTTTAATTTTAAATGCGTTGAATTTAGTTAATATGCGCATTTGAAATCACTATTAATATATAGAGTGAGATGACACATGAGTCCTTTAAAATATGTTATTTATGTTGTTTAGTTCCTTAGATTAAAAAAGATGTTATTTAATTCATTAGGTTTATAAAAATGGTAAATTAAGAAAAAATATATTATTTTTTATTAATTAATTAAAAAATAATTAAATTATGAGTTTTTAACAAGAATAATAAAATTTAATATGAAATAGTTTAAGAAAAATAAACAATAATAAAATTTAAATAAAAAATTAGTTAAATATATATTTTAATTTTTAATAAAAATTAAAAAATAATAAAACGTGTGATAATTAATAAAAAATAAAAATAAATATTTTTTTAATTTTTTTTATATTAATTATGATTTTATTATCGTTAAAACAGAAAACTTATTAAAATAATATAATTTATTTTTAATTAGATATTTTTATAAAATTAAAGATTAAATAATATTGTTTATAATTTAAAAAATTAAATGAATTAATATAATAGATTTTTGTTACATATTTTTCCTATATATATAATCAAAAAGTTATACGAGAATTGGTATAAATCACAATCGATACAGCTGTTTGAAGTATTATATGTCCAATAAGAATACCGAAACTATGCAATTGTGAAAGAGAGTTGTGGCTTTGTATATGACCCCACATCTATATAGCTTTGTAAAGAGAATTGGCATGTTTGACAACTTTAGATGCGCTTTCAGTTTCAAGGTTACGTTCCCATGTGAGAGCGTATACAAGAGGTGGGATTGGTTTTGGCATTTGGGGGTATGGTTTGATTTTCACGTCTTTCCATGATTTAATTTCCAGTGCCTCCTTTATTATTTGTTTTCTAATTAATACATACAATTACTGTAATCGGATTATTTTAGAGTTTAAACAACCATCAACAATTACTTTTTACTGCATCTCTTGTTTTAAATACATTATATTTTATGGTTTTTTAATTTTAAAAATTATCTAATATAATATCTTATGATTTATAGCATCAAAAATAATACTCTTATTTTAACTAAGGGGTGTCAAATTAGGTCACAACTTTTATCACAAACTTAGACAGACACGATATGAATTATTTTTTAATTATTATTCTAAATAAATAAATTTTCTAAAAATAATTTAAATTTTTATATAAAAAAATTTGGGTAAGATATAACACGAGCAAACGCAATACAAACACACAACATTCGTACAAATTAATTATCACCCTACCTTGAATTGAGATGAGATATGAGTTAATTTTAACTATCCAATTTTTATAGGTTTTATGAGTTTAAAAAAAATTATCCCTGCTACATTTGTTCTCGAGGCAGCTGGTTTACACGCTACTGATCAAGAATGATATGACAAAGACTGGGAATTTAAATACAAGAAGAAGCTATGTTATGAAAATTAAATAAAGTAGTTATGAATTTGGAATGTACGTATTGTATTAAAGTAAGTGAAACTTTTTCATTATCTATGTTATCTTTCTTACCCATATTATATATTCACATGCTACTTCTTGCTTTGTGCTCGACTTGTTTTGTATTTTCCAGTTTTCAATCATGCATGTCAATTATTGGCCATTTTGTCAAAAGATGTTGATATTTTCCTAAACTATGTTTTGTAATTAAACAATGACCACAACTTTGCTTCTTCATGGAATCTAATATTCAGTAAATGTTCTTTTACTAGCAAAATACTAGTGTAATGCATTGAATGGTTATTTGGTTTTTGATTAGTTTGAGCACGAAGATTAGAGTTATATGCACGTGTAATGGATTGGACTCCTTTACTACTACAAAAATGAATATTTAAGTTTATATTTAAAGTTAATTTTTGAAAAAAATTAACTTATAATAAATTTAAAATCGATTTGGTGTAAAATCGATACTACATATAGTGTCAATTAACGTATCGAATCGACGTTACGTCCTACGTGTATTTTTTAATTAAAAAAATATAATTTAAAATTGAAATTATATAATATAATGTTTTTTTAGGTCAATTATTATTTTATTTAATTCTTTAAAATTTAATTTAGATATATATATATATTATAATTTTTTCTTTTTTTTTAGACAATTGGTTTTTAAAATTATATAATTGTGTATTTTTTTGGATATTATTTTAAAATTATTTTTTTTCTTTTATATATATATATATATATATATATATATATATATCTAAATTAAATTTTAAAGAGTTCAAATAAAATAATAATTGACTTAAAAAAAATTTCAATTTTAAATTGTATTTTTTAAATAAAAAATACACTCATTTATGTAGAACATATATAATTATATTTATATTATATAATTACTTATATATATTTCTTTTATATAGGGTGTGTTATTATCAACTTCAACATAATCACTCATCACATTTAGCAATGTTCTATCATTCTTCATATGTCATTCAATATCAAGATAAAGATATTAGCATCAGAGAACTAAACAATTATGTGATAGGATATTAATGTTTAATAGAAATCAAAAGTTGATAATCATTTGGTCACTAAGGTTTGAAGAAGGCCAAGATCATTGAATGTCGGTAATCTTTGATTTGTTCAATAATCATGCTTGGTACTGTGACTCAACTTCCATAGAACTAAGTAAAGATACAAAAGCAGTTGCTGAAATGTAAAAGTTATAGTTAGTTATTGGTTTTTTCCATTGTTTTTTGTAATATTTAATAAAAAATTAATTGTTTTAAATCTTGATAAATCATGGAAGCTGTGGAACAAGTTTAGGGACATTGCTCTTAAAAAATCTCATAAGCTTATGTGAAAAAAGTTATGGTATGTACAAGGGAATATTAATAATTTTATTAATTTTACTATTGAATAATAAAGATGTTCGAATATGAAAAATCATGTACACTTGTTTTTTACGTTCCACGACAAAATAATGAAGTCATGTGTGGTTATTATGTCATGAAGTTTATGAGCGAAATAATCACAAATATCAAAATTCCAATTAATGATGTGGTAATATTTTTTACCCATATACAAAAAAGTTTTTAACATATATGAGTTATTTTTTGTAAATTCATGAAATTATTCTTATTTTGATTTTAAATACATGTAGTTTTTTTGTTGAAACAAGACGGGCTATGACCAGCAAATTTTTGATGATTTACGAGAGGAATGAGAATAACATATGGTTCAAATTATATCATTATAAGAAGAATCATGGGAAGATTCTGATGATTTTGAATAGCATATGACAACATAACAGTAATTTTTTTAATGATTTAATAGTCCATTTTGTAGTAGTGATTAGTGGAACGACATACTGCTTAAGTCGGTGCACACTGAGGGTACAATTTTCTTTTCCTATGCAGTATATATTCATTTCAAATGAGTGTTTTGAAATCCTAACCTATAACTATAAGGTAAAGTTTGATTTACAGAATGTAATCGAAATCGGAATGAGAATGAAATGATATAGAAATGAAACAATTTTGTTTGGTTTGACCACTGAAATTAAAAAAGGAAACAATATTACAGTGTTTGGTTTATAACTGAAATGAAATTGAAAACATTGTATATTACCTTAATACCTCTATATTCAATAAAGTTTAAATAATATAATTTAATTATTATTTTTTTTTCAAATAAAATATATTATTGAAATCATTATTTTTTTAAATAATTATTAAAATTATTATTTTTCTAAATAGGGTTTAGGGTTTTGAGGTTTGAGATTTAGGGATTTAGGATTTAGGATTTAGGGTGATATTTGTGGGTTAAGGTTTAGGGTTTCAAGATTTGGGATTTGAGATTTAGGGTTTAAGATTATATTTGTGGGTTAAGGTTTAGGGTTAAAATTATTATTTTTCTAAATAAAGTTTAGGGTTTTAGGATTTGAGATTTGGGGTTTATGGTTATATTTGAGGGGTTAAGATTTATGATTAAAATTATTATTTTTCTAAATATGGTTTAGGGTTTTGGGATTTAAGGTTTTGGGTTATATTTGTGGGTTAAAGTTTCTGATTAAAATTATTATTTTTCTAAATAAGATTTAGAGTTTTAGGATTTAGGGTTTAGGGATTTAAGATTTACGATTTTAGGATTTAAGGTTTAGGGTTTTGAGATTTGAGATTTAGGGTTTTGGGTTTTAAGATTTGGATTTAGGGTTGTTTTTAAGGTTGGGGTAAAATTGAAAAAAATAATTGAGATAAGAATAAGATTTCAATTTCTTAAGTGGGAGAAAGAATTATGATTCCTTCTTCTTTATAAATCGATTCTATTTTATTCTCATTTTTCAGTCCAACTAAATATAAAAATAAAAAAAATTAATTCTGATTTCATTTTATCCCACCAAACATAACATAAGAGGGAATTTTGTGTAAAGTTATCTAATTGTGAGTCGGGTTGACCGAACTCATTTATTTAATCACAATTCATCTAATAAATAAATTAAAGTGAATAAATTTATTAATAATCAATTTATTTAATCTTAATTCAAATCATTTCAAAAACGTTGAATTTATATTGAATTCTCACATTATTAATATAACTTTGTTAACAGGTCATATAGGATTCATTTGTTTAAAGGTAACCCATTTAATCAAAATCCAAACTAAATCCAACCCATTTAATAGATGGGGAAGACGGATTCACCTATTTACGATCTAATTCATTTAATTTCAACTCAAACTTTCTTAAGTTTCATATTTGTGTTGGGTTCTTGTGACCTGTTGCTAGAAATTACGTGTTATAATTTGTGTTTGTTTATATCTTAAGTATCTACGTAAACTTATGCCTTGATTATGCCTTGATGGTCCAGTTAATTAATGCTTATCTTTTGAATAATGTATGATATTTTATTAATATTCATATTAATCTCTTAATACTTATTGTATTTAAAAGTTTTTGAGTTAAAAGTATTTAAATTATCTAAAAATATATATATTTAGTCCAAAAAAAAAAGAAATATGCTTACAAAAAATTAAAAAATATTTTAATTCTTTAAATTATTATTATTATTTTTATCTCCTTTTCTTTTTGTCTTTCTTTCTCAATCTCAGTCATTGTGTTTATTATTTACGTTTTAGAATTTAGCATTAAAGGTTTATAATATATGGTTTAGTATTTAGTATTTAGATTTTATAATTTTTTTTTAAGAAATGATTTAGAATTTAAGGTTTAATAAAAAGAAAGAAAAAAAGAAAAAGCTTTGTACTAATTACTGCTACTAACGAAGAATCAAAAGAAAATTGTATACGACGAACAACTGCATGAAAACTGACCACAAGCATCAATAGTTTATTAAGAAATATGCCCATTAAAATACTAATAACGAATAAAACAATTGAAACCCATTAAAAAACACTCTAAAGATTCTCTCTTTTTGAATTCAGCTCTTAGAGATCCCATTGGCTTTAGCCTCTCGGCTTTATAGCTTACCTCCAAAAAGAAAGGATCAATTCATTTTTCATTTCTTTAATTTCTTTTTCTATTTTTTCAACTTTCATTTTTTTTTTTTGCCAAGAATATTTTTTTCGACGATTTCAATGTAATTCTCACTTCACATTTTTCCTTAAGAAATGTTTTTTTAAAAAATATACAAGTGAGCAAAACAAGTACATGCTTCATGCTCCATCATCACAGCTTTTAAAATCCCATTGAATAAAAGGAATCATGTGTACCAAAGGGAAAAAGGCTATTTCTCTACTAAGGCAAGGGAAAAAAGGCTACTTCTGTACTCAAAATCCTTTTCGGGGTTATTGTTTTTGGATTATCATTATTTTTGTATATTTTTTTATTTATATTTTTAATTAAAATAAAGCAAACATCTTTATTTAAAATTTTGATCAAATTTAATAATAATTTTTATATACTTCAAAGATATTAATTAATATTATAAGTTATCAAAATATACAAAAATAACCTAAATGGAATTATTTAATATAATTTACAAATACTTCCTATTTGGCATGAAAATGACACCAATTTATCCTTATCAATAGTTGCACATGTGACGTACCCGATTATGTCGACGAGTCTGACCAATTCAACGTGAAACATAAATTACAACCCTTGATTACGAGTCGTTACAAAGTAACTTAATCGGACGGTTGCCAAGCAGAGGCAGTGAGCAAAGAGAGATCTTTCCAACCCAGCTTCAAGCAACCATTTTCCTCAACCAATGTGTATCCTTTCCAAGGAAACATCCCAAGCAACAAACTAGCCTGGGAAGCCGGGTTACCACCTAACGAAATGGGTCTAAATCCGACCCGTTTAAGCTCGTCACTCCATCTCTCAACCTTAACCTCACCCGTTCTCTTGGGACCACCGACGGCGACAATGTTTCTAATCTCGCAACCAAACAATTGCTGCTCCACCATATGCCTCTCTATGCTGTCGACATCCAATCCATCCCCAAGCGCATCAAACAACGCGCTGTAGTAATGCAAAGCCTCCACAAATCTATTCAAAAAGCTACCTCCATGGCTCAAATCTTGTTCGACGATCGTGATCAATTTTGGTCTCAACAAAGTCAACAATCTCAACGTCCCTAAATCACTCCCTGTTATGTCGTACAAACAATGGTGCATCCAATGAACTATTATGGTCTCGCCAGGTCTCAACCCGAGTTGACTCATGTCGGTTATGCTTCCAATTTTGCCCTCCAGAGGGTGGAACTCGAATGGCAGATCGAGTGAACTCGCGAAATCGGCGAGTCTACGCCCCGTTGACTCAAGCAACTCGGAAGATGATCCGAACCCGGTGATTTTCATGGAACGGATCTTCTTGGACCTTGACACAAGGATATGGAACAACCCTGGCCATTGAAGGCCTTGCATTATATCTAAGTCGATGATGTGGATGCAATCCTCGCCTTCTAAAGCTTGGAAAATAGCTTGGTTTGCCGTGAAGTGAGAAAACTTCACTAAAGGACTGATTGAATTGTAGGATTGCAGAGCATTGAAGATCCTTTTGGATTGAGCTAGGTTATGTGTTATGCTTGTCAGAGGTGAGTAAGTACCCAAGCAGGAACTAACTACCCGTGCCTGAAGTGCATGTGCGAAGTACGCGCCAACTCTCTCAGGCGACGAACCGAACGGCGATGAAAGCTCGGCCATTTCAGGTAGAAGGTCGGTAGCGTCATCGAGATTGTCCATGGCTACAAACTCAGCACATTGAAGTAAAAGCCCAAGGAGTCTCAGACCAGTTGACTCCCCTTCAACGACCGGTTCTTTTTTATCTTCAGCGACCTTTTCGCCTGAAATCGTTGCGTCTTCTGAGAAGTTCGGCCTCTTTGTTGACGGATCATCACTGGAAGAATCAGCGCCAGCAAGCTCAAACTCGCGATCGACGCGTTTGGCTTTCATAGAGGAAGATGAAGTAGGTTTAGGATTAATGTTAGAATTTACTGCAGATTGCGTGACTAAGCTTTGAAGCATATCGAACAAGGAGATAGAGAAAGAGAGCGAATCGAAAGTGAGGAAGCTTTTGAGAGAAAAAGGACAAACAGGAGAGCAATACAAGTGAAGTGATTAAAGAGAGTGGTTAACTCGTTGGAGAGAAGTGTGTCAGAGATGAGATGAGGCGGGGACTGTTTGGCAAAAGAGAAAATCGGAAAGAAAAGGGAGGAAAAAGTAAGAGACAATAAAAAGTCAAATAACTTTAAGGCCAAGTCTTTTGAGAATAAGATAAAGCTGGGAACAGAATATAGAATTAGAAGGTGTGTGGATGATTAAGATCCGAACTACGAATGTTGTTAGTTGTTAACTTCTTGTTAGCTCGTGAGCTAGTTCGTATGGGCGTGTCGTTAAGTCCGTTTGTTACGTTGGAGGATTTAAGATATAAATATCTAGATTATGATTTTTTTTTTAAATATACTTTTCTTCTCTAAATTTTACAATATTAAAAAAACATTATCTTTTCTTAACCGTTTTATTTTGTTCGTGATATTACATACATATGTTTTTAAATTTAATATAATTAATTTAAATTTAAGAAATTAAATTAATTTTACTATAAGAATTAGAATTAACTGATTAAAAAATTTATTTTTGTATTATTTAATCTTTTAATTTTTAAAATTTATAATATTTAATCCATTGTCTTTTAATTTATACTAAAATTATTAAATTTAAAAAAATAATAGATATAATATTAAAAAAAGTTAAACTTATAAAATTTAGAAATAAATTATATAGTTTAACATTTTTTATGAAAAGATTATAGGAATATTAATTTTGTTGTGTTGGGTATATTTTTGTATTCTTTGTTAGTAACGGTGTGTTTAATATTTTTAGTTTAAATTTATATATTTTTTAATATTAGTTAAAAATATGTGCTTTTAAAGTGAATTATTTTTTTTTAATTTTTTGTTTAATTTTTACAAACATATTTGAAACTTATTTCATAAAATAACAATTAAATAAATAATAATTATAATCGTAGATATTTTAATCAATTAGAGCAATATTCATAACCAAAAGTGATACTATAAGAATTGACTTTGAATTTTAAAACTGTTTTTTAACCATACGTTTTTACTAATGAGTTCCAAAAAATATATACAATGATAAGGTATGTATGAGAAAAGTAATATTTTTAAAATTAAAATATTAAGTCTAATTAAAACTTAAATTGTTATGCTTATTAATTTTTTTATTTTCTATAATATATTTAGAATTATGCGATAAAATGATAAATAAATAAAGAATAAAAAATTAATCATAATATTTTAATTCAATTAAACATCTTTATTGTAAAAACTTCTTAACTAAAATTACATATAAAAATAATTAAAATAATATATATATATATAATATGCAAGATATTTCATTATTTTAAAGTATAAGGATAATTTTATCTAAAATCAATTTAAGTATGATTTAAATTTTTATATGTAATATTGACAGATATACACTAGTTAAAAATATGTGTTGTATATTAATCTTTATATTTTTTTAATTAATACAATATATTTGAAGTAAATTTTTTTTAAGTTAACAAATTATTTATACATGTAAATTCATTATCAACCACAAATTTTCAAGTAATTTAAAGGTTTATCATTTTAAAAAAATTTAAAAAATTAAAAATGATATATTTATTAGAAAATTACTCTTTAATATTAGAGAATTTTTTTAATTAACATTCTTAGTTTAAATTATTTTTAAAATTTAAAATAAAATATAGAGAGTAAGATATATCATCACTTTAAAATATAAAAAACATTTTTTAATAATTATTTTATGTGTGGTTTAGACTTTTATATATAATATAGATATAAATCATAAAAATAATTTTTTTTAATTGTCATAAAATTTAGTATTTTTATGAGTACAAAAATTAATAATTAATTAAAATTAAAATTTATAATTTGTAGCTTGAATTCCAACCTAGTCTAGTTAAGAATAATAATAAAATGGGAAAGAGGAAAAGTAATGACGATAAATTGACGAATTTGATTAAATTAAATAAAGGATATTATAAATAAAATAACTTATGCCAATTGCATCATCATCTATGCGATTGTCGCCAAATATGGAGACGTGTGTTTTGTTCAGGGGCGGTGGTGTATTGGATAATTTGTGAATTTTTTACGTAGAGTAAGTTTATGCAGAAATTATTTATTGAATGTGAGGATTGGATAATAAAATAAAATAAAATATTTATTTATTTTATAATATGAGATGATATAAGAATAGGTATTATACTTTTTGTTTAATAAATATATAATATACATATTTAATTATAGTTAAATTTTAATTAATTATAAATAATATTTTTTATTTTTTATTTTTAAATTATATTTTTATTCTATTATAATGTTAATAATTTTTATTTTATAGTAATTATTTAAATTTTAAAAATATAAAATCTTATAATTATTTTACAATTTATTTTATTATTTTAAATTAATTTTTATTAATATTATTTAGTATAAAATAATTATATATTTGTTGTTTCATATATTTTATTTTTTTTATTTTACATAAATATTATTTATTATTAATTTAAATTTTTTATAATAAAAATAAAAAATAATATTTATAATATGATTTTAATTTTCTTTTTTTATTAGGAGTATTCTTATTTTCCTTGAGATTTCGGATATATTCCTACGAATATTTTAAATAAAAATAAATGATAAATTTTGAGAATGAGTTCAATTTCGAATAAAAATTAAATATTAAATAATGTGTATCATTTGTTCGTATTTAAAATTAATTATATTTATTTAATTAATTTATATATTTATTAAATTATATTATATTTTGATTAATAATTATTGTTTATTGATTTTTGGTATAGCTATGTAAAAAAAATTAAAACTCTAGAAAAAATGTTTTTTTATATTTTTTAATAATTATCCGGAATCATTATCCATAAGAAAAAATTTATTGTAATTTTAGATAAAAAAATTTATAATTTAATTAGAAGATAATTATATAATAACAATAAATATCCATACCGTTTACATTTTTACGCGAAATTGAGAGGTGGTCCCATTGTCAACTTAGCATTAGGGATAATGACACGTCGAACTATTAATTTTGTCTTAGAACACTATGTTGATAATAATGATTAATATCATCGCTTTCTTTATTAACCTTACATATACATATATAGTTGTACAAAAGGATGCTTACCTTTCATCATTTTGTAAATTTTGTTTTTGTTTTTCTATTAATTATTATATGTTTTTTTTTGTTACGTTTGTTTCTCTTACTTGCTGGTTGGTTACAGCTTAAAGTCATATAATATTGGATTAACAAATTGCTGGAATTTTGTACTCTTATATAAAAAATGTCTCGTTGCCATCAAATTATAACCACATCCTTTTTATTTTACAAAATTTTATAAATCTCTTATTTTATTTTATAATTTATAACTATTTATTTATTTAACACCTATTATTTTAAGATTTTTTAAATTTATAATAATATATTATATCTATTACTTATATAAAAAAAATTAACTTTTTAAATTAACAAAAGTATCATTTATCTTTAATACATTTATTTTTTATAATGCAAGTATTTTAATAGAGTTTGTCAATTTTAATATTCATATTAAATATGTGGTAGAATTAACAAAAAAAAATGTTACAATATCCTCCCCTTTATATTTTGTTTTGTATTTTTTATTTGTTACCTTTTGTACTTTTATTTTGTATTTATTCTTTTAATTTTTTTATCTAATAAATGATAGAAAGTAATTGTCATAATTTTTGACCCACATGAACTTATGATCGAAATACAATATGGTGTGTATTATTTAATAAAATATGAGAACATACATAAATATTTTTTAAATGAATTAAAAAATAAGTCATAATACTACAAACTATCCAACATTAATATTATTTAATTTTAATTTTACTTGTTCCATCAAAATGAACATTATATTACAGAAACAACGTACTTGAACTTATTAAATTACTCTTTTTTGACAAAAATAATACTTACTTATAATTTATAAATAAATTAGTTAACAAAACTCATACAAATTATTATCCTAACCTAAATCTAAGTGTTAAATAATTAGTAAGTATCATAATATTAGTAGAAAAATATAACATACAAAATTTTATGGATTTTTTTAGTTAATAGAGATAAAAAAAAATTGAATATTGCAATTTTGTTATACATTATTCTTCCTTCATTTTTAATAAATACAAGCATAAAAACCATAATGTTTTTAATAAATAAGTTGTTTTTTTATCTGCTAAATTTTAAAATTATCTATTATTTAATAATTTGAATTTTTTGAACAAAACAAAATGGGAGTACAACAAGCTCATTGTGCCCGTTCAAATATAATATATATATTTCAAAATGGAATATATATGATTTTGAAAAACAAAAAAAATAAAATTGAGAAGAGAGCTTATTAGATCTGTTCAAAGCGGAGAGAAGGTTCTGAAACTTCGACAAAAAAAGAAAACTAGTCAGAGAGAAGAAGCCAGTTCTATGCCAGCGTCTTCTCCAATCCTTTTAACGTTACTAACAATGTCTTTGTTTTTTTCTAACATTCCAGAATCCTGGAATTCATAAATGAAACATCACTGCCACGGAATGTTTTAAATTTAATTTTGTTTTTCAAGTTCTTTTGCTGAAATTAAATGGCTTTACACTTTCTTACTTTTTTTTCTTTTTTTCAGAGAAATGAACATTTATGGTATGAAATAATATTAACATATATATATATATTATTGATAAAAAATTTAACCCAAAAGTTTTGTATTAATTGCATCAAATTAGATATTTAAATTCAATTTTAATTAATTAGAATATTTAGCGTTGAATTCGGACCAATCAAACAATATAATTAAGATCACCTATTTTTTTTTTTTTTTTTGTTAAAGATGGTGCTTAAACCCTACAAAATTAGATAAAACTGCTATTTTTTTCCACAACAAAAAAATTAAATTTTATGTCTCCATTTAGGCATTTATATGTGTAAAATCATTTCATCGTGTATGAGAATTCCAACCAATTTAATCTGTTAAATCACATTTGGATTACAATGTCAATGTAATCCTTAAGAACCAAGGAATGAAAGTGATCCTGTTGAGGCTCAGACACATTTAGAGTGATTATATTAGTCTCATATTTGTTAGAAAATAATAGAAATGATACCAAGAATAACTCAGAATATTTTTATATTTATTTTAACCGTTAATCTAGGTTATAATATAAAGTATTATAATAATATTAAGAATCATTATTCCTCTTATATTTTTTTAAAATACATTAAAATGTTTTATTTTTTATCTCGTTCAAAAATAAAAAAAAATTATTTTTAAGTTACTTCAGTTATAATTTTATAAATTTTAATTTAATATTTATCAATATTTTAATTACACTACTCAAATAATAATAATAATAATTTTATTACTACTTTTATTCTTATTTTCATTATACGTTATTAAAACTTAATCAAGGTGGCTGAACATAAACTGGACTACTTTGTAATATAAAGCGAAATTAGGGTAACTGGCAACCTAATTCCTCTAATTAATATCAAGTAGAGTATAAAAGGTCATATTAGTTTCAAGAAAAAAAACACAAAAGTCTTTTACAAGCTATTCGAGCCATGTTTTACTATATAACTAATCTCAACAATCTTTTACAAGCTAAAAACACGAGCAGGAGTTTGCTGTAATTCTTCAGTTGATACACCGCAGAATGTAGTAAAGAACTTCACAACAGCTGACACTATTGACAAAAACTTGTTCAGCAGGTTTTTCCAGCTAACTCTTTTAAGGGATTGTACAACTGCATCTCTTGAAATCTGATTTGATCCTAACATGATTTTTGCAGCAATAGCTGGAGTTAGTTGTAATAAATTCAAGCCAAAAAACACAATATTTAGCTATTGCTTCTACATTTTTATTGCACATCTCTTTTGGAGCACGCAAGAAAGTAAATCTGAAACCTAAACTCACAGCTTGACTACCATAAAAGTCCTTGGTTTGCTAAAAGTAATTACATGACAAACATGTAGATCACTTTTTTAAGGATAATTCTAGCTTTTCGTTAAATTAAACCCATTCATCTTGACTCTTTTACCTGGGCAATTAGAAACTTAGTTTTGGTGATATTACAACTAATATACATATAAAAAGCAACTACTGTGTGAAACTTAAACTGAAAATGAACCTGAAAAAAATGTTGATTGTATTACAATTTCAACATAATGAAAAATAGTTTTGAAACTTAAAGCCACTGATACAATTCCTGAATAGTTTTAGCCCTTAATGTCTTCAATTATGAGACGTTACAATAAAAAATACAAATGAATTTTTAAGGCTCAAATTTTGAACAGTTTTGGAACTTGAACTTTCAATTGAACAAAGTAAATCCTAGGGTGAGCAAACTATTAGTATCACTAAATCAGAATTATAAAATACATTCTACTTTCTGCATACTCAAAATACATATCAAAACTACATTGTCCTAATAGAAAATGTTTTTTTTAAAAAAACTTTTAAACGGCTCAGTTTGCGAGATGTTTAGTCTTCTTTCTGGAACAATGGTTAGTATCAACATGTCCTTCTGGTGTTTGTTGATGAGATGCTTGAATCTGCAATGCAAGTTTGAAGATGCTTAAAAAGTTACAGAAAACAACATACTATAAATTTAGAAATGGGTTGTTGTGCATATACCAAACCAACCAAACTATGGAAAAATACTCTAAGATTGATAAAATCAACGGTGCATAAATGTATTAACCTGTGTAGTACTACTCTATTGAGTGTCTGTGCATCTATCAGGCCCTTCCATACTTTCCCTTTTTGTCTAATACAAGACACAATACATTAGGCAAAATGTCACATAAATAAAAGTTAGGCATAATGTAACAAAAGAAATAGCAGTGGTGCACTGCTTGAGAGTTGTGATGTTCCTTCTTCTGCTTTTCTTTTCTTGCAACCTTTTTTTATTGTGTCCTTGTATTCCACAATATCTACACTTAAAGGTCATTCCAGTTTTGAGCACTACATCTTGAGTTCCATTTGTCCCTTTGACAATCTTCTTACTTAATTTCTTCTTATTTTTATGTGATCGTAACTCGTGGGCATATTTTTCCTCCCTGATCCCCTTGGCCTACCAGGAGGTAGTTTTGTCCATGTTGGGGGATTGAGCTTTGGTTCATTAACTCTTTGCCAGTATTGTTCACTTGCAGCTGGTGCCATTATAGGCTTATATTGTTGCTCAAACTTCCATTTGTTGTAACATTCATTCACATACTTCATGGGATCTTCTCTTTGCATCAAAATAACACCTCATTGCATGATCACAAGGAATGCTCGAGAGTTGCCATTGCCTACAAGTACATGTTTGGTATGATAAGCTCACACAAACTATTACATCCTCTATTTTCTTCTTAAAGGATACTTGAAATATCCCACCACCACTATGAATTGCATTATAGAATCTTGAAACATCTTTGTTATGATCAAAAATTTGTTTCACCAAATATCCAATATCATTTTTCCAATGGTTCACTTCGTCCTTTTTTGCAGACTATCTATTGAAGGTGTACCTTCTTATAGCTTCTAACATTTGAACAACAGGCTTCCTTCTAGCTTCTGATAGCTCATTATTGAAACACTCACAATTATTATTAAGTTAAGTGTCACACAATGAATGCGTTCTACCAAAAAATAAAATAAAAACATACTATAAAACACTTGACAGTAAATAACAATGTATGACATGAAAAATTAAGTTAATTGTATGAAAACTGAAGAAAAGTTTATTGAACGTACCTATAAAACACCTTGCTTCATAGCCCTTTATTCTTATTTTTTTAGCTAATCATATGCCTTCTTGTAGTCGTTTAGCTATTCTTTCATAGCATCATCATCAAATTCATTCTCTGTAATTGATCTAAGTGCTTTCCAGTAATAGTGAACATGTTTGGACCCTTTTTCTCTTCAAGTTAACTTCCAAGTGTCTAACACAAATTCTATGTGCTGATTTAGGTTTTAAGTCTTTAAAAGTATCTAAAATTCCTTTCATTTCATCAAAACATAATGGTCCTTCCCTCACCATCAACCTCAATGCCTATATCAATAAATAACAATTTAGCGAACCAATACGAAGTATCCATGTATTCCCCTTCAATTAATGCATACCCTAATGGGTAATGGCTTATTTGCATCTACCCATACAGAATACAAAATCTGTCTCCTTTGAGGCCCTTTTAAAAAACACCTATCAAGACCTATGAGTTTTCTACATGACTTAAATCCTTCTTGCATTGCACTAAAGCATATTTAAATCCTTTGGAACCTAATAAAAAAAAGTAAGATATGTTTGTAAGGTAATATATATAATTTAAAAATAATAAATTGAAGGCTACTAGTAAATAAAATATACCTCTCAACACCATCTTCACCCATTTCTGTCAAGAGCTCACTTTTTGCATTAAGATATAAAATTTTCAAATGTACAGCAGAGGATCTTAACTTTGCATATTGATCATCATAAGATCCATACAGTAGTTCCCTTGCATTCATTTTTGCTCTCTTAGTTTGATATTTTGAGATATCTACGTGAATTTTCTCTCACTTTCTCTATTAATTTGTTGTCCTAATACTAGGTTGTTCAACAAACAATTCTAGTTATACTTAGCAATAAATGTGCTATCAATATTGATATCCTTAATGTCATATTCCCTTTCACAAGTATGAATTTTCTTTGGGTGACACTTTTTACTAATAAACATTGAAAATTCTACTAATTTTCTAGTAGTTATCTCCAAGTATAATTTTCATTTTGGCATGCCACTTAAACTCTTTCTTTATCATTTTTTTTAATGCATATATCTACCATACCTTACCCCATACAACTTGATAGCACCTTTAAGAGTATCAACATCAGCAAACAACATACTTATATTGAATTCAACATTATCTAAAGTTAAGTCATACAATTGAACATGTTCATTTGATTGATAATCACTAACATCATCCACCCCAAACTCGTAATCATCTGACTGATATTCCACGTTATCAAACTGAATATGTTCATTTAAATCATTGTTATCTAACTCAAGAACCTCATCTTGGCTAACCACAATTCCTAATCGAATTAAACTTTGTTCTTGATCATCCTTATTCTCAATATCTCGTTCTTCTTTAATAATGTATAATTCAACTTCTCTTTGACGATTCATAGGTATAAAATTGATCAAATACTGGACAATATCATCATTAAATATCTCACGAAGACCATTATCACTTTTTGAATTAGTTATCCTATACCAGAACCTGTTTTCTTCATAATTAATACCTACAGTCACTACTACAAAAAGGGGTATTTAAGTCACTATATAAAGTCAATTTTTGGAAAAACTGACTTATAATGAATTTAAAGTCAGTTCAGTGTAGAACCGACACTATCTACGTAGGATGTAGCGTCGGTTGATGTGATGAACCGACGTTATCCACACGTGTAGCGTCGATTCGTCATGTCAACCGACGCTACGTCCTACGTGTATTTTTTAAATTAAAAAATGTAGTTTACAATTGAAATTTTTTTTTAGGTACAATATTTTTTTAGGTCAATTATTATTTTATTTGACCCTTTAAAATTTAAGTTGGTAAATTTTTTTCTTTTTTTTTAGACAATTGGTTTTTAAAATTATATAATTTTGTGTATTTGTTTGGATATTTAAATTTATATATGTACGTATAGTATATCTTTATTTAATTTTATGTATTTGTTTGGATATTATTTTAAAATTATTTTTTTTCTTTTTCCATAGTATATATATATATATATATATAAGAGTTCACATAAAATAATAATTGACCAAAAAAATTCAATTTTAAATTGCATGGATAGCGTCGATTGACGTGACGAATCGACGCTAGCCACATAATATTACCGTTCTGCTCTCTTCTTCATTGAAGAATCTCAAAAAAAATTCATTTCTCTTCCCCCTTCTCCTAAAATTGAGCTCACCAACACTTTTTCTCAATTTTTGGCCACCTCTGACCACCATTTTCAACGTTGTTTTATGGGTTATATTCCTCTTCTCATTATCTTTCAGATCCTCTATTTTTTTTAGCAAAATATTCAAATTTTTTATACCTATTTTTTCACTTATTCTCACTTACAAAACACCAATTTCTTCTTCATTTCTTTCATTTAGTCAGTTCATTTACTCTTGTAAGTATTTCTATAAATATTTTTACTTATTATTCATTTTGCTTTATATTTTGTATAAATTTTTGATTTTTTGTATGTTTTGTATTATACTTATTATATGTTTAACTTATTTTCTGTGAAAATAATATCTACATTAAAACCAGTGACCGTTCAATTGTTCTGTAAAAATTACATATTATTATGATTTTTTCTGTTACTATCTTGTAACTTTAAAGGAATAGTGGATACTAGTATAGCAATTGAAGTATTTTATTTTTATAATTTAAAATAATTATGTTTTAGTTTTAAAAAAGATATATTTAATTTTAAAATTTTAAGTAATACTTATTATTTTGAATTTTTAAGATTTAATTGTATAATTTAGTCATGGTTGGGGTTGGAATGTTTTAGTTGAAAATAACATAATTAAATGATTCATTTTATAAAAAACTATGAGTTGTGTTTAAAGAGTAGTTTTCTAATTTTTTTTATAAAATAAAATAAATTATTATTATTAAAATAATATTTTTTAAATATTAAATAATTAAAATGGATAAAATATGAGATAAAATAAAATTTTAATATAATATTATTTTAAAAAAATTAACAATAAATTCTAACATAAAATTATTTAAATATATTATTTATTTAAAAATAAAAATAATAAAATGTTCAAATAAAAATAGTGACAATAAATAAATATTAAAAAACTATGATTTATAATTTTGTTTTATAATTTTTAACTATTTATTTATTTAATACCTTTTTTTAAGATTATTAAAACTATATATATATATATATATATATATATATATATATATATTATTTGTATAAAAATGATATCTCTTAATTATAGCATCTCTTAATATCCTTTAACGCTTAAGAGAAATCAAAAGTTGATAATCCCTTACCACTAAGGTTTGAATAAGGTCAAGATAATTGGATGTTGGTAATCATTGATCTGTTCAATAATCATGCTTGGTACTATGACTCAATTTCCATAAAACTGAGTAAAGATACAAAAACAGTTGTTGAAATGTAAGAGTTATAACTAGCTATTGGTTTCTTCTATTATATTTTGTAATATTTAATATAAAACTAACCGTTTTAAACCTTGATAGGGTATGAAAGTTGTGGAACAAGTTTAGGGGCATTGCCCTTAAAAAATCTCATAAGCTTATATGGACAAAAGTTATGGTATGTACAAGCGAATATTAATAATTTTATTAATATTACAATTGAATAATAAAAATGTTCGAATATGAAAAATCATGTACACTTTTTTTCGTAGGTTTCATAACAAAATAATGGAGTCATGTGTGGTTATTATGTCATGAAGTTTATGAGAAAAATCATCACAAATATCAAAATTCCAATTGATGATGTGGTAATATCTTTTACCTATATACAATTTTTTTTAACATATTTGAGTTATTTTTTGTAAATACATGAAATTACATTCTTATTTTGATTTTAAATACATGTAGTTCTTTGGTTGAAACAAGACGAGATATGACCAACAAATTTTTGATGATTTACGAGAAGAATGGATAGAATACATGGTTCAAATTATATCACAAGAAGAATCAGGAGAAGATTCTGATGATCTTAAATAGTATTTGACAATATAACGATAATTTTTTTAATGATTTAATTTCTCTATTCTTGTGTCTAAAGTCCTTTGTTTGATGGATGGTTATGTGCTCATGTATTTAGGGGAATGCATTATTTGATGGACCTGTTTTTGGCCCAAACTTCATCTCATCTATCTTGCCTACTTTCCTTATGATAACATCATGGTAGCACTTTATTAATCATTTGTCTATAAATATGAAATTATGTGAAATCTCTACTTGTATTTTTAATGCTATAATGAGCTCTAAAGTGAAGTCAGGTGTAACTCATATTTTGTTACTTAGCTTGTATGAGTTTTGGTGCCTATGGATGTATTACAAAATTGCTCCATACGTTTAAGGACACCAAAACTCATACAAGCCAAGTAACAAAATATGAGTTACACTTAATTTCATATTTAGAGTTCATTATAACATTAAAAATACCAGTAGAGATTCTAGATAACTTCATATTTATAGACAAATGATTAATAAAGTGCTAATATGAGTTCGAAGGGTTATATCACTTGGATGTCGCTGTGGTAATCTTTTTTTATGGTAATATTTATAATGATTTAATTTCTCTATTCGTATGTCTCTGAAGTTTAGACTGATTATTTGATGTATGTTTACGGGCTCATATATGTAGGGGAATGAAATTGTTATATGAACCCGATGTTTTTTGTCCAGTTTCTTTGTCACAATGCTAGTGATTCTAAGCCAACCAGGCTTGCAAGCACAATCCACTTACACTTTCACGACATTATTTTATTTGTAATTTAAGTTAATTATATATATATGTATTGTATATACATTATTTATTTTTGTAATAAATTTAATTATCAAGTAATTAATTATATTTAAATTTTTAATTATTTGTATTATTATTTATATTTTGGTTTTTTTATGCTATACATATTGAATACAGGGTGGAGTGAAAAATGAGAATAAAAAAATCATAAAATGTAAAATTGGTTCACGTGATCAACCGACTTTACGTGTGTAAAGTCGATTTATGCGACTTTAAATTTATTTAAAGTTAGTTTTTAACCGACTTTAAAGCTCGTTTTTATAGTAGTGAGTCCATAAATTTATCTTGTTCTTAACAATATCTAAAATTCCTTTCATTTCATCAAAACATAATGGTACTTCCCTAATCATCACCCTCAATGCCTATATCAATAAATAACAATTAAGCGAACCAATACGAAGTATCTATGTATTTCCCTTCAATTAATGCATACCCTAACGAGTAAATGCCATTATTTGCATGTCATACAGAATACAAAAATATGTCCCTTTTGAGGCCCTTTTAAAAAACACTTATCAAGACCTATGAGTTTTCTATATGACTTAAATCCTTCTTTCATTGCACGAAAGCATATTTAAATCCTTTGGAACCTAATAAAATAAAAGTAAGATATGTTTGTAAGGTAATATATATAATTTAAAAATAATAAATTGAAGGCTATTAGTAAATAAAATATACCTTTCAACACCATCTTCACCCATTTCTGTCAAGAGCTCACTTTTTGCATTAGTATATAAAATTTTCAAATGTGCAGTAGAGGATCTTAACTTTGCATACTAATCATCCTATGTTCCATACAGTAGTTCCCTTGCATTCTTTTTTGCTATCTTAGCTTGATATTTTGAGATATCTATGTCAATTTTCTCTCACTTTCTCTATTAATTTGCTGCCCTAATACTAGATTGTTCAACAAACAATTCTAGTTATACTTAGCAATAAATGTGCTATCAATATCCTTAATATCATATTCCTTCTCACAAGTATGAATTTTCTTTGGATGACACTTTTTACTCATAAACATCGAAGATTCTACTAATTTTCTAGCAGTTATCTCCCAAATGTAATTTTCATTTTGACATGCCACTTAAACTCTTTCTTTATCATTTTTTTAAATGCATATATCTATCATGCCTTACCCCATACAACTTGATAGCACCTCTAAGAGTATCAACATCAGCAAACAACATACTTGTACTGAATTCAACATTATCTAAAGTTAAGTCATACAATTAAACATGTTCATTTGACTGATAATCATTAACATCATCCACCCCAAACTAATAATCATTTGACTGATATTTCATGTTATCAAAATGAATATGTTCATTTAAATCATTGTCATCTAACTCAAGAACCTCATCTTGGCTAACCACAATTCTTAATCGAATTGAACTTTGTTCTTGATCATCCTCATTCTCAATATATAAAATTGATTAAATATTGGGCAATATCATCATTAAATATACATGAAGACCATTATCTTTTTTTGAATTAATTACCCTATACAAGAACCTGTTTTTTTCGTAATTAATACCTACACACATTATTAATTCTTTAAAAGTCCATAAATTTATCTTATCTTTATCACAATAATCTCAATAAACAACCTTACCATCTTCGTAAACTTTGTTTTCATTCTTAACAATAAATTTTCCTTCGGTGAAATAATCTTCACAAATCACTAAACCACGTGAAATAAAATAAATATGTATTAAAATACTAATCATTTTTAAATATACTTAATTAACCTTATTCAGAAAAAATCATGGTCGCTTGTTGAATGTAATCAAATGTTAATTATATTTAAATGTCAAACAAAATTTGGTTCTTTTGTTGGGTTGTTTTAATGCGTGTAAAAGCACAAAAATGCTTCAACAACATAAATAACATTAAAAAATCACTACACTCTTACCTTATATCTGTCCTTTTCCCATTCAAATAAAAAAAAACCTAAAAAATTCAATAAAATATTTAAAAATAATTACCACTTGCACCGAAATAGAAATGACAAAAAACAAAATGTGGACGACCACTCTTTCATTTGTATTCCTGCATATTCTTCATCTTTACATTCTCTTGTTTTACTTGTGTGACCTCACACAGATTCTATCTGATAACATGAATTTCTTCTGGCGTCTATACAGATGATAAAATCTAAAGTAGGGAATATAAAGTCTAGGTGGCGTAGTGTTTTTATGATTTTCACAGCTGCTGCAGATGATGATTTGGAATCAATTATTGACAGTGCATTCGAAAATGTGGAAGACTACTTTTTCATGTTTTCCCTTCCAAGCAGTATAGAAATGCTTACAGTCACCATTAACAATTTTATATATTTCTGAGGAACAAATGAAAACTCAACAGGATTCATATTAAGGGGCTTCAACTCAAATACAGAACATATGAGATGATTGACAAACGAGACAAATTACCATATTACTCATTGGGTTCGATATTTTCTCACTTCATCGCAGTTAATTCAATGTTCATTTTTTCTGGGTAACCAGGTTAAATTATTTGAAAAGATGATGAGAAAATGTTGGTCACATATTTATGATGTGATTACCTTTTAACAAATTAAAAACTTGTGTTATTTTTATATATATAAAAGACAACATAAGACCATAGCAATCGGATGATAATATAAGAAGCAACAAAACCTCCAAAGACATCATAACCTTTCCACCACTTCACTAGCAACGAACGTTTCTGCTTTTGCTGCCATCACAAATGTTCTAAAATCATCATCGTAGCAATCATCTAGAAGCCAGCATTAATTTTAAGAAAAAATTTCTCATGAAAGGCAATAAAGACGCCATCTTTAATTGTAATTGAATGGTGCCTACTATATGTTGACCCATTGGTTGAATCCTTGTATCATGTAATTGGTTGGACTGATGTCATTGATAATATATCCCAACTTCAACAGCATTTTCAAAGGGATAATGTCTATCGCAGACCCAGGATCTGACATGATTCTTAATACAGGTATGTCTTTAAGAATTCTAACCATCAACAAAGACTGGTTGGGCAACTTAATTAGATTGCAGGTTAAGGTAGGCAAGACTGCCATGACTAATGCCGTTCTGAAATCGTCATCATTGCAATCACCATCAACAAAGGCCGGTTGTACAACTTAGTTAGTCTGCAGCTTAAGGTAGGCAAGTCTACCATGACTAACGCCGCTCTGAAATCGTCGTCATTACAATCATCTAAAAGCCATCATCAGCTTTTATAAAATCTTCTCACGAAAGGCAATGAAGAGGGCGAACCAGACCCGATTAATTTTCACTTTACTATGTTATGAAAAATGAAAAAAAAAGATAAATTTAAGGGACATGTAATATTTTCCAATGCAACCACAAAAGAATAGTTTAATAAGAGGCCAACTTCGACTATTGTATTTCAAACAAATATATTCAACTTAATTCTAAGTTCAAGTTATTTCAACTCAACAACCGAGACAAATTGAAAATTACGCCACCTAAATAAAAGATCAAACCCATGGCAAGACAGGCAATGACATTATGTTTCTAACAAAAGGGGGTGATACTCAATGCTATAGAGAGATTGGACATTAGAAAGAGCAAATCCAGTAAATTCAAGATATTAACATGTTCAGATTATAAATAATACTAATTCAATTTCTACAATGAAATCATTTATTGAACCAGCAAAAGTGATGGGAACAAGACTTAATTACTATCAATTTGGTTTGTTCTCATATTTTTTGTTATTCTCATTAGAACTCAAACATTAATTTCAAACAGATAAGGCAGAACAGTCACAAACGCAACTAAGCAATCATCATAAAGCAAGAAATTGCCAAATCAACCACAAAGATATGCAAACAAGAATAAAACCAATTAGATCTAGGAGTCTGAATAGAACATAGTTTCGACTCCATCCATGAGGTGAAAACCACATAAATATACCACTTTAAGAGGTTAAAATACAATAAGAAAACAAAAGCGAAATCATTTTTAGAATATCCAAATGACAATTCTAAAGTTCAGAATCTAAGCTTGGTGAAAAACCACCTGTTCTTGCCAGTCTTAAACCTCTCTTCAAAGCGCTTCTTAGTTTCCTTCAAAGCTGTGACTTTCTTGTCGTTGGACTGAAGCACATCGAGAGTAACCACATCCTTAAGATCGACATCGAGAGTATACCTGGTAGGCATGAGGTGCTGGTAGTTGACGAGCTTCACGAAAGCCTTCACACGGGACTTCTTAGCCGTCTTCTTGGTAGAGTCTTTGCGAATAACTTTGGCTGGATACTTGTTAATACCTGCAACCAAACAGTGACCATAGGCACGGTCACGTGTGCCTTCGTCTAAGGCACGGACGATCACTGCCTTGCGACCGGCGTAACGACCCTGAAGGACAATCACAGCTTTATTTGGTTTCAGAAATTTCACCATTGTCGTTTGTGGTTTGCCTCCAGCTCTCCAGCTCTGTTATGCCCCAAAATGAAGCTATACAACCTAGGGTTTTTGCTTATATAGTGCTTCTCGTTTTACCCTCTTCCCATCAGCCAATTCATCATAGTCCTAGTGGATATGGACCATTAAATTGGGCTTCTCCGTGAAATTAATGGGCTGAACATTTAATAAAGGAATCACTTCAGCAACAAAAATGTATTCAAAAAGCGAAATTCTAATATCTTCTTATACATATCATTTTTTTTCCCATCGTATAAGTCTTACAAGATTTTTATTAATTTTATAGATCTTACAAAAATCAAGATAATTTCTTAGTTAAAATTTTATTTCTTATTATATAACTAGCTCAGATATAAAATCGTAACTAGTTTCTAAAATACTAGTTGTTTTCTTTATGAATAGATCAATCATTTCTTTAATTCATTAGCTTAATTCATAAATTTATTTTGAGATTATATTTCCATGGTTATTGTTTCTGACCTTACTTCTAGATCTATACATTAAGAATTAAGTTCTTTTGTAGATTATGTTTATTTTCTTATTTAATAAAACAATCTAATAATCATTGAAGGTTTTCTAAGACTTTAAATCTTCTTTGACTTAAGTTAAAAATAATTATTATTATTTTTCTAATGTGATTAAAGTTTCTTTAAGATAAATAATATATTTTATAGGTTTTTAAATTATTACTTCTCCATGTTTCTTACATCTATATAACTCAATTTCTAATTTCATTAACTAATTGAGTTTTTTTTTCTTCATCGGCAGAGGAATTAATCTCTTTTAGATTTTTAGAGTCCATACTCTTTGTCTAAATAACCTTTTTTTTTGTTTCGAAAAATAAGTTTTTCATGTTTAATTCCTATCTTCAAAAGAGATTTCTTTAAGTATAAAATCTCAAGTTGTTATTGAAATATTTTTATCTTCTTTTCTTTTATTAAGATGTTTCATAACTAAAAGAATAAAAATAGTTAGAGGTGTTAAATATTTAATTAATGCATCAACTAAATTATTCTTATTTTATGATAAATGTTCAAAATCAAATTTGTAATAATTGAATCATTGTTACCATCTAATTAATATATATTATTTATAATCACCTACAATATTAATTCTTAAAAAATATCCTAAAAAATGTCTTTTATTACTATTTTTATTTTTGCACTAAAAACACTTTTTCGTATCCTCATGAGTCTGACAATACCATGGTATTTCCTATACTTGTATTAGTTCTATCTAATCTGTTCATAGGAGTTATAGGAATTCCTTTTGACAATCAAGAAGATACAGATATATTATCTAAATTATTATTTTTTTCTATAAATCTTTTACACCAAAACCCAAACAATTATTTATTCTGACAATAAATCTTGAACTGATAACATTTATTTCAAATTTTTTATATTTTTTTAATAGTTAAATATTCTTTCTTCATTATTATGATAACTTAATTACTTACCTTAAAAGATTTTGATATCTATTTGCAAAGATATTTGTCTTTATCTTCTACTTTTTCTTTTAAAAATGCTACTTAATATTCATATGACACGTTATTTCTATTATTATTTTATCATGTGGACTTGGATAGTATAAAGTTAACAAATTTTTTACTTGTACTTTTACCTTGTCATAATGTATCATGTTCTGTCCATTTTCAAAACATAATTTTTTTTAAGTTTATTTTATAATGATTTTCACATCTTTGTTAATTTTTTTTATGTAAGCTTCTCTATAAGTCAAATATCCTAAAAATCTTTGCAATTGATTTTTATATTTGATTTTTTTAATAAATCCCTACATGTTATTTAATATATGAGGTGAAGATGATATTTTTCATCTTCTATTTTCAATCCTAAATACTTAATTTTTTATTGGACTATAACCTTCCTTTCTCATAAAAAAAGTCATTCTTTCTTGCATTCTTATAAGACATTAATAATATACAAGTAATGTTTATTTAAGTCATTATTAATTACTAAAATTTCATCAATGTATACATAGTAAATGTCATAGTTTTTTGAAGATATTATCTATATGTCTTTGAAAAATACATAGTACTTGTTTTAATGTAAATGATACAACTGTCTATTAGAATTGTCCTTGTGGGCAACTAAATACTGTTAATTTATATGATTATTCATCAAATCTTATTTGTCAAATTTCACTTTTACAATCGAAAATTGAAAAGTGTTTATTTTTTTTATTAATGATAATAATTATTATTATTTTGGAATAAAATAACTATCATCAATGTTTTTTTATTCAAAGCTTTAAAATTTATTACTATTTTTTTTCTTTTTTTCAGCTTTTTTTTTAACTAAGAATGTTGAGCTTGAGTGAGATGAAATACTGGATATTATGACTTTTAATTCAAGAAGTTTTTGACTTTGTTTTTCAAATTCATCTATGTCCCTTACTGTATAAATTATTAGTTCCATTCTTATCACTTTGCTAGGTCTTTGAGTTTTATGCTTGTTATTACTTTATACCTATTTATTTTAGAAGCTAGAGGATTTTTTAAGCTTATTGTTTGTAACAATTTTTTTATACTAGTTAAGGTTTTATCTTCTTGTATTTTATTAAAAAGTTATTTTCTATTAATAAATCAATTCTTGCTTGTTGTTGATATATGGTAAGAATATGAAAATTTCTCCTCCAATCATTATATTTGTATCTTTTAAGATTTCATTAAGATCTATTGTAATATTATTAGCAATTCTTACAATTAAATTTTTGGTACTTGTTTCCAAAGTTCTTCTAGAAACACATATTTAGTAGCAATACACATACTATCTCTTATATCTATATATACGTGTAAATAATAACTTGTGTAACTTTTAAATTTTACTCATAGTTTAATGCAACTATTGTTTTGATTTGTGATACTATACAAATCATTCGTCATTTGATGATAAATATTCATAATTTGAGTTTGTTTTATCTTTCTCGATTTCTTCTAATATATAAATATTACAAGTATAATATATATTCGATTTCTCTATTAGTTTTAATTCAATTTTAAAAGCTTATAACATTTTTGCTTTCTATGTAAATTCATTTAAAATTATTTTCTATGTTGAAGCATGTTAGTACATTCATTAACATAATACCTTTTCTCATTATGAATCCAACATTTATATTTCTTTTTTTTTTCTTCTAATGAATAATAATCTTTCTTTTATGATAGCTTATACATTTTTCTCTTAAAATATCATTTTTAAAAGATTCTTGATTATAATTTTCTTATATTTTTGAAATTGTTTTTTGAATCTTTTATATTATTTATACTTTTTTGTAATATTTTATGTTATATCTATTTTTCTAACATCCTAAAATCTATTGTATCACAACAAATTTTATCATTTTTTCTTGTTTGTTTATATTCTTCTCTTTCTTGACATTTAATGATTATGCAGTTCTTTAATGTTTTTATTTGTCCTCCTAAGGTGTTTGATATAGTTTTTTTATTCCTTTTATTCCATGATTTTCTTATAGTTTGATATAATGTTCATGGTAATTTCTTACGGGTTTTTTGCATAGAAGTTGACAACTTGTGATAATATATTTCATATTCATAAATAAAGAAATTTATGTAACATATGTCAGATATATCTATATTTATTAAATGTCATTTAACTTCATCAATTTCATACTCATTAAATTCAATGATATGTATACTTTTGTCTTCTTAAATGAATTCTTTATATATCTCATTTACTACATTATTTTGGGTTTTGTCTGGTACCATTTCCATAAATTTGTAAATATTATTATTCTGTTAAATTTGTAAACCAAACTTTAACATTTTCTATCATTTTGTAGGTTACTAATACCCTACAAATTTAGGGGTTTAATTATGTAATTGAAATTTTTTGTATGATTATACTCATTCTACTAGACCATCCATCTAAAGCTTTTTTGTATCTCTAATGAAATCTAAATCTAAAATATCTTATTTATAATTTTTATGAAGTTTGAATTCTGATGAGATGCTACTTCTAATTTTCCAATGTAATAATCTTCCATTTTAGGTTGTTGTTTTCTTCTATATAAAGGAGGTGAGATTCTTGCGTTTCCTATTTCTTTATTTCCTATTTAGGTAAGATATTCTTTCTTGATGAGTGATTAGTAATATAATAGCTTTCATCCTATTTTTTTGGGATTATATTTTTTTGGTTCAGAATCAATTTCATTGGTTATTGCAATATCATCTTTCTCTTTATTTGTACAAAGTTTTTATTCATAATATTTTTCTAGTTCTTCATCTATTAGGCTTAACAAATTAACTAATTTTTCTATGTCCCTGTTTTTCGGGTTCATAAACTGTTCTTCTAATTTTTTTATATTATATTAAATTAAGATTAAAGCTTATTCTTTATCTTTAGATATTTTTTCATTCTTTATTTTCTTATCTCTAGGTATCAATACATCTAATCTTCTAAGTGGTTCTTCTTATATATGTCTTGTTGTAATTTTTTATTATAAACATATTCTCTCATTTTTTTAGAATTCTTTTTTTGTGTTTCATTTAATTTTGTAATGACTTGATGTTTGACTCTTGTATTATATCTATTTCTTCTGTTAAAAGAATTAAAACTTTCATTATAGTTATTTGAATTTTCGATATGCTTATTAGGCTATCATTATAATCTAATTATATATCATGTTGCTTGTTTTTTTAACATTATTAAGATAATAGTGGTATCGTTGTTTTCTTAATATTACATTATGGACTAAATTTTTTATTTATTTAACTTCTTGTTTTAGTTCTGTTATATTTCTTTCTTTTTTAGATGTTTCTTCTTGATTATCTATAAATGTAAATTTTGATATGTTACTTTTCCTTGTTATCTTATTTTTTTCTTCCTAGTATAAGATATTTTTCTTTAACATCTATATTTTATTCTTCATGTATTTTAAATTCTATTAATATTTCTAGTTTTATTATTAATCCAATTTCTTAAAAAAAATTATTTATTTCATAAAATCTCATCTTTCAAACTCGTAGGTTAAACTTAATACTTGATTTAAGTTTTTATCATTAATATTAATGTCAAACCTAGATTATGTTGTGAATTTTAATTTCTGTTAACATAGGTTTTTATAGATCATTACTAATAAAACATCTTTTTTTATTTATTATTCCATTGTCTACCAATATTAGTTTTATTAGTGTATCAATTTTCTCTCTAAAATATGTTTTTATTAGTATTTAGATTCCACCTAAATGGATGTGTCCAATTTTTATAATGATTTTTTTGTCGATTAATGATATATTATACATTCCTTTTATATTTGTAATATTAATACACATTTCTTTGTTACTTATTTCATAGTAGACTATAGTAAAATAGGCTCATATGACCCTCCATCATTATTTTTATTTTAGATTTTACCCCAAACTTGCAATTTTGTTACTATTTCCATTATATCCTTAATGAACACACAATTGAGTATATGTTACATTGAACAAAAATGAGTTGGACATATATCCAACTAAAAACTAAAGATCTTATTTTGGGGACATATGTTCAGTTTATTTTCAACAAGTACACTCACCAACTAACTAAAATCACAATTAGTTGATAAAAATAAATAACACTTTTGTCACTTTGTATAAAAAGTCAAGTAAGAGGAGATCATATATGATTTTTGATTAATATGGGATCATTTGAGTATATAATGCTAAATTTATTTTTTCTTAAAAATATTTTCCTTAAGATTTAATTTTTTTTTGTGTTTTTTTAATTTTTTTTTTGCTATTATTTCTATTATTTTAAATATAATGTGAAAAATAATTTATTTTTAAATTCTATAAATTCTTGCTTTTATTTTATAAGAGCTTCCAAATATATATATAATTTTGAGTGTTAAACGTAACTAAAATTTCTCGTTTGAAAAATGCTACGAGGTTATCACGTCATTCTTAAATTTCCATCCATAAAGATTGTAGATTTGTTCATTTATCCTATTAGCTTATAGTTACGTAAGGGGTGAACAATTTTTATTTTGCACCATCTTCGATTATTTGCACCATCGATTTGATTTTTATCCAATAAATTTCAAGAATAAGTATAATATTGGATAAAAATCAAACTTTAAAACAACAGGTATGATACAGTTATACAAATAACTGTATCCACTCATACTCAAAATTAATTATATTTATTTAATTAATTTATATATTTATTAAATTAAATTATATATGAATTAATAATTAGGATTTATTAAGAAATTTTAAAAAAAGTTTGAAAAAATGGTTTTTTTAGTGTATTTTTTAATAACCGCTCCTAACCATTACTCGTTGGTAAAAAACCGTCTACAAACTGTAACGATTTTTGGACAATTTTGGGTATAGATTTTATAATTCGGTTCGAGAACAATAATATCAAAAACTATCCCCCTTCGTACCCGTGCCTATCCCTAATCAATATCATGTATATTGTTTTTATTAGAAGCACAATATTTCACTTTGAATGCGTTCAAATAAACTACAATTATTTAAACTCGTTTAATATTAAACACTATTTAATTGAAAACTTTTTCAATATTATTAAAATATTTTTTGAATTATTATAAATATTAAAGATATTATTTTTTATAATTTCTATTTTTTTCTCCTACTTTGTTCGATTAATTTTGCATGTACAACTATTGATCAATTTTACATGTATGATAATACTACTTCAATGTAAATTACTTGCTAAATTTAGTTATATTTATCGAATAAATTAAATTTTAATTCAAAAGTATTTATCAAATAAGTTTGGGAAAATCGTTTAATTTTTATTAAAAAATTATTTTATCTTTATTTTATCTATTTAGATTTTTCTATGAATTGGTATTTTGTGTATTCAGTTCTATATTAACTAAATATTTTAGTATCATTTGGACCAAAAAATTAGGTATTTTAGTTGATATTCATGTTAAATTGGGACGAAATGATTACAAGATTATGGCACGAGACCATCGATGCACAAAGACTTAATAGTCAAATTTTATATATTTTTAGAAAAGCTTAAGTGTACGAATCACTTATAATAAGCGAGAAATATAATTTCAATGTAGATCTAAAGGGAAACTACGTGATTTTAAATAATTCAACAAATTTCTTAATATATAGTTTTAAAATTTCTAATCTAATAACATAAATAATAAAAATATGAAGATATGATTAATTCAAAAAATTCTAGGTAAATAAACAATTAACAATCAATGAAGAATTTATAGGAATAATTAGCTAATTAACCATGATTTCTTAGAATTAATTAGGTTATTAAGGATACAAATTAAGGTTATTGGTTTTTTTGTATGAAAATATCCCTAGGCGAGGATTAGATTCTTTGTTAATAAAATCAATTAATATTCTTAGGCGTAAATGCCAACTAATTAGATTAAATTATTTTTTACTTCTAAGAAAATATCAAACCATTTAAATCATTACTTTAGGTGGAATACATAATTTAAACTCTTAATCAATGTGTCAAAATTAGATTATAAAACTTAACTTTCATATTATGAAAAAAATATCGTCAATATATTAATCAATAATGAACTTTGTAAAAATCTTGAATAAAAAATAATCTCAATTTATTTAATAAAAATATTTACCAAAATTAATCTTCACAAATATGAAAGCTAATCTTTCATAGTAATAATCAATCATATATGCTCGAATTTAATAAATAATCAATAAATTAAAAATAACATTAAAAAAATACATATACACTGAATTTGTACATAAAATTAAATGAATATAGATAAGATCTGTAATACTAACTAAAGATAGATGGACATGTCCTGCTCCATAATTATGATCTTGATCCTCAATGTATTCTTCGATATACATATTTCTTCTGTATTTTCTATGATATGAATTACCTCTAAAAGATCTATTTATTGTTGTTTATGAATCTAACCTATTATTAAAACTGAAGAACAACAAGAATTACAGTTGTTCCTAAACTTTAATACATAAAAACTAATGTGACTACATACCTAAACATAAAATATAATGTGCTTATTTATTGATGAGGTTGGAAACTGAGGGCTTTAGATGAGAAAATTAATCGTACGTGACAACCTATTATTTTCTATGCTACAACTTAAGCTTCATAATGGTTTGCCTTATGCTACCTCAAACAAGTCACACCACGACCCAAATTTTTCACGTCCTAACACAAAAAAACCATCATGCTCAGTGAATTCATGCACTGGGGAGTGTGATGCAGCCTAATTATTTCTTTGGCGTGTTACGTAATACTTCACTTTAATTCTTGTTTCCACCCCTAACAAACTGGTTGGATTTACATGCATTGTTCTTTTAAGATTTTAAGGTGTAAATGAGTGCTTTAAGTGTTATTCTTCATGTATTAATTAATTTATATATTTGAAGCTAAAAGTACCTTAAATATAATAAAAAATACCCGTAATTCTTAATTTATAGATCTACTTAAATAATGATAAAATATGCATATTCAAATCAATTTATTATATTTAAGTTTGATAAAATCACGAAATATTATTACTTCTCAAGTACTAACCACAACCCTCAGTTTTTGCTAGCCCTTAACAATGAAAACGATAAAAAACTAAAACAAAATTAAATTAAACTAACCTAAATCATTTTCGTATATTATGATGGTTTATTTAGAGTACGCAACAAGCCTTTTAAACCCCTAGGTTACCATAGTGGATGAGTTTAAGTCTCGTGAAGGTTTTCATTGATGATACCTACAAACATCCTAAAATGCAAAAACTAAAACTAAAAAGAAAATAAGAACAAACAACAAAATAAAAACTAAAATTGATAAAATAAAAAACTAAAATAAAAAATAACAAAGTAAAAAATTAAAATAATAAAATTTCTCATGTTTTAGTCTCTTTTCACTTCATGATCAAAATTTCAAGTATAAGTTAAATCAATATCCCAAAATATCACAGTTTATTGTAAAAATCAAATGTAAATCACAAATTCATATTTCATTACGAAAATATATCAACTTTGACTCACTTAATCTTAGTGTTAAGAATTTGAATTCACTTTGACACTAATTTTCATAAGATATACTCTTAATATTACACTTATTCTATGGGTTCAAGCGCTCAATAAAGATATATGCACATAGAAGTTATGTAAAGAAGCGAGCTAATTGGTTCGCATATGATTAAACAAGAAAAACTAAAAAATACATAACATTAATTTCATGAAAGAAATCAAATTATAGGATTCATTAATAAATCACATTATTATTCTCATGCATAAATAAAAATCATTAAGCAAGAATTTTAAATATATGCCTTTAAATGAATGAAAATCCAGTGACTTCAAAGGGATTTTTTTTGTAATAACTATCTCACCACTTGAAAAGCTTTAAGGTCATAATATTTTGTTATACTATTTATTTTTCTCTCTTTATACTATTTAAGGTCATACACACACACACACATATATATATATATATATATATTTGGAAGTCAAAGCATGAATTAAATAGACATACACTTTAAATTTTACTCAAATTATTCAATCTCATCAATATAAATAAGTATATGATTCTTCCTCATATGTTAAAAATCCTAGCATTTAATGTATAGACCTATAAAGATCATCTAACAATTTGAATTAATAAAAAAATATTTAAAAGAAGTATAAAATATTATCATTTAGAATAAAACGAGTATAAGCTTAAAATATTCTCACCAAGTAATCTCCACTATTTGATTCATAAACATCAATTTTGGGTTTATCTCAATCTTGACATTCAAGCATAAAGCACAAATTATGACAAAAAATTAATTATCACAATATTCCATAAACTCGTTTAAGACATCAATTCAAAAGTCCAAAAACTCAATCATATGTTTTAAATAAACTAAAATCATGATAATTTTGCAAATTTTTTTAAATTGAACCTAAATATCCCTAAACATCTAAATATGAGCCTAAATAAATTAAATAAATGCAAAAACATATTTAATAAAAAATTCTAAGGATGCTTAAATTTATGTGTAACTTTTCTTCCACCCCAAATCAAAATCTATATTGCCTTCAATGTATAAAATGTAAATCAAAGAAAAAGAAAATAAAATTTATCTATTTACCTTAGCTCAATGTGATCAAGTAATGATGTAGTAAGTTAGGTGCATCCATCATCTCAAACAATGTAATCACATGGAAAGAATGCTCTGTATTTCTCATAATTACATTTTAATAAACAATTATAGATATAATACTTATAAATGAAATAAACATTATTCACATAAATAGAAAATAAAATAAATTACATTAAATGAAAAATAACATCCAAAAACAAGAAACAACTAAACTAAAACTTCATAAAAATAAAATAAAATATATAAAAATAAATAAAAAATAAAACTTCATAATAAAGTTTGAGATTAATCGTCCATGTCGTCCGATCCTTGGTCATCACCATGAGAGAGAGTTAACCGTTGCATCTCATGGATATTATGGTTATATTCACCCTAAACATAATGTCGTCGACCTGTATACTCTACATGTTGGGTAGTGTAGTCTTTGACATATTTTTTCATGTAAGAATCACATCTTCTTTTAAATGATGAAATTCATATTTCATGGACAACTTTGAATAAAAAGCTACCCTTTTGTCCCTTTGGGTTCCTTTAGTACCCAAGGTGAGTTTATTCATGTATGTTTAAGTCAATAATTCACTCTGATGTAATAACATCTCACTCTTTGGATAGTTTCCCACATATAGTGATATTAAGTTGTGAGATAAAATAAATCAAACAATGCTTATTTCTAAATAATCTTATCTGTTGGTGAATTATAGCTCCAACATTTATGGTCATTGTAGATGCTATAGCACAAAATAATATAGTTCGTTCTTTGTCCATAGAGCTATAGTATGTAGTGGGCATGAGTCTAGAACATAGAAAATATTTCCATGTCAAAAACTTTACTTAAATACTTGGCATCAAAATCATTGGGTTTTCTATTGGAATATTCTCATTCAACCCCCTCTACAGCAAAGGTTTTTATTACCTCAGCATAATCCACATTGTTTAAATAATTTTCGTACTCACCTTGACCTACATTCATTAAATCATAGTAAGAATTAATATCTAATCGGCCAAACAAGACTAATATAACCCGTACCTTTACATTATTATCAACAACATCGGGAAAATTAACATAATATTCTCGAATGATGGACCTAAGAGTGACTTCTGGGTTCTTTACGAACCAATTCCATCCAAGTGCCATTATGATGTCTGCTAGCTTCATAAAATGACAAATTTGTCTAACGTTAAATTATAATCCCCTTTCTACAATAAAGTTCTTGTTAATTTCAATGGCTCTATCAAACCTACGTTTAGCTATTGCACTAGCAAACTTAGCTTTCTTGTAGTCAACAGAGACCTCTTTTTCCTTTCTTTTTTTACTCTTGTTTCTTTTAGAGGCCATTGATTCAAGTTCTTAAAAAAATTAAGGGTTCACATAAATTATTCAATCTAAAAAATATAAATAAGTCTATGATTCTTCATGAGATGTTAAAAATCCTAACATTCAATGCAAGACTTATAAAGATTATCTAATATTTTGAAATAATAAGAAAAATGTTTAAAGGAGTAGAAAAATGTTATCACTCAAAATAAAATGATTATAGGCTCCAAATATTCTCACCAGGTAGTTTCCATTATTTGATTTCTAAACATCAATTTCAAGTTTATCTCAATCTCAACATTCAAATATATAACATAAACTATGACAAAAAAAATTAATCATCACAATATTCCATAAAACTATTTAAGTCATTAATCCAATAGTGTAAAAACTCAATCATTTGCTTTAAATCAACTAAAAGCATGATACTTTTGTAAAAATAAATTAAAATTGAATATAAATATTCCTAAACAATAAATATGAGCATAAGTAGATTAAATAAATGTGACCACATGTTTAAATTTATGTGTAATTTTTCTTCCATCCTAATCTAGAATCTACGTTATCCTTAATGTATCAAATGTAAATAGAAGATAAAGAAAAAAAAGAAAACAAAAGTTATCTATTTGCCTTAACTAAATGTTGTCAAGTAATGATGTATTAAGTTAAATGTATCCATCATTTCAAAAAAATTAATCACATAGACAAAATATTATGTACTTATCATAAATCACATCTTAATAAATAATTATAAATATAACACTTTTAAATAGAATAAATATAGTTCACGTAAATAAAACAAACTACCTTAAATGAAAAATAACATCAAACCAAATAACATCTAAAAAAACTAAACAAAGTACAAAATACTCTATTGCTATGAAAATGAAAAAATAATTACAATACAAAATTGAAAGAAAAAATTTAAGTTAACAAATTGAAAATAAATTAAAACATAATATTAAGTAAAATACTTACCCAATAAGTTTTATATTCTTTTGAAATATGAATGTTTGTAATTTTACTTCACTTTACTTGATTTGAACAATTTTAAATATTAGTATCAAATTTTAGTTGATTTATTTATGGGTATATTGAGAATGAGATGTGCACTCTAATATGTTAGGGTGTGTATATTAGACCCTCAAAATGTTTGCATGCTTTGATTATTTCTTCCCATTATAGGAGGAAATGAACTATGTCAAAAAAATTCATAAAATGCATTGCATTAGAACAAGAATTTCATAAAACTATTCTATGATAAAATATTATAAATTATTAATGCATTCTTCAAAGAAAATAACAATAATTTTTCAAAATGCTCGAGCTTAAATAGATATTCTAGTAATAAACTAGAATGAGTATAAATTGTCAAAATATAGTAATTATATTAATGCATAAAATGATATTCATTTAAAAAAAAAAGGAAAATGTCAATTATGAGTCAATGCTTTGAGAAATAATATCATATGAGAAAATCGATGACACTATAAAGTTTTGGTACTTGATATAAAAATATATTATTTTTACACATAAAAAATAAATCTTTACATTAGCTTAAAATTATTCCTCCACTTTAAAAGTTTGTCTTCCACTATACGTGGTGTAATTTTCATTGCTCTCAATCCAATATAAGCAAAGGATCTTGATTGATAATATTTTTTTTACGTATTTTTATGTGTCAATTCTCTCATAATTATTTTTTTAATTATTCTTCCTATTAGATGTTATTTGTTTATTTTTTATTTTACATGTATTTGGAAAAAAAAAAAGAGAAAAAAGGTGAAATTGATGAAAAGATGGTGAAATTGATAAAAAGAAGGAGTTTCGAATGAATCAAGATGAAGTGGACGCATGTTGAAGGATGAAGATACGACCACCACTAACCACCCCAAACGACGTGGTGTGGCTAGTTGGGTAATTGGACAGCTATTAAAACTAGGAGGTTTTTCACTTGGAGTTCAATAGGCACCCAAATCCTTATGCGTAAAGGTTATAAAATTTTGTTTATTTTTCAAGATCTGACAGTCTAGATTGTATCGGTACCCGAAGTATTTTTTAAAAGAAATTGCATTGTCAGAACCCAATAATGTCGAATCACAATGACGTCCCTCATCAGCTTTACAGCAACTTGGTGCATATCTTTTTTTTAATTTTTGTATATTTTTTTTCAAAAGATAAACAACTCCGTCTCTATCAACTTTTTTATTTTAAATCTTAAATGTAAAAAATCTGTATCTTTAACAAAAGTAACAGAAATTAAATTACAATAATGAAAATTAAGATCTACCCTTATATTTTTATTTAACATTTATAATTATCATTAATTGTCTTAATAAATAAAAATGTATTTTGATCGTATAATAATTTTAAATTAATCATTCATTTATTTTAAATGTAACATCGTTCTATGGTTATTATAAAGCAAATTTAAGAGCGTTAATTCAAACTTAATTAAAACATTGATATATTAAATTATAATAATGAAAATTAAGATCTAACACTTTGCTCGTCAAGCATTATTCAAGTAAACAAAAATAATTTAGTAACAGAAATGAATCCAATTAATGCTACACCATGTACAGTACTGAACAATAAATAATCAGTCTATTACAAAACAAAAAACCAAAATGAAATAAAAACATGGTAATGATGACTGTAGAAATGAATATGATGAACACAGTATGTCCATATCTAATCTGCGCTGATGAAACTGAAGGTTGAAGTTGATGAAGACTACTCAGAAACAAGCATCCAAGACACAACAGCAACACAAGGCTGCACAGCTGTATATCACATACAAGGAAAAAAAATATTAAATTCAATTTTATTAATATTTTAACATAATTATATAATTATCATCACTATATATCACAGTCATACCACAATTAAAACTAATTAAACCAGAGATGATGTGTATATAAAAGTAAAAAGAAACACAATTTTAAATAAATAAAATTTTAAATATAATATTTATAAAATTATAGAAAAAATTATATACATATTATGTTACGTCTAGATAAAAAATATTAAGTTTTAATATATAAATTATCTGTTTTTTTTAAAAAAAAACTTTTTTATCGAGATATAAATTGTACGAGAAAGAGAAAGGTGCATGTTTATTCGAGAAAAAGAAAAAAAGAAAGAAGAAACATACCATCCCTTCCAGAAGCCATCACCCTTAGATTTGGTCTCAACAGGAGCACGAGGGTTCTGAGAGTAGTAATCTGCTGGAACATCTCTGGTGGGATACCCAGCTGGTGCTGGTGGAGCGATCGATACTGCTACTTGTGGGTATGCTACTGCTATATATGCCCACACCCCCATATATTAATTAATATCATTTTTCTTATTTATTTACCATATATATATAAAATCAATCATTCAAAAAAGTTACATACCTGCAGACTGGCCTGAAGAACTCATGATGATGATATATTTTTAGAAGATAATCAGAGATAGAAGATCGATGAATCAATTAAATGGAAGAACAAATATATGTATAATATCGATGCTAAGAAGCTAAGATAAGATACTTAATATTGGTGTTTGAAAGAAAACAGCTCTAGCTATTATATATATATAGGTATATTTGTAAGAGAAACGAAGGTGCAGACCAGGTGCTATCAATTTGTTTCTTATAAAAGCAGCGGATATGTCAAAGCAATGGTCGGCTACAACGCGTGGGGTTAGCCATTAAGAAATAAATCTGACCCCACATGTGACTTGTAATAGAATCAGATGCTTCCTTACAGGTGTTAATTATAATTATTCTGGGTTATCACCGAGCTTTATAAAATTGTAGTACATTCTCAAAACTTATTTTTTTTAGTATCATGATTTATTTAATAATAATATTAATAAAATTACAATATTGTCCTTTAAATACATTTAATACGTAGAAAATAATTCATTAAAATTTAAATATTAAGTTGTAATTTTATTAAAATTAAATATTAAATGAGTTATGAGAAATTAATAAAATTGTGATAAGTTGTTATTATTAAAATAATAATTTATTAATACGTAATTAATAATAAAATAAAATAAATATTTTATACACCGGTAATAACATAAATAATCTAACAATATTATTATTTTTATAAAAATATTAAATGATATAAAAGATTTTAATTTAAAATTTAAAAGATATTTTAATATATTGTTTTTAAATATATCATTCTCTATTTAACCTCCGATCACTATGCATGAAATAATTTCAATGCACGTATCATTAGTCACGCAAACGGCAATTAGAAGGTACCTATTTTGTCGCATGAGACGAGAAACCCGCCTCACATCTCATTTAAAAACATTTTTTTATACGTTAAGTTATTATTACATAATAATTAATTAAAATAAATATGTATAAATTTTTTATATTTATTACAAAAATTATATTTAAATTTTATATTTATTTTTAAAATAATTTATTTTTATTATTATTAAAAATAAATCAAAACATTTTTTCATTTTATTTTTTAATTTTTCTAAGTGTATTAAATAGAGATTTAAACTTAAATAAATTGTAATTGAAAAAATTAAATAAAAAAATAAAAAATGATAATTTGTTTTTTTTTGTAATAATTTTTTTATAACAATAAAATTAAATTATTACAAAAATTAAGAATAGAACCTAGATGTTATTTTTAAAATAAATATATAATATGTAGAGTTACAATTCCTAATTAATATAGCATATAACTATTGATAAAATAATAAAATCTATTAGTCAACTCATATTTTGGTAATAATTCTTTAAAAATATAAAAATCATAATCATAATTTTTTATTAAACATACATATTTGGGAGAATTGTAAGTGCTGCATGATTCTAAAGAGATCTAAGAAAGAGAAAGTCAGATCTCCTTAATAGGTTACATATGTTCAAATATGTAGACACCATATTAGAACGATCACATTTGATTTATACTGATACAAAAGTAGGTTCATTGCCCTAGGATAAGCTCATGCACATGTACCTTTTTAATGCATGTCTTATTGTCCCTTGAGCAAGTTAAGTGCCTCACTGTTAGGAATCTCATGTAGTTCATATATCTCATGTACCTCGTGTAGCTCATGCAACTCATATACCTCATGTACTTTGTATACCTTGTGTTCATAAGATACCTCAGCTCGTAACACTCAAACATTAAGTATCTCATTCTTTAATCTTAAAGCAAGATGAAAGAATCCTGTTCTTATTGGGACATGTCATTTCAATAGGTAGTTACAACTTTTTTAGGGGCTGTATTCTTTTTAACTTCTTAAAGTGACTTTTCAACTCCTTATGAAGGCACTAACCTTTCAAATTCTTTGAGTATAAAACTTTTCAAATTCTTCAGTTATAAACCTTTTAGTTTCCCTTGAGAAACCAGGTCCCTCACCTATTATTGGGTATAAACCTTTAAAATTCTTCAATTATAAACCTTTCAAATTCCCTGAGAAATCTAGATCTTTCACCTACTATATTTGGAACCTTAGCCTTCTCTTTTGAGTTCATTTCCATTAGTTTCAAAAGTGAAAACTTCTTTAGAGAAATCCAATCCTTATAAAGAATTTCAGGTTGTACTTGAGGGATTCCAACCCACATATAAGGAATTTCAGGCCATGTAAGAAGAAAATCAATCCACTATTTTTCAGGTGCTTTGCTTTACCTTATTTTTTTTAATTTTCTTGTTTTTATCTATGGCCGAGCTATCCAATTCCCAATCCACTAGGATTCCTCCTAGGTCCACCCTCACCATTGAAATTGATGGCATCCTACCCCTACTCATCAAAAGATATAATGATTAATGGGATAGATAAATTTGGGTAAGAGAACCCACAATAAGAGACAAGATTCTAGCACTCCCTATTTCCATACTCAGTCCAAATGATGGGATACGTGTGTAAGGAACCACATGATTTTGGATAAAGCACTTTGGGACATCCAAAGAGGTAGGACAGACATCCCATGAGGCTACCTTAAGCCATACTGAAGCCAAAGCCAGTGGAGCTCAAGTTCTTGCATTCACTAGCACCCTAATTCAAGATTCATTGGGTGTTTCAATCTCAGGTCCTATACCTTCCATACATATCACGGTTCTTCCAAAGGTTTATAGAAAAAATAAACATGTTATCAACCATTGAGGAACCCTAAAAAATGTTGGAGAAGAAAATTCAAAAATTATCAAGTAGGCTAACCGTGGAGAACATGTACCACCTAAGGAGGAATTATTCAATTTCACCTCTCATGGGAGTGGTTCCAGTCCCCTAGCATCTTCTTGAGATAAACGACCCATACAAAACATGGTACTATTACACGAAGAGGCCTTACGAGTTGATTGAAGGTTTCCTATTCCTTATTTGGTTGCTTGTTTTTTGTCCACCTATAACCTGAGTATGGCATAGATCAATCACAATGGGTGGAGAAGTTTTCTAAGTTTGGCTATAGTCAATAGGGAGCTTGGCTTCCAGCTAGAAGAAGGTGAGTTATGTGCCATATGTTGTATCAAAAGAAATGGGGTCGATGAAGGTAGAGCATACATCTCGACCATTACTCTTAGAGGTCTCATTTTGAACCTTCCTAACAATCAACCTAAATGGAAGGACAAGTATTTCTATATGGGCAGCAAAATATATAGTAGAGAACCCGTGGTTCTAGTACATGCCACTTAGAGCCATAACTTTGATACCTCGATACCATGGGGTCATGAGATGCTACTTCGACATGGGCATGATGGTAGAGAAAAAGTAAATTGTTTGGAATTACAAAACTCGTTACATATGACCTATAAGGATATTCATATTAAATCCCATTTCAAAGCATCTGGGTATGGAAGAACTAACTTTCTGACTCTTAAGGTTTACACACAGGTAACTTCTTTTTTTCATTCTCATTGCTCATTGCTCATGTCTATCATGTAGTTATGGATTTAAAAAGTATTGGAATTGATGACCTGGTGTCAAACCTTGATGTTGACGAGTTGCTCAAAATTTATTCCCCTAAGTATCCTAAAAAAGCTCTCGTTAAGGTGGGGAACTTGATTGCTCTTGTCGAGGTGGATACCTTGGTTGTTCCCTTCGAGGTGTGGACCACGATTTTCTAAGAAGGTACTATATTTGATACTACTTCCTATTTTGAAAAAGAAGTTTGCGAGGAACCATCATATCATGAATGACCTTCAACCTAGAAGAAAAAGAGACTAGGATCTCCTTCCTATGGAGTAGAAACTTCCCTCATTATAGTATTATAATCAGATACACATTGTGTGGATGAAGTATACTCGAAAATATTCGGGTAGAAGGTACCTTAGTAACCATATTTGAAAAAGGGTGCCTTTAGGAAACCCTGGGTACTTTAGGATATATATCACCACTTTAAGGGTAAGCTAGACCTATCTTGCATCCAAGTGGTTATTAAAGGGCATGGGCTAATCCACACAAAGATAGCTACAAGTCGTATATCAGAGGTATATAGTTTCACTCTTGCATATATTTTTACCAATTTGTATAACCAAGTTTTTATTGCAGGTCATGTCCTTGCTGAATGAAGGAGAAATTGCTAACAGTGCATATAATATCGGTACACATGAGCTAGAAGCCTTAGTTTCCTAATTCCAAGGTATTCTCGAGGAGAATAACAAGGTGTTGGAAGAAAAAGAGAAACACCTCGGGTGTAAGAAACCAAAATTACTGAAATAGGGAACGACCTAGTGGATCGTACCTAGAAATTGAAGGCAACCTTAAATTTTGCCTTAGAAAGGGACAACTTGGCTAAAAAGGCCAAAGAATGAGCTAGACTTACCAAGGATCAAGCTAGATTAGTTGAAGAATGGGCTAAACTGGTTGAGGATTCCATTGGGCCCTTAAGAGAACAAATGGCCTCAATAAACAAACTAATGGCTAGGCTTAAAGAATACTATACCCATGGATACCGTGAGGGGGTATTATTTGTTATGACCAACTTCAGGTCACAAGTTGTGAAGTCTTACTTTTTCCCCACATTCTTGGGTTTTGTATCGAGTCTAAAAATTTAACAGACTAATCTTTCGGGAACACCCTCAACTACACCACCATTTTCCCCATATACTCGTGACTAGTCCATGGGACCCAACCTGAGAGAAGATGAAGCATGAGAAGAAACTCAAGCCAAGGTCTCCTAGTTTATTTGATACTTGTATTTTTCATCTTTTTTTTGCATTGAATGCTCAAAACTTCCCCAAGTGTATTTATAGCCATTTAAATGTTAAAAATTATAATAATACTTTGATATTCTCTTGAGAGAAATCTAGTTCTTGATTTTGTAATTTCCAATTTTTCAATCCCTATCTTAGTAATTCATTTGTTAGCAAAATTTAGTCTAAGTACTTCATTGCTATGGAATTCACAAATATCAAATTTGATGAGATAGAGCCACATGAGCATGTGTTTGAAGAGGGTGCTTCATACTCCCATACATGGGGTAGGATTCAGACCTCTAATGAAAATGAGGTTAATTCCAAACAAGATATGATATCCATTATGGTGAGTCTTCTCCTTAGTGAGATGGATGTTGTTTTTGTGAGAAATAAGAAAGAGCGCCCCGTCTAACATCATTGTGAGAAAACCTTTCTCCTATTCATAACGGGGTTTATACCTAGTGTTATATGATTACCCAGTGAAAACCTAAATCAAATTGCCTCTAGAAAATTAAAATAATGTGAATGAAGGTTTAATTTGGCGCATGGTTGAGTATCGCTTATTTTAGGTAATTATTTATTACCAATTTTTCCTCATTTATGATTACTTGAGTTTTAATACTTATTTTTTTAGGTAGTGTTCCTTGTTCATGACTTTAAGAGACCTACCCTACAATTATATGAGGTAGGTTGTAGTGTTGAGAAAAACATTGATGTTAAATATACCTATATACAAAAGCGTCATAAGAGCTTCAGAGTCTTCAAGATGAAGTTTCTTTCATTAGTAAAGGATGTGGCACAATTCTTCATGAGAATCAAAGCTTGATTACTGAATGAGATGAACTACATAGAGAAGTTGGTACCATTAGTTGTAAACTTAGAGAGGTGAGTGAAGAATAACTCTTGTTATGATTAAAGGTTGATCACTAGAAAAGAAGTTCCTTTGAGATGTATAGGTCTTTGAGTGTTTCCGAGAAAGAAAGGCGTTAATTGATATACTTGTATAGTTGCAATTTAATAAAATGATACTTTCCCTTATTTTAATTTGTTTAGATTTATTTTCAATAGGTCTACCATTGTGAAATTGAGTGCTTACTTAGGATAGGTCACACACCATTTATACCTGCATCCTAAGTAGGGGGACCGTTTGGCCTTCTCCTCCATACTTGAGGTCATCGCTCTTGGTTTTCTTTTAAGAGAAGGTTCACTATTATGAACTCAAGACTCTTAATTAAGATGGGCCACATGCCACTTATACCCGCAACCTTATTGAAGGGAACCGTTTGGCCTTCTCCTCTATACTTAGGGGTTAGTGCGTTATTTTATTCACAGGATAAGTGATAGGAATAAGTTAGAACATATATTTTTCACTTATTCTTTTCAATCCAAAGAAGATGTTCACATTTGTGAACTTGTGATCCTTTCGTAGGATGGACCACACACCTTTTATACCCGCATCTTAAGTGGGGTGGACCTTTTAGCCTTATCATCTACACTTGGGGGTTATCACATTATTTATTCATGAGACTCTCTATGACAATTTCTTGAACAAACTTCATTGATTGATTCAATATACATGGTTTTCCATTTAAAAAGTAGTACCTTTTCAATTGTTCACTATTCCAACTCAAGTATTCTTACTTTTCATCATCTTATATCTTATAAGACCTTCTTGGGGTAATATCATATATCACATTAAGGTCTTCTTATATTGCTGTGAATTTTCCAAAAATAGTTTTTACCTTATTTCCAAGAGCCTTGCACAAGATCCAATCTCCCATGCTAAATTTTTTAAATTTGATCGATTTGTTATATGATCATTGAGCTGATCATTTTTGTGCCTTTATTCTTATCCAGGCATTGCAAGCTGTAGACCTTCTCTTCATATGTAATTATTGTCTTCTTAGGATATATTGGAATGTAAGGTAGATTCTTTTATTTATGTGTAATGACAACTTCAGTTCCATATACCAAAGAAAATGGGCTCTCTCTTGTTACCATCCTTAGGGTTGTTTTAGTGGCCTATAAAACTCCAAGAAATTCATCAATATACTCACCCTTTTCTCTTTGTATTCTCTTTCACAAAATATTAATCAACATCTTGTTTTCTTATTTCACTTGACTATTGAATTGTGGTCTATATGGGGTGAAATGTGATAGCTTGATATTGAGTTCTTACAAAAGGATGCCAAATTATGGGTGGTGAATCCTATCAATTATCAATAACTAATTCATGAAAAAAACCAAACATATATATTTTGTTATGCCAAATAAATGTATGTACATCACTTAATTAATTGTATTCATGCCAGTGGTTCGGCTTCTATCCTATTGTAAAAATAATTAGTGGACATAATAAGGAATTTCTTCTGAGTTTGTGTGACAAGTAAGGGATCAGTTATGTCTAAACCCTACTTTTGAAAGGGCTAATGGCAAACGATGGCCTTCATTTCACTTCCAAGTAAGTGTGGTATGTTAGCATACCATTGACACCTATTATATCTTCGAGTGTGGCTTTTGTAGTCTTTTTGCAAGCTAGGCTAATAATAACCTTATCACATTATTCTTTATGAAAGTATCATTCCTTTAGAATGTGCCTCATAATGTCCTTTATGTATCTCCCTTAGTACGAGTAAGGACTCTTGGCTAGGCAAACACTTTAGCCATAGCTCTCCATAATTCTTCCAATAAATGGTTCCTTAAAGAATATTATAATTCCTAGAGTTCATTGTAATTTTTTGCACTTCTTCTTTATTCATGGAAATGATCCCTTGAATAAGGTACTCTAAATACGGAGTCATCAACGAGGAAGGATAGAAATGCTAGTAAGTATAGGTGGAGTGAAATTTTTAAGATTCAACGGGATGTTAAGACCTATTAGGCATGACACTGGGGTCATTATTTTCATTTCTATGCTTACTGCCACTACCAAACTAACAAGTGAATCAACATATGTGTTTCCTCCTTATAGTACTTTCTTGATTTCAAATGCTTAGAAAGTAGACACTTCTTTTTATGAATCTTCCAAGTATTTGTCATTCTTTTCTCCTTTGCTTCAAAGGCATCGTTGACCCGATAAGTGACTAAGCATGAATCATTGTGCACTAACATTTTATTTGCTCCTAATGAAAGTAATTAACAAAATGCTAATAAAAGCACCTTATACTCAATTACATTGTTAGTGACCTGGAAAGTAATTCAAATACATTTTCCTATCAATACCTCTATGGGAGTGAATATAGCTACACCTCTGAACCTTTTGAATTACAAGCTCCATCCACATATACCATCCATAAATCGGGGGTAGGTACTTTCATAGATACCACCTCCTTGAATGTATTGCCTAGTTTTTCCATGAGCTCATTCTCTGTCCACTCTACAATACACTTTTCCAGAGCTTGTCCTTGGATGGCTATTTTGACTTGTAATGTATCTCAAATTCACTCAAGACCTGATTATTCTAGCTTGTTCAGAATATTCCTCAAAGGGTGAGATGTCTAGACAACTATCTTGTGAGCTCTGAAGTAATGTCTTAGCTTTCTAAAGGCCATCCTTATGGTGAACGTTGCTTTATCGTGAGTACATTTTTGTGCTTTAATCAAAGAGTGACTAACGTAGTACACCAGTTGTTGTCTTCCCTCTCTATTCATCATAAGAATAGTGCTAGTTACGTTTTTGATAAATGCCAAATAAAAGTACATAATTACACTAACCCTAGGGTTTGTTAGAAAATGGTTCTTTCCCTAAGTATTCTTTGATGGATTGAAAGGAATTTTCACACTCTTTATTCCACAAATGATCCTTATTTTTCTTCAACATTTGGAAGAAAGGTAAACATTTTCCTATGCATTTGAAGACAAAATGGATTAAGGTAGCTATACGTCCATTCAATTTTTGCACATCCTTAATGCACTATAGAGACCTCATGTTAACAAGGACTGCAATCTCATCAGGATTTGCCTTAATTCCATACGAAGATACCAAATTCCATAAGAATTTGCTCAATATTACCCCAAAGACACTTCTTAGGGTTGAGGCGCATTTCATAATGCCTTATGATGGAGAAAACCTTTTCTAGATCAAAAATGTTATCTTTTGTGGCTTTGATTTTGACTATTATGTTGTCTATATACACCTCTATATTCCTCCCTATATGTTTTTCAAACATTCTGTTGACCAACATTTGATAAGTTGTAGGTACATTTTTCAACCCAAAAGGCATTCATGTGTAGCAAAAGGTCAATTTCTATATGATGAATGTCATTTTCTCCTTATCCTTTAGGTGAAATCAGATTTGATGGCAACCTAATTAGGCATCCATAAAACTTATTACTTCAAATTATGCAATGGCATTTACCAGTTGATCAATATTTGGTAGAGGAAAACAATCCTTTGGGTAGCAATGTTAACATCAGTGAAATCCACACATATACAGTGATCACCCCCAACTTTATTCGCTAGGACAACATTTGAGAGCCATGTGGGGTAGTCTACCTATCAGACCTATCCCATTTTTTGAGGTAATTGATTTTGTTTTTTATGATGTCATTTTTCCTCCCTATAAACCTCATCTTCGTTATTAGACTAGTTTTTTCATATAATCCACATTTAGTTCATGTGTAATTATATCAGGACTAATACTAGGCATATCCTTTGGCTTCCAAGCAAAGAGGTCCACATTTATCTTCAAAAGTTCCACCAACTTGTTTTTGGCATCAGTCAAGAGTTTTGAACTAATCCTTAAAAATTTATCATCCTTAAATGTCCAGACATGGATGACCTCATAGTCCTTATGGGCCACTATTAATATTTGATTGTGTAGGTAGTGTGTACTAGTAGGTTTTCTACGTTGACCACCTTTTTAAGGGTTTCATTCTTCATAGCGGTATTGTAACAGCTCATTACTTTCTCCTGATCCCCATAATTTCTTTTATTCCATCCATTATCGGATACTCAATCACTTATTGATAAATGGATGGGATTGCCCTCATCTTGTGAATCCAAGGTCTTCTCAGTATTGCGTTGTAGAAGGTAGGGGTATTCAAAACAGCAAAATTTGTAACTATAATAGCTCTCTCTAAAGAGATAGAGAGTTGTATTGTACATATAGATATGATGATACTGCCATTAAACCCCACCTATGGCATTTGTTGTTAAGTGATCTCCTTGGAGTCTATTCCTATATAGAGAAGAATCAATAAGTACAACAAATCTGAGGAGTTTCCATTATCCACCAGTATCCTATGCACCTTACAATGTGCAATTTTAACCGTGACCACTAAAGGGTCATCATGAGGTGGTAAGGTTTCCATCCCTTAAAAAACTATTGGAAAAATTAGTCCTTCACTTATCAAGGTATAAACTAGTTGGGTGCGTTTCTCTTGCTTCCCTAACATACCTCTTTTGAGAATTATGAGTAGAACCTAACATGGTTGGGCTACAATGGATGGTATATATCATGTGAATGTACCCTTGGTGTGGTTAGGCATATCTATTTTCTTCTCTCTAAGGGGGATTGTGGGGAACTATGTCCTTTCTCAAATTACCTCCCTTATTCTCCTATCTCAGAGTTATATATGTTTCTATTTCCTTCCACTATATCTCCCAAGTGTCATTCTCATAAAATTTGTTCAATCTCTTATTGAGATGACTAGTGTCCTTATAAAAAGCGTAATCATAAAATTTGTTCAATCTCTTATTGAGATGACTAGTGTCCTTATAAAAAGCATAATATTTGTTAGGGTATCTCTGAGGGACCCTAGTGGGTTGTGAACACCTCATTTGGTCCATTCTCTCCATCCTTTATACTAGTCATCCAAGGACACTCGTAATGATGGTCCTCTAAAAGAAGACAAAACCATTTTCCATGTCCCTAGCCTTAACCTAGGTGTTATTATTGGCTTGAAATGGGGTGAATTTGGGCATTTATCCATACACGGTTTCCTTTCCCCACTATTTGTTTGTGGTGGACTTGTCCAATGGTTTGGATAATGATGTTTTTGAGGGTTTCATTTATTTCTCTACATTGACAAATTTTTCTACTTCCTTGTAAACCACATCAAGAGAATATAGGGTGGTCTTGGTCAACTTCTTAAATAAACCAATGTATCTCTTTATTCCCTTTCTAAAGGCTTCAATAGTGATGGAGTTAGGACATTGTAAGATCTCCATTTTCTTCATTTTAAATATCTTTATATAACTTTACATTGTCTCATCATTTTCTTAGATGATAAAGAATAAGTGGTGTGACTCCTTTCAAATAGACTTGTTACAAGCGTAGTTTGTGATGAAAGCTTTTACTAATTGATTAAAATTAGTGATGCTCTTTAGGGGGAAGGTCTATGAACCATTTATGCATTGTGTCTTGGAAAGTAGAGGCAAAAATATTACAAAACATGACGTCTCTCCTTTCTTCAGACGCATATATTAGTACTATAGTCATCTTAAAATGTATCACATAAACTATAAGATCTGTCATTCCCTTATAGAATGGAAATTTCATAAAAGATAATTTGAGTCGTGAAACTATCAATTCTCTCTCTTCTATGAAGGGAAATGCCAACAATTGATCACACATGACTTCAATATCATTCAGAGGGTGTTTCTACCTTGTTTTTTTAAGTTGTTCAACTATTTTTTCCTCCATTTTTTCCCTATTTTCTTCCCATTTTCTATTAGGATGGTTTTCTTGAGTCTTGATGGGTGCATAAGTGTCTAAGTCACATAGTTCAAGTTGGTGAGAGATGGTTTGGTTGGGATAGTAGGGCTTATAAAGTGGCTCTTGTGATGAATTTATAGGTGTGGGTTCCCTCTATATAGGTCTTGGTTATTAATGGCGATGCCTTCTTTATTCATGAGAAAGAGCTTGTTAAGTCCTTACAGAGTGTGAAGGTTTAGGAGGTGGTATAGTTGCTACAGTTTAGAAAAAGCTTTCGACTTTTCAAAATAACTCTCATGTAGTAGATGTGTGTGTAATTTCTTCTTGTCATTTTGTGATTTGATGAAAGCTTGTTGGAGCTTTTCCATTGTAACGTCTTTTTCTAAGGATGCATCCTCAAAACTCACACTTATTGAACTAATAGCACGTGGGATCATCTTTGTAACCTCTGATCTCGTAACTTCTTGTGCTAAAGGTTGAATGGAGATATATTCCAATCCATGTTGTAGTGTGGTGTGAGATGAGCTATATAGTGAGGTACATGTTCATTAGGGTCACTTATAGGAACTTGATGCACATGGTGCTTAAGGTGATTCTGAGGGTTGCTTCTCTTTGAAACAGAAGTAGTATATTGGCTGGGCATATTGATAGGGGTGAACTTCTCTATGGAACGAGGTAATTTTCTTGGTTTTCTAAATGAAAGGTCTCAAATTCTCAAAATGGACTAAAAAAATTTAAAGTTCTACAATAGGCACCAATTGTTTGGGAAAATTGTAAGTGTTATAGGGTTTTAGAGAGATTTAAGAGAGAAAGTCGGATCCCCTTAGCGGGTTACATAGGTCCATATATATAGGCACCACTACCTCCAAGTATTGACACTCTATTAGAACGACCATATCTAATTTGTACTAACACAAAAGTAGTCTATTTCTCCAAGATGTGATCACACCCATGTACGTATGTAGTATATGTCTTCTTGTCCTTTGAACAGGTCAAATACCTCACTGTAAAGAACCTTGAGCAACTTCTATATCTCGTGTACCTTATATACCTCACGTGCCTCGTGCAACTCATGTACCTCATATACTTCGTGTATCTTGTGGTCATGAGGTACCTTAGCTCGTAACATTCAAATAATATCTATATAAAAAATATTTAAAAAATTAAAAATTAAAATTCTTATTGTTGTATTTTGAATTAATTTAAGAGTCTTTGTATAGTTGTTTGTAGTTTTGGATTTTTGAGTAAATAATTTTGTCATTAAGATCTTTTTGAAACCTTGTAAAAACTCTTATGAGTCCTTGTATGTCAAATAGTAGCTTTTGTGCTAAATTCTGAAACAAGCGTACCTGAAATTGCTTCTATTTAAGATAATTTTACAAAAATACAAGCAAATATACTATTATAATTTCATTGTGCATTTTTTGTGTCAGAGTTTGTGTGTAACTAAGAAAAATTATTAATCAATCTAACTATATTTTTGCTCAGGAATCTTGGAACAGTTACGACGAAATAGTAAAAATTAATAAAATTTAACATAAATATAAGGGTTTGCTTAATAATAACACGATTATATTTTAAAATAATATTTTAATGATATTTAAAAAAAAATATTAATTTAATATAATTTATCATTTAATTATAATTTTTTTATATGTACGATAATACACGTGTGATATTCAAAAAATATTTTTAGATAATCAATTAATCATTTTGAATATTTTTTAATTAATTAATTATTTAAAAATTTATATTTAACATCACACATGTATTATTATAAATATAAAAAAATTAATTAAATAAAAAATTATATTAGATTATTACATTTTTAAATGGATTATTATTAAAATACTCCCTCAAAAATATTAAAAAAAAATTCCTAAATATAAAACGCATGATACGCATCGGTATGCATCTGAAAAATAGGTAGAATTAAAGAAAAATAATTCTTGTCACTTAATCATAGTTAAGATGATAAAGTACTAAATTTATACTAACTTCTTATCACAGGTTATCTTAGATGGATGTAGATATTTAATATTCAAACTCATGTGGTAAAAGGGTAATAAAAAGATATAAAAAAATACGTAAACTCTTCTCAAAAGGATTAAAAAAAAAGTGTTATAAATTATTCTATTTAATTTATTTTTAATAGTAAGTAATTTTATTTCACTAAAATCAGAAACTCTACTAACAGCATATATGAGTTTAAAATTATCGATGTGAGGGAGGGCTATAACCCATCCACCCCAGTTTTACCCTCTCCGTGTCTGCTATCAGAGGCGGAACTTTATTCGGGCTACATGGAGCTGGATTCTAGAATAAAAATTTTAATTATATGTATATTATTTTAGTGTTAACTAAATATAATTCATGTGTAGTAATTTTTTTTCATTTTTATTACATATTAATAATTAATAAATATATAGACAAAAATAATAATAAAGTGAGAAATATACATACGTGTTTGATAAACATGGGTGACATATAGAATTTACAATCATATTATTATATAAAAATATTTTAAAATCTTGATTTATGATATGATATAATTTAAAAATATTTCAAATATTTAACTTTCGTCAATTATTATGATATAATGTAACAGTTAAATATTATGAAAATATTTAAAAACAAATATGAAAGACTCGATTAGAAATTATGAATTAAAACTTTCACATTTTGTTATTTATATTGTCAATTTTTTGCATCCAAATAGTATTAAAAAATATGTTAAAAGTATGCGATAATAAACTTTGAAAGAAAGAACGACCCTAACTTGACAAAGAAGTTAATAAATAGATTCATCATTCTATTCTAATGGATTCAAGAAGGAGAGAGGAAATGGAAATAATATCTTGTTCTAATATTCCGATAAAAATACTAATAAATGGTCTTTTTCATAAAAATAATATTTTTGCTTATTTTGATGAGATGGTATTAAAGATAATTAATATATTACATTGATTAAAAATGTCTGTCTCTATCAATTGGGTTAATCTTTTAGTATTTAAAGACCTATAATTCTTATGAATTACATTTGTTGCTTCTTGTTATTTAAATAATGGATGAAGGATCGGGCAAGTGTTATTTTAAATGAAAATATATTTTAATCTCGTACTTATTATATGTGATCGTACAAATTTATTATTTTTATAATAAATGTTAGCATAAGTCTATTTTATAAAAATAATTTATTTGTATTGTCCTATTTTTATAAAGATAATGGATTTCAGCTATCATTTTTAAATTTATAATGATTCACCTAATACGTACGAGATTAAAGTGTATTTTCGTTTAACGAACTTAAAATATCTTTTCTTCTAAATAAATCATCTATTTTTTATCTATCTATACTAATATATAAAATTCTAAATCAAGCTTTATAATTTTTTTATAAAACTATCCAAATATTTTAGAATAATGACTATTATTGTTTTTAACTATTTTATAATTTATTTAAGATACATATTATTTTATGTATTAGTAATTAAAATATTAAAAATTATATAGATTATATTTTATACAAAGTTGTTTATTTTAAATAACATAAATAATTATTTATAATTAATTATTTTAAGTATTATTTTTTATTAATTAAATAATATGTTATTAATAATTAAAATATTTACTATTATTTGTTTAGAGATTATTGTTATTTATCTTTTTATAGAACATTATTTTTTAAATAAAATATAATATAATATAAAAATAAAAATAAATAAAATAACAATACTAACAAGTTAGATTGGTTTTGAGATTTTTATAGAAATTATTTATCAAAAGTAGTATAAATAATAATTATGGATTAAATTAAGGTTATTAATGATATAATATTATCTTAATGTTTTTTACTAATTTATATTATGTAAAAAAAATTTAAATATTTTATTAAAATTAGAGATATGTTATAAAATAATGTATATTTTAATAATATGACATATATATTTATTGTAACTTTTGTTTATTTATAATAAACTACATCAACATGAGACGAATAAAAGAAGAAGAAGAAAAACACTAAACTTCAACCTTTTTAAGAAATTTCTGGAATTATTGGAAGAAAAAAAAATATTTCACACGCGTACTAATAAGGTGATATATAAAGATTATGAATTTTTGATTGAATTTTAACATTTAAAAATTTAACATCACAATCATTGAAATATCTACGATATCATTGATACTATTATAATATTATATTTTTTATATATTTTAATATAAAAATATGATATTTATATTTTTGGATTAAAATATCGAGAATGTCGCGACATTGTGGATAAAATATCGAGAAAAAAATCATTTTTTTATTAAAATATCGTAAATACTATAAATATTGTAGCAAAATTGTCGACAAATATCGATAAAATATTGTTTCATATTTTTTTAATTAATTTATCGTTAAATTTATTTATTTATAATTTATTTATTTTCAATCAAAATATATTTATTTATGAAAATATTTTATATTTCTTTTCAATTTTTTTTATTATACCTCATTTTTGTATTTACTTTACTATTTTTAATTTTATAGTTTTTCTCATAATTTAAATTCTATTATACATCATTTATGTTTATCTATTTATAACAATATTAAAAATTAGAATCTAAATAATTATTTCATATTTTATTTAATTAGGTGGCTTATTGATCAAATTAGATATTATAATTTTCATAAATATACCTATTAAATAAAAAATTAATTTAAAAATATAAATAATTGATAATTTTGATATTTTATAAAATTTTATAAATAAATTTCATGATTTTAATAATATTTTTGTAATTTTTTAAAAAAATTTAAAAATTTATGTCAAATATAATAATATATTTGATATTTTTATATAATTTAAGTCCCAATATTTATAATGAGTGCGACATTTTAAATTTTGACTATACTTTACCAAATGTTGGAAAAGTTGAAACGAACCAAACCAAACCAATTATCTTATAAAATTGACAAACTATCCTCTAATTAATATTATTGAAAAATGATATATTTTCATTACGTGTTTCATACTCTCATTTTCTTATTATTGAATAAGTGTGGTCTTTGGCGTGTCAATTAATCTTACCACTTTTATTTAAAAAATAATATTTTACCCAAGTCAAAGTTGCCGTATGCATGGGATGGCTTTACAATAATATTAAATTGTTAACGTGTAATCCGCTCTAAGATCAATGGTTTATAAACTTTAAATGCATAAAATATGGAAAGAGTTTAACATAGAATAATAACAGTAGTTTTTATCTTGTAGCGTACGTTTCTTTTTCTTTAAAAAAAAAATGTCTTATCCCATAGCACTAATTTTGAATCAATTATATGATTGTATTATCTATTTCTCAATATTTATATATCTATTAATAAATATATCATCATATATAAATATATTATTTAATTTTATAATATATTTAATTTATTATTATTATTATTACAAATTTATTATTTTCGTAATAAATTTATTATCAATTTTTTTATTAATAATATAAATTTATCATAAAAAGTATAATAATTATAAAAAATTTCATAACAAACTTACCATAGAATTGATAGATTTATGAAAGTTTAATCTTAAAACTCGGGAGATGAAACGTGAGACTGCAAATCTCAATTGAAGACTAACTGCAACCACCAAACAACTTACACGTGTACAGTCCCTTCCAACTAATAACCTAACTAATATAATGTAAATTTGGTGGCAGAATTATTAAAAGAAATAATACATAAATTAATTAATTAAAATTTAATATATATTATTTTAATTTAAAAATATAAAATATAAATATAAAATATAATTAGAGTAAAATAACGATAGAATTTCTTGTATCATATAATTTTTTTTTAAATTTACTCTTTAAAAACTTAAAAATATATCTCATAAAATATAATAATTAAATTATAATAAATTGTATAAAAAGCATGACTCTAGATTTAAAAATATTAAAAAACACATAATATTTTTTTCTTCTTTTTCGTATCTGTAATTTTTCCTCTCTCAATCACTTCTTTTTCTCCTTTTAATATATATACCACAGCAAGTTAAACGGAATTAAAAAGTGAGTTAGGAAAACGGTTTTTTTGACCGAATGAAAAAGAATTAAGGTGTTTTATGGTTAAATAAAATTGAATGAAATTAAAATTGATTCTTTTTAATTTTATATTTAGTTGTATTAAAAAGTGATAATCAAATATAATCAATTCTTAAAAAAGAACGAATGAGAGTCTTTTTTCTCCCCGTTAAAAATCATGATTCAATTCTTATCTTAATTTTTTTGTTTCAATTTTATCACAATCACAAATAACACCCTAAACCCTAAGTCTTAAATTTTATACCCTAAAACTAAAAACCTAAAACCTTAAATTTTAAACCTTATTTAGAAAAATAATAATTTTAATCCTAAACCTTAACCCACAAATATATTGCATAGTATCTAGATTTTCCTATTGTGTTTATTCTCAACTTCTGTTTTATAAAAAAGAAATTTCTAACTTCATCTTTACTTTTATGCAAATATACATAACAATATTTTATGCTATCATTGGCAAAAGTAATAAAATACTTATTATCACTCTTTATTTGAAGAAATTTTAAATCACATACATCAGTATGTACTAAGTCAAAAGGTTATGTGTATCTATCAATTAAATGGAACGATGACCTGATCATTTTTGTCTCAATACAAGTCTCACACTTATACTTAGAATTAATTTGAAAAGTAGGTATATGATCCAAATTAATTAATCTATGTAATGTATCATAATTAACATAACCTAGTCTACCATGTCGTAAATTGGAAGACTCAAATAAGTAAGTAGAAAAATTAACTTTATTAATTTTCTTAGACATTATAATTGTAACATTTAGCTTAAAAATCCCATTACACACATACCCTTTGCCCATAAATATACCTTTTTTGGTTAACATTATCTTGTCTGACTCATAGAAAATTCTAAAGCCATACTTATTTAGTAACGAATCAGACCCAAGGTTCTTGTGAATCTCAAGCACTAACAATACATTGTTCAAAGTTAGATCCTTTCCAAAGGTCATCTTTAGTACTACTCTTCCTTGCATTTCAATAGTAGAAGTAGCACATAGACAGCTCCTCTTCATCCTTGACAGGTTTGAAAGTGGTAAATAGCTCATTGTCTGAGCAAACATACGTAGTTACACCAATATTAATCCACCACTCTTTTAGGGTTGACCCCATTTGGTTCACCTCAGAGACGATTGCATACAAGTCAATATCAGAGATATCTTGAGTGATGTCGTCAACCATGTTTACTTCACGGTACCTGTTTCTCTTTGGAAACTTACAATCAAGGGCTTTTTGTCCTGTCCTATGATAATTAAAGCAAATTCCCTAACCCATGTTTGGTTGGAGGGAATGGAAAGAGATCAGAATTGATTTCTTCCATTTTATGTATTTGGTTGGACGGAATAGGCAGACAGAATGAAATCGATTACTAAAGGAGAAGGAATCACAATTCCTTCTTCCCCCTTAGTAATCATAATTCCATTTCCATCTAAACTTTTTTTTTCCAATTTTACCCTCACCTAAAATATAACCTTAAACTCAAATCCCAAATTCACAAACCCAAAATTCCAAAACCCTAAACCCTAAACCCTAAACCCTAAACCCTAAACCCAAAATTCCAAAACCCTAAACCCTAAATCCAAACCCTAAAACCTTAAACCTTAAACCTCAAATCCCTAAATCTTAAATCCTAAACCTTAAACCCTAAACCCCAAATCCTTAAACCCTAAACCCTAAACCCTAAAACATAAATCCCAAAACCCAAAACCCAAAACCCTAAAACATAAATCCTAAAACCCTGAATCCTAAACCCTAAATTCAAAATCCTAAAACCCTAAACCCTAAATCCAAAATTCTAAAACCCTAAACCCTTTTTAGAAAAATAATAATTTTAACCCTAAACCTTAACCCACAAATATAACCTCAAATCCTAAATCCCTAAACCCTAAATCCCACATTCCAAACCTCAAAACCCTAAACCTCACATTCCAAACCTCAAAACCCTAAACCCTATTTAGAAAAATAATAATTTTAATAATATATATTTTTTTAATTAAGTAATAATTATTTAAAAAAATAATGATTTCAATAATGTATTTTGTGTGACGAAAAAATAGTAATTAAATGATATTATTTGAATTTTACTAAATGTAGGGGTATTAGGGGTATTAAGGTAATTTATAGCTTTTTTCATTCCATTCTAGTGGCAAACCAAACACTGTAATCCTGATTCCGAGCTTGATTCTAGTGGTCAAACCAAACAACATTGTTTCCATTCCATTCTATTCCATTCCATTCCGATTTCGATTCTGATTTCGATTTCGATTCTGATTCCGATTCCGATTCCGATTCCATTCCACGAACCAAATGCCACCTAAAAGTCTAGGTCACTTAGACCCTTTACCTAGCTTGCCCTTGCCCTTGTACTTATTATGCTTGGAGCTTTAGCCATGCTCTACCACATTTGTCTTGGATATTGATGGGACATACCATATTTTATAAGAAGCCTTGTTATTTTCTTCCACCTTATAAATCTTATAAACAAGTGGCTTAAAAATACTTCCCTTCCTTTACCTTGTGCTTAAGTTAGGTCTTGAACTCTATCCATGAAGGGGGCAACTTCTCAATAGCTGTAACTTGGAAGGTCTCACTCAATCATCCATTGATCATGCATCTCTATTAAGATATCTTGAAGTTCACATACTGGACTACATACTAGTTTACAATCTACTATCTTATAACCAAGAAAGCGACCAACCAAAAATTTAATAGCACTAACATTTTATGTTTCATACTTCTGGTCTAATGACTCCCACAAGTCTTTAGCCATCTCCTTCTTATTGTACTCATTGTACAAGAAGTTGGTTAGGTTATTCATAACATAGTTTTAACACAGGTAATCATAATGCTTTTAAGCTTTAATAAAACTAATAAACTAAAAATCCTGCTCACGGTGAAGTTGATTGGAAGCTTTTTTAGTCAAGAATATTGCCAAAATTATGGTAATAAGATAGAATATCATCTTACTCCTCCACCTTTTAAAGTTCAAGTCGTTGAATTTCTTCAATTTTTCTACCACATTATGGTTCAAAGGAACCGAAATCAGTAACATTAGAGTAATCTTATGAGTCACATAAGGTCTCATTATTTGATTCATATTAGAATGACTCACAAAAAGATTAATAATATTCACAATTAGGCTCTTAATTTGGGATAAAATAATAGTTATTTAAAAATTTATTTTAGTTTTTTTTTCTTCTGAAAAATACATAATTAAAAATAAAATCTTAAAACAACACAACTTATATATAAAATATTTACGAATATATTCTACAAAGAAATAAAAAATATTTATTATAATAAGTAGCAGTTTAAATATAGAATTTTAAAATATTTGCTGCATAAAAACATAAACAATAATTTAAATTTTTTTATAATAAAAGTGTTGTAAAGATGTTTATTGAATGATAAAGATCATAACAAAAATATGATTAATAATTAAATATAATCATAAGTAGATAAATAAAAAGAAAAATAGAGATAACAATAAGAAGAAAAAAAAAGTATTAAAAGAAGTGTAAAACTGATAGCATTAGAAAAAGGGAAAAATTTATAGCCGTACAAGTGATAACAGATTAAATTAAAATGATATGTAATTAATTTCCAAAAGCCTGTAAAAAAAAAACGAACGCAGTAATTAAATTCATATAATACCAGCAAAGAAAATATCAATTTGAAAAAAAATATATAGTAATAAAATAAGACGAAGGATATAGTAAAAATCAGTACTCGCAAAATGATAGCATCCTTTGAATACAGTAAAAAGTAAATAATTAACAGAGAAACAAAATTCAAATAAGAACTAATGTTGAATAAACAGTACCAGTAATAGAAAAAGGTCAAATAGAAAAAAACCAGTTATGAAGAAGATAAAATTTAGATACTGTTTGTCCGATACACCAAGCAGAAAATCATCTTAAAAATGTATGATATGATACATAAATAAATAAGTCAAAAATAATTTTTTTATTCTAATTTAAAAATACATAAATATAAATAAATATATATATATAAATTGTAAAATATAAAATTTAAATGATATAAAATATAAATAAAATAAAAATTAATTAAAATTTATGTATCATATAATATCTTTAATAAATTTTTTTACAAAAAGCTCTCTCAAAATATAATAAATTATATATTATAATTTATTATTTTATAAATTTTTAAATTTTTGAATTTTATTGAAAGAAATTTAATTTTAAATTTTAAATAATATATATATAATCACAGAAAAAAGGAAAGGGTACAGAAAGCAGTGTACGAAAAAGAGAGAAAGTGAAAAAAAAACAATTATTATCTGTTTTGTTTTTAATTTTAAATCTAGAGTTAAATTTCTTGCAATAAAATATTAAATTCTTTAAATAATATATATATAATTAAAAGAAATTAAAAAATAAAAAATTTAAAAAAATTGAGTTAATTATATTTTATATTTATAATATATGTAATGATTTTTAAAATTATTTAAATTATTTAAATCCTTGCAATTATATTTAAAATAAATATGATAAAATATTAAATAATTAAATAATATTCATTGAATGTACCCTTTACTAAATACATAATGATAATTACAAGAATTTACTGTTAAAAAAAATAAGGGAAAGAAAGAATAAACAGAAGAGGGCTATTAGGATTTATTTTCCCATCTTCTTTCCATCCTATCCTCCATTTCCACTCCATCAAAGCTCTCGAGTCTTTGCTTTTCATTGATTTGACGAGTCGACTCTATGAATTCTGGAAGAAGAGGTTTCAGCTTCGAAGGACGTGAAATCTTTGTCCCAGCTCTTACTCTTATAGGTGACGTTGAATAATCAACCTATAAAGTTAACCGAGTCCACTAAGAATTATGTCTGTGACCTTTGTTTTTGGTTATATTCTTATGTGATTTCCATCTTGTTTTTCTCCATTCGACGCCGGCAACAATAATGCTCAAGTGTTGGAGTCATAAGTCTGTTTCAAGAGTTGAACACATACATTCCAACAAGAATGCCTGTAATTTCTTTTTTCTTTTACCGCCAATATTTTGAAATTATCATTATGTTATCAAATAAAGACATATGCAATGAACGTGTTAGATCATAATTCGATATAGAAACGTTCAGAAATCATATGAATACAAATTTAAACACAATGGAAGCAAAAAAGCATACCTTCTACCATTGATTAAATTATAACACTTATACGAAAATTTCAATGAGTTTTTGGTTTGATCTTCTCACTGGTTTCTCACACTTATTCTCTGTATTTGATGGTGTATGTCAATTAATTTTAGATAGTAGTGAGAGGACCCGTTGTCTTTATAAAGATTATTCCATTAAGAACCTTTTGGTTTCCTAACTAACATATGATTTTGAAACCGAAACCATTACCACATTGGTGCTTAATGTTGCACTAATAATACTGTAACGTTAAAAATATTACATTCTCTCACTTGGTGCAAACATTAAGTTAAATTCTCTTGAGTAACAAAATACATGAATCATGTCGATAGGTTCTCTAAGAACGAGTATTATCTTCCATGTATTACCATGTACCATGTTAGGTCACATGTGTCATGTCTAGTCATGTACCATGTTGGGCCATATGTCTAATCATATACCATATCAAGTTATGTGCCATGCTTGCCTATGTACCATGTCGAGACACATGTGCCGTGTTCGACTATGTGCCATGTTGGGTCATATGTGTCATGTCTAGCCATGTTCCATGTTCAGCCATGTACTATTAGGTGGGCTCATGTTGGCCCAATTTTTTTGTGTATTTGTTAGCTAATTCGATCACTTTTTATTTGACTATGTACCCATTGGGCTTGTGCTTGGAGTTTTTTGCTTTCATATAACTTGTTTTTATTTCGTTTAAATTAGGGTGGTTTGTTTGAACCAAGGTGTTCCTAGTACACTTTCTCCCCTGTTTGATGTGCTTAAGTTTATCAAGTCATCCAAGCATTTGGTCTAGAGACTTAGAAAATTTTTGTAGTCCTTGGTATGGATTATTCCATCATGTCAAGATAGTCATTGTGTTAGTTCCTAGTAGTTTTTATCAATGATTAAGGTTGGAGACTCAGGGTCCCCAACATGAGAAAATCTATGTTTATAAAGATAGGGTGCAGAATTAGTAACAACTCCTAGACTTGGGACATAGTTTTTTCCTATTCAAAGGTCAACTATAGCTCTATAGGTGGGGCACAGAAGTTGTAACAACTCCTAAACCCGTGGCGTAGTTGCTATCTGGTCAAAGGTCTAGTATGACCCGTAGAAGTGGGGTGTAGAAGTTATAGTAACTTCTAAACTTAGAGCATAATTATTGCTTGTTTAATGGTATAGCATAGCCCGTAAAGGTGGGGCACTAAACTTGTAGCAACTGTTGACCCCAAGGATATTGGCATGTGACTTTTCATAGTCTACCTTCATAAGTCCTTTGTAGTTTGAACTTCCTCTATCCTTGTCAAATTCCACGAATGTAGATGAAGCTAGCCCAAATACCTACAACCATAATTTTTATAAAAACAAAAGTGTACCTAAATCACTATCTATATTTTTATTGTAGTGTGGCATTGTTTCTGTCCTATATTGTTCCTTATTAGTGGCATCTCGTGTCACCTTTTTTTACCATGTGGTGAAAATTGAAATGAATGTTGCACATGCAAGTGGTATGGGCCTCTCTTTTTGCGTGTCATCCATGTGACATGTCTCGTCAACTCTCTTGCTTGTGTGGCATCCATGTGGCAACTTCTGCTTGGTCTTACATTAAAAAATTCATAAAAAATCCAAAACAATTTCAAAAAAATTATTTTTTGACCCTTTTTCACTAGAAATTTCATATGTTACTATTTTTAACCAAAAAATAACGCTTATTGAATAAAATGAACAAATATTAGATAAAAGTTCCTTAATGAATCTATTTTCATAGAGTCATTAGGTCATATCCCTTAAAGTTTTCCATGTACATTAAGGGTTTTTAGTACCATCATAGGAGATGATTTATGAGGTGGCCATTAGCCACTAAGGAAACATGTTTAACATGGTTGGCTTCGACAAAATGTCTATGCATGTGGGCCTCAAGATTTTCACGTTGGTCATGATGGAGAAAAGTTGCTCGAGGTGGTCCAAACTATTCTAAGATGGATGGTTGTATGGACACTTCCTTGGCATCATTAGGTGGATGGCTTTGTACTTTGTAGCTGAACACTGTCTGGCAGGTCATGGGGCCTATTTTTCATCATGATAGGTCAAGTCATTGATTGAACTTCATATGGGTACAGGTTGGATCTTATTCACTATAGGCATTTGAAGATTCCATGTGGATGTGTATATGGGATGTGAAGTGAACTAGGGGCCTATAGTATAGGGAGGTGTTCCCAAAATCATTTTGAGTGTTTGAACTAGTTTATTATTTTATTCTTTTTTGAAGAACGATCAGACACTCTTAACGAACACTGTGATATGATAACTAAAAATGTAGACAATATCTTTCCAAACATTATTTGGATGCATTAGATGAATCAAACAATGGGTGATAATTTTCCCTTAATTTTGACTAAATTGTATAGGTGAACTGGACTAGCTTTTCTTCCTATCTTATGCAAAACTGGCCTATTTGATGCCTACTCATATTATTGGTGTGTGGTGGCACATGCAGAGATATCCAGTATGCATTCAATATGAAGTTTTAAGGAGAGGCTATTCGGCATGTGATATTTCCTATGGTGGTTTCAAATTTTTCAGATGATTCAAGGATTTTGAGATCCAGACGGAGGATACTTGGTCGAACAGAAAAGTGAAAGGTGGGTCCTTTTTGAGCTGAGCCACAGTGGGTAAATGAATGAGATTTCATATCCTATAAACTAGGATTCCTCACTCTTTGGAAATGTTAAAAAATGAGCCACCATTTCGTGGTAGTGGCTATAGTGCATACAAGTTGGCTTCATGGACCGTATGGACTGAACTAGTCTATTCAACCTATTGGTTTAAACCTTATTGGGGTAGGTCACATCTCTAATTTGAGCCTGTGTGGCTATGGATCGGATTTAGTGCATTATAGGCATTGGAAGATGCCATAGGGAAGTTTTCTAGTCACAGGGCTTGTGGTCATCGGAAGGTCAATTGGCAATGCATAGACATCACCATCGAGTGTGTCCAACACACTTTTTTAGGCTACTTCTTGGGTAGTTATGGATAAACCATGTCTGGTTATACCTTGGATGGTGATGATGTGGTAAGTGTACTCGTTGGGTGACCCTACTAGTGAGGCTGATAGAAGTTTGAACCATTTTTCTCTATTCTTCATCAGGGAAGGAGTCTTGGTTCTAGCAACTTTATAGGTGAATGCACAAATTTTTGGGCATAAGGTGGGACCTTAATGTCCCTTGCAGAAGCTTAGATGTCTGTGTCAAGAGGTTAATTCATCTTGAAAGGATTGAAAGGTGTGGCATTTAGATACCATGCAGAGTGAACTTCTTTTAGAGTAGTTTTCTTCTGAAGTTTTTAAAATCTTTTTTCAAGAACCATCTAGTTCAAAATGTTAGAGGACATTGTAAATCTTTTCCTCTCTAGTTATGATTCAACTAGTAGTGCATATTCGTTCCCATGGATTGTGCCAGATGTTGATGTCAATTTTTGTCAACATCAGTGATTGGATGCACCTTTGCTTCCTATGGACCTGAGAACAGAGAACATAATGTTAGAACCTTGTACTACCACGAGGTATGGTAGCCTTTGACCCTCTGAGGTTTAAGTAAGTTTGGGTAGTGAGAAAAAGGAGAAGAAAAGTGCTTATCCTTGTGACGTAGAGATAGATATTTATAGAGATAGTATAGACCTCAATGTCTATAGTTGAGAAGTTCTGAGAAGGTAAATGTATGTTTTAATGTTAAATAGTGGTGACTATTTATTGGAAAGAATATGCCTACTAATGACTCTTACCCATAACGATAGATTTATCTTTGAATGTCAGAGTGTTATATACTTAATTTTTTTATTGTAGGATAATTAAGGGTTTGAATTCTTATCATAAATCATATTAGTTATTTAACTAATATTAATGCTTATCTACTAATTTAGTGCTAATTGGACTGACCTGTAATTTATTTGTTGATTAGGACCTCTCATATTACGTCATATGTCGTAAACTATTTTACACCAATACTTAATATAATGACTTATATACACCCTCCAATTTTTATGACTCAATTATTTTATTTATTAATGAAGTTTATGTTATAAAATTATAACATATATATTAGTTTACCTAAAAAAATAAAATGGTCAAAAAAATTAATTTAATTCAAGTTTTGTTGATGTAAACAAAACATTTCTCATCAAATTAAACCATTATCTAACAGTTTGATAGCATTTCAATTAAATTTGACTCTCTCTTTCTCCTTTTTTTTTCACAATTTGTTTGCGTAGACTTTTGTTGATCACCAATTAGCCATATGTGAAATCGTTTAAGCCAAATACTCAATTCCAACCCTTTTCTTTGTTATTTTTCTTTTTGTTTATATATTTGGTATTTATTATTAGAATAATGTTTATTTCATTAATAATATTTGATTTTTTTAATTTATTATTTTTAATATATTTATTTTAATTAATTATTTTATTATTAAATTATATATTAATTAAATAATTCACTTAAGTTGATAAATTTAATTGAAATATTTAAATAATTTATATAGTATATGAAGTTATAAGAATGTATCGTAAATATAATAATAAAGTTATAATTTTAAGTGTTGTACATGTGATTTATTTTTATAAAATTGATAATTTTTTACTATTATAACTATTTAAAAAATATTTTAATAATAAAAATATTTAATTAAAATAAAAATATTAAAAATAATAAATTTTCAATTTTCAATAATATTAACAACAAAACAAACATTTTACGTTAATGATAAGTGGATGTCCCATATTATCACAAAATAGTTTTGGTCTAATTTGATAAAAATGTAGTTCCCGTCCTATTGTTAAACAACATTATAAATTCAAGAAAAATATACATATCTCTTCTAAAGATTTTAAATATTTGTAAGTCACATATAATTTAATATTTGATTCGTATCTATAAACTAAAATAATTTTTTTATATCAAATAATATAATATTAAATTTTGTTTAATAATATTCAAAAAATTAGAGTAAACATCAATATATAAAAAGACACAAGTCCCAAGAAACTGCAACTATAAACAAGGTTATTTAAAATCATTATTATAAAGCTAGCTAGACATATCATTAATCTTAACTAAAAGTTAAGTTGAAAAATAAATGATTACGTCGAAATATAGAAATCATCCCTCCAAGATCAAAAACATATTGCGGATAAACTAAAGTATTACAAGTCCAAACTCTCCAGAATTTTATTCAAATTGTGGCCAATAGTTCAAACCCATCATCCTAAGAATGTGCACACAGAATAAGAGCGTGAAACAATTCTTTTAAAGAACTATGGACATATTGATGAAAGGAAAAAATGATATAAAATAGTTAAAATAAAGCTAACTCTATTTTGAAACAATTTTAGCATGCTCTGCACACTAGGGGCATGCCATATCATCCACATCACACATTTTCTCTATAAGTGATTGTTTTATTGCCAACACACCATGCAAACATTTCCAAATAAAATGACGGATCTTTTAAGGAACTCTAAGCTTCTAAACAGGTTTTCAAATGAGTTTATTGACACCATTTGACACCCAAGCATTTTGTCCAAAGACATCACAGGCCAAAAATTAGTCGAGTTCATAAAAAAGCCTCAATTTAGGGTAAAATTTCAAATAAGTTCATCTTCTAAATGACGAGCAATGTGGATCCCTATTATCTTATTAGCATTATCTGGTTCAAAAAATTGATTCATAAGAGAAATCCTCCAACATTCACACTTTGAGTCAATAAATTATGTCACTCAATGAACACCCTTAACCTGTGGAATATTAAGGCAAAAAATGGATTGGTTAGGGAGCCAAGGGTCCTCCCAAATATAGATAGCTCATCCCTAATTTATAAACCACCACACATAGGCTTGAAACACTGGATGAGCCTCTAGAAAACCTCTCCAAGCCCATGAACAAAAAGATCCAACAATTGCATTAAAGAAAGACTTGGATAGAAAATACAGATGTTTAAAGACCTATGCAAATAAAGAATCCGAATATTTAACTAGGTGCCAACATTGTTAAGCGACCATAGATGAATTAAAAGCACTAAGATCTTTGAATTCTAAACCCCTAACATCCAAAAAAGCACACATTTTTACCAAGGCATTTTCTAAATCATTGCATAACCGCATAAATAAGACAAAACATTGTATAGCAAATTTTTTGCACGGGACAAGCCATCAAATTTAAAAGAACCTCTTATCCAGCCATAGAAAGAAACTTATAATACCAATGTTGGATTTTAGCCTGACACGATCCAAAATATAACCAATTTATGCCCTCCTTGATCTGCCAAATAGTGCAAAGAGATCCAAATGTTTATCAAATTGAGAAATACAAGGAATGCCTAAACACTATTGAATCTCATTACTAATAACAAAATTAGTATTGGTCTTGAAATAAACATTTGATTTTTGATAATTGAAAGTCTATCCCAACACAAACTTATAAGTCATCATAATAGATTGTAAGTGATTGATGTTTGTTAAAGATCTATGATAAAAGACCAGTGAGTCATTAGCTAACAAAAGACGAGAAATTGTTGTATTAGTCATGCATACTTTTAACCCATTAATAATACCTTGATGTAATTCATGGTGTAAAAGACAATAAATCCTCTCATCGTAAAAAAGAAAAGAAACAAGAGGTGAAAATGGGTCACCTTAACAAATACCTCTACTTGGACAAAATAATCCTACTAACTCCTTATCTGACACACAAGAATAAGTAACAGTGGAAATATAAGTCATAATCCATTGTTCATAGAATCCCATCCTCTTCATCATGGCTTCTAGAAAATTCTACTCTATCTGGTCATAAGTTTTACTCATATCAAGTTTCAAGACTAAGTGTTGTTGTTTCCTACGTCTTTTATACTTAAGGGTAAAATAGCTCATGAGTAACCAAAATATCATCAAAAATTAAACGATAAGGAATAAAAAACTTTGATTAATATTAATCACCTTTGAGATAACATCCCTCAAACGATTGGTAAGAATCTTTATAATAACCTTGTAAATCATATTGCACAAGTTAATCAGCCTTAATTGTGACACATTGTTTTGGGGAGTCAACTTTTGGAATCAACACAATATGTGTAAAATTAGTAGTAGTGAACAAAGTTCTATGATAAATTTTTTTAACAACATGAAGCACATCACTATGCAAAGTATGACAATACTTAAGGAAAATAATAGACGGCATGCCATCAGAAATTGGTGATTTTGAAGGATTTTTTTAAAATAAAGAACTTTTAATTTCTATTGTCAAAATTGGCCTAGTTAGGAAATTATTTTGTTCCGTCATAACGTTAGCATCAACATAGGATAAAACCGCATCAAAATTTAAAGAATTTGAAGATTGAAAAAGTTTTTAAAATTAAGAGCAGGAAATCATCTCAATATTACTCTTATCCCTAACCTAATTTCCATCTAAGTCCTCCTACCCCAACCCATCTAACTTTCAGCTTCGTTGAGAAACTTTAGCATGGAAAAAGTTTTATTTCAATTCCTCAAACTTTATCCATTTCACTCAAGATTTATCCTTTCAATACTTTTCTTCCTTTGCATGCACTTGCTTTAAAGACGAGAAAACAAACCAATACGAGTCTAATCAAACAAATTATGTTCCTTAACATACAAAACTAGTCTCGTAACTCATGATACTTTTGTTCAATATTGAAACTATTATATCTTTTGCAATTAATGAGAGCTTGTTGACATCATGTTATTCTTCACTTTAAACAATACCAGATAGATGATGAAACTGGAAAACCCCTAGTATGTTTAACACTTTTCTCACATTTTGGAACATCCACCCACCTTTTCTCAAATGTAAACTATTTTTTTCTTTCAAAATGGGCCAAATTCTCATGTACCAATAAGAAATCTCAATTATTCGACCCGTAGCATCTAAATGATGAACAACTTGAGAAAAAGCTCTATACCATGAATCAATAGCTAAGCCTCTATCACTCCTTTGTTGTTCATTTTCCTTCCTTCCTCTTTTGTTATTCTAACTAATCATATTTTTCACAAAACCCAAATCCTGTAAATTGGCATCATGAATGAAATCCCAAAATATCAACATGAAGCTTTGTGATAAAATTTGACCACATATTTTTTGCTTTTGGAATGATATCAATGAAATCTCCTAGTAACACATCCTTATCACAAAGCATTAATATCCTTTCGAATGGACCATAACATAAAATTCCCTATATCAACATTAGAATTAGCATATACACCAAATCTTATCCATGACAAATTAGTAGTAGAATTGGTAACTTCAAACTCAATGAAAAAAGTAGAAATCAATCTAATAGAAAGATGAACCTCGTTACTCCATAATAGAAAAACCCTTCACTTGCATCATTAGAACCTACATCGGCCATGTTTGGAAGACCAATTTCAAAAGTAAGGTGATTCAAACTTTGTAAACTATTTTTAATCTCTAAAAACACCATAATTTTTAGGGAATAAAATTGTACAAATCCTTAAGCTATCAAACTCTCATGGAGTTCCCCGCTCCTTTACAATTCCAAACTAGTATCATTATTTGATGTGTCCACCCATTCTCGAGAAATAATTTCATCATTTCTAACATAGCCAAAATTACCAACAAATTGAGCAAAAATATGAACCATACTTCCATGCTCGTCGGATTGAGATTGGGAACCCATGGTGCCCTACCCTCTCCAAAAGTACACCTAAGCTCGCCAAACTAGGAAAAGAAAAGACTAATGCACTACTACTTGTTGAAAAGAAAAGGTTGAGTTGATGGAGAGTAGATCAGAATCCATAGCCTCCTAGGACGCACATTCGGAGCTCCATCTGATGCTGTATTTGGAGATCTACCGAGATAGTTGATAGTTCTTCCCAAAGTTGTGGTGGCATGGTCTGGTGATCTTGCGACGGTCAGTATGAATGGGCGCAAGGATAAATTGGGATGATTATGTTAATAACTATAAACATTTTGAACTTGTTTTGAGTATATTCGATTAATGACCATCAGTTTTGAATCAATAACAATTTTCCACAGTTTAACCGCGCTTTTTAAACATTTATTCAAAATATATATATTTAGTTTTAAAAAATTAAATGTTAACTTAATTCTTACTTTATTATATTATTTAAAATATTGATATCAATTTTTATTTTTTTAATTATTTAGTACATATTTTTAAGTAATTTAAAAAAATATAAAATAAGAATAAATAAAATTTAATCTAATTATACAAAGTATTATATATTTTATTATTAAAATTATATTTTTTATGTAACTATATGTATATAAAATAATAATATTAATATATATTTAATTTTGATTAATCATAGTTATGATATTTCAATAATCATAATTTTAATTAATTATGATTATTTTAAAAAAAATATTAAATTTTAATGGATTATTAAAATTTTAATTATTAATGGTTAAGATGCCTATCATCGATTAGTAGGCACCGTCGAGTTGCTTATTTATATCATTTAACTATTTAACTATTTAACTGACGTTGTGCGAGCTTCGAGACCGATCTTGTACAGTATCAATTGAGAAGATGTTAGGTGTTAGGCCTGGATTAAATTCATTCAGTAGGCCCACTGAAATAGAACGTGGGTTTGTGTAGCAATTAAGTGCACCACTCTAGCCAATTAAGGTATTTTCTGACCCATTTTTCACATTCGCAACATCTTGCCCGAGCGTAATATCCTCCACAATCCTTGGCCTCTTTTCCTTTCTTTCTCTGTTGACTAAGCAATACATCCAACTCATTCAATAAATTGGGGCTGCCTCCATCACGTTGATCACAAGAATCCCCCAAAATACTCCTATCTCCATTAATTCCTTTTTTTTTTTTTTTGAATTTTGAGTACTTGTACCTTGAATGGCACCTAAAGTGCCTACCTTTCGTTTCCAACGGCCATGGATAAAGTTAATAATCTATTAAATACAAATAAAATTATTCATGATTTCAATATAAATGGTAGTAAGTTAAATGCTTATACATATTACTTACAAATAAAATTACTCATAATTTCAATATAAATAATAGCAAGTTAAATGCTTATATATATATATATATATAATGTATTATTCTATTTAATTTAATTTTTTATTTAATGTTTTCAATTTATTTATAATTTAAAATTATCAAATCTTATTAAAATTATATTTTATCTCACTCATCTTATTTAAAGTTAGTTCTAATGAAATAATAATTATTATAAATAATCATATTTCTTTCTTTCATTATTTTTGTATTTTTATTTGTTCTATTTAAATTCATTTAAAAAAAATACCTATCATTTTTTATTATATTATCATCAAAACTCTTCAATAAATGAATAGAATAAAATGAGATAATTTTATAAAATTAATTAATTATATCATAGGTTTATGAACATCTTTATCTCAATTTATATATTTATTTTTTATTTTTAGTTATTTACCTACATATATGTCAAAATAAAATACTTAAAATTAGACATAACAAGTTAAAAAGTTGGGTGGTCGTGTTAGTATAACTCATATCGTTATAAACATAATATATTTTTATTTATGGTAATTTTATTTGATATTAATAATATTAAAATATAATTAATTATATAAATAATATTAAAATATAATTAATTATATAAATAATATTAAAATATAATTAATTATATAAATAATAATGAATTTATATGTGCCAATAACAAATAAGAGATTTATTTATTATCATAATTATAAATTAAAAAAAATAAATTTTAGTATTTTAATTAATGTTTATATATTATATCATTATAATTGCATTATCATGTAACAAAATTACCTACTAGAGTATCATTACACAAAAACTTGAAAAAGTAGAAAACTAACTTTTATTTAGGAAAAAAGGGCAGCGTCTACAGAGATTCGCAGCTTCCTGATTTCCCTAATACCACCGGAAAGCATAATCCCTCCCACCCTCAGCTCAGCTGCCGGCAACGGTTAAATATCTGTGCGTTTTCTCATGCATGTTTCATCTTTAGGTTACCTTCAATTTCCCGCAGATTCATTTATTTTAAGAATTATCGACACTTTACTCTCTTTTAACAGTCGCATTTGTTTATCAGTTTATATGTGATTCGTTTGTAAGTTGTTGCAACTTTAGAGTTTACTTGCTCTTAGTCTGTGTGTGAACAAGTTTGGAAAATGTATCTAGGTATAGTGAATTAGTGATTGAAGAAGTCACCAAATACAAATTCATAGGAAAATTATACCATGCTGATTCTATCACCAACACCATGTATGTTGTATAGCTATAAAATACAGAACTTTTTCTTGAGTAAAATTTGATGAATGAAGGCTTAGAATCATAAGATGTAACTAAATTATATGTAATGTGGAAGGACACCAAAGACATAATAAAGCCTATCTGGCTGAATAATAATCTATTGATTTTGATATGCCTTTGGACTTTGTTTATTGTTCCATGGGGTTGTTGTATGTTTAGGTGGGGTTGTTGTATGTTTAGGCATTTCCTTGTTTTATTAGTACAAACCAGGTATGTTACTGCTTGGGAAAAGTTGGGATGTTCTGTTTCTCGAATGTTGATACAGGCTTTTGTATCAAATCTCTACTTGTTAGAATCACTATCTTAAAGTGCTTATTTTCTTGATCAAAAGTGCTTTGAAGTTTGATGAGGTCTATAGGTTTTACTTTAACACACTTTTTTGTAACGCAATAGCAAGTCTTTTGTTTTATATTAAGGGTATTATTTTGTTGTATTTCTTATTTGATTGGAATTTGGAACTTGGAGAAATGCTAAATGTACGTAAATTCATATACACGTTTGCACTCACACCGATTAGGGTGTGACATGTGGATAAATGAATTTGCAAATGAAAAAGTTATTTATTTTTCATGAAAGTTTTGTCACGTGTCACACTATAATTTGTGTGACTACAAATTATTATGTCCTTAGTACTCCTTTGGAACTTGTGCTCCTTCAATGTTGAAATTTAGGAAAATTGAAGTATTCTTGGTTTATTTTTTTTTGTAGTCAATTTTCCTCATTTTATTGCTTATAGCGATGTTGATTGGGTTGATTGTATTGATACACATCATTTCATCACTAGTTGGTGCGTTTCCTTAGGTGTCACTTTGATATCTTGGAAGAGTAAGAAGCAAGACAGAGTTTCTAAGTCATCTATAGAATTTGAGTATCGAGCGATGTCTCTTGCTTATTTTGAAATTATTTAGCTTCGAGCTTTGCTTGCTGAGTTAGACTTCTCTGAGACCGATCTTACACCTTTACACGTCGATAATATAAGTGCTATTTAGATCACAGTCAATCTTGTCTATCATGAGCGCACAAAGCATATTGAAGTCGATTGTCACTTTATCCGTGAAGCTTTTGAAGCTTGTGTTATCACTCTTCCACACATTTTTACTGAATTACAAATTGCTAATATCTTAACCAAGACTCTCACTTGTCATCGACATTGCTTCCTAAGTAGCAAATTGACGCTTGTCAATCAACCTGTATCAATTTGAGAGGGGTTGTCAACGGATAGCTTTGATGTCCATATTTATTTTCATTTATTTCGAGATTTGTTTTCATATTTGTTTTCTTGATCTATGGTTATTTTAATTAGCATAATATTTGATAGAATGTATAAGGATAATATTAGTAGATATATAGCTTTTTTTCTATGTATAGAATTCTTTTGTACAATTTATATAATAAAGAGAAATCATAAGGCCAACAATTCAACCATTTCATACACCATTTTTGACAATTTTGGAGCCCATATTATATTTTTCCTAACATCTCACTCTCTAAAGAATATTCTGGGCAAGCTCAAACAATTAGTTCGCCCTTCTCAAATAACCATCGAGTTAAGTGAATTTGAGTTACAATAGAAGCCATGGTCAGCTGTCAAAGGACAAGCTCTAGTTGAGTTTGTTGTTGAGTGGATAGAGAATGAGATCACTAATGAACCGAGTAGTACACCTAAGTGGTATTTGTAGGAGAACCTACCTCAGATTTATGGACGGTATATGTGGAGAGGGTTGTAATTCAAGAGTTTTGGGGGTGGGGATAGCCATATTCACTCCCACATGGGGAATGATAGAACAATTTATCCGAATCGTTTCCTAGTCACAAATAATGTAGTAAAGTATAAGGCACTTTTCCTGGACTTCGTCCATTGCGTTCATTGGAAGCGATGAAAGTGTTGGTGTACAACGTTTCACACTTAATTTTCAATCAGGCTAACAAAACCTATGAAGCTAAGGAGGAAATAATGAAGAAATACTTGGAAGAAACAAATAAAGAAACACCTACCTTTGAAACATTTGAGATCAAGCAGGTGCTTCAAAAAGGAACACACATTTTGATTCACTTGCCAGTTTGGTTGTAGCGGTAAGCACTAAAATAAGTAGAGTAGTCTTTGTATCGTGCTTAACAATTCCAAGCATCACATTGGATACCTAGGTCTCGGCTTCGCCTTAACTCACTAGCGTCGCTACCAATTCCTCATGGAGAACTCCATACTTAGAGTATCTCATTTAGAGCATCCTCCCCACAAATAAAGAAGAAGCACGAAAAATTACAACAAAGTCCAAGAGTTACTCAATTATCCAAGGAATACCTTATCGGAAAAATTATGACACGTCTTGGCTTAAGTGTTTTCCTGATCAAGAAGCCCAACTTATACAGAGAGAGTTGTATGAGGGATATTGCATTGCACACTCAGGCATAAGCACACTTTTACAAACAATCACGTGATAAGGTTATTTTTAACCCATCCTATAGAAGGATTGCATTGACCACACTCAAAAATGCGATAGGTGCCAACGTACCACACCTACCTACAAGTGATATGAAAGCCATCGTCAATCCTTGGTCATTTTAAAAGTGGGGTTTAGACATAGTTGATCCATTGCCTATCGCTCTAGGTTAGAATAAATTCTTTATTGTGGCTATCAATTATTTTTCTAGATGGATAGAAATCGAACCATTGGTAAGAATACAATAAAGTGATGTGTAGAAGTTCATTTGGTGCAAAATGATATGCAAATTTGGTCTACCCCGTGAATTAGTAACTGATAATGGATGGTAATTCACTTCCCAAAGTTTGTTGTCCTTTTATCAATACATGAACATCAAGTTATCACATTCCACCTACATATAGATTATAGGGCAATGGTCAAGCGGAGTCCTAAAATAAAATGATTAATATTTTGCAAAAATGACTAGACTGGGCAAAGAGAAAATGAGTTTATGAACTACTAAGAGTTTTATGGGCCATTCAAACGACCCCAAGGACAACATTAAAAGAGAGCCCATTTTCTTTAGTCTATTGGAATGAAGTAGTCATTTTCTTAGAAATACAAGAACCTACTTTATGCTCTGATCTCTCTTATGAAGACAATGATGACCTCTAAAGGGAAGACCTGCAGCTTGAGGAAGAAAAAGGAAAGAATGCCTTGATAAGGATAAAGGCACAAAAGTGAACAATCCAACAATTTTACAACAAATCAGTTAAATCTTAAATTTCAACATGGGAGATTAGATCCTATGCAAGGCTCTTGGAAATAAGATAGAAACTATTTTCGGAAAATTCATGGCAAGATAGGAATAAATAGAAAACAAGAAGACTTGAGCTTGAATAGCAAACAACTGAGGAAGTACTACTTTTAAATGGAACACCATGTATTTTGAACTTATCAATGAAGCTTTTCAAGAAATTTGAACCAAGTATCTTCACAAATAAAGTAACACAATAATCTCCAAGTATAGAGTGAAGAGGCCAAACGATCTCCCCACTTGGGATGCAGGCATTAGAAGCATATGGCTCATTTTAAGAAAGGGTCGTGAGTTCACAAATGTGAACCTCCTTTTTTGGTTGAACATAATGTGTGAAGAATTTACCTTTTGACTTATTTGTGTCTTATCTCGCAAATAAAATAACTTGATGAACCCCAAGTACGAAGTGAGGAGGCCAAACGGTTTCCCGACTTGGGATGCGAGTATAAGAACCATATGGTCCATCCTAAGAAAGGGTCATGAGTTTACAAATGTGAACCTCTTCTTTAGGTTGAATAGAATAAGTGAAGAATTTACTTTTTGACTTATTCCTGTCTCTTGTCTTACTAATAAAATAAAGTGATAAACTCTAAGTATGTAGTGAAGAGGCCAAATGGCCCCCCACTTGGGATGCGGGTAAGAGACACATAACTTATCCTAAGTGAGAGTCTTGAGTTCACAATAGTGGACTTCCTCCTAAAAATAAACCAAGAGTGATGATCCCATGGAGTGAGAAGGCCAAACGGTCCCTCCTCTTCCTCCCAACTTGGAATACATGTATAAGAGGCATATGACCTATCCTATGTAAAGTCTTGAGTTCATAATAGTGGACCTCCTCTTAAAAATAAAGTATTAATAGATTGAAAACATGTCTTATTTCATAAGAAGATTAAATCAACAATACAGATACATCGATTAATTCTCATCTCTCCTAACAGCATCTCAACATAACTCATCTTCCAATGATCAATCTCTTAGCATAAAAGGGAATTTTCTTCGGTCGCTTCACTAAGTTTACATCTCAGGATATCAACTTCTTGGAGCAATTCGTCTTATTCAATAGTTAAGTTTTGATTCTCATGAAGAATTGTGTCAACTCCTTCATTAATGAGACAAACTTTATCCTAAAGAGCCTGAAGTGCTTGTGATGGCTCTATATGGGTGGTATGTCTTGTTTCAATGTATTTCTCGACATGATGACCTAATTCATATACTTGTCGAGCATACATCTTAAAATTATTGATCGACACACGAATTGTGTTTAATAAATACATAAGTATACGTATCGTAACAAGTAATATAATGATAAGAAAGATTGTTCCCACATAGATTATGTTATTAGAAATTAATTTTTAAAACAAAAAAATAAAAATCAATTTTTTGTGTTTTTATATATTAAGAAAGAAAAATTAAAAGAACTAAAAATAAATAACAATAATTTATTAAATCAGAATTGACAGCTAAGAAGATATATGAGAAAATATCTAGGAATACTTCATCCCTCGATTTTCTAAACATTTGAATCACTAAAATCCTCCTATTATAATTATTAATTAATTACATGATCGATTGAATCTAACCTAACATGTATTCCTTTCTCAAGTAAACTACACATCATATAATAATTAACTTAATCGCACTCTCATGTCAATTAAATTGCATACTAATAATTAAGCTCATCAATTATGGATCACATACATAAGAATCATGCATCTCTACCAAAAAACTATGCATATGATTTAATCAAAACAAATAATTAAATAATTCTCTCAAATATATTTAATTGCCTCTATAGATTAATTGTTGGTCAAACAATTAATAACATAAAAATTAGATTAAATAATATAATTAAATTACAATCATAATTGAGGTAAAACATTATATTATCACATGGTAAAAATTTGGTTCATAAGACCCCTAGATTAATAAATTAACTAGACATAATTTTATTTATAAAGCTAATATTTTTCATAAATAAGTGAAAAATGATAAAGAAATGAGTATAAGAAGAAATATAATTAATCTCTTGAATTAAAGTACTAATCTCCTCTTAAATTTGTTAATTACAACTCCTTTGGGTTTATGGGGTGATTAAGGGGTTAAATATAGCTCAGGTAGAATCTGGACGATTAGTTAATCTTCAAATCAAGAGCTGAGATTAAAACAAGAAAAATCGACTATGCTGGCGACTAGAAGAGTGACATGGAACGTGTGGATTTATTGGGAAAATTAGAGAGCGATGCCTGGCATGAGAAGACTAGCTCAGTCAATGAAATCTGAGTCAACAACATGTGGTGCAACTTGATTCATAGTTACGGATTGCGTGGCACGACTATGGAAAGAGTGGACGAATCGCTTGAGGACACGTGGATGGACCTTTGATTGTTGGACGAAGTCAGAATGAATGTTGTACTGACAAGTGGTGTAGCGTTGCGTCACACTGCACATGTGGCGATCTGCATTGTGCCTTTCTACTTGCATGGCATCCGCGTGGTTTACTAAGTCAGCTCTTATGCTTTCGTGACATACATATGGTAGCTTCTGATTGGTTTTGCATTAAAAATTCTTAAAAAATTCAAAAAAATATATTGTCATCCCTTTTCACTACAAATTTCATATTTTAATATTTTTAGCCGAAAAAATACTACTTATTGAATAAAACTAACAAATATTAAGTTGAAAACTACATTGATGACTCTACTTTCATAGAGTCATCAATTATGAACAATAGACACCATTGCATAACAAAAGTATTAATAATCCATAAAGGGAGAAAGTTAGTGTCAAATATTTACCTTAAGCAAGCAATGCTCAACCATGTGCCAAATTGAGCCTTCATCTTTTCTTATTCTAGAGATGGTTGAACAATCTTCTGGGGTGCTAAAATTACCATCCTCAAAAGGTGAAGGAAGGTGCTTATCACAACATACCATACAAGGTACATCACTTTCTATAGGAGTTGTTAGGGCATTGTGATAGTATCTTTTGGATTTTTCAATGCTACCTAAGGTGGGCTTTCAGTAGGCAATCTTATAATGTCAGGCCTTATCTCATTATGATTATGTGAAAGAGTTGCCTTGTGAACATATTGAATGAGGCGTTTGATGAGTGCTTAAAAGGCACTAAAATTACCATAATTTAATATACTTTAATTGATTAAAAATATTTATATTTATATGATTTTATCATATTTTTATATAAATTTGTCTTTTCGGAATCATATGTATTTTTATTGTTTTTTAGGTATTTTTGCTTTAAAAAGATAACTTAAAGAATCAAAGAAAAATACTAGAGGCAATTCATCATAAATATATCCCGTGCGTAGCTGCAGTACCATGCCGTATTCCGTACCCACCACGCCGAGAAATGCACCCAGCCAATCCACACCATGCCAAGAAACGCTCACAATTGCACCTATCACAACAAATATGCGCGCGCATCTATCTCCATCTACTCCCATCTACACCCATCAATCGCCCATCCGCATCGAGCAACGCGTGCATCTATGCCCTACCGTGTCGAGCAACGCATGCATCTGTGGTTTGTCGTGCCCTATCCGTGCCGAGCAATGCATGCATCTTCGTCCATCTGCCCCCAGTCGCGCCACATCATGCCAAATTCGTGCGTGCCACTTCCTACGTTAGCGCTTACATCAGTGCCCATCCATTATGTGTTAGCGCTTACATCAATATCCATCCATTATGCATTTATACCCATTTTTTTTATCATTTTTTCCATTTTTTATTCTTCTCACCTATAAATACCCCATCTACCACATTACACAAAACACACCTCAAATACATTTGCTTAGCTCTTTCTTTCTCTAGTTTTTTTAGTTTCTTAGTTTTTAGTTTTAAAGTTCTTCTTTTTTATAGAAGAACTAGGTATATTTTTGTAAATTTTTAGCTTTTTTATTCAATAAAAGGAAATACAAATTCGTTTGGAGGTTTTTCAATAACAGAATTAGCATCAAAGTGCAGTAAGTTTTTACAGTTATTTTTTATATTTTATTCTTATATGTTATATTTAATTTGTCTTTGATTAAATTTAACATGGTTGACTGTTTGTAAATATGATATAATAATAACGTTGTTATGCTTACGAAATATTAAATATGTAAAAATGTCTATAAAATGAATTGATTTTGTTTTTATTCAAGATTTTATATTAAGAATGTTAGAGGGAAATATATTATTTTTTATTGCAAACTTAAATCTGAAAATTAGATTTTAAGGTTTAATTATCCGCTCTGATTTAGAGTAGTACTTTTTTTTATTTTTTGGTACAATAGCCCAGTAGTTAGAGTGAAACTCTATTTCAAATATTTTTATAAGAATTATAATTCGAAAATGTATTGACAACATATTTTCGGTTATAGTTTTAAAACTTTAAAGTTAGTACTTGGATAATTAAATTTTTAGATTTAATTTGGATACCTTGAATAAAATTTAAATTGTCTAATCCCACTAAATGTGGCATTTAAATAGTTCATTTTCAATCTCTTAGAAAAAAGGAATTAATTTAATTAACCAAATTAGTTATCGACTTCACCCATAAGTATTAATTGATTTGTTTAATCAACAAAGAATATCTAACCCTACCAAATGTGGTATTTATAAAAAAAATCAATAAATATCAATTTATATCTTTCATAACCTAAGTAATATGAACAAGTATAATTAACTTAATTTATATCCATAAATATTTCACTATTATGAATGATAAAAATTTGCATAAATTTTTAATGAATCTATATCTATGTTTATTTTTTATGTTATTGGATTAAGAAACACACAAAACCAAAATATCGTGACATAATTTTTAGGATTTAATTTTGTTTTTAATAGTTTGAATAATAAATTAAAAACTACATATATTCCTTCTTTAGATCGACCTTGTGAGTATACTTATCATTTTCCATGAAATGATTCGCATACTTGAGAGAGTTTTACAAATATAAAATCAAAGTATTTGTAGGATCGACGATGATGATTCTGCTCATCAGCGTTCTCAATCATCTCTCAAAAAATTGTTATCCATACCACTTAACAAAAGATTGACCATAATAGATATAACGTCCTATTTCTTCAATTCAACATCATTATTTCCATTTCAGATTTGCATTCCACCCCATGTGTGAGAATATGAATCACCCCGTTCAACCACAGCCACATGTCGCCCTACCATGTTGGTCGTGTCCACAATAAAATTTGCAAAGAGGTCAACAAGATTGATATTTGTGAATTCCATAACACGAAATGTTTGGACTGAATTTCTTAACAAATGAAATAAAGAACAAGAAATGTACTAAAAAATTTAAAATTTCAATTTAAAAAGTTGGATTTCTCTTAGGAAAATAAAAAAAAGTGAATTGCAAAATTTTGGGAACCAAATGGCTTGGTTGGCATTGGTAGTGTAGTCCGAGGTGTCCCAAGAAAATAGGGTGAGAGTTGGACTTCATAGCTTGAGCTCGAAAGTTTGTCATTGCTCAAGATTTTCCCTTTTAATACCCACAGATGCAATCGTCTTTGAGCCTAGTCACCAACTCATTTAATGACATCACTTGTTCTGTTAAGGTAGAAACCTTGTTCCTAATGGACCTAATGGCATCCTCGACCAATATAGCATGTTCCTTAGCCAATTTAGCCTATTCTTTGAATAACTTAGCCCATCCTTTGTCCTTTTTAGCCAAAGTATCCCTCTCCAAGGTGAAGTTGAAAGTGGCCTTCATCTTTTGGGTATGATTCACCAGTTCTTTTCCCATGTCTATGATTTTTGGCCTCTAGACGCTTCTTATCTTCTAGCACCTTGTATTTTTCATTAGAACACCCTAGAAGCTTCAGCCTCGTGTGCATGGGCACAATATGCTATGTTTGAAATTCCCCCTCCCATATACCTTCAGTATATGATTGGAAGCCATCTCCCTATGTGTTAGCTCTTGATCTTTAATAGCTACTTGAATACGGGCTTTGTCTAACTCACCCCCAAATTGGTGATATATGTTTAGGAGCATCTCGGGCTTCCCAAAGACCCCATCTTAAAAGATGGTCACTGGGGTATTATTCCCTTGAATATTTTTCAAGTATACATCATCCACCCGACGTGAATTTGGTTTAAGAATATGAACGGGGGAAGTCTCCTCTCTATGGGGAAGAGAGTCCAATCTCCTTTTCCTAGAGGTTGAGGTTCTTCAAGAGGTGATGGTTCCTCGTAAACTTCTTTTTTAAAGAGGAAGGTCATATTGGATAGGGTGCCTTCTTGAGCAACCAAAGTCACTACCTCGTAGGGAGATTTTTTAGGCTACTCGAGAGAGTATCTCTCTTAGCTCGTTGAACCCAAGGTTTTCCACCAAGTCGTCGATTCCAATGTTGGTGAAATCCATACCTACATGATAGAAATGAGCAATGAGAATCGAAATGGGTATAACAACAAAATATAAGCACCCTATATATAAACCTAAAGGTCGTTCCTCCACACCTTAGAAGCCTTGAAATAGGGTTTAGTGAAAATCTCATTGTAAGTTATGTTCAAGGAGTTTTGCAACTAAAGGTAAAGTACTTTTTCTTTACCATCATAACCAGGACGGAATAACGGCTCTTGACCTCTTGACATCAAAATTATGGTTCCAGGTGGCACGTACGGGGACTACTGGCTTTCCATCCTATATATCAGTGCCCATGTAGAAGTACTTACCCTTCCATTTAGGTTGGCTATCAAAGATGAGACCTTGAAGAGTAATGGCCGAGATATACACCCTACCCTCGTTAACTCTATTTCTTTTGATACAATACATGACGCGTATCTCATCTTCTTTTAGTTTGTAGCCAAGCTTCCCACTGACTATAGTGAGAGTTAGAAACATCGTCCACCCATTGGGATTTATTTGAGCCAAACTTAGGTCGTAGGTTGACAAGAATCAAGCAACAACATGAGGTATAGGAAACTTTAAACCTACTTATAAGGGTCCCTTATGTAGCACATACCATCCTTTGGGTAGATCGTCTGTCTTGAGGAGATGATGGGGGACTGGAACCAGACCTACACTAGGTGGAATTGAATATGCCCTCTAAGGGCAATACATGTCCTCCATAGTCAACCTACTTGGTAGTTTTTGAATTTTCTTACCCGAGGTTTTTTTAGGGTTCCCTATTTGGTTGACGATGTACTTTCTTTTTTTATAAACTTTTGAGGTACGGTTATATGCTAGTGAATGTTGGAACTTGAGCTTCATTGGTAGTGGTTTCAATATGACTTGAGGTAGTTTCACGAGATGCTTGATCTACCTCCCTTGAAGTTCAAAATACTTTATACGAAATCATGTGGTTCTTTGCACAGAGATCCCATGATTTGGACCTGGGTTGGAAACGGTGAGTGCCAATATCTCATTTCGTGTTGTGGGTTCTCTTATCTGTACATCTCTACCCCATTCGTTGTATCTTCTGATAATTGGGGGAAGGATATTCTCAGTTTCTGAGGTGGGGGTGGACTTAGGTGGAACCCTTGTAGGATGGGAACTGCATTGTTGTCATAGAACAAAACAACCGAGGTCTTCCTTCTCTAGGTACAAAAAGAAGAAAATTAAAGACGAGGAAAAGTAAAATATCTAAAGGTGTAACAAATTACTTCTTTTCTTTCATGGGTTGAAATTTCTCAAGCACAATCTAAAATTCCTCAAATATGGGTTGAAATTTCTCAAGCATAGTCTAAAATTCCTTAAATACGGGTTGAAATTTCTCAAGCGAGGATTATAATTTGTCACTTGGATTGGATTTCTCTAAGGATAGATTTAGGATTTTAAAAGTCTGTTGGAAATGAATTCAAAAAGAGGTTAGAGCTCTTAATATAATGGGTGAAGGATTTGAATTACCGAGGAGAAGCGGAAAGGTTTATAACAAAAGAAGTTGGAAAGATGGCACCCTTAAAATAAGTTGGAAGGTTGGCACTCTCAACATAAGTTGAAGCGTTTACCCTCAGAAGCTGAAAAGATTACACCCCCAAAATTGGAATTGTAACAATCCGTTCAAATGACATGCCCCGATAAGAATAGATTCTTTCATCTTTCTTCAAGATAAAAGAATAAGAGACTTAATGTTTAGGATGTTACGGACTGAGGTATCTCATAGCCATGGAGTGCTTCCACACAGGGTACCATGAGGTGTGCAAAAACGAGATATATTGAGGTACCTATTTGAGGTGATTCAAGAATGAATATGATGTTTAAGAGGGACATGTGATACTCGACCCAAGGTACCTAACAATGGTGTGCTTAACATGGTCAAGAGACAAGAAGACATGTATTGCAAAGGTATATGGGCATGATCTTATCTTGGGATAGTGAACCTGCCTTTGTGTCATCAGCATAAGTCAGATATGTTCCAATGAGATGTTAACACCTGATGGTTGAGGAACCTATATATATGAACCCAAGTAACCCATTAAGGGATCTGTAATCTCTAATCCTAAACAATAGTAACATTAATATCCTATTCAATCTAATTTTCTCCCCTTATGAACATCTTTGTTTGGTAAAAAGTGTATGAATCACATATAAAAAGATGTGCATTATTAGAGCCTCAAGGGAGTACCACCAAAAGGTTTGGGCTGCCATTACAATGGTAGATAGCATTGGAAAGTCCCCAATGATTATTAACTTATTGGATTTAAGTAAGCGGTAAGTATTACTAGTAACAGATATCCTGTATAAATGCTCTTATAGTTACTGTAGCAAATTATGACCACGATGCGATATTGAGATCGAATCTGATGTTAATGGCTCATATAAATAGATTTTCTTATTTATATTTTGGGTTTGGGGTGTTGGCTTACTTGGGTAGCATCAGAGCATGTAAAAATGCTTGCTATTGGAAGCTCTGTAACAGATAAAACTTGCAAGCAAATGCAAGACTGCCTTGGTCGGATCAAAGTATTGGAGCACTAACTTTCTTGTGTATTCAAATGGTGATGGAGCATTCAGAGTAGGGAACTTACACATGATGTTTGCTTATATGGCAACATGGCATGTTGATTTCTGGTAGTTGCATATTGCATTCATCTTTAGTTACATACAAGTTCTTTCCATTACCATCTGGGCTATTTACACCAGTAATTCGTAGAGTTACCCGGTCAAACTTGAAAAATCATGCACATAATATTTTATCATACTACTCTTCTACATTAAATATACCAATCTCCATGATTTTACCAAATCCAGTGGATTTTCTCCTGCAATATAACTTAAAGCATTGAACTTTGTAGAATTAATTTTTAGATCTAGTTGGTTCTCCTTGGCATGCATGAATGAAAATGTTACAGTGAGATGCCTATTTTTTTTTTTGGGTTAATTTGAGGTACCCATTGAACTTATTTGAATATGCTATCAGTTAATATAAAGCTGCAACTCTTGAACTATCCAAAGAGAGTCTAAAATAATTTAGGGTGGTTCGTTCCAAATCGAGTGCTTACTGCTTAGTAAGACAAATTGAAGAAGCTGGTATAGATTTTTAAAATAATTTCAAATATTTGTCTGTCCCTTTATCTTATGTTGTTAAACTAGAGTAGTTTTCCTTTTGTCTTGTGAAACAAAAGAGTAACGCTCTCTTGCTCTACATTGTATAATTTTGTTTGATTAATTCGTCGTTAGTAATGAGACGAGAGATATATGATATAAGATGATATTCTTCGTTAGTAATGTTTTAATTAGTTTGTGCTTTTGTTTTTGTTTGATCTTTACCTTAGGAAAAGGGAAATCATCACTTATGATGGTACACGAAAATATATGTAATAAATACACAAATATACGTATCGTAATAAGTAATATAATAATAAAAAATATCATTCTCACAAAGATTATTTTATATTTTAAAGAAGTAAAATTAAAATAACTATAAATAAATAATAATAATTAATTAAATCAGATTTGATAAATAAGAAGATATATGATAAAATATCTATGAATACTTAATCCCCTAATTTTCTAAACATGTTAATCGTTAAAATCCATCTAATATAATTATCAATTAATTACATTATCAATTGAATCTAACCGAGTATGAATTTTTCTCTTAAGTATACTATATACCATATAATAATTAATTTAATCACACTCTCATGTCAATTAAATTGCATACTACTTATTAAGTTCATCAATTATGGATCACATACATAATAATCATATATCTCTGCTTAAAAACTCTATATGTTATTTAATCAAGACAAACAATTAAATAATTCTCTTAAATCTATTTAATTATCTCTATAGATAAATTGTTGGTCAAATAATTAATAACATAAAATTAGATTAAATAATATAATTAAATTTAAATTGTAATTGTAATTGGGATAAAATATTAGATCATCATGTGATGAAAATTGGGTTTATAAAATTCTTAGATTATTAAATTAACTACATATAATTGTATTCATAAACCTCTTATTTTTCATAAAAAAAAGACATAGAAATTGATAAAAAAAGAATAGAAGAAAAAATATAATTAATCTCTTAAATTGTAGTATAAATCATCTCTTGAATCTCCACCAAAATTGTGTCTTCTTTTGAAATTTCTATATATTTTTTCTCTTTTTAGCTCCAAAAACTTACCAAAATTATACTAATGACAGCCTCTTTGTGTTTATGTGGTGATTAGGGGCTTAAATATAGCTTAGGTGCGATCTAGACTGTAATATCAGCTTCAAATCATGGGCTAAAATCAAAATAAGTAAAATTGATAGTGCCAGCCAATCATACAACGACACGTGGCACACGAAATTAATTGGGAAAATCAGAGTGCAACGTGTGAAACGTGATTAGCAGAAACGAATGACATGGTGCACGGGTGAAACGCAGAGAGTAATGGCATGGCGACAAGTGGTAGGACGGTTTGATCAATCACCGAACTCGAATTGAACAGTTCGTCCTCATCACATGTGGCATAACGTGATTCGCTATCTCTACTTACATGACATCTGCGTGGTTTGTCCAGTCAGCTCCTCTGCTTGCGTGTCAGATTACGTGATAACTCTTAATTGATCATGAGTTAAAAATTCATAAAATTTTTTAAAAAATCTTAAAAAATTTTAAAAATTATGTTTTCACTCTTTTTTACTAAAAATTTATATTTTAATATTTTTGACCCTAAAAATACTTTCATAAAGTCATCCATCATCTAGATATCAATATGAATGATGAAAGGTTGCTCTTATCTAGGACCCTCCTTAGCCGTTGGGTGATGCCCAATGAGCCTCAACGGTATAGATTTACTCTAGGCAATTTGATCTGTTAAGCTCTGACTGAAATTTGCTAAGCCTCGTTGGTTAGTTCATGAAACCTCTGGTATCTTGATACAAGTACGAAGGCTTCTCATAACTTTCCTGCTTGTTTTTGTCATTATTATTATTTGGTTAAAGACAAAAGACAAGGCTTTTGTAAAGAGTATAAATATAATTGGTGAAGAAAGATGTTTATGTGAATGTTTAAGTCACAATTCTCAATTTATGAAACAATAATATGTCCATTTTGATGCTTCATTGCGTCTATGTTCTAGGTGAACGTTCTCGTTCTAAAAGTGTTCCAGTCACACTGTAAGAAGAGAACATATTTTGTAATGTGTTATTTTCTTATTTATTTTGTAATGTTCGAACTCACATTTTTAAACTTAGTATCGTTTGATAACTAATTCTACATTTAGAAAGATATTAATTCTATATTTAGTTTTCATTATAATCTGAAATATTTTTTTTAACAAACAAAATATATATATAATGAAAACTAACATCTTATATTGCAATCTTTGTTGTAAGATGTTAGGAAGTTAATCCTCTTAACGAAATCAATTATAATAGTAGAATTGAGGATATTGTTGAATGTAGAACATTTAGGATGATTTATATAATTTATCATTTTTTAATTTTAACTTTAGTATAATTTTATTTATTTTTTATTAAATTTAAACTTTATTATTATTGTTTAAATTTTATTATAGATTTTAATATAATAAAGATTTAAAATTTTAAAAATACATCCTCAAATTTAAATAAAGATATATTTAAATTAAATTTTTTAACACATATATATATATATACTTATCAATTTACTTATCAATTTTCTCCTAACTTTTGATTTTGTTATTGTTGAATGTAGAACAGGATGGAGGAGAGAAAAAAGAGAGACGGCGGCAATAAAAAGAAAAAAAGAAATAGCAGGAACGAACAGAGGGAAGAAAACAAAATAAAAAAAAGGAAGCAAACGAAGTAACGGGGGAGAAACGCATAAAGTGGGAAAAGGGGAAGAAAACGTGTGAGAAATACGAAAGCATATATTTTTTTGTGAGTAAATTTCTTTCAATTTTTTTGAGAAAATTATAGTGAATTTATTTATGTTTAATTTAATTTTTAGTATGAATTTATTTATCTTTATTTTAAGAAAAAAATGTAATTTAATTTCAAATAATGCTTGATTTTCTATGTTCATATTTTTTTGATTTATTATGAGTTTAATGTTTTTAATTAACTAACTATTAATTAAATGATTTTAGTTTTGTAATTTATTATCGAAAGAGAAAATTATAGAATAGATTTAAAATATTTCTACATAGGTAAATATAGAGATTGAAAGATTTGTATGAACTCATGTAGTTTTAAAAATCATTGATTTTAATTATTTCTTACTTTATTAAATTACATATTCTTGTGTAAATTAATGAACAAGATTATTTTCAATTGTCTATCGAAAGAAGTTTTTACATATTTTTAGAGATTGTTAACAAACAGAGAGAATCAAATTCAATTACCTAGATGAGTAAATCATAGGAAGGAATTAGGTGAAATCGATTTCTTAAAAGTTTTCTTCCCATTAATTTGATTTTCGAACAATATCTTTATTTTCTTTTGCGCATTTTCTTTAATTTTATTTTCTTTTAAATTTCAAATACAATAACTTTAGTGACTTCTCTAGATAAAATTGAGATTATCATAATTTTGGTATTTGTCAAAAATAAGTTACCAATTCTTGTGATATTTTTCTTATTATTTTATTATAAAACTACGATACTATGCACTTACATTTTTATACCGATCAAGTTTTTTGGCGTCGTTGCTGGGGATTGATTTTTTATTTTTGTCAATATCGATACAAAGTAATCTTAGTTTTAATTTAAAATTATATTTTTTTCTTATTCTTATTTTTATTTTTTATTTTTTTTCTTTAAGTGTGTTTTTGACATTGGATGTGTCATGCTAGAACTCAAAACATTATTCCTTTTAATCCAGAGATTGAAAGAACCTTTAAATCACAAAGAAAGAAGAAAGTACTAGCCATGGCTGAAGGAGAACATAATGCACAACCACTCACCTTGATGGATTATGTAAGACTAATTGTGAATGACAATTACTCAAGTGTAAGACGCCAAACCATTAATGCCAATAATTTTGAGCTCAAACCGACATTGATCAGCATGGTGCAACAAGCCCAATTTAGCGGATCGCCACTTGATGACCCCAATATTCATTTGGCGATGTTCTTGGAGATTTGTGACACTGTAAAGATGAATGGTGTCATTGAAGGTACCATTAGACTAAGATTGTTTCTTTTTTCATTGAGGGACAAGGCTAAAGGTTGGCTACAATCTCTACAACCAGGAAGCATCATTAGTTGGCAAGACGTGGCAGAAAAGTTTCTTACTAAATTCTTTCTACCTGTAAAAATAGCCTAACTTAGGAGTAAGATTGATCAATTCAAGCAAAATGATTTTGAGACACTCTACGAAGCATGGGAAAGATATAAAGATTTTATTCGGTGTTGCCCTAAACATGGATTACCAGATTGGTTGCAAGTTCAGATGTTCTATAATGGGTTAAATGGGCAAACTAGAACTATAGTTAATGCTGCTTCTGATGGAACTTTGATGTCAAAGACACCTAAAGGTGCTACTTCTCTGTTGGAAGAAATGGCCTCAAACAACTATCAATGGCCAACAGAAAGATCTATAGCTAAGAAAGTTTCTACGATTCATGAATTGGAGCCGTTTGTTGCCCTTTCAGCTCAAGTAGCTTCTCTATCTCATCAGATTTCTACCTTAACAACTCAAAGAATATCACAAAGTGTAAAATATGTTGCAACTTCAAGTATGAAAGTTCTGATGAATGAATCGAGTTAAGAGCAGGTTCAATACATCAACAATTGAAACTACAATTGTCGTGGTGATCCTATGCCAAATTACTACCATCTAGGGCTTCAAAATCATGAAATTTTGTCTTATGGAAACACAAAGAATGTGCTGCAACCTTCTCTAGGGTTTAATAGTCAACTAAGCGAAAAGAAGATGTCACTTAAGGATGTAATGGTTTCCTTTGTGGAGGAGACCAAAGAAAGGTTTAAAAAGAGTGATTCGCAGTTGGATAACATTGAGACTCATTGTAGCAATATGGGAGCCACTATAAAAAATATTGAAGTGCAAATTGGGAAACTAGCCACGACCATCAATGCCTAACAAAGAAGAAATTTTCCTAGCAATACAGAAGTGAATCCAAAGGAACAATGCAATGACATTACACTTATGAGTGAAAGAGAAATTGTGAAATCACCATAAAAGGAAACCGAGTCCACCCCTACAGCTCCAAACAATGACCAAAGCAATCATAAAGTAGAAAAAGAGGAGATTTTTGATGATACACTAAGAGAGACTGACATACCTCATATTCTCTCTACTCCACTTCCTTATCCTCAATGTTTTCAAAAACAAAAATTAGATAAGTAATTTTCTAAGTTTTTGGATATCTTTAAGAAAATTCACATAAATATTCCTTTTGTAGATGCCTTGGAACAGATGCCAAATTATGCCAAATTTTTGAAGGACATCATTTCTAAGAAGAAAAAGGTTGGAGGAGTTTGAAACAGTGAAGCTTTTTAAAGAATGTAGTGCCGTTCTTCAAAAGAAATTGCCTCAAAAATTAAAAGATCTAGGGAGTTTCATTTTGCCTTGCACTATTAGAAATTCATTTTTTGAGAAAGTTTTGTATGATCTTGGTGTTAGCATTAATCTTATACCACTATTTATTTATAGGAAATTGGGACTTGGAGAAATGAAACAAACAACAATTTTTTTACAATTAGCAGACCGATCCATCAAGTATCCACGGGGAATCATAGAAGATGTATTGGTAAAAGTGGATAAATTTATTTCTCTTGTTGATTTTTGTGGTGTTAGAAATGGATGAAAACCAATATTTCTAACTAATTCTTGGCTGGGCATTCTTGGCCATGAGAAGGTCTTTAATAGATGTTCAAAAGAGTAAGTTAACATTGAGAGTGAACAAGTAAGATGTTACATTCAACATCTACGAAGCCATGAGATTTCTAGAAGATCCAAGCACATGCTTTCGAGTAGATATCATTGAATAATGTGAAGTAGAAGCCTTTCAAGAAGTTATACCAACTGATCACCTAGAATGATCATTGCAACAAGGAACATCATTTAGCACATAAGTAGAAAGGTTGGAGCCAATGGTAGTAAAGACGGATTCTGTAATCTCTATAGAAAAAGTGCAACAAACTACAACTCTAGAGTTAAAGAAATTTCCTGATCATCTTTGCATTGCGTGTTTGGGTGATAATTACACCTTTTCAGTGATTACTACAACATAACTTACACCCAGAGAAGAGGAAAAGAGACTTCTTCAATTGAATAAGATGGATGAGTTTTGGTATGATGCTTATGAAAATGAAAATATCTACAAAGAACACACAAAGAAGTGACATGACAAACAGATTCTTAGGCGTGAGTTTGCTCAAGGACAATAGGTTTTGCTTTTCAAATCATGACTCAAACTCTTCCCGAGTAAGTTAAGATCAAGATAGATAGGTCCTTATACAATTGACAAAGTTTTCACTTTTGAAGCAATAGACTTGAAGGACAATATAACGAATATATTCAAAGTTAACGGTCATAGATTGAAACACTATTATGGAGAACAAGTGGAGAGGAATGGTGCATTTATTCCTCTTCGAAATCCTGTTTGATGAAGATTGAAAAAGTTTGGCTGTAAATTATAAAACAAGCGCTTATGAGAGGCAATCTATAAAACTTTCTTTCGTGCTTTTATTTCATTTTTTATTACTATTTTAATAATTTGGATTTTGATGCTGATTTATTTTGCAGGAATAAAAAGCTAAAAATTACAACTAATGAGGATCCACTATAAAACCAGGGAAGTTCTTTTCATTTCTTTTATATGTCTCACTTTTAAATTACAATGAGGATATTGTTTAGTTTAAGTTTGGGGGTGTCAACTTTTATAGTCTTGAGTTGTTGAATTCGTTATAACTGTGAAATTTATGATTGACGATAGGTTTGAGGAATTTTTTCAAAATATGCTATTATGTTAGTCAGAGTTTTGTAGGTACTTTGATTTAAATCTTTATCCTTGAAAATAATTGAGCACATACTGAATTTTTCTCTACTCCATTTTGCCTATGAAGAAAAGGAGTTGAATTAACTGGGTTAGGAAAGTTTAATCTTGCTTTGCTTTAGAATCTATTGATAGATCCTTGAGGTGAAATCCTAATTGATACCAAATATTAGAGAAATGATCTAGGCAATTTTTATTCACAACCAAAAAGCTTTCACATCCATCCTAATTATCATCCCATCATTGCATGGTGTATTCCCATAATCAACCCCTCTGAGCCTTATTTTACGTAAGCCTTATTTTTTCTTTTAACTACATAAACCATTCCCATTCTAAGCCTAAAAAACCATGAATCTACCTTAAATTTTGAGAAAATACTTTGGTGGAAATTTTCATTTAAATAAAAAGTTAGTTCAAATTAAATAATTCACAATATGTTTGCTCTATTTGATCAAAGTGTAAAAAAAAGAAATAAAGAAAGTGAAAGGAAAGACCGAAAAAGGGTTAAAGTGCTTGAATATGACAAAAATATTGTCATCGGTATGATCATATTGTCGAGAAAGAGCTATGGGGTGAATCCTATGGATATTCTTTTTTATTGTTTCTTTATATCAAGTATTTTTCTCAGTTTATTTTGATTTTTTATATTCATTTCTTTCTTAGCCTTCACCCTATGGCCTATCATTGCAACCTTTTAAAGACCTTTTGATATCTGAATTTGGTATTTGATTACATTAGTGGAGAGGATTTCTAAAAATTGGACTTATGGAGCTAAGTTTTAAGAAAATTCTTTCAATTTCATTTGTTCTACTTTTATTTAAATTTTCTGATGGTTTGGGGTTAAATTGCTATTTCACACACACACTCAAGGAGTTAGCTTTAGGTTGAAGTAAATTCTTAACTCTTCCTTGAAAAATTACTAAATTTTGATTGATTTTCTTGATATCTTCGATGTAAAAAGAGTAAGTTATTAATGATGAAATCTAAATTCAAATCATAGCTTGGTGAGTCATGGTAGTTATCTATGGGCTCTTGTTGACACAGTCTACAATTGTCTTTTCTTTTATTTTTGTTTTGTTTGAGAACAAACAAAGTTTTAAGTTTGGGGTTATTTGATAACTTATATAATTTGTCATAATTTATCATTTCTCAACTTTAACTTTAGTATAATTTTTATCTATTTTCATTAAATTTAGAATTTATTATTATTATTTAAATTCTATTGCAGATTTGAAGATAATGAAGATCTAAAATTTTAGAAACACATCCTCAAATTTAAATGAAGATATATTTAAATTAAGATTTTTAATATACACACACATATATATATGAAAAAAAAGTAGTAGGAACGAACAAGAGGGAGGAGAAAAAAAAAGAGACAGCGGCAATAAAAAGAAAAAAAGAAACAACAGTAGGAACGAATAGAGGGAAGAAAACAAAATAAAAAAGGAAGCAGACGAAGTAATAGGGAGAAACACAGAAACTAGAAAAAGGAGAAAGAAAATGCGGGAGAAGATACGAAAGCAGATATTTTTTAGGAGTCAATTTTCTTTCAATTCTTCTCAAAAAATTATGGTGAATTCATTTATGTTTAATTTAATTTTTAGCATGAACTAATTTATCTTTATTCTAGGAAAAAGATGTAATTTAATTCCAAACTATGCTTGTTTTTTTATGTTAATTTGAATTACTTCTATTCATGTTTGTTTGATTTATTCTGAGTTTAATACTTTTAATTAACTGACCATTAATTAAATGATTTTAGTCTTGTGATTTATTATCGAAAGAGAGAATTATGGGATAGATTTGGAATATTTTGACATAGGTAAACATAAAGATCGAAAGATTTGTATGAACCTATATAGTTTTAGAAATCATTAGTTTTAATGATTTCTTGCTTTATTAAATTGCATATTCTTGTGCAAATTAATGAATAAGACTATTTCCAATTGACTATCGAAAGAGACTTTTGGATATTTTTGGAGATTGCTAACAAACAGAGAGAATTAAATTCAATTAACTAGATGAGTAAAACATAGGGAGAAATTAGAATGAAATTGATTTCTTAGAATTTTTTTTCCCATTAATTTTATTTTCGAATAATATCTTTATTTTCTTTTGCGCATTTTCTTTAATTTTATTTTATTTTAAATTTCAAATACAACAACTTTAATGACTTCTCTAGATAAAATTGAGATTATCATAATTTTAGTATTTGTCAAAAATAAGCTACCAATCCCTATAGATAATACTTTTCTTATCACTTTATTATAAAATTATGATACTATACACTTGTAGTTTTGCACAGAATCAATTTACCTATAATATTATGTTAGAAAATATTAGAAAGTTAACTTTTGCAAAAGCTTAATCGAGAATCATTTTACACATATATAACTATTGTATGACTTTAATACTTTTTACATATATAACTTTTGTATGACTTTAATACTTTTTGTCTCCATCTCTATGAAATTGAGTTAAAAGTTGAAATTTTAAGTTATTAGTTAAAAGTTGAAATTTTAAGCTATGAACCTAAGTCATAGAGTCTTACAAGAGCAATAATAAACTTTAAGTATGATATACATATATTTTCAGTGAGTGTATGAGTAACTTCTTACCAACAACAATCACCAGATATGAAAAAATATGTAAATGCATGAGTCTAAATATTCATTTACATAATGAAAAGTCAATCAAAACAAGTTAAGTCATAAGAATAAGTTTGTAAGTGTAAGTAACATTTGAATTTTATTTCAATTTTTAGATAGATCTATTCCTTTTATTTTGAAAAAAAGGAACAATAAGTCAAATATATATATATATATATATAACACATATTCAATAGTACAGATTTCTAAGGTACTTCTAGGATATTCGAATCTTTGGGTATCAAGGGACTTAATGAATAAGTCAGCTAATTACCTTTCAGTATGTACAAACTCAAGATATAAGATCCTGTCTTCAACTAGTCTCCTAATAAAATGATGTCTAATGTCTATATGTTTTGTTCAAGAGTAAAGTGCAGGATTTTTTGAAATACATATAGCACTAGTATTATCACAATAGAGAGGTATTGTTTCTGTTCAAAACCATACTCCTTAAGCATTTTTTTCATCCATAGAAGTTATATGCATGAGCTTCCAATTGCAATATATTATGCTTCTACAGTAGATAAAGAGGTAGTCTATTTCTTGTTGTGCCAGGATATAAGGTTATTACCAATATAGAAGCATCCACCTAAGATGTTTTTTCTTACATCCTAATTTCCTACCCAATTTTCTTTTGTGTACCCATTAATTTTATAGGTAGTATCATTAGTAAACCAAATGCCAAAGTTTTTAAATTCAGAAACATACTTGATAATCTTTGACATATTCAATATGTGACTCTTTAGGATCTGAGTGGTAATGGGCACAAACACCAGCACTAAAGTAAATGTCAATTCTACTAGATGTGAGGTACAATAAGATTCCTATCATACTTCTATACAACGTTTGATCAATACTCGTACCAAACTCATTCACAGAAATTTTGGCACTTGTACCTATGAGAGTTCTTAAATACTTGATTAAATCTCAAATTACTTAACGAGATTATATGAATACTTGATTTGAGAAACAAAGATACCATCATTTAGTTGTTTAATTTACAAACCAAGGAAATATGAAATATGTAAATTCATTCATCATAAACATTTCAAATTCACTAGTCATTATATGTACAAAATCTTTGACAAGTGAGGTGGAAGTTGATCCAAAAATGATGTCATCAATATATATTTGTGCAATATCCTCTTTAGTGCTCTAAGTGAAAAGAGTCTTATCAACTCTTCTTCGAACAAACCTCTTGTTCAAGAGATAAGTTGTAAGCCTCTCATAGGAGCTTGTTTCAAACCATAAAGAGCTTTATTGAGTTTATAGACATGTTTTAGGTATTTTAGGTCAACAAATCCTTTAGGATGTTGAACATAGACTTCTTTATTTGACATCCATTTGTAAGAGTTTAAATTTCATAAAGCATGCAATGACAAATAAGATCCTAATTGATTCTAACCTAGCTATATGTCACGCCCCGCTCGGATTGCCCCGCGAAATCCAAAATAAATGGTGCTTGCCTAAAGGACCTAGACTTTTCTACATGAGAAGGTTCTAGAGTGGCCTAGAGATGTCTAGAAGGTCCTAGAGCCTTATGGCACATTGTACATAAATCTAGAACACCCTTGTACATTCTAGACTAGGAAGACTCTAGAAAGTGGTGGCATGCTCTTAAGCTTAGAGCCACACTATAAATAGACCAATTGGTCTTCATTTGCATTCAACTTGGGAAATCTTGGGAAATTGTAACATAAACTCTCTCTAGAGCAATACAAAGCATTCTTTGCAAACTCTCTTTCTAATCTCTTTGGAGAATTCGTTCGGGAAAGGCAGGCTTAGTGCAACGGAACGTGCTAAGTGCCGCACGATCGCTATTTGAAAATTTAAGGTCGTGACAGTTGGTATCAGAGCTTTTGGTTGAAGCAATCTTACTCTTGGCATAATGAAGAACGTTGCTCCATCTACACCAAGCGTTGATGTTCCACCTATGGAACGTGGACGTGAGGAAGTTCGGAAACCATTGAAGGAATCTCGAGCCAAGTCAAAAGACATTCTTACTAGCTTGGAGGCACGAGTTGGGAGTGCACAGGATAGCTTAGGGGAGCTGTTCGACCGGGTGGACAACTTAGAGGAACGTTGCAATGGCTTGGAGGCCGAGGATATGGAGATCCATGCCGCGGTTAAGATGTCCCTCAATGAGCTAGATGGTAGACTAAGGCAAGAGATTGATGGGCTAAAAACTGAACTTGCCAAGGTAAGGGACCTTGTCCAAAGAGAACTTGCTAATGTTTTGCTTAGAATGGAGGACATGAGTGGCGATCTAGCTCTATGTAAGCGGGCTATGGCCGCAGGGACTAGCACAGCCACCGTCATCGAGGCTAAGAGGGTGGATGTTCCCAAGCCCAAGACCTTCAATGGCGTTAGGAACGCTAGGGAAGTTAAGAACTTCCTATGGGGGCTGGAACAATACTTTGAGGCTACTGGCATAACGGACCATGCCAGCAAGATCCGGACTACAGCCATGTATTTATCCGACACTGCGATGTTGTGGTGGAGATGGAGGCATGGAGATGTGCAACGAGGGGTTTGCACAATTGATACCTTCGATGACTTCAAAAGGGAGTTCAAGATGCAGTTCTTCCCCGTAAATGCTGAAGAGGAAGCTAGAGGACGATTGCGACGGTTAAAGCAAACGGGTAGTATAAGGGACTACGTGAAGAAGTTCACAACCCTGCTACTTGAAGTTCCTGACACATCTGACAAGGATGCCCTATTCTTGTTCATGGATGGGCTTCAATCGTGGACTAACCTTGAGCTCAAGCGACGTGGTGTCCAAGACTTGTCTTCGGCCATTGCGAATGCGGAAAGCTTTATTGATTACTCCACAAACAAAGAGAGCTCCAAAGCCACAGATAAGAAGTTTGTTGGAGGAAAGAGTGGGGGAGGCCATGCTAAAAGTCAGGGACCTAAGAACCACAAAGATAGCTCCTCTTTCAAACCACGGGATAAGGGGAAGGAAAAGGAGGATCGTGGTGCCTCAAAGCCCCGTGTGACGTGTTTTATATGCGACGGACCGCATTGGGCACGAGAATGTCCGAAGAGGAAGGCCTTGAGTGCCTTAGTTGCTTCCACTCATGAGCAGGATGGAGGCGAGTCGGACGAAGGTACAAAGATGGGTTCTTTGCGCCTACTTGGTGCATTGCAGGGTGCCCCGAAGACCCCTAAAGGCTTAATGTATGTAGATGCAGCCATCAATGGGAAGGTCGCCAAAGCATTGGTGGACACAGGTGCATCGCATAACTTTGTTTCAGTGGAAGAAGCAAAGAGACTCGGCCTGAAGGTTGTCAATGGAGGGGGTTCTCTCAAAGCAGTTAACTCAATAGCACTGCCATTACATGGAGTCGCTCGCGGAGTTAAGGTCAGTCTTGGTGCTTGGACTGGCCAGGTGGACTTATCAATTGCGCCCATGGATGACTACTCAATAGTATTCGGCATGGAGTTCTTGGACCAGGTTAGAGCTTTCTTGGTGCCATGTTCAAACTCTATGTGTATTATGGATGGTTCGAAGGCTTGCATGGTACCGACGGACAGGACCACCAAACGCATAACCCAAGCTCTCTCGGCACTTCAATTCAAAAGGGGATTGAAGAGGGACGAAGAGAGTTACCTGACCATCTCAAAAGAATACGATGGGGAGGAGGAGTCGCCAAAGCCAAGCTTGCCGACGGAAGTGCAAGCTGTCTCAGATAAGTCCCATGAGGTGATGTTTGAGGCGTCACCAAAGCCAAGCTTGCCAACGGAAGTGCAAGCTGTCCTAGATAAGTCCCATGGGGTGATGCATGAGGCCTCGCCCAAACGGTTACCTCCAAGGAGGGAGGTGGACCATGAAGTCGAGTTGGAGCTCGACACAAGACCACCAACAATGAGCCCTGATCAGGTGGAAAAATCAGAGGCGCGCAACGGAAGCATGGTGGTTGACCCAACAAGTCGAATGGCAAAGCTAGCAGCCTTGAGTAGGCCAAGTAGTCCTTTGCTGGAAAGGATCAAAGAAGGGTTGGAGCATGATGCCCTTGCCCAAAACCTCCTTGCCCTCATCAAGGAAGGAAAGACGAGACGATTTTGGCTGAGTGACGGACTACTCTATGCCAAGCAGAATCATATCTTCGTGCCAAAATGGGGGAGCTTAAGGAAAGAGCTTATCAAGGAGTGCCATGATTCGTTATGGGCTGGACACCCAGGAATGAGGCGCACCCTTGCTTTGATCAAGTCTATCTTCTATTGGCCTCAACTTCGGGACGATGTCGAAGCTTATGTAAGAACTTGTCTTGTGTGCCAACAGGACAAGATTGAGCAACATGCGCCCGAAGGTTTGCTAGAACCGCTGCCTATTCCAGAGAGACCATGGGAGAGCGTCTCTATGGACTTCATCACTTGCTTGCCAAAATCTGAAGGCTTTGGCAGCATCATTGTCGTCGTTGACCGCTTCAGCAAATATGCAACATTCATACCTGCCTCGACGGACTGCACGGCAGATGAGACGGCACGATTGTTCCTCAAACATGTTGTGAAGCATTGGGGGATTCCATCCAATATCGTGAGTGATCGAGACCCACGATTTACTGGCAAGTTTTGGACGGAACTATTCAAGTTGTTGGGATCAGACTTGAATTTCTCCACAAGCTTTCACCCCCAAAGTGACGGACAAACAGAGCGTGCCAATGCATTGCTGGAGTTATATCTTAGGCACTTTGTTAGTGCCAACCAACACGATTGGGCGAAGTTGTTGGACGTAGCCCAATTTTCATATAATCTGCAGAGAAGCGAGTCCACCGCAAAGAGTCCCTTTGAGATCGTCATGGGGCAGCAACCCATGACTCCCCATGCCTTGGCCACAAGTTATGAAGGGAAGAGCCCTGATGCCTTCAAGTTTGCCAAGGCGTGGCATGAACAGGTGGAGTTGGCCCGAGCTTATCTGAACAAGGCGTCTAAAAAGATGAAGAAATGGGCTGACAAGAAGAGGAGGATGGTGGAGTTTCAGGAAGGAGATTTGGTCCTGGTTAAACTATTGCCCCAACAGTTCAAGAGCTTGCGAAAGGTTCATAAGGGGTTAGTACGGAAATATGAGGGACCATTTCCAGTCCTTAAACAAGTCGGTAAGGTGTCGTACAAGCTGCAACTCCCTCCGAAGCTTAAAATATATCCTATTTTTCATGTAAGCATGCTAAAACCTTATCATGGAGACAAGGAAGATATGAGTCAAGGAGAATCCAAGAGGACGCCTACCGCCGTAGTAACCTCTTTTGATAAGGAAGTGGACTCAATCTTGGCGGACCGCTTAATCTGACGAAGAGGCGTACCAAGTTATAGGGAATACTTGGTCAAATGGAAGAACGCCTCGGATGAAGAAACAAGCTGGGAACATGAGGAATCTTTGTGGCAATTCAAAGATGACATCGAGAGGTTCAAGCTTGAAGGCGCGATGAGGGCGTCGCGAACTTGAGTGGGAGAGGGTGTCACGCCCCGCTCGGATTGCCCCGCGAAATCCAAAATAAATGGTGCTTGCCTAAAGGACCTAGACTTTTCTACATGAGAAGGTTCTAGAGTGGCCTAGAGATGTCTAGAAAGGGCTAGAGTTGGATGGACTCAACTCAAGCTTGAAGACACTAGAATGTTCTAGAGCACGCTGGAGAGTGCTAGAATGGGCTGGAATATTCTAGAACGTGCTGGATGGTTCGGGAAGGATGTGGAAGCCGCTAGAAGCTTGCGGAACATCCCAGAACATGCATGAAGGAGCTAGACAAACCTAGAAGACTCTAGAGATGGCTATAAGGTCCTAGAGCCTTATGGCACATTGTACATAAATCTAGAACACCCTTGTACATTCTAGACTAGGAAGACTCTAGAAAGTGGTGGCATGCTCTTAAGCTTAGAGCCGCACTATAAATAGACCAATTGGTCTTCATTTGCATTCAACTTGGGAAATCTTGGGAAATTGTAACATAAACTCTCTCTAGAGCAATACAAAGCATTCTTTGCAAACTCTCTTTCTAATCTCTTTGGAGAATTCGTTCGGGAAAGGCAGGCTTAGTGCAACGGAACGTGCTAAGTGCCGCACGATCGCTATTTGAAAATTTAAGGTCGTGACATATAGGAACAAATGATTCATCAAAGTTAATTCCTTCAATTTATCTATACCCTTTGGAAACTAACCTAGCTTTGTTCCTAATTACATTAGATTTGTTTTTAAACACTTATTTAGTTCCTATGATATTCTTGTCATTAGGTTTAGATACTAATATCCATACATCATTTTTAGTGAATTGAGCTAACTTTTCCTGTATAGCATTTATCCAAGATGTATCTTTCAAAGCATTATTTACATTCTTTGGTTCTATTTGGAAAATATAGCAGAGATGAGTTACCTCACCTATCTGTCATCTTTTAGTTTCCATGCTTGTATTTCGGTTGCCAATGATGTTCTCAGTAGGGTGATTTATGGTAGTACATGTTAGTTTCTAAATTGGAGTGTTGGTAATGGAATTCTTATCATTCAAACATGTTTCTTCATTTATCTTAGATTCTACCTTTTCAATGTATGATGTTTCATCATTTTGTCTCTCAACATACAAACTTATACTCAAAGGGTCATATTTATCATCAATGATTGGAGTACTAGTATCTGCATTATCTACAACAACATTAATAGACTCCATCATAGTGTTAGTTCTCAAGTTAAAGACTCTAAAATGAGTAACCTAAAAAATACCTTCACCACTCTAGAGTAAAATTTACCTAAATACTCACGATCTCTAAGGATGTAACATTTACTTCCAAATATATGTAAATACTTAAGATTAGATTTCTTCCCTTTCCATATCTCATAGAGAGTTTGGTTTGCACTTGGGCATAAGTAGACACAATTCACTATGTAGCAAGAGGTACTTGCAACTTCAATCTAAAACTTCTTAGATATATACTTTGCATGTAGTATTACTCGTGCCATCTCTAATAGCACTCGATTTTTCTATCAATTATACCATCTTCTTAGGGGAGGATTGGTGCATAAAACTCATGAGTTATTCCATATTCTTTGTAAAATCCAACATATTTTGAGTTTTCAAACTCTTTATCATGATAAGTCATTAGTCTCATTATGTTGATTATTTTATTATCTGTTTCAATCTACACTTTAAGACAAAAGGAACTAAAGAAATCAAATGCATCAAATTTCTCTTTTAGAAAATTTACCATGTAAAACGACAACAACAATAATAATATATTTGTTGCCACCCAAACTCTTAATTCTCATTGGACTCATAAGATCGATGTGAATTAACTAAAGTATTCTACTTGTGTTAACTCTTTTGATCTTCTTATGAGGAGAGCAAGTTTGTTTTCTAAGTTGGTATGGTTTACAAAATGTTTTTACAATTTTAGAAAGTATAGGTAGACCACATACAATTTTCTTTTTGCTCAAATTAACAAGATCTTTAAAATTAATGTGTCCTATGTTTTAATTCCACAAAGAAGCGAAATCATTATTGGCTAAATTGCAAGTAATATTAGGAGCTACATCAATGCAATAATAATTATAACGAGACTTGTTTTCTCTAAGCATACACTTACCTTTAGGCTCATTTATAATGCATTAATCATTCATAAATTATATACTATAATTTTTGTCATAAATTTAACTGATACTTATTAGATTAGCTTTAAATCTATCAACATATAAAACATCATCCAAGCTCGATATGTCTTCAACCTGAGTTGTACCTTTTTTCATAATGTTATATTTGTTCTCATCATCAAAAGTAATCGTTCCTTCATTATAATATTCATAAATTTTGAAGAGAGAATGATCATCAATCATGTTTCCAGAACACCCACTATCAAAATACTAAGAAGTAGAAGATTTAACTTTAAATGTAATGTGAGCTACAAAATAATGTAGATCAGACTTCTTGATCCAACGTTTCATAGATTTAGCTAGACCTACATAAAGTGATATGAATATCTCAATCTCATATTTTCTAGGAGATTTTTTCTTTGATTTTATACTTATGTATTTATTTATAGAAACATAAGGCATGTTCACATTGTCATGATTATTGATTCTTGAATATAGTATATGCATGTTTTGATCAAAGCAACTAGAAGACAATAAGAATCTACACCTAGGTATAATATGTCCCTTCCTACCATATTTATGACATATATGAATAAATTTAGAAGTAGGTACATGTGGTGTATGTGTAGCATGTGAAGAGGAATGGTTAGAGAGTTTTATAAACTGAGTTGTTTTTGAAAATGATGGCTTAGAGTGCTCATCTACATATCCTAGCCTTCTATTGTCTCCAAAAGGTTTTCCATAGTCAAGAACATTATTTAACCTTTCAACTTCAATGGTCAACATATTTATGGCTTCCTTTGATTGTCTAAGTTCCTGCACAGGATTCATGTTTTATTATTTAAGATTTGGAAGACTTGAATTCAAAATATTAAGTTCAGACAGTTCAATTTTTTCCTTTTCTAAAATGAAGGAATTAATTTCATATGGTTTAACTTTATCATTTAATTCGATTACTTCAACTAGTAACTTATTTTTTCTTTCTTATAATATACTAAATTTATAAATACTTCATCAAGACTATTAACATTAAATTTAATAAGAAAAAATTCAAAATCACTTTCTTTACTATTTGAGCCAATGCAATACTTATTAGAGTGTTCACCAATATTTGAAGTAAACACTAGGTAATTAGTGCCATAATTTTTTGAGTCATTAGGATTATCGTCACTTTTTGAGTAAGGGTAACATTGAAACCCTTCTAGTTCTCTTCTTTTTGTTAGCACAATTATCTAAAAAATGATCAATCTCATTGCATTCAAAACATTGTGGTTCAGTGGGTTTAGTTTTCTTACCTTCTGAACTCTTAAGTTTGAGTTCTTTTTGAATTTTTGATCATTTGAACAGCTTGGTTTTCAGTTAACTATGAGTTGTTCCGGTTGAAGATTTTCTTGAGCCTTTTAGCTATGAATACTAATTCTTTCATCACCCTTATCATTATTCTTGTAACCATTATCAGTCATGGTAGTTTTAAAAGCAACACTTTTTTTCTTTATAGGTGTTTGAAAGCTCATTTCAAAAGTTTGAAGTGAGTCAACGAGTTCTTTAATTTTGATAGTGTCTACATATTTGCTTTCATCAATGACAGTGACCTTTACTTGGAAGCCATTTGATAATAAGTAAAGAATCATCCAAGTTTATCTGAATTCATCGATTTTCTCCTCAAGATTTAAAGAGGTGTTAGCGATATCACATAATTTAACATAAAATTCATAAAAGATCTCATTTTCTTCCATCTTAAGGTTTTCAAACTAGTACTTAGCATGCAAAGTTTAGTTCAGTTAACTTGTATGGTGCCCTCATGAGCAATCTCTAAAGTATCCAAGGCATGCTTAGCAGTTTCAATATCAAAAATATGACAAAACTTATTAGCTGATACAACATCAAAGATTGCATTAATTTCTTTTTTATTCCAGTTACTTCTAGTTTTATCCTCAATGGTCCATTCATTCACAGGCTTAAGTGTGACTATATTATCTTTCATAATCATAGGTAGTTCTAATCATAAATAATAGAATTCAACACATTATTATCTAGGGAACGATAAAAGGCTTTCATACAAGCCTTCCAGTATGGGTCATTAAACCTATCAAAGAAAAGAGTATGTGTTGTAGAAGAATCCTCTCTCAAATGATCCATGACAAATTTTTAGGCAACACTAAGTATATCAAGACTCGCTATGATACCAATTAAAAGTTTAAGTTATAAATCTAGGTGTATATCAAGACTCGTTATGATACCAATTAAAAGTTTAAGTTATAAATCTAATTAACCTAGAGAGAGTTAATAGGTAATTTTGCTAATTATATCTAATTACAAATTATTAAGCGAGCAAACATGTAATCGCATGTAAGTAAAATAAAAAAAAATTTGACATAATATTTTAGCAATATAAGCTATAACAATGACCTAAGAGAAAAACCACTTGTCTATTAGATCACCTAACTATACACTATGAAAAATTAGTTCAATTACAAAATCAAGTCTTAGACTACCTTTCACAAATGAAGCCCCCAATGTATTCTACTTACAAGCTGTTACTTCTTTCATAATCTCCATAAGATAAATATATAGATTTAGACCAACGTTTCGATCTTTCAAGTTACAAGAGCAATCAAACTTTTTCAATTAGTACTTAAAAAGTTAGCACAAATAAAACAAGTACAAAGTGTGTCCTAGAGTAGATTCCACAATGAAAACCCTAGCTAGAAGATGCAAAATGTAAGTTAGATAAATTAAATCATCTAGTAAATCCTAGAATGAAAGTTAAAAGCACAATATTATAAAAAATAAATAGGCATATAAATCAATCAAACATAACCACATAATATGTTTGATAGATTAAATCAAGAATACGCCTAAAGAAATATGATTTAAGTTTTATACAACTTTTGAGAGAAAAAACACAAAATAATCATTTGAATAGAATAAGTGTGGTTGTTTTGAAACAAATAGCATTAGATTGTTTATATAGGGGAATTAAAACCATAATACTACGTCAAAAGGCAATGACCCTTATATATATAAAAGATTTCATAGATCAACAATAAAAATGGGTAACAGAATAATCTACAAGTTTGGCTCTAATAAACAATAGAATTTTAAGTTGGAAACTTACGTATTCAATTGATCGAACGAATAGATTGATTAATTGAAACATTTTTCGATCGATTCAACAATGATTAATAAAAATCCAAGAACATGTAAATTGAACATAATCGATCCTTCAATTGATCCACTCCAATTAGGTTTCAACTTGAGTGCAACTAGATTGCACACAATCAATCTAACCCTTAAATCGATCGATCGACCTAAGACTCGATCGATTGATCAACATATATATTATTTTTTTATGTGTATAAATTCAATTCTAATGTGTTAAGAAATAAGTGTATACTTGAAGCACATCAAATTGAAGGTCAAATGTTTCTTTGGCTTTGAATAATGGACATGTAAACACACTTAAAAATTAGTTTATACTTAAACGTTTTATTCACAAATATCGTTAACACTCATAAATCTTATAAAAGTTGAGAATATAATAGTAAAATGTGCATATTATATAGAAAATATTTTACAAAACAAATTTTATCATCTAAAATGTGTGTGATACTATTTTCACTTTTTTAGAAATTAGATATATGAAATGAGTTTCTAATTTCTTTAATAAATGAATTGGAATAATGAAATTAGTTTTGAATACAAGAAACATGGAATTTGATACTAAACAAACCCTAAAGATTAATACTAATATTTGTATGAAAAAATACCCACCTCTCTTAGTAACTTAACAATTTACATGACTCTATAATTTCAACATTACAATTAGGGTGTGTAAAAAATCCAATCATCTGACTAATCCAATCAATCTAATTTGATTCGTTAATTTTTTGATGGTTTTAATCTGACCATCAGATCAGATCGGATGGAAATTTTTTCAATCCGTTAAGTTCAGATCGGATAATAGATTTCACTATGTATCATCTGATCCCATCCGATCCGACCAAAAATACTTAAATATATATTTATATTTTATATATTAGTCATTTTCTCATTTTTCATTCCTATATTAGTTATATTTTAAAGTTTCTTTTAGTTCAAATAAGTTTATATCATGTGAAAATTTAAATTTTTTATTCAAAAATACTAAAAATAGAGTTAATGAAGTTTATTAATCGGATTGAACGGATTCAATCGATCTAATTTGAATAGATTACGGATCGGATTACATCGGATTTGAAAAGTGATCAAATTTGTTACGGATTAAGATGTTTTAATCCGATCAGATGGTCAAATCAGATCAAATGAGTATAAAATCAACAATTTTGATCTAATGTATACCCCTAATTACAACATTACTAATTTGTTATGGCTTGCAAAATCTTTTGGACTATCACGTGGGTTAAGGTAAATGATTATTTGGCTAACTAATTTATTAAGAAACTTAGAAATTGAGATTTGAGTCTTACTTATAAATTTATAAGTAATATAGTTATTTTGAAAAAAAAACTTCTAATATCTCAAAAAAAAGTATCGATACAAACTACTTTCCTCAAACCTTTATGTAATCACGTATTTAATAATAAAATTTTATTAAAAAATCCTTAAATTAATTGAAAATTTTTACTATAATTTAGACCCAAAAAGTTATCTTATTAAGCTACTTTGTATAAGATAGAACAACAAGCAATACCACATATATATTATTTTAATTAAATTACAACCACAATTTATTTTCATGCTATAAATTTAATCCAAATTACTATAAACCATATCAAGTTTTTTTTTTTGAAGAATGTATTTATTCTCATTTAAATCTATAACTTAAACTGATACAAGTTAATTTACCAAATATCACTAAGTGAATCACATAAATTATAGATTTAATTATATATTATAATCTCTTTTGATATATGAAGTTTTATTTTTAAATTACCTTCTAGTATCCCATTTATTTTTTTGTATAATAAAAAATTAATTTTTTACATGCTTAAAAATACTATATAAATATGTTTTTTTATATAAACACAAGATAAAATATATATTTTTACATGCTTAAAAATACGATATAAGTATTTTTTTTATATAAACACAAGATAAAATACATTATGCATTATTTTTACCTTGTTAGTTTAGAAGAATTTTTTCTCCCAAAAAAAGAAAAGAAAAGAAGAAGAATTAACTCATTAATTTTTTAATCGATTTAGTATAATTATAATTTATTCCTGTTCAGTTCTTGCAATATTACTGTCTAATCGAATTAGAATGCAAAAAAATAGTTTAAATAATTTTTATTATTGAAAAATAGTTTAAATAGTTAAACAATTTAACTGTTAGCACAAATAAAAAAGATACTTCAAAGATATTGTATAAACTTGCAGTTTCTAGTTGCCTTTTAATTTCCATACTCATGGTTAGGATATGAAATTAAATAAGGTATACATATATATTTTTAAAAGAAGGGTACGATGGTGTATATTTAATGAAAAGGTTAACACTAAAATAACATACTATGTTTATTTATTTTTTATTTTCTAAAAAAATAATAAAAATAACGTACTTAAATTATTATCACAAATTTATATATTGTTTATATATTTTTAATACTTAAAAGTATAAAATCCATCGTTATATATTAAATGTTATTCAAATCAATTTATTATTATTTTAATTTATTTAATCGTAAATTCTGTATAATATTATTAGGATATTATTTTTATTATTATAAATTTTAGGTATATTATTTTATATAATTTTTATATTTTTTTCTGTATTTCTAAAAGTAGCATCTTTTAGTAGACTTAAAACATGAGAATTGATATTTTTATAACAAAAAATATTATCATAATGTTAAACTAATTAAATATTTTAACTCATAATTTAATACTCTAATTTTTTTTAAAATACAAATATTACATGTATTAATTTGGTTTTAACATAAAACTACCATATTTTGGAAGATTTGGTGGGTATACATGTACACTAAAGCAAAGCCAAGGAAACGTCCCCTTTTGCAAATTGCACCAAAAGATAGTTTCAAGTGGCAAAGTTTCAAGTCCCACTGCATACAACTTTTATCACAAGGTTTAGCTTACTTTATCACAAGTGGCAAAGTTTATGATTTCATGAAAATCACGTGCGTATTTTTAATTTTTTTTCCTCTGTTTTTTTATTTACCTGAAAATTTGCACAAACGCTGCTAATATTTTCATCACAATGAAAAATTTGACAAATGATATTACCTTTTTTTTAATTAGTAGAACATTTCATTTTTACGTAATTAATTAAAGAACATAAATTTCCATGGATTGATTGTTAAATCTTTTTAAAATAAAAAGAACGAGGATATGATATTAATCTATTTTCAATCAACCATAACTAGTAAATGTTGTTTTATATATATATATAATAAAGAACAAAGGCAAAATGCACACTATCCATGTATGTTGTAAAAATATTCAAACACGTTTATTGGCTTTTGGCCTAATTCAGTTTGATGCATGCATATACATACATTCACTTTTCTTCATCTTATTATATCGGCAATGTGTATTATACATAACTACCTTTGGTGGTTTAGAGGTAAGACCCACCCGTACACAATTAGGCAGCTATTAGGACCATATATATAGCCTCTTGTAGTCATTAATTATTCAGTAATCTCTCTATTCTGATCAGATGCCATTATCTTAATTTGGCATGCTTAATTTGACTTTATTCATGTCTTATTTAATCAAAAACATGTTTATTAATAATCATATTTGTACTTGCTGGTATCAGTTTATCTACTTTTGAGCACCTTAATTAGCCAGTGAGAGGGGAAATATTATTCAATTATATATATATATATATATATATATATTTACACACACTTGCGGGGTCAAAATGTCAATCCATAAGACAATAAATAATTATTTCATTTTTTATTTATAAACTTCGAGTATAATTGAACTTGTTTCGTTGAAACCTATAACAAGGACATGCTAATTAAATAACTAATTATTAATAATAACAGATAAACATTATAACGATAACAATTACAAGAAAAATGAATCTTCCCTCTAACACAGGCTCAATCTCTCTAGATGAACCCCTTACCCAAACAGCCAATCTTTCTTATTTATTTATTTTAAATAGTGGAGAATGAAAAGGCATTAAATAAAGATCAGTTCTAGCTAAGTTTTTCAGATACATAATACATTAAAGCAAGCAGATTTAAAACTAACTTTAGTGTTGGAAAAAGAGAAATTTATTTAAAAAAAAATTGTTGGAAAATGTGCCTTTGTCTAATATTACTTTTTTACATTATTTTAAAGAGTTATAAATAGTAAAGAGTTGGCTATTGGGATTGGGTCCAAGGGGCACCCACTTTTGTGGAAGGGGAGAGGACCTAGGCAAATGTGATACCACACGCGCGCGCCGCCGCCGTCCGACCGACCGAGCCGAGTGTGTGTGTGTGTGTGGTATTTTCTTTTTTGGTAAAATATTCTTTTAAGGAAAATTTTTTCCACTTACAAAATGGCTGTTATATATATATATATATATATTTTTTCTCAGAAAAAATGACCGTTATTTTTCTTTTATTAAGAATATGGCCGTTTGTTTTCTTTATTCAGAAAAAAGAGTCGTTGCTCGTATTTACTCATAAAAAATATATCTGTTACTCGTCTTTAATCTGAAAATGGCCGTTACTTTTCATTATTCAAAATGGCCGTTACGCTCTTAATTCCCAGACATTACCGTTTTATTCATAATTGTCACACGGTTTCTAAAATCTATAAAAGGAGGGCTCCAGCTCTCATTTGATACACAACAATCAGCAATCATCTCCTTACGAAGAAAAAAAAATTCTCTCTACAATTTCTAAGTTCTTCTTTAGTTTTCCGAGCAACAAATTTTCAGGTGTAGCATTCCAGTCTTCATCAGTGCAGTGAAGTTCTGAGACAGAGATTAAGATTAAGATTTTGTTTTATCCTGACGACGGCAATTTGTGTTTGCTTGCACAAATTGGGCAGAGCCACGAAACGTCTTAAAGAGAGCGACCTAGTCCGCGACTCAACCCAAGCAGTTACTTTCAAGTTATCGGTAATATTGTTCCTACACTGTTTTTATAAACTTGCTTCAACATTTAGTTATAAGTAAAACAGGTAACAAAAATGTGAGACAATATTTTTGGGTTTTTATTGTTAGCTTTTAGTGTTTAGTCGATGGAGTGATAAAATGATAAATTTTTTGAAATATAAAGTAATGATATACATTTGATGTTGTTTATGTATAAAACTTGAAATTTAAAAAAAATACTTTTTTTTTACCTATGAATGATATAAGAGATATATGATGAATCTTCGTAATAAAATATTTTTATTTTATAATAATCAAATAATGACGTAAAATTCTTTGTAATATTTGATCTAATATTTATAGAATTATATTTTACAAAATAAAACTCTAAAAATTATAAACCAGGATAATGTGAAAGATACTAGATGGAGCTTCCAAAAGAAAAGACTTTTCTTCTGAAGTAAGTTCTAAATAAATGAAATATAAGGGAAGTAGGAAGAAAAATGAAGAAAAAGAACAAGAAGATAATAAATCTAGAGAGAAGAAGTCCATTTTTTTCTTTAAGAAATCGAGAATATCGGTAGAAATGACCCATTCAATGAGTTTTTTTATTTTTAAATCTATTATTATTTATGTGTTGAAAATTACAATGGTTTAAAAATATTTTTTTTATACATGTGTTAAAAATTATAATGGTTATTAATAGTTAGAGTAACAACCACTAGAACATTAATAAATCAAATTATATATCCTAAAAACAAAATAGACCTTGATATTATTATTAAAAATGTGTTTAAATGAGTTCATCTTTCAACTAGACATTATTTTTTTAGGACTAATTCATAAAAAATAAAAAAAAATTATTATCATAATAATATTTTTATTTTTAAGCAGGCCAGAGCCATTTAAAGCCATTATAATTACGTGTCTATAGAAGTAGAACTTATCATGCCTTATTAGTATATATTTTGCAATATGTGGGTAGGAACTACCCTAACTTGCCGGTTGCTCTCATTTTACCAAAAACAAAATGAGTGAGAGGTCTATTAAAGTGAAAACAAAATCTATTTATCTTAATTTTTTTGGTTTCGGTAAATTTATATTTAAGTTATTTATTGATAAAAAATATAGTCAACAGTCTTCACCGATAATGACTTCGTATAAGTTATTATAAGATAACAAGTTGATATAAATATAAATATTGCTCATTAAAAGTAAAAAGGATGTATAAAATGAATTGAATTGATAAACTCAGTTAAGATTGAATTTATGTTAAGTAAATTATAGTTTAATTTAATTAATTTAAATTTTACGTGAATTAATTTTAAATTAATTCACGTTTAAATGATTTGAGTTAAGTATCGCATGAGTTGGTTCATTTATTTATTTTTTAAATAAAAAAAATTATAATTTTATTTAAAAATAAAAATAATTATATAAATTTTATCTTTTAATTATATTACGATAAAATAAAAAAAGTAAAAATAGTATTTCATAATGAGATTATTGTAATTATAAAAAATGTTATCATTAACAAAGATATTTTATTATGGGTGTGCATCGGATTAAAAGTGTTGATTTTATATTCATCCGATCGGATTGAAATATCATAATCTGCAACCGATTCGATCATCTTTCAAATCTGATGTAATTCGATCTGTAATCTATTCGGATTAGATCGGTTGAATCCAATTAATCCGACCAATAAACTTAATTAACTTTATCTTTAGTATTTTTGAATAAAAAATTTAAATTTTCACATAATATAAACTTATTTGAGTTAAAAAAAACCTTAAAATATGACTAATATATAAGATATAAATATATATATATATATATATATATATTTAAGTATTTTCGATCAGATCGGATGATACATAGTGGAATCTGTCATCCGATCCGATGGTCAGATCGAAACCATAAAAAAATTAATAGATCTAATTAGATTGATCGATTTAATCGGATATTAGTCATTTAAGTGAGCTAGCTTATTTGAACTCATGAGTATATCTCGTGTTATTCATGCATTATATAAAATTTATATGATATCAAAACTTCAATTAATCAATGGGACAAGAAAAAAACTAAGAAGCACTAACATAAAAATAAAAATACGACCCTGCAAAAAAGAGAAAAGAAAAAAAACAAGAGATTTAAATAAAAATTAAAATATATTAAAAATACAAAACAATTAGTTAAACGATTCATATTTTAAGAGATATTAATGTATAAAAAGAATGTCACGTATTAATTAAGAAAGATTTTTATGTAATATTTATAAGTAGAAAGATTCACCTTGGAAGTTAACATTTTATGTAGTCTATATTGCTTATATTTTATACAAAATTTAAATAATATCAAAACTTTAATTTATCAATAGGTAAAAAAAAGTAATTTTTTTTAATTTATTAACTTATTTGATTAATTTTAAATAAATCGAGTTACATATTTAAAGCAACTAAATAAAAAGTATACCATATCTTCTTTATTCGAACGTACCATGAACTTTTAGGTAGGCGCACTTATTGAACATACTTAATTTGTTTTTTTTTTAATTTTCATTTATAATCATTCCAAATCAACCATTTCAGGATTGTTGATTATTTTTTTATATTTAGAACTTTCTCAAAATTTATTTATTGTTATAGTGGATAGAAATATACGAAGTGATTTTAATAAAAAATTATTTTGATTAAATTTAAATAAAATGTTCATTATTTATTAATATGTTACTTTATTATTAGAAGGAGAAAATTTTGTTTAAATTTTATTGAAAATTTAAAAGAAAATATTTCTTAACAAAAATTTAATAATATTTTTGATTAAATATTAATTTATATATATATATATATATAAATTATTAATTAAAAATATAAATATATATGTGATTCATATATTACTTAATTATATTTAAAATAAATAAATGATACGTTAATTTTACCTTTACTTAATAACTTTTTAACAAATAAAATAATTTAAATAATTTTTTTTATAAACCAATGGAATTAAAAATATATGTTTTAAACTAAAATACTAAATAACAACTTTATGGCTTGACCCTGTTGATAATCATATTTGTAATTGCTAGTATCAGTTTATGATCAGGGAGGAGGGGGAATTGTTATTAATCCTTCTTTTCTACTTTGGAACACCTTAGTGGGATATTATTCAACTACAAATTTAAACACTTGTTCAAATGTCAATCAATAACTAATTAATTCATTTTTTATGTGTAAACTTCAAGTATAATTGTACGGTTTGGTTGAAACATATACAAGCACAAATACTAAATAAATGATTAATAATTAAAATGAAATTCCCCCCTTACATAGGCTCAATTTCTCTAGATTGTTTCCCTTATCCAAACAGGTTTTTTTCAAAAAAAATAAATAAATTATGGAAAATTAGAAAAAGCTAGCATAAAATAAAGATGAGCACATGCATCGAAATATTAGATTGAATATTAAAACTAGTTATCAATAAAACACTCAATAAATATGTGATAATATTTTGATATTTCATCATCTATTATATATTATTTTCACTTTAATGTTTAGTAAGTTCAATTGATACAATGAGATATTTAAAAAAAACCATATACTTATTTAATACAATAAATCCTTCACAAAATTACTTTCTTTTAACTCATAACTACTTAAATAAATATATCGATAAATCTTCGTATATATCAAATAAAATATCTATATTTTGATGAAATTTTGTAGATTTAGAAGTTAATAAAGTACATAAAATTTATTTAACATTCATAAAGTCAGATTTGAGAAAATAAAATTTTAAGATCAAAAATAACAAATTATTTATGAATAATAATAATGAGAAATATATTGGACATCGAGAGCATAGAGTAAGAGACTCTAGTAGGAAGACAAATGAAGTAGAAGAGAAGAAAATGAGGAGTCCTCGTCTTCTTTTCTTTCGTAGGAAAACAATCCATCATTTTAAAAGTTGGAGAATATTGCAAGAGATGACTCATTTAATGAATGCTTTTATTTTTAACTTTTTTATTATTTTTAAATATGTTTTGACATATGGATCGACCTGTAGCCCGGCCTGAGACGAAAGACCAAGACCTATAGTATGACCCGAGACTAAGGACCAACTTGTAGGTTTGTTCGATTCAAAATAAGCAGCCTGAGATTATGTAATCAGGCCGAGCCTATGGAAGATGACCTAGTCATGAAGGAATACCATGATTGACGTATCTGATTCTATACAATTTAAAGGCACCAGGAAAGTAGAAGGCCTATCCTAAAGGACGTTTCCTTTATAGGGTCAACCACCAGCTCGGCCTAAAGTCAAGCTTGATACATAAAATATTGTATTTTTATACTAATTATATCCTTCTGACACTCAAATAGGTGTATCCATTGTTTAATCAACATTTATACATGTAATGTCCTATAAATAGAAGGGTCTCTCATGGAATCCACACATTTAGCTAATATATCTTAACTTCTCTCTAAGTTCTTTCTCTACAAATTGGATCAATCCTAAACATTTTGGCACCTACCATGGGGCTCAGATTTTTAGGTCAAGCTTAAGTTTCTAACCTCGTACTTTTTGGGATTTACTTCGAGTCTTTAGAGAAGCTTGGAAAATCTATCATGCTTTATTCAAAAATTGCACCTAAGCCATTTTTCACACATCAAAATAGTAGTAACTTGTGCTAGTAAACGTTCAAAGTTAGCTAACAAAGAAGAAAGGGTGGCTCAGAGAGACGCATCACCAGCATTCGATGAGGTTAGAGTAGAAGATAGCTTGCATCACTGAGAGATGGCTTGCAAACTACTAGAATTGATAAGAGAGCTTGAGGAAACCAGAAGAGAAAATAGAGCATTACGATCCCAGTCAAGGGGAAAGGCCCTGGATAACTAAGCAGCAGACCCAATTAATATAAACATAGCAAGATAGAGTCAACTCGAGTTGCACCACTCAAAGTAAGAGGATGAAAGGAATCCCATTTCTAGCTCAACGAGACTTGGTGAAGAACAATGAGTTTAGGAAAGGAAGAGCTAGGAGGCATGTTTTCAAGCATTGGAGGAAGACAATAAGAAGCAAGACCAAGCTTTAAAGGAAGCTAATGAGAAAAACGAGAAGGGTAAAAATCCTTATGATGTGAACAAGGATTGTGAAGAATTGTGTATCTCCCATTTTTTTGATAATATAGAAAATGACAAGCCCTTGGCCAAGTTCAATGCTCCCAAATGCCCTAACTATTTTGGGACAACAGACCTAGTAATGCACATGCAACACTTCAAAACAACCATGGCTCCTATGAGGCTAACCCAAGAAAAAAGAGATTACATGATGTGCAAGCTGTTCGTAGCTACTATTTGTAAGGGTGACCAAAAATGGTTCAATAACTTGGTGCTCCGATCATAACCTTCTTTCCATAGTTCTTCGTGTTTTTTATCACAAACTACGGCTACAACAAACGCTTGAGAAAAAAAACACACCATCTTTTCTCAATTGTTCAAGAAGGAGGAGAATCCACTGAGGAGTACAGGAAACGATTCAAGGAGGAAAAATTGGAAATCTCTTATTATCCTAACTCTATAGTTATAAAGGTCTTTCGGATATGTCTCCTAAAGAATTCTGATTTATTTGTAGAATTAACCAAGACAGTGCCTTATACTTTAGAAGAAGCTTATAGAGAGGCAAGAAAGTTTATCAACCTGGAGAAAGAGCTAGGCTCGGTCAAAGGCCAGTGAACTAGCATAGAGGTGGTGCTAGACAAAGAAAAAGAGGAAGGTAAGCCTAGACAGGGCACATCAAAACAGTGGAAGTAAATGTTTCACACCAAATAGCAGGGGGGCTGGACAATGGTCAAGAAATAGAGGACCTTAGGAAACGTAATTTTCTTCCTTTAGAGGGCCTCCCTTGAGAGTAAATCTAACCTAAGTTGTAATGAGAATGGAGAAAGAACCCAATGTCAGGTGGCCACCGAAAATGAAATCCCACTTAGGGACATATCAAAATGGTATGCCTTCCATAAGGACATGGGCCACAAGACAAAAGATTGCAGACACCTTAAGAAAGAGATAGAAGAGTTATTACCAATGGGATATCTGAAAGACCTCATCACAGAAAATGGAGATCGAAGAAATCACCAAAATAGGCAAGAGTAGCCAAACACAACAAACCTAATAGGTAGTGAAAGAGAGTCCCATAAAGAAACCAATATTAGAACTATACATACCATGCATGGAAGGTTAGTAATTAATGGAAGCTCAAACAAATCGTGCAAAAAGTTTTCCAGAAAATTGCGTAATGCCCCCATGTATACACTTTGGAGCAAGAAAGGCCTACCATTCAAATCATTTTCAATGAGAGGGATGAGACCTCGTCTCATCATGAGGACCCTCTAGTGATCACTTTGAGGATTGGATCTTGTGATGTTTGTAGAATAATGATTGATATAGAGAGTTTTGTAGACCACCTTTTTATGATCACTGTAAGAGCTCTAGGTATAAAAAATCTCGATATTGTTAAGACGGATCTCCCTCTCATATGGTTTAACAGTAGTACTACCTATGCCAAAAGAACTATAGTGCTGCCTGTTATGGCAAAATGAGTGATAGTAATGATCACTTTCATAATCATCGATGTCCTAGCTCATTACAACGTCATCTTGGTAAGACCTTGGATACATAAAATGAAGGTAGTTCAATCCACCCTCCACCAAGTAATCAAATTTCCCACTGATGAAGGTTAAGAGGAGACGAAAGCTATAAGGTAATATAATGCTACTATGAAGGAAGTGGCCCACAAATAGCAATTACTGATAGGCCTCCCTTAAAGGAAGCCACGAAGCAAAGGCCTTACAAAATCGATCAACTTAAATGAATTAAGAGACCTCCAAATAGAGGTGAAAAGTGAGAGCCACCACTTAAAATTGGGTGAAGATTTGACAATGGACCTAGAGGAATAACTCTTACAATTCTTCAAGACTAACTCGGATGTCTTTACATGGATTCCAACTAACATAACATGCGTAGAATTGATCCAAAAGTCATATCACACCAATTAAACATCAATCTAGAGGCTAGACCAATACAATAACAAAAAATAATTTCTAAGAGAATAGAACGAGATCATCAAACACTAGGCGGCTGCCTTTAACGAAGCAAGGGTCATAAGGGAAGTCAACTAGCCCTCGTGGCTATCAAATATGGTCTTAATCAAGAAAGCATGTCGGTTATCTCATATGTGTGGATCATTCACAAATTTAAATGATACATGCTCCAAGGATTGTTTTCCCTTCTAAAGTATTGATCAATTGGTAGATGCCTCTACCGACTTTGGGATGATGAGTTTTTTGGAAGTATACTCGAGATACCATCAAATTAGGATGTACCCCGAAGACGAGGACAAAAATATTTTATCACAGAAGAAGGAACATTATGTTATAAAAGGATTCCATTTGGATTGAAGAATGCGGGTTCCACATATCAACGTCTAATTAACAAAATATTTGAGGAATAATTGGGGAGGAACCTAAAGGCCTATGTGGATGATATAGTGGTAAAATCAACTCAACCCATGGACCACATTAAAGACCTAGATGAAGTATTCTCAATAATTTGAAGACATAGTATGAGGCCCAATCCCAAAAAATACATATTTGATATCGTCGTGGGGAAATTCTTAGGGTACCTGTGTCAGCCAGAGACATTGAGGCTAACCTAGACAAGATACAAACCTGATAAATATGAAACCACCATTTAGCCTTAAAGGAATATAGCAATTAAATGGAAGAATAGTATCATTGAACAGGTTCATTTCTAAATGCACTGATAAGTGTCTTCCCTTCTTCAAAATGTTGAGAAATGGTGCATTAGTCTTTTGGGATGAGAGCTACAATAGAGCTTTTGAACAAATCAAGAAGTATCTAAGTAACCCCTTGTCTTAGCTAGCCCTCATCCAGGTGAGGTTGTTTATTTATATTTGGCTATGACTTCCTAAACATGGAGCGATGTACTTTTAACTGAAAGAAAAAAAGTTCAACATCCTGTCTACTACGTTAGCCAGATCTTGACAAATGCCTAGAGTATGTATCCAACAATTTACAAGTTAACATTCACTCTCAAAGTTACTGCATGAAATCTTATGCATTACTTCAGTAATTGTGGTACTCACTTCTCATCCACTTAAGAATGTACTGACGAGGCTAGATATAGCAGAAATGCTAGCACATATAGCCATAGAATTGGGGGAATAAGAAATTAAATACATGGCTAGAACGAACATCAAAGGGAAAGTAGTGGTCGAGTTTATGGCTAAGTTTAGTGAAAATCCAAAAGTTATTGACAATGAGGAACGAAAGAAAGTATGTGGGGTATATCAAAAAAAGAGCACAATTTGGCAACTGTTTGTTGATGGAGCATATAACTTCAATAGTTCAGGGTTATGAGTAGTCTTAGTAGACCACAACAACAACTATTTTGAGTACGTAGTCAGACTTGATTTTCATGTGACAAATAATGTTGCATGATATGAGGTGGCTATATTTGGGGCCATGATCGCAAATAAGTTGAGAGCGGATAAAGTCATCCTATATAGCGATTCAAGGCTAGTGGTCAACCAATTCTTTGGGACATTTGAAGCTAGAGATGGTAAAATGAAAGGGTATCTAGAAAGGTTAAAGAATAAGTGCTCTAAATTCTCTAAGTTTGAGATCAAGCAAATAGCTCGAAAGGATAGTGGTCACACCAATGCCTTAGCCACTTTGGCATCAGTATGAGAGGCCAAGCACAATCGAGTAGTATCGATAACAATCTTGTCAGAAGTGTCCTTGGAGAAGGCTAAAAGAGAGGTTGGATGTATAGACACTCCCACTATCCCATGGTACACCTCGATTTATAACTTCTTGAAAAGGCAAAGCTACCAAATGATAGCATGCTTGCAAAGAAAACAGAGCTAAGGTAGGTCGGTATATGATAGAAGTAGGAAAATTATACCAGAAAACTTCACTCAATCCAAGGATTTTGTGTGTATCCAAAGAGGGATCTGAAAGATTAATGTATGAAGCACATGAAGAGGTGATGAGTGCCCAAAAAGCACTAAAATAACCATGATTTTATGTACATTAATTGATTAAAAATACATATATTTATATGTTTTATCATATATTTATATAAATTTGTCTTTTTCGGAATCACGGGTATTTTTATTGTTTTCAGGTATTTTGGCTTAAAAACGCATAATTTAAAGACTTCGAAGAATACTTGAAGCAATACATCACAAATATATTAATAAATAAGTGGGAAAAGATCAATGGCTTGTGGAAAAATTGGACAAAATGGGTGAAAAGGTCAAAAAAGTCAAAAAAAGGCGGAAATCGTTGTGCCCAGTAGCCTTGTACCCGACCGGCCCCGTACTTGCGCGCCCTTCGCGCCCATGCCCTGCTTTCGTCCGCGCGCCCATCGCGCGGGGCAACTTGTTCCTGTAGCGCCAGAGCACAACGCGCGGCAATGACCCGCTTGGCAACGCCCCTCCACTCCAGCGCGCCCAACGCCTTTTCGCCCATTTTCACGTGCGGGCCCGTGACGCGTCATGCGACGTCATTAATGACATCAGCAATTCCAATACGGCGTTTTACATTTTTAACATTTTTTTACTCATTTTTTCTCTCCATCCTCGCTTATAAATACCCCTTCCCTTCAACAAAACATACCTTCAAAAACACACTTCTCTCTTCTTTCTTTCTCTCTTTTCTTAGATTTTTAGGTTTTATAGTTTCTTAGTTTTTAGTTAATTTCTCTTAGTTTTAGAGTTCTTCCCTTTTTGGGAAGAACTAGTTATGTTTTTGTAATTTTTCTAGCTTTTTGATTCAATAAATGGAAGTGCAAAATTCAGCTTGGAGGTTTTCAGACGCAGGAATAGCATCGAAGTTGTAAGGATATTATTTTCTTCTGAGTTATTTTTATATGCTTTATTCTTACATGTTATATTTAATTTGTCGTGATTAAATTTAACTCTGTAATTGTTTATAAACATGATGTAATAATAACGTTGTTATGTAGAAATATTAAATAGGTAAAAATCTCTAAAATGAATTGATTTTATTTTTATTCAAGATTTTATATTAAGAATGTTAGAGAGAAATATATTATTTTTCATTACAAACTTAAATGCGAAAATTAGATTTTTAAGGTTTAGTTATCAGAGTCGATTTAGAGTAGTGCTTTCTTTTTATTTGTTGAGTACAATCGCGGTAGTTAGAGTGAAGCTTCTATTTCAAAAGTTTTATAAAATTATTATCTGAAAATGTATTGACAACGTGTTTTCGGTAGTGGTTTTAAAAGCTTGAAAGTTAGTACTCGGATAACTAAATTCTTAGGTTTAATTTGGACCTTGAATAAAGTTTAAGCTATCCCAACCCTTAAAGGTGGCATTTAAATAGTTCATTTTCAATCTCTTAGAAAAAGAATTAATTTAATTAACCAAATTAGTTATCAACCCCGCGTAGGTGTTAATTGATTTGTTTAGTTAACAAAGAATATCTAACCAGCCAAGGTGGTATTAAATACAAAAGAGAATCAATAAATATCGATTCATATGCTTTAATAACCTAAATAATATGAGCAAGCATAATTAACTTAGTTATTATATCCATAAATACTCCTTTGTTTTATGAGATAAAATTTGCATAAATGTTTATTGAATCTATGTTTATTTTTATGTAATTAGATTAAAAACACAAAACCCGAAATATGCGTGACGGGATGTTTAGGAGTTTAATTTAGTTTTTAAAAGTTTGAATAATAAATTAAAACGCGTACATTCACTTCCTTAGATCGACCTTGGGAGTATACTTATCATTTTCTACGAAATGATTAAATTGCACTTGCGAGAGTTTTATAAATAGATAAAACCAATGTAGCAGGCGAGGATCAGCGATAATACGGTTGCCTATCAAGATTTTTGGCCTTGAATTCTTAGGGATGGTATCAAGTTTTTGGCGGATTCTTGTGGATAGCGTCAATTTTGTGGCGTAAGATTCTTGCAAGTGGAAGGAATAAGCGTTTTTAAATTATTTATCAAAATTTTAAAACCTTTTGTGTTAATAAATAATTGTGATTTTTTTAATAAAAAATTAAAAAAAATAAAAAATTTTGTTGTTTGTGAAAAGTAAAAAAAAAAAATTCAAATTTCAATTTAGTAATAAATAAAAAAAATATAGCATGAATAATAAAATAATTTTGCATTTTGAAATTTGAAGTAAAAAAAAAAAAAGTAAATAAATTTTAAATTAAATTAATAAATAAATAAGAATAAAAAAAATAAAAAAATAAAAAAATAAAAAAAATAAAAAAAATAATAAAAATAATAAAAATAATAAAAAAAATAAAAATAATAAAAAAAATAAAAAAAATAAAAAAAATAAAAAAAATAAAAAATAAAAAAAAATAAAAAAATAAAAAAATAAAAAAAAATCAAAAACTTTATTTTCAATTTTTTTATTTTATTTTGTTGTTTTTTCTTTTTCTTTTTTCTTTTACCTTTTCAATTATTTTTTTCAATTTATTTTATTTTATTATTATTTTTTTTTTGGCTTAATAATTTTATTTTTCTCTTTTTATTTTATTTTTTTTTTTTTTCAAATTTTTTTAACTACTTTTTTTTTAATTTTTCGTTTAAGTTAATTAACTTAGGTTTTTAGTAACTTAATTTACTAACTTATATTAATTTAATTTACTAACTTAATTAGCTTAGATTTTCATTAACCAATTAACCTACCTTTTTATTAACTTAATTAACTTAAATTTTAACTTAGCAACTTAATTAACTTAATTTTAATAGCGTGAAAAGTAAAGATCTAAGGGAGTTACATACAGGAGACTAGTTCTTGGAAGCCTTTGTGCATTTAATTCACGGGAACGTTCTTTCTGTCTGGAGGATGGTTTTTAAGGAGCCTTTGCCCTTGGGTTCTTTCTGGGGCTATTCTTGGTTATCTTGATTATGTTATTTTAACTTGAAAAATTAAAAAAAAAATTGAAACTATCTCGAAATTTTAAAGCTTTAATTACAATCTAAGGAGTTAGTTGTTTTGTTTGTTCTAGGTACAATTGTGTTTTGATGCCTTAATTATTTGATTTGCACCTAGATGTGGGTTATCTAAAACCCTCGAGCATACCCTAGTTTTTGAATACGGAAAAATTTGAAAATCAATAGGGCGTGTTTGAAGCAGGTATAGGTAGACAACGTTGTCTTACTTGTAGGTTTGATTGACTCGATGATGAGGACATTGAGTTTACTTAAAGGCAATCCCGAGTTACGTCTTGCTAAGGCGTTAAACTAAGCCTTTGGCCGGATGGGAAGCGACCCGTCATTTTAGAGTAATTTTTTTGTTATTTGTTTTAATTTTATTGTTTTATTTTGGTTTAATTATATGTGAATAATTCTTAAATTGTTAAAACTAAAAATATTTTTGAGTTGTTAGAAGTTCACTGACAATGCAATACGTATACACTTTAATGATGAATATGATGAATGCACTTGCATTTCTCCATTACCTACTTACATTCTCAAGAAATAGGTAATCTTTCTTCTCTTTCTCTTTATCTTTAATTTACAGATTGTTACATTGAGGACAATGTAAGTTCTAGGTTGGGGGTGGTGAAAAGTTACCATGCTTAATTAGAAAAGAAAACAAAAAAGATTTAACAATTTAAAAATTAAAAAAAAAAAAAATTATTAATTTTTTCTTTTTATGTTCACATCTTCATTTTTGTGTTTAGTTTTTATTTTTGTTTTGTGTGATTTAGTAATTTTGGAATTAAAAAAAAAAAAAAAAGTTCTCCCAAAATTTATCATTTCTTTAAATCAAATTTAAGTAAATAGTTAAGTCTTTTGTACTTGTTAGATTAATTTTTGAAAACATATCATGAAATATTTTGTAATTGTTTTTGATAATTAGTTAATTTTTGTCATAACTAGTATTTCTTGATAAGATGTAGAAATTATATTAAACCCAAAATCGGTGTTTATGAATTTGTTTTAGTGGAGACTACCTTTGTGAGATATAATTTGAGCCTAATTTCCTTTATTGAGTGAAATATATATTTTTCTCTCGAACACATTTCTTATTTCTTCAAATTCTTAGATGATCTACATAGGCATTAATATTGAATGTATGAATTTTTTCTCATCTTAATAGAGTGTCGTATATTTTTTATTATTATTTTGGCTTAGATTAAATGATTTGAGTAGAAATTGATAGTATATGCTTTTATCTCATTCGTGCATGGTATTATAAAAAAAAAAAGACATATACGGGGTTACTAAACCAAGATCAAAGCAGAAAAAGCCACAAAATTAACCAACTCACCAAAATCCAAAAAAATGTACAATCAATACGTGGGTTGACTTCTACAAAATATACATATATTGAAAAAAAAATTAGAGATAAAAAAAAATATAGTATCATCTTCATCTTATGACGCATTCCTACAAAGTTGTGAGTCTGAGGCTAATTACAAAAAAAAAAAAAAAGATATGAAATAATTCCTAAAAAGTCATTGCAATTTCTTCATTTGTAAAAAGCATATATCTTGAAATTTTTTCTTAATGAGTTTGATTTATGCATGAAAATAATTTTTATATATGATATCTTTATAATTTATACATTTGATTCCTTCCATGAGATCAACGTCAAAATAACACTTTGAGCCTTTCTTTCTTTATACATATGCGAACATATTAGTTCATTTCTATACATCAACTCTTTCGCATATAAATTAGTATGAGTGTTTGAACCCGTAGGATTCGGTGTTTTGAAGTATTGACTTGTGAGGAATAAGTCGGCGAATTCGGTTATGACAGAAATTGGGTGAAATTAAATTGATACATTTTTGATATGAAATATGAAAATGATTTCCGACTAATTATTATAATAAATCATGATTGTTTAAAGATTAAAATAACTTATGCTTGAGATTTTAATTATGATCTTAAAGGAGATTAAAAAGTATGAGACATTTTTGTGATATGTTGTTTTCTTTTATTCTTAAACGTTAATTTTTGATTTTGTTGTAATTTTAGTTTTTAAGTTGATTGTTGTTATTATTTCTTTTAATTTTTACATTTAGTTCAATGTTTGTGGGTATCATTCTTGAAAACCCTCAGAGACTCAAACTCGTCCCTTAGAGACGGCAACCTAGGGGTTTAAAGGCTTGTTGCATAGGCTAAATGCAATTGTGTCCAATCTGCGGAAGTGATTTAGGATAGTTTAATTTTTAGTTTTTATAAGCGCTTCTCTTGCTAAGGACTAGCGAAAAGTTGGGGGTTGTGATGAGTGCCCAAAAAGCACTAAAATAACCATGATTTTATGTACATTAATTGATTAAAAATACATATATTTATATGTTTTATCATATATTTATATAAATTTGTCTTTTTGAATCACGGGTATTTTTATTGTTTTTGGTATTTTGGCTTAAAACGCAATTTAAAGACTCAAGGAATACTTGAAGCAATACATCACAAATATATTAATAAATAAGTGGGAAAAGGTCAACAAACATGGAAAAATTGGACAAAATGGGTCGAAAAAGGTCAAAAAAGTCAAAAGGCATCGCGCCCGCCGGCCTTCGCTGACGCGCGGCGCCGTGCCGGCAACTGCCGATCATTGCGCGGCGCGGGCCTTCCGCAGCCGCGCCCACAACTTTAACGCGGCGGCAACGCGCCATGGCCCCGCCGCGCGCGCGCGGCCCCCTCAGCGCGCAGCCTTTTACGCCCCATTTTCACGTGCGTACCGCCCAATGACGTCATCGCGGCGTCATTAATGACATCGGCAATTCCAATACGCGTTTTTACATTTTTTAATATTTTTTAACATTTTTTACTCATTTTTTCTCTCCGTCTCACTTATAAATACCCACTTCCCTTCAGCACAAAAACATACCTTCAAAACACTTCTCTCTTCTTTCTTTCTCTCTTTTCTTAGATTTTTAGGTTTTTATAGTTTTTCTTAGTTTTTAGTTAATTTCTCTTAGTTTTAGAGTTCTTCCCTTTTTGAGGAAGAACTGAATTATATTTTGTAATTTTCTAGCTTTTTGATTCAATAAATGGAAGTGCAAATTATTCGGCAGAGGTTTTCAAACTTAGCGGAGATAACATCGAAGTTCTGTAAGGATATTATTTTCTTCTGAGTTATTTTTTATGCTTTATTCTTACATGTTATATTTAATTTATGCGTGATTAAATTTAACTCTATTTGTTGTTTATAAACGTGATGTAATAATAACGTTGTTATGCTTGCGAAATATTAAATAGGTAAAAATCTCTAAAATGAATTGATTTTATTTTTATTCAAGATTTTATATTAAGAATGTTGAGAGAAATATATTATTTTTCATTACAAACTTAAATCTGAAAATTAGATTTTAAGGTTTAGTTATCGATCGATTTAGAGTAGTCTTCTTTTATTTGTTGGTACAATCTTAGGTAGTTAGAGTGAAGCTTCTATTTCAAAAGTTTTATAAGAATTATTATCTGAAAATGTATTGACAACATGTTTTAGGTAGTGGTTTTAAAACTTGAAAGTTAGTACTCGGATAACTAAATTCTTAGGTTTAATTTGGACACCTTGAATAAAGTTTAAATATCCCAACCCCCTAAAGGTGGCATTTTAAATGGTTCATTTTCAATCTCTTAGAAAAAGGAATTAATTTAATTAACCAAATTAGTTATCAACCCACATAGGTGTTAATTGATTTGTTTAGTTAACAAAGAATATCTAACCCGCCCAAAGGTGGTATTAAATACAAAAGAAGAGAATCAGTAAATATCAATTCATATCTTTAATAACCTAAATAATATGAGCAAGCATAATTAACTTAGTTATTATATCCATAAATACTCCCTTTGTTTTATGAGATAAAATTTGCATAAATGTTTATTGAATCTATGTTTATTTTTATGTAATTAGATTAAAAACACAAAACCCAAAATATCGTGACAGGATGTTTAGGATTTAATTTCGTTTTTAAAAGTTTGAATAATAAATTAAAACCACATACATTCCTTCCTTAGATCGACCTTGGGAGTATACTTATCATTTTCTACGAAATGATTCGTGCACTTGCGAGAGTTTTATAAATAGATAAAACCAAAGTAACGGGCAGGATCGGCGATGTCGGTTCTGCCCCGATCAAGAGGACTGTGGTTGATATTCAAAAGGGAGAAAGTTAGCACAGTGACTTATGAGACAGGACTATTATTGGCTTACTATGTTGACAGATTGCACAAAATACACCCAGATATGCAATAAATGCCAAAGGTTTGTTCCTTTGTCACACACTCCCCCAAATACCATGAACTGGGTGGTAAGTCCTTGGCCCTTTTATAAGTGAGGGCTTGACATAGTAGGACCCCTACCTATAGGAAATGGTCAAAAGAAGTTTCTACTTATGGCTACTAATTATTTTCAAAATGGATCGAAGCATAGCCCTTGAGTATAATATGGAAGAAAGAGTTAATTCAATTTATATAGAAGTCCATAATTCAGCCTATTTAAAGAGCTCGTCAAGGATAAGGGGAGACAATTCACATAGCACAATATCAAATAATTCTCCCTCAAGTACAATATTAAGATGTGTCATTCCATGTCGTAGTATCCTCAAGCCAATAGTCAGAAAGAATCTTCCAACAAGCTAATCACCATCTTATTATGGAATAGGCTTAAAAATGCAAAAGGAATGTGGATGAAAGAGTTTCCTGGAACATTGTGGGCCGTTAGGACTAGTTCTCGAGGAAGCACTAACGAGACCCATTTTCTCCCTTGTATATAGGACGGAGGAAACAATACCAATTGAGGTCACAATACCCACTATCAGATCAATTTTAACAGAGGAACAATATGAGGTAGAGCAATCGAACTAACCCTAGCAGAAAAGAAAATGAATGAAGCTCTAAGAAGGATGACCTAGAAAAAGAAAAAAGTATCAGATTATTACAATAGGGCCATGCGCTTCAAAGCATTTTCTAGCAGCGATTGGGTCCTCAGAAGAGTCTTCCTCAACAAGAAAGAGTTTATGGTGAAAAAATGGGCACGAATTGGGAAGAACCTTACCAAATAATTGAAACAACACTAGGATGGGCCTATCTATTGAAAAACATAAAAGGAATTGAAGAGGGCACAAGTTGGAATGCTGAGAACTTGAAAAATATCACTTCTAATGTATAATAATTTACCCTTTTATGTAATATTGGCATAGGAAAATCAATGGAACTGTATCGCCCCTTACAAATGGATATTTTTTTGAAGTACTCTACTATTATACGTCATGGGCTGATCACCTCAGTTAAAAACCAGGTAGAGTATCCTGACACAAGAAAAAGTCATGAGTTGTCCACTTCGATAAAGAACCATGTCGATGTTCTAACATTGAAGGGAGAGATAAGCACCTCGATTAGGAACTAGGTAAACCTCCATATCTTTTCATTTTTCATCACAAAGTTATCCACCTCGACCAGGAACCAGGTCGGCCTTCTAACATTGAAGGGAAAGATGAGCATCTTGGTCAAGAACCAAGTAAAACTCGCATTCCCATCATTATACATCACAGGATGATAACCTCAATTGAGAACAAGGTAGGGTGCCCTGACACATGTAAAAGTCACGAAGTTGTCCTCCTTGGTCAGGAACTAGGTCGACGCTCTGACATTGAAAGGAGAGATATGCACCTTAGTTAGCAACCAGGTAAAACTCCCTCTCTCACCATTATATGTCACGGGCTGATCACCTCGGTTAAGATCCAGGTAGGGCTTTTTAATATTAATAATTATAGGCCTCACTCCCCAATAAAAGAAATAAATATATAATGTTAGAGCATCATAAATACATGCCATCAAGAGTACTTTCATTATTTGAAATTACAAATATTTTGATACTTATTAATATGAAACTTGGCCCTCTCAAGAGGTTAAAAATCTTCAAGAGCTTGGACACACGACCAGCATCTGGATCATCAGTTTCTTCTAATATAGGCAATACCTTAGCCTGAATCTCTATAATTTTCTTCTGTGCATGGGTCACGGGCTCAGGGTGAGCTGACATCATCATGAGAATTCCTCCCTCTAATTATTCAGTAACCTATATCACCTTAAGGAACACTCTTTCAGATCGCTTCATATAGAAGCTCACCCAATAAGACTCTCTATCTACGAGAGTGGCCATACTGGTCAAGATCCTCCCCTCTCAAGATTAATTTAGGATTAAATGTTCCTTACAAAAAGAGAGCTCACACTTGGTCTCTTTGACCTTACTTTCAAGTTTAACCATATCGGCTTAAGTGCCTTAACCTCATCCTTAAGCTTACCATTTTCAACTCTCAAAGCTCGAACTAAGCACTTATTGGTTCAATCTGAATCCATAAAGTACGACCAAAAAATTTAGAAGAATGAAAAAAAAATCCTTAAATGCATTGATTAAGCAAGTGTTCTTAACCCCTTTTATAGGAAATTAAGGTTAATGTCGAGAAAAATGAAAATGACACAAGTTTCCAAAAAATAGATTGGTAGGTCAACATCATAAATACACAATAATTCAAACAAATTAACTTTCATTAATAAATAAACTTGGTTTTTGCATTTCCAAAATAATGTGTTACAAATTTTGAGCTCGCGACGACACAAACAAAAGTGGCATCGAGCTCAAAAAACAAAAAAAAGGATCATGTCCATAAACTTTAATGATCATCGTGCTTTGCCCCTATAACCGATGCTTAAAGACCTTCCTCACCCTTACTAGAACCTAATTCTTCTCCTTCTTTCCCCCTACAAATGGAGAGTGTATGCATAGAGGAGTGATCGAGATATCCATAATGTGATAATAATACTCACCCAGATCCTTCTGCTTGGTCTACATCTTAAAGGATTCTATGGCCAACTCGTACCCTTCTCTATGCTTGACTCGAGCTTCTAAGCCATGACATTAACATCAGCCTTTGCCTTACGAGCCTCCAAAGCTCTTCTTTGGGCTTCCCTAGTCTCCTCCTCAACTCGCCTAAGAGCCACTTCGAACTCAGTAATGTGTTGGGCATACTCATTTAGCTTGGTGGTGGCCCTTTTCAACTTCTCCTTCTTATCAATTACCTCGCCCTCCCACTTATTTGATCTTGCCAATAACACAATGTATCTTGAATGAGTAAAAGTGTGACTCTACTTCTCTTGCACCAGTTTATATTTTAAATGACCCATGCTTCGAGCCTTATTAAGGTCATAAAGTAGCACCAACTGAAACAAAAGAAAGTTATAGGTCAAACAAATAAGTATTTAGCTCAAACTTTGTATAAATAATAGTTAAACATAAAATGCAAGGGAGCTTACCTGAAACAATTAGCGACGAATGACCTCTTTAGAATCTACACCCTCATAGATAGCCTCGAGCTGCTTCTCATATGTGCCAGTAGAAAGGTGGCTTAGAAAATGATCAATGTGCTATGGCACCAAGCCTCGATTTAAAACTACCTCATCCACATATGTGGTGAGATTATGGATGGCCTTCCCTTTCCTTGAATCACGTATAGGATCACCAGATTCTTTAAAACCCAAGAAATAGGGCAGAGTCACATGTTGCTCTTATAATGAGAATAGAGGTGCGTAGTCATTCAATGGATTTGGGCTGAGTACGGGCTCATCAGCCACCACCTTCTTCTTCTTCTTTAGGGACGTAGGGATACCTTCATGACTAGAGGACTTACCCCTTTTCTTACCTATAGAAGAGCTTCCCCCAAAAGCAGGAGGTGTACCTATATGAGAGCTCACCCCTACAGAAGCGACCTTACTCTTTAAATGGTTTAAGAGATGGACAACCTTAAATTGCATGTGATCTACAAAATAAGAGTGAGAAGATGTTATGTTAATCACATCGCATTTAACAAAAAAAGAACAACAAGTTTAGGACTAGTTCACCATCATCGGCCATCACCTCAAACTGACCCCCAAAGTCCGTGAGAGGGGTTATGCTTTTAGGAAGAGCCCAAGCTTTATGAATGATCCTAAGAGGGGCTCTACCGTACCATGTCTCATCAACCCATATGCGACAAAGCGTAGGGTTTTCAATAAATGCCTCCAATTGGTTTTTTAAGAAGATAGTTTTAGATATCAGGCAGCCGTTGTTTCGCGTCAAGACTTAAGGTCGTGATTAAGGAACCCATGTTTCTTATCACCACCTTAGTGTTATTCCAAATGCTCCTTATTAATCTAGTGTCATTGGTACTAAACTCCTACCGGCTTGAAGCATAGAAAAAAAATACTCTTTCTAGTTTTTCTCATTCTAAGGGAGTGACACGCTCATACCCTGATCCTTCTTCATAGATATATATACCTTTTTCTCAAATTTGTGGGGTTCTTATTTAGGACGTAAGCCTCATTAAACTCGGCCATCTCTAAGTCCACCCTGAGTTCTTGGCATATCAACATTAGGAAGAGCAAATACTCTACCCATTAGTCATCAACTATTACAGTGTGTGCTGCATCCTAACCAAGAATCTCCTAATGAGAGGGTATAGGGGGAACCTTATCCCAAACCACAATGCCTTTTCATGAAAAATAGTCCAACCAGATAGGGGTTGATCACTATCACAGGCCCCCTTTAGAGGAATTATTATCTAAACAGAGGAAAGGATGTTATAGATTTTTCTTAACCTTTCCTCATCCTAGGGTACCAACCCACAAGTATTAGACACGGCCGACCAACCCCTAGTGCGACCTATTGATTCCCCAGATCTTATATTCCTTTCTTTCTTCCTCCACGTCCTAGCCACTAAGATTTGAGTATGAGGCACGCTCAATCTAATGGTTGGAGTGGTCTGAGAGTGAGGGGTTAAGGTAGAGGGTTGAGGCGGAGATCGACTCGCCTCACTAGAAGATCCTGATCCAGAAGATCCTGAATCATCACTAGCACTAGGATATTGGGAGCTTTCCCAAGAGCCCAAGCCCGAGGCTATGGTCTTTTCTCTGTGCATTTTTGTAAAAAGCTACCAAACATTAAAAAATAATGGGTAAGGTGCAAGAAGAAAGGGATTACCTAAGGTCAAGTTTAAAAATAAAAGAAAGTGATTCTTTAAAAACCGACCTAAAAAGAAAGTAGAAAGCATTAGGCACTCGAAGCTTGGACTATAAAAACTCAAACAAACAAAACTAGTCCGAGCTGAAATTTTACCACCGAACTGAAAACCTTTTATAGCTTGTGCTAAAGCGATATAGCATTTTTCTTACTATTTGTATAATGCACAAGAAAAGATGATAAGTTCAAGCCCAATCATCTCTATATGTAGAGACACTCAGTTTTTCTCTCTAATCAACTGATATGTATTGATTAGGGGAGCTGAACGGTTCATATCCTTTGTTCTGGATTTACTCTTTCACCTTAGTCCAAAACTCAAGTTGAAAGAGTAAGGGATTTGATGTTTGGACATATGGATCGACCTATAGCCCAGTTCGAGACGAAGGACCAAGATTTGTAGCCTGGTTCGAGAATAAAGACCAATACCTATAACCCAGCTCGAGACTAAGGATCGACCTATAGCTCGGCCCGAGACTCAAGACCGACCTATAGGTCAGTCCGATTCAAAATAAGTAGCCTGAGCTCGTGTCATCAAACTGGGCCTATGAAAGATTACATAGTCATGAGAAAGAATACCCTGATTGATGTATCTGACTATGTACACTTTAGAAGGCACTAACAAATTAGGAGGTATATCCCAGAGGACGCTATCCCTATAGGGTCGACCACTAACTCAGCCTAAGGTTGAGCTCGATACATAAAATGTTATATTTTATACCGATTGTATCTCTCTGATACTAATATATATGTGTCATTGTATAATCGACACATGTACGTATACTATTCTATAAATAGAGAGATCTATCATAGAATCTACACATTCAGCTAAATATTTTAATCTCTCTTTATATTTTTCTATCTTTAAATCAAATTAATCCCACATATTTAAAAATATTTTTCTTTTAGACATACGTTAAAAGGTATAATGATTGTGATATTATTCTTAAAAATTATGTTCAAATACGTTACATTTTTTAATGCTTGATGGATACAATACATGGTCTGCATTATAAAAAGGAAAAAAGTTCGGCTAATTAAGCAGGCCACTAAAATCACGTGTATAGATGTAGAACTTTCTTTGCCTTAGTATATAGTGTGCAATATATGGGTGTGAAGTGTGAACTAGCCTAGTCAACTTGCCAGTTGCCCCGCCATTTTACTTTACCGTAGAAAATGAGCAGGAGTTCTATTAAAAGTAAAAGTAGATATATAAAATAATTGTGCTGATTAAATTCAATTACGTTGAATTCACTTTAATTGTATTATAAATATTATCTAAATTTTATAAGAATTGAATTTAACTCAATTCATATTTTCATGAATTTGTTTATTTTTATGCACATTTTAAAAAAATAAAAAATATTTATAATTTTATTTAAAAACAAAAATAATAATATAAATATTATCTTTTTATTTATTTGTTACAATACATAAAAATAAAGATAATATTTCATAATAAAATTATTATAATTATCAAAAATGTTAGCATTAACAAAAATATATTTATTAAATTAACTCAATTTTATCGTGAATTAGTTATTTAAGTGAATTAGTTAATTTGAACTATAAGTTTAACTTTTTCCAATTACTAATTCATTTAATAATTAATTAAAAACCCAACTGTAAATTTAACACTAATTACCGTGTCATTTGAGTTATAAGTAATTTATACTTACCATTTATCATAATATTTGAATAAGATATTCGATGTATTTACCAAGTAATAATTATTTATGGAATATTCTTTTATAATTCTTTTTAATTTTTATAAAAACCATAAAAAGTCTCGAGTATATGTTGAACGTGCATAGGCAGTTTGCTTCATTTATTTATTTATTTATTTTGTGTTGTTAAAATTATTGCTTTAATTTAAAATTTATTTTAGTACTTATTATAAAGGAGTGATTATACATCTCGAGGCACATATTTACATACAGTTGTGTTGACTTCTCTATATATATATTTTCGTCATCTCCATCAAACACAACCAAAGTTTTTTAAAAAGAAAATCAAAGAAATGGGAAATATGAAGTACATGACAAAGAAGCCAAAGATAGTCTTAATGATTCCATATCCAGCACAGGGTCACGTGACTCCAATGCTAAAGCTAGCCTCAATCTTTTTGAACCAAGGTTATCAACCAGTGATTGTACTTCCTGAGTATATCCACCACCAAATTATGTGTAAGATTGAACAAGAAGAAGAAAAAGAAGAAAAGATTGTATGTATGGCTATACCAGATGGGATGGATAAAGAAATTCCAATAGACTTCTTTGCAATTGAAGCTTCTATGGAAAACAATATGCCTAGTCATTTGGAGAGCCTCATTGCTGAACTAGTTGTTGATGGTGATTTGGGTTTTGTTGTTGTTGATTTATTGGCCTCATGGGCAATTGAAGTAGCTAATCGATGTGGGATTTCAGTTGCCGGGTTTTGGCCTGCCATGCTTGCCACTTATCGTCTTATCTCTACCATACCTGATTTGCTCCGCTCTGGCCTCATTTCTGATACAGGTTGGTTATTATTTCATTTATCTTAATTAATTAATATTTTTTTAATAATTAATTAATTATTAATATTAATTAATTATTAATATTAATTACACCTTAATATCATTATTATTAAATAAAATTATTATTATAATAATAATAAAATATATTATGAAAATGTGCTATTCTTTTTAAATTAATTTATTTACGTTAAACATAAATTAAATTATGTTTACATTGCACATGCTATATTTACATTGGTTGACTTCGCAATATCATCAGTATATTTTTGCTTATTAATTCTCATAATAAATGACCTATTAAGACATGCAGTAATATAAAGTTGTTATTTACATCCTTAACATTATTCAATTATTATATATAGAATCACCACTTTATATAATCAAGTAAATATCATTTTCCTAGCTAATTCTTATGACGAAGCTTTTATTCAACTTAAACATATATATTAAAGATACTTCTATTTAAAAAAAATACACTTAAATCTTAAATTTGATTAGATATTTCTAATTTTATTATTATAAAAAACTATTACCTTAATTCTCTATGTATATATAAATAAATATTTGTAGTTAGATGTGTAAATTATGTTAACCAGATTTATGTTACAATTCATTAATTTTTAAAATTTATCTCATTTTATTATATTTAATTTTTAATAAAATAAGATATTACTAATTGAAATATATCATTTGTCTTTAATATAGCTTAAACGAGACAAGATATAAGATAGAATACAAAAATGATATAAAATATTATACATGATTATTTATAATTTAAGTTTAATAAGAAAATTAAAACAATATATATTTAAAATTAAGCTCAATAAGTCTACAATCTAAATAAGATAAAATGAGATGAGATGGATTAAGATTAGATGATATTTAAACAAAATGAGACAATAATATACCATGAATCCATTAAGATACTAAATGAGATATGAAATTAGATGGGACATCTTACTTTACATCTCTACTTAAAGTCTCTCAATTATTAGAAAAAAATAGTATTTTTAGATTAGTAATGATTTTATAACAATAACTTTTATTATTATCACAATAAAATATATATAAAATATTTATTTTATCATTTATATTAATTTCACCTCTTAATATCACTACTATTTTATAAAAAGTTTATTATTAAATTATTCTTATGATAATAATAAAATATATTATAACAATAGGTTATTCTTTTTAATTAAATATTTATATTAAATAAGAATTAAATTGTGTTTAGATTGCAAGTGTTTTATTTAGATTTTTAATTAAGTATAATCGAACTTACATAATATAATAAAAAATTGATACATTAATTATAATTGTAATATAATCATAATACATAAAATTAATTTTTATAAAAAATTATGAGTGAAGACATGCACTACCATACATTGACATATAAAGTTATCATTTATATGTTTTAACAAATATTTATGAATCATGTGTCACATTAGAATCACAACTTTGATTAAATTAATCAAGTAAATATCATTTTCTAAGTTAATGCTTATGATGAGGTTTTATTCAATTAAAAATTAAAGATTAACTTTTTAAAAAAATATATTTTAATCTTGTATCTTCTTGTATATTTCTAATTTTATTAATATAAAAAATTAATTATTTTAATCCTTTAATAATGTAAAAATAAATATTTTATTTTTCAATTTTAATAAAAAAATAGACTAAAAGTGACTAATTTAGAATTAAAGTTCTAATTAATTTTTCAGTGAACAGGATTAGAGGTGAGAAATTCAATAACATCATAATAAAGTGCATTTTTAAATAAAATTTTATGACTAGTAAGTCATTTTTTCTTTATTGATAACACAGAAGTTTCTATCTATATATATAAATTCTATATTTGTATTGTCGAAAAATTCTTTATTTGTATTCACGAGTTTATCTTGGAACATGGAAGGCTCATCACCTTTCTATAGACGCTGTGACATTCTCACATTGCATATAAGCGAGCCACATGTGACATTCTCACATCGACACATACTTAACAAGCCCGCAAACTTTTTTATTAAAATAATAATAATAACAAGCCACCAAATTTGTAGGATAAACTTTATCATTAAAAAAATATGTAATTGTTATCATGGCACCGTCTAAAATTAGAGTCTATCTTTAACGAGAATTTGTATTATTATATTTATATGATAATCTTATGTAAATCTAGTTATATTTTTAATAATATTGTGTAATATTATTTGTGATAAATAATGTTTTTCTTTATACCATATTATAGGTATTAACAACACAATTAGAGGATAATTTCAATTAGAAAAAAGATAGACTATTTTTACACTAATTATTAAGATGACAATTACAATTTGAAAAAAAGCTCATACCATCAATTGATCAAATTGGATATATAAATTATACTATGTAAAGACAAAAGACTATTTTTACACTAATTATTAAGATGACAATTACAATTTGAAAAGAAGCTCATACCATCAATTGATTAAATTGAATATATAAATTATACTATGTAAAGACAAAAGATTCACAAGGTTAAAATTAAATATAGTTTAATTGGGATCATAATTAATCAATTTATAATATTTGACTTAATTAATGTACAGTTAATTAAAGCATTTAGAAAATATATGGACCACACATTCCTCTGTTATTTTATCTCTATTATTTTAATTTGATGACTTAAGATATAAAATATTACAAATTAATTAAAATATCACTTTTGGAATATTGAAATATGAGTCAGCTTTGTATATGGAATTCCACGATATACAATGAAACAAAGTGGTTTTGCATTTTGCAACTTAAACTTTTGTTTTATTGTCTCTCTTTTTATATTAAATAATAAAATAGATTTTAAATAACGCGTTGCAAATAAATTTGTAAATAAGAATGGTTCATCTAACAGTTTCACGTATAAGTTTTTATTTTATTTTATTTCATATTATAGATTCTAATCAAAACAATTATTAATAATTTTACAGGAATACCACAACAACAATTAGGTCAAATATATCTTTCACCTGATCAACCTAAAATATCTACTGAAGATCTACCATGGCTAATTGGCACCATTTCATCAAGAAAAGAAAGGTTCAAATTTTGGACTAGAACTTTGGCCAGATCAACAACTCTCAAATGGATTCTAATAAATTCATTTACAGATGAATATAATTGCCTCAGTACTAATCAAAAACTGAAAAACCAAATCTTAACTAAGATTACTACTGAACATAACCCACATGTTCTCCCAATTGGACCTTTGTGTAAGCCCACAATAACTAAAAGCCCAACATTCTGGAAAGAAGACATGAGTTGCTTGGATTGGTTAGACAAACAAAAGCCCAATTCAGTCATTTACGTATCATTTGGAAGTTGGGTTAGTCCAATTGGAGAAGGGAAAGTTAAAAGCTTAGGATTAGCACTTGAATCTTTAGGGAAGCCATTTATTTGGGTTCTTGGAAATTCATGGCGTTCTGGATTACCAAATGGGTATATAGATAGGGTTTCAAAGAAATTAGGGAAAGTGGTTTCATGGGCACCTCAAATGGAAGTTCTTCAACATATGGCTGTGAGTTGTTATCTTACTCATTGTGGGTGGAATTCAACAATGGAAGCTATTCAGTGCCAAAAGCGCCTTCTTTGTTATCCTGTTGCTGGAGATCAGTTTGTGAATTGTGCTTATATTGTGAAGGTTTGGAAAATTGGTAAGAAATTGGATGGGTTTGGAGTTAAAGATGTTGAGGAAGGATTAAGAAATGTGATGGAAGATATTGAGATTGATAAGAGATTACGTGAGCTTTATGACAGAATTATGGGAGTTGAAGCTGATTTCAGAGTATTGGGTAATCTCAAAACCTTTATGGATGGTATTGAGAATCAAAAAGTTGGGAATTTAGTTTATAATATTGTTCATGAAATTAATTTCTAGTTTCGTAATTCTACTATTTATAAAAGAAAAATTGCAGTCTGACATTCACCATCTTTTTTATCATCGCTCATGAAGCTTTACAAAGTGTGAGTATTGTTAAAAGGTTATGCAAATTAATACTCATAATTTGCCATGTACTTTCAAATTTCAACTATGCACTTTTTCTTTTTTGCCCTTATCATTAAGCTAGTTTTCTCTCCCAATTTGGCCCCCATATAATGATTAGTTATCAGTATCACTAGCTACCTTGGTATTATCATTTGTGTGATAGAACTTTTGGATATTAGAGTCTTTCGCAATTAGGCATAAGGTTTAAGTACTCGACGTAGGTTTCTACTAAGGAGTGTTTAAACTTTTTCATATTTTGTTATAGAGAATGATTTATTATTATTATTATTTTACCATCGACCGGTCCGATTTTTGGAGAACTGAGTGTACAAACTTGTTTTGGATTAAGTTTATTTTATGTTGGATATTGAGGACTTGAAGATTTAACATTATAAAATTTTGAATAATTAAAAAGTTTGGATATTTTTTATACAAAATTGGAGACATTGAGAATCGCGAGTTGTTTTAATCATTCTAATTTAGTTGTTAAGAATTTGGATGAAGATTGATGCACCAAGACTCAAAAAAGTTGCTTTTGGAATGTAACGGTGATGTATGCGAATATCATGAGAGGAAGTTTTTTTATTAAAAAAATGATGTAATAGCACACCTAGGAGAGAACAAAATAGCTTTATGAGAGGGACAAAAGTGTCAAGTGACTAGCTAGATTTTGAGAGTTTGTGGCAAAAACCTTTTAGTGGTATTTGATTCATGAAATAGAATAAAAATAAAACAATATTGTTTGATTTGATTATTAAAATAAAAAAAATTAATATTATAATATCTTACTTACAACTGAAATAGAATGAAAAATATTATATATTATCCTAATACACCTACGTTATATTTAATAAAATTTAAATAATATTATTTAATTATTATTTTTTCGTCAGACAAAATATATTATTAAAATTATTATTATTTTAAATAAGGTTTAGTATTTAAGATTTAGGATATAGGGTATAAGATTTATGGTATAGGTTATAAGGTATATGATTTAGGGTTTTTGGATTTAGAGTATAAGGTATAAGACTTAGGATTTAGAGTTTATAGTTATATTTATGAGTTAAGCTTCACAGTTAAAATTAATTTTTTTTAAATAGGATTTAGGGTTTGGAATTTGTGATTTAAGGTTTAGGATTTAAGATTTAGATTTTAATGTATAGGATATATGGTTTATGACTTAGGGTTTAGAGTTTATGATTATATTTGAGATTGAGGTACAATTAGAACAAAATAGTAAGATAGGAATGAAATCATGATTTCTTAAAAGGGAGAAGAAATTCACATTCTTTCTCTTTTAGGAATCGATTTCATCCCATTATCACTTTTCAATCCAATCAAACATAAAATTGAAAAAAATCGATTCTGATTTCATTCTAGTCAACCAAACACCACCTTTGTGTATTGGATTTATGGATACCTTTATAAATGTTGGACCACTTTTTTATTTTTAAAAAAATATGGAAAAATTATATCTTTTTGAAAACTTTTAATATTTATGTTTATAAAGTTTGAAAATATTTTTTTGAAAAAATTACTAGATAAAGTTTTAAAAAATAGAAAAAATAATCCTTAATTTTTAAAAATAAACAATTGTATTTAACTCCTTTATTATTTTACTACAAAATTCTCAATTAAACTTTTTTTATTTTTATTGATTTGTTTCGCAAACATTTCTCCTCGAAAAAATTGAAAAGTAAAAAAGATGGTATAAGTCTATTTATTTAGGTTACAAGGGATATAAAATAATTTTATTTAAAAAATTAATTTTTAATCAAACTTTTTATTAAATATAATATAATAGTACAAGGGGTGAGTAATGGATAGAAATCACTTATATTTCACCAATTTGATTTGAATCAAATTTAAAAATTTTAAATCTGAATTTGATCTAATGATATAATCATTTCGAACATATACGAATCTGAGAAGATCAAATTTGTTCGAATTGTGTAAAATAAAATTGATCTTGAAATTTATTTATAAATTATTATTATATATACAACATGATGTATATAACATTTAAATTTTAAATTGATATATCTCGACAAAATTTATTATTTATAATTATAACTAAGAAAATTAAAGGAATAAAAAATATGTTTGAATAATTATTATATTATTATAAAAATTTAACATATATATATATATATATATAAACTAAAATAATAATTTAATGTAAGTTTAGTATGTATAATATTTAAATATAATATATTATACAATAAAATATATATTTTCTTATAATTTTAATAATATTCAATCCAAATTCAATATAATAGATTATAAAATGCGTCAATCTGAATTCAATCTAAATCTAAACAGATTGTATACTTTACAATCTATATTTGATCAAAATATAAAATCTATCAATCCATTCCTGTTCGAATGTAAAAAATTATTTAAAATTTTCAATTTAAGTTGATTGATAAGATTATTTGTTCATCCATACACATAACACATGTATATTTATGTTTTTTGATAAACATATATATAAAACGTAACTTTTAATTAAAAATTACTCAAATATTTTAACAAATATTTTTTTTATTTAATATGTTACTTTTTTTTGCCAAGGGAACTTTTTATCCCAAGTTACCTTCATTTTATCACAAGATTGTTTATGATATTTGGGTTACTGTGTCATCAATGTTTAATATATTATTTTTAATATTAGATAATAAATTTTTTGTTTAAATTTAAAAAAATCTTAATAAATAATTTTTAATTAAATATTAATATTATATATATATATATATATATATATATATATATATATATATATAAGAAAAATATAATCACGTATGTGTTTATTTTTCTCTAAAAATATTGAATATGAAAAGATAAACAAACACACTAAATCATGAAACAATTATATTGATAAAAAATAAAAAAAATTAATTTTTTAAAAATAAATAAAAGTAAAATTTTAAATTGATATATCTCGATAAAATTTATTATTTATAATTATAACTAAGAAAATTAAAGGAATAAAAAATATGTTTGAATAATTATTATATTATTATAAAAATTTAACATATATATATATATAAACTAAAATAATAATTTAATGTAAGTTTAGTATGTATAATATTTAAATATAATATATTATACAATAAAATATATATTTATTTATAATTTTAATAATATTCAATCCAAATTCAATATAATAGATTATAAAATACGTCAATCTGAATTCAATCTAAATCTAAACAGATTGTATACTTTACAATCTATATTTGATCAAAATATAAAATCTATCAATCCATTCCTGTTCGAATGTAAAAAATTATTTAAATTTTTCAATTTAAGTTGATTGATAAGATTATTTGTTCATCTATACACATAACACATGTATACTTATGTTTTTTGATAAACATATATATAAAACGTAACTTTTAATTAAAAATTACTCAAATATTTTAACAAATATTTTTTTTATTTAATATGTTACTTTTTTTTTGCCAAGGGAACTTTTTATCCCAAGTTACCTTCATTTTATCATGATATTTGGGTTACTGTGTCATCAATGTTTAATATATTATTTTTAATATTAGATAATAAATTTTTTGTTTAAATTTAAAAAAATCTTAATAAATAATTTTTAATTAAATATTAATATTTTACATATATATATATATATAAGAAAAATATAATCACGTATGTGTTTATTTTTCTTTAAAAATATTGAATATGAAAAGATAAACAAACACACTAAATCATGAAACAACTATATTGATAAAAAATATTAAAATAATTGTGTAAATAATGATTAACTATATATGTAATCATGCAATTAGAAATAAAACATTTTCCCCTAATAATATCATATATTTTTTATAAAAATAAATTTAGCAAAAATATGTCATTATTTGTTATTATTATAATAAAAATATAAATTATATTTTATTTATGCAATTATTTAAATTTTAATTTCATAATTGTTATATAAAATTATTAGCTAAGAATAAGTCTATCAGTGATAATTTTAATCTTGAGATTATTATAAAAACATATTTTATTATTAGAAAGAAAAAAAAAAAGAAAGAAAGAAAGAAAGCTACCAAGGCAGAGACGGACATCCTGACACCAAGTCCATTGAATCAAAGTTAAAGGAGGGATTTGGTTTGATTTTGATTTGAAATACTAATCGATATATATATATATATATTAAATTAAAAATCAAATAGATTTATAAAATATTTAACTAATTTATTTATATCCACTTGATAAGTTACGTTTGAAATTTAAACTTATTTATTTTTTAAATAAATTTCAATAATTCTAATTTATGTTAATATTAAATTAATAAATAATACTTATTATTTAATCAAGAATTTAATTAAAAAAATATTTAAATTATAATTTTATATTAGTTTTTAATTAAAAAATAGTTTTAAAATTAAATAAATTATCGAGAACAAAAAATAATTTAGATTTTTTATTAATTATAATAATTTTTTTAAAAAAATGAACATAAAAAAAAAATAATATAATTTATTTTATCTTCTCAAATAAAAGAAATATGTAATTATAATTAGATATTATAAATATATAAAATATAATTAGTATAAGTGTATAAATTAAAAAATAAATATATATATTAATAATATGTAAGTTTATTTGATCTACCGTTGATTTACAAAATTTCAAACTTTAATCGACTTAATACGTATCAATTTTTATATTTTTAAAATAAAAAATCAACTTATTTAATATAAAAATAGGTTTGATTCTAACTTAAGTTTGTTACTTTGATTTATCGTTTGATGCCCCAATTGGGCCAGTTATATCTGTTTACAAATTGTTTTCAAAAACAATTTAGAATATATTCTCATTTTTTTAAATATTATTTTAGAAAATAATAACTTAAACAATATCGATTCTAACACTAATTTATTTTTAAAAGAAATATTTGTTTGTTAGTGTAGATTATAGTTTTTAAGTTATATGGTTAAATAAGTCCTTTTTATTTTACAAATTTTGAATTTTTTGTTTTTTTAAAAAATTTGAAAACATTTTCTATAACTCCAATGAGATAAATGGCAACAATCGTCCAAACTTTGCTAATTATGATTTGCTATTAGATATCTTGTTTGATTTAATTATATTATCATTTAGTTGAAGTTACGTGCTAAATATATTTTGATATTTATATTGTATTATTCATTACGAAGTTGTGAGCTTTGATATGAATTTTTGATACTTAAAATATAGATGATTATTTAGATTATCGTTTTTTGTTTTAAAATAATTATCTTATTTTTTGGTCCAAAATCTTATTTTTCATGAATTAAGTAATGTAAATTATGTAATTAATTATTTGTAGTTAAAATCTGTTTTATATTTTATGTTATATAAAAACTCAAATCTTAAATTAAATTTTTGGATAAAAATATTCTTAATTTTAAAATAATGACTGTTATTTTACTTTTAATTTATTTATATTTAAGAGAATTCTATACCCATCAAACTATATTCAAGTTATTAATATTAATTTAATTGTTTTTTATTTAAAATATGCTATAAAAATTAACAAAACACAATACTAAAAAATGTAAAATAATTTTAGAGGTATTTTTAATTAGTATTAATAATTTCTAAATTATAGTTATTTTTTATACAAAATTATGTATTTTAAGTAATGTAAATAATTTTTTTTAAATTTTATTTTTATCAATTAAATAATAAATTAATTTGTATAAAATACATGAAGTTAATAATTAAAAATGAAAAAATGACTGTTGATGTCAATAGTTTGGAAATTTTTCAGTAATGTTTCTTGAATCTCCGCCCGTATGGATATTTTAAAATAAAATATTGTTGTGAAAAGTCTAGGTCCTCTAGTAAGCAAGCGCTCTCTCGAATACTAATTTATTTTTCATAGAATGACAGCATGAGCCAACATCACCAATTGTCTAAGCTGCCACCACGTGTCTATTATGCAATTTGTCAATCTTCTATTGGAATTTATTTTTTTTGACATTCCACGTAGGTTTTCTTCAACTTCTCACCCCACATATCCAGCTTTTTTAAGAGCCGCAGAGGGACACAGAAAGTTGCTCTCTTTCTCTTAATACGGACCTTTCTTCTAACAGAAAACCGTCTTACAGATTTCTGGACAATGCGATCTCCTCATCACTGGTCAATTGCCACTCTCTCTTAATTATATTATTCCTCCTTCTGATTTCTACTCTTTCTGTAACATAAAAATCTGTTTTCTTTTGATTTAATTGTTTTCTTTTTCATTTGATTCCAGCATTCAATTAATGATCTTATTTTTTCTGATTTGCAGAGACTTTGAAGTTCTAGGTTACTAGGGAAATCTACAATGAAGTCTATCTTTCTTAAGCTAGGGTTAGTTTTATTTGTCTTTTCCTTTGTTTTCTCTCCTTCCGAATCCGCGGTTTTAAGCATAGATCTAGGTTCGGAATGGATCAAAGTTGCGGTGGTGAACTTAAAACCCGGTCAGAGCCCAATTTCTATCGCAATCAACGAGATGTCGAAGCGAAAGTCCCCGGCTTTAGTTGCATTTCAATCTGGAGATCGTCTCCTTGCTGAAGAAGCTGCTGGATTAGTGGCTCGGTATCCTGATAAAGTTTATTCCCAAATCAGGGACATGATTGGAAAACCATTTAATTACACCAAGAACTTTATAGACTCATTTTACTTACCATTTGATATTGTGGAAGATTCTAGAGGTGCTGTGAGTTTCAGAATGGACAATGAGACTACTTATTCTGTTGAGGAATTATTGGCAATGATATTGAGTTATGCTTCAAAGTTAGCAGAATTTCATGCAAAAGTGCCTATAAAAGATGCTGTCATTTCAGTACCACCATACTTCGGGCAAGCAGAGCGAAAAGGGTTGCTCCAGGCTGCTCAGTTGGCTGGGCTTAATGTCCTTTCATTGATTAATGAGCATTCGGGTGCTGCCTTGCAGTATGGAATTGATAAAGACTTCTCAAATGGATCGAGGCATGTTATTTTCTATGATATGGGTTCGAGCAGTACTTATGCAGCTCTTGTGTATTTTTCAGCTTACAATGCCAAGGAGTTTGGAAAGACTGTGTCAGTCAACCAATTTCAGGTGATCTCCATTCCAACTCTGCCAGTGGTTTCAGCTAGTAAATTTTGAAACTATTATATTCTTTATAACTTTGTCTTGCATCAAGTTTAGTAACCTTTATCTTGAAACTTTTACCTGTATGATGCTTATCTTAGGAAAGATAACTAATGATTAGTTTCCATGAGACTTTTTTTACCCCTTGAACATTGTATTATGCTTTGATTTGCTTGTTTCATTAGCCAGGGCTCAGGATTAGTTTATATTGCAGAAATCTTAACATATAATGGAAGGATCTTCAAATGAATGGCTATTGATTCTTTATTTACACTACATTTGCTTATTTGTTTATTTTATTTATTTTTTCCATACTGTAGTTGTTGAGATTGGATGTATCACGACTTATACATTTACCTTTTCTATGAACTTAACTCCTATGTTCTTATCAAAAAATGAAAGAAGGTGTGTAATTTATAAGTATGAACGATCATGTTAAACTGCTCTCTTACACATTTGTGCAGGTGAAGGATGTTAGATGGATTCCAGATCTTGGGGGTCAAAACATGGAGTTGCATTTGGTTGAGTACTTTGCAGATGAATTCAATAAGCAGGTTGGCAATGGGATAGATATCAGGAACTCTCCCAAAGCAATGGCTAAACTTAAAAAGCAGGTCAAAAGAACAAAGGAAATTCTCAGTGCAAACACTATGGCTCCAATATCAGTTGAATCAATTTATGATGATCGGGATTTCAGGTTTGTAATCTAAGGAATAATTAATCCAATACTTGCCTGTGTTTTTAAATTCTGAATGTATTTTTATGGTTGTCTATTTTCATTTGCTGGATGAACTGGGTTGTGAAGGAGTTACTTAGTGACATACATATAGCTCTCAACCTTTTCATATGCAATTGCTCTAGTATTTACCATTCACTCCTCTCACAGCTTGTCGAATAAAAGGACTATTAGTGTGTCAATTCCTGTTAGTGCCTTTTCTATTTGCAAGGAGTTCTCAATTCTCATAGTTTTGATGACCTGCAATTATTTTATGTTCTCTGTCGGTTATTGTTTAACTACTTCCTACACAATGACTATCATGTGTCAATGAAAATTGTATTGTATTGAAATCAAACAACATGCCACAAACTAGGAAATCTTCTCGAGTGCTTCAAGAGCATTTGTTGAAAAGATGGAGTTTCTGAGGGGTTGCTTCGATATGAGGAAAACCAAGAAAATGTAGACATTGGTTGAATCTAGTTTTAGGCTTTTCAAAAGGTTTCAAAGGTTTCATGAACTGTGTTCCTTGTACTCATGTAATTGTGCTCCTCAGAAATTTCATTTTTCCTGTAATTTGTTTTTTTGTACAATGATGAGGCTTGGACCTGGGACTAATCTGATTAAATGATATTTTTGTCTTATAAACTATGTCCCAGGTTTCACTATTTTAGAAAGTGGAACTTTATGCATCTGATTTGGCTAACTAGTGACATTTTCATAGAACTGCATTTTCGTATAAGAATTAAATATATATTAACAACAATGTAGTACATTTCATTAATATATGAATTTATAAAAGATAGTATCCTCTACAAGATTCAGTTGATTTACCTTGAGTGTCCCTGACCATTGTCATTAACTTTGGTGAAGTAGAGCCATGCAGTGACGGAGCCAGAATTTTTTATAGGCGGGGCGAAGTTGTATATGTTTTAGAGTACTAAATACTAAATATAAGACCCATAAATTAGATACAACAAGTAACTTAACAATATGAAGCTTATTTTAAAATGTAGAAGGTCTAGAGGTCAAGTCTTAAATATAGGACAAGTCAATGTTATTATTTTATTCATAATTATAATCTCAATATAATTATTATAGTCATTATCTTTTCATTTAGAAAAAGTTGATCACCTAATAATAGTTATTGAAAAGTAGTATTTTATATTCAAAAAGTTTTGTAAATTGAAATAGTCTAGAATAAAAATATAATACTTGTTAAAAAAATAATCTAGAACTAAAATATAATACTTGTTAAAAATATAATCATCATCAATGTCAATTAGATGTATAATTTTTTTTAAATATCTACATCGTGTTTATGACTTAAAATTTAAATTATGATGTTTTTAATTTTAAAATCAAAATAATTTAAATAATTTTTATATTTTATAAATTTAAGAAGAAATATACTACAATTGTATAATAAAAAAACTAGTTTTTACTTAAAATATGAGTTGTTACTTTTTAATCCTCAAAATACAAAAATAAATTGTAACCGTTTCTTATGTGTTATGAATTTACTTTCAAATTTTATTGAAAATAAAGAAAAAAATATAATTTATACGTGGGTTAGAAGCTAGTAAGACATTTTGCATAAAATATTAACCGGGGATGAAGCCTGGTCTAGCCTACCAAAGAGCTATGCCACTGGAGCCATGCCACTTGCGACCATATATCTCAATGCCTCTTGTCACTATTTTAACTGGATATGGAGCTTTTGTTTTCATATGTTTATATTGATCTTTCTCATTTAATTGACAAAAAGGTTCACTTTATTTGTTTCTTGGTAGTTAAGTAAGTCAGTTTGTCAAGGGTATAGAACATAAATAAATTATTATTCTTATATAACATTTATTTCCTTTCAGGAGTACTGTAACCCGTGAGAAGTTTGAAGAGCTCTGTAAAGATCTGTGGGAGAAATCTCTTGAGCCCATGAAGGAGGTTCTTAAGCATTCTGGTTTGAATCTTGATGACATATATGCAGTAGAGTTGATAGGAGGTGCTACCAGGGTGCCAAAATTGCAGGTTTGAATCACCTTCGTGTTTTTCCTACAATTTAATATTCACTTATATCCTCTTTATCATTTGTATTAATTTCTTTTCATTGTTAGTGACTACTGTGTTTTCTTTCATCCATAGGATGTACGTAAAAGATATTGCTTAAAACACTATAAGCTCCCTAATATTTCGGAGCTGGTTATAATAACCCATGACATACAAATTCTATGCTTCTATTCACAGGCTAAGCTTCAGGAGTTTCTTGGAAAGCAAGAGTTGGACAAACATCTGGATGCAGATGAAGCTATAACTCTTGGTGCAGCGCTTCATGCTGCTAACTTAAGTGATGGAATCAAATTAAACCGTAAGCTAGGAATGGTTGATGGGTCTTCCTATGGATTTGTTGTTGATTTATATGGCCCTGAGCTTTTAAAAGATGAGAGCTCCATGCATGTACTTGCACAAAGAATGAAAAAACTGCCTAGTAAGGTAAGTCACATGGCATCGTGATGGCATGAGACAAGAGTTAAAAAATTAACTCAAGTCTAGTGTTGCATGACATGTTTGCTAATTATGGATTTGTTCGCATGTGGTATAGATGTTCAGATCAATTGTCCATAACAAGGATTTTGAAGTTTCACTTGCTTATGAGAGTGAAGATCTTTTACCACCTGGTGTCACCTTGCCAACATTTGCAAAATATTATGTGTCTGGATTAACAGATGCTGGACAGAAGTAAGGATGGGCAGTCTTCTGTATATGTGTTTCCACTCCAATAATATTATTTTTGTCACAGGTAAATTAGGTAGATTGATATGGTTTTAAATTTTCCTTTCCTCTTTAATGTAGGTATGAATCTCGGAATTTGTCGTCCCCTGTTAAGGCAAATCTGCATTTCTCTCTGAGTAGAAGTGGAGTCCTATCTTTTGATAGGGCAGATGCTGTTATTGAAATATCAGAATGGGTAGAAGTTCCTAAGAAAAATTTAACGGTTGAGAATTCAACCATTACTTCCCAAAATGCATCCGTTGAAGCTGGTGATACAAAGACTTCAGATGAAAGCAAGAACAATACACATATAGATAACAGTGGGACTAGAAACACATCCAACTCCAATGTAGAAGAAAAAGGTACTGCAGATCTTGGCACTGAAAGAAAACTTAAGAAGCGAACCTTCAGGGTTCCATTGAAGGTAGAGATAAGTTGACTGTCTTGAACCTTTTTCTTTCTTTTTCTTCAAATTTATAATTTTAATTTTCAATTCTTCTCATTCTGTTAAATCTTTCCTCTTTTTCTTGATTTCTATGTATTTTAGATTGTTGATAATACAGTTGGACCTGCAATATCTCTTCCAAAAGAATCTCTTGGTGAAGCAAAACGTAAATTAGATGCATTAGACAAGAAGGATGCAGAGCGAAAGAGAACTGCAGAATTGAAAAATAACTTGGAAGGGTACATATATGCAACTAAAGAAAAGGTCGGTCATTATTGGTGCATTTGTTGCAGGCTTTTGAAAATTAGTTCGATGATTCGCAAAATACTTAATTCTTTCACTATAGTAATTTTTTCACTATAGGTTATGATATTTTTTTTCACTATAGTCTACTTCTCGACTACACCTTTGTTTGGCACTAAGCTTCATCAAAATCTATTATACCAATGCAAACCATTTTTCTACTCATTTATTCTCTTGCTGCATTGCTTTGGGATTGATGAAAACATCTTCTTCATTAATGTTTCTTTTTATTATTTGGCATTGCATATATGAACAGTTGATTGGTTTGCATTCACGGAATCTGAATATTTTTTTTAATGTAGTTTTGTTGATCAACTTACCGGGATGTTAATTTTGTGTTGTTTATACGTTATCTTTGTAGAAGTTGGTTTTAAAAATTAATCATTTCTATTTTCTGATGGATGGCATTATTTGGGGTCAGCTTGAAACAGTTGAGGAGTTTGAAAAGATCTCTACAAGTGAAGAACGACAATCTTTCATTGGAAAGTTGGATGAGGTAACCTCTTCTTACTCTCTATTCATGAGGTATGTTACTCATAAATGCCTCTTTATATTTTCTACTGAAGGAAACAAATTTTCTCAGGTGCAAGACTGGTTGTACACTGATGGTGAGGATGCTACCTCAAAAGAGTTTGAGGAACGCCTAGGCATGTTAAAGGCTATAGGTGATCCAATATTCTTCAGGTATGCTCTACTCTGATCTACTCTGATTTGTGAGGATCATCTTGACTACCTAATTTTCAGATGTAAGAAATCTACAATTACTTATGGTTCATTTTGGTCGTTATATATTGCTTAGAGCTTACGGTTTTATGGTTGTAGATTGAAAGAGCTGACTGAACGACCAACAGCTGTGGAACACGCTCGAAGCTACCTTACTAAAGTGAAACAGGTAATTCAAATAGATTATTTACTGCAGTTATACTAACTGTGGCTTCGGGTAATAATGACATTGAATGACCAATTCATTGTTTCCTCCCCTCTTCTGATCATCTCCAGGTTGTACGTGATTGGGAGACTAGCAAATCCTGGCTTCCAAAAGACAAAGTAGATGAGGTGATTAATTATGCAAATTAGAAGACAACATTTTGAGCTTTCTTTCAGAATGATACTGACAAGTTACCTATTTTGAGCTCACCTCTATATTTTAAATACTTCAGGTGAAGAATGGTACTGACAAGTTAAATAAGTGGTTAGATGAGAAAGAGGCTGAACAGAGAAAGTAAGTAATTGTCATTTTTTTTGTTCCTCCCTTAGATATCTTTTAAGTTGCTCAATTTAACCAGTTTCTTTTAAATATATCCTTTTTTTTCTTTCCAAATTTTCCTCTTAGAAGAAAGAAATTCTCATTTGAAGGGCATAAATGGCAAAACCCTGTTTCTGCCTCCTGCAGACATAATCTGAGCTTAATGTGGAGCTCAAAAACTAATTGTGTAGAAAAATAGTACTGGGATTGGGGATACAATCTTAATAGTATGGGAAAATCATTGAAGAAATCCTTAAAAAAATGTATTTAAGTCATAACTCTCTTAAAACGCTATGTTTGGCCACCAAAGTTCTACTCTGCATTGCTTCCTCTAGCATCAATTCTTAACCTAGGCAACTTTGTGGATCTATAAGCATATCTCCACTCAGCTGATCAAATTTTGGGGGTTTATTTGTTAATTTATAAGCTTACAAGTATCCATGTTTGATTAACATCTCACTCTTCTTGAAGGACTTCTGGATTCAGCACACCAGCATTCACATCAGAAGAAGCTTATTTGAAGGTGTTTGATCTGCAAGAAAAGGTATCATTGCCCCTTTTATTCTTCATTAAGAAACAAATTGAAGAGGGTTTCACAAGCCATCTGTTATATGTTTACCTATTCTTGTGACATAAACCAATCATTCGTGTGTTTAGGTTGCCAGTGTTAATAAAATTCCAAAGCCAAAGCCCAAAGTTGAGAAACCAATCAAGAATGGAACAGAGAGTAGCAGTGAGAAAGTTACAGATTCTAACAAAACTTCTGAGGAGAGTTCCTCAAAGACTGATCAATCAACAAAAGGCACAGATGGTTCAGCAAATGAAAATGTTGATTCAGAATCCAAACTTCGTGATGAGCTATGATCCAACTAACCGAACTGTAGCTTCCATTATTAATTTAATTATTGCCTTCCCAACTAGATTGTAGATTGGTTCCGGTAACAGGATGAAAGAGACGCCTCCACAATCTCTAGAGTACAGAAAAAAAGAGAAGAGTGCATTATTGAGATCAAAAGTTCAAAGAATATTTAGTTGCTGAAGGACAGTTTATTTGTTATTTATAATGTCATTATGTGATACATGGAGGCAACTAGCAGTTTACCACTGTGCTTCCGTCGGAAGTTTTGATCATTAAGTATTATCTGAGGCTAAGATTATAGGATACTTTTTGCGTTTTGGACAGTGTACTTATTTTATTTGAATAGTAAATTTTGCTGTTCGGTTTACCAAATTATCATTTCCGTTTATTTTTGTTAGTAACTTTTTGGGAATCGGTAGCTCGGATGGTTGAATCTATTATTTTGAAGTAGAGGAAGCATTATCTAATATCACGAATCTCATACCCTTCCACGCACCTTTGTGTGCTTATCATTGAAATTATGCAAAAAATGTCAGCATTTTGGGTTTTTAACCATATATAAATGGTGAAGGAATGCAGCAAAATAGATTGAGTCACTCAAGTTTAGAAAGAATGCATGCAAGGATGGTTGCAAAGTTAAAAAAGTCTGTCAAAAGAAAAGAGAAAGAGGAAACTTCGAGCGTGAATTGTTCGATAATTAGTAAGTCCCATTCAATCATACACCATAAATCGAATGAGTTAGTTCCTTCAGATGCAAAGCTCATATTATTTCCTTGCTACTTTTTTTAAAAATAAAATATATGACAAAAGACAAAAGAGAGTTTATTTTAATATGTCAAGAAATACATAGGTGACACCATATAATAGCACAAATATGAAACAATTATCACCCCTAACTTTTATGATACTAAATCATGCTAGTTGTCACCCGGAACTTCCCCGCACCAAGTAGAAACCAATTCAATTATAAAATTGTATTCCTCCGTTTTAGAAGCTTGTTAGTTTTGTTTCAAATATTTTCACTTTCCTGTTTGTTACTTTATATATTTCTTAACCCTAAAATATGAAATTAAGATAACTTAATTCCTATTAGGATTCTTGTTTTGAAATTTATACATGCAAATACCGCCTCTTCTTAAGAGAAACTAGAAAGTTGCAAATGGAGAAAATATTATTTCAAAGTCATCTTTCATGTGTGACTTACATGAAATTAAAATGGTAAAGTTTTATCTGAGACAAGTGTTCAGATAATAAGGAGATTCCTTACATATATTTTGAAAATATCAAAATATACCAATCTATTCATCCACCTGTCTCCTTTTTTTCTTTTTTCCGTAGAGATGATTATAGTCGTTTCGCAGAAACTGATGTCCACAACAAGTTGACTGTGATGTAAATCAAAGTGGTGCAACGTTAGTGAACCGTGGTGACGATTCGGTTTTAATCGCAGACGCTGTCGTTTAGAACCGAACAAGGTTCTTGATGGAAGAACCTTAATAAAGTCTCGGGTCCTCTCACTATTAACTGCATAACAATTCAGATACACCATCAATACGCAGAGAATAAGTGTGAGAAACCAGTGAAAGCATCGAACAGAAAATCCATTGGAATTCCGTGTAAGTGCTAAAAATTGATCAATGGCAGTAGGGATGTTTTCAATCCAATTTTGTTTCCGCTGCATTTAAATTATGAGTTCATATGATTTTATGAACGTTTCTGGATTGAATTGAGACTCTAACATTTGGTATCAGAGCCATTTGAAAACAACTCTGTTTTGATCTGTGAACACGAAAAACTGAAATTTTGGGTTTTTTATTTTGATTGTTTTTGATGCATATGGAAATTATAAAGTGTTTTAATATTGATTTTTGAGTGATTCTGTAAAATTAAACTTGAAAAACAATGAAGAAAATAAATCCAATTTGACGTGGGTATTTATTTCCTTCATTAATTAACTTTTTGTTTAAATTGAAGTTTTTACTTAAAATTAAGATCATGAATCACTCAGAAATTGAATTCTGAGAATTTTGATAAAAAGAAACGTGGATTCGTCATTTAATAGAAAGATACTACGATCCATAGTGTAAAAAGCAGTCTGATTGACCCGCTAGAGGCTGGTGAAGATGAAGTTTTATTAAAAAAAAAAAAAAAAAAAATTGCTTTGCCTGGGAATCGAACCAGTTACACCGCGAAAGTTTTCAATGAACTGGCCCACTTGACCCACCGAGTCTGCTTCAAGTTATGTTATGTACGGAATATATTTATATAGAATCAGAAGTTAGTTTTATTAAAAAATCATACACTTGGATTGTCTGGGACTTGAACCTTGATCTTGGGACAATGAATTCAAGAGTCAAACCAACAGGCTACAGCACGTTATGTGTTTTTAATGTATAATATTTTATATATATTAAATATTTAATTTTATTAAAACAAAATAAATATATATATATAAAATAATTCTGAATATAATTTTAATTTATGTTTATCACATGTATAATATTTATTATACATGTTATATTTATTTAAATAATTTTTGGGCACATTAAAATTTTATTTAAATACATTATGCTTAAATTATTTGTTTTGGGTATTTATATGTATAAATTTTGTAATTAATTATACATATAAAATTGAGTTAAATAATTTATGCATAATGAAATTAATTTTTAATGACTCTTATGGATTTAATTAGTGCTTATATTATTTAATTTTGCTTGTATAATTTATTGTCATATATGCAATTTAAGATAAATAATATTTGCACATTTGAAATTAAATTAATATTGTTTATGGTTTTATGCAATAATTGAGTATAAGGATTTAATTAATATTTAGTGATTCATATAGTTTAATTAATTAGAGTAGCCACAACATCTTTAATTAATTAAAACTATAATAAAGTTTATTTGGGATCACATTTAGAAAATAAATATTAATTGTAATTAATCATATGTGATATAATAGATATTATCCCACGAAATTTTTATTATATTTTTGTGTGATTAATTAGGATATAATATCAAATTATATTTTCTAATTTACCCAGGGATTAGGAAAAAGGAACATAATTTGATAGTTTTATCGTAAAGTTAGGATGAATTTAATTGAATTAAAACTTTAGCCTACGATGCAGTTTTATGTCACTAGATTCATATTATTCATGATTTACATTGGTAAGAATGACTATAGTTTAGGCCTCAAATTTTAATAGCATATAATCTTTAATTAGCCTTCTCAACCTCAGAATTTCTCGATATCCATTTGTGATATTCCGATCCGAAAGGGGATAACTATAAAATATGGAAGGAAAGAATTCTCCTTCAATTAGGGTGTGATGGATATTGATTATGCTATTAGGAAAAACTGAACCACCTAAAATTACTCAAACCAAGACTAGGAGAATATCATGCTTTGCAGACAATGAACGATCTAATCGCCTTAGTATGATGTTTATTAAGACTAAAATCTCTGCTGTATTCGTGGTTCCGTTGATCAAAGATACCAATGTTCAAGACTTCTTAAAGGCCATTGATGATCAATTAGGTCACTTGATAAGGCTTTAGCAAGCACCCTTATTATGAAGTCTCTTCTTTAAGACTCACCTTGAGGTGAAGGTGCGCGAGCACATTATGCAAATGAGGGACATTGCGGCTCAACTTAAGCATCTCGAGGTTGAAATGTCGGAATCCTTCCTGGTGCACTATATTCTTAACACTCTCCCCACATCACGGGCCATTCAAAATCTCGTACAATACACATAAAGATAAATGGTCAATCAATGAACTAATGACCATGTGTGTTCAAGAGGAAGGAGGCTTGTTATGGAATTTGGTGAAAGTGCAATGTTGGCTACAACGCACGAGAAAGGAAAATCTCAATACAAGCATAAAGGAAAAGGGATAATTCCACCTCAAGCTGATATTAAGAAAGAATCCAAGTGTTTCTTTTGTAAAGAAGGGACACAATGAAGAAGGATTGTATCGCATTCCAGAAATGGCTTCGAGAATAAAGGTAATCCAACCTCGTTTGTTTGTTATGAATCTAATATGGTTAATGTTAATATTAACACCTGGTGGATTGATTCTGGATCTACAATCCATATTGCAAACTCTGTGCCGTATGCAAAATCTAAGGAAGCCAGTGGGAAGTGAGCAATACATCTTATCCCAGAACAAGATGGGCTCACGTGTAGGCTGAGGGACATGTAGTTTGATTTTTAAGTAGTGGTTTTATTTTAAAATTAGAAAAGACCTTTTATGTTCCAAGTTTCTCTAGAAACTTGATTTCAATTTCAAGACTTGTACCTTATGGTTATTCCTTTCACTTTTCGAAAACATCTTTCAATTTATTTAATAAATCTGATTGTGTCAGGGAATGGTATTTTGTCCGATGGTCTTTACCGCATTAATTTACAAAATAATGCCACTCATAACGCCATGCATGTTCAAGCTGGCACTAAAAAGGTGTATTATTGACGATGACTCTTCTACGTTATGGCATAGGAGATTGCGACATATCTCCACGTAGAAAGAATTAAAAGATTAGTGAAAGATGGGGTACTTAGTACTAGATTTTTCTTGATTTTGACACGTGTGTGGACTCGCATTAAGGGAAAGCGGACTAACAAGTCAAAGAAAGGTGCCAATAGAGTTCAAACATATTAGAAATCATACATACGGATATATTGTCCGTATTGGACATTCAAGGTCGAGAGAAATATTTTATCACCTTTATTGATGATTTTTCTCGATATATGTATCTCTATATGCTTCATAATAAGAGCGAAGCATTGGATGCCTTCAAAAGCTTTAAGGTTGAAGTAGAGAAACAATGTGGAAAACAAATAAAGATTGTGAGATCGGAATAGAGGTGGTGAATATTATGGTAGATACACTGAGAATGGACAAGCGCCCGGTCCGTTTGCTAAGTTTCTTCAAGAACGTGGGATAGCTTGCCCAATACACTATGCCTGGTTCACTGAGACAGAATGGTATAGCGAAAGAAGAAACCGAACACTTTTGGACATGGTGAGTATGCTAGAACTCCAATCTTCCTAAATCCTTGTGGATTGAAGCTTTAAAGACGGCATTTGTGTATATATTAAACCGAGTTCCAACCAATTTGTCTCAAAGACACCATTTGAATTATGGAAAGGTTGAAACCGAGTTTGCAACATATCTTGCGCGTTTCAGGATGCCCGTCTGAAGTCAGGATTTATAATCCACAAGAGAAAAAGTCGGACCCAAGGACCACAGTGGGTATTTCATTGGATATGCCGAACGGTCTAAAGGTTATAGATTTTCTTGTCCATCTCACAACACTAGGTTTCAGGAATCAAGAAATGCAAAATTTCTTGAGAATTACTTGATTAGTGGAGCGATCGATCCCGAGCATTGGTTCTAGAAAGATCATTCGTATGCTCAATATGCCACTTCAAGTAATGGGTAATCGTTATTGTTAACAACATGCCTCGAGTACAAATGCATGTTGAAGAACCAGTCTTAAGTACCACAGTGGATTGATCCACGATCCGGTAGATGTTGAAGTTCAACAGATGCCTACAATCATTGAACAACCAACTTGAACAACATGATCTTGCTCCTCGAATGTTGATGCAACATTAAGAAGATCTACTAGAGTAAGGAAATCAGCGATTCCTAATGATTATGTTGTGTATCTACAAGAATGTGACTATAATGTTGGAGCTGAAAATGATCCCGAGACGTTTTCACAGCAGTTCAGGTTTCGAACTTATGGTACAATGCCATGAAAGAAGAGATGGATTCTATGGCGTCTAACCGAGTCAGGATCTCGTCGGGTGCACGATGGTGTGAAAGCCATTGGATGTAAATGGGTCTTCAAAACAAAGAAAGACTCAAAAGGCAACATTGAGAGACATAAGGCAAGACTCGTTTGCCAAAGGATTCACTCAAAAGGAAGGAATCGACTACACCTGAGACATTTTCTCCCGTATCTAAGAAAGATTCACTTCGTGTGGTCATGGCATTGGTTGCCCGTTTTGGATTTGGATTTGCAACAAATGGATGTGAAAACGGCTTTCCTTAATGGTAACCTGAGGAAGAGGTTTATATGAAACAACCCGAAGGATTCTTCTAGTGATGGTGAGCATTTGGTTTGTAAACTTAATAAATCCATATATGGATTAAAGCAAGCTTCCCGTCAATGGTATTTGAAATTCCATAACGTCATCACTTCATTTGGTTTTGAAGAGAACGTTATGGATCAATGTATATACCAGAAAGTTACTGGGAGTAAGATTTGTTTCTTGGTGCTATATGTGGATGATATTTTGCTTGCAGCCAATGATAGGGTTTATACACGAGGTAAAACAATTCCTCTCTAAAAATTTTGATACGAAGGATATGGGTGAGGCATCTTATGTCATTGGCATTAAGATCCATAGAGATAGACTTCGGGTGTCTTGGGTTTATCTCGAGAAACCTATATCAACAAAGTTTTAGAGAGATTTTAGATGAAGGATTGTTCACCAAGTGTTGCTCCCATCAGAATGAAGGGTGATAAGTTCAATTTGGACCAATGCCCAAAGAATGACTTTGAAAGAGAACAAATGAAAAACATTCCATATGCTTCAGCTTGTTGGAAGCTTTGATGTATGCTGAGTGCGCACTGCACTGACATTGCATTTTGCTGGGATGCTAGGGAGATATCGAGTAATCCAGTGTTGACCATTGGAAAGCTGCAAAGAAAGTGATGAGGTACCTACAAGGAACCAAAGATTATATGCTCAAATGTATAGGAACCGATGAATTGGAAGTAATTGGCTACTTCCGATGCGGACTTTCTTGTCAGTATTGATTCACGAAAATCAACATCTCGTTACATTTTCATGCTTGTCACGGGTGGGTGTGTCTTGGAGTGCGAAACGCTCCCTTAGCCTTTACTTCCACCATGAGGCCGAGTTCGTATCATGCTTTCGGTGCCACATCGCATGGTGTATGGTTAAAGAGTTTCATTTAGGGCTTAGAGTAGTTGACTCTATTTCTAGGCCATTAAGATTATCTTGTGACAACTCGTCAGTCGTATTTATGGCTAAGAACAACAAAAGTGGTAGTCGTAGTAAGCACATCGACATTAAGTACTTGGCCATAAGAGAACGTGTTAAGGAAAAGAAAGTGGTCATTGAGTTAAGCAGCACGAGTGATGATGATTGCGATCCTTTGACTAAAGGCGTACGCCACCAATGAAATTTAAGGATCATGTAGAGAAAATGGGAATTGGTTCCACTTTGTAAATGTATATATACAATTTATTAATGAAACTCTTATATATTGTGATATTTTCTCATATTCATGCACCTTAATTTATTTGAGAAAATATATATCTTTATTGGACCAAGAATAAATATAGGATTTATTCATTAAGTTTAGTTACCACATAAAGTATAGTACTTGAGAAACTAAATACATTGTAATACATGGAAGATAATACTCGCTTCTTAGAGGACCTATCGCTATGATTCATGTGTTTTGTTACTCAAGAAATTTTTGGCTAACGTTTGCACCAAGTGGGAGAATGTAAATCAAAGTGGTGCAACGTTAGCGAACCAGTGGACGATCTTGGCTGTCGGAACCGTACGCTTGGGATTCTGAAGAACAAGGTTCTTGATGGAAGAACCTTAATAAAGTCTCGTCCTCTCACTACTAACCGCATAACAATTGATACACCATCAATACGCCAGAGAATAAGTGTGAGAAACCAGGTGAAAGCATCGAGCAGAAAAATCCATTGGAATTCTAGTGTAAGTCTACAAAATTGATCAATGGCAGGAGGTATGTTTTCAATCCAATTTTGTTTCCGCTGCATTTAAATTATGAGTTCATATGATTTTATGAACGTTTCTGGATTGAATTGAGACTCTAACATGTGAATGAATGAAGTCTCTTATTAAAGAAAAAAACAAGCTGACTGCTTTAACATGCTTAAAACCATTTGCTTGTACATTTCAAGTATAAAAGATAAACAACTGTTTACAAAAAGAGAAAAATATATTCAAGGTCTTTCAATGTAAATTAGATTATAGATTATGTATTTATTTTTTATAACATTTTATGAAAAAGTATCACATAAGAACAAAGATAATTTTAATTTTTTTATTACATTAAATAGATATTGTTAAAACTTAAAATAAACTGTAACTAAAAAAACGAAGAAAAAATTAAATAAAAAACATAAAAAATAGTTATTTATCCTTATGTAATTTTTTTTATAATAATAAGATTAAATTATTACAAAAAATAAATACTTAACTTAAATATCACTTTTAAAATAAATATATAACATTTACAATTATTTTTTTTATAAATATCTATTTTATCTTTTTTAATTCGTTTAATTAGATTGAGTTTAAGATGAATTTATATTTGATAAGATAAATTTCGAAAAAGTTTAATAAATTATAATAATTTCTTAACATATATAAGTTTTTATACTCAAATTATATATATATATATATACACGACGGATTGTAGTTTTTTACTTTTACATAATAATAATAATAAGATTATATATATACGACGGATTGTAGTTTTTTATTTTTACATAATAATAAGACTAAAATGTTATAAAAAATAAGTACAATACTTAAGTGTAATTTTTGTAATAAGTAAAGGATCTTGAATGTATTTTTCTCTTATAAAAATAGCATATACCAAAACTTACTAAACCATAGGAGAAGCATAACCATTTAAATGTGATTTTTGCCATCTCCATGCAATTTTTAAGCTCTCTTGAAGATCTGTATACCTTGCAGTCCAATTTAACTCGAGTCTAATCTTCGAAGGATTGCTGTAAACTTCAGCATAATCTCCAGGCCTTCGTTCCTGATATTCAACCTTAATGTCCTTTCCTGTTACCTTCTTACAAGCCTCAACAAACTCCTTAACTGATCTACCTATAAACAAAAAGGAGAGTAAGGCAAAACAAAGCGTTGCAGTTATATAACACCAAATAAAACAATTAATTAATATCAAGTAGAGATTTTCAATGGGTTAATAATTAACCTTTTCCAGTGCCAACATTGTAAATCCCAACTCTACTTGGTTTTGCATTGGCTAGAGCTTTAACATGTGCATCAACTAGATCAGTCACATCTATGTAGTCCCTCACACAAGTTCCATCAGTTGTTTTATAGTCTGTTCCTCTGACCTGAAAGCATTAGAGTAGAATTCTATATATGCAAATAACAATTTTATGTAATAGTATGAATGTAAAATATGAAAAGAGTCCAGACCATAAATAACATGCACAGATTGTAAAATTGAATTGGTCTTGTAATTTAATTAGCCCAAAACTTTAGGCCTAAACCCATATAAATAAAACCCTTACTCTTGTGTTATATATATATACATTCCCCAGCAGCAGATTAGAATAACCGCGAGAATGCTCAGCTGAAAACAATCTAATCTTTCTCTTTTTCACTATCTCCCTATTATATATATTACTCTTTGCCTTCTTTGTAAATTTTTGCCGACAAGTGAAGTTGCGTTTTAGAAGCCGAGAACAGTGAAGAAGATAGTGGGTGTTGAGAACGAAGAGAAGCTGCGTGAAGCGGTTTCACTCTGAGTTGTTTCTTGTATCATCACCAACACAGTACTCGTCCACTACCAGCGATGTCAAGCCCAGCGGTACACTCTTTCCAGATTTCAGCCCCTATCCGAATATAGATTGTAGAATCTGCCCACTATTAATATTTGTACGGTAATATTTTGATTTAATAACAAGTTTGTTAATTTATCTTGCTATATATATTACCAGTAAATTAGAATGAATATTTTGTGAGTTGATTTTAGATTTTGATATAATTTGTGAAGCTCTCTGGAAATTGGTGTTTGTATCTCCATTTGGTTATTAGTGGATTTTTTCCTCGGTATGTCGTCGTTAGTGGAGTAGACTTTTCACATTGAAAAGTTGAACCACTTAAATCATTGTATGTCATTAATTTTCTTATTGCTTATTATTTTGCTGTTACCCATTATTATTAATTTGTGCAACCAAAATTGGACCCGATCTTCGCTTCCACAAGTGCTAATTTCTAACAAATTGCTATCAGAGCTATTGAGTTATTCTGTTATTTATTGGAACTAATAAAGTTTGCTCTTTTGGATTTATTTTGAGCTTCTGATTATCTGATTGGTTTTATATTTTCTGGGTTGTGCTTCTGTTTATTTAATATTGGGTTTTTTGTCATGGCGGCAAAATATGAAATTGAGAAATTCAATGGTAGAAATGATTTCAGTCTTTGGCATACGAAGATGCAGGCCGTGTTAGTTAAAGAAGGACTCGTTAAGACACTTGAAGGCAATGATAAATTGTTAGAAAAATTAACTGGTGAAGAAAAAGATGCACTAATGGAAAATGCTCTCAGTTCAATTCAGTTATCCTTGTCTGATGAGGTATTACACGAAGTTGGTGATGAGGAATCTCCGGATGGATTATGGCTTAAATTGGAGAATTTGTATATGACCAAGTCTTTGACGAGTCGGTTATATTTGAAGCAGCATTTGTATACATTCAGAATGTCAGAAGGTACACCTTTGCACGATCATCTTGATAAATTTACTAAAATTATTCGTGATCTGAAAAATGGTGGTGTTAAGATTGATGATGAGGATCAGGCCTTAGTTCTATTATGTTCTTTACCTCATTCATTTGAACATTTTGTTGATACCATGCTATATGGGCGAGACACTATTTCTTTGGAAGATGTCAAAAAAGCTTTGAATTCTAGAGAGTTGAAGAAAAAGGTGTCTACAAACAACAGTGATAATAGCAGTGGTTTATTTTTCAGAGGTAGAAATCAAGAAAAAGGCACAAGTAATAATAGAGGCAAGTCTAGATCCAAATCTAGAAAACGAAAAGATAAATGCAACTATTGTCATCGGAAGGGCACTGGAAAGTAAATTGTCTGAAACTCAAAATTAAAGGAAAATTTGCCACAACGTCTTCTGGTACTAATGATGTTGTTGGTGTTGTAGATAGTTCTGGTTCCGATGGTGAAAATGTTCTATCAGTATCTATTGGTTCTTTTGGAGATGCTTGGATTCTTGATTCGGGTTGCACTTACCATATGTGCCCCAATAGAGATTGATTTGCTTTTTATCAGTCTATTGATAGGGGTATTGTCTTGATGGAAAAAAATATGTCCTGCAAGGTTATTGGTATTGGTATTGTCCGAATTAAGATGCATGATGGTATTGTTAGGACTTTGAAAGATGTTCACCATGTTCCAGATTTGAAAAAGAATTTGATATCTTTGGGTACTCTTGATTCCAGGAAGTTCTGAAGTATGTAGCCGAAGGTGGAGTTTTAAAAGTTAGTAAGGGTGCTCTCGTTGTTATTAAAAGGGCAATTGTCACGTGGTCTCTATATGCTTCAGGGTAGCACTGTTATTGGCAGTGTATCAGTTTCATCCTCGTCAGATCAAGATTCAGACACTACTTGATTATGGCATATGCGGCTTGGGCATATGAGTGAGGCAGGGATGTCTATTTTGAGCAAACGGGATTTGCTTTGTGGTCAAAAAACCGGGAAGCTTGATTTCTATGAGCATTGTGTTTATGGAAAGCATCGTAGGGTCAAATTCAGTACAACCATTCATAAAACGAACTGTTGATTATATTCATTCAGATATTTGGGGTCTTTCTCATGTTGTGTCTAAGGGTGGTGCCCGGTATATGTTGACCTTTATTGATGACTTCTCTCGTCATGTTTGGGTGTATTTTCTAAAGAATAAGAATGATGCGTTCTCAAAATTTGTGAAATTTAAGGCTTGTAAATAAAATCAAACAAGCAAAAAAATCATGCATTTGAGGATTGATAATGGTTTGGAATTTTGTGATAGTCAGTTTAATGAGTTCTGTGAAAGGAATGACATAGTGAGACACCGCATTGTGCGTCATACACCACAACAAAATGGATTAGCAGAACGTATGAATAGAACTCTCTTAGAAACTACCTCGTTGTATGCTCTTTCAAGATGACTTGGATAAATCCTTTTGGGCTGAAGCTTGTAACCATGCCTGCTATTTGGTGAATCGGTCTCCATCAACTGCAATTGAGTTGAAGACTCCATTTGAGGTATTCTTTGGTACTCCTACTAATTATTCAGATTTGAAAGTTTTTGGTTGTCCTGCTTATGCTCATGTTAATGATGGTAAACTTGAGCCTAGGGCATTGAAATGCATATTTTTGGGTTATCCTTCTGGGGTGAAGGGTTATAGATTATGGTGTGTTGAACCCATGTCACCTAAATTTTTGATTAGTAGAGATTTTAAATTTGATGAGTTTTCCATGTTGCAAAAAAAAAAGAGTCTATTGTTGTAGATAAAGACCACGGTGTTAGTGAACAGGTGGAGCTTGAGAGTGGAGCTCCTAGTCAAGTGCAAGAGGACACTTCAGATCAACCATTTGTGGATGAGATAGATGATTCTGCTCATGATGTAGTAGAAGAGCAACATGAGCAACCATATAGTATCGCTAAGGGTAAAGGAATAAGAGAGATTCAACGCCCTCAGAGGTACGTAGATGCAGACTTAGTTTCTTTTGCATTATCTGTGGCAGAGTCTATTGAGGTGTATGAACCTTCTAGTTATCATGAAGTTGTCACTTATGATGAGTCTGTTCAGTGGTTGTTTGCTATGAATAAAGAGATTGAATCACTTCATAAGAATCATACTTGGGAATTGGTGAAACCACCTAAGGGCCAGAAGATCGTTGGAAACAAATGAGTCTTCAAGAAAAAGGAAGGTATACCTGAGGTTGAAGCAGCTAGGTTCAAGGCACGTGTTGTTGCAAAGGGCTATTGTTAGAAGAAGGGTATTGACTTAAATGAAGTATTTTCACATGTTGTTAAACATAGCTCTATTCGTGTGTTGGTTGTTATGGTTGCATTGTTTGACATGGAATTAGAACAACTTGATGTCAAGACAACTTTCTTACATGGTGAGCTCGAGGAACAAATATATATGCATCAACCAGAGGGGTTTGTTATTCCAGGTAAGGAAGATCATGTTTGTTTATTGAAAAAGTCTTTATATGAGCTAAAGCAATCTCCTAGGCAGTGGTATAAGCGGTTTGATTCTTTTATGATTGATCATGGGTACTCTAAGAGTGATTATGATAGTTGTGTTTATCATAAAATATTTCATGATGGTTCATCCATTTATTTGTTGCTTTATATTGATGACATGCTTATTGCTTCTAAGAATAAGTCTGAGATTTAGAAATTAAAGTCTCAACTTAATGGTGAGTTTGAGATGAAAGATTTGGGTGCAGCGAAGAAAATTTTGGGCATGAAAATTTACAAGGATAGACAAGTGGGCAAACTTTATTTAACTCAGAAAAGTTATATTGAAAAAGTTCTTGAACGCTTTGGCATGAAAGATTCTAAACCTGTGAGTACGCCGTTAGCTGCGCATTTCAGGCTTTCTTTGGATTTGTCACCACAGTTAGAAGAAGAAGAACGGTACATGTTTTAGGTTCCATATGCTAGTGTCGTTGGTAGTTTGATGTATGCTATGGTTTGTACTCATCCAGACATTTCACATGCAGTTAGTGTTGTCAGCAGATATATGGGTAATCTTGGTAAAGGTCATTGGTAAGCAGTGAAATGGATACTTTGGTATTTGAGAGGTACATCTAATTTTGGTTTGGTATATGATGGGAGTTCTAATACTGGTTGTAGTGTTATTGGTTATGTGGATTCCGATTATGCTAGTGATCTGGATAGAAGAAGATCTTTGACAGGTTATGTCTTCACTCTTTCTCATTGTGCCATTAGTTGGAAGGCTACTTTATAGTCTATAGTTGTTTTGTCTACGACAGAGGCAGAATATATGGCAGCAGTAGAAGCAGTGAAAGAAGCCATTTAGCTTAAAGGGTTGGTTTGTGATTTGGGTTTACACCAGGATACTTCTGTTGTTTTTTGTGATAGTCAGAGTGCTATACACTTGACCAAGAATACTATGTATTATGAAAGAACCAAACACATTGATGTCAAATATCACTTTGTTCGTGACATTGTCTCTCAGGGTGCTATTGTTGTCAATAAGATAGTCACTACAGAGAATCCAGTTGATATGTTAACCAAACCAGTTCCTTTTAATAAGTTCAAGCATTGCTTGGACTTGATTGGTGTTTGCAGTAGATGATCACCCCTTCGGGGTTTTGGACGATGATTATTTGGTAATCTGAGGAATTTCATGTTTGAAGAATTTGTTTTCTGTTTTGAGCCAAGGTGAAGATTTGTTATTTAATTAGCCCAAAACTTTAGGCCCAAACCCATATAAATAAAACTCTTACTCTTGTGTTATATATATATATATTCCCCTACAGCAGATTAGAATAGCCGCGAGAATGCTCAGCTGAAAACAATCTAATTTCCCTCTTTTTCACTATCTCCCTATTATATATATTACTCTTTGCCTTCTCTGTAAATTTTTGCCGACAAGTGAAGTTGCGTTTCAGAAGCCGAGAACAGTGCAGAAGATAGTGGGTGTTGAGAATGAAGAGAAGCTACGTGAAGCAGTTTCACACTGAATTGTTTCTTGTATCATCACCAACACAGTACTCGTCCACTACCAGCGACGCCAAGCCCAGTGGCACACTCTCTCCAGATTTCAGCCCCTATCCGAATATAGATTGTAGAATCTGTCCATTATTAATATTTATACGGTAATATTTTGATTTAATAGTAAGTTTGTTAATTTATCTTGCTATATATATTATCAGTAAATTAGAGTGAATATTTTGTGGGTTGATTTTAGATTTTGGTATGATTTGTGAAGTTTTCTGGAAATTGGTGTTTGTATCTATATTTGGTTATTAGTGGATTTTTTCCTCGGTGTGCCGTCGTCAGTGGAGTAGACTTTTCACATTGAAAAGTTGAACCACTTAAATCATTGTGTACCATTAATTTTCTTACTGCTTATTATTTTACTATTACCCATTATTATTAATTTGTGCAACCAAAATTAGACTCGATCTTCGCTTCCGCAAGTGTTAATTTCTAACAGGTCTAAAAATAATTTCAATTACACATAATGCGTACATAGGTTATATATGTATACTAGGGGTGTCCATGGTCCGGTCCGGTCCGATTTTTCCTAATTTTTTTTAACTAAATCGGACTGTTCATATTACTCAGACCGGATTGAACCGGACTGTTCATATTACTCAGACCGGATCGGATCAGACCGTTCATATTACTCAGACCGGATCGGACCGGACAGTTTGAAACGGTTTTAAGAAATAAAAACTGGACCGGACCGTTTGATTTATAAAACGGTTCGATCCGGTTTGGTTCTTGGTTTGGTCCGATTTTTTTATAATTTAATGAAGAATAATGTGAAATTTTTAATATATTATTAAACCGGTCCGATTCGGTTTGAACGGTTTAAAATTAGTACAAACCGGACCGAATCGTTTGATTAGTAAAACCGTTCGGTTTGGTCCGGTCCGATCCGGTCCGGTTTTACGGTTTGGTCCGATCCGATCCGGTTTATGGACACCCCTAATGTATACCGTGCATAATGCATGTTATGTACAAGAGTGTATGTAAAACAGGCTAATATTCTATTCTAGGGCCAATTCTATACATGCTATTTTGAGATTCAATACTATTTGAAAAGAGTAATAAATATGTTATTTGACAGTATAAAGGTATATCTGAAAGAGTAATGTGTATGTCATGTGACAGACTATCATTTGAAAGTTTTTTTCAACTAAGTTAGCTTTATGTTTTTATCGATCAAAAGACAAAATTTTGGCATCAATTGGATTATCTCTTTTAAGAGCATTTTTCATCTGAATAAAAGGAAAGTAGTACCTTTAGTCCAGGGATGATTCCTCGAGCTGCATCAAAACAAGCACCAGAGATTCGGCCTTGTTCGCGCAGTTCAGGTCTGGGAACTTCTCCTAATCTGCCTTCTGGGTCTGATCCAATCACATTAAAATATCTGAGTAAAATATATAGCAATTTGTTAATCTCCACAAGCTTTCTTCTGCTCATAACAAACCAACTAAACTAAAAGAAATATTGAAGATATAATAAAATGAAGTCTCTCCAAGAAGCACTACCAACCTTAAGATCATGACAGCCATGTCAGACATTTTGGAGAAGTCCAGTATGATATCTTCAGCCATTTTTTTGGCTTTTCCATATAGGTTTATTGAAACCTGTAATATATGAACATGAATGTTTGAGAAAGCACCAGAGTTGTATATATAAAACAAGGAAGAGCAGAAATTGCAAAGGTGATTCACATCAATTGACACAAGTAGACAACATTTGAGTGCGCATGTGATTTCACTTTAAAACAAAAAAAAGGCTAGTTTCCATTTGTCTGCAAGTAAAGATATTGTATTTTACCGCCCATCACCCCATATAGTTTGATGATAAAGGTGGTGTTCATTTCCTCTTGTATGTAACCATGTAGATTCAAATCTCTCTATCCGCAATTTAGAACATTAAGTAAGTTTGTATCTCAAAATAGATTATATCGATATATAAAAACAATTGTGATCAAAGATAGAAAAAAAAAATGATTATAAAGACATCTCTTACTTGTTCAGTTTCTTCAGTAATGGGCATCTTGGTAGGTTCTCCATAAGTAGCACAAGTACTAGAATAGATCAATGTCTTTACATTATGTGCTGCCATTGCCTCCAAAACTAAGAGTGTATTTGATGTGATATTGTGATAATATCTGCACCAAATTTTTCATCCAACCCTATTTTAAGAAATAATATTTCCTATTGTAGTCATTATCTAATCAATGATTTACTTGCTTAATATCTTATTTTATTGAAAATTCAAAACACATTCATACATTTTACAATATATCACTTTGCAGTTTCTTAAGAAAAATTTCAGAACAAGAAATAAAACAGTGAGTCAGTAACAAATGTAAAAAAAAAAAACCACCAAGATTAAGAGAGAATATAAAAATGAAAATGAGGAAAATACCTGAGAGGCTCAGCTGTACTTTCCCCAACATAAGCAACAGCAGCAAAATGCATCACTGCATCAAATTCATTTTCTTCAAAAATTCTGTTTACCTAAACACCAATCAAGGACATTACAAAAGACTTCTTGCTTTATTATAGATGTATGAAAGCATTATTGGCCCTTCTCCAAATGACTTAAGCTTTTATAAAAATTTGATTTTATAACAACATCTAATATGGTATTAGAATGGAGTTGGTGTACATGGAGATTGATAGATATATAAAAATATTGTTGTTATTCTCTTAATAGATTAAATCTTAAAAAGAGTTGATTTCTTAATATATTTCTAAAAATAGATACGATTTTCCTTTGTCTCAAAACAATAATAAAAAACATTAGAGAATAAAGGAAGGATCTTGTAATATACAAATAACACAATTGCAATTAGGATACAGCTTTTGGATCCCCCAAATCAGCATAAAGAAATTGAAGTCTTCCTGGTTCTGGAAAAAGCTCCTGAAGGATTTTAACAGCTCCTATATTTCCTCTTGAAAGATTATCCTATCAAAAAGATTACAATACAAATCAATGTAGTGCAAGTTAGGTTAACTACTTTCTAGATATTCGCTTTGTCTGAGAAACATTATAAGAAAAAAAAATAGACATTGTAATAAAGTGATAAATACCACAATAGTAACACGGTATGAGTCCTTCAACAGCCTAAGTGCAGCATGAGACCCTATGTATCCAACACCTCCTGTCACCAGCACATGTGTTACTCCAGCTTCCCTACGCGAGAACTACACATAGAAAAGGAATTTCATATGTAAAATACTAGTTGTTTATTGCTATATTACACAGATTCTTTTAGGACACTAAGATTTATAAATTTTTGTATATATATGTTGAAAATCAACACCAATTCAATAAATGAAGTGGTTGAAGGATGTAGAAAAATGAGTGGTTGAAGGGTGTATAAAAATAAATAGAGTGGTTGAAGGATATAGAAAAAAAAAATAGAGTGGTTGAAGGGTGTACAAAAATAAATAGAGTGGTTGAAGGTCGTAGAAAAATAAATGAAGTGATTGAAGGATGTAAAAAAATAAATGGAGTGTTTGAAAGATGTAGAAAAAAGAAGTGTTTAGAATGCGATAATATTTGTGTGGTTAGAATTATTTCTTAGTTTTGTATTTGTGTGGTGTAGATTGCATGATAAAGACTATAAATAGCCTACCTTGCATTTGGTTTAATCATCCCATCAAAAACAAATAAGTTTTCGTATTCTTAATTTGACTATGTGTTGAGAGCTTTTTTTTTTAGTGTTTGTATTTCTTTTCAATTTATGAGTTGCCTTTGAAAGATGTTATAGTGTCTTTTATTGTGGGTATAATACAAGTAGTTTGTTTACTTGTTTGGATCCAATATTAGTAAATTTAGAGTTGTATATTCTAAATTTTACTCAACAATATATTAAAATGTTAGACATGTCTATTTTTTTCAATTTTTTGTAAATTTTTAACAAATTAGAGTGTCTAAATACTTACACCCAACTCCATATCTTGTTGCTTGGACGAGTATTTCATGAAAAATGAGTCAAAGCAACATAACCTTAACATACTTGATCAAAAAGTATTGTAATATAACAATAGAATAATAAACACAATGTTCATATTAGATTATTGAGAGTTTTGGTTTGATAAGAAGAGCAGTTTTACAGGCTTTTATGATACATTGCATGTCCTTTTGTGGTATGAGTTTCGTATCTGCTAAGAAACTTGTAAACTTGCCAAGTAATGTCGTCGAGTTTCCTTCTTCTATGTTGTCCACACGGTTAATTATAGCTCCTCTTGTCTTGCCTTGAACATACAACATAAACTCATTCATGAGTTCAACTAGATTCGCTGTGAAGTTCTTGAATGGATCAGACCCATTAAAGGTAGAAGCAGAAGCATGATTTGCACGGTGTGTAGTACAGTTCACCTTCTGTAAACCCTTGTTCTTCTTTAATTCTGGATGTAAAAACTAGCATGTGTCCTTACATGCCCAGTATAGTTACAGTGTTGACACTTCAAGTTTGAATGCTTCCCTTTGTACTTTCTCTCGTTGGTTAGATAGGTTCTTACCTCAAGTACACTAACCATTGTACCCATTTTCATGACTTTCCTCCTTACTTCTTCACTTTGAATTGTCACATATACACTGGTAAAGGAAGAAAGTTCAATGTTCATGAGTATGTGACATTGTAGATCTTCATATGTTGAATCGAGACTGGACAAAAGTTGAAATATCTTATCTTCTTCTGCTCTCTTTCGTAGTAGAGCTACATCGATTGTATAAGGACGATATATTTTCAACTCATTTCACATGCTTTTCATGCTCCCTAAGAATTGTACAAAAGGATTCCGTCTTGTTGTAGATCAAAGATGTCTTTCTTTAATTGAAAAACTGGTGCAATATTATTTTGACTACCATAGCTAGTATACGGATTCAGAATAAGTGAATATTTCAGCTAATTTACATTCCAAGGAATTTAGGAGCCATGACACAACCAGTTGATCCTTACTAAGTCAGGATTCATAGGTTAGTAAGGAAACATCAGATACTTCGATGCTTCCATTTATGAATCCCAATTTGGACCTTCCATCTAGAGCTAGAAATATTTCTCTCGACCAAGGCAAGTAATTAAACTCATTCAACAAGATTGAGCTTAATCTTTGATTTTGGTTGACATCTACTTCATGCACATTCATGAAGGAAAGTACCGGTGAACTTTCAGCTTCCAATCTTAACGGTTTGTCTTCAACCATTTTGAAAATTGAAGACGCTCAGATAGCAATAAAGTAGAAACAAGTTAATTTTCTTACTATGATACCATGTTGAAAAAAATAAAAAATAACTCTCCACAAAAGAACTCTAAAATTTGTATTATTTCTTTCATGTTTTCATTACAATTCTTTTATATTTTCATTACAATTGTAGAGTTATATATAAGGATTTGACTCCTTGAATTAAGGATTCATTGTTTTAATCTTTAAATTAAAGATTTCTTATTTTACTCATTAAATTAAAGATTTTTTATTTTACTCTTTAAATTAAGAAATCTTTATTTTACTCCTTAAATTAAATACTATCATCGGATAAAAAAAAACAAAGTTCATTGCTTTTCAAAATTTTATATATTTTACATCTATATGAATTAATATCTAAAACATGATGGAATTGATTCTCTGAAATATTATTTAATGCAAATTTGTTGGTACGGTTCGGACTTCTTAAAATGAGGAGTAAGTCTTATCGACTAGACCACTTGCCCTAACATAATTGGTGAGCCAGAAGCACCAGTTAGTTATCACGCATAAAATATAGAGAGTAGAGAAAAGAGACATACCAGATTGGGGGTGGAAGAATTAGGAGACTGACGGAGAACGAAAATGCATAGAGTAGTAAGCAGAGCTCCCACAAAAAGTCTTCCTGAGAAACTGGTTTTCCTTCTTGTATCAACTATATCCATCAAACTCATGCCTATAACTGAAATTCGAACCCAAGGTCTCAGATTATCGACATGTCTAAACGGGTTGTTCATGCCTTTGAACTACAACTAGTTGGTGATCGACAACATTATTATTAACAAGCCCAATTATCCAAATAGCCATAACCATCGTACAAAACAAATATTGATGAAAATATTGAGACAGTGAAACAAAACTTTAACTTGAAAAAAATTGTGGTTTCATATTGTGTTTGCTTTTATCCTAAATTTCTAATAGGAAACGATTAACATATAAAACAAAGACTGTAACACATCTATGCACGGGTACGTGAATCAACCATTTTAACTTAGGAAGGATACTATATATATAAACATTAAAATGGTCTTGATTGATTCTTATTTCTTATCATCCTCGATTTAGTAATGGTATTAATAACAATTAATAATAAAAAGTTAATATAATTATAAACGTAAAATAATTAACCACTATATATAAATGAAGAAAAAAAAGTCGTTAAACAAATTAACGAATGAATCGAAACGTTAACTGATAAATGCAGGGATAAATAACAAAGTACGTTTTGATATCGAAATGAAATGGAAGTGCATGTAGTAGTGGAATAAATGATAATAAATTAAAAAAATGAATAAATAATAACTGCCATGAAATTGAAGAGAAAGATCTTGACCTGATCCTGGTAATTTAAATATACAGAAATAAATAAATAAATGCTATTCTGATCAGTAATAGAGTAATAGCTAGCACGTGATTATATCTCCAATTTTTTCTGTTAGATTTTCTTTGCTCATTCAAAAAGGTATTATATATCCTTTATCAACTATATATTTAATCTATACACTAAATCTCCAATTTCAATTTTAAAAATAATATGATCTCGTATTCGTACCATAAATAAATATGATGCAATATAAATAAATATAGAATTTTGTTTTGCTTTTTGAAATTTATTATTTAGTTACTTTATCTTATATTCTTATCACAAATTTTTCTATTTTATAAATTATGAATATCATTAATTAATATTTAATAATTACTTATCAAATCTATTCTATAATTTTATTTTTATTTTTATTGAAAATAACGAAAACATCAAGAATATTATACCAATTGCTTATGTTGATAAAAATATTGAGTAAAAAAATATCATATCTCAATTAAAAAATAAAAATACGCACGGTATAAATAACGTATTAAAAATTATTGTTAACATTTTTTATTTTTAAAATATTTTAAAATTTAATAAATTATATTCTTTTTTCTCAAAATATAATATTATACTCAACAAAATCTTAACTTGTTAAGTATAAATTTGACTTCATTATACTCGATACATATATTTTAATTAATAGCAAGCTCGTACTTGCATATCTCCATGAAGATTGGCTTCGGCTTTCATAAATAAACATAACAAATAGTATGATTTATATTATGTTAGATTTTCATTGCTCATACAAAAAGGTACTTTTATCTTTTCAAGATTTAATATAAAGAGTAAATCTTCAATTTTAATATTAAAATTAATATCATCTCTTACTCCTATTCATAAATAAATCTAATGCAATATAAATAAAAATAACTTTAAAAAAAATGAAGAATTTTGTTTTGCTTTTGTGTTTTAAAAATTTGTTATTTAGTTATCTTATATTCTTATCACCATTTTTTCAACAATTATTCCATTTTATAAATTATCAATATTATTAACTAATATTTAATAGTGATTTACACAACCGCAAACCTATTCTATATAACTTTCAAAATTTAATGGAAAATATCATTCTTCTTAATGAAAACATGAAAAATATCATTCTTCTTAATGAAAAAAATTTCATATCTCAATTAGGAAATTAAAATACGAGATAACATAACATATTTAGAAGTGTTGCTATCGTTTTCTATTTCTAAAAATATCATAAATTTAAGAAATTATTTTCTTTTTTTTCATAATATAATATTACACTTATATTTATAAAATCGACTTTATTTATACTCAAGGCATATATTGCATATTGGCTCCAGCATTCATAAACAAAAACACAACAAATAGTAAATCTCTAATTTTAATTTTAAAATTAATATGATTTCGTATCATAATTAAATCTCATGTAATATAAATAAAAATAACTGAAGAAGTTTGTTTTGCTTTTGTGTATTTTAAAAAAAATTGTTATTTAGTTATCTTCTATTCTTATCACCATTTTTTCCACAATTTTCCTATTTAATAAATTGTCAGTGTTGTTAACTAATTTTTAATGGAGAAATCTATTCAATATATCTTTTAAATTTTAACTGAAAATATCATTTTTTTAGGAAAATATCATTCTTCTTAATAAAAGAATAAGAGATGACAGTTTTACTATAAATAAATCTGATGCAATATAATTAAAATTAACATTAAATATCTGGAGAATTTTGGTTTTCTTTTTTATTTAAAAATGTGTTATTTATAGTTATCTTATATTCTTATCACCATTTTTTTCACACAATTTTCCTATTTTATAAATTATTAATATTATAACTAATGTTTAATAGTGATTTACACAACTGCGAAACTTTCCATAATTTTTTTAAATTTTAATTCAAAATATCATTATTCTTAATGAAAATATCCAAGATGAAAGTTTTACCAGGTGGGAGTCCCAACGTCTTAAAAATATTAAATAAAAAAATATCATATTTTAATTAAGAAATCCAAATACGATATAAAGTAGCATATTAAAAAGTGTTGCTATAATTCTCCATTTCTCAAAATATCTTAAAATTTAATAAATTATCTTCTTCTTTTTCTTTCTAAAATATAACATGTCAAGATCCGTCCTAATACATCTTAGAACTTAAAGAAAGTCATGCTAAGTTATTGGAATATATCAAATTTCTATATAATCTTCACTTTTTTTTTACTCTACAACAATATGTAATAAGATAAACATAATATTTATAATTGTATAATATCTAGATCTCACTATGATATGTAAAACTAAAAACTAAACTAATTTAATCTAATCTGCTCTTAAAAAATAAAAACCGAACAAAATAATTAAAGGCGTAATACTAATCCAAGGTGAACAAAAAAAATTGGATTGGTTTAGTTTATACAAATTTTAATTTTAATTTAAATAATAATCTATGTATATATATTAATTTTAATATTTTTATTTATATCATTCATATAAATATACGTTAAGACTTGAAATTTTTAAATTAAAGAAAACATAAATAATCTAAAAAACAAAAGAATAAATAAATTAAATATAATAAAATTAATATATATATATATAGTTAGTTTAGTTTTGATTGAGTTTTGAAATTTGAAAAGCAATCAACTCATACTTGATTGGTTCTTTAAAATCTAAAAATCAAACTAACTCAATAATTTAAAATTATAAAATTTGGTTGGATTGGTTCTGATTGATTGGATTGGTTTAGTTCGGGTAATTTTTGTATACTCTTATCACTATCTATATATTTCGATTTAATACAATAATAACAAAGTGACAATTCTTTTAAATTAAATATATATTAGTTTGATTTTGATTAGTTTTTAAAATTTAAAATATGAACCAAGTCATACTTGATCGACTTTTTAAAATTAAATAACTAAACCAACTCAATAATCCTTTAAATATGAAAATATTGGATTGAATTGGTTCCAATTGATTGGATTGGTTTGTTTGGATAATTTTTCCACACCCTTATCATTATCTATATATTTAGACTTAATAAAATAATAACAAACATAAACAATAATCTTCTTAAATTAAATTCTTGAGCCACTAAGGAGTCATAATTATACTTTTAAAATCAATAGGTCAACAAAAATCAAGCCCAAGAGGATATTAAAAAAATAATCTATCTCTCATTCAAAGGTAAAAATCAAGTTTTCAAATCAAATGTTATTCTATTTGAGAAGGAAAAAAAATAGGAGGAAGAAAAATAACGAGTGAGTGAATAATTTTTAGTAAAATTATATTAGTTATATATGTATAAAAAAATGAAAAATAACCACGAAAATATTTATGTAAACAAAATAACTATGAATGACTTATATAAAATTAATCTTAATTATTAAACACATCTATTTACCCTTCAATAATTCAACTGAAAAAATTAATAAAATAACTAAATGAAAATATTTACTAAATGTATTAGTAATTCATAGAAACAAAAATAACCACAAATACATTTTATATAGATAAACTTAGCTATGATAAGCTTACTTGTACTAAATTCTATTAAGAATAAAAAAAAACTTATCAAACTCACACTAAGGAAGAGCTAATCATATGTGTATAGAGCTTATTGCACGTGTTAATAGGATAAACTTGATTACATGTGCGGGTCACATGCATGCAAACAAGAGTCCATTAAATAATTATTTATTTCTTATGTTCTTGAATTTGGGGAAATAATGCTTGTTTGATAGTTTAAAAAATAATAATACTTAATAATATGCATAATATTCTAAAAATCATTGCTTAAATCAGGATATAAAATTGAGTAAAAGATTATGAAATAACATAATAATAATATTATAAAATATTGCTGTTAAAAGTTAAATATAAACTTTTACGGTCTAATCAAAATCTATAATTATATTATAATTATGAGTAAAATTTTCTTAACTTACGTGAAGAACAATTATCGATTTTCTAGAAATAAAATTCTTATTTATAATAAAAAAAATATTAAACTTATGAAAACTTAAGTGAATAAAATTAAATATTATGAACATCTATAAGTTAGAATAATAAAGAAGTACTTATTAAAATTTAATTCTACTCACTATACAATATCACTAATATTGCTCTAGTTTTTATGTAGATTTGTTGACTCATTCATTTCTATATGATCATATTTGTATCAAAAACAAGAATTACATCATCGGTAATTGGTCTATTAAAAAGCTGAGTGATGCTCTAGAAATGTCAAAACATGGACGATTAACAAATAATTTAATGTTCTCTTTAATACTTAGGCAAAAATTATAGTGTTAAATAACTAGCTTCGATGTTATTATGCTCAAATCTAATCATAAAGTATTATATTAAATTCGTTAAACTTACAAATAAATGGGCACAAAAACCTTTAAAAAACATCATTGGAATAACAAGATATAACTTAGTCACGGTTGAAACATATTTTAAAATCACCAAAATTACCTTCTTTATTCAAACATACATATCTTCAAGTGAAAATGTCTGATTTAAAATACGTAAAAATACTCAAAAACTAGGTATTTTTAACCTTTTAAGAATGTATCACAAGCTTATTGGGTATCACCAAAACAATTTCAAAATACTAAATAAAAAACTGTTAAAAGTTAGGAAAAAAAAACAAAATTCATCATGACACAATGTTTGTAATTTAAGTGTAACTTTTCATAATAATGTCTAAATCTATTTTTGTTAAAAGATACAAAAACTAGATATTTTAGTCTTTAAAGCAAGATATATCACACACAACTATTATATGTAAACCCTTCTAAAAACATATAATATTGGTTTGTTTAAAAAATGATTTTTTAGTACAATTTTCACATAACATATTCTTAGTTAAATTTATATAACTTTGTTTAGAAAACTTGAAATGAAAAATGGTGAATTATCTCTAAAATTATACATCATAATATTTAAAATAAGATATAACTCACTCAAATCCACTATATAAAACAATTTCAAAATCACAAAAGACGAATCAGATTGAGATAAAGTTTTCAATTTCGATTTATATAAAACATGCTTTAATAAAATTAGTATAATTTTTTTATACAAAACTTCAAATAATATGTCTTTAAGCCTAAATGTTCTAGAAACATTCCCGGTTTCCATCACAACTCTCTTAAAATAGTTTTCGGATGTATAACAACACAATTTTTAAACATTTAAGTTTTGGTCAAAAGAAAACCACTTCTTTATGATAAAACACCCAAAACTTGCAAATTATACTTATAAAGTTATAGAAAATATTGGATGATTCAATCACATAAATTACTTATAATCCTACTTTATAAATCTGTGTGTTAATTTTTCATATACAATGTATAAATATAATGTGTGTTGATTTTTTATATACAAAATATAGTGTATGTTTATTTTTTATTAAATATTATATTTTTTTTCTATAAAATTATTTACTATAAATGAATAGTGTACCTACACCTAATTAAAAATATTATATTTAAAAACATATTTTTACATTGATTGTTTTAAAATTTTAATGAAAACTATCATTATTCTTAATGAAAAAATCAAGTGATGACAGTTTTAACAAGCGCGAATCCCAATTAAAATAATGTCACATCTCTATTAATAAATCTAAATATGGTATGAAATAGTATATTAAAAAACTGTTAGTTACCATTATATATTTCTCAAATCTTAAAATTTAATAGATTATATCTTTTTTAAGATATAATATTACATTTGATAACATCTTTACTTTGCGATTATAAAGTCGACTTTATCCCTACTCAACACATATATTTTAACTAATAGCTATCACGCGTTTGCATCTTCACGAAGCTTGGCATCAGCTTTTTTAAACACAGCAAATAGTATGACTTATTTTATGTTAGATTTTCATTGCTCATTCAAAAAGTTACTTTCCTCTTTCCACGATTTAATCTAAATAGTAAGTCTCCAATTTTAATTTTAAAATTAATATGATCTCGTACTCGTATCATAAAAAAATTTGATGCAATATAAATAAAAATAACACAAAATATTTGGAGAATTTTGTTTTGATTTTGTATTTTGTAATTTTGCTATTTAGTTATCTTATATCCTTATCACCATTTTCCCACGATTTTCCTATTTTATAAATTATCAATATTATTAACTAATATTTAATAGTGATTTACACAACCGCAAATCTATTCTATATACTTTTAAATTTTAATTGCAAATATCATTCTTATTAATGAAAAAATCAAGAGATGAAAGTTTTACTAAGTGTGAGTTAATCTCATACTAAGTAAAAAATTTCATATCTCATTTAGGAAATCAAAATACTATATAAAATATTATATTAAAAAATATTGTATTATTCTCTATTTTTAAAATATCTTAAAATTTAATAAATTATCTTCTTCTTTTTCAACATATAACATTACGAAAACATCTTGACTTAACAAGTCTAAAGTCGACTTCATTTATATTCAACACATATATTTTAGCTAATAGTTAGCATATGTTTGTTGAAAATCAACATTAACTAACTAAATAAAATAGTTGAAAAGAGTTGTTAAAAATCAACACTAATTCAATAAATTGAGTGGTCGAAGGATGTAGAAAAATAAATGAAGTAGTTGAAGAATGTAGAAAAGATAAGTGTGTAGAATGTGATAATATTTGTGTGACTAGAATTATTTCTTAGTTTTGTATTTGTGTGGTGTAAATTACATGGTGAAGACTATAAATAGCCTATCTTGCATTCGGTTTAATCATCCAATCAAAACACAAATAAGTCTTTGTATTCTTAGTTTGAGTGTGAAGAGCTTTCTCTTTGAGTGTTTATATTTCTCTTCAATTTGTGAGTTATCTTTGAAAAGTATTCTAGTGTCTTTTATTATAGATATAATACAAGTAGTTTGTTTACTTGTTTGGATCTAATATTAGTAAATTTAGATTTGTATATTTTAAATTTTACTCAATAATTGGTATCAAAGTAGGATGGTCAATGATCCATTACTACAAAAATGTGTATTTCAGTTGATACGTAAAGTCGGTTGACGTGGCGAACCAACGCTACACATGGACGTAGCGTCGGTTGACATGGTGAACCGATGCTATCCACGTAGCGTAGCGTCAGTTGACACTTGGAACCGACACTATCCACGTAACATAGCGTCGGTTGACGTGGTGAACTTATGCTATCCACGTAACATAACGTCGGTTGACACGTGGAACCGACGCTATCCACGTAACATAACGTCGGTTGACACGTGGAACCGATGCTACACACGTGGATAAATTCTTTTCTCTTCTTTCTTCCCAGACAGAAACTATTTTAAGCGTTACAAAACTCTAAAACACTGAAAACCTCCTTCACTTCTCCTCCACTCTTTCTCATTTTCTGGCCACCTACGACTACCATTTTCAGCACCGGTTAGTGAGTTTTCTTCCTCTTTAACTAATCTTTTAGATCCCCTATTATTCATATTTTTTTTCTGTTATTATGTGTATAAATTTTTGTATTATATATGTAGGTTTGTATTATAAGGAGAAGAATATGATGATCTTGAATAAAATAGAACAAAACCATGGTAATTTTTCTGCTATCAATTAATATTTTATTTTTCAAATATTTGTATTATTTGAACTATTTGCTAAACTGATTTTGTTTTTTTTTCTGCTCGAATACAGGTTTTTATTTGAGTATAATAGAAAATGAATAAATTTCATCCCATGAACCGACTTTAAACGTAAAGTCGGTTCATCCCGTGAACCGACTTTAAACTTTAAGTCGTTTAATTTAAAGTCGGTTTTTAACCGACTTTAATGCCCATTTTTGTAGTAGTGATCGTTCTTAGTGAAGCTATCTTGAGTTGTAAGGAATTTGGTACTCTATAAGTTTCTTAGTTAAGCTTGTTCGGTATAATCGAAGTCTTGCTGACATGATGAGTGACCTTCAAGTAGTTGGAGGAATCAAGAAGCTCAACAACAAAAACAATAACATATGGGCAACATGTATGAAGTCTTACCTACAAGGTCAAGATTTGTGAGAGGTTGTTGGCGGTGACGAAGTTACACAACCAGCATCAAAAGATGCAAATAGCATCTTGCGGAAGTGGAAAATCAAAGTAGGCAAAACAATATTTTCTTTAAAGACCACAGTTGAAGAAGAAATGTTGGAGCACATTCGGGATGTCAAAACATCGAAGGAAGCATGTGCCACTCTTGTTACACTCTTTTCAAAGATAAATGATACAAGATTGTAACTTCTCAAGAATGAGTTACTATCAATGGCAACGTGACATGACGATTTCCTAATACTTTCACAAGGTGAGTTTGTTATGTTGCGAGATTTTAGAGTTAGATCCGAAAGCTCCTATTAAGGAAACCAAGATAAAGAGAATAATTATCCATGGTTTGAGACCTAAATATCAAGGGTTTTTTATCGCTATACAAGTATGGCCAACATAACTATCTCTTGTTGAGTTTGAGAATTTTCTGGCCAGTCAAAATGGGAAGAGGGTCGTTGAAGGGTGAGGAAAAAATGCTCTACACTAGCAAAAGTCGAGGCACTTTCAAGCAGTACAATGGCAGTAGATATAAAAAGGATAGTGACAAAGGAAAAATTCCTCAAGGAAATGAAGGCTTTCGTCCAAGGGGAGCTTGGAAGAATCACAGTAATAGTAGAAAATTTGATAGTGAATGTTACAACTGTAGGAAGATAGATCACATGGAAAAAGATTGTTGGAGTAAGAAAAATCCTATTGAAAGTAATACAGTTACTTCCAGTTCTAAGAAACATAGTGAAGATGGTTGGGATGTGAAAGCATTATTCACTACAGAGGAAGAAGAATTAGCTCTTACGGTGACAACATCAAAATAGATTGACTACAAGAATGACTAGATCGTAGATTCGGGTTGCTTAAATCATATAATGGGTGATAAACAAAAGTTGAAAATCTTGTCTGAGTACAAGGGAGGTCGTGTAGTGGTGATAGTTCACAACTCAAGGTTACAGATATCCTACATTGGTATGACGATAATTACGCCTTGATATAGTACTAACCAGGTACTATTTCAAGATGTTTATCATGTCCTAAGAATGAAGAAAAACTTGCTATCTATGGCTCAATTGACATCATCAGACTATTATGTCTTGTTCGATCCCCGAGACTTGAAGATGTATTGTGATCTCAAAATCTCAAAAACATCAACAATGGAGGGGCAACGATTGGAATCAATCTACGTGATGTCAGTAGAATCTACATATGTAGATAGGACAAGAAGAAATGAGATAACAAATCTATGGCATATGCGGTTAGGTCACGTTAGCTATTCCAAGCTAAGTGTGATGGTGAAAGAGTCGATGCTTAAATGGCTTCCTCAACTAGACGTGTAAACATACACGGTCTGTGCAGGATACTAGTATGGTAAAGCGCACCAATTGCCATATGAGGAATCAAAGTTTAAAGCAAAAGAACCATTAGAGTTAGTTCACTTTGATGTATTCAGGCATGTTAAGCAACCATCAATTGGTGGTATATGGTACATGGTGACATTCATTGATGACTTCTCAAGGTATGTGTGGGTTTTCTTTATGAAAGAAAAATCTTACACATTTTTAAAGTTTAAAGAGTTTAGAGAATCAACTTAAGGAGAAGTAGCAAAGAAGATATGTTGCTTACACACAAACAACGAAGGAGAGTATAACTTAAGAAAGTTCTCCCAATACCTAAGGAAATTTTGAATACATCATCAGTACACTTGTGCCAACACGCCACAACAAAATGGTGTAGTGGTGAGAAAGAACTGACATCTTGCAAAAAAATTTCGGAGTATGCTACATGAAAGGAATGTACCTAGAAGGTTTTAGGCTAAAGTGATGAAAACTGTAGCCTTTGTGAAGAATTATCACAAGTTAGCAAATTCAAACTCAAGAAAGTTGCTAAACAATATGTGTGAGGTGAACCTTGCCTTTGGAAACATTGCCCAAACTAATTGATAAGAAGGTATATACGTGACACTGAGTTTACTTTTATTCTAACTTTTTGTCACTCTTATGCATATGAGGGATGTTTTTGGAGTAAAATAAATTGTTCTTAAAGTCTTAGAGAGTGGATTTTATTGGCCACAATGATGCCTTCACCTTTTGCAAAACATGTGACCGTTGTCAATGAATAGGTAACTTAGGCCCTAAGAATAAAATGGCATAAACTCCAATTCTTATTGTTGACATCTTTGATATTTGGGGTATTGATTTCATGGGACCTTTATCTTTTTATGGTTATATGTATATTTTACTTGATGTGAATTATATGTCCAAAATGGTGGAAGCTAAAGCCACAAAACTAATTACTCTAAAGTTGTTGGGTTTTGTAAAGTCTAACATCTTTGCTAGGTTCAAAACACCAAGAGCTATAATTAGCTATGGTGGACTACATTTTTTCAATAGGTTAAACCTTACTTAAAAAGTACAATGTCAACCATAGAATCGCTATGACTTATTACCCACAAACAAGTGTACAAGTTGAAGTGTCCAATAGAAAGATCAAGTTCATCGGTGAAAAGACAATCAAACACAATAGAAAGGATTGGAGTTTGAAACGAGATGATGCATTGTGGGCATATATAACTGCATATAAAATTCCAATTAGGATGTTGTAATTTCAGTTGATGTATGGTAAAGTTTGTCATCTACCAATTGAGTTAGTACCCTAAGCATTTTGGGTGGTGAAACAATGTAACATGAACTTAGATGAAGTCGAAATACACCAAAAATTGCAAATTAATGAGTTAGAAGAATTTAGAAATGATGCCTATGAAAGCTCAAAAGTTTACAAAGATAAAACAAAAGTGTTTCATGATAGTATGTATCGAGGAAAGAATTCACCATTGGCGATACAGTCCTCTTATTCCATTCATGACTTAAATTGTTTCCAAGTTACATTCTCATTGGGTCCTTCCATTTATTATTTAATGTTTTCTCTCATGGTGTAGTTAAAATACGAAGCCTAAGTATAGATAAAAAAAATTCAAAGTCAATGGATACAAATTGAAGCCTTACTGGGTACCTTTTGCACCAATCAACATAAATGAGGTGACTCTACATGTACAAATATATTTGGATTGTTAAAGAAACGCATAAAGCACTTGTGAAAAATGTTGTGAATCCCTTAGAACTTTGTTATACTTTTAATTAATTAGAATAGGTTACTAGAACTTTTCTTTAAATTTATCAAAGCAAATGCTAAATGTATAACTTGAAAAATGATTAAGGTGATATGATTAACTTCTTTAGGTAAATTGTCATACTCTTAATATTGTTGTTCTTTCAAGAACAACCTTTTTAGAGAACCAATTTGAGCTTACATAAGCCAATTATTTATACCCATTTCTTACCCTTTGAACGAAACACATTGGCCATATCCTATAGTACAAGAAAAGTGAAGTTGCATGAAAAAATAGATTCTATGAAAATAGTATAATAAGATTTAAGAGTGTCATTATGTTATACAAAGGAATCGTATTATTCAAAAAAAAATAGCATAAATAAAATAAAAGAAACCAATGATGATGTTTAGGTCTAAAATAATGAAATTTGATCATATTTTATTAACATGATTAGTCTTATGATAGTATTTTTTTATAGTTCTCCTTCCCTTACTCCATGGACTTATGCACTTTTGTTTCTCCTTCTTCTCTTTTATTTAATTGAACCAACAAAATATAGTCATATATTATAACCAAATGAAAGACCTTTTGATTTTAAGATACATTTTAAGAAAAAAAACCTATGGTATCCAATTCAACTCCAAAAAATAGTACTATTTTATAAGGAGAAACAACATGTCAACTTGTTTATATTAGAAGATTTGACTATTTTTAATCTATATGACATCATATGCACTTTGAGCATGATTATCGTATATTAGTTGTAACAAAAGGATGACTAGAGATAATATCTAACATTCATTAGAATTTGAGACTATAATATTGTTAAGCCCATGAGGTAACACTACTACAAAAAGGGGCATTAAAGTTGGTTAAAACCCGACTTTAAACCAATTTAAAATTTAAAGTTTAAAGTCGGTTCAAGGCGTGAATCGACTAATTTTTTTTTTAATTTATTCATTTTCTATACTCAAATAAAAACTTGTATTCAAGCAGAAAAAAAAACCAAAATCAGTTTAACAAATGGTTCAAATAATACAAATATTTGAAAAAAAAATATTAATTAATAGCGGAAAAATTATCATGATTTTGTTCTATTTTATTCAAGATCATCATATTCTCCTCCTTATGTTATAATACAAACCTACATATATAATACAAAAATTTATACACATAAATAATAACACATAATAACAGAAAAAAATATGAATAATAAATGCGTAAAATTAACAAAAATACTTACAAAAGTAAATGAAGTGATAAAATGAAGGAAGGGAAGAAAAAATGGTGTTTTGTAAGTGAGAAATGGGTATAAATTTTTTGAGTATTTTGCTCAAAAAAATAGGGGATCTAAAAGATTAGTTAGAGAGGAAGAAAACCCACTAACCGGTGCTGAAAATGGTAGTCGTAGGTGGCCGGAAAATGAGAAAGAGTGGAGGAGGTTTTGAGTTTTTGAGAGTTCTGCAACGTTGAAAATAGTTTCTATCTAGGAAGAAAGAAGAGAAAATAATTTATCCATGTGTGTAGCGTCGGTTCCACGTGTCAACCGATGCTATGTTACGTGGATAGCGTCGGTTCCACGTGTCAACTGACGCTATGTTACGTGGATAGCGTTGGTTCTAGGTGTCAACCGATGCTACGCTACGTGGATAGCGTCGGTTCCAGGTGTCAACCGACGCTACGTCCATGTGTAGCGTCGGTTTGTCACGTCAACCCACGCTACATCCTACGTGGATAGCATCGATTCTACACCGAACCGACTTTAAACCAATTTAAAGTCGATTTTTGGAAAAAACCGACTTTACGTATCGACTTAAATACCCATTTTTGTAATAGTGTAAAATGTTAGAAAATTTGTTAACTAAATTATGGGTATTGACTTTGCTAGAGGACTAACAAAGAATAAGTATGGGAGAATTTGGTAAATGATATTTTATATACATTTTTATATAAATTTATTTTTATTTATTTAGAAAATATGAATTTTTTATATTTTTTGGATTTTTTTGAGATTTTATGGATTTTGTTTTAATTTTTATTTGACAGATAGATGTACTTAATAGACCCATGAATGCATAAAGAATAAAAGATCCAAAAATGTCATCATTTTGGTACTCTTTACATGTTCATCCCTCCAAAATATACATCGTTTTTTACAACCCAACCTTACTATAGACGTGTCGTATAGTTATATTCAGCCCCTTTCCAGCCAACGCGTACATACTGTTGCACTCCTAATTTCAACTTGCGACATGTGTCACCATAAACATACACAAAATCTTTCCTTTTTATGCTATTGTATTATCAATCCTAATACAACTCAAAAACATATTAATTTTCTTAATATAAATATAAATATAAAATAATAGCATTTAAAATTATCATAATTGTACAAAAATTAAGATAAAAATAAGAAAAATACAAAAATTATAGAATTAAGTAAGAGGTAGAAATTAAGAAGAAGATTCATGAAATAATCAAAATAATTGAAGATCATATTCAAAAACGAAAATACTAAGTTTTCTTCCCTTTTTTTATTATTTTCGTGAATAATTTTCTTAATTTAGTGTTTGTTATGATAGCTAATTTTATATTTAATTATAGGTGATTTCAAAGCCCTATATATCGATTGCAAATCTATATTATATTCAACTATTCTTCTTAATTATGTATTAATTCTCAATTTTAATTGTTGTATGAATTTATTTGATTATTTAAGTATATAATTAAATAATCAAATTAATTCATCGTTAATCAATTTAGTTGATTGGGTACGTAATCCTTTAATCAATTTAGTTGATTTGGTACGTAATCCCTTAATCAATTTAAATAATTATTGATAAATTGCTTGCAATGAGAATTTGATGCAGTGTGTCTACACATGTCCCATATTGTTTAGGAAGCTAAGTGGTGATGTGTTTATAAGGGGTGAATACTCTCTAAATGACATGATGCATTTTAGGGTTTCTCCCTAAAAGCAAAGCCGTGAGGTCCTATTGAAATGCCAAGTCATGGATGTGGGTACATTGGTATCAATTGGTCTTGACCAGCTATAAGCAGATGAATTAATAGTTTTATATCAATTGGTATCATAGCCATGACCCTATTGGGTCATGTGGGATTGCGTTCTTACAAGGACATAAGACTCCCTAAGTGGGGGTGTATGATGTAGTGTGCCTACACATGTCCCACATTGCTTAGGAAGATAAGTGGTAATGTGCTTATAAGGGATGAGTACTCTCTAAATGACATGACTTATTTTGGGGTTTCTCCTTAAAAGCAAAACCGTGAGGTCTTGTTGAACTGTCAAGTCATGGCTGTAAGCCCAATGAACTTGTGTATTTAACCTTGATCCAATTTGCTTATTAAAAATTTAATACTTTTGATAAATTAAATCTAGAGAGATTATTATATGTTATCTATTGAAAAGAGTTTGCTTAGTTCAACGAATTTGTAAGAAGATGTTGAGATTTTTACATTTGTGAATTTCTCTAAATTGTTATAATAAAAAAATAAGAGAATAGGATATGTTTTTGTTGATTTCCAATAGATGCTAGTGGTGGAGAATGATCTTGTAATCGTGAAAGTTCATAAATTATGGACCTAATTAACCTAGAGGGGGGTGAATAGGTTATTTTTAATTTTTACCAATTTATAATTTAATAACTTAAACAAAGCAGTTAGACATGCAATCGTGTGTAAGGAGTAAAATACAGAAATAAAATAATAACCCACGTTATTTTTAGGAGGTTATTTTTAGGTGGAAACAACCTAGGCCACAACCATGACTTAAGAGCAAAACCACCGATCCACTGGTCCACCAGACCACCTAATTTTCCACTATAAAAATTAAATGTTCAAGTACAAACTCGGTCTTATGCTACCCTCTCTAGGATACCGCCCAATGTACTTTACTTACGAGCCCCTGCTCTATTTTCACAGTTTTCAATATTAGCGTGAACAGTTTTCAGACCAATGTTCCAATAAGCTCCCTACCAATCAGATACATTCCTAAATTAACTACAAAAAGGTTAGCACAAAAAACACAAGTGTCCGTGTGTGTTCTAGAACGAATTTAATAATGAATAATCCTAACTAAATGATTCAAAACATATGTCACTTAAATAAAATCAACTAGTAAATCTTAGAGCAAAAAGATTAAGCCAAAGTTCAATAAAAATAGCTTCTTTAAAGATTAATAATGAAATCAAATAATTATAATCGCTCATAAAATTATTTAATCTAAATATCTAAAAATATAATAAAAAATAATTAAACAAATTAATACAAATCAATATATATATATATATATTAATTATCTTCTTCATTGTGTATATATATTAATTAACCTTTCTCACTCGTGTCTTTTAATAATTAACTTACTAACTAATATCAATTGATTTCTTAAGTATGTCTTATGGGTAAGAATCAAATTCTTTAAATATGTATATTAATACCTTGTTTTGCACTTGTCGAATGATCTACTTCCGGAATACCATATTTGATGAGTCAACTTTTCAACTATTCATATATATTCCTTAGTTGACGCTAGTCTAATGATGCCGATAATAACAATATTTTCTTGAATGTTTTTCGATAGCTTTTTCTTGCAATCGGCAGAATTTATTTTTGAGCACACCCTAATTCAACCCTAATGTGTCTATATATATAGTTAATAATAATAACCTAGTAGTATTAGAATTAAATATATTTTGGACTTAATTTTTCAAAGCCCATAAAAATTATTTTTTTAAAACACATCTAAAAAATATTTAATTAATAATTTCATAAATTAACTCAAGTTTAAATAAATATTTTAGTTTCAAAAATAATTTTAGATTTATAAACATGTGCTATTAAATGGATGAATGTAATCCTATGTGTTGTAGTTATAAACTCAAATTATACCTGAAGTACGACTATCTAGAACTCGAACATTTGTTCGAATTTTCTTGATAGACTTGATAGCTGACCTAAAAATAAACTTACAGATAAATATTTTATCCACGAAAATAGTCAACACTCATAGTCCTTACAAACTCCCCCTTTGGCATTTTCGTGTGGCAAAACCTCTCACTCACTACATGACACTTATAAAAATAAGATAAAATACAATGATGTCTGAGACTCCATAGTGGAACTATCTTATAGTCCGATGAATCCATCTTCGCTACAACTTGATAAACTTATAAGTAACTGAAATGACATAAACAAAGCATACGACAATTTGGTTTGAAAGCCTCATTGTACATTAGTTCAATTTACATAGAAATAAACGAAGTGTAAAGAAAGTCATGTAGTATGCATTCATACCAATCAAGCTTAATTAAATATTTTCTCCCCTATATGCATAACAAGATAAAAACATAGAAAATAAACATATTATTCTATCCCCCTTTTTAACATACGGGAAGGAAAAAACATTAGATAAAACAATGAAGCTAAACTCCTCCTAAAGATATATCAATGTAAAATCAGAGTAATACAAAAGTGCAATGTGTTGTAAACTCCTCCTAAGTTCTATGACTCTCTAACTTAGAAACCAATTAGAAAGATATTAAATGAAAAAAAGATGTAAATGAAAAAAGAACTGAATTTGTTTTTTGAAATTTTCATAAATAGCCACATAAGGTACTAAACTCATTTAAGCACAAATGAGAACACAACCAATTGATAACTCATCATTTTTTAACTCAAATTTTGATTTATCATATAAATAAACAAGTAGAGTAGAAGAGGTGCACAAGCACACTTTCTACATATAATGACATATTGACATTTACTAGAAGTAGTATATATGTTTAAACTCCACAAATATGTCAATTGATTCATTTATGACCTATCAAGAAAGACTCAAAAGAAAAAAAATATCACCTATCATGTAAAACCATAATCGAGTCTTCAATCTCACAAAATAAAATATATCTACGAAAGGAGGACTTACTTTTTATATATATATGAGGTAAATGATATATATATATATATTATAACCATTATTGGTTCTTTCTTTTTGTGCATTCAATGTACAAGATTTATATGTACTAATTTTTTTGCATAATTTTTCCTTTTTTTTGTGCACGAGTCGTAAACCTAGCATGATGACTTTCACACTAGTTGTGAGGTAGCCCTCTTCGCTCACTACGGTAGCTTCACACATCATAGTAGGTAGCCCTCTCAATACTAGGTGCCTCTATACATTAAAATTTTAGTAAGCAAAAGTAGAACTCAACATAATTTTACAATAAAGATTAGTTAAAGTCCTAGAGTTTTTCAAGAAAATTCATAAACTTCAAGCATAACATATATGTGTGTTCGTGAGAGTGTGAAGAAGTTTATGTCAACATCGATCATCACATGTATAAGAATATGTGTGTGCATAAGTAAAAGTTGTATAATAATTTATGCAATAAATATCAAAATGAGTTGAGTTACTAAAAATGAGATTATGTGTATGTAAGTATTAAATAAGTCGAATACCGTGTTGGCCAGACAAGGATGCTACTTTTTTTTTTTTAAATTTTAACTAATAAATAAAATAAAGACAATAAAAATTACTCACTTAAGGTCATTTAAGCACACTAATAAAATACGATTAGGTGACCGAGAAAAAACACCCTTTCCTAACCCACATTTTCTTGAATTTTGGTTTCTCTATATCATTGGGTTAGGACTCAACAAGCTTATGTTTCATAGGCGTGTTCTCGGACTTAGCTGTACTTTTCTCATTCATCTTAAATTAAGATACAGTTTGCATAATAGGATGATGATAATGAGTCCTAGCATTAAAAGTATTTAGTTTTGCTTGCTTTTTGAACCTAAGAATTCATGCTTCCTAGTAGAATTTATGAACAAGTTATAATAATTTCCATTCTTCCTTGAATATAATGTAGCATGCATAGATGAATGATGCTTATGAGTCCTACTATGTGAAGCATGGAAAAAATAATTAAGTTTAGGAGCATTCATCAAATATCTACAGTTTGGTCTTATATGTCCCTTCCTACCACAATGATAATAGACAGGCACAAATTTAACAACTTTTTCTACTATAGGTGCAATAGTTCTTTGTGCATAAGTAGTAACAGTAGGAGTAGAGTTTAAGGACCTTACAAATGTGGTATTTGATGTTGAAGGTGTTGACTGTTCATCTATATATCCAAGACCTCTCTTATCTCCATGTAGCTTTCCATAGTCTAGGATTTTGGTCAATTTTTTCAGAACCTATGGTCAAATTCCTCACCGTCTCTTTAGCAAAACTAAGTTCTTGCTTAAGCTTTTTGTTTTCCTTAGTGGTTTCAGCAAGTCTCATATTCAAGGCATTAATATTTTCAGACAATTTTTTTTATCTTTCTCTAGACTAGAGGAATTTGTTTTGTGAACATTGATGATATCATTAAGTTTAGTTACTTCCACAAGTAGTTTATCCCTCTCTTCCCTAGCACCTAGATAATCCATGAATAGTTTCTCATAACTTGATACATTAAACTTAGACAGTAAGAGAGAAGAGTTTACTTTCTCATTTTCTTCATCCGAGCTAAATTTGGAATCATTGTGGTGTGCTTTGGAAGTTATGGTGAAGGCACGATAGTTAGTGTCATCATCTTCTGAGTTACTAGCATTATCCTGCTCACTTTCCGTATCACTGAGTGTAGCATTAAATGATTTTCCAAATTTATTTTTATTGTTTGCACAATATATAGAAATATGACCATAGCCCTCACAAGTATATCATCTAGGACTAGTGAGCTTAGTTTTCTTACCATCAAAGCTAGAAGGCATGATTTTCTTTGACTTTCGATCCCTCAAACAACTAGATTGTCCCTTATTAGATTGATTATTTTGTTGACCCTTCATTTTTATGAACTTCTTCAATTTTTGTGCTAGCGAGACTAATGACTCATCATTCATATCCTCATCACTATCAGAGATGTCCATTTTGGAGCTTTTGAATGCCACATCCTTGATTTTCTTAGGGCGATAAAGAGAAGCTCATAGGTTTGGATTGACCCAACAAGTTCATCAATATTTAGTGTGTCCATATTCTTGCTATCCTCTATCGCTGTAACTTTCATCTTATAGTCAGTTGTTAAGGAGCTTAGGAGTTTGCGTACTTGTATTGGTTGTGAAATTTTCTCACCAAGGTTAAAGCAAGCATTAGCGATATCACAAAAGTGAGCATAGAATTGACCAAAAGTTTCGTTGTTGCTCATTTTAATGGAATCAAACTCAGATGTTAGCAATCTCAATTTTGTTTGTTTTACTTGGGAAGTTCCTTCATGAGCAAGAGTAAGTGCATTCCATGCATTTTTAGCAATCTCACAATCGGATATGCGACAGAACTCATCCATCGACACTGTAGCAAATATTGAGCTTAGACCCTTTTGGTTTGCCCCACTAAGGGTGCGTTCTTCAATGGTCCAGTCTCTTCTTGACTTTATGATTGTTACACCATCTTTTGATACCGAAGATGGTTCCCAACCATCAAGAATAGCATCCCAGACTTTTTCATATTGTCTGAGAAAGGCTTACATGCGAGCCTTCCAGTAAGGGTAATTAAACCCATCAAAGAGTGGGGGTCTAAGAGATGATCCACCTTCTTTCATTTGGTTCATAAGTAAGTGTGTGTATTCCTAAGGATCAATCTCACTAAGTATGTCTAGTGTCGGATTTGATACCAATTGAAAGTTAATAAATTACGGACCTAATTAACCTAGAAGGGGGTGAATAGGTTATTTTTAATTTTTACCAATTTATAATTTAATAACCTAAACAAAGCGGTCAGACATGCAATCGTGTGTAAGAGTAAAGTGTGAAAATAAAATAATAACACACGATATTTTTAGGTGGAAACAACTTAGGCCACAACCATGACCTAAGAGAAAAACCATCGGTCCACCAGACCACCTAACTTTCCACTATGAAAATAAAATGTTCAAGTACAAACTCGGTCTTATGCTACCCTTCCTAGGATACTGCCTCAATGTACTTTACTTACGAGCCCTTGCTCTATTTTCACAGTTTCCAATATTAGCATAAGCGATTTCCAGACCAACATTCTAATAAGCTCCCCACCAATCAGATACGTTCCCGAATTAACTACAAAAAGGTTAGCATAAAAAACACAAGTGCTCGTGTATGTTCTAGAACGGATTTAATAATGAATAATCCTAACTAAATGATTCAAAATATATATCACTTAAATCAAATCAACTAGTAAATCCTAGAGTAAAAAGATTAAGCCCAAATTCAATAAAAATAATTTCTTTAATGATTAATAATCAAATCAAATAACTATGATTGCTCATAAAATTATTTATTTTAAATATCTAAAAATCTAATAAAAAAGAATTAAATTAATTAATACAAATCAATATATATATTAATTATCTTCTTCATTGTGTATATATATTAATTAACTTTTCTCAGTCGTGTATTTCAATAATTAACATACTAACTAATATTAATTGATTTCTTAAGTATGTCTTATGCGTAAGAATCAAATTCTTTAAATATGAATATTAATATCTTGTTTTGCACTTGCCGAATTTCTTTTGCACTTATGATCTACTTCCTGAATACCATATTTGATGAGTCAACTTTTCGACTATTCATATATATATTCCTTAGCTACCGCAAGTCTAATGATGCCAATAATAGTAGTATTTTCTTGAATGTTTTTTAATAATTTTTTCTTGCAATCGACATAATTTATTTTTGAACACACCCTAATTCAACCCTAATGTGTCTATATATATAAGTAATAATAATAACCTAATAGTATTAGAATTAAATATATTTTGGACTTAATATTTCAAAGCCCATAAAAATTATTTTTTAAAACACATCTAAAAAATATTTAATTAATAATTTCATAAATTGACTCGTTTAAATAAATATTTTAGTTTCAAAAATAACTTTAGATTTATAAATATGTGTTATTAAATGCATGAATGTAATCCTATGTGTTGTAATTATAAACTCAAAATTATACCTGAAGTACAACTATCTGAAACTCGAACATTTGTTTGGCTTTTCTCAATAGACTTGATAACTGATCTAAAAACAAACTTACAGGTAAATATTTTGTCCACGAAAATAACCAACACTTATAGTCCTTACAAATCGTTCTTTTGTTTGAATCTTTATTATAATATTTATATTTTATTTTTATTTTATTAATCTTTAATTATTAAATTTAATTTTCAGTTTACAAAATTAAACGGTCTATTTTTAGTAAA